>JARWLC010000005.1:72244976-73483726 GCA_033318265.1 Phyllotis vaccarum | reverse complement strand
AATAAAGAACCAAAGCAGAATAAGGGTGAGTAGAGAGAAAGCTAAGTTTTGGTTCCCCTTTTAAAGCAGCAAAAGCCTAAGGAAGAAAATATTTTATTTCTTTCAGAGTTTGTAGAAAGAAACTTGCCAGCTAGTACCCTGTCCCACTTGGAGGAGATGGTGGCGGTACAGCAGGGGAGGGCTGCATTAGTCTATGTCATCTCTGCTTCCAGAAAATGCTGAAAGCTTCAGCATTTGTCTACTTAACACAGGATCCACTTCTGAGCCGGGGAAGACCCCGGTAACAGTACATTTAGCACTCAGCAGCCATTTGACCTATTTTACTAATGTGTTTGGGAAGGAGGTTAATTAACAGTGGATGGCTATATCCTTAAGCTTAATTTTTCCAACAGCCCTGCTCATAAAAGGAAAAACTGAGTATGTATTGAAGGAAGCAAGCAATTAAGTTGCATAAATAGTGAGCTCATTGAACTGCAGCTGACTTCTATCATGTCAAAGAACAACTAAACACAGAAGCAATAAAAAGATTGTTGCCCCGACCACCACTGAGAACCGACCGGCAATAAAGATGGATAGCTTCCTACTTGGAGTTACTGATTAAAGCTCTCTAGAAACCAAATGTTACACATAGGCATAAATGGAGCAAAATATTTTAATGCGTGTTTGGCAGGTTCAGAAACATTTTATAGTCAATTTTAAATGAAGGTTTATACAACAGCAGTAAACTCCACTTTAAAAAAAAAAAGGCATTTGCATTGCTGTTCTTGCAAGGAAACTGCAATACTCCTCTGGAAGGCTTGACTCACACTGGGGAATGAAAGTCCCATTCCAAACAGTAAGGGGTGGGCCCAGGGGGAGCAGAA
The DNA here is from genome assembly GCA_033318265.1 of Phyllotis vaccarum. NCBI lineage: Eukaryota > Metazoa > Chordata > Mammalia > Rodentia > Cricetidae > Phyllotis > Phyllotis vaccarum. The sequence continues at coordinate 73,482,863 of JARWLC010000005.1, read as the reverse complement.
TTCCACAGGACTGGGTCCTCTGAAACCAAACCCAAGAGCAGAGTCCCAGAAACCCATTCAGATGGCTATGACCCTTGAAGGCAGGTAAACAGACTCCTTATAGCAGTAACCACAAGGCCCCTCCTCCCAGCCACCCTTTGCTCTCTTGTCCACCTCCCAAAGCTTAAAAAGGTCAAGGTTTAGCGCAAGCAGCCTGTCAGAAAAACACACTTTCATCTAGAGTTCAGTACAGGCTGGCACCAGGCTCGGCTCCCAGGGATATCGGTGTCAGCAAGGTGGGCTGACAAAGAAGACTCTGCTCTCAACCTACAAGTGTCTATGGCGGTGTCTTGTCAAGGGTTGGAGCCCAACACTCACCTGCTGCCTCTGGAAGACACACCACAGGCATTATGGGTAAGGGAGAGGACTTTACCTGAAAAGTTGGTTCTAATTTAACGTTCAAAGTTAAGTAAACCAGTCTGGAGAGATGGCTCAGCAATTAAGAAGACTTACTGCTCTTCCAGAGGTCCTAAGTTCAATTCCCAGCAGCCACATTGCAGCTCACAAGCATTTATGACTGTAGGCCCATGAATTCCTGTGTCTTCTTCTGGTGTACATATGTACATGCAGACAAAACACCCACATACATAAATAAATATCTTAAAAAAATAAAAGTATGGGGATAGGGTTGGGGGAGGAAGTAGCTCTTTGCATTATTGCCCCAAAACTCAATACTGTGGCAAATTAAAGCCAGTTTATTACAAATGAGCCCATGTGTCACATTCCATTTCAATCTTCCTACTTCTGTCTCAGAAAATGTCCCCCAAATGAGAAGTGCTGAAAATATGCTTTGTTCTGGGCATAAGGCCCTGGACTTGGGCTTTCTGGGCTCCAAGTCCTGAGCAGATGATGATGAGCTACACTTCCCTTCCTCAGCCCCAGCTCTCTTCTCCTCCCCATGTTCTGAGCTCCCGTGGGCTTGTTTCTTCTTTTCACTTCCGATCAATTTCCTGATTGTCTCTAGTGTTATCATGTGCTTTCTGGCCATAAGCTTGGGAAGGGCTCATCATCTTCCTTTTGAAGATGTATTTTTTTTAAATTAATCATTGCTGCTGAGATGAGTCAAAGGAATTGAAATTGAAAAAGAAGCCATTTTTACATTTCAAGTGGAGCAAAAATAAAGATGATATCATGTAGTGGAATTGTGTTCTGTTCCACTGTAAATAATTGTCCCGCCTACTGGTTTAATAAAAACACTGATTGGCTGAAGGCAGACAGGAAGTGTGGGCAGGGCCATTAGACTAAGAAAACTCTGGGAACAGAAAGAGCAGAGCAGAGACACCAGAGAAGCCAGCAGATGCCGAGGGCAACTATTCTGCTCTGAAAAAGGTACCAAGCTGTATGGCTGAACAGGATAAGAATCATGGGTTAGTTTAAAAGCAAGAGCTAGCAAGTTATATGCCTAGGCCTTAGGTTGATCAGCATAAAATTAATACAAGTGTCTGTGTGTTTCTGTGGGACTGCAGGTCTGCAGGTCTGTGGACCTGGACCACAGGCCCCAGGCCAGAAACTTCATACTACAATATCGTACCTCTTATTTTTCTTGGGTACAAAACAGAATCACAATTGCTGCTGGTAAATTGTTAACACTAGCAGGAAGACACAAGGCTTTTTTCTCAAAGTCTTATAGACAGAGCCACCCCTCATACACTCCTCTCCAACCCCACCTCACCCCTGAGATACAGGTCTGGATTTACTATTCAGAATTGAAACAAATATATTTGACTTGAAGGATTCTCCACTGCAGTGTGAGTTCATGCTGTGACCTTGAGAATCACACCATCAGGTAAGAAGTAGATACCTGAGATTTTTTTTTCTAAGACTCCTCACCACTTTTCATTGGAAATGTGGTATGCAAATGGCAGAAGGTTTGAGGTGGAAAGGAGGGTATTTGTATACACTTCATCTCATTTGCAGGAGGAAATCTCAGGAGTGCAGAATCTTTCTCCTTTTAGGCCCTCTCCAGCTTGAAAGCCTCTGTAGGCTTTGACCTCCAGGCTCCATGGAGATTTTCTAATACTGTACACTTCAGTTCTGGAACTACAAAGAATTCTATAGCACAGGAAAGGGGTAGGGGGTAGAGCCGGAGCTGCTGGCCTTCTGGAAAGACCTCCAGGCTGAGATTTGCTATCCAAATTCCCAAAGCCAAAATACTTTAGTTCCTCTGTATCAAGAGAATAAGAAAAATGGCCAGGAAAGCCCACCATTTCCATACACATGGAGGGGAGGGAACAGCGGGGGTAGCAGACACCCATGGGCAGTCAGGACTTCCTCAGGACTGGTGTCTATTTCCACCCACTGGTATGCAGTTGGCAGCTTCATCACCAGCGACAGGAGATATGTGATCCAAGAATCCATTTTGGCTACAGTTCTACCTTCATTTAAAAAAAAAAAAAAAGTGTGTCGGACTCTGAGAATCCTGTACACGTTAGTAAAGTTTTCAAATGCCTTGTCCTCACAAATATGAGATGGCTCAGCATCTCCTGGCCTCATGTCTTAAGTTCAATTCTGTGGAGTTCATTTCCTCTCTTTCTATACAGTGGAAGAACAGAACTGAAGAGAAGTTGTTCCCCGGCCTTCACACACATGCCACATATGTAGCCTTCTCCCCAAATGAATAACTAAATAAATGGGAGAAAAAAAACCTTCAAAAAGAACATGAGCAGATGAAGAAGGTAAGCTAGGTGGAAGAGTCTATCTCAAGGTTCAAGCTGTGCCCCGTGGACACTTCGAGGTGGAGTAGAGCAGCACACACACATGATGAGAAGCAGGCACCAACTGACTCCTCTTCCTTTGAATTGGCAGGAAATTCCAAGGTCCCAAATATAAACAAAATAACAACAGAATCCTGAAAGAATGGTCAACACATTTGTTCTTTGAAAAAGAGGAGTGGTACATCTAAAGAAAGCATATTTAAAATGTCGGTTTCCATTCTTCTCATCTACCCCTTCAAATGTGCTTCTCTACAGGTTAAGGGTCTTGGTTCATCATTATTCACTTTAGCAACATCCTGTGGTAGATGCTTCTGAGCCCTCCCCGAGGCCGTGGAAAGCCCGCCACACCCAATTCTAACTGAAGTCTCTTGGATTGTTCTCTGATTCTTTGCTTATCACCATCATCCACCACCAACCACATCTGCACATGGATGATGACCGCCACAGCCTGTCAGTGGATCCTATGCCACTCACACATGATTGCAGCCACACTACAGACTTTTCCTTCCTGGATTGTGTCGTGAACTTTTACACTTCTAGAACATGCCACTTTCTCTCCCCCTTCATCTCGTCCATCTTATGTCCTGTTTAAGGCTAATTCAAATGTCTAGGAAGCTTAACCTCGTTCTAAAGCAGAATAAACCCATCCTTCATCAGGCACAGGTATAACACTTTGCTTAGACCTCCAATATTGTATTTGTCCCAATCTTATTTGTATGCATAATTGTACACAACTCTACATCCTTCTAAGGAACCGATTACTATTCATCTCTCCCAAAAAGTGCTCCTAGATATGCAGCGTGGTGCCTTCAAATGTCTTATAAATGCTTGCTACATTGACTGAACAGTACAAAAGAGAAGTTTTCATTAGGCAATGACCACAGATGAAAGACCAAGCTGAGAAGTGTAGTCAAAAGAGGCTTGAAAGGGGCTGGGAAGATGGCTCAATGGTTGAAAGCCCTAGCTGCTCTTGCAGAGGACCAAGGTTTCATTCCCAGAACTCACATGGTAGTTCATAATTACCTATAACTCCAGTTCTAGGGGATCTGGTCCCTCTTCTGACCTCCACAGGCACCATGCACATGTGAGACAAGCAGATATGCATGCAGGTAAAACATTCACGCAAAATAAATAAATAAAATTATGTTTTAAAGTGATTGAAATAAAGAAAAGAACCTGTGTAAATACTACCACAAATATTTCTTTTTATAAAAGAAAAGAGAGTGCCTCGTCTGTTACTTCTCAGCACTGTTGGATTCATGAGTTCTTGAACATTGAGGTCATTGAGGATTGCTACCTTCTTGGAGTAAAGAAAGTATCAGAAGAGGGACTTGTATGTTGCATCTGAAAGGACTCCACCCCGAATCAACAGACAATCACCATAAAAACTGCAAATGTATATACTACTATAATATATGAATACTAGCATATGAGACAGTTCATCATTCAAATACAACACAGAGAGATCTAATGAGCTCTTAGTTAAAACTAATACTTGGCTCCCATTTTTGCCTTTATTCCAAAGGCAACTCCTCAGCCTTGGTGGCATTAAGTAAACAAGTTCCCTGCTACCAGGAAAGCTGAGACAGGCTCCACTCAACCTTCCTCATTCTTGCCTAAATTTTGGGGTGGGGGGGTGATGTTTGTTTGTTTGTTTGTTTGTTTCATGAATTCAAACTTCAAGAAACAAATGGTCATTTTCCAGCATCTTTTCACATAAGGCTTGCCTCTTCCCCAAAACTTTTCTGAGTCTACTTTTTGTGTGACAAATCACATTAAAAAATACATCTGTTAATTACAGCATGTAAGCTATACAGTAAGCCATGACCTCATCACTCTGGATGTAATGAGAAGGCGGAGACATTGAGCATCCCAATGGCACCTCATCCAGCACTGCTCTGGTTTGTTATGCAGCAGGTCTGTGTGTAGGAAGACACAGGCCTGTATTTAAAAGAAACTGTTACCTCCCTTTTGCTTGGTAGCGGATCTCATGAGCTCATTTCCCAGCAGATGGAAGCCTGAGAACCAAGAAGCAAGAACTAAGCCGGTAGGCCAATGCTGTCCTTTGAAAAGAAAGAAGCCCAGACATGAAAATGACACATGGATTCAAGATGAGCTGGGGGAAGGAGGATCTGTAAGGCATAATATTCTGCCAACACAACCCCAAAAACAACCACCAAGAAAACCTGGAACTGAACTAGCACCGGAATGCCAGACTAGAGAAGAAATCATAAGTACCTGTTGTAACAGGGCAGAGGAGCAGGACCACATCCCATAGTCACTGTGACTTCCCATGAAGTCCTCTGTAGGGTGCTTGCTAGTAGCACAAAGCATTATTACTGTATGTGGAAAACATAGAATTCATCTACTCTGCCTGGTCAACATGTCCCTGAAATGAGAGTCTAGTGAAATCTTGGGAGATTTTCTGAAAAAGCTACATTCTTCTGATAAAGAGAATAATATATATGGGCCACCTATAAGTAGCTCTAAATATAGATTTCTCAATATAAATTAATACAATCACTTACCAAAGTTATAAAATGTGTCTACCTGGTTTGCAAAGATGAAAACTGCCCCTAATACATCCTCTCTGTTACAGTCTTGCTCAATCAATGGGCTCTTCTGTCCTGAGTATCCTTGTGACAACCAAGACTCTACCTTTAGAATGAACTCCTCACAGCTCTGGAAACATATCTGCAAGTATACAGCCCAGGTTTTGTGACGTTATTCCAAACATAGTTTGTGAGTTTGAGCAAAGCTCAGAGCCTTGATTTAGTCTTCTATAAGAAGGGAACAGAGACATTTCTTTAAAGCAGGGGAAATTTTCTAAGGAAAGCGAATTCTTTGGGGACTATTAGGCATGTAGCTTGTATGACATAGAAAGATTGTCAGCAGTGAAGATTCTGTCTCGTGGTCAAGATGAAGTCCCTCACTAGTTCCACAGTGAACATGAACTTCAGGTGATTAAAATGAAGAGTACCCTATTGGCCATGGCTGGAATTACTTTAAGATCTACTGCAAGAGAAGAGTGAGCTAAAAAGAAAAGCCTGCTGCAAAATTTTCTCCAATTATTTTAAGAAAGCTCATTTCTAGGAATAGCCTGATGCTTTCGAAGGAGTAAACAGCATTGTCTCAGACAGTCAGAAAGAAAGTAAAGAACACAGGACTCTTAAGCCCACGTAGGTGGTGATGTCCCAATACCACACATATGTATGTGAGCCAAGTGTATCACCAACACCTTCCATGTGTTCAGTACTGCAAGGCACAAGGAAAGAAGTTTTGATTTCCCAAGTTCCTCTTCCTGAAGATAAAACTTCTATTTACAGAGTGGTTGAGGGGCATATGGCTCAGTGGAAGAGCATCTGACTGCAGAATGGGAGAGGGAGGTACATGCATATGCATTGCACAGTTTCCAGTAAGTATATAAGAATTGGCTAATATTAAAATGGGTGTGCTCAAAAATGTTTTTTTAAATGAAAAGAAGGAAGGAAAGAAGAGGAAGGAAAAGAAACAAGAAGGAAGGCTTTGTCAGGAGGGAAGAGTGTGCACTGAACACAGGGCCTTTGTATGCCCCGTGTGAGCTGTAACCTCAGCCTTCCTCAGCCATAGCTCCCAAACACTTTGAACTTAACTACAACCTTGATTGGGATGGCTAAAGAAATGGGGGGGGGGTACTAACCAGAGAAAACAAGATTCCACATGACAGTCATCTATGACTTTAACGCTAGTGTCAGAAATTTTATCATCAAACTTTAAGTAAAAAACAAAACAAAACAAAAATACTAAATGGAGGAAACATATCCACATCCAGGCTTTCTGTTTTCACAATTTACAGGGGAATTCTGACCAGGCCCATCTTATCTTCACTGGCTTGGTGTTTAGATGGAGTTTTGATACCTGCCTCTTTAACTGGTTACTGAAAAGGCAGCGAAGGCAGCTAGTTCAGAGGGGAGCTAGGAGTTCCAGGGGTTTATCAAGTCCTCCAGAGACCTCAGCAGGCTCATCCTTTGTAAACAATAAGGCGTGTCAGCAACCTGGTTGCTGTCATTGCTGACAGTTCTGTAAAGAGCTTAAGTGTTGAATTCTTTAAAGCAGGCTTGTGCCCTGGGAGAGAGATGATAGTGTGCCATGGTGTGTGTGTGGGGGGTACTCCACAGACATCTGAGCACCTTGGGAAAACAGGAGAACTGAGGCTTTTCACTCAGCAACCTACTGAGAAATAGACAAATCATCTTGCATTTAATATATAGTTTCCACCGATTCATGCTTCTTTTGTTAGGAGCCATTCCAGCCTGCATAGAAAAAGAGACCGTCGTCACATATAAAGAAGTGATCTCTCATTGATACAGAGCTTCAAGTAAAGCAAGGCCGGCTTACAAAAAGATGAGAGATTGAGTTTAGGGTGGGAAATTTTCATTGCACAGCCATTTAGTTGCTTTACTTTCATAGCCCTCAGAATTTGACATGCTTGAACAAGTCATCAAATGCAAAAGAACAGGGTTAAATAATCCATCTGGGATAGTCAGGGTTGAAAACAGAACACAGAGGATAAAATCAGGCCCTTTGAGGACTGTGAATAAGAAATTGTAGTAAAGGGAAGACTTGAAAATAAGTTTCTGAAGCCATATCTAGTGCTGAAAGAATGATTATGTGCTCTGAATTAAAATGCAGAAGCATCTTTTGAGTAAGGATCCACTTGTGTAAGTTAACTAGATAAAGACAAATTCCAGGACCAGCAAGGTGACTTAGCAAGAAAGGACTTTTCACCAAGCCTGATGGTATGAGTTAGGTCACTGGAACGTACATGATAGAATAAACAAACACACAAACAAAAAACTGCTACTCCGACCTCCACACACATGCATAGCAGCACACACAATAAAAGAATTAAAAAAATGTACTCAGCATTTTCTCTAAATAAAAACTCTCAATTTAAGGAAATATCACATTCTTTGCACACAGCTTAGAATAATCTCCATGCACTATGGTAAAACTCATCAGTAACAGCAACTGTTGGCGTTCAAGAGTAGCTTTGTGGGGACACTTGAGCTACAAACTCGGAAGTTAGTAATGCTTCAAAGGAACTGGAGGGAAGAACGTTCCCCTGAGTGTCCATTTTCCTGTCCTAGGCAGATCTCCTAAATTCATTGCCTCCAATAGATGGATCAAAGGCCTCACTTCTATTTATAAAATATTCAAAGCTTTGGGAACACATCATCATGACCACCCTGAAATAAAGACCTTCTCTAGAACCCCATTCTCTAGTATTCCATTCATGTAGCAGTGCAGGATTTCACCTGGACTTTTACTCTTTCTCTGCCATAAACTCGGCCTGATGGTACAGCCATAGGCTACGCTGTGCCTTTCATCCTATCCAATCTCCTTGGCTTAAAGAATCAAACCACCATCTTATCCAGCTGCAGGTTAGGCACAGAGTCTGGGGATTTCTGTCAGTCACAGAATAACTTTTGAAAAAAAGTTTGCAAATTTCTAGGAGATACATATATATATAAACACTTTTCCTATCTTTCTTAGGGGCAGAAACACTAAGAACACATTGGCATGACCCAGGCAGACATTCCAAAGAGCAAATGGTAAAAATAAAATAAAACGAAAAAGATTTGCCTGTCATGGGAGTTGGTCAATAAAATGCAACAGTGTTTATTACAACATTTAAAGTCTGTGATTAAGAACACCAAAAGGCCTAAACTAGAAAGGTTTTCAGCCTGTAATTTCCCTGCAGTCCTGGCCTGTACTTCCTTATGAGTTAGCTCAGCGGGGCTTTTTTTCCGTGTCCATCATCAGCTTGTAATTATTGCCATTCTCAAAGCCAGATGGGCCTTTAGAAGCAGGCATGCAGCTTGTCTATGAGAAAAAGAGGGTAATACTACTCTACACAGAGACCTATCTGGTCCTACTCAAAGAATCCTGCTCCTCCTCCTCCCTTTCTTCCCCAGCCCACCCCCAACGCCATTCCCCCTGCTTTTCCTGGACAACAAGCTTCTGGTAGCAACAGACTGGGACCAAGGGGGCTGAGTGTCAGCCGCTGCGTAGAACATAGGCCGCTGGTCACTTTTTCCATCCACAGAAGTGGACACACAAGGAAGGTTTCCCTGTCCACAGAAGAACACACAGGGAGAAGCTTATTCCTGTGTCAAGACTAAAAACTGGGGGCTGTTCTTAAGAACCTTTCTTTTAGAGACTCTAGACCGGCACCCTCCATCCCACATTCCTCATTGGCTAGGAATGAGATTCCCAGCAACATTCTCCAGGACAAGTCTTCACTCCGTTCGCCTGGTAGGAAGGATAAACATTGGTAAGGAGGTTGAGGTCAAGGAGCTGTGCAAAGCAACACGGGAGAAAAGCAAGAGCATCTAACCCAGGTTCATCTGGTGATAGGTCTGGGGTGTTAGGTATCCCAGAGGGCCAAGCAGAGCTTCAATCAGCAGTTAATGAGGCAAGACCTGCAACAGATAGCCACTTTCAACTAACAAAAGCTTTTAGATGTCTCTGTTTACTTTGATCCATTTCAGTTCATTTGAGCCTGGTTAGAGGGGAATTTTGCCCCCTCCCCCCCCCCCTTTTTTTTTGCTAGATAAACTCCCCGCTCCCACCCCACCCCCATCCACCCATCCCCACCTCCTAAACAATAGTATCATTTAGCAACTTTATACTTAACAAGTATTCAGATCTTCCGTCAAGGTTGGCCAAAGAGGCTCTACCTCAGAATGGCTATGAGAAAGGAATTTCAAAATCCCACACTGCAGTGGAAAATAAGAAGGAAGGAAAGCTTGCATTTTGTGAATTTTCTTTTAAATTTTTCTTATTTCTTTGTAACTCCGTTGTAGGGTTCCTTAAAGATTTTTTTAAAATTGTGTGTGCATGTGTATACTGAGAACAAGTGAAGGACTTGAGGAGGGCATGGCCTTGGAACTGGAATGACAGGCAGTCCGGAGCCACCCACATGGGTGCAGAGACCTGAACTTCAGGTCTCTGCAGGAGCAGTACATGCTTTAAACCCCAGAGCCAACTTTGCAGCTTGGGAAGAAGACTGCATTTGCAATGGAGGTTTCATTATTGGCTTCTGATTTGTGTTCTTTCAATCCTTCCTATCCCACCTGTGCAAAACCCTGAGAGCTTTCTGCCTTAAAAGTGTTTCCAAACAAACCACAGGCGTGTGAAAATAATCTAGAGAGAAGCTGTATCTGGTGGTCACAGACAAGGAAGGGACCTTTAAAATGGCTTCCGGGTCCTGGGATGGGCTGCAGTGAGCTTTTAATTAGGTCAGCTTGGTGCTTGACCCGCTATACTGTGTCCCTGTGTTTTGTAGGACCTTCCTACCCACAGGCACAGAAAAATGTCTGTGGGGAACTTTTCAGGGTTGTCTATGGACCCCAACTTCCCTTCCTCATCTGTCCCAAGCCCTTTTACAGCCCTGTTCCTCTGTTCCGTTCATCTGACATCTATAACCTTCACCTACAGCCTTTTCTTGTTATGTTATATTCCAAAGCACTTTTATTTGCATATATTTCTATATTGAGGCAACTCAAAAACAAAACAATAACAAAACTCCAGTCATCTAGATAAAATAATTTCCTAAGTACACTTGATAGTTCTGATTTGACATATTCCTCAAAAAAAAAAAAAAACTCCACCTTTCCATATAAACCATTTACCTTCACTCCACTCTCTAGCAAGTCTTAGACATTTCCAGAATGTATTGTAAGATATGTAAGTTAACAGAAGGAAGGAGGGAAATCCTTTTGCACCCTGGCCTTTTAAGCAAGTTGGAAATATGTTTAAAGCATTCTTTTTGGCAGCCTGTCCACTGGAGACCCCAGGGAAGCATCAGGAAGCTTAGGAGACCTAATTTAAACTAAGAGCCTAAATTGCTGGGAAGAGGGAGGACTGGGTACCCAACGTGAAGCAAACAGAACCTCCCAGAAGGGTTTCCTGACACCGGCAAGCATGCTTATCTGTGGCCCTCATTTCCAGGTGTTGACACTAAAGGTTTATATCTATTTTTTCTTCCATTAAGTCTCTAAATTGAAAGTATGGTTAGCTTGTCACTGAAGAAGTTCTTTGGTTGAAAGGCATGGAGTCCAGAAAGAAACAAAAAAGCCAACATCATATAGTATTTGAGAACTAGCAACAAGAGGATTGGTTTAAAATGTGTTCAGAGCTCCTGGGATATGGCCTGACTTCCCCGGGCCTCTGCATAACTTGCAGAGTGTTTAATACAAGCTTACTAGATCCTTTCAGTTAATGACAACGGTGGCAGTTACTAAACTGTAGGCCACCATATTCCTTTCCTTCACAGACTGGGGCGAGATGACAGGGGCATGTTGAGTCACTCTGAACAGGCTTAAACCACCTCAAGGAGTTTGCCTGATGAAAGGTTTCCCTTGTCCTTCAAAGTCACTTCCTGTGTCACATGACCTACAGCACTCCAGAGATAATAACACTTCACTTTTATCCAAAGATCTCAAAGCATTTTCCAATGTTAATTAAGCCTTCGGCCTCCTAGAAGATAGCAATGCAGATCTTGCTGTTTAAATACTGTATTCCAGAACACAGGTTGTTCTAATCATTGAGAGGGAAATGGAGGCCTCTGGGGGGGAGGGGGGAAACCTAGTGAGAAGTCCTACCCAACACTCTAGATACCCAGCAGTGGGAGAGCATTACGGCATCCTACTGAACTGGGCCCCACGCCCACTGATGGCTGAACTGCCCCCCACTCCACCCATAAGAAAGTGAAGGTGCCAGGTGGAGGACAGAATAATGATTGTAGTCACTGCTCTGCGTTAAGGGTGGAAGTTACGGTAGAGAAAGCAGCTCTCCTTGACAGCCAGCAGGGAGCCCTTCCTCTTTCTCTCTTTCATTTATCATGATGAGCCAGCTTGTCCTAAGGCTTAGAAGTGACTGTCCAGACTGCAGCTGACCCTGCCTGACAGCCTAGGCACAGGCATTAAGGACTAACCGGAACATCCAGCACACCAGGGTGCACTCTATGAGGGTGGTGCTTATCCAGGCAGGAGGCAGAATTCAAGTAGTGTGTGGTATCCACTAGTCCGGTTAAACAGAGATCATAATGCGCCTGAATCCCTAAAAAGATGCCGGGCTCCTTTCCTGCCCATCGCCCTCAGGGACACCACACTGGGTGGAGGGGACAGGGTTGCTTCCTATTCTCAGGGTCTTTGAATAGCCCCCCCCCCCCAGTATTTTTATCTCTCCTCTTAATGGCACGCCTGTTAGCTCTGAGATCAAAGGTCCTTTCTTCAGAGAAGTCAGCCTTGATTCTGCTATCAAAATTAACTTTTCCCTGAACTTCCTTTGTAAGTTGTAAGATTTCTCCTGTTTAAGCTGCCTCAGAGCAGAGCTGCATCTGTTCTCTCCCTGTCTACCTCCTCACTGCCATTTGGGATTGTTGAATAAATTAATGAGAAAATAAATCTTTCAACTCAATTCTCAAAGCACCGGTTCCTTTCCAAGTGATGAAGACAAGAGAGAACTAGGTATCCAAAGTTTGTCTGAATGTCATCCATCCTGGTGTTTTTTTCTGTTACCATACTGGGAACTGAATCCAGGGCCTTGTGCATGCTAGGTGAGTGCTCTACTGCTGAGGTATGCACCTGGCTTAGCTATCAGAAGTCTGGCTGCAAACCATTAGGACCTTAGCTTTTTGTACCACAACTAAGGACAGCAAACTTCGAAGTGTCTGAGAAAGCATGATTTTTTTTTTAATTGTACACTAAGCTGTTTGAAAAGCACTTTACCTATACTCATTGGGAATAGGCTGTTTTGATCCCTGTAAGTCTCTGAGATTATCTTCCATCTGTTCATTTATTAAGTGCCTGTTATTATCTGCCAGATGCTATGGTAGAAGAACAACATGGCGCCCATCCTAAAGCTTGGGCAGCAGCGGCAACAGGACAATGCATTAGCACGTTTCTCAGAAAATACTTGAGAGCATGAGCCTGACTTAAGACTGAAGAAGACAGCAAGGACTCTTTGAATATTGTGGCGTTTTGACACCTTCTGCAACATTCCTATAATGCTGGTGTTTATTGTATGACTCGGATGGGGCTGTATGTTTCACTATTCATAAAGGGATAGAGTTTAGAAAGAAGTCGCAAAACTCCAGTAGTTTAATAAAATATTGGCTGGGATGTAGTTCAGTGGTGGACAGACAGCCAGCCCATAAGGCCCTGGGCTGGAGTTTCAGAATCATTTAAAAGAAATAAATAAGTGAATAAACAAACTAAAATATTTCTTTAAAACAATGTTAAATTTATTTTTATGTGTATTGGTGTTTTGCCTGCATGTATGTCTATGCATCAGTAGCATGTCTGGTATCCTATGGAGGCCAGAAGGGGTCAGATCTCTGGGACTGGAGTTAACAGATGATTATGAGCTGCCATGTGGGTGCTGGGAATTGAACTTCAGACCTCTGGAAAAGCTGTACTACTGACTTTAGTCACACATTTGTGAGTAAATCTGTGAAAACTTTCTCTTCAACAAAAAAGTCTGTCTTTAACAGGCTCATGAGCAAGAGCTTGGTTACCAGCTGGTTGGCTCTGCTTTCATGAGCAGATTGATTCATAGACTGGGTTTAGTTTGAGTAGATTTGGCATGTAATGGAAATGTGGGAATGATTGGAGGCAACAGATCCCTGGGGCTGTATCCTTGGGGGCCATTTCTCTGCTCAGCTCCCTCCTGTTACTGTCTTCCTGCCATAAGGCAAGGGAAACTGTGCCATACACATTCCTGCCACCATGTTGTTCAAGTACATGTTCAGGGATGACAGGCTGAACCCTTTCCAACCTTGATGCGACATAAATATCTTTCTGCTCCAAGCTTATTTCTTTGGATAGTTGGACACTAACACAGACACCTGACTAATATTGCCTTGAATACAGCATTCTATCTTTAAGTCACACCTTCTCTAAACTTCCCACTCTAACATGGGTCTTTGCCTATGTTGACCAGGATTGTTTGTCTACATGCAGTACTACTGTGCAGTGCTCTTGGAAACATCTGTGAGAAGGAAATGGCAGCAAGACTGAGTGGAGGGGACATTGAATTGCCAAGGAGGTGTAGCTGAGGACTCAGCTGAACCTACCTGTAACTCCAATGGTGGGATGGTTCTTTAGAGCATCCCTAATTGAGATAGGAAGTGGCTTTACTCTGACTTTCTCTGAGACATAAATAACCTTCAACAAAGCAGCTTCATTGAGCAGAGGCAATTCCTGGAGGAAAGTTTAGCTAAATGCCATCAAAAACAATACTACTGCTGGATGAGGAATTTCTTCTGGTCCTTCAGGAGGTAACTGGTACTACACTGCAGCATCATGTCTAGTCACCTTTGAGTCCTGTCTTGAATGCTTTTCCTCCAGCATCCTTGATGTCTGGCCTACGGATGCTCCTCCTTTGTGTTCCGAGTTCTGTACCACCTCATCCTGCGCACTTCACTTTATATATTAGAAACACCTCTTAGTTGTTAGAATCCTCCCATGAGAATACAAACTGCGTGAAAAAGCTCAGAATTCTATTGAGCAATACGTAAATCATCATACTCAGAAAGAATGAAATTTCTTTACTTAAAAAAAACCAAACTATAGAGCCAGCAAGAAGGCTCAGACAGCAAGACAGCAACAGCTCTTCTACACAAGCCTGATGACCTGAGTTTGATGCCCATAATCCACAGGGGAACCAGTTCCCCAAATCTGCACTCTGACTCCTACCTATGCATTATAGACCATAGCGTTCTCTCTCTCTCCCCACTCTCTGTCTGACACACACACACACACACACACACACACACACAGACATACACATCATATACACACAATAATAAATAAAATAAAAATCATGTACAAGCATCAAAAAGTCTGGACAATCATTCACCAAAACCAAGTGCTGCTAACTGGTATTTCTTAGTGGCATGATTATGTTTCATTTCTCTCCTCAGGAAAACTTCTGATATGCCTAAACTTGTATAAAAAAATACTCTTTCTGCATTTTTTTAAAAATTCTAATTAAAGTTTTTAGGTTCTAATAGTTCTTCTAAAAAATAACCCGATTTTTACTAAAATTACTACATCAATCATTTTTACCATAATTCAGAGTTCAGCATAAGCAGTGTGGCATAAATAATTTCATCTACTCCTGCCTGATACGATGTCAACAGGTCCAGAAAGTTTGATTTTCTCATTTTTTATTGGGTTGCAAAATAAACCAATACCCCTGCTAATGAGAAGTGAGTAGCTATCACCACGGGTCCTGCAGTCCTGCTCTAATGCACACTGCCGTACAGGAAAATGACAAAGCATGTCCCTCCTAACTTTCCTGTTACTGGCCACACTCCCTGCCTCACTCTTCTCTGCTCCCTCATCCTACTCACAAAAGAGGACTGAGCCTCTCTCAGCCTCTTTTCCATCACTCTTTGCAAGAGCTTGATCTACAAGGCCAGCCGGGGTTGAAAGTCCCGCCACCCCCCATATCACATGGCTCCTCTACTCTCCTATAACAATAACACCTCATGTGTTTATAGTCCCTTCCGGAAGGCTTTCCAGTGCATCACCTCATTGTATCTTCCCAAGCTTTGAGGTCTGCACATCAGATAGCACTTAACCACAGCCTTAGAGATAAGCCATGGAAAACACAGAGAAGTTACATGACTTGCCAAAAATCACAGTTAGCTACTGATAAAGATAGGGCGACAATCTGGGACCTTGTGGAAAAGTCCAGAACCCTCTACTGTTGCACTTTGATCTTGCAGTCTAGCATATAAGCCACTGATAGAGCCTGAAGAATCTAAACTGGTGAAAGCAAGGTCACAGGTTTGATTCCTGAGTAGACCCTACAGGGATCTGTGTAGTGAGGTGTGCCAATGTATGGCAAAGGCAAGCAAGATCTTAGCTACAAGGAAACTAGCTAAGAATATAGATGAGATTTCACTCAGTTCCCCCAACGAATAAAATAGCCGGGTTACCTGTCTGTTAAAGTTACATAAAAAATACACAGTAGCATATAAAATAAAAATCCCTATGACTATACTAGATGAATCTACATTTCCATGATTGTCACTTTTTCTAGCTTTGTGCCTATCATCCCGGTGTAACTCTCAATGGCTCTCTCTTTCACAAAGGTAATCCAGGGCAGAGGATAATGTATATTTCCATTCTATATGCATCCTATAGAAAACAAATGAACAATATCAGTAGACATTGAACAGTATTAATTTTCAAAGTGCCAGGCTCCAAATGCTGTAAGAAAGGCTACTGTTATTGAAATACACTGCTGGGAACATTCCTAGTGTTAAATGGCCCTCACTGAAGTTGCAGGAAGACACATACCCCTTTGTGCTATTGCTAGGCTCGAGTTTTAAAATGTGATGAAATTCTGGCTAGCTTCTTCAGTTCATTTGCTAAATGCCTGTGGGTTTTCTGCACTTCATCCCTCATCTGATAGGTTATCTATGCCTCCTTGCTTATCAAAAGTGTTCCTTTCCACATTTGTCCTTAAAAACAAGAACAGACAAACTACAATTGTTATGGCTTGAAGTTAGAATGCCTCCAACATTTCCCAAAGGAAACTGGCCAAAACCATGGCCTAGGAGCACAGTGATTTGCCAAGTAGTCAGAGGCAAGTTTTTCATGGTAATCCCAGCTCAGGCTTCTTGAGCATGTATAAACATCGGTACCTCATCTGAAATATAGGGAGGATGTACACTCTTCAACTGTAGAAAACCAAACAGTTCTAGACTCACACAACTGGTTACCAACAGCTCTGAAAGTCCTCATAAAGGCTCTCCCTTGTTCTTAGGAAATGTATAAGCTGCTACTATAGAACAGAGATAGTCTGTAAACAATGCAGTACATAATAGCTGATGAAATATGTACTGTCAGGCAGAGACAGAGCTGTGGGTTGAAGCAGTCAGCAAGCAAGTTAATGCTACTACTATCTTTTCCCCCGGAAACAACTTTGCACACCTCAATCCACTAAGACAGTGGTTCTCGACCTTCCTAATGATGAGACCCCTTAATGCAGTTCCTCCCACTGTGGTGACCCCAGACCTAAAATTATTTCATTACTACTTCCTAACTGTAATTTTGCTACTGTTGCAAATCATAATGTAAATATCTGATATGTGACACTTGTGAGGATCAAGACCCACAGATTGACCACTGTACTAAGGGCTGGAGAGATGCTCCATAGATAAGAGCACTGGTTGCTCTTTCAGGGGACCAGGATTCAATTCCCAACACCTACATGGCAACTCACAACTGTCTGTAACTTCAGAGACCCAATGCCCCATTCTAGTCACTCTGGGTACATACATGTGGTGTACAGATATACGTGCAGGTAAAACACTCATACACAATAGAATAAAATATTTTAAAAGTTTTAAATTATTAAAAAAAAAAAAAAAAACTAATGGTCTGCCTAAAGACAGATGACAAACCCCATATCTACTGAAAAAGGTTCTTTGATTCTTTTTACAAAAATCAGCCTTCCCCATTGTGGGAACAAAGCAGGCTGCATGTCTTCCACCATGTATGTGTATTTAGGAGTGCCTCCGAGGCCTGAATACGCACCTCATCCTGTCCCAGTACAACACAGACAAAGAAAACCCAGTTCCTCTGAAGCAAAGATCCAGCTATTCAGCAATAACAGCGGTCCTTTTCAATCATTAATTATTCAATACAATTGACTGAGCTTTCATTCCAAGCAATCTGATGATGATCTTTGCTCTGCAGAAGTCCCCAAATTGGGAAAGTGACTACATACAGATGTGCACAAGCAGAGGGGGAGTCTAAGGGTTGCTGGAGCCCTGCCATAGCCAGACACTGGCTGGACACTCTACACAGGCTAAGCCTCAGAAGGCCTTCGCAGGTAGCCTGCTTTACAGACAAATGGTCCTCCTCAGCGTCCAGGCAGTCCTTCAGGGTTTCAGCACCTCTGTTCTTTCTCTGCCTCACATTTTATTAGCCCCTGCTTTAATTGTGTGTACTGCTAGCTGGCTCTGCTCGAGAAAGGGAATGTTTTTCCAGGCAGGTCCTTGATGCAGATGTCCTGACTTCTATGCATTAGCACAGCATAGTGTTGATAACATCTGATTGGCTAGAATGAAGCTGCCTCTCCTGGGATGGAGCTACCTCCTACTACCATGCAGTGACCCAGACCTCCAACAGTGAGCAAACCATTCTGTCACACTCTTTTAACAGCTTGGGGATAGTACAGCAAAACAATGTGGGTAATTTGAAATAATAGAGTTTTTTTTTTTTTAATCCTTTATAATTGCCTTTTGAACTAATTCTGATTGTTTGAAAACCACTGTCTTCAAATGCTGGATCACAATTATTTCGTAGCTTCTGGAACAAAGTTAGCTGAATAGCAAGGGACAGCCAAGAAAATATGGACATCCGAGAAATTTAATTGAAGACACGGCTTCCAAAATGGCCAAGTCTTAGTGGCTCTTGTTAGCTTCTTGTCATTTCTGGTCCCCAGTCCCTGAAAGAATACAATGAAAGGGTCAGACAATAGGGGTTACTTACTTCCTCTGTGTAATTGGCTGCTTTTACTTGAGG
Source organism: Phyllotis vaccarum (assembly GCA_033318265.1). Lineage (NCBI taxonomy): Eukaryota > Metazoa > Chordata > Mammalia > Rodentia > Cricetidae > Phyllotis > Phyllotis vaccarum. The sequence goes on along the minus strand of JARWLC010000005.1, from coordinate 73,464,517 downwards.
GAGCTGAGATTTATTGTGATCACAGTGTTAGGGCAGCTTCGGTCCATTAGAAGGGAAGCAGATTCCATAGGGCAACAGTGTGAGGCTCAGGCTTTGCCTCTGATCCTTATTAGAGTATGAAGACCATGGGCCAGAATTGGAAGTGAATATCACCTTCAAGGTCCACCCCCAGTGAACTCCCCCTCCCCCAGACCCCTACCTCTACTGGGCCTTGCAACCTTCAAAAGAGCACCATAAGCTGGAAATCCGGCATTCAAAACATGAGCCCATGAGAACATTCCAAATTCAGGCCAAAACATTAAGTAAAATACTTGTCAGCTTTCAACACACAGCCTTTAGCATGCTCAGTCTTATGAAGGAGAGAGGCCTGGGACTGTCTGAGGTAATGGTACACGCAGTGCTGTAAAAAGGAAAAAGGAGCTGCTATGGTAAGACAGGAGCTTCCAGTTCAGGCGGAGTGTGTAGGAGGAAGGTGCCCAGTACCCAGTGACATCAGAAACAGAGCCAACTGAGAGGTACCATGAAGGGAAAAAATAGGTCTGGATGGAGCTTTCCCATTTTCTTGTGAAAACACAAGGACTTTGGTGCATAGTAAGGTTTATAAAAAAGGGGGTTGAAGAAAGATAACAGGCCTTCTATGTCACAAAAGGAATTTGGACTTTAATCATTCCTTCAGAAACTATTGTACTGACCTTACTATGTGCACACACCAGACTTAGGGGTCATCTTTCTAGTAAACAAGAGAGATAGGCATCTTATTTTACAAAGCAGAATAAAAACTCACCCAAGCACTCAAAGCAGGATGATGAACACTGGAATTGAGGCTTGGGAGAGCACACTGTATCTAGACCAGAAGTTCTTAGGTAAAGACACACAGCCACAAAATGCCAGTTCTATGATTTCAGTGCAGGAATAGAATACATTATAATAATCCATTTAACGTGTTACAGTATATGGGAATGTTTATGTTCTCTTTTCATACAACCGTGGCTTTCAGATTTCTTTGTAACTAGTCAGTAACTTGAATGGGTCTTTTTTCTTACTTGCATGTTCAGATACCACCAATCTTGTGGGAAGGAAATACAGATAATTTGTGTTATACAATGAAAATAATAAAATACATTATAAAGATAAAGAATTAATTGTTCTGTATTAATTGTTCTTGTTGTGCATTAGTGTTTTACAATGGGAAGTTTTGGGTCCCCTGAAACCGGAATTACACAGTTGTAAGCTGCCATTTGGATCCTGGGAATTGAACCCGGGTCCTCCAGAAAAGCAGCCAATGCTCTTAACCGCTGAGCTATTTCTCCAGTCCATAAGTATTCCCTTTCTTTGCTGGGATACAATGACCAGAACACCCAAGACATCTAATAGAAGGAAAAGTGTTTGGGGACATATAGTTTCAGGGAAATGAGTCCATCATGGGGCAAGCAGACAGTGCACAGGAACAAGAACTGAGGGCTTATATGTCAGACCACAGACAGAGATACCAAAAAAGTGATGTGAAATTATAAATCCTCAAAGCCTGCTCTCAGTAACATAGGTCCCCTACAAGGTTCCACCTCCCAAAGGTTATCTAACCTCCCCAAATAGCCTCACCAAGTGTTCAAACACCTGAGCCTTTGAGAATATTTCTCATTCAAATCATTCAAAGGCCCAAAGTCAGAAAACCAAGATTCAAACCTAAGTTCCCAGACGGTTTATTTGCTAGTTATATACAATACTGGCTAGTGTCTATTGTCAACCTCACATGAACTAGGGAGTGGCACTATTAGAAGGCATGGCTTTGTTGGAGTAGGTGTGGTCTATTTGGAAGAAGTATGTCACTGTGGGGATGGGCTTTGAAGTCTTTTTCTCCAGCTTCACTCAGTCTGACAGTCAGTCAACTTCCTGTTATCTTCTGGTCAAGATATAAAGACAGCACCACAGCTGCCCACATACTGCCATGGTCTCTGTCTTGAGCCTCTGAAACTGTAAGCCTCAATTACATGTTTTCTTTGTAAGAGTTGCTGTGGTCGACATACCTCAACTGGATATGGCAGACTGAACTGACCCACCTTGGGATTCCTTGCCTTCCCTGGGGAATGGGGTGGAAGGAGCCTGAGGGAGGACTGGGAGGAGGGAAGGAAGGGGGAACAGTGGTGGATATGGGAAAAAAAAAAAACATTTTTAGATAAAAAAAGAAAAGAAAAACATAAAGAGTTGTTGTGGTCATGGTATCTCTTCACAGCAATAAAATCCCAAACTAAGACACCTGGGAAGAGGGAACCTCAGTGGAAGGAAGAAACTGCCTGTTGGATTGATTGTCTGTGGGGCATTTTCATAACAGCTACTTAATACAGGAGAGTCCATTCTACTCTATCACTTCTCTAAAACGTGACTCTGGGAGCAAGTTGGTAAGCTATGTTTCTCCATGGTCTCTGCTTCAGTTCCTGCCTCCAGATTCCTGTCTGGAGTTCCAGTGATGAACTATTGTCTAGAAGCCTAAGATGAAATATGTCCTTTCTTCTTCCAACTTGCTTATGGTCCATGCTTTATCACAGCAACAAAAAAATAAACTAGAACATACATCAAAAGTCCATATTGTTTTTTGTCACAAAACTAATTATAACTGTCACCGGAGACCAGAAGATAAACAATTTGAAGCTGAAGCTCACAATCAAATGTGTTAAATGTTAATACATGCCCACTGGCTGGCTCTCTATAGCTATTTCTCAGATAAACATGCCCTGGCTTCAGTAAATCTCAGATCTGTTGATGTTTAGAAATTATGTGACCATCAAAATTCTTCTGTATGTAAGTGCTGAACATAGGACTCATATCCAGTCTGAGAAAGCTGTAGAGCAACAGGTTCAGAAAAGGAGACCGTGGACCAATGAGATGTCTTAAAGGCACTTGTCAATATGCCTGGAAGCCTGAACTCAATTCTCAGAAGGTACAGATGGGTGAAGAGTGAAAACAGACTACACAAAGTTACCCTCTGACCTTCACACCCATGTCATCTCCTTCTCCCACACACAATAATAATACATCTTAAAGAGAAGGACACATTTCTCTTGCAGTAGAAACACAGTCAAAACTTGAAAAACACTCATTTCCTAAAGAGTTGTTTTCCAGTACTAGAAAATGTTATTTTCAAGTCAAAGAAATTCCATGATTGTCCTTAAAATTAAACAAAAGGAAATAACAAAATTCACCCTTGGGCTTCAGAGTTTTTTGAGGGTTGCTCAGTTACCTTGTTTGCTGCCTTTCCAGAGAGCCACAGTCCTTCCCGGGGTGTCCCAGGCCTTCCTGGGAGCCTCAGCCTATCCTAGGCTCCAGGTTAGAAACCCGTCAGACCCTGGTCTCTGGCCTTGCTCCATTCAGAATTCCCTAGGTCCCCTGCTGGAGCTAAGCCCTTTACAGGGTCAGGAAGAAGTTCCTCACAGGACTGGGAAGTGCAGTACATGTTTTCACAGCCTTCAAGGCCATCCATCAATTCTCTGCGAGCCAACACACTTTGTGTTTACTTGGCAATAACTGTTGAGAAAACAACTGAGCACTTGTTTGTTTGTCTGTTTGTTTTTGGCTAGTTTTTATTTGAACTGTGGCATGTAGTCATGCTGGTCTATAGCAGAATATATATACTCCCAACTAATGAGACTCTATCTCAGATTTCTAACTCCAGACACTCTACTGGCCAGCACACACACATGATTTAGCCTGTTCTTCATCTGTCATAGTAATTCCAGTTGTGTGTGTGTGTGTCCTGTATGAGTAGGTTTGTGAATGTATGTGTGTGCTGTATGAGTAGGTTTGTGTATGTGTATTATCAATGCATGTGTATGTGTGCCCATGTGTAAACTGGAAGTGGACATAGAGTCTTTCCTCTACCCACTTTATTTTTGGGGATCACTGAACCAAGAGCTCACTTACTGGCTAGTCTAGATAAATGATCTGCCCACCTTTGCCCCTGCAGCTGATGCCAATGTACACCACCATGCCAGACTTTTAACTTGGATTATGGGGGCTTTCAACTCAATTCTTCATGCTTGCACAACAGGCACTTGGCCAACACAGCAATCTCCGCAGCCCCTCCCATTTCTCTGGCTAGCATCTGGTTGGCACTAAATGTCTGAGGCAGTTCTAGGGAGAAGAGAGAATTCTGAGGGGAGAAGGTTTGCTCATATCGGCAAACCCAACAGGCACAACCTCTTCTGCCTCTGATTCTGACCCCCACAAATACCCCAACACTCTCACTGCTGTGAAGGGATTAGTCTAAAGTAGTGGCTGGCGCTCAGCCTGTGGGGCACAACCTCCTTGAGTGTCACACATCAGATCTCCATATCAGATATTTACATCCTGATTCATAACAGTAGCAAAATTACAGTTATAAAGTAGCAATAAAATGTTATGATTGAGGGTCACCACAGTATGAGGAACTGTAATAAAGGATCGCAGAACTAGGAAGGTTGAGAACCACTGGTCCAAAGGTAGATTTCACATGGTGAAGGAAGCAGAAGAAAACAGTTAGAAAAAAGTCGGTCTGTGAACTTCCGAGCAGGAGGCTGTCTGGCTACCGGGTCTCCTCTTGTGGGAAATAGAAAGCTTCTGTCATTGTTGAAGGTTTTTTGAGTTAAGATTTTTCATCCTTGAAGATCTAATACAGCAGAGAAAGGTGGCCCAGGACAACAGCAATCTTCATAGTGTGCTATCTCAAGCAACCAGGAAAGACTCAGCAAGACCAAAAGTCCTGGTCATCATGGCAATGCTATCATATTTTGTTTGTTTGTTTGTTTGTCTTCTAATCCACCCATGTATTGGATTTGGAAAGCACTGATAAATACTGAAAGAACTATTAACTTTTCTTTTAAGATTTATTCATTTATTTTTTTATGTACAATGGGGTTTTGCCTACATGTATGTGTGAGGACGCCAGGTCCTCTAGAATGGGAGCTACAGACAGTGGGTGCTTTGGAAGACTGGCCAGTGCTCTCAACCACTGAGGCATCACTCCAGGGCCCAGCTCAGCTATTAACTTTTTAAAATATCTTAAGTAGTATGTCATACATCAGGAATCTTTCTGAAACAGAGAAGGGGAGAAAATGACCCCCATCCCCACCCCACTACTTTAAAATCAGTGTCTTACAGCTTGGCCAGCTCTAGGGCTTTGGGGTCCTACTGTAGCAATGGCTACATCTATTCAGCATATACCCCCAGGACATGATGCAGAGTACAAGAGGAGCACGGGGCCTGCAGCGTCCCATGAGGTGGGAGAGGATTCTGGATCTTCATTCCCTGCTAGTACAGAGCCTAGATGTGAAGAAGCATCATCTAGTGGCACAGAGTACTGCCTAACAGTGGGTGGGGCCCATGGAGGAGCACTGTAAGACCCTTCCCAGGCTCTCCCATAGGTACTTAGGGAATAGTTGAGATGGTGATCCCAAACTTCCCTAGGGGCACTTCAAGGGGGACATGGCATGTGGTCCAAAGCTTCCTGGGAGAAGCTAGTAGGAGTTTCTAGATTTGAACATTCCAGAAGAGAACAAAGTGGGCAGTGAAGAAATGCAGGCTATGCATATTGTTGCAACATGCTGGCACCAAGACAGGAGGGCATACTCGGTTGTACAACAGAAGTGCTGTAGGAAGATGAGGTCTTTCCTTGTGTTGCCTTTGAGAAAACTGTGTGTTCTACAACCATAGTAAAGTGCTCCCCAAGCAAATTTGTTGGATGGGTGAAAGCTTAGATGGACCTAGCTTCAGGATAAGAATCATGGCTTCTTAACTTGGCTCGAATCACATGTAAGGACTCTCATGGAGTCAGGGAAACTGGACACAAAGGCTGGGCTGGCGTACATCCCATGACGTGTTTCTTCTGGCCTATCATGCTTATTTACAATTCTGTGATCTGCAGTGATGAAACTCCTTGGTCCATCCCTGGGGCTCCCAGGCTGTCACATAAAAGAGTGTTTTACTTGCAGCTTATACCGTAGGGAGTCTGGAGACGACTGGAGCTATTCCATGTGTCCCTGCTTGGGTCACAGTGCTGCTGCTCCTCCACAGGCTCTCCTCTGCCATCAATGCCTGTGACCCCTGCACTCATCTGTTTCCCATGATTCCAACTAGGTCCCGGCGCAGAGCAGTGTAACCTAGAACAGCATAATTCACTTTTATAGAGCATCCTTCATGTGAGCTATCACAGGGAGCTAAGCAAATGCTGCAGGTTCAGATTTAAAGGGAGGAACTGATTTAGAGGTGGGGGGGAGTGCAGAAATGTCAGATAGACAGGTTAGAACAGAAACAACCCCCACTGTGCTAAGTCCTGGGTGGAAAGAGACCGGCCCATCTACTAGAGGACGAAAGTGAAGAGAAGCTGCTAGAGTACGGAGACCAGAGGTCACGCACAATCAAGGGCAAACCAGGGAAGCTTGTGAATCAGGAAAACCAGTTCTCTGAACAGCAAGATAAACCTATCATCTCGACTACTGAGCACCACTGAGAGAGATGTCCTGGTTAATTCAGTGGCCCCCAGTGTGTCTGCCTTTTTCTCCAGACTTGCTGTTCTGAGTGTCTCGGGAGGGCATGCCAGGCATCAAACCTCCAGATAGAAACACTGACACAGGACAGACAGCAGCAGTGGGAAGGAAAGCCTTTGGTCCTTCCGGTCCCTTGAAGAATGAGGAATCCTTCCCACACATTCCCAGCAGACTCTCTTCCCAAACCAAGCACCTGTAAGGAGAGTAAGATTGTCATGATTGGTGCCACCTGATGAAGGCTGACTTCTGAATTGCATACAGGCTTTACCCACCATAAAGATAGGAGCAGTGGGGTATTAGTGACCTTTCATGATGTTAGGACAAAATGCCCAACAAAAGTCTGAGGATGCATCATGACACTGAAGGTGGAGCGGGTATAGTGGCAGCAGGGACAGGAGGCAGCTGGCACAATGTGTCCATAGTCAAGAAGCAAAGGGACAAATGTTAGTGCCTGTGCCTCCCACTTTCTCAAGCTCCCAGCCCATGGCATGGTGCTACCCACTTGGTGATATCGTTTCCCTGCTCAGTCAAATGTCCCTGCTAGCATCCTCAGCGACATGCCCAGAGATGTGTCTCCTAAGAGATTCCAAATCCAGTCAAGTTCACTGATGGTTACAAAGGATAACTGAGATGTCAACCTTCTATGTCTGTACAAAGTCGGCCAACGTGGGCTTTGGTTATGTCAAGATACTGCAAGAATCAGATCCGGTACACAATCACAATTCTGAGTGATAAGTCAGATGTTTTGGAAGACGACACAGAGAAAAAAACATATAAGAATAAACACAAAATTCTGGGTTCAGGGTGTATTAGGAAGGAGTCAGGAAGCTAGATTTTTGGCTGTCTTCTAGAGTAAAATTAAACATTCCAAGATGAGGAAAAAGTTGAGTTTGGGATCAAGGATTTCCGCCCTTGGCAGATGAGACAAGAAATAAAGGAATTTTATTTATCGACTAAAAAGAGCAACAGACCCTGTGTTTTGAGAGAAAGGGTCTCTTATTTCTGGAGGGGCTAGAACAGCTGTGAGCGGGAGATACGCAAGAATGCACAGCCAAGTATCATTCCAAGAGGCTTGCATGCAAGACCTTCCCAGCATCCTACTTGAAGCGTGCATGAGACCCATGGGAATAAGAGGAGGACACATTCTTGGTTAGTGAGGAACCAACCTTAACTTAGCAGCTTCTGAGCTCCTCACTGACCCTGAATCTCTAGGGATTTGAGTTCATTTACTCTGGGCACAATTCACCTTCCCAGTGCTCAGGAAAAAGAGGCCCAGAAGATTTGCAGCTCTCTGAGAAAGCACACAGAGCTGAGTTAAGTGTAAATGAATCCCAAACATGCAGATTAAATTTCCCCTAAACTGCACCAGAGTTTAAAGGCCAGGGAGAAAAGTACTTGAGGCCAAACATATTTGGCTTTTGTAGAACCCAAAACATTTCTAATGAGTTTGGAATCATTCAATTAACAAAATTCAGCTAAGTTTTTTCTCCCAAATTTGGCATTCAGCCTGGTGACAAATCCACAGCTGTCAGTCAGAAACTGCTTTCCCTTAGGGAGGAGATTGCTTTGGGTTGTAACAGTAACTCCTTGATCCAATGTGATCAAAGGTAACTGGGGCCAATAGCGTGACAGTGACAGCATGAAGAACAAATTGTGGATCTCAAAATTCTGTACTTGGTTGAGCTGAAGGGAGGGAGAACCCACGAAGAGAGAGAGAACAAAAGACCATCACTTTGAAATGAGTGCTGTTCCATTGAGAGAGAAACTAGAAACCATCTCTTCCAGGAGAAAATGAAGCAACCCTTTAGAAAACTTTGCATTTCAAAAGCTGGGGTATGTGTGTCCTCCAACCATCTGTGGAATGTGTGATGGAGATGTTCTAGGTAGCACTTCTTACTGTAAAGTACATCACCTGTTTATTAGTTTGTCAGCTGCTCCAGACAAGACCAAAGTCATTTGGTAATGACTGGGTGCATTCTGCCTCTAAGGTCCTGTTCTGCCCTCTTTGGAGTGAGTAACTACCCTATTTGAGTCTACACTTTTAGTCATCTCCCTGTCATTTTTAATTTATTGTTTAGATAGAATTTTATAAAAACCCAGGCTGGCCTCAAACTTACCATGTAATAGAGGGGGATCTTGAACTTCTGTGTCTGCCTCCTCAATGCTAAGATTACAGGCATGTACCAACCACACCCAGTCTATGTGGTGCCAGAGGCCAAACCTAGGGCTAGGCAAGCACTCATCAAGTGAGTCACATCCCTAATCCTCCTGACTCAACTTTCAAACAGCCTCATATCAGTCTAGCTTCTTAGATACACATCTGTCCTTTCTCTAGCATGGACTTACTCATTGAGAAATTGGAACATCATGAATTCCTGTAGTCACCTTTGTGACCAGACTCCTCTGCTGTGGCAGTCAGGCAAAGCTTTTCCTGTCTTCCTTGTGAACTACTCAAGAGAGCACCTAACCACGTGGTTGGCACTCTCGGGTTGTCGTCTGAGCTACTTTTAGAATAGAGAATATTTTAATGAAAGCAGAGCATCCACAACTTCCAGACAACCACCCGTGAATGAGATTTCTTGAAATTGAACATGAATTAAGTTTTACACGATTCATTTTGTTGCCTTGTGACAGAGAGCGCAAGAGTTATCGGCTGTTTAGTGATGGACACCTTCAATAAAACTGATGTCATAGTCACAGATGTGCCCATTTTTACCTAATCCTGAATGCATTTGATGCTACAGACATTATGTGCTCTGTTTTAAAAGGATCCAATAAGAGAGATATTACTACTGTCGCTATTTTACCTAATCAGAGGCCTGGATTCCAGAGAAACTGTGCGTCTCTGACAAGCTTGCTACACTAAGAAGTAGCAGGGACAGAATCTGGAAGAGCCTTTGAGAGCCCAGGTCTGATTCATCCTGACTAGCACCTCCCACTAAACCTAGCAAAACAGAAGTAGAACACAAGCGTTCTTTTTCTGTAAGAACACTGTGCTAGAATTCTGTTTTGTTAGCCTTAATTCAGTTATGGAGGGGAAAATGATAGTTGAGGGAGTCAAACTTGGTTGTCTTTTTTCCAGTTAAATTACATTTTATAAGAATCCTTGATGAAACAATATCACTTATCCTGTCTTGTTTAAGTAAGTTCAGAAAACATCTTTCCTGACTTGGATGGCTTATGTCATCGCTACTGGAGGGACCAGTCTATTAAAGAAGAAACCTCATGTAGCATTCACTGTCTCCTCTGTCTAGGAAAGTGCAATGACAGCAACTCACCCCACCAGCAAAAAGGACCTCAGATGCTGGATTTCTGTGAAAATATGTGCCAAACAGGAGCTAAAACTAAACTTTCCTCTTGCTTATTGCTTCCAAATTCTCAGAAGAGGCAGTGGGCTTCCCCTCCTTCTTCTCAAGCCAGGGCCTTTCCCTTATCCAAGCACCCCATATAAGCTGCTCCTTTTCTGACCCAGGAAGATGTTCTGGTCTCCCATACACACAGGAGAACACACAAAGCAAGTGAGTGATTTGGAAAGTGACAGTTTTTCATCTGACTCACAGTTAAAAAGAAAAAAGAATGCAGATTTTTCCAAAATGGAAATATTCTCTGAAAATGGTTTGAAAACATTCCTAAAATCTTAAACACAAGTGAATGGACCCCAAGTGGGAAAAAATGGAATTTCTGAAAATAGACACAATGTGAAATATTTTTGAGGTGCTAGAGATGATGGAAGTGGGTGCATTGATTGACAGCTTTGTAGGAGGGTCTCTTCTTCTTTCAACATTGTTTGATTTTATACTTGAACTAGGACCTTCAGAAGTCACTGCAGACAGGTAGATAGACAGATTCATAGTCAGATCGCACAAACATGGAGGCTAGCAAGTCCAAACTCTGCAGAGATAATGTCCTAGTTCAAAGGCCATCAGGCAGGAAGGATTTCCTCTTGCATAAGGTCTGTGTAGGACATCAACTTCTTGAGTAAGGCCAACCACATTAGCCAGAGCACTCTGAGTTATATAATACATCATTTTAAAGGTTAACCTCATGCTAAAGCCACCTCAGAAAGACAACCAGAATAATGCTTGAATGAATATTTAGATCTCTTTAAATAAAGTATCTAGAAGCACTCATATTTTAGCTAGTACAGCTATTGGTCACAAGCACTTAGATTGCATTCTAGGTAAGGTTATGGAGAAACCAATAACCTGTGTACCTGCTCCATCACAATAGTGAGGACTGTCCATTATCTACCCAGCATCCATCACTCTTTCCTTTCTTCTTTTGATCAGTTAGCCACTAATCCTCCACATCGCCCTATCCTTTATGAGAACACCATCTGGGGAGGGCTAAGTCCAATAATAATTTTATGGCCTTTTATAGAAATGAGTATACAATCAAACTAGAGTTGATAAAATGTAAGGATTCTAGAAACCATCTCCTGTGTTGAGAAAGACACTTTCTTACCATGAGTGCTTGCCTGGGTAAACAACCACTGCCAAATTCTGCAGCCTTCTTACTACCAGTCTGAGAAGGCAATCAGACCTGAGAAGTGAACTGTGGTTCCTCATTACATTGGTGAAACAGCTCACTTAAGAGGCTACTACCATTCATCTTGGCTTTCTAATCATTTGAAGCTATAATCTCTCTTGGAATTTATGGCAGTTACCTTGGGTTTTCAGATTTCTATTGCCCTAAACACCTAACAATATACTGAGAAATCCCATTTTGACATAGCCACTAACCTACAGGCTGAAAGAGCTTCAGTATGTCTATTCCAAATTGAGAGATAGTAGCCATACACCTATAAGTCCTAAGACTTGGTGATGTCATACAGCATTTACAATGAATCCTGTTTCGGTTAAATTTACCAGAGACTTTGCTTTATTGATACAAAATAGAATGTCAAGAAGAAAATACACAGCCTTAAAGGCTGACTTTCTCAAGAAGATCCGAGCTAGGCTGTGACCTTACTACTCTGAGATGTTTACTCTTCACAGGCCTCAAGACCCTCCAGGGATCAATCCAAAAGATGTCCTGAAACCCAGAATCAGTGACAGCATCTGGGTCCTGTATGAAATAAAAACAGAAATAAAAAATTCTGGAGATATATTTTATATTTAATAAAATCAACCTGGGATATCAGCAAACCTAAAGTTGTTTTTTTTTGTTTTTTAAATAAGCTCCTTGTTAATTTTGCAGGTCTACATTTGTGACCTCCCCTTAATCAGCCTCAGGGATCCACCTGGTTCCATAGTGAAGTAGCTCGTTTTTCAAGACAAAATAAAGAATAACAGACTTTCAACTTTTAGAATAGAATTTTGAAATAAAACATTAGGCTTCACTAAAAAAAAAAAAATTCAATAAATGTTTCATTTTAAATATTTTCAATACACATAAACTAAATAATAGTATTTGCGGTGGTTTAAAAAGGAATGGCCCCCATAGGGTCATACGTTTTAGTGTTTAGTTGTCAGGGAGTGGCACTGCTTGGGAGGGATTAGGAGGTGTGGCCTTATTAGAGGAGGTGTGTGACTGCAGGGTGGGCTTTCAGGTTTCAAACCACCCCCCAGGGTTGTGGCTCTCTCTCTTCTTACTGCCTGCAGATTCAGATATAGAACTCTTTGCTACTTCTCCAAGTGCCATGTCTGCCTTATACTGTCATGCTCCTAGCTATAATGAAAATGGACCAAATCTCTGACACGCTAAGCCAGTCCCAGTTAAATGCTTTCTTTTATAAGAATTGCCATGGTCATGGTGTCTCTTCATAGCAATAGAGCACTAAGACAGATAAATACTTTTATATCTATGATAGAATAGAAAATTTTTAAATTCTTCACATTTTCCTATATTTTCTTTGGTTTCGTTTTGCTCTGTTTTTGGCACTAGAGAATGAATCCAGAGCAGTGCTCTACTTCTGAATTTCATTGGTTCTCTAGCAACTTTAGATTTATTTTTAACCTTTGATTGTGTATATCTCTGTGTGTGGCTATGTGTGGTATGTGCAGGTAAGTACAGGTATCTGCAGAGAGCAGAGGTGATGGAGTCCCTGGAGCTAAAATTCTGTATAATTGTGAGCTCCAGTCCTCTGGAAGAGCAGTGCATGCTTTTAGCCAAAGAGCCATCTTTCCAGCCTCAAGATATTTTTTAGTTATTTACATATTGATTTATTTTTGTAATAAATATTTGTTCAGTTATCTTTTATTTGTGTGTCTGTGTGTATGTATATTCACCGTGTGAGCATAGGTTCCTGTGGAGACTAGAAGAAGGTATTAGGTCCTCTGAAACTGGAGTTACAGTCAGTTCTAAGCTGCCTGAGCCTGATGTGGTTGATGGGGACTGAACTAGTGTCCTCTATAAGAACAGCAAGTTCTCTTAACCACTGAGTCATCTCTCCATTTCCTCTTGGGTCTTTGTTAAAGAACATAGTAGCCATCTCCTCAATTATATTTTGCCTACTCTAATATCCTTACCCTGAACGTCTGTGTCCTTGCCTTTGCATGCTATTCTTTTGTGTTCTTTTAAACAGTACATAAATTGTATTATGCCTTACAACTTCTAATGACTTTAAACCAGTAATCATCATCCCTCTGAGACCAATATGATAGAATGCATCTAACTGATGGACAGTTTTTCATTCAATGCTGAAATAAGTGTTTTTCTTCTTTAAGCACATATGAGAATTATCCTTTGACATTTAGGTCAAACTATATGGGAACTGTCAATGTTTAACCTCAATTATATGAGTGTCACACACCACAAGATTAAGATATTAGGACTGAGGATATGAATTTATACAGAAAAAAAAATGGAGAGGTTCTTCCTAAATCCTCTTGTATGCCAACAGCCAAGTCCTCATTACCTAGTGAACAGCGTGGAGCGCCCAGCTCTACAGCGGACCGAGATATATAGCTTAGCTATGAAAGAAAATAGAGTGTCGAGAAAAATCCTAGCAGTTTCCATATCTCAGTGTCACCTACAAAACTTGAAAAATTTAAAGTCCCAGGTTTTCTCAGCTCCCCAAAGCCTATGACATCATAGTTGACTGGAAGATATTTGATTCTAATCTAGAAGGTAGGCCAGCGCATTGTGAGCTTTTATTGTTAAGCAGTTGTCCGTGGAGCCATTTGGACGTACAAATGACACAGAGTTTAAGCAGAAGCATCTTACATGTAGCCAAGCAATAAAAGTTATGTCTTCGCTGAGGAGAAGACGGGTCAGTGTTTGCTTCTTAAAATTTATAAGCTGTTCCTACAGATGGTGTAACAGTTGTACCCAGGTCATCTTCAATAGAAATTGTCATGTAATTTGAGCTTCTACCATTTTTCTACCTATTGCAAATGTTACTATTATTTAGAACTTGAAGGGCCAATATTAGTTTATTAGAAATGATATCTGGATATCTAATGGTCATTTTTTAATAACTAGAAATATCCCAACCAGCATCCACTCACAAATATTATTCCTCAATAAATATAATACACAAAGTTTGATCTTTGCAGGATTCTTCAATCACTTTTATTTTGGTTCTATAGTCTAAATATAATTTCGTAAATATTCTTTTCTGGATGAGTGAAACTTAAGAATTCTCTCCAGACTTTTAAAATTTAAGTTTGATCTGCCTTATATAGCTCTACTAAAAAAATAAATAAATAAATAAAATAAAGAAATAAAAATGGCTATTTTTTTATTTTGCCACAGAAACAATGAGTCTCAGTATATCAGTGATTCAGAATAGATCTCCTTGTGTCCTTCAACAAGGATACATTTTAAGAATCATATTGTTAGACCCCCTTTCATCATTGGATGAACATCATAGATTCAAATACATTAAGATTGCTAAGACAACTATAGGCAAATTAACTTCATCGGCCCATCATTATGTAAGTGGTCTGTTGTTAGCTGAAATATTTTTGAGCACATGATGACATTTGTCTTGTCTGTGTTCCATGAAGTCTCCACCTCAGAGTACATCGCAAGGTCAAACCCAAAGTCATACACAGAAAAGTGTGCTGGCATCTACTAGAGGCAGAGCATGTCATAGACCATTGAAAGAAGAATGTAGATGGAGTGTGCTCAACAGTAACGTCCATAAACACAAAATCTCCTAAGGTTTCATTGTTGTTTGGGTTGTTTATTTGGCTGGTTGGTTGGGGGAGGGGAGGTGTTTGCTTTACTAATGATAGAGAAATATAGACTGTTAAATGGTGTTCACCATTAACAAGGTGTTTGTACTATGAAGTCACATCTCATGGGAATGTAACACATTTCATGGGGTAGATAACGCAAGGCTCTCAGAGGGAAGCTGAGGTTCACCGACAGTTTTTCATTTCCATTCTCCCACTTGGTCACCTCTTTGCTTTTCCCATTAACTAAAAATCATGACCAAAAGATAACTTACTTTTGCATGGCTCAAAGTGCATGGTGCTCCTCTTGTTCAGAGCCGTTTGTAGACATCATCTCCCTGACTTGCCTACAAGGTGAAGAGGTCTCATAAACCAGAAATGAAATGCTTGTTCTTAGGGAATCTCTTTGGGTAATTGAAAGGCTCCTTGGGGATCCAGCGTTGTAGTGGAGGTAAATGAGTGGTTGATGTGAGTAACAGACAGAAGGGAAGCCAAAGCATCGTGGCAACAGAAAGCAATCTGAAAACTTTAAAAAAGATAAAAGCTCCTTTTTAGCCCCAGTTTTTGACGATTCATTTATGTTGTACCGCCCCATTGCTTGAGTGCTATGGCAAGGCAGTTTCTCATGATGGAAACACATGATGGAGGAAAATCCATTTAACTCATGGTCAAGTACAAAAGAGAGGAAGCCATCTCTTAGATGACTTGTCCTGTGATCTAAAGCCTCCCAGTAGGCTCTACACTTAAAAATATCTACCGCCTGCCCCAATGCTCCATAACTTGAGGATAAAACCTTAATGAGTCCTTGGGTAAAATTGACCCACACCATAGAAGGTAATTTCCAAAAAAAAATTTCTAAGAATGATTACAGAAAAGTTAAGTTAAAGTATCAATGGTATTTTTAATTTTGTTTTGTGAGGAAGTGTCATGTTGTCTGAGCTGGCCTTCAACTCACTCTGTAGCCCAGGATGATCTCAAAACTCTTATTCTCCTGCCTTCATCCCAGAAATGCTGGCATTCCAAGCTTGATTTATATAGAGCTAGGAAAGAAACTGGCCACAAATGCCTGCCATCCAAGTACCAACTGAGCTATATCCCCAGTCCAAGGGTGACACTTTGTAAAACACAAAAACAAATAAAATTCAACGTAGGATCTGGCTCTGTCTGGTTTTGTTTTTGACAGAGTACCACTAAGTAGTTCTGGCTGGCCTTGAACTCAGAAGGATCAGACTGCCTCTGCCTGCGAGTGCAGGGATTAAATGTGTGTACTATCACATCAGGCCCGGTCTTCACATCATTGGATTGTAATAGACATGTCTAGTGCTGGTTTCCGTCTTCCACAAAAACCAATATGAGTGATTCAAACTGGCAAGGACTCTGCCAGCCTGCATCCATCATAGCATCATGTTTCTATGGGGAACAGAGTCAGTCTCGATTCTTGAGGAATTTTCACAAACTGGCATAATGTGCCTCATCCCTGACTCTACCTTAGTACTTTAAACCAATTTCCCTTCTGCATCAAGTGATGACCACTTGATAAACTCTATAGACATCCCAGTAGAAATGGAATTAAGACAGGAAATGGCAAACCTTGACGATTTCCCTCATGGCAAACCTAAGGGACTCAGTGTCATTCGTGATTTTGTCTAATTATTTTCAATGATGGGCGTAAATGATGCCTTCCTCCAGACACACCCAAGTCTTAGGGATACCAAGGGGGAATCAGCCAGCAAGGGAGAATTTCTAAAGCTTATATGAATGCTTTTTTCTCTATGATCTCTTGGGTCTTTTGGTATGAAAAGATACCTAGAAACCTGATAGGGACAGTAGGTACAGTACCTAGATAAACTCATCATGGAATTCTCACTCAACTGAGACTAGGCAAAGCCTGACCTTTACATTGTCTCTCTGATCAAATCACTGTTCAGATTTACCCCTCTCACCTCTAGCAACCTTTCTCTTGTTGGAAGCTGGGGTCCTGTGACAGAATGGAGAAAATGAGAGTTCAGGGTGGGACCCATTTGGCGGGGGGCACACAATCCAGTCTCTACCTCAGAGGTTGGGCAGCAGAATCCTTTCAAAGTCCTTCTCAGGGATGTGAATTCTTCCTGTGCAGTCCTGATCATTGTATCTATCACGTCATCTACCTACTCTTAAACAGTAGCACTGGCGAAATTTCTAAGCTGCTGGAATGTTCTTTGAAGTGATATGTTCTGGTTGAAATAAGCGCAGAAAGGAAAAAAAAATCTCCATCAGCTCTTCACAGAACTCAGAAAGGAGCAGCTCTCCACTCCTAAGCGCTGACACTCTTGGCAGGCTCCATCTTGCTGGTTCGCAGTGAGATTTGCTTACAGAGGTCGGTATTGGCGGCTGATTCAGTCTCCTGAAATACAGCTGGGACCTGATGCTTGCAAAGGGACAAGGGTCTAGCTGAAGATCTGTAATTTACCCAGAGCCAGTGAATCTTCCATCCTAACCCCCAGGGCAGCTCAGAGATGGGGGGCCCCGACCCGGGGCTTGGGAGGGCTGTCTGCCCTCATTTTGGGGCCTTGCAGTCATATAGGGCGAAGGAAGGTTTTGTACAGTTATAAAAGAAGGCCAGAAGAGAACACGCTCCTCTTAGTCCCTAATATATTATGTCCTCCCCTGCCGAGCCCGGGGACTTAGTCTGGATTTGGTAACTAAAGTAATATAAATGTTAGCTAAGAAGCATTCCCGCAATGTGGTTCCAATTTAGGCTTGTTTTGAAGTCTAAAGGCCCAATATGTCTCGTAGATTCTTCGCTGGACATTAGCGTTAATGTAATTTGCGGAGGAGCGCAGGCTGGTGGAGAAGGGCGGCCCTGGCCCTCTGTGGATGGGATCCAGCCCTTTCCCAAGGCCAGGAGATGTTGAAGCTTGCCAGGAGTTCCCCAACAGCCTTAGATGTCGGGGGTTCACTCTGAAAATTGACTTACACTTGTGGGGATGATGGAAGAAGCAGCGAGTGGGTACAGTATCCTGTTCCTAGTGTCCTTGCCTGGGCTCTGCAAAAGGGCTGTCCCAGATTGAAGGCAGCCTCCCTCTGCAAGCTGTTTGCACTTTGCTTCAATAACATCTCTCTCCTAGCCTCACACATGCCTTTGCAGAGTTGGGCTAGGCACCCCCTTGAGGGGACCCACTAGAGCCCTCAGCCCAACTCACACCCCTCCCGAGCGCCCCTCCCCCCTGCATTCCCGTAATGAGCATCCCCCCTGGAACTGCCTGCCCTTTATCTTGCTGGGGGGACCCGCACCTTTTGAACTGCCATCTGTAGATTGTGCTGGTGCACTGACTTGTTAACTGTGCCATGCTGTGAAGGAAATGGCATGATTTAGATCAAGTGCTCAGGACGGCTGTTCATAAGAAACACTTGAGCCAAGCTGTTGCTGCTCCAAGCGTGCCCTGGGGAGACAGGTTCCGTTTTGGGTCACGGTCCTGCCTTGTATGAGGGCAGGCGCAATCCCAGGCTTTGCTGGGGTTGCAAGGGGGGGTGGGGGGGAGTGGAGAGAGGCATTATGAAACCATGAGGCTGCCAAATTAACTTCTCACCCTTTCAACCACACTCCAGAGGATAAAAGCTGAACATGTCTGCCTCAGAAACAGGCTCGATTTACACCAAACAAGTTCTTTCTCTAATTTATCAGCCCAGCCAGCTAGCCTTCTGATTATGGAAAATCTCTGCTGTTTAGGAAGGCCCTTTCCGAAGGGGTACAATGAACAACCAGTTAGAAAACAGGTCGTGGAGAGTTTTGTGAGCTGGGACTTCACCCTAAGACTACCTATCAAAGTAAATTTAAAAAAAATAAACCACTTCTGGTTCAGACCGGCAAAATTTCAAAACTGAGAGACCCCAGCAGGTGAGCACAGATCATTAAGATCTTCCAAACAGCAAGTATCTGTAAGTAAAATCTAATTAGGAAGACAGAGGTGAGGCCAAGGCAGAGTTATAAAAAGGGAGCCTTCAACTTCATTCATCAACTCTCAAACTAATTCCATGGACACCCATTTGTCCATTATATGGAAATAGATGATTAGGGTCATTCTCTAAGACAAATTTACTTTCTACACGCTCTAAATCTGTTTGGTCAGTTTAAAGGTGTCAATTATTGGAACAGGCTAAGACTATGAATTTCTTAGTAATAGCTTTAATAACGTTTTGAAATGAAAAGCAGATACCTTGAAATCAGCCAGCTTTGAAAAGACCCACGAGGTGCTCTGGTTTTAATTTGTACAGCGTTCTACATCTGGAATCCCTTATAATTAAAACTAAAAACCTAACTACTACTTCCACCTGTCAAATGATGAAAAGATGAATGTACTAATAAGTTACTAAATAGCCCAACATGATCGAGTTTACATTGGGGTTCTCTATAGTAAAACAGAACTCTGGACAGGAGGCTAAAGGTCTCGGTCATTACTAATAACACTCTTCGCATTAGCCTGCATGTCCTGCTGTAACTACTGGCGGAGTCTCTTAAAATCAGAGTGGATTGTTGGGAAGTCTTTGTTTTAAAAGGAAATATAAACTTCAGAAAAGAATATTTAAAACACATAAACTGACCCACCCCCCCACCCCCACACACTCTATTTTCAACACTCTTTTTCAGGGTTTCTCACAGCAATGGTATGCAGCTGCTGAATTTGGTAGGCACGAATGTCTACAACACATCCATGGTAAGAAAGGCCTGGTGCCAGACCTGGGGATGTGACATTGCGCAAAGATGTACCTTTCTTTGTAGGTGACCTAGAAATAGAAAAAAACTTGCAATAATTTTTTTCTTCAGAAAGAGTAAACAAGTGTACTTTTGTCTTAGTTCTAAGATCTCAGGTCACTCCAACTAAAACAACAATCGTTAAAGCGCCCTTGGACTGTCTCTTGCATTCAGAAGGTCAATTATTTTAAAAGGTAAATCCTGACTTGTAATCCCTACTGAAGCTGCTTTACAGCAACTCCCCCTGCCAAGGGCGAGCTGTGTGGGCGGGCCCAAAAGCTCATTTTTCTTATTATACAAGTCAAGCTTCCCTGACATGAAGTAAAAAGTGGAAATATCATATTGTGAAAGTAAAAAGCATCACTTTTCCTGGAGAAAAAAGAAATATTGAAAGTTGTGTTGGTGGTGAAAGGGTCCTCAGGCTGGCAGCAGCTGCGGCGGAGATGTCCAGGTGACTGCCAGTGGTACCTGAGCACCCTGGACACAGCCGTGATCACAGTGAGCCAAATTCTCCCTGTAGGAAAGTTGTACCCACCGAAGAATTCCAATCTGGCTTAACCCTTCAAGACAACCAGAGATTCCACTAAATTCCTACTTATGACACTCTGAAGTACAAGGAATGTTTGTTTACCTGAGTACTTCCCATTTGAGGTAGAAACTTTACCTGACTGCCACTCACTTGTTCTAAGATATACGTCCCACCAGCCTGAAGGCACATCATCTGGCTAGCATTCTAGGGGTTTATAATAGCGTTATTTCTAGTCTCCAAAAGGTAGAGAAAACACAGCTATCTATTGGTGGGTGAATGAACCAAAATGTGGATGTTACTCAGGATTTGAGGGGGCAGGAGCTTATTATACATAATAATCTCAATGGTAGTTGGAGCCCCAGGTGACACAGAGAAGCCTGGCATGGACATAGAAGCTGCCATGGGAGAGAAGGCCAAAGATCCCTGTTATGTGTGAGGCAGGAGGATGCAGTCCATCTTGGTCCAGCCCTCTGGGAACTCTCTGACCTTTGCCGTCAGTGATCAGGACACACAAAATGGTCCTGCCATGCAGCTAGTGGATCCAAGGAGCATCTGGATTCAACGTGAGGTGAGGGTCCCTTTGGACAGCAAGATGTCAGTGAGAGACTCACTTGATCTCAGAGCTCCTTGCCTGCCAGGCAGAAGGCCATGAATATGGAGTTTATCCTGGAAGATATAAAAGTTAGCACCTGGGCCAAGACCACAGATGACTTCACTGTAAATGGTGTATCAGCAACAAACACACCTAAGAGGCAGCCTTGCAGGATTCAAGGCAGGAGAGACCAAGGTGACCACTACAGGCTGAGGAACACAAGACAGTTTTGGATAAAGGAAGCTTAATCACCCCTTAAAGATTCTCAGGAGCCTGCCAATGGTAGGTATCCTTGTCTCTCATGGGTTAGATGCTGAGCAGAAAAGTGAGACTCACCTTTAGCCACAGCAAGACCAGCCATAGATAGGCAATGAAAAGAAATTGTCCATGAGCTTCAAAGAGAACTTGTACAATGGACTTGCCCCATTTTGGGTCCACAGAAGCCTCTTGCTACTGTGTATACTGGATTCCAACTCAGTAGACGCAAGGTCTCTGAAAAATTGTGCTAGGAAATGGCAATATTTTAGAAAACACTTTCACCTCTGGACAAAGAGGCTGACCCAAACAGAAGGATTCTCCTGAGAGAAAGTAGTTAACAGCTCTAGATTCCAGCATTCTCCATCTCTAGCTACAAAAATTAAAAGTAAAACTAATACATAAGTAAGTAAAATCTCTATCCAATCTGAGGCACTGTGTGACTGAGGCCAAAGGTGACACACTTTCACACGTTTACCATCAGTTCAAAGGTTAATTAAAATCATTCTTGCCTTTCACTTGGTTTCTCACCATGTCTTAAATATTTTTATTCAGTTGTGTGTGTGTGTGTGTGTGTGTGTGTGTGTGTGTGTGTAGCCTGTATCTGTGAGCCTGTAACTGTGTGTCTGTGTGTGCATGTTCATGTGAGCCTGTATCCGTGTGTCTGTGTGCACATACACATGCAGACACTTGTGTAGTGTTTAGAAGGACAAGTACGAATAGCTTCTCCCCTTCCAACCTGTGAGTCCTAGAGATCAAACTCAGGTCATCGAACATGGTGGCAAGCACGTATACCCTCTGAGCCACATGCAGGCTTCTGCTTGCTTCCTAATTTTTAAGGCCAGAGTCACAGAAATCAATAAATCAAACTTTTAAAAATCAAGAAGAAAATTCTAGCTCATAGCACAATACGGGAGAAAACGTTAGGGATATGATGCTGACTGAAATGAGCCACTCACAAAAGCTGGGTGCTGAGATTCCACAGTACAAGGTCCCTGGAAGGATAAAATTCACAGAGATGGAGAACAGAACAGTATCAGGCAGGAACTGAGAGGCAGAATTCCTCTTTGAAACAATGAAGGAAAAAGCCCTGCCAATGGGAGTATGCCTGATGACGTCATTCACTAACTTGACCACTTAGAAATGGTTAAAGTGGCCGATTTTGCTTACATAGCCTGTGCTGCCAGAAAAATCAAATTATTTTACATTAAAATTGATGTCTCCACTTTTCAGGAAACAGATCTAAGTAATCCTTAACACTGACCCCAATGCTCACAAAACTTGAAAGTCAGCCCTTGCTGGCCAGGCATTCACTTAGCTTAGCACAGCCTCCATCCGTTCCTCCCTCCGGCCACTCCTCACCCTCTTTCACACTGCCAGGCCCCAGCAGCATTCCTGCTCAGAGAACCCTGCAGAAGAACTCTCACTATGCACAGCCTTCACAGATGTACTCACATTCCCCACAATTAACCCAACCTATCCCTGGTCCAGACAAGCTGAAGGAAGAGAACTGAGATGGCATTCCAGATAGAAAGACCGTTGAGAAGCCCTTCTCCCACAGGATCAACCCTGTACAATGCCCACCATCTCCCCAGCTAGGAGAAGGGATATGCATTCCATCCCAGAGAGTTTGCATGCCACTCTTATCAATGGCTACAAGCACACCACCATAGGAGCATGACTCAGAGACTAGAAGCACTCTTGAGAGCATGAAGAGTGTCTTTGTATTCATTCCCCCGCCCCCATACTGACTTTACACAAATATATCACAGGTTTCGTACCTCAGAGTCAGGAAGTAATGACCTCAAGAGTCATTGATGCTTGGATTCTCCCCAAACTGTGAATTTCAGTTTAAGCCTTTGGCTGTCTCAGGTTATTTTTCCCCTTGAAAATGCTACTGTCAAATGATCGTTTAAAAACATTTATCAAAAACCAAGGGCTACAAACTTTAATCTGTGCATTCCACACAGATCCAAGCCTGGCCCAGCACGGATGCATAAATGATGTGTTGGTTTAATCTATTTTTCACAGGGGGTGTCTGAGAGTAGAGAAATTAAAAACAGGTCAAATGCATGATTCTGACTGTTGTATAGTGTGCTTTTTTACATGAGGTCTGGATTAAGATAACATCTGGTCTATATTTCTTGAACTATTTCCCTTTTATCACAAAAAACCCCGGCAACCTATCTCCTCACCACTGCTCCTAATTTACCTCTAAATGTCACTGATGAAACGTTGTACAACATGCTGTTGTCCATTACCCTGATTTCCCTGAAGGAACAGTTGATACTTTTATGTATCCCAGCACGGCTAATCATGCCAGGCCCCCTTAGTAGGACTTACCTTACAATCACATGTTCAAATGCCCCACCTAAATCCCTCTTTTGGTACCAAATGAGTCTTATTCCGAGACGGATTTCACTACATTGTCAGGTACAGAGTGCCAGTCTCAGAGTCCAAGAACCATCCAGAATCCTTTAGAAGAACAAACATTTCATGCTAAAGGCAATAAATCATTGTTCTTGCCTCTGCTGCCATCAGCTTCTTGGAAAGGGGAGTCAAAAAGTTTTCTCCTGTACTTTTCAGGGTTCGAGCTCATACAGTGTTGTGTACTGGCTTATAATACAAACTCCTGAGCTTTTTATTTTTTAAGGAATTGTAGAACTCAGGACACTTGCATAACTCATTTCTACAAATAATAAGTCAAGTACATGCTTCTTATGATAGTGTTCACATACCAGTGTGTGTGTGTGTGTGTGTGTGTGTGTGTGTGTGTGTGTGTGTGTGTGTGTGTGTGCCTCACAGAAAGCAAATGTCTGCACTGGGTAGTTACATGGGAAATTACCTTCCATTTGGCAACAGCATGTGTTCATGGGTTTAAAAATCAAAAACACAAAACCCAAGATACATAAAAGTTGTGTGGGTTTTACAAAGGAGTGAGACGCAATGCTGAACAAATGCAAAAATGCAAATCAGGAAAAGGTGAAATCAGAACTGTATCAAACACAGAAATGTAAATTTTACAGAAATGTAAAAACAACAAAATTGCCCACAATAAGACACTGATCTAATTATGTCACACATAATGGATTGCTCACAGCCACTGAGTAAGAGCAAAGAGCTAAGGAACGACCTTTATGTCTTGAGAACAGAACATGAACAGCATGGCATCACATTTTGGTGTCATTAGAAGCAAAATGAGGCTGGTGTGGGGCTTAATGGGCAAGGGCACTTGCTATCAAACCTCATGACCTGAGTTTCATCCCTGCCCACCACACACACACACACACACACACACACACACACACACAAATGCATAAACATCAATAGATAACACACAAACTTTTAGTATATATACACATACGTTCATATGTATATATGTATGTGTGTGTGTGTGTTAACATGTATAAAGAAATAAGGAAGAATTTCCACCAAACTAGTGATTGACAATTGGGCTAAGGGAGAGACCACCTATGGATCTTCTAGCTTTGAATGTGTATACATTATTTTGATTTTTTTTTTTTTTTTAATAAAACTGCATTGAAGAAACAAAGCAGAAAGAATTGAAGTGAGGGAGGCATTCCCCTTGAGGGCTAAGTGGTAAGAACGGGGGACGGGGTGGATCACAAGACAGGGTGCTTGCAGGGGAGGGCGAGAGGCTTGCGATTGATGGGCATCCTGTCATCATGCATTTGGGGTGGGGGGGATTCTGAAAATAAAAAGCCTTTGGGAGTTATCAGCGTCAGGCTGGAGTCATTCACTTTTCACCTGCCTGGGTTTGTTGTCTGGCAGCCAGTCAAGGGTGCTCTTAGCAGAATAAGATCCAGGAGAAAAGATTATCCCAGAGAAGGCCAAGATAAGGGGCTGGAAAGTGTGGCTGGTTATCACTGCCACAATACCAAACAGGTCAGAAAGGATTTCGGATAGATTTCACTAGAAACAGGTAATCTCTGCGAAAAGAATTGGAGCAATTGTCCTCTGGAGACACTTCAGGACAGCACACAGCAGTGCATTTGAGCTAAATCGGCAATTTCCCAGAGACCAGCTAGGCTGGGGGTGGATAATGCAAAGAGCAACAGCTTGTCTTTATTCCCCCTTATTCATTGAACCCAGATAATGAAATAACCTTCTCCCACTCCCCCGGGGCATTTTAATATTATTGAATGGTATATTTTCATTCACTTTTTCCTTTTGTCCTTTTAGCCAAGGAAAGGTCTAAATGGAATTCTCTGACACAATTTGATAAAAGAGAGGGGAGAAGTGGTTGTAACCTAAATTAAGGACTTAATTGTTGAGAGATTTTGTTTGCTTGTTTTGTTTTTTATCACTAGGAACGGTGTGGCTTTGCTCGGGTGTAGAGAGACATTGCCGTGCTGGTACTGAAACATGTGTTTTCAAACAATGTATTGGAATGGCGAGGGTTTGGGGTTCATGTCAGCACTGCAATTTACAAGCATTCACATGCAGTATGAACTTACACAACATTTCACCATGCTGTCTATGAATCATTCAGCTCGAAGCGCCGCAGCATATGGACAACTGCAAAAGCACAGCGGGTGGGAAAAAGCATTTGGTGTTCACATCTCACAAGCCTCTCTCTGGAAGTTGTGTTCTGTTCCTCCAACCGCCTTTCCGCCTGAACGATGTGGGCTTGCTCTTGCATGATTTCCTTTTTATTTTGAGGAAATCCAGGGAAACGTTTTCAACTAGGTAATATTTCCATGCACGGCCCTTAGATATACAGTTAAGTAGTGAGTCACAACAGCAAGATAATTTGCTTTGAGTTCAGACTCCAGCCACAGTGGTGACTTTTCAAGGTTTGATCCATCCCACACTTGATTAACAAAACACATTCCCAAGATGGCTATGGTAAAGGGGCATGTCTAACTACAGACAGATTCTAAACATCAGGCTTCGGTTCACCATAGAGACAAGTACACTCTTAATGACTCCAGCACTATGGATTGCGCATGAAAAACAAAGTCATATTAAACAAAACTACATAAAAATAAAAAAATCCAAACTTTTAACGTTTCTTTAGATTTATCAAGGTATCAGCGAAAGCAGTAACTGCGCATGCTCTCATTGAATAAAAGCTCACCAGTGTCGGCCTGTCTGGGGACTGTAACTATGCCTATAGTGTGTAAGTTCTTCAAAAATTGTCTTTTTAAATCATAATTTGTATTCTATGTCCTTAAAAGATGACTGTATAATAAAAACAAATATCCTGAGCAATCGTACATTAAATCTGATTTGAAACATTTTGATTTATGTAGGTTATAAGTCTAAGTACTTTCACATTTGTCAAATGCCAGTAGCACAAAAGACAGAGAATAAGAGTCAAAATCTCTTGAAATGTCCGAATCTTGGAGCTGGACCTAGTTGGTAGAGCACTTGCCTAAGAAACCCTGGGTTCTACCTTTAGCACCATGTAAAACAAGGTGTGTGGATCACATCTACAATCCCAGCACTCCATAAGAGAAGGCCGGAGGGTCAGAAGTTAAAGGTCCTTGGCAACACAGCATGTTCAAGTCTAGCCTGGGCTACATAAGAACAATTAAAAAGCAAGCCAACAACAAAAACTAGCCTCGCTCAACACACACACATCAAACCTCCCTGTTCAGTAGGTAGTCACTTTAGTTATCAGGCCTTTTGGTAAGCGTCTGCAGTCACATATTCATACACCCACATGTACTGTGCACAGTCAGTTATATTTTGTTGTTTTTTGGTGTTGGGGGGTTGAACCCAAGGCCTTGTGCACACTATACAAACCCTGTGCTACTGAGATTCATTCCAACCCAAGCTGTTTCCTTTTGTTTAACCATTTATTTCAGACATTCCAGGTCAGTATATAGAGACCAAGAGTTGCAAAATCATAGCCCATCATTTACAAATCTCTTAAATCTTTCTGAACTTGTTTTCAGCACATAAAATCCACTTATTTATTTCACCTGTGTTTGTTAAAGATGGCAGCCAGGGCCTCGTCTAGCTAAGCATTTGCTCTACCACTGTGCCACACCCCAACCACAATTTTACCTTTTTTTTTTTTTCTTTTTTTTTAATGGGGTCTCATTGTGTATCCCTCACTGGCCTGATACTCAATATATAGACCAGGTTGTTCCCTGCTTCCTGACTACAAGGCCTAAAGGCATGGACAACCAGGCAAGCCGATCCCCAATGAACATAGTTCACACAGTTTCCTTCAAACAAAAGCAGCCTGGTGGCTACACCTCAAGCTCCCACAGTTTCTGCCTCTAACCATAGCCTAGCCCTTTAGACCTCTCAGATTCCTAGCATAAGACTGCATATTATCCCATAATGCACCATAATTTATTCAACTATTGTCCTGTTTATAGTATACTTTTAACCCTCAAGCATCTGTGCTCTGGTTGCTAGGATAAATACAAACCCCATCAAGAAATAAACTCCTTTTATAATCTACCAATCCATTTTCTCCTACAGTTTGTGGAACAGACCAAAACCATAACTGATCGATCCTGGCGAAACTTTACAATGCAAAGGATTGTTCTGTAACTTTGCCTTTGAAAAATGATACTTTAATTGGGAGATCAGAGCCAGGACATGGGGTAGAGGGGGATTATAAGATAAAGAAGAGCCAATCAGGAGCTAATTGGGATAGAATCAATGTGCTATTTAGTTAAACCTAGACTTCTAGGGAAAAAAATTCTCTGGCTTAAAAGTGACGATGACTTGCTGAATAATTGGGGTATGTTCTGTTACCTTTCATCAGCCCTATCTGTCTTCATGCTCTTTGTCCTCCCCCATACCTCTCACCCCTCAAAAAAAAAAAAACAAAAAAAAACCTATAGGCGCATATAAAGTTCCCACTGTGGTGCTTTGCAGCTTTGAACATGGGATAGCAATCTGAAAAGTTCAAAGCTTATTCTGCCAAAGTGACGCTGTTCCTATAACAAAGCTGACAGGCTAACAGGAGAGGGAAGGAATCACAGACACAATTGTGTAACTGCAGTAAAATCATAAGCCAAAAACCAAAGCCCATGCAAAAGTGGAAAGGACTAGAATTTGCTTAACTAGATCATCAGCCACAATAACAAACCCATGCCAGGTGACATGGTGGCTGAGTCAAGTGACAGCCTGTTTGCCTCATAATCGTATGAGGTATGAGCTCTGCTAGAGATTTAAACCAAGAACTAGACACTGGAACAACACTGACTGCCTTCTGTGGTTTATCCTACTGGTCAGAAAGTCATTAAATTTGGAACCGTCACCCCCTACACACACACACACACACACACACACACACACACACACACACACACACACACACATGTACACATACACAAGCACACACACATACACACACATACACACACATGCACACACATTCACACACATATACACACATTTACACACACATATACACACATATACACACATGTACACACACATTCACACACATATACACACATACACACACATATACACATACACAAGCACACACATACACACACATACACACATGCACACACACATACACACACACATGCACACACACACACACAAACACAGGACCATAGAAAATAAATAGGAAAGTTTTTTTATCTACAGATATTTTCAAGACAACTGTGTTTATCTGCAACTTATTTAATTCAGACATAAACCAAATTTTTTAAGTAGAAATAAATTTTAATGGTTAACTTTACCTGTATATTTGAGATTTTTAAAATAAATGCATGTGTCTATTAAGTCTCTTTCATGTGCTATTGGTTATTTGCCTCAGAAAATAATCCACATCTGAAAGACTTACAGAACTCAGCAACTGAAGTATTAATGGATGAGGAACTTCAGAAAGAAAGTGTGTATTATTTTATTATCTTTGCATTTTTAGTCACTTCTCTGATAGTTTATATGTGTTCCTTAGATAAACAAATATTAAAGCTTCAGCTTCACTAAAAAAGAAAGCTTTACTCAAAAGTTGCATCCAAAACTGGAACTGAGGACATACTGCTCAATAATAGGACCATCTTCTGGTACATTGTAAATAGTTGTCCTTCCTACTGGTTTAATGAAAATGCTGATTGGCTGAAGGCAGATAGGAAGTGTGGGCAGGGCTACCAGACTAAGAAAACTCTGAGAACGGGAAGAGCAGAGCAGAGATGCCAATAGAGAGATATGCCATGGAGATACCACAATGAGACACCAGCAGATGCAGAGGAAAGAAGGTGAAATGCTGCTCTGAGAAAAGGTACCGAGCCGCATGGCAGAACAAGATAAGAATCATGGGTTAGATTAAGAAGTAAGAGTTAGCAAGTTATATGGCTGAGCCATAAACCAATTAGCATAAAATTAATGTAAGTGTCTATGTGTTTCTGTGGGACTGCAGATCTGCAGGTCTGGACCACAGGCCAGACAGCCCAGAAACTTATTACTATAGTGCTTCCTGATTCCATCTGGCACCCTAGCTGACTTCAGAGGTGCCTGTACAGAGCTGCTTTGGGGTGTTTGAAATAGAGTCATCTGGAGCAATCAAGAAGGCCCAGCAGGCAAGAACTCTTGCTGCCAAACCTGCCAACGTGAGTTAGTTCAAGCTCCAGGATCCACACAGTAGAGGGAGAGAACCAACTTCTATAAGTTTTCCTGTGAACTCCATTTGTAAAACATAATGTCTCTGTACGTGTGTGTACACGTACACATGCACACACCATTCAATCAATAAGCCAACCAACTAGCAAATAAAAAAATATAATAAATTTATGCAAATGTCACCTCTTGAAAAATGACATAACTTGGGAAGATGGCCCAGGGGAAGGTACTTGCCACCAGAGGTAGTTCAGTTCCCAGGCCCGTCATGGTAGGAGGAAAGATGCACTCTTCCAAATTTTCCTCTCACATGTACATATGTGTCTTGGTATGCATGCCCATACACACATGCATATAGTGTGAAGTTTCTGGACTGGCCTAGGCTGGAGATCTGGACTTGCCTGCAGCTTCTTAGCTCTGCCTAGCCCTGATGTCTAGACCAGCAGTCCCAGAGTCCCAAAGAAACGTACAGAAGCTTATATTAGTTTCATGCTGTTTGGCCTATGGCTCAGACATATATAACTTGCTAACTCTCAACTCTCAAACTAACCCATGATGATTAGCCATGTGGGTTTACCCATGATTAGGGCTCAGTACCTTTTCTCAGAGCATCCCATCTCCTTTCCTCTGTGTCTGCCTGGCATCTTTGCTCCTTCAGAATGCTGAATGTATGCCTTAAATATCTTTTCTGCCAAGTTGTTTCACTCTGCATCATAATCCTAGAGTCAGGATTAAAGGCGTGGGTTACTACTGTTTTGTTTTTAGGCTTTGAACTCACAGAAACACAGAAAGGTCTCTGTCTTCCAAGTGATGGGATTAAAGGCGTGAATTTCCACTCTCTGACCCTTGTGGCTTGACTGTGGGTGATTCTATTCTCTGATATTCCAGACTGATTTTTATTAAACACAAAATATATCACCACACATGCACACACACAAAGAAAATGTAACAAAGCATTTGAATGACAGAAACGAAGCTTCTCTTAGCAATTCCTTCCTCCCCTTCTGAGGTGTGAGGTAACTCAAAGTCACCTATAAATGCCATCATCAGCCAGATCTCATGACACCCACTCTTCCCCCAAATGATTATTGAAGAGCTCATGGAGATTTTCTTTAAACTACAACCCCTGTGAGGGCACTTCAACTGTGGTAAAGGTAAAAGCAATACTTGAAACGATAAATAAAAATAAAAATGAAGCCCCAGAGTTTGGAGAGAAAGGTTAAATGCAGTAGATTCTTTGGGTTTCTTGGGCCCGGGGGGGGGGGGGGGGCGACACCTCAGGTGTTCTGATCTAATGAGAGCCCATGACTTCCGCCATCAGTGAACAATTATGTTCAGATTGGTAACTGATCAGCCAGGGACCTGTTGAGTCTTGGAGGAATAAAAATTAGTAAGGGGCTGGAAAGACGACAGGCAGGGAAGAGCTTGCTGTACACACATAACAACCTAAGGTCAAGTCCAGCATCCATGTAAAAGTTAGACACAGACCACAGCCTGTGATACCAGTGCTGGACAGAAAGCATGGTAGGGATTCCTGGAGCTCACTGGCCAACCACTGCAGCCTAATTGACAAACTCCAGGTTCATTGAAAAACTAGTCTTAAAAAGAAAGGTAGAGATTAAGGAAGACTGATGTGGGAATGCCTTTCTGTATGCTGTGAATCTCAATCTTTAAATAAAGGAGCTGTTTTGGGCCATGACAGGCACCATAGAAGTAGGAGGAGGAATCAGAATAGGTAGGAAAGGAAGGACGGAGTCAGAGGCAGATCGAGTAAGCCTCCCAAGGAGCAACATGTAAGGAGCACAGATGAGCCACGGGCCATGTGGCAGACAGATTAATAGAAGTGGGTTGATTTAAGATGTAAGAGCAAGCTAGCAATGTGCCTGAGCCATAGGCCAAACAGCATGAAGTTAATATAAGTGTCTGAGTCATTTCTAGGGGCCTGAGCAGGGGACGGCTGGGCAGCTGAGGGGTCTGGCGCGGAAGGGTCTGGGTCTCTGGCCAGCCAAGATCAAGAAACCCCACTACTACAGAAGACACCTGAAATTATAACACACACACACACACACACACACACACACACACACACACACTTTAATACAAAAGGATAAATATGAGTAAGGCATAGTCTTGATAAAAAGAGTCTCACAATATAATATCTGACATGGCCAAACCAGTGGAAATTTTATTTCCAGGCAAACAATGTAGCTGGTACCCAGAGACATGCATATGAGAGCAGAGACGTCTCACTCTGCTGGTGCTGGGGGAGCAGAACATGATGGAGGAAAGCAACCAGACCTGGTGTATTTTTCTAAAGGCAGGAATTATCATTTTCCCCT
Source organism: Phyllotis vaccarum (assembly GCA_033318265.1). Taxonomy (NCBI): domain Eukaryota; kingdom Metazoa; phylum Chordata; class Mammalia; order Rodentia; family Cricetidae; genus Phyllotis; species Phyllotis vaccarum. The sequence continues at coordinate 73,432,870 of JARWLC010000005.1, read as the reverse complement.
GTCAGTGTTGGTATTGTGTCCGCTAGCCCTGTGTTCACAATATCCGGAAGAGGTCTGCAGATTATTGGTATAACATAGCTGAAAGGGAAAACCTCCTGGTTCTTAGAATACATTTGCCCGTCTAATAACCCTACAGTGATTTCACTGTTTGACAAAGTCAGTAATGGCTTATCTCCCACCCTTATGGCCAAGGCAGACACAGAAGTGGGACATAACTAACCTGAAGAAGCCTCCAATGGCACACTGCATGCATACTTGCGCATTATTCCACTGCGGCATCATCTCTTCAGGTATTTGTATGTCACCTGGTGACAAGGCATATGGAAGGTAGGGATCCAAACTCCTTAGACAGAGGACATGTTTCTTTTCAAAGCTGCCCTCAGTACCAGGATCCAACCAATGGACTGATCCATCACCAATTCAGATTCAGCTCCTGAAGGGGCAACCTGGTAGGTCCCTGGGTAATTTCCCATTAAGCTCCTGGACTTGTGCTCTACTGTCTAAATACAATCTAGCTCTGGTAAGACAAATGGTTAAAGGGTCCACTTGCTAGTTCCAAAGAAGCGACCATACTCATTAACTAGCACATCTCAATAGAGGGAAACCACAAAACTAAATTCTGTACCCAGCCAGGTTTCAACTGTCACACACAACTCATGTATTTAAACACTACAGTGTATGTTTCAGTTTGAGGGACTAGAAAGCTCTTGGAAACAATAGAAAACACGAGACTATCACACCTTAAGAATAAAATTCTGAGTATGAAATGCTTTGTTGCCTCACAAAGAGTAAAGTATTTACAGAAACACATTTATGCATTATAGAAACATATCAAGAAATCACTATATATAGTTAGGGGTGTGACTTGGATCAATATGTACCAAATATGTACACCATCCGACTCTCTAACTCCATCCTGCCTATCAGAGATGCACTTTTAATATGTTTCACAAACAGGGATCATCCAAGTGCGTGTGGAAAACACTAGATTATTATGTTTCCAAAAGAATATTTAACATTTGAAATATACTAGAGACATCTGTATTTAGACTTAAAAAATACAAATTACAAGGCAAGTGGCCAGGCATAGGCATTCACACTTTTAATCCCAACACTCTGGAGGCAGAGGCAGGCAGATCTCTATGAGTTCAAGGACAGCCAGGACCACACAGAGAAACCCAGTCTCAAAAAAACAAAACAGAAAAAGAAAAATAGAAACCAAACAAACAAAGGATCCAAAAGGAGTAGGGTATAAATTCAACTTTCTAATTAATACTCATAAACATACAAGTGTACTCATGTAAATAACACCCAAATACAAAAAACAATGAAAATATGCATACTCAAATAGAATAGTTAACTTTAAAATCAAAAGTCAGATTATAAGGAAAAAGACAAAGCCAAATCTTGGCAGGAAAATTGCAAATCTGAACACTTATTTATAATATATATAGTATATATATATATATATATATATATATATATATATATATATATATATATATTATGTGAGGTATAAGCAGTCTGATCCTTAAGTCAAGTTTACTTTACAAAATTAAGTAAAGTACAAGTATTAACAAAGCTTGATGCCTCTCAACAAAAGATCTTTTTAGTTTGTCTCTTGCCACAGGCCTCCTTGCCAAGAGAAGACACTTATACTCACGTGAAGTGAAGATGAGTGTCATGTTGGAGCAATGGCCACCTTCATGTTCTCAAATCCTAGCTCTCAACATCAGCTGCTACCTCCAAAGGAAAGTACTTTATGGTTTCTATGGCAACCACTGGTCTTTGCAGAAGCAAAGAACTAGGCAAACCCAGCACAAAGAGATATTAGTCATTAAGATTTGTTTTGGTTACAGCTTTCTAAGGTTTAGTTTTATTTCTGTGTGTGTGTGTGTGTGTGTGTGTGTGTGTGTGTGTGTTGGGGTATTGTGTAATTGGGGGTGTAGTGTGTATGTTTTTGGGTGTGTATGTGTTTGATCTGTGTGTGTGTTTGGGTGTGTGTGTATTTTGGAATGTGTGTGATTGGGGATATATGTGTGTGTGTTTGTGTATGTGTCTGTGTGTTTGGTCTGTGTGTGTGATGGTGTGTGTTTGATGTGTGTGTGTGTATGTGTGTGTTTGGTGTATTTGTGTTTGGGTATGTGTGTGTTTGAGTGTGTGTGTGTTTATGTTTGGGGTGTGTGTGTGATTGGAAATGTGTGTGTGTGTTTGATATGTGTGTATTTATGTGTGTGACTGTGTGTTTGGTCTCTGTGTGTTTGGTGTGTGTGTGTGTTTGGGTGTATGTGTGTTTGGGTGTGTATGTGTTTGAGTGTGTGTATGTTATGTTTGGGGGGGTGTGTGATTGGGGATGTATTTGTGTGTGTGTTTGTGTGTGTGTATTTGTCTCTGTGTGCATGAGTGTTTGGTGTGTGTGTGTGTTTCTGAAGCACAGTGCAGGTGTGCCATCAGAGGCCAGGCCATTTTGAGTCACCTGATGGTGGTGCTGAGACAAAGACCTATATCTCTCCAACCCCACTGATGCATTTTTTTATATAAACAGAATCATGTACAGTTTCCCAACACTGCTATGATTTTGCACTTGAGAGGAGAAATAGCCCCATGGGTGCTTAAACAGCTGTTTCATAACTTTTATGTGATCAAAGCACCAAGAAATGAGAGCACAGGCTTGTAAATAGCCACCTGGCCACTGCAAGGAACTAGAAACACAAGGTGTATGCCAGCAGCTGTTTAGCAGCTGTTTAAAAAACAAAAGCCCATTTCCTACACATTTCATCCCTGCAAATTCTAGACACAGATAAGGGCCCAGAACTGCCTCTGGGGTGGGAATTAGTGTGGATTAAAGTGGAGTGTGATGCTATCTTTCCTACTTCCTGTTTCCAGATAAATTAGACCCTGACAGAAGAGCTGATGTGTGATTCCAAAGTGGTCTCTTCCTCTCTGCTTGCTCACTTCCACTCCCCACCCCCACCCCCTGGGGAAAAATAACCTTCACAAAACAAGGTCATATGTATGGGTTTCCTTTTACTAAAACTGCACATAAGCAACACCAGTTTGAACTCTTCCCAGGAAAATAATAATGAAACAGGTGATGTTTAAACTCCAGGACATTTCTTATGGAGAAGATTTTCTGTTCTTTAGAGACCAGGGTAGAACGGTGGTTCCCTCTAGAAAAGACAGCCTCTCTTGGCCAGAGCAAGTGGGAAGGAGTGGGGATGACCTTCCAATGTCCTTTCCTGCTACCATTTAGCCTCCTTCTGCTTCTTCCCAAGTAGAAGTCCAAGTGCAAAATCTACTGTGACATTGACAGGAACCTCATGAGCAGATGTTCCAGCAGAGCTGCTCACATAGCAAACTCGGGAAGCAGACAAGGCATCAGAATCCCTACGGTTCCTAGAGCAAATCTCTCACGATAGATGGAAAACTTATTCTTTGGAGGTTTATTTAGGACCCACATTTGAAGGCAGGAAGAGTGATAATCTGGTGTTCCTTTAAAAAAAGGGGTGGGGGATTCCCAGCTGTGATGGCATATACCTTTAATCCCAGCACTTGAGAGGCAAAGGTAGGTGGATCTCTGTGAGTTCGAGGCCACCCTGGCCTACAAAATGAGTTCTAGAACTGCCAGGGCTACACAGAGAACACTGGATGTTCTATCAGAGGACCTGGGTTCAATTCCCAGCACCTACACAGTGGTTTAAAACTATCTGTAACTCCAACCCCAGGGGATCTGATGCCTTCTCACCTCTACAGGCACAACATACAAGTGATACACTGTAGTAGGAGGTTTCTGGCCCAGACTTCTGGGCCTAGCCTCAAGGTTTAGGCCCGCAGACCCGCAGACCCACAGAGACACACAGATGCTTACAGTTGTTTTAGGCTGATCAGCCTCAGGCCCAGGCATATCACTTGCTAGCTCTCTACCCTTCATCTAACCCATGACTCTTCCTGTTCAGCCATGGGGCTCGATAACTTTTCTTAGAGCAGCATGGTTGTCATCTGCTTCTACAGGCTTCTCTCTTGCGTTCTCTCTGGCATTCTGTTCTCAGAGTTTTCCTAGTCTGGTAGCACCGCCTACACTTCCTGCCTGCCTTTGGCCAATCAGCGCTTTTTATTAAACCAGTGGGTGGGACAATTATTTACAATGAAGTAACACAATCCTCCTATAATACACAGACATACATGCAAGAAAAACACTCATACATGTAAAATAAAGGCCATTTAAAAATGAGACAAACAATAACAAATAGAGCAAACATCGGTTTGCTGAGCATCACAGTTCTCCCCCTCCCTCCAGGAACACATTTTCGTATCAGTTCTTCACTAGGGAGATACTTCATTTTGAGTTTAGCTTCAGTGTTCTCACATTGCAGATTTTCTTCTGGTAAGCAAGCATGATGACATTGCTCCAGTGAATTACAGACTGAGGGAAACTAGTATACTGTTAATCCCACTGGGCAAGAATAAGACCACTACCACAATTTTAAGGCAAATTTGAAGAGGGTTTTAATTAAATACTGGCCAAGAGAATGGGCTTTGGCCAGGATCATCCCCAGATTCCCAGGAAATGGCCCAAGTCACATTTTGCAGGGATTTAAAAAGGCAAACCACAGGGCCACTGTATTTTCTATCAGATCCAATCAGGGGCAAGCAAGCATCCTGATGCATTTCAAGCCTAAGTCCCTCCAACCCACATGTGATCAAGCATATTCAGTGCAGTTGGGCCAAACAAACTTGTTTTGGAGAGTGAAAACATAAACAATAGCCTCCAACATTTAACTGTGGTTCTCAAAATACATTTATCTATCCATCTATCTCCATCTGCAGCTGGGGTGGAGGGGCATAACTATTTATAAAATTCCCATTGTGTGAACAATCATCCTAGAAACAAAATAGTCCTGGATGGAGTTTAGAAGGAAACAAGATTAATGCTAAAAGGTAATAGATGTTCAAATTACCATTCCCACAGTTGCTCCCCTCCCCACTTACATGCCTGCAGAAAGTTTGAGTGTATACAGACCACTGCATTTAACAGTGAATCAGTGAGAAGTTTAGGTTACAAACAACACAATCCATTCTGTAAAGTGGGGAGGGAATTTATTAAGCAGTATTAAATAGCTTGAGATTCTCCAGGAAAGCTATGGCATCAAATTTTAAACTGCACAGCCTGCAAAAGTGCCCGGCTGCAACACAGAATGCACTGGGAAAGCACTGCTAGCTATACCCATCCATGCCCAATGCCTCTGACCGTGAGGACTGGGGTCAGCAGAGCTACCGTCCCCTCACCCTCTCTACTGCTACTTCCTCTTAAAGTTCTCTTAAAACTTACCTCATATGTATGGTACCTGTGGTCACAAAGCCAAAATCACCTATTCCCCAGCTACAGAAGAACCAAGATATGCAATTTTTATTGTAAGGCTGGAAATACCATAAGACGGGTGACCACAAAGGTCTGCTCTAAAACACCATAGTCTGCCAAAATCAGAGCAGCTTAATAGTGAATTAATAAAACCCAAGCATACAGCAGCTTGGTGTGTGAAGTGACCACCAAGCACTAGACCTACCATATATGTATGTATATATGTATGTATGTATGTATGTATGTATATGTGTGTACATATGCATATATATGTTGTCTAATAAAAATTAATTATATGAAAAACAATATAAGGTTTTTCTGATTTGAGATTGCTCTTCCCTAACCATGGTCTATCATTGTGTCCATAAATTCAGACCTGACATGAGTCACCTCAGTCATTTATGTGGTTATCAGTTAATTGTCTTCAATTAAGATGAAAAGAGCTGGGAAATGTAGTGTAGTTTGTAGAGTGCCTATCTCGAATGCAGGAAGCCCTGGATTCCAGCCCCAGCTCTGTATAAACCAGGCATGATAGTACGTGAGAGGTAGAGGCGGGGGGGGGGGGGGGGGGGGGGGAATCAGAAACTCAAACTCATCCTTAGCTACATAGCAAATTAGAGGCTACCTCAAGCTACATAGCGCCCCATCTCAAATAAATATATAAATAGATACAAATTATATATATTTAAGTTGAAATGAAATTAATGGAATTTTCAACTTGTGGCTTCATGTTGGTATTCAAGATATTATGAATGCTGGAGCATTTCAGATTTTTGGATTGGGGGTAATTTATCTGTATTGGCATTTCCCAAAGAGTTGTCCCTGAAATACAAACTTTCTCTGGATGTCATTAGATATTCCAAATAATAATAGTAATGGTAATAATAATAATTCTTTGAACAAGAAAAAATTTGAAAATGCAAAGAAAATAGCACTAAACAAGTTTTCTCAAGATATTTACTGTGCTAATGAACATGTTGAATCCACAAGAGAATTCAGAGTATGACATTTTTCAGCCACAGAACACTTTTTCCATCAAGGAAGCCAAAGGTCCTAGGAAACCAGGGGACAGCGTAGAGAAACAAGGTCTTTTCAACCCACGAGAACTTGTGATATGTGCTCTGCACTGGCCTCCTCGCTGAGCCTCCAGGCTTCCTAGCATGGGATTCTGATGCTGTGGGTAGACACATCAGGTAATAAGATTTTGTGAAAGTAATACCATAACCAGATCAGTCTCCACAGTCCACATGGCCTGCTGCTTGTATTGGAACTTCTGCTATTGTCCTCCTGCTCAGGAAAGCTGGGGTTGGGGTTTGGTGCACTGGCTGGAAATCTTTGCAACCACTTCATCCAGCCAACAAGAGGGTCCAGTTGCCTTGACAACAGTTCTGCCATGTCCAGCTGAGTCATCCTCACTTTGGTTTGGTATGTCTAGAGTGCTGTAGGTGTGGGATAGACCATCCTGAAGAACTCCGAGGGCCTGAGAAAAGCCTGAAAACCATAAGACCAGCTAGAATCTGAGGCCCCATCATCTTAAGGTGATGGCAGCCCCTGAGTTGCCTCTAGGTCCTCATATAATAAAGTTAAAAAAGAGGTGGCAACTGTGTCTTCCCTCATCTGTCTTACTACGGAACAGTTAGAGCAAGTTGAATGCAGAAGCCAAGCGAGTACCTCCTACTCTAACTGGGAAAAGAATCAGCAAGTCTCTCAGGGAAGCTTGCATCTCCTGTCTGCTGGCAACAGGCAGTCTCCCAGCTTTTATTTGTTTATTTTTATAGATGCTTTGCCTTCATGTATTTATAGGCATTGCATGTGTGCCCAGTGCCCATGAAGGCCAGAAGAGGACATCAGAGCCCCTAGAGCAGAGGTTATAATTATGAGTTACTTCTGGGTGCTGGGAGTCAAACCTGAGCCCTCAAGAACAGAACAGCCAGTGCTTTTAACCACTGAGCCAGTTAAAGCGGCATTCCCATGAACCTGCCAAGCCACAGGTAGAAAGTCCATGTAAGAAGCCAGGGTGTGGCCAGTTGGTGCTACCCTGGGGGATGCTCAGAAAAGCTAGGAAGCAGGGAAGTTCACTTTCTGTCCCTCCCCCCCCCCTCTCTCTCTCACACACACACACACACACACACACACACACACACACACACACACACACACACACACACACTTCTTTTTGCACAGGCACACCTGTTTTTTCTACTAACTCTGCTGCTCCAGCCATCCATGCCCCAGGGAGAGCAGTTGTAAGAAATAGCAGATGCGGATGCGCAGCCAAAAGCATTCCATCCCTTCAGTTTACAAATTCTGCAGAAAACGGCCCAAATGGTGCAGGGCTGTTTTATGAACTGTGACCTCAAGCCGCTCATCGAAAATGCAGTAACTATCAAAATGTTCTTTTCAAGTTTCCATTTTGAATGATGAACACACTTGGGGTCAGTTCTGTTTAAACCAACCACATTTGTATTACAAACTTCTTGGCAAAACAGTTTCTATTTCATAATATTATTACCTTGCTGTTTCCATTTTGTAAGTGGAGAAATTCAGGCACAAGCATCTTGACTGAGATTGCTGTAAAATAACACAGAACAAAGAAGATTGCTATCCACTACAAATGGCAGAACCAAGCATAGGCCTATCCAAACGAGGGTAATTGAAAGGGTGGAGTGACTATTTATTTATTTATTTAAAAAATAACTCTATGAGTCTCCTCAGCTCTGCAGCAGACCACATGCAGGGCCTGTCCTCCCTCTCTGCCTCCATGCCCTGATGACTCAGCAGATCCTCCAGCAACCAGGACCAGCCTTAGTCCTTTATTTCATCCATTTGAGTCAGCATCCAATACCCAGAGGCATACTCTACCTGGATACCTGCTGGCAAGCTGGCCTTGCAGGGACCGATGCCCCTCTCTGCTTCCACTCTCTGGAGACTCTGCCAAACCTCCTGGCATGCCCAGCTTCCCTCCTCCCTGTGGGCTCTCTCAGCCTATGCATCATTACCCCATACCCTTCTAACCCATCCCCAGCAGAAGGAGAGCAAGAGGCTACAATAGGAAAGGAAGAAGATCAAATATCTTTATTTGCAAATGATATGATATTATACATAAATGACCCTAAAATCTCCACCAGGAAACTCCTACAGCTGATAAGCACTTTCTGCAAAATAGCAAAATACAAAACTAACACACAAAAATCAGTAGCCTTTTTATATGTAAATGAAAAATAGTGTGAGAAAGAAATCAGGGCAACACCTTTCACAATAGCATCAAATAATATAATATATCTTGGAGTGACTCTAACCAAGCAAGTGAAAGATTTGTGTGATTAAAAACCCTCAGACATTGAAAAAATACATTGAAGAAGATACCAGAAAATGGAAAGATCTCCTATGTTCATGGATTGGTAGGATTAATATAGTTAAAATGGCTATCCTACCAAAAACAATCTACAAATTCAATCCAATCCCCACCAAAATTCTAACACAGTTCTTCACAGAAATTTAAAGGGCGATTTTCAGCTTCATTTGGAAACACCCCTCACTCACAAAAATCTAGAACAGCTAAAATCCCAAATAATAAGAACTGCTGGAGGAACTACCATACCCAATTTTATTATTATTGTATGCAGTACTATAGTAATAAAAACAGCATAGTAATTGCACACAAAAAAACAGAGATGTTAGTCAGAGGAACAGAACTGAAGACCCAGACATAAGCCCACACGCATATGGACACCTGTTATTTGATAAATTATCTAGGAATACACAGTGGAGAAAGATAGCATCTTTAACAAATGGTACTGGTCAAACTAGATCATGGTTACATGTAGAAGAACCCAATTAAAAATCACACTGATCACCCTGGAAAAAACTCAACTTCAAATGGATTAAGGACTTCAACATAAGGTTAGATACACTAAATCTGATAGAAGAGAAGGTGGGGGAATAGCCTTGAACTTGTTGCCACAGCCAAAGATTTTCTGAGCAGAAAACCATTAGCACAGACATTAAGAACAACAATTAATAAATAAGGCCTCATGAAACTGGAAAGCGTCTATATGGCAAAGGACACCATCATCCAGACAAAGTGTTAGCCTAAAGAATGGAGAAAGATTTTTACCAACTAAACATCTGAGAGAGCCAATATCCAAGATACATGAAGAACTCAAAAAAAAAAAAGAACATTAAAAAATGAATAACCCAATTTAAAAATGGGGCCCAGAACTAAAGAGAATTCTCAGAAGAGGAAATTCAAATTGCTGAGAAACACTTAAAGAAATAGTCAGCATCCTTAATCATGGAAATGCAAATCCAAACTGCTTTATGTTTTCATCTTACACCTGTCAGAATGGCTAAGATCAATAAAACAAATGACAGCTGATGGTAGGGTAAGGATAGCACTCATCCATTGCTGGTGGAAGTACAGACTTGTACAGCCTCTCTGGAAATCAGTGTGGCAATTCACAGTAAACTGGTAACAGATATACCTCAAGATCCAGATATATCACTCCTGGACATGTAACCAAAAGACACTTAATCCTACACAGAGACACTTGCTCAACCATGCTTATTGCTGCTCTATTCATAATAGCCAAGAACCTCAGACAAGGTAGGTTATGGACCTAGGGAAAGCAAAATACTACTGTTCTTTGAAAGGAACATAGCCATAAAATGGCTCTTAATGACATTCTGCTAGATTCATAAATTAGTGTATTGCTCAGCCACCATGAGTGAAGCTTCCTCCTGCAGAAAATGGGAACAGATACAGAGACAACCAATCAGTGTGCAGAGAGTGGGAGACCTAGGAATACTCAGTCGTGGATGGAATGCCACCATTAAACTCCCCTGCTCCAGGCTCAGGAAACTCTGCCAAAGAGTTGGCGGAAAGGTTTTAAGAATCCTTAGGGATAGGAGACACCAAGGAAAAACACCTTTCTAGACACAACAGGACTATTGTATTATGTTTCTGGTCCAGACTTTCTGGCCTAGGCTCATGGCCCGGACCCATAGACCCACAGTCCAACAGACCAGCAGAACCCACAGAGACACACAGATACTTTACATTAATTTTATATTGATTGACCTGGGGCCCAGGCATATAACTTGCTAACTCTTTACCCTTAAACTAACCCATGATTCTTATCCTGTTCAGCCATGTGGCTGGTACCTTTTCTCAGAGCAGCATAGTTGTCCTCTGCATCTGTGTAATTTCTAGCATCTCTGTGGTGTCTCTGCCCTGTTCTTCCTGTTCCCAGAGTTTTCTTAGTCTGGTAGCCCCACCCATACTTCCTGACTGTCTTCAGCCAATCAGCATTTTTATTAAACTAGTAGGCAGGACAATTATTTACAATGTAACATAATCCCCCCCACACAAACTTTTACACATATGAACTCACCCAGATTATGTGGCAGCATGCACAGGCCTGTACAGGACTAAGGCAGATGATATCCCAGTACTGAAAAAGGAAGTAGGCATGAGGTCTGTGGTAATTTGAATATAATTGGTCCCCATAAGCTCACAGTGAATGGCGCTATCAGGAGGTATGACTTAACTGAAGTAGGTATGGCTTTGTTGGAAGAAAGTGTGTCACTATGGAGGCGGGCTTTGAGGTCTCAAGCTATGTCCAGTATCCCAGACCATTTCCTGTTGCCTTTGGGTCATGATGTAACAACCCTCAGTTCCTTCTCCAGCACCATGTCTGCGTGCATACTGCCTTCCTCCCCACTATGACAATAAGGTACTGAACCTCTGAACTGTAAGCAAACCACCCCAATTAAATGTTTTCCTTATAAGAGTTGCCATGGTGACCATGTCTCTTCACAGACATAGAAACCCTAGGACCAGGCCCCATCCCTAACCCAGAAGCTATCTCCAACTGATGACCATTCACAAAGGAAAAGTTGGTTTCTCCAAGAGAGTCTCACTGGTTACACAAGCCAGGGCAGGCCCATCCATGCCCTGTAGTAGATGGCCAATACAACATGAATTCAATGTGTTCTTTGTCCTATAACACTGTCTTGTGTGTGTGTGTGTGTGTGTTGTTGTTGTGATTATCTAACAGACCTTTTGCTTATATATTACAGTTTCTGAGTCTGTTTTTGTTGAGTTTTTTGTGAGGGTTGTTTGTTTGTTTTTTTGTTATTTTTTGAGATAAGGTCTCACTGTGTAACCCTGACTAGCCTAGAACTCAATTAGCAGACCAGGCTGGCCTTGAACTCACAGAGCTCTGCCAGTCTCTGCCTCCTGAGTATTGAAATTGAAGGTGTGCACCATCACACCCAGCTCTTGTTGGCTCTTTTTATTTGCTCATTTGTTTTGTCCTGCTTTTTTTGTTTTATATTATTATTACTTTTCAGATGCCTATTTGTTTTCAGAGAGAGAGAGAGAGAAAGTGTGGATTTGGGTGGGTGGAGAGGTATGGAGGACCTGGGAGAAGTTCTGGGAGAGGAAACTATAATCAGAATATATTGTATAAAAGAAATATATTTTTCAAAAAGAAAAAATATTACTATAAGTGTGTGGCTATTTTGCCTGCACATATGTTTGTGCACGGCCTTTTTGCCTTGTGTCTGTAAAGTCCAGAAAAGGATATTGGATCCACTAGAACTAAAGCTTGAGAAGGTTGTTAGCTGCAAGTAGGTGCTGAGAATCCAACCCAGGTCCTCTGCAAGAACAGCAGGTACCCTGAACCACTGCACAATATCTCCAGCCCTGGAAGTGTGGTGTTTCTAACGTTTATCTTTCAGCTTAGTCTTTCTCAGATGCCTTTGCTGACCTTGGGCAATAGAGTCTGGTGTCATCAATGTCAACATTAAAAACAGAAATGGGGCACTGAAAAGATGGCTCAAATGGTAAACTGCCTGTTCACAAGCATAAAGACCTGAGTTCAACCCCTAGCACCTCTGTATTAGCCGTAGGAATGCAGGTGCCCATGCAGCCTAACTGAATTAATGAGCCCCAGACTCACTGAGACTCCCTGTCTCAAAATCTCAAGTGGAGAGCAATAGAGGAAGACGTTCATTCAGTGATGCCATCTGGCCTCCACCTGGGTGCATGCCTATATGCACACACTCTCTCACACACACACACACACACACACACACACATACACACTCACACACACACATACACACATACATTCTTCTAGATAGATCATTTTCAAATGAGGAGAGTGTGGTATATAATAGGTATCCAAAGGTTCATAATCCAGAAAGAGTGAATAATAAAAACAACAAAACAGAAAGTATTTTATTTCTGAGTGGTCTGACAGTGTTCAAACAAGGAAAAAAAAAAATCCCTGAAGTCACTGGCTTGGGCAGATGAGCTCAGAAAAAGTCCCAGACAAAGAAGAAAAGGGCAGATACACAGAAGAGCAAGGGACAGTGGGGTCTACAGGCAAGTGTGGAGCTAAGATTCGTGAGGCCATCAGTAACACAACTGTTTACCATTGCTGTTGTAATACACTGGGAGTGACCGTGTTTAGGAAAATGTAGCTTAATCACCCCCAAGATTATTCAAAACAGAAAATTAAATTCAGGAAATACTTTCAATACAAAACCAAGGCTTGAGGCAAGTGTGCCAACATGCATCTGTAATCTTGGAACTCTGGAAGCTGGGACAGAAGGACCCTGATTCTCTGGTCAGCTTGGAGACCTATTTAAAAGTAAGACCCTGTCTAAAAGAAAAGAAAAACTGAGTTTCCACTTAATGTGTGGATTTCTCCATCTGGGTCCCTTGGTCCCCTGGAACAAGTGAAAACCAGATTGGGTTACTCTGTCCTGACTGTAAATGTTAGGGTGCTGCTCTGTAACCAGATAACTATGGCTCCATGGTGCCCAGTGACATCTGGAGATTTCTGCCCTAGAAATCCCTGAAGCTGAGTAACTTGGGGAAGCAGGCATGCTTATTTACTGTGGCTTTGCACCGTTCAGTTCACTTGCTTTCCTGCCGGGGAGCAGCCTTGGTGACGCGCTGAAGCTTTCTCATTATTATCTAGGTGTCCTCTCCTTGTGTGTCCTATGGCAGTACTTGCCCCCTGACCACCTGCCCGCCCCACACAGTTCCCTGGAGACCATGTTCATGACCCTCCTTCCTGGGGAAGTCACCCAGGCAGCATGACCTGACTTACTCTTCTCCCCATGGAAAAAGCCGTCCATTCTCAGCAAGTCATGCGGGAAAAGGGCCGCCATTCATTAGCCACCCCACCTCTCCCCACCCCCACTTAGAAAGTTGTTTCTAGTTTTGTTGAAATTGCAGTTGGTGGGAGAATCAATCCAAAAGTGAAAGATCAATCGAACTATGTATGACACCCTGCTACCAACTTACACACCACTTGCCTTCACAGGTGCCATGAAGTCAAGAAAGAGACCCAGGGCTCTTAGAACATACACTAGCTCATGCACATTCCCTCACAACAGATGACCTCAAGAAGTACACAAGACAGAAAGATCCCATTTATCAAGGGAGAGGTCCCCAAAGCATGACTTCCTGCCTTGCCCTCCTCCCTATCAGCATCTTACCCATAAATATACCTTCCAAGCCCCAGGGACCTTCTGAGGCAAGCCCTCCTCTTGATACAGACAAGCAGAACTGATGACCATGAAGTTATAGCTGTACAGACCATTAGTATTTGCTTTGTATAAAGAGGTCAACAGGAAAATCTATCTGGGAAATACTGGATTGAAAATAAAATTACTTTCTAAAGCTTATAAGAGGCTAATTTTTATTTTAAAATTTTGTTTTTATTTATCTATGTGTGTGTTTGTCTGTTTATGTGAGTACGGTGCATGACAAAGCCAGAGGTGGGCATCAGATCCCAGTCATGCAAACTAGGTGCGGGTAGCTGAACCAGGTTCTCAGAAAGAGCAGCCAGTGCTCTGAGCCACTGAACCACCGCAGGCCAATACTTTAAATATCCAAGAAAAGAAGTTAGAATATAACCCTTTTAACCTTATTTGGTCATTGGAGTCTCAATGGATTCATAGTCCAAAAATTTACCTAGAATCCAGAAATGAGTATCATATAAAATCCAAACAGTTGTGTGTTAATCAAACTTATAATATTTCAATACACAGATAGTTTTTCTTATTTCGACTTATCGCGGACTCAAAATCCTTCCAGTTACATGTAAATTTACACAATTGATACTGTGGGTTTTAGTACAGAATTAATTCTGTAATTTCCTTATGAATTGCTGCCAAGTCTCATGTCAATGAATTCATAAAGAACTGGAGTATGGAAAAACATGATAAAATATACTCATGCATATATAAACACATAAAACCCAAAGCTAACTCCTCTGGCGGGTTTTTTGTTTTTATTTTTATGCAAAGTTTTATATAATGGGAAATGCTCTCAGTTACATCATGTCTTTAAGAATAAATACAATAAAGCAAACAATCAACATTGAGGAGACCAGTTGATCAAACTGGTTTTTAAAGAAGCTAGAAAAGCAGAGAAATTTCAATCAGGTAGTTGCAGACATCATATCTAATTTACCAAAGGGGTTTTTTTTTTTTCAGAGTAAAGCTCTAAATTTTTTAATTTTCATTTTTTACATTTTCATTGTATACTGAAGATGCCACATACTTGAGTCACAGAACATGGATTCACCTGGAAGCTTCACCGCTAGTGCTAATGTTCTTAGTGCTGGAAAGTGTATGCACACTACCTGAGGAGAAAAGCAATAATCTTACCCAGCTGTGAACACCAAAAGCTACAGCAATAACTGACATAACAAAGATCTGCCCATGGGTACAATGGTGGCAAGGATGTTATGGGAGTTACAACCACTTTCTGGTTGGATCTAAGGCCCATTCCATGACCTGGAACCCATCCTAGTAGCACAGGGCCAAGAACTTATGGTTAAATAAGTCACAGGCCCTAGGTGAGAAGAACCAGTTCTACTATGCTGCCAGATGGGAACAGGACTAAAATGGTCCCTAATGACTTCTTGCTATACTCATAGATTAAAGCATAAAGCATCTCTATACCTCCATCAAAGAAACTTCTTGTACCAGATGGCTATGGTTTCATTGATAATGGAATAAAAGTCAGGCTAGAGATGCATGCCTAGAATCCCAGAACCTGGTAGGCTGAGACAACCTGTCATGAGTTTGACCCAATCCGTTGGGTTATATGGTATGTTTGAAGCCACCTTGGAATATATGAGATTAGAACCCAGAACTGCAAGGGTTAAAGAGGTGGTTCGGTGATAAAGTACTTACCTAGCATGAACAAATCCCCGGGATTCTACCCCTAGGACCACCAAAAAGGTAGGGGTGGGGGAGCTATGCCTTTATTTGGGGTAGAGCACTTCCCCTATCATTCAAAGGGGAATTTGAAGTTCTGCTTACATTGAATACTCAATTCTCCCCTCATTTCTGGAGATAGTCAGGAATTACATAAACAGAGCTGGCTGGCAGAAAACCAGCTTTCCTCCTTCCTCTCTTCTCCCTGCCAGACTCACACACCTGTCAGAGAAGGAAGAAGCGCAGCTCTGCTGACCCTGTCAGGGACAAACTGCCCTAGAACAAGTGAACAAGGCAACTCTTGGGAATAAGCTGGAGTACAGTGGGTTTGTCAGTTGTGCAGGCAGGCTTTCCCCACTCAGCACGGGTATTCTTCTCCACCTTAGGACTACCATACATGCTTCCACCAGCAGACACTTGCCTTTCAGCCCCAGCTGTGTGCTCCTTCCCCCCATCCCCTTCACGTGCTCCAAGCATCTTGGTCCAAATGACACAGAAGCAACCTGCCCATGCTGTGGTTCTAAATATTCTCTTCAAGCTATGATTGTGCGGTTAGGGCTCCAGGTGCAGGGTGGGGCTTATTGGTGACCTAGCCCTGATGCAGCACATTCACACTGCTAATGGGATCAGGGCTCATAGAGGGGTGAAGATAGCCTTTTGTGAGGCTGAGTGGTACAGTCCCTTTGATTTGAGCCCAGTGTTGCTACTTCATAGACAAAAACATTTAAGCTTAGAAGGAGCAAAGTCACCTGTTGGGATAAGAGTTTCATTTTGCTAATTTTTTAAAATAAGGCCCCATCCCCCAAGCCAGTGGAGAAATGCAGTTTGTTTTAAATCTACACTTCTCTTGTTGGGAGGTATATAAGCCTTTCTTAGAACATAAGAATATCTGTCCTGGCTGGGTGCCCTTCCAGTCTCGCTCCACCATATGGGCTGTGGCCAAAGCCACATTCACTCTCAAGAATGTTCTGTCCTAGGAGGATTCCTGGGATGTGATCTGTGGTCAGCAAGAAAGCCCTTTTGATCCCAGCCACAAGAATGCAGCTGAGTTCAGAATCCCTCTCTCCATAAATTAGAGTCCTCTGGGGAGCTGTGGGTGTGGCTTTTGGTGCAGGTGCCGGCCTTCAGCGGTCCTAAGGGGCACTCCCCTCACTTTGAAAGCCTTCTAGAAGCTGTTGGAGTTGGAATGGTAAACCCATAAGACCGCTCTCACAAAGTCTTCCCGACTTCCCGGGCATCTGTTTTGCTCATTCTAGCGGCCAGGTGTGGGTGCCTGTCTGCCTTGCTTCTGATTGCTGTTTCGTGTCTAACTGTTAACCCTGGGTTGGACTCAGTTTGTGAACATGGGCCAAAGAGCTTTCTGGGTACACTCTTTTTAATGTGTCCAGAAGTACGGGAGGAAGCAGCCACTCGGGAAATAAAGCTGAAGACACGGAAATCAGACAAAACACCACGGCTACTGCCTCGGCTCCTCGATCCGCAGAGCGACTGCAGACTGATGGAGAATTTGGAATGCTCCCTCCAGAGGAAACTGTGAGCCTCTAGGAAGGAAGCTCTTCCCTTAACTAGTCACAAACTTCCTGCCCAGACCAGCCATGAGATCAGCAGGGTGTACCTACCAGGAGGACGTGGGCCCCTACTCAATTTTGATGGCTAAGACACTCCGGAGCACTGTGAAGTGTTCAAGTGAGTCATACCCTGTGATCCTTAAGGGTGAAGTTCTTAAGCCTCTGCAGTGAATGGAACAGAGCAGCACCAGTAGTTTCTAAACACTAAGTAGGTGCTAGGAACCCTGGAGAGGACTTTGCAGAGATTATGCTTCTTGGTTCTCTAGACTCTAGGAAGTTGGATACCTCTAGGGAACCCCTGTTGTATGGTTGGACAAACTAAGATTCATCCAAGATCATTTACTCAGATGGCAAAGCCAAAGTTGGAAGACTCCTGTTCTGATTCTCAGAGAACATAGAACTGGAAACATTCTTCCAGCATGAAATCTCAAGCTGGGCATAGTGTATATGCCTATAATGCTACCACTGTGGAGGCTGAGGTAGAAGAACAGCCAGTTGGAAGCCAGCCTGCGCCGCATTAAATCTAAAGCCAGATTCAGGAAGATCTGAGGCCACAAGCCAAAAGAAGGAAAAAGAGCATGCTGCAGGTCCTACTCGGGCCCAAGAAGCCCCAGCAAAACGTAGACCTCAGTAAGCCTGGGGATTCAGGCAGCCTCTCTGTGACTTTGGCAGCACAGTGGTGCTATAATGACACTCCTACCAGGGCCAAGCTTAAAGAGGATCAGGCCCAGAGTTTTTGAAAACTAGCTTTGGAAAATCCATATGCTACACATACAGGATACCTCTTGAGCAAATAGAAGACCTGTCTACACCCTCCTGGCCAATAGGAAGACTGCTTTCCCTGGGTTTCTTTAAGGCAGCAGAGGTCTGGGCACCTGTCATACACTCATAGCAGGTATGAGAGGGAAGGCTGAGTCATGATGGCCAGTCCTTGTCATGACTCCCTGCTCTGTCCTTCTTCTCCTTCTAACCCCCAGGAATGACTCAGAGAGAAATCCTGCCCAGTTCCTAAGAAAACACATACCCAGCCAACAACGAGGTGTATTTCCTTGTGGCTGTGTTATTTTAATGGCAAATGTGTCTCTGTAATGGAGCCAACGTCCTAGCCAAACCACTCTGGGCCAAACCACGCTGAGCCAAATCACACGGCGGGCCACTTTTAGTGGAGAGAGACTGTTTACAATAAATCCGGGCAGGTCTTAAAATGTCGATTTATTCTTCCTAAAAGTTGAACCACACCATGAGAAATGGTTGAATCCAACAAGGGACTCTGAGACTCATTATTGTTGAGTGGGACAAACAGTTGTGAGGGATGTTGGCAGCTGGAGCCACAGGGTAGGGGTTGTGTGGCTGCCTAAGGGCCAGGGTGCCAAGACTCACAGGCAGATGCTGCCCAGGCGCTTTCCTCCTGGTCTTCTCTCTGGCTCTTGCCTTTTGACTGTCTTACACACTGCCTCTCACACTTCTCCTGGATGTGGAGTTAAGAGATGAGGTGACCACCATTGCTCTTCTTGGTAGCCAGAGGCAACATGGGTGATACTCAAAACTACCTGCAGAGATACTTCCTTCACAGCCGATGGCACTCTCCTCCTCCTTAGAATTCCCCAAGCCTGTAACAAAGAACAGCTTCAGAATCTCTGTTAACAGGAGGCATGGCAGACCTCCAGAAAACTTCCTTCCTACTGTCTTACCTGGGTCAAGCAAGGCTCCAGAGACTGATGTGGGAATTTCTAATTTCTAGTCCCTCCTTATCCTCGACCCATTGTTAGATGGTACAACAACCTTCCTGCAGCTTCCTCCTCTGCCCACTTTATAGAGACTCTTTTATTCAGAAAAGTGCTGTCTTACAAACTCATTCACACTGGTCAGTTAGGGTCTGGTGACTTAGCAGTATCTACACCAGTCTCGGTCCGTCGGTTGTGACAGAGAGAAGAAACTCTTATCTGAAAAAAATATTCTCTGGTTGAAAGAAGGTGTCTGTGAGAGTGGGCCCAGGTGGGTGCCCAAGATCTCATCTTGTATTGTAAATGTGCCTGGAACTGGGAAGGGGCTGATGGAGGAGGCTGGTACAGCCTGAGGGAGCACAGCCAATCAACCTCCAGGAAATCTAAGACCTTAGTTATCTCTGAGAATGCTGGGTCCTTTTGAGCTTCTAGCCATTCCTGAGGCTCTAGATAGAAAAGTAGCTGCAACCTTATTCCAGTACATGTTTAAGTGGGCAATCTCAGCACATGTAGGTTAGCTACTTACATATGCCAGGATAGGGCTGCAGAGATGGATCATTGGGTAAAGTGTGTGCCACAAAAGTATGAAAAACAGTTTGGCTGTCCAGCACCCTTGTAAATGCTGGAGAATCATGGAGGCCCATCATATACTTCAGTGCTCTAGAGGTGGGGATGGAGATCTGTGGGGCAAGCTGGTTAGCAGACTAGCAGATACATTGAGCTCCAGGTTCAGTGAGAAACCTTGCCTCAGTATATAAGGTAAAGAGCAATCAAGAAAGACATCTGTTATCAACTTCTGGCCTCTACACACACATACACACACACACACACACACACACACACACACACACACACACACACACGCCCCAATGTAAATAGTACCCATCAACAAGTTGATATTACTTTCAACTTTCCCCTTGATCCTGCTATGTGAACAGTCAGAATGGCCAGCACTAAGGCTGCTAATGGCAGATGTAAAGAGATTTCCACACCCACTTCCTGTTTTAGTAAGTGGAGATGGGAGCCCTCTCTCTGGGGACAGTGTGGTCAATCTCAGTCTCTAAGTATGAAACTACTCCTGTTTTTTGTAGGGCCCAGTAGATCTGTCTACAAATGAGATGGAGCCTATTCCCTTTCCCTGATCTGTCTGTCTACCCCCAGAACCCATACTCAGACAGCCTGATATTCATGAGAACATCAGATACAACTCCAAAATTCTGTCTGGTCTCACTGCTGTGACCCACGCAGAACGTGGTACAGATGACACTTGAAAAAGTATGCACTTCAAAGGCCACATTTCTGTATTTGAGAAGTTGGAGGAGTTAAATCTCTAAATTCTGAAGGCCGCTTCTTCTGTCTACCCAAATTTCTAATCACAGAAATATCTTCATTCCAATATCTCAGAGCCACTTTGAAAGTTCCAGTCTACCCAACATGACACATGATCTCCTCACTACTCATCTCACGGTTCCCAAAGGCTGCAGAGAACAATCTTCAATACCAGACGGAAAGATTGAAACCTTTCTTCACAGTCCTCACCCTTCTGGAGATGCGTGTCTAAGACTCCCTTACAACCACTGCCTTCCTACAGTGCTGCAGAAGCTAAGGAAGCATCAAGGCAAAGTCACCCAAGTTCAGTTGTCCCAACTAACTGGTAGCCCAGATCTTTCGCTCAGGACAATGTTCTCCAATGTTGTCATCCTTCCCTTTGGGTTTACCAAGCTAACTCAATGTTAAACAGGAGACAGAATTGGAAACGTTTAAATGTATCCTTGCCTTGGATTAAGTTCCCCAATCTTATTATGGAAAACAAGAGCTATATAAACCCCCGTTTGTTTAACTCTTGCATTCTCTGGTTGAAAGAATAATCCCCAAACAGGCTACTGTGTTACTCTGCAGATTAGCTCTCTAGTCTGCCCTTTCAGTACTGATAGGTAAACAATGTCCATGATTAAGCTGTTGTCAGAGACACAAATGCCCCATGAGCCTGAGCTAATGAGGCAGTATTCAACTCCTTTACAAAGACCAGCCTAATGAAATTCCTGGAATGTTAATGCTTCCAAGGGTCTGCCATGCTCCCAACAGCGGGAGGACCACTGAGTGGAGGTAATTAAGAATCCATAGCCTGTAGGAGAACTGTGTCCCAGTGCTATTTGTTTGTTGAGAAGGGGTGCTTAGGTGCAAGGAATTGGAAATCTCTAAAACCAAATTGAGCACATTGGCCATCAAAGCACCCCAAGTCTTCTCCTGGGACCTGTGACATTAATGTGCATGACAAGGGGGCAAGGGGGCCATTGTCTCCTCATTGTCTCAAAGACCTTTTAGTCTGGGAAGAGACAACATGTCTTGGTATTTAGGTAATTGGTTGCACAGAAATCCTCAGTGCAGCATCCCCTTGAAGTTGTGCTGATTGCTAACTAGGGCTCCATGGATTTATTAGAGGGCACTTCCTCATTCTTTGCCTGTTGGAAAACGGGCACTGATTCATAAACTATCACCATATTGAACTAGTCTACCTAGAAATCAGAGAATACCATCTAGTCTTCTGGAAAATGTTCCTACTAGGAACATTTTTATTTCCCTTTCTGTTTTTCTTGGACCTGCTTGAAAATTCTATTACATGGTTCAAAGCACATTGCAATAAGGACTATCACATCAGGGAGCCTTTCCAACTGAGGGGTCATACACACTACCAGTCCACCACATGTTCATAGTCATCACCCCTTATACCAGCCAGTGGCCCCTTCACAACTGATGCAAGATCCCACCTTTCAGTTGTTCATGGGACTGCAAGACAGAGTTCAGAGTCTCCTTTTGGGGGTGTATGGGGTGCTGCCTAAGAAAGACTTTTTTGCACTGTTATGACAATGGGAGAAGAAAGGAAGAGAAGGAAGAGGACACTTTAAAATGCCATCAGAGGTGACATCGGAGGCTCCCTGGGGAAATACAATTATGACACATCTCTTCTTCCAGTGATCAAAGGAAAGCCAACTCCTGTGCCAAGACGTCAAGAAAGGCAGTAAAAGAAACTGGACTTGTCATAGTACAGCTCTATCCACCCTTTATTCAGAACTGTTGTTGCGAACCCACGAGGATCCAGGCCATAGGCCTCAAAGCAGAGATAGACAAGAGTTTACTGCCTACTATGGGAGATAAATATAACCTAAGTTAGTACTCCCTTCACTATGGACTATGTTATACAAAACAGCAACAAAACCAGGATACTAGGTCACATAAGAAGCCTGGGTCTCATTTCCATACCTACCCAAGGCCAAGTGCTAACATGTGTAGTTCCTAGTAGCTGAACTGTCTGGTGTTTTATTTTAGGATGGTTCCTTTATGCATTTCTCCTTAGAGGTTAGAAATCCTAATTAGAAGCATGAGATGGACACCATCAGATCTGAAGTATTTATAACTCTCTAAACACAGGTGACTCTAACCTCTTCCTCACTGCAGGCTGCTAGGATGTAATAGAATCAACATTCAGGTATCATAGATCCTCTGCAGACATGTCTACAAGAAGTGTGTGGTGATTTGATTAGGAAATGTCTCTCATAGTCTGGGCATTTGAACATTTGGTCTCCAGTGGGTGGTGGTGTTTGGGGGGATTTAGGGAGGTAGTATGGACTTGCTGGAGGAAGTCTGTCACTGGGCAGTCTTGGAAAGTAAGAAGCCTCCCTTGATCCTAGTTAGCTTTCTTGCTTCTTGTTTGCTGTTCAAGATGAAACTGTCAGCTTCCTGTTCCTGCCACAATGCTTCCTCTCTGTCATATGGACTCGTAGCCTTAACTTGCATTTGTCACAGTGTTTTATCACAGTAACCCAACAGTGACTAATACAATATGCAAACATGTCAAGTTACTCTGGAATGAAGCTGCTCAGCCAGGCGTTCTACAGCCCCTTCTAACTGTCAATGGAGCCCCTCTTTATATCTCAACCTGTGCAGGAGTTGAAACCCCTTGGGGGGGGGAGGGTAGAATGATCCTTTCAAAGGGGTCACATATCAGATATCTTATCAGACAGTTACACTATCTTTAGCAGTAGCAGTCACAGTTATGAAGTAGCAATGAAATAATATAATGGTTGGGGGGTCACAATATTGGGACCTATATTAAAGGGGTTCAGGATTAGGAAGACTGAGAACCACAGCAGTCCATGGAGCATTCCGCCCTTACAACCACCGTGCTGCTGAAACGCATTCAACACATGGTGTTTGGGTCTCTTACGTAAAGCATCATTGAATTCACCTGGAGAGTCCCAGAATCATTCCAAATCTCCTCTGATGTGCCTTCTCCCTGTTCTTTTTCCAGGGTTGTCCGTGAGGATAGGATGTCACACGGACCTTCGAAATTAGGACCGCTTTCTCTGCCCACTCCAAATCCAACGCTAACCCAAGCCCAAGGTTTAATGTCAATTATAAATCTCACCCTTGATCCAAAAATTCACAAAAAAAATTACTTGACCCTTTAGAAAGTGCAAGGTGCTTGACTCTATGACCTCTTTGACAATGAATTCCAGAAACTTCATGTTAGCTTTCCAGCCTTTATGAAATGATCAAACAAATAATTACCAGCCCTAAATTCCTATCTACTCCAGTGTGGGAGGGGAGTCACAATTCAGAGAGAAGGAGTACAGGGAATGGATAAAGCCCTGAGTTGAATGTACATTATTGGCTTGCACGTGGGCATGCCAAGGACCTATGAGATTAGCAAAGCCTTCCTCTAGTCCAGGTATAGATGCTATGAGCAAACTAACCTTCGGCCAAAACTAGTATATACAGGAGCTATCAGCCACAGCTTCGGTCTAGATAATGCAACCTCAATCTAATCTCCTACGGAGACCTCTGCTAAGACTAGCTACCATGCCTCTTTCTTATTCCTCTGTATATAATAAAATCACCTCCTACCTCTGCTGAGGTCTCTCTAAAAGAGTGCATGGCCCACCAAATCCCAGCTTTCCTCTGGATGTCTTTGCATCAAGCCGAGAGTCATGCACTGGAAGCAGAGGAGAGACAGCACCATCATATCTCATAGCACATAGCAAATACTGGGAACTGTCCACCGAACACCTCCAGGAGACACACTGGAAAACCATCCTACAGGAAGCTGACCCAACTGACCCACATACTGTCCTGAGAACAATCTGTAGGAAGGACCTGTGAAGGCATCTAGTCTGGTTGTGATTAGTAAAATCTAAATGACAATGTTAAAGCTTTCACTTTCCCTTTATCTTACCGCAGATATTTTTCAGCCTCTCCAAAGATGGGTCCCTTATTTCCTACCTTCACTAAAAAGAAAAGCAGAATAATCATTTCAGTCTTCTGAATCAAGATGTTATCATTAAATACCCTATTGTCTGCTACCATTTGGTTTATGTTTAATCTGAACTGACAAATGAAACGCATGCACATTTTTAGTATACAATGTGATGCTTGACTGGTTTATATTTCCGTCAGCAGTATCTAGGGGTCCTTTTCCCGGCATTCATATCCATGCCTCTAACCTTCCACGCTTTTTTGTAATAAGCATTCTGATGTATTACGTTGTTATTTTGACTTGCATTTCCCTGATGATAAACAATGTAGAGGCTTTCTTCCCCCAGATATTGTTGGGTGTTTGAATGCCTTCTTTTGAGAAATGTCTATTTAGGCCCTTCGCCTGTTTTTGATTTTTTTTATTTATTATTATTGCATGTATATGATGGAGGGGGTATGCCACGGTACATCCATGGAGGTCAGAGAACAAATCTGTGGGGTCACTTTTCAACCATTATGTGTGTCCCGGTGATCTAGTGTGTGTCCAGGCTGACATGGCAAGTGTCTTACCCACTGAGCTGCCACAGCCCCAATCTTTGCATGGTTTTAAATCAGTTTTGTTTGCTTGTTTTAATTTCAGGTATTGAATTTCTAAGGTGCCGACAACTGTGACAGATGAATAGGACATTCATGAATTATCTCTTCAATCTTTTATTTCCTTTGCTGTAAAAAGCATCATAGGGGGCTGGAGAGATGGCTCAGGGGTTAAGAACAACTTGCTGCTCTTCCAGGGGACCAGAGTTCAGTTCCTAGAAACCACATGGCAGCTCACAACCATCTATAATGAGATCTGATGCTTTCTTCTGGCATGCAGGCACACATGCAGGCATAACCCTACATACATAATAAATACATTTTTTAAAGGTTGTATATCAGAGGTTTTTCCAAACACTTGCAAAAATTTAAAGGAAGACCCTGACAGCCCTCTAAACACTGGGAATTATAGACTTTCAAAAAGAGTGTTTTAGGTTCATACAGTTTGTCTAGTTTTCTTTTCTTTTTCTTTCTTTTTTTTTTTTTTTTTTTTTTTTTTTTTTTTTTTTTTTTTTTTTTTTTTGGTGGTTGGGGTGGGGGAGCTGTGCTTTGGGAATCATCTCCAAAAATTCATTGTGTAGATTAATGTCACAGAGCTTCTCTCTCTAAATGTTTTTCCTACATAAACAAGAGTGATATTTCATTCTCCTTCACAATTCTCTTCTACTGCATTTTTGAAGTGATTCCCTTCCTGTGTGTGCATTCTTGGTGATGATAAAAATAAAATTCTGTGCGTGCGTGCGTGCGTGCGTGCGTGCAGGGATTTACTCTGAGGCCCTCCATTCTGACCTCTTGGTCTATAAATCTAGTCTGATGTGACTCTTTTCTGACCTCATTGCTACGGCTTCATACTCCATTTCGAAGTCAAATTTTCTAATGTCCTCAGCTTGTTTCCCCACATGCCTCAGGTTTACATCCCTATTCAGGATCTTCTGTAGTTCCATACAAATTTTAGGATATCTTTTTCTATTATCCTGGGAAGTCTCATTAAAATGCTGATAAGGATTACATTGATCTACAGATTTCTTTAAATACTTTAAAATATCTTAGCAATGGTCACTCTTTAATGTGTGAACACACACGAGTTTACATGTATTTCCATCAATGACTCAGTTACTGGTATGCAGGCCTTTAATTTCATTGTATAAATTTATTGGGAAGTGTCTATATAACCAGGCATCAGACCCCTGAAACTGGAGTTACAGATGGCTGTAAGTTACCATGTAGGTGCTGTGAACTGAACCCTTATCTTTGGAAGAGCAGTAAATGCTCTTAACTGCTAGGCCATCTTTCCAGCTCCAGGAAATCAACCACTTTTAAAAAAAAACAAAAACAAAACTTGCTCCTACATCATATATTACTAATAAGAACAGACCAACAGGCTGCAGCTCCATTGAGAGGGAGGCGTGGACCAGGCTGACCTGGCTCTACAGTTTTAAGCTTTAACAGCTATGGTGAGGGTGGATTGGCAGCACCAGAACCAAGTCAGGAAAACAGCTTGGATGGGCAATCCAGAATATGGAGAGGGCCATGGCCAGTTGGAGGACCACAATCAAGGTAAATCTTGGGCATTGTCACTGAGACGAAGCTCTAGGTGAAGCTAAGGAAGAGAGCATGCAAAGCTCCACCGTGGATAACACAGTAAACGACAGTCTAACCACCAGAAGGAAAAGATACAAAGGAGAAAGCATTGTGGTACACACCTGAGATCCTAGCACTCAGGAATCTGAGACAGAAGAACCCAGAGTTTGAGCTAGCCTGGGCTTATTTTACAGTTAAAAAAAAATAGTTGTAAAGATATAAGAGATTCCAAAGAAGTGGGGAAGTTCATAATAACATAACCAGAAAAGGAGTTCCACACTCATCTCCAACTACTAAAGACATCCATATGGTACAGTGTGCTCAGACAGAACATTATGTGTAGGATATAACACCATGAACATGAAACGCCCCTGTAGGCTCACGTGTTAAAGGCTTGATTCCAGCCTTGCAGTGCTAATTTAGAAGGTGCTGGAAGCTTTAGGAGACAGGGATGAGCTAGAGAAATCAGGTGGCTCTTGGGGTCTGTACCTTGTCTCTTCACCACTGTCTCTAGCCCCAGCTGCTGTGAGGTGAGCAGCTCTGATCCAACATGTCCTCATCACAGGCTTAGAAACAGCGGAGCTGGCTAGTAGGCACTGGGGTTGTGAGTCAGAATAAATATTTCTTCTTTAAACTAGCCCCCCAGGTATTGTCAGAGTGATAAACCATGACTAGCTCAGAGGACTCTCTAGAAGTGCTGAAGGGTGAGGGAAGAGGTCCCTATCTGAGAACATAGAAGAACCTTTACGTCTACCGAGTGAAATTTCTGGGTAGCGCACTAGGAGTGTTTGGGAGATGGGGTGAAACAACCTATGAATAGAGGAGAAAAATTCAGAACTGATCTGAAAGACCAGAGGCTACAGCAAGTGATAATGGGTGGCAGTGTAAGCGGGCACACCAAATGCTGGGGAATGAATGTTCTAGATGGAATGGAGTCCAACACAGAGTTCATCAAGCTTCTCAGAACGGCATGTAATTTAAAAGTTGAGAATGGCTATTTCTGCAGTCTTCCATTTCATATTTCACCTATCATAAGAGAGGGCAATTAGATTTTGCTCACTTTATATTCACTTCCCTTTTAAAAACTATAATTTATCTTGGTTACTGAGTTTTTGGATGGTACTATTTTGTGCCTGAAGTAAGAAATGTATTTCTTTCATAGCTCCTGTTCTTCAGAGTCTTCCAACTACTTCCTGTAGCATATAGGAAAGGTCCTGTGTCCTTCTCTTGGCCTTCAAGACCCCATGGGACGGATGAGCCACTTTATTTATTGAGGTGAGGTTTCTCACTGTGCCCAGCACTGACTGATTCCACTAGTCTAGTAGCTTGCTTTTGTAAGAGTCCCCTCTGCCTCATCAGCACCAGGATTACAGACCACAGAGGAAGGTGGGAAAATGGCCACCATCAAGCAGACCTTAATGTGGGTGCTGCGGACCTCGCTCCAGTCCTAGTGGTTTGTCCATTGTGCTGTCTCTCAGCCCCCTTTTGGTCTCTTTATCCTCTAATTTATGTATCTAGTATTTTGAACTGTGTCCACCTTGTGAAGATCTGAAAAGCCTATCAGTCATTCCCAAACTGTTATGGATTTTAAAAAGCATATTCCCTCTTCCAGATGGCTCATTGCCACCTGTGGGGTGACTTTCCATATTGAATTTCAGGCACCAGAGGGTATACAAGTGAGTTATGGAAGGTATGTGACGGAGAACGCCATGCTTTCCCCCAGTGTCCATCACCAGGTTACAGAAGGTTGGGCCTGGACAACTAAATCTATTTCAAAATCACAATCAACTGGTTGAAAACATTGTGAGGCTTATATTCTTTGGAAAGTTTTCTTACCAGAAAGATTCTCCTTTGGAATGGCAGTAGCAAAGTCATATTTGGGTATTGTCATGTCCACCATTGTTGTTACAGTTTAACACTTCCTTCCTAAAAATGAAAAACAATCCATGCTTGGTAGCACTTTTCATATGCCAGTGGATTGATGAATCTCAAATAGCCTATCAGCTGGAGCCTTCTGAAAGGAGGAAACTGTTCTAAGTGAAAGAGTCACCCACAGGGTCAGTGGCAAATGGAATTCCACAAGTGATAATAGAAAGAGCAAGAGAACAGTTCTGAACCAGGTTGCATGAATCCCTTACTGCAAATCCAGATGTTTCTGAAATGAAAACCAGGCCACATTCACGGCCTTGTGCACTGATGGAAAAGCCTACTGAGAAAATACCATGGAACACTTCATTCGGAAGTCCTGGCAAGGCTATTTGCCTAGCTGTCACCCCAAACACCTAAGAGATAGAAACAGACTCAAGATTTGATTTTTGGCTACCATCAAATCACTGAAACTTTTTAGCCACCAAAATTTCAGTTATTATAAATCAGTAGCATGGAATAAGGGGCATGTTACATCATTGTGAGAGAAAAACACATTATTAAGCTCATTTAAGGAAATGAGACGCTTCTCAAAGTGGTCGTTGATGCTCATAAAATCCCCACAGAGCCAAAGAGAGGGCAGATGTTATTTCTCAGAACAATAACAGGCCATCGAAATGAGATTTCATGTAATTATCTAAGTGTTTGTTTCCTTATTTATACTTCAAGGAATTGAGTCAATAGAGGAGACTTAGTACCATGTGTTTATAAAAACATATCAAACACTTGAGGGGGGAGGGAATTAACTGATAATAATGTGGAGATTTACTTTACCACAAACAGATGCCAAGCATCCATACAGTGAAAAGTATCTACTATATAAAGTCCTAAAATGGGAGCAGGGATATAGTTCAGTGGTAGGAACTTGCCTGGCATACACAAACCTCAGGTTTGATCCCAAGAGCTTCAATAAATAAAAATAAGCCCATAAAAATATTCATAAAGCAAAGGAGCTTGAGCTTCCAAGGCCTTCTTGAGCTTGGCCCGACAGAACTGCCTTCCCACTAACCAGAGCATTGCCTGTGTCCCCAAATGCCACCTCAGTCTCATCTGCTTTAATCCCCTGTCCCATCACCATGTGTGTACCAACATTTCTACATCTCAGGCTTCTCTTCATCTTCTTCACCATCATTCTACATCATTTCTGGATGTTCAGAAACAATTCTTAGCATTTCCCTGTCACTAGTATTTTCTGCCCTGGGTGTCTGTGTTCCTTCTGGTTGGATTCACCTACCCTCCAATTCCTTTCTCTGCTTTTTGTCTTGCAAGAGGCTTTTATACCTCCCTAGGAAAGCAGAGATCAACTCAAAGGTGGCATCACCAACAGGACTTAGGAGAGACAGGCATGTGAATGAGTTGGTGAGGCCTGAAAGGCCGGTGGTGAACTCCACAATATGCTCATTGGTAGCATCACTTATGAAGAATGGGTTGAGTAGTGCTGAGTGAGAAATTGCCTTGGTATGATGGTAACCTTCAAGTACACTGCCTAGCAAACTCTCCCAGGGGCTTCAGTACAGATAAGACTCTGCAAATACATGAAGATCCTGGAATCATATGGATCATTAAGTCAATTTAAAATACCCAAGGAGAAGCAACGGGGGGAAAAAAACCAATCAGTGTGAATCATCACACTTACAAACAAGTGAAGAAGCACACAGCCCCACACCTCAGTTGTCCCTTCTCCCACTGGTGGGATGAGGGACAGATGTGAGTGGTGAACACGAGGGCTTGTCAGAGGAAGGCCAACTGCAGGTACCTGCACTATCAGTTTGTCTGGCTATAGATGGAGCTTGCCAATCAGCCTGTAGAGCATAGATTATATGTATAATGTATACATATACATATATAATTTATATATATTATATAATTTTATATAATATATATGTATATATCTGCACTTTCTAGGGAGAGGACAAATGGAGCAAATGGAGGTACCAATGGGTATTCTTATTAAGACTTTAATAATATTTGGTATCTTGTTTATATTTGTTTATATATTGTAACATGAATGCTTGGCCCTTCCACTCCACGTCTGTGATCACACATTCATTACTCTATGCCTGGTAGGCTCCTGCTATGTGTGACTGACACAGGTCTCGTTCATTTCTTCCATTGTTTTTGTTTTCTTTTGTACAGAACTAAATATTCAAAGTGCACACCAAGAAAGCTGCTATGCTCCCAGCAGTGGGAGCGGCAAGGTACAACAAATAGCCAAGTCCTGGGAGGGAGACAGCAGAGCCTCCTTGAAGAGTTAACCTCTGAGGTAAATTTTACAAGCTGAGTCAGACCTAGAAAATCAGGGAGACTGAATGTTGCAGACAGGGAAGAACATGAGCATTGACCCTAAAGAGTCAAATTGTGTGGAAAACTAGGGCCTCAAAGGCAAAAGTGAAGAATGATGCATGGCAGAGGGGGCTGAAGCAGGGAAAGGGCCTGTCTTAAGACTTGAGTTTACAATGTATCCAGGTTCCTTGGGCAGCTACAGAGGAAGAAGCTGTGCACTGACTCGGTTTACACGTAGGTTTTAGGAATTGCAGTTCACTTTGAGAAATATGTGGAAATCCTATACCGGACAGAGAGATATCTGAGGGGTCATGATTCAGCAGGGTTCAGTGACTGTCACATCTCACCTCAGGGCTCACTGTGGCCTATGAGCCCTGTGGGCTGCCCTGGTCAGGACCTGCTCAGCAAATGGAACCGATTTCACCTATGCCTTTCCCTTTGGTGGCTAAAAGCTGATCTCACTAAGTGGTGTCCACTGCTCAGCATTCTGTCAGCTTCTGTTTGGTTTCTTGGGGAGCAAAGGGGACAGACTCAGGGCTCAGTTTTAGGTTTGCACAAAGGAGCCCACACATAAACCCTTTTCTGAGCCCTTTCAACTGGACTGTATTTTTATATAGGAGACAGAATAAGCATAGCCAAAGTTCTTCAAATATTCAACGACAGAATTGTAAGAAATAGAATGGTCTAAGCCCTGACCCAGCCCATAGCCTAAGCTAAGGTAGGAAGCTGTATGAAAGAAATTAAATATCTATGAATCAGTTAGTTTTAAAACTGATTTCTGTAGTGCGTATGGAGATCAGAGGAAATCAGTTTTCTTCTTCTACTGTATAGGCTCCAGGTCACACACAAGTCCACAGGAGGCTCAATGGCTAGCACCATTATTAGCTAATCCACCTCACAGGTTCCTATGAATCAGTTCTTAACCCAGGCTGAAATTACAATGGGCTGGTCCGTTCTTAACTCATTCCCTGAACCATCTGAGACCCTGGTGTGTAATCAGCACATGCATCTCACATGACTCTCTACCAGGCAGGCAGTACTATAGATAAGTTTAACCTAGTTAAATCAGACACTTGAAGCCTCAAGGGTCCCCATCTGGAACATGTGCCTCCCAAGACTTAGAGAGAGGCTTTAATAAAGAGTTTGCATAGTCACAGCTTATAAAACACTCAAATCTTTAAATGTATTATTGTGTGTGTGTGCGCGCACATGTGAATCACACACATAGAGACCAGAGGACAATGTTGGGTGTTGCAGATTGGGGGACACCATCCACCTATTTTTTGCAGATGGGGCATCTCTTTCACTGAACCTGGAGGTTAGTGATATAGCTAGAAAGGCTGGCCAGCAACCCTGGGGATCTTGCTGCTTCCAACTCCCTAGCACTGGAGTGGCAGGAATTCAAAGTCATCTCCCCAGGCTTGTTCGGTCACCACTTTCCTGACTGAGAAATCTCTCCCATGAACAAATGGATAATATTTTAAGTGTGGTTGACTTAAACACACTGTATGTTTGTTTTTACTTTTCATTGATTGGTTAGCACCAGGATAATAATCAGCCCTCGGATATCCAATGATAGATGATCTAAATAAAGGTAATTTAAGTTAGGGAAGCATTTCAGACCATAGGAGAGGGGTATCTATGTGCATGTGTGTGAGAGTGTGTGTGTGTGTGTGTGTGTGTGTGTGTGTGTGTGTGTGTGTGTATGAGTGTGTGTGTATATGTGTGTGTATGTGTGCCTGTGTGTATGCCTGTGTGTGAATGTGTGTATGTGTATGTGTGAATGTGTATGTATCTGTATGTGTCTGTGTGTGAATGTGTGTGCACGTGTGTATGTCTCTGTGTGTGAATGTGTATGTGTCTGTGTGTGTGTGAATGTGTGTCTGTGTGTGTATCTCTGTGTGTTTGTCTCTGTGTATGTGAATGTGTGTCTGTGTATGTGTCTGTGTGTGTCTCTGTGTATGTGAATGTGTGTCTGTGTATGTGTCTGTGTGTGTCTCTGTGTGTGTGTCTGTGTGTGTCTGTGTGTGAATGCGTGTTTGTGTGTGTCTCTGTGTGTGTGAATGTGTGTCTGTATGTGTGTGTGTGTCTGTCTGTCTTTGTTATGACAGTCAACTTCCAATGGATAAGAAGCCAGCACTTGCTGTCTCGATGTAGGAGCTACAGTTACAAATACTCTACTACCCACACTGTTTACTGACCATTTAGACCAGTGGTTCTCAACATGTGCGTGTGCGTCACAACCCCTTTGGGGGGTTGAATGACCTTTCACACAGGTTGCCTAAGACTATCAGGAAACATGGATATTTACATTAAGATTCATAACAGTAGCAAAATTACAGTTATAAAGCAGCAATAAAAATAAGTTTATGGTTGAGAGTTGCCATAATATCAAGGACTGTATTAAAGGGCCATAACATCAGGAAAGCTGAGAACCACTGGGCTAGACAGAGGAACAAAGTCAAAAGCCATGTTAGGATCTAAATGTGCCCCACTGCATAAGGCACCCAAAGTATGCAGGTAACATTGACAGAGACTGCTTGAAATCTAATGACTCAGGAGCTGGCCTCTGGAAATGTTTTCATTGTCAGATGTATAGATGTCTAAGTATGGTAAATGTGTGTGTGGTGAGGGTATAGTATTAGAGCAGTGTGTTGGGTGGCTAGTTACTTAAAGATTCTGTTAGTTACTGCACTATTACAGTACTTTACCAGTTCTTACAAATGAGTTCCCATCCTAAGTATGTATTCTTTTACATACTTAATTTTTAAAGAAGACCAGAAGTACTGAAAAAAAAAATCAAGAGTCCATAAAACCTCGTCTATCCAGTACATAAGCTAGCAGATCCAGAATTCACTGCTTTCATAGCCTGGGATTACAGCTGTACACCACCATGCTGAGTTTATGCAGTTCTGTGGATTGAAGGCAAAACTTTGTACATGCTGGGCAATCGCTGTACCAGCTAAGCTCCCCGAAAGATGGGATTCGTGGGGGGGGGAGTATTAAAAACTATAAATAATTAAAATATAATTGTATAACTTTCTCCCTTCTTTTTCCTGCCTCCAGCCCTTCCAACGTCTTCTTCCTCCACTTCCTTCAATACCCCATTTTAGACTGGTAATCTTTTCTTCCCAATACAATACATGAGATTTATGTATAAACATATATGCACTCATATAAATATGTGTCCTGCGGAGTCCATTTTGTGGAGCTCAGCCCTGGCAGAGACTAACTCTCTCTCTCTTAGGAGCGGTCAGTTACCTGTAGCTCCTTGTCTAGTGGTGGGACCCTCTTTGACATTTCCGAGTTAGCATGCCTGTTGATACTGCCAGTGTTGAGATCATGTTTCTGCAGCCACTTCTATGAGTGACTATTTCACAGCAGACATCCTGGTTCTCTGGCTCTTACAATCTTTTCACTCTCTTTTCCACAATGTTCCCTGAGCCATAGATGCAAGAGCTGTACTATAGATGCATCCACTGGTGCTGGGTTCCCCACAATCTGGATCTCTATATTCAGGGTTCTTGAAACAAAATTGTCCCAGTGATTGGAGACACATCCTAATCACATTGCTTTTGTCCACTTTGGGTCATTTATTTTGAGCCAACCTACAATCTCTAGCCTCATCTTATAAAATCACCAGTGACTCTAGATTGACATCCTAATGATAATAAGGGTTTGGAATACTCCAACTAACCTTTGCTGTTCTTTTATTTTGTCTGCTGCTATGCTAGAAATAAAAGCCTGGGTCTCATACATGCTAGTTCGACTGTATCCCCAGCTTCCTTTTGTTTGCTTGACAGGTTTTTAAAACAGGGTCGTGTAACTCAGTCTGAATTAAGTGTTCTATGTGGCCAATACTGAGCTTGAGCTCCAATCACCCTTATATCATCTCCCAAATGTTGGATCACAGGCACGTAGCATCACAGGTGCCTCCCAGTTTCACTTTTCCACCAAGATTTTTGAAGGTGAGTTTCTAGTTTTACTGTCCAGACAGGACTTATTTCTGCCAACTCTGAGAACACTGATGTCTCTCTTCAGGACATAAAAACACATGGTCTTAACGGGAGGGGGGGGGGGTCAAATAGCAACACCAAGTGCCAGACTTCTTTAGAAGGGCCAGTCTATCTATGCCTCAAACACTTTGGATTTCAAGAACGTGACTTTCTGACAGCCCTGGGCCTCCTGTATGCAGTTATATGTGCTTCAGAAAACTAAGAAAAACAAAGAAACAGAATTCTTTTCTATAATGAGTGAAAAGCACAAACTGAGACGCTCAAGACATAAATAAGGGATGGAGGAGATGGTTCAGTCAACAATACATTTCACGCTTAGGCTTGAGGACTTGAGTTCAATTTCCAGCATCTGGATAGAAAACTGCAGCTTGTGCCTATGGCCCACACACTGGAAAAAAGAGCACGAAAGAAACCCCGGGACTTGCCAGCCAGCCAGTCTCTCCCAACCAGCAAGTTTCAGGTTCAGGGAGAGATTGTCTCAAAAATAAAGTAGAGAACAGTTAAGGAAGGACACCCAACGTTGACCTCTGACCTCTACACACAGGTGCACATGTGTACATGCACATTTGCATATACAAGCACACACACATAAAGACAAACAGTATAAATTCATCACAGAGTTTGCGGATTGTTGAACTGCATGTGTCATGCTACTGTAAGTTTCTTCCAGGTCCACAGTCCTGTTCAGATGGACAAAGTGACTGAAGACCTTTTTTCCTATGAAGACCATTCTTTGCACATAGATCATGCACCTCTAAAGATGGGATCCTTGGGCAGAAAGTCTGACTCACATGGCTTAAGTAATAAGGAATTAATTTTCTCACATAGCACACTGCAACTCAATGTTTCTTTCCTGAACACCACAAAGAAGTTGTCATCTTCTAGATGAGCTTCATTTCTTGATCCCAAAATGATGCAGCTTCAGGTAATACATTGTCCAAAAAGAGGAGCATCCTCCACCCTCTCATTTTTGTTTTGTTTTGTTAAAGTAGTTAAAGTGTTTATAGGTGTATAAGTTGAATACAGTAAAAGTTACTATTTTCAAATACACAGTTTGGTGAGTTTGACAAATGTTTATACAGTGATGTAATAATAAAGGTATAACATTCCCATTGTGCCCAGTTTCCCAGTATCTGCTCACAGTCAATTCTCTCCTCACTAGCACCTGGAAAAAGTTCTGTCCCTAAAGGTTGCCCTTACAAACACATGATATAAATGGAATCACCCACTGGGGAGACTTTCCATGTCTGGCTTCTTTCATTAAGCACAATGAATCTGATACCCATATATATTGCAGCATACATACATAGTTAATTCTGTAGTATTGACAAGAATTTAATTGTATCGATACACCATGACTCATATATACCAGTTAATGGACATTTGGGTTGCTTCCAGTCTGAGCTATTATAAATAATACTGTTATAAACATCCACAAACAGGCTTTTGTGTCTACATGTTTTCATTTCCCAGGGGTAAATACTTTGGAGTTGGAATACTGAATTGGAAAGTGACCATATATTGTTTTATAAGAGCTACAGCAACAACAACAAAAAAATGTCCCAAACGTGTGCCCTTGCTTTACTGGTCAGCATTAGGTCACATGCTTCTGCCTAAGCCAATCACTGAGAAGCAAATAGTAAAATTCACTTTCAGGACTCTGGGAACAAAACTCTTCCCCACCTAACTAGCTTCTTCTGGGAACAAAATCCAGACTCCTCTGCAGTGAAAAAAGACAAAGACAGGTTTAGAGACCCACCCAGGAGTTATCCTACCTGGCTTCATGCGAGCTAATTCCCTTTTCTGTAAATTCCCTGAATTATAATTTCTGCTAAAACAGAAACTCCATATATGACATGAGCTCTGTGTATAAGGAAGTGCCTTCCATCCAGAGGGGACTGTTGTGATTATGCACTACTATTGCTGTAGGTCCTGGCCATAGCTGACCACAGGCTCATCAATGGCTCATAGAAGGGTCAGCTAAGATGATGTTTGGTTGACCACCATCTCCTCAGAGTGTTTGATCTCAACTCTAGAAAAAGAAATGGAATCAAAGGAAAAACCTAGTGGAATCCAGAGACGGACACAGAAAACAAATGAGCTGAAAACACGTGGGAGGGGTAACAGTGGGAGGCTGAGCTGGGGTGATACGTGGTCCACAATGGTGGTTGGAGAAGTAACAGGGATAATAGAAACATCCACAGGACCAAATGCTGGAGAGTGAAGATAAGATGTCTACAGACATTGTAGCCATTTAATAGTACTATGTTTTTGCTAAGGTTGGTAGGGAGGTCGCCAGTATCTTTGATTTCCCGAAGCACTCTTCCACTTGAGGTTACCTGGGGTCACCAAGGCTAGCTCTGCTCTTCACTCCTGGAAGTGGCTCATTTCACAATTTCCTAACCTCACTGGGGCTAAAGGCATGGCTGAAATCAAGATTTCTAATGAAAACTTAGTCTCAACTACATCATCACCTGTATCCCTCCTAGGCTGAGAGGCGAAGAAACCAATGTGAGTGGCCATAGAAACCAGCACACTCAGGAGTCTAGCCTAAGCAGTCCTGAAAATGTTATGACATATGTATTATCATTTCCCCCACTTTACAAATGAGGAAACTAAAACCATAAGTCATTTGCTCAGCTTTCATAGCCAGAGACTAACAGAGCCTCTTCTATGGATGAGAGGCTTCCAGCCTAAAGGCAGGGACTCTGTTCTCAAGGATGGATTGTGGATAAAAGGCAACTAAAGTAGAATAATAACTCAGAATTATTAGAAGCTGTGAAAGATTCCTGGCTGGAAAAAAATCCAAAAGCAGAATCACAGGATCTACCCTACACACACACACACACACACACACACACACACACACACACACACACACACACTCCCCAGACAGAATAAAACTGAAGAATAGATTCTAAGTAAACATTTCCTCAAAGTCACTCTTTGAACCTCTCTCAGTTGCTTGGATTTTACCCCAAAAGAGGTTGTTGTTCCCCTCTGATGTGAAGTCAGATCAGACCAAAATGAACAAATCTCTTCACAGTTACCAGAGACAATAGAGAGCAAATCACCAGATGGCTATTGTCCAGGGACAAGGAGAGAGCTGTCTGAACTGAATAAAGTCCCAAAGGTATGGTCATGCGTGCAGAGCCCAGCACCAGGGAGCTGAATTTGGAGGACTTAGGTCAAAGGTCATATTACCCAGACTCCCTCTCAAAGCCAACAACAAAAATGGAGACACT
Source organism: Phyllotis vaccarum (assembly GCA_033318265.1). Taxonomy (NCBI): domain Eukaryota; kingdom Metazoa; phylum Chordata; class Mammalia; order Rodentia; family Cricetidae; genus Phyllotis; species Phyllotis vaccarum. The sequence goes on along the minus strand of JARWLC010000005.1, from coordinate 73,395,073 downwards.
TGAACTAGTCCTACCAAAAATGATCAAAACCAAAAGCCTACAGATGTATGGTTCCTACACATGATTACATGATGCCAGAATTTGTTCTTAGCAGAATTCGTTCTTAGCAGTCCGCATCTGTGGGCCTAGTTAGCAGGAAAGATGACTTCCTATAGAGTTTATTTAACTACATATCCTTGGGCTTTGAATGCCCCTTGCATTCTGTTTGAAAATGGTGCGTCTACTTTTAGGCTTAAACACCTGGCTGTCTCCATGTCTCTGCTTCTGCCATTACAGCCTGTCCCCTTCTGCCATCCCCTTCTCATGGACTCTATTCTCCCTGGGCCAGGGAACCTACAAACCAGATTAGCTAACATCCTCACTTCTTTAACACTGAAGAATGTTCAACTCCAAAGGAAAAATCACAACAGACACTTGAGGAAAGCCTTACCAAACAACAACAAAACTTTGACTCCTCACTTGAGGCAACAAAATTATTAAATGCAAGACAAGAGCCTGACTGCTTTCTATGGCCTGCCGACTGGGAAGGGGTGGGTCAGTATTACCATAGAAGAAGTGTCTGTCACACCTGTCCCACCCCCCTCTTTCCTCAAACCTGCAGCCTCCTTGGATTCCAGGAAAAACAAAATGTCCCAGGTAATGTCAATCCTACCCCCAGATGAAGAAAAGTATCCACAAAGGCAAGACTCACCCTAGGGTAGAAGTAACCGCCCCCATGAATCTTGTCACCTCAAACAGCAAAGTCTTCTGGCCACTTTTTAAGAACAGAACAGGAAGAACATACCTAGACTAGGGTTGCTCAGTTATGCATACCTCTTGCCCTGATATTTAGTCTATTTAAAGTTCAAATTAATACCCGCAATATAGACTTGGGTCACCGGAGCCTTTCATTTGTGCCTCTTCTGAATGTGATCATACTGAACAAATCTTTAAGATGAAGATTTATTCAGAGTGGACCTTGGGCTGAGAGGAAGCAAGCCATTCAGACCCACTCTGAGGCCCTCCCTACTCAGTGTGGTCTGCAGGTCAGCCACACAGCAGCACCCAGGTGCTTGTTAGAAGTATAGGAGTCCAGCCTTGTGGAAGACTATCAAATTCACATCTGGATTTTAAAAGCCCCGCAGGTGATAAATACACACCTGTAAGTCATGGACACACTGATCCAGAAGTCTAAGGCATCTCTGGAACAAAGCAAGGACAGGAGTTTCAAAGAAAGGAAGGGTAGAGCCTTGTCTTATTTTGTTCCAGTCCAGTTATTGGTGAAACCTTCTATTTAATGTAGTCGGGATGCATCCACCTCTGCATGCAGGGTTGGTATTTTGATTGTTCATTTAACAACAAAAGCAGATCTTTTTTTTTATCCCTAATGAATTGCTTTACTGGACTTCCTATATGCCGCTCATCTAGTCTTGCTGACTGTATGTGCTTTTGTGTGTGGAAAAAGGCAGAGTTTAAATGTCAGGAAGAGGGGATCAGATTCCCACTCCTCTTGCCAACCACGAGCACATTTACTAGTCTCTTCCCTCCATTAAATGTTAAATGATGTTTATGAAGCATCCACATGGGCCTGGAGCTTTTCTTGGTGCCTGGGGTTGCCAGGTGGCCAACATAAATGGCATTACCCTTTACTTGAACTTTCTACTCTTAGAGGCCCTGCAGGCACATACACAGACCCATATTTAAAGTGAGAACCAAGAAGGGGGAGAGAGGTAACACATGAGAGTTGTCCTCGATTCTTCATCAAGTGAGCACCCCTGACTGGGATCACCCCATTATTACCTCAGTCCCCCAATTGGTTCAGTCCAACATCTATCTCCAACATCTCCAGCCATCTCCCTCTCTGACAGCATCTCTCCTGCTTCTTACTGCCCAGAGGAGAATCTGACAATCCACCAAGAGCTAAAATAGGTATTAAAAAAAAGTCCAACTTTCCCTGTTAAAATATTACAGAGTGACCAGACTAACCAATTCAGTACTACGGCACATAATTTTTACAACAAGAAACAACATTTTATACCAGATATGACCTGGTAAAGTCTAGATTGAAAGTAACTGCAAACCAGGTAAGTATTTAAAGTGGACTCCTCAACCTAGCACACAAGGAAAGGGTTGAACCCGTTTGGAGGGGAATTGTACTCTCCCTCAGGTGTCTAAATCTGAGATCTTGCAACAAATATCACATTCTGTGAGCAACTGTTAAGTAAACTAAGGGCAGATAATTACTTTCCTATCATCACCAGGAAGTGAGATCTATTCAAACATCCTCCAACTTCACAGGCATCATTAGTTGACCCAGTTTCTACCCCAGGGAAAAAGCAGAGAGAGTCCTTCACAGAAACCCATCTGCAGGGAAGGGCAGGAAAGAGGAGGAGGAAGAGGAAGTGTGTGCACCGGACTCCTGCCCTCCTCGCCTGCTCACAGGCCAAGGATGAATCGGATGCCGTGTGAACGAGATTTGCAGGTGTGAGTGGGAGGCCGCTAGGGCAAGCCCTGTGAGCGGGAAAGAGGGGAGCAGAGACCTTCAAGGGCAGAAACAGGAGCAAAGGTTGTGCTTGAGTGAACAAAAAAATAGGACGGATGCCTCCTCGTGAGGAAAGCAGCCAGGCCATTCATTCCTCCTGGAGATTTAGAGTCCTAAGCATCACAGCCCAATGCTGTCATCGGGGGATGAGACAGGACCGGAGATGGCCTCCCCAGACAGGAGGTTCAGAAGCCTCTGATGTCTTGGAACAACAGGCAGGCCCACTGGGGCAGCCCAAGGAAAGCACAAGTCTTATTAGGTCAAGCATTATGAAATCAAATGAATGAATACACCAAGGGCACAGGGATGCCACACTGTAGGCACTCAGTGCCATGAAAGAATGAATGAGGATCAAATTAAGTTTCAGGGGCAATAATTTGATCTAAGCATTTATGGATTCATTGGGTATATAAATGCTGAGTGCCCGTTTATGTTTTGTGCCATGCAGTTTCAAATTCAACAAAAAAAGGTCTGCCTTTGAGAGCTTCCAGGGGACAGGCAGACAAGTGAGTACACATATAAAAGAATGAAAATAACTAATTTATAACTGATGACAAGCACTACAGAGAAACTAGCAGGAGGGTATAAAAGTAGAATCTGTAAAGCAGGAGACTGGGAGGAACATTTAGTCAGCAAAGCATGACTCCCAAAAGCCGGGGGACTTGAGTGTAAGGCCCAGAATCCACAGGGAAAGCTGTGTATGGTGGTGTGCTTTCATATGCCCTATCCTTGCGAAGTAGAGACAAGCAGATCCATAAAGTTCATGGCCAGACATCCTGATCAGCAGGGCCCAGGACTGTGTCGAAGAACGAGGTAGATAACTTCCAAGGAGCATCAGAGGTTGACTTCTGGCACATGTACACAGAAATACAGAAAATACAAAGGTAGAGAGAGAGAGAGAAACAGACATACCAAAAGGAAAATAGTTTAGGGTTCTTTGCCAAAAACTCCATCAGAATGACTTAACTCTGCCATTGCTATTTGAATGTAACTGTGGCCCATATAAAAAAAGGATGAGCTTGGCTACATGCCAATCAAGCTTTGCTTATGGACACTGGGATCTGGATCTCCTATTCTACTTAAGCTTCATGATGTATTATCCTTTTGATATTCTTTAGACCACTTAAAACTATAGCTGGATAGTTTTATATGCCTGTCACTCGGCACTTCTTCTAAGATTGAGAAAGAAGCATCATGAGTTTTAGGCCAACCTGAGCTACACTGGGAATTCTAGGCCAACCTAGACTACAGAATGAGACCTAGTCTCAAAAAACGCTCCCATCAGAAATCTTAAATAACAATTAATATAAAGATAAATGATAAAGACTGGTCTCATTCCTTGGGCCACACAACCAAACAGGTAAATATTTATTCTGATTGGTCTGCCCAGTTCAGTTGTTAACCGTTAAAATAATCCCAAGGAAGAGAGGTCCTTTCTCCCAGGAAAGGGGCCTGTGAGCTCAGACAAGAACGAGAAGACAGAATCACCTGTGCAAAGGAAAAAGGGGTGAAGATTCAGGTTCAGAGAAGTCCCAGGAAGGCTTGAAGAAGAAATGAACTGGATGCATCCAAGGAACACAGGGGAAGACAGGGAAAAACAAGGTGTTGAACAGAGATCAGCACAGAACGGAAACCTACTGAGGTATGTGCTTTCAGAATCAGCACTGAGCAATGACAGGCGTATTGTAGACACACATCTGCCTCCAGCAGCAGCCACAGGACAGGGCTGTTGAGTAGGTGTAAGGGACAACGAGTCTGGAACTTGAGTTCTTTGCTAGAAGATAGGACATGAAGGCAGACCATCTGTGCTCACCAGCAGGTGTGGGACTTTCTGTCTGAGGGCTTCCCACCATGGCTTCTGATATATGAGCAGGTCTTTGGAGAAAACTCATTTGGACCTTTTAGGTCTAGTTTCTGTGGATGTTTCTTTATTGTTCAAGGTTAGTCATTTTTAGACTTCAAGTAACAGTACGTGAAAACTGATTCTGTATGCTTTTAAAACTGTGGCTCCTTTAGGCTTCACAATTTCTGTTCTTATACATTTGTTTGTGACCGAATCTTGTTATATTGGCCCTGAACTCCTGATCTGTCAGCCTCAACTTCTCAAGTGCTGGGATTACAGGTATGTGCTTACAGTCTATGAGTGTTCTGGATTGATACCTCGAATCTAACAAATACTGATCATGCTGATGCTTACATATGGACACGATCATCTGATCTCATTAAATCTAAATTTTCAGAGGTCTTCTGATCCTCTCTATTCAAAAGGAAATGACAACTTCCCCCATCAACCACACACCATGATAACTGGAAATGTCATTAAAAACTAGAAACCCCTGCCGTTCCTCCTCCATACTCTAGGTCACTGAGCAAGAGGAGGGAAATAGCCAGGCCTTGGGGTGGGGTGGGGGGGAGGATGTCATCTTTGGGAGCTATTCCTTTGACGCTTCAGTTTCTGGTCCCTACAGCCCTTGGTAAGTCAACTTGAAGAGGCTGCCACCCCACCCCAATATTTTACCCTTTCCATGTGGATTTTTACTTTGTCAATTTGTATTGCTTCTCCACCCTCCATATCCCCAACTGGGGGGCAAAGCAACTCAGCAATTCTCAAATCCTGGCAGTATCAGAAGTACATCTGCGACCAATTACCTGCCCCCACTCCACTTCTCACCATCCTCTGCTTTAAAATGGCTAACTTATTTTTTTTTCTTCATCTTGTAAAAACACATGCACACACCAGCACACATGTGTTCTCAGGCTGAAATCGCAAGTGCCAAGGCCCAGCCTGGAAAGTATGTTTATGGTTGGGTGTACAACCCCCTGCCCCAATAGAGGATCCAAATAGAAATGCTGACAGGTCATTAACTAAAACAGCATAAACCAGTTTTCCATGTTACCTCCATTTCATTTGTCAGCAGAATTTCCAGGCCCAGAATAAGGTTGGAGCATATAAGCTGTGCCCCCACTGTTTGGGGCAAATTTAAGGGCAAGAGGACATTCTCTCCAAAAGTGGTTCAGGACATGCAGAGTGCTCAGGTACAGAATATTCTGAGATACTTGTAGTCAATAGAGGCCACAGAATTCTCTGGGTAGAAGACACTGTGTGGTCTAGAAACCTAAATGCCTGACAGCTATTCTTTTTCAAATTGAAGTTCCTGTTGCCCCAGTTATGACTTTTGTTGATACAAAGGAGCAGTTTAGGGACTGGGGAGATGGTTCTATAGATAATGTGCTTGCTCTGCAAACAAGAGACCTGAGTTCGAATTCAGAACAGTCCACAGAGGCCAAGTGTGGTAGCATGTACCTATGACCTCAGAGCCCGGAGGAAGATACCAAAAGATCCTAGGAACCCCTAGCCAGTCAGTCTAACCAAAATGGAAAGGCCCAGGTTCAATAAGAGATTGAGTCTCCAAAATTAAGTAAAGAACAATAAAGAATTACTCTCAACATTGAAATCTGACCTCCACATGAACACGCACTGGGGAATGCACTCACAAACATACTTGTGCATAAAACACACACACACAGACACAGGTACGCATGCATGAGAAAGTAGAAAAGGAGAAGAGCTGGCAGCTGTTAACTTGGAACCATTTTCTGCCAAGTCTTTAAGCTTTATGATCTTTCTGTGTGTGAGAGGGGTTGCATATTTGTACATAGGGCTGATATGTGCATAGGTGCATGTTGGGTGTGCATGTGCCCATACACGTGGAGATCAGAGGATCTCTCACCGGCTTGCAACTTCAAGTAGGCTGCCAGTGGCCAATGGGCTCTAGAGATCCATCTGCCTGACTCAGCATTTTTGAGATTACAGGCACATACATCTAGTCTTTTACACAGGTTCTAAGGCTCAAACTCAGATTCATACTTTGCAGTGCAAGCACTCTGCTGACTAGACCATCTCTTCAGCCCTGATATTTTTCTAAAGAGATTGCAATGTGCAACTGGGTGAGAACTGACCCCTGCTTGTACTGACCTCTCTCTTCTCACAGAAGAGAAAGTAAGGCAAGTAGAGACCTGTATGCCACTTCATACTGACCCATGTATGCTGCAAAAACATATACTGAACACATCATGTATCAGACTGTGAGTAAATGCTTGTGATAAGGTCCAGTGGATTGGTTTGGGTTTGAATCTCCAAAATTCACAGAAAGCCTGATGCAATAGCATGATTCTATTATTTCAATGCTCACACTGGGAGATGAAATGTAGAGAGACAGAACACTGCCCACAGAAGACTATGAGTCAGCTAGCCCAGCATACCCAGCGGTGAACAGCAAGAGATTGTCTGAAACACTCTGGAAGACTTCTGACCTCCACACGAGCACCATGGCAAACATACGCCCACACTCACACAAGCAAATGCCCGCAGAAAAAGAAAAAGAAAGAAGATATTGATGGCTGGATCTGTTTACAGACCAAATCAACCACAGTCTGCACATAGAACTTGGCTGTCAACAGCTAAAAGCTGCTCCAATGGTTCCAGGGAACCAGGCTAGCTACCAGAACATTTTATTCTCTACTGAAAATTCTATGGACTTTCTAAAAGGTCTAACACATAGCCCAGGCTGGCTGTGCACTTATAATTCTCCTGCCTCTGCTACTGAGATTTTGATATTGGGGTTCTGAACCTGGATCACAAACTGATCAAGGCCTAGAATCTGTCTCTCCCCAGCTAACGAAGTTAAAAGAGGTCAATGAAATGACATCAGGAAATGATGTTCTGTGACATTCTGTGCATCTCTGACCTCTCATTCCTCTGGTGGTGGTATTAGCTCATCATCAAGTGAGGGACACAGAGAACTTAGATGAACCATCTGCAGCATGGAGCAATGGCCTGCCATGCAATACTGCTCAGCATATTGTACCCAATTCCCCCTTTTCCCTTAGAATTAAGATGCAAAAGATTTATTTTTCTCTGGAGAGGAAGAAGGGGGGCGGAGTGTGAGAAGGTGAACTCAGGGAGAGCACACAGAGCTGTGAGACTAGGGGAGGGGGCGTTCCAGAGGCCTCCACTCCTCTACTCCTTGACAAAGGACAACCCTGACTCCCCCAGGCTTCCAGCTGTCAGAGATGAGCCCTGATAAGGGCCTGGGGCCTCCTCCTTGAATCCCTTTGTTCCAGAACCCATCCCATTAGAAAAAGGTCACACATCTTTGGCCCCTTTTAATTTCAGGGGTGGAGAGGTAAGAGCTCAGTGGGGGAACCATGCAATTATGAGCAATTACTTAAACGGCTTTCAGACAAGCATTGGCCCTCCACCAGGAGCAGAGGGGCCGGTGTCTGGGCTTTGTAGACTGGGAAGATGGGGAGGGGGAGAAGGAGGGAGGCTCAAAGCCACCCCACTGGTATTCCTGCCACTGAACTGGCTGACACTAACCAGCCCCGCTGTGCAGGGGAACTATTCACTTAAAAGTCATCGCTTTCTTTACTTATCTGCCTCTAAAGAAACAAATCTATTAGAGGCAAGAAATCACTGGCATGGCTCTAAGTGCTGTCCCTACTGGAAAGGCCAGAGCCGGGGTTCTCTCTTGTCACAGCCCCCTGCTCCCTAGCAACAGCTCTGGATGGCCCAGGTCAGGAGTGTCTCTGGCCACTACAGATAACAAGAGCCATTACATTCCAGATTCTTCCTTAACCTCCTCCCTCCCCTCCCTCCGACCAAAATCCCAACCCCAATTTCTCCCTGGCAGATCAAAGGCAGCCCAAGCTATAGGAGAGCTCCCTCTATCAATAAACCCTTGACAGGGGAATAAACAGACCCAGGCAATAGTTCCCACCAGGTTCTCCACCACCCACCCGCCCCCCCTTCCCTTCCCGAAATGCTGAACTTTTCCCTTTGCTTCTGAGAACCCTGGAGTTTTAGAGTGAGGTTTGAAATTGCTACCCCCTCCCCCAGTACCCCAGAAGACTTTCTGGCCTTCACCTGTCAAGCAGTAGTAGTACCCCTCTCCTTCACAAATTCCTTTGCACTTAACTGAGTTTGCAGAGAGTTACTAGGATACGGCCTTGGCAAGTGTATCTTCGGCAACAATTGAGTCTGTAACAGGAACAAGATGTGGAGGTGCATCTCTCTCACTGCTCATCCTAAAGAACTGAGTCTTCCAGAGGAAGATGGGACACTAACTCAGAGAACACAAAAACAAGCAAACACTGTTCAGGGCGCTAATGGACCTGGGGTGTAACAGTTCTGAAACTCATGAAAATACTCACTTTAAGACCCAGTCTCACTGATTCTTTTATGCTTGGTTTTTTTGTTGTTGTTGTTTTCTCATGGGCTGTTTGCTTTTAAGTCAGGGTCTTGCTATGTAGCCCAGGCTGGCCTAGAATACACTATGTAACCGAGGATATACTCAACTAGAGATCCTTCCTGCCTTGGCCTTCTACAAGTTGGGATTGCAGGTATGTGCCCAGTTTCTTTCTTTGATTTCTAAACTCTTAATCTATGAAGTTGGATAAAAGAACCAGGACAAATCAACTTCATAATGGCCCCTGGAACTCTTTGAAATATAACAACCTGACTTCTTACTAGATGATGCTCACTCACATGTTTTTCAACTTTGGGGTATAAACTACAAGTTTAGGAACAAAGTCCCCTCCTTTGTATGACTACACGGACACTGAGGCACTGTTAAGCCTGAGAACACTTGATTAAGACCTGCTGGAACTGACTCCACCCACTGATGGGATCAAGTTTGATCTGGTATGATATGATAAAGCATTTACTTGTTAGCTGGTGGTTGTCTGTTAATAGAGAGGCCTCATGCCCCATGGACTTCGGATGCTAGTGAAGAGAGGCAGTGGTGGGCAGAAGACACTCAAATGTTTCTACGTAGAAGGATTTTATTATTATAATAACACACAAACAGAGAGAGAGAGCTCCTGGGAGGGTGGAAGCAAGAGAGGGTGGGATAAGGCTTGACTTCAGAACTTGGAGCAGGGCATGGCTTCAGAGGCTAGAACAGACACCTGATCATATCAGAACAGACAAGGCTGACCAGTAATGCCAAGGAAGTGAGGGCAACAGAGGATGGGCTGTGTGTCTTGTAGCACTGTCACAGTTACAGCCCCATATGTAGTGCACACTCACAGTGCTTCCAGCCTGGAGCAGGGCCATCTGCCCATGCTGAGTTGTTTATATGTTTACTTCTACTACCCAGGTAGATTGACAGCCTCCATTTCCCTTAAGCAGAGCAAAGCGCTTAACAAGCTTAATTATCTCAAGTCTTCATGAGGGTCCCATGAAGTGATTCCATTTAACAGATGAGGTAAGTGGGTCTAAAAGAGGTACCCCCAAAGATGCTTGGAGAGGCTGGGATTTGAGTGCAGGCATCTAACTTCAGAGTCAGGATTTGAATTACTACCCCCCCCCCATGAACTTACCATTTCCAATTTCAGCTAAAAGTAACAACCTATCTTTTCACACACCTCTCCATCCGAACATGCATATGACCTCAGCAATGCCATTTTCTTCTTACATTTTAAGGGTGCCTTTTCTCTTCCTCCTTGTAATTCTATGAAGTCAGAAGCAAACACCTGCCTTAACAAAATGGATCCCAGAGCAAACCAGTCAGGGACCTAAAATATCTTGGTTGATGCCAAGTGTTCATCCCATGTGTCTTACATTTCTTTTCATTTCAAGTACATTTCAAAGCAGCTCAACATTATTTACTAATATGGCTGCCCCCAGAAGGAATGAGCGCTTTACTTAGATCCTTCATCCCCTCTCAGCATGGTGATTTGCACTAATCCTTGGTGGATGGGAAGACTTTTGTTCTGTTAAGGTAATAAGCAACTATCTTTAGAATTGTGCTTGATGACTACCCTGCCAGCCCTCTCCAGAAGTTTTCTGTGAGAGCCTGGAGTCATAGAGCCTTAGGAATGCATATGGTCTACCTGCCTGAGGATGGAACTTGGCCTGGCTCTTGGGCTTAGTGGATCAGCACCGTCAGTTCCCCCTGGTTCGGAGCCCAGTCACACATCCATCAGCCAAATGAATAAAAGAGAAAAGGAGATTTGAGAAAGAAAAAGCCGACCAAAAGGCAGTTTCTTGTCTCTGTCAAGAAAACCAAATCAATTCCCTTTCTCAATTCTGTACAACCCAGGAAAGGTAACATAATATGCTAAATGTGGACACCTTACAATATAACCAAACTAACTTGGGGTTAGATTAAGAAAAATGGTGGATGGACAGAGGTGTCTTAACGAGAGAACTAACTTAATGAGTTCTAATGGAAAATATCTCATGGAATACGCCTTTCTTTCCATAAAACTTCTCAAGTACCAGAGTTCCGTTTTCTCTTACACACCCACTCTTGCCTTATGGTTAGCCATTCTCTTCTTTTGGGCATGAAGTCATCCTTAAATAGACACACCCACCTTGAAGAATTTTGGGGAACTGAGATCTCACATATCCCTTAAAGCCTTTGAAAGACTGGTTCCCACATGCTCTGAGGGATCTGGGCAGACAGCTGGGTCAGGAGGTTCTGACCTCACTGGGATCTACACCATGGTGTGCTGTCAAGGCTTAAGGATGCCGGCCTATCTAGAAGAAGCAGCTGACTGGGAGTGTGCCCTTGACTGGTATATTTGTTCCCAACCCCTTCCCTGCTGCACCAGGCCCTTCCAACTATTCTTCTTCATCACAGGTCCAGACATAATAGAGCTAAGTAAAATCATAGAGTGAAATATCTAAAGCCATGGGCCCAGATAAGCCCTTACTGTAAGCTCATTTATGTCAGAAGTTATAGCACAGCAACAGGAGGCTAACTAATATGGTGTGTGTGTGTGTGTGTGTGTGTGTGTGTGTGTGTGTGTGTGTGTGTGTGCAGGTACACGTGTGGAGGTCAGAGGACAACCTCAGGTGTTGTCATCTTCCATTTTGTTAGAGATAAGGTCTGTCTTGTTGCTTGCTCCTGCTTATACTAGTGACCTTATACTAGTCACATCCTATTTTCCATGTACAGCACAGGGATTACAAGCTTGAACTATTATACCCAGTTTGTGTGTGTGTGTGTGTGTGTGTGTGTGTGTGTGTGTGTGTGTGTGTCTGTGTGTCTGTGTGTCTGTGTGTCTGTGTGTGTAGGTGCCTACACTTGAGCACTCACATTATGAGAAAAATGAAAAAAGGCTTACATAATACAACCTGTCAATCAAAACAAAGACTCGCCTTGCTACTCCGCTTAGCAACCAGACTACTCTTTCTCATGAACTCCATAAAAGCACAAAACAACAGCCAGTACTCAGCCTTTGTATGCCCTCACATATCTGGCCCTCTGTCATGCCCGACAGCTTATTTCTTCCTGGTCTGCACTGTTATATTGCCTTGAATGAAATATAGTTGTGTTACTTTGCAATCTGTGTGTTTCATTATTTCATCCTTGAGTAAGATGCCAAGAACCTGAAAACATGGAATGACAATGTCATAGATCATCTAACAAAAGCCCTAATACTTGGCATGAGAAATCCTCTTTGGAGTTGTTAGTCAATGCTGTTCAAGAGAGTTCTGAAAAATTATAGGCTATTGCTGTTACCCTTGGTGTCTCCTAGAAATGAAAGATAAGTCCTTATTGCTGAAGCACCATGCACTTCAGAAACAAGACCCAGAGGATCTGGGCTAGATCTCATCTGAAAGCCTCCTCCCCAGGACTAACTTTCCTGGGACCGGAAGTTTCTATACAAGCTTCCAAGAGAGGGAAGCAACTGATAGTCCTGCTCAACTATGATGCCGGTGAACCACAGCAATAACTAGCAGGACACAATAAACTTAAGGGTGCAATGGTGGCCTTATATCCTGGCAGTAGCTGACAACTCTCTAACAGGACTAAAGGTCCACTCAACAAGAGGAAAACTCATGTCTGGTTCTGGAGACCTAGCCAAGGCTAATGGAGTCATGGATTTTGAAGGAGAAGCTACAAATACCATAATAAATAAATGGACAATAAATAAATAAATGAATGAATGAATAACACAAGTAAACCAGCATAATCCCCAACTAAATTTTAAATATTTGTCCTTAGACCCTCAGATAAATGTAGTTCTCACCCTTCATCAAGGAAACTTCTCTTTGCAACAGATAGAGACCACTGCAGAAAGCCACAACCAATTAAGATGCAGATTTATGGACACCAGTTCCAACTATACATGTATAACAAGACTCTTGTACCTAGGCCTCAAGGATCATTGAAGAAGAGGGGCAGATAGATCACAAGTGCAGTAGGAATAGGAAGTTTGCTATAAGATGATGCCTAGCAATACCTGAAGTCATACCCATGAAGTCTCACCAACATGGTCCCTGACCAAAACCTGAACACGGATGACACCAATACACATGTTAACACAGAAGAGGAAAGCCCACAAGGCTCAACCTTAGGCAAAAAATTACAGGCAACTAAAGAAGGCTTAGTGGCAGAGAAATAGTCTTCCCCAGGGAAGAACACATCAATTGTCTCTCCCTTGCCAAATGGTCAGCCCTAAAAACATACATAAAAGTGACATTATATGTGTGCATTATATACGTAGTGACGACTAAGGGAAAAAAGCCATGAATTTGAGTAAAAGCCAGGGGGCAACATGGGAGGGGCTGGAAGAGAGAAAGGATATATTTATGTATTTATATTATAATCTCAAAAAAATTAAAACATCATTTAAAAAATTAGAGCCTAGAAGCTCCTGGCACAGGCTTGGACCACTGGTGAGCATCTCATGCACCAACCCTTATTCAATAATCACACACAGAGACACACCTCTGCTCCCTTTCTGGGTCACTTTATTTCCAACCAGTTTCTCATCATTTTGTTGCCCAGGAAGTCTTTTTTTAGATTGCTTTCCATAATCAAAAAAATGTCTGTGTTTATTTATTATCCGTTAGCTCTTCTTCTTGAATATAAAAAAAAACTTTATGAAAGAAAGATATATATTTTACATTCTCAAAATGTGTGTGTGTGTGTGTGTGTGTGCACGTGTAATTCTCAAATATCTACCTCCTGGATAACTCTTCTGGCACATAGTATGAGCTAGATAAAGTCAAATGAATAGGTGGATGGATGGATGGGTGGGTGGGGGATGGATGGATGGATGGATGGATGGATGGACGGATGATGGACAGATGGATGGATGGATGGATGGATGGATGGACGATGGACAGATGGATGGATGGATGAATGGGTGGATGGATGGATGGAAGGATGGATGGATGGATGGACGGACGGACAGACGGACGGACGGATGGATGGATGGATGGACAATGGACAGATGGATGGATGGATGAATGGGTGGATGGATGGATGGATGGATGGATGGACGGATGGATGATGGACAGATGGATGGATGGATGAATGGGTGGATGGGTGGCTTAGCTTACTTTAGGAAAAACCCTTGCTTCTCCAGAGAGACTATCAACCATATGACTGTGTGGAGAGCCCTGAAGGCGTCTAACATTCTGTGCTCAGCTTAGTGTGCCAGCATTATGATAGCTTGTCAGATTCTAGACAGCAGAGTGGGTTGGGGAAAGGGGTTAGCTAGTTCCCAAACTTAAAATAACTCGTGTATTGCTCAGCTATGATTTTTTTTTAATCTAAGCAATAAAAGTTACCATTTCTTGAGAACTTCCTTGCTCTCTTAATACTTTTCCTTGCATCACTAGTAGCTAAAAGAAGTATTCTCATTTCACAGAGGAGATGAGTCATATGTAAGTTGCCCCAAAGCATCTTCTGGTTACTAGAATTGGGACCAGAACCATGTCGGTTTTTCCAGACTCTGAAGCCCATGCCTAGAGTCACCTCTTTGTTTTAAGAAGGCAAAGTATCGATCTGCACAATAAGAGTAACCAGCTCTTGTGGGGTTGATCACACGCAAGACAGACTTCAAGAGTTGGGAACTCTGGAGTCCTATGATTTTTAATGATCATTTCAAACCTGCTTATTCCCACCAAGACCAGAGCCAATTCTCAAGAGAAGAGTTCCAACCACTTCTAGATTTCTGTGAGGTTTTCAAACAGGGCCCATTGACTCCAAAGAATGAACAGACTCATCTGAAATTTTAGCACCTATAGAAACTGCTACTCTCAATTGTAGTGGAAAGGACTCCGACGTATGGAAGATAGGAGCTGAGTCCCGACGTATGGAAGATAGGAGCTGAGTCCCGACGTATGGAAGATAGGAGCTGAGTCCCTCCTTTCAAGCGTAAAAATTCTATGGAAACCAAAGCACAGGCTGAAGAAAACTAATGTTCCCAAGAGTGAAACGTATACAGGAGTTACAGCTTATAATTTTGCTGTGCCAGCTACAACATCAGCACTCAAAGGAGGCTGTAAAAGCGTAAAAGGATATGTCAAGAGAAATTGTGTATTCTCTTCCAAACTCAGTTACTTTTCTCCCATATGTCCACCTCACTGAGGTCCTTGAGACACCTCCTTTCCTTCCTTCTCACCTAAAACTCATCATAGGTTTCGGGAGCTATTGGTTCCTTGTTCCCACCTGCCTTTTATCCCTTGTCACCACCCCTGCACATAGGGTTAACTAATAATCATGTCATTTTCCCTCTATGTCATCTGAGCTTCCAAAAAGGACAGGTTTCCCAGCACCATAAGCCCATGTATTTGTGGACTCGTTCTCTTAGAAAAAATAGCAAGTCCAGTGTCATAAGACATGATTCATCCCTTGAGTTATGGGGAATAATAAGTAAAAATAACCAAAGGACAGAATATAAAATGCTGGCAAGCATTGATGAATAGCATGGCCTCGTTACTGGAGCCCAAGCCTCAGAATATTGCCTGTGTCCACGGTACCTAGACCATCATCTGGCAATGACCATTCAATGAGAGAGTAAATCCCACAAGGCATGCAGTTGCTGTGCCACACTCGATAAAACGCTGACATTGCTATTCTCACCAGGTGCCCCAGCATCACCGAACCACACAGCTTCTCATGATAACAGCTACAGTTTGGCCCAGGGTCTACACTGTCCCTCCCAGATAACACAAGCTCTATTCCAGATAGAACAAGTAGGAAAACAGAAGTAAACGCTTCCAAGATAAACGGTGTAAGAACAGAAAACAGAAAAGGAAACAGGCAGAGAATGAGATAAAATTTCCCGCTCTCCGGAAGTTCAGTACTGTCATTTTGAAAAGACCTATCTATTCTTCTCATTTCTTCTCTCCAAGGAGAAGAATGTCTCCCCCCACCCCCAGAGACAAGAGATAAAGACTCAACTCAAAATACCAGGGCCAGCACTCTGGCATGGGCATTGGCACAGCAGCCTGCAGGACAAACTACTATGAGCTCTCTGCAGAATTTAGGGAGAGCTACCGAAAGAGGGACCTATTGTTCAGTAAACCAACCCTGAGTGTGCCCCTGATCCCGGGGATGCACTAGAGAGAGGGCCAAGCCCATTAATGCCACCAAACCTGAACTCACCCTGGCAACATTCTGGCTGGTCAACAGCCATCCCAAGGGGCGTATGGCTTCTCTGAATCAGAGTAAGTACACAGGACAGCTGTTCAAATGGTCTGTGGTTCCAAGCATACAAAATAAATTCAGAGTTTTGGTAGAGGAGGCCAACTCTGACTCCAAGACTGAGGTTCCAACTGTCTGCTACATTGCCTGTATCAAATCTAGATCACTGGGAGCAGAAAACTCAGTAGCATCTGTTTTTAGAACAGTGGAGCCAGCATTGATTGGGTAAGTTCTAATGGTGGGTGTTTCCACTGAGGCTGAAAGGAGATGGTTGGTGCAGTCTACAAATTGTTCATGAGTTTGTGTAGATTTTATTCAAATTTCACCTGTAGGAGAAAGGATTCCAACCATGTGCTTCCTTTACCTAATGCTCAAGTGCTTTCTTCTTGCAGAGGCCGTCTGTTAAATAACATGAGTTCGTTTGATGCTTGTATTGCATGTGTATCAGCTACTTTGTTGCCATGACCAAACAGCCCACAGGAAGCAGTTTAGAGGAGGAGGGCTTTGTTTTAGCTGACTGTTGGAGGGGGTACAGTCCATGGAGTTTGTCCCAAAGGCGAGCAGCAGAAGTGTGAGGCAGCTGTTCATACTACCTCCCCCAGGACAAAAAGAGAGTCAAAGAAAATACAGCCTGTTTACCAAACGTCAAGTTCCACCTGCAATGATCTTCCTAGCAAAGCTTGACTTTCAAATGATTCCACAACCCTTCAAAACAGCACCTCGCCTGGGAATCAAGCATTTGACCACATGACATTCTGGGGACATTTTATATTGAAACTGTGACAAAAGAGTTTCCGAAGTCTTTCAACAGTTCCAACTATCAGAAACCATTGGCTAACCAGGGTTTTCCTCTCTTTTTTGTAAAATAACTGCTTAAGAAACAAGTGATAACAGAGTCCCAGCCCACTTACCCTGCAGGCCACTCCAAATCCTTTCACAACAGAGTAAAAGTAAGGGCAGTGAAAACCAGAGGCCTGGCCAACATTTCTCCTTTTATAACTACTTGAGTGTGGCAGGCTCTTCCTATTAACTACATTATGTCACCATTATCAAAGACGAAAGGAAATTAATTTTGTTTTTCAAGGTCTTGGCAATAAGTCAGGTCTTTACTTCATCAGACATCCGCTTGTTTTTCTACGTGTGTCATTTGTGAAGCTGAGTTTTCTTATGACTCGATCCCCATCACAATTTATCACAAAGCAGTGTTTACCAGAGACGTTACGCAGACTGATTTTTCTCTCTCCAAGCAGAAAGAGTAACACGAACTTAAAGCCAATATCATCATCTATATTTCATCCTCAAATAGTTTTCTGAACTAAACACACACAGGCACACACACACTACATATACAGAGCCAACAAGACTGTCAAGAAAAAAAAAAAAAAAAAAAAAAAAAAAAAAAAAAAAAAAAACCACTTCTGGACTCTTGGCTAAAATGTATAGCCAGCACCATGTACTTTGTTTTAACAGATGGGCCTTTATCAGCAAATTATGTGGGCAGTTCACCAGGCTCCCCAGGAATGAAGGAGTGCTTGCGTTCCCTTGGGCTCTTATCTGCTCTCTTTGAGCCTCAATTGACCACAGACTAAGTGGGTTTTTTTATTTGATTGGTTGGTTTTGGATTTTTTCATCCTTCATATACTGATGCCAAGGATAAACTACAGAGAACTTCCATTCTCCGCACAATTAGCCAGTCCTGGGCTGTGTGGTGTGCTCTTATCATTATGTCCCAACCGTGGGATGGGAGGACATGGGACATGGACACTGCAGTGACTCTCCTGGATCCTCTAGCTTTACTAACACATCATACCTCCAGTCTATTACCTAATGCAATTAGGACCCCAGGAAGCGCACCACGGGGGTGGGGGATGGGGGGTGGGGGATGGGGGTAGGGGTGGGGGGATGGGGGTGGGGGGATGGGGGATGGGGGTGGGGGTGGGGAGTGTTAGATGAGGAGCCATTGTTTCCAATGACTCATCAGCTCTGGGCTCTGCTTCTACAAACTGACTTCTAGGAGTCCTGGTGAAAACTGCTACTTACCACATGTTCAGGAGGACCTGTGTTTTTATGTTTATGTTTTTTATGAAGGAGATCTGTGCCAAGAACAGAAATGAATGATGACTCTCAAGATTTTATTTTACCCTGAAAATTACTTTCACCTTTCCGTGTTGCAATTTGACATAATCATTTCCACAAGAATCAAATCCCTAGGCCTCAGTTTCTCTAAACCTATAAAATGAGGTTAAATGAGACCCAAAGTTGAGTGTTCATGAGAAACACCTGGGGAGCTAGTTACATATGCAGATTCTTGGGCTCCCTGCCCCCCCAACCGCCCCCACACACGTATACCACCTGTTCTGAAGCCAAGGTTTCCATGTGGGACACAGAGCACTGCTCAGTCTAAAGCAGGCCCTGAGAACACAGCTCTGAGGAGCCCTAAGGGGCTTCATCTGATAGTCTCTTATAGAGACTTTTAAGAACTCCAATTTAAAAAATTTCAATTGTCCAGGCAAATCTCATGTTTACCAGCAAACCTCTCTCCACCTGGAGTCGACCTGTCAGAATCTCCACTGTTAGTCAGCTTTGTGTGCAAAGTACAGGTTTGAGGCTGAGTGGGGAAGGGGGTGGTGTGGGCTAGAGGCAGTGCTACCCTGCAGACACAGAGCAGGACAGCTCAGCACAGTCTCATAGCTCCTCCCGCTTCAGGGAAAAACCACATTACTTTGTGTATGTGTGTGAGACAGGATCTTATGTAGCCCAGGTTGGCCTTAAACTCAATGCTTCTGAGTTCCAGGATTACAAGTGTAATTACACATACAAGTAATCCACTACAGCACATGGAACTTTGCAAACACCTATCTTAAGCTCCAACACAGAAGGTGAAAGGCTGACCTTGCCTGAGCCCCATGTCAAGAGGTCATCAGTGGCATTTACATCTGGTGAGCATATAAAAATCAGAAACCCAGGATCAGCTGTAGCCCACTTACCAACAACCTGTGTGACCTTGACCAAGCAACTTGAGGTTTCTCCCTTGTGTAATTCAGACATGGATTTCTGGGTGCCTAAAATGGGCCAGTAACCAGGTAGTAGCTCCAAGCAGTACCCAAAGTCCCAACCCCAATGACAAGCCGAGGAAGAGGAAACCTGAAGTGCCAGAGAATAAGTGGGACATTGATATACCCTGGGAGGAGAGAAGCAGTACACAGATGACGCTATTGAGGTACCTCTTGCTACATGGACAAACTTCTGTTATGGAGAAGCACCCAAGGTAGGAATGTTTGAGGAATGGTCACGTGACAGAATGGAGGCCTACATGGCTTAAGAAAAGGGAGTGGGGGTATGAGGTTAGGGAGGGAGCCATCTCATAGGGAGAGGACCTAGGGCCTCTTTCTGTGTTACTTCAGAGCCCTAGCAGTTCTGACCAGCAGAAGAATATATGCTCAGAAAGGACCACTCCAGTTTATAGTTTGAAGGTGAGACTACAAGGTATGTGGGACTGTAAGAGGGGGGGGGGGGGTGCTCATCAGTTAGCAGAGGCTAGATCACACTGGGGTCATGAAGTGGTATGTTCTTAGAAGATTATAAAAAGCCGAGTTCAGAGCCAGGCAGTGGTGTCACAAGCCTTTAATCCCCGCATTGGGAGGCAGAAACAGGCAGATCTCTGTGAGTTCAAGGCCAGCCTGATCTACAGAGTGAGCTCCACAAAAGTCAGGGCTATACAGTGAAACCCTGTTTTGAAAAATCAAGGGAAAAAAAAAAGTTCAGGTCTTACTGCACGTTATGTCCATTGTATTGTCTCAGGTATTGCTCTCTTCTCCACTCTTCATTCTGGGCTTCAGGGACCAAGCAGCCTTTATCTGACACATGAGAGAACACCACTGTGGCCAACAGCATCAGTGATCAACCCCGGACAGACCAGAAGAAGGAGGCAGACTAATGAGGGTCTGGGTGGGAGACAATCACTCAGGCTGGGCTGTCCAGGAGAAATATGAAAGCCAACCCTCAAGGCACCTCAAAGAGCCCAGATATGGTGAGGTGAACATGGACAAGTCTAACCTCCCCCCACTGAGCAGATTTGGGTAAAGGTTAAGTGAGAAGAAAATGGCCTAGGCCAGCTACTACTGAACATTAAAGAGATGAGAGACTGTGCCTCAAAAACGTGAAAGGGCTGGGCGATGCTGGCACACACCTTTAATGCCAGCACTCAGAAGGCAGAGGCAGGTGGGTCTCTGAGTTCAAGGCCAACCTAGTCTACAGAGCAAGTTCCAGGACAGCCAGGGCTACACAGAGAAGCCCCCGGCCTCCAAAAAGTGTAAGGGAAGATCTGCTTAATTTTGGAGCACCCAACTTTCTAAGACATGGGGTTACTTTACCCATAAATCACTTACTAACCCCCCTACACACTGTCTCATTTTCAAAATGTATATACAAAGAGTTTCTAAAAACAGCAGTAGCGATATAACTATTAATTTGACTTTAGATATTTTTCACCCCTAAGGAATTTTCTTCAATGAGTTGATTTTCTGCTCATTTCAGGAAGCCTTTGTTTCAGCAGATATACTCTGAGACCAAAGAATGTAGCCCACACAAAAGCCAGGGAGCTCCAGTCTCTCTGCTCAGATGCTATAGATTAATAGTCATGAGCTCTGGGAATGTGCAATGAACTGATAAGGAAGGGCATCCGTACCTGAGACATGGAGAAGGAAAACTAGAAGATCACCTGCTTCAGAAGAAGTCAACTCCAGATTTTCAGAGAGGGAGAGATAAGACCTTTACGTGATATTTGTTCTCCCATGGCTTACATTAAACAATTTAATATATAACATGATGGAGAGAATGTGATATAAACAATATATTCAGGAGAAAAAAGAAATAAATGACCTCAGTCCCAAGAGGCGCTGTTCTGTGCTGGTGCTGTTGGCTATGTGGTAAGGAATGATGGATCAGTTTGACTTCTAGTCTGTATCTAAATATATCATGGCCGGTTCCTGGAGTGCATTACCCTATCTCAAGATTCATGCTCGCATTTTGCATTAATGTGGAAAGTATCCGTCCGTTATCAGCAGAACCTAATTCTATACTGAAAAATGAGGTGTCTGCCGGGTACACTTCTATTTTAAGGTTTAAAGTCTCTGAGAAAACCAAACTAAAATAGAATTTAGAATGTGGCAAGGATGTTGAGAGATGGCTGTTGGGCGTATGAATCAGAGACACAGACTAGCTTCTAACTTCCAGCCCTGCTTCAAGCACACCATAGGAGTGTCCTGCCTCAATATTATTACAAAGTTCTCAAAAATATTCTCAGAATACGTTCTTAAATAAATGTACCAAAGATTCTGTTAAGAGTGTGAGTGTGTTTGAGTGTATAGGAGTGCCATGGCATGCACACAGAGGTCACAAGGCACCTTTGGGGAGTCTGCTCTCTCTCCCACCTCCTTCAGCAGGTTTTTCTTGTTTCTGTGTGATGCCTATTCTAGGCAAGCTGGTCCACAAGCTTCTGGATGGTTCTGTCTTCGCTGCCCACGTCACCATAGATCTGGGAGTCCCCACTGCAAGCTAAACATGCTGCTTTTGTAGGTTTTTGGGAATCAGACAGGTTTGCAAGGCCTAATGGTCCATCACACCAGTCCAAACTTAATTATATATATACATATATGTGTGTGTGTGTGTGTGTGTATATATATATTCATTTAAAAAATGTCATCTCCATCAATGTATCCCACTGCTCCCCCACCCCTCCCAATCCCTCCCAGCCAGCCCTCAGCCTAGCCCCTCCCCATCCACCCATCCCCTTATAATACATGGGGCTAACTAATTGTCCCAGTAATAAGAAATACCACCATTTGCACTTCTGAACCAAGTCTCCCCAACAGTGTTCTGTCTGCTAACGGTACTGTTTAGCCCACTCTCTCTGGATGTCACCTGAAAGCAGTGCATTGGTGCAGCCCAACAAATGATGGGTTCTCTGAAGTAGCCAATGTAAATGGCAGCAGCCAAGCTACATACCCAAGGCACCAAAGATGCTCCAAAAACAGAGCCCATGGATTTACTGTGCAACGGGGCAGTGTTTGATGACTTCCAGCTCTTCATCTACTCAAAACAACCAAGGGCTAACCTGATTTCTGTTAGGCATAAGTGATGGAGTCAACCCTACGTGGTCCCACCAAAATACCAAAGAAGAAGAGGGAACTTGTCAGCTCACCCAACTAAAGCACAATTTGAACACAGACCTGGCCCTGGGGACAAAGGCAATGACAAACCCAAGGGCCTTTGTGCCTCCTTTGTCTCCATATTGGCAGTACTCTCTTAGACTGAATTTTACAGAAAAAGAATAGAAGACATTGTGGCCACTTGGGCAACAGGAAGATAATGACTCTTTCTCTGGTGGCTCGCTTTCTACCACAGGAGACACATAGAGGCTCCTGCAGAGCCAGGCTGCATCTGGGAGCTGCAGATCACACTGCTCTGTACAGTCCACAGGGTCCTGCTTCCAAGGAAGACAGTACAAGACACAGAGTTGGGGACTCTGCAACATATGAAGGCTGCTGTGCTGATAGGAAATACACAGGCAGACAGGGAAGAATAGGTCTTCTTGGCTGGACTGGAGTTGGAGCTTTGTCCTGAGTCCTGACAAGACTTCTCTGTCTGTGGGTGGGAAGTATGTGGCCGAGGCAGGGGATACCCAGCACAAAGACCCACAAGAGAAACAGTCTGTAGCACAGCGAAAGAGTTCTTAGAACAGCAAAAAAACATGTACCAGAAGCCTTAAGACAAATGAACCCGAGCATTGGTTGGGAATGGGGCATGAAGGCTTTCAGGCCACGCTAGGGAATTGGGAGTTTTATTGTATGAACTAGTAGCTTGATTTATTTTTAGGAAGAATTCTTTACTATATGGCATTAGGTGTAGTCAAGAGTTAGTCTATAGTGTCACCCTGAAAAGCTTTGAATTCTCATTCCCTGACAGGTGGCTCTGGGGAAATTGTGGAGCCTTTCAGAGAAGGAGGAGCCTACCTGGAAGGAGCATGTCAGTAGATTTGGGCTTTTGAGGGCTGTAGCTCCCCCCCCCAGTTCCAGCCCACTCTCAGATATATGGGGTGTGTGTGTGTGTGTGTGTGTGTGTGTGTGTGTGTGTGTGTGTGTGTGTGTGTGATGGGTGTGGATACATGTTTAAGTATTTTTCTGAACTACTTGTAAATAAATTCATACATCATGGCCATTTGTCCTTAAACACTTCAGTATGTATTTTCTAAGAGCAGGAATAGTCTTTTCCATAACTAACTATAATGTAGTCCCAGCCTCAGTAAATTCATGAGTGATGTCATACTTTATCACCCCAGTCCAGTTTTGTAAGTTGACCCAAAATCACTTGTAGCATTTTCCCCTCTGCACGGCAGGGTCCACTTTAGAGTCATATGTAGTGCTTGCTTGTGATGACTTTTGGTCAGCTTTAATCTGGATAACTCCTTGGACCTTGTTCATCTCTAATAGCAATGGCATTTCTGAACACTAGTCAGCTTCTCCTTCACTTAGAGCTGTGCTCACTGGGGATTGTCTCCTCTTGATGAGATTCCAGATGTTTTGCCCCAGCAGAAACAACATAAGAGAAGCTGTGTCCATTCTAGAGAAGCACCGATAGCAGGGCACAATGCCCACCCTGCCTCTAGTTTTAACACTGTCTTTGATCTCCGGACAAGGTTTGTTCATTGTCTGCATGTTATCATTTTTCACATTGCTATTAATAAGCAATCTTAAGATGTCTTTTTAGGATTAAGCAAATACCCTGCCTCTTGTCAAAGTTTCTCTTCTAGATTTAGCACCTTTCTAGAAGCAATTTTACCTTGATGGCTACAAAAATGACCATTTACAGCTTTGGCAGGAACTCTTTACACATTTACTAATGGACACCTGGCCATCCTCTACCAAGATCTCCATCCCCCAGAGTCCTTCTTACTCATCTGTAATGCTAACAGTGTGAGCTTCTGAGTTATTTCTTCTTCAATGTTTTGTAATTCATTGCTGTTTTTACTGCTGAGATTATCACTGGTTTGGCTGTTAGGAATCCCTTCATGTCGGCCATGTATCCTTATGACATTGTTAAGATGTGATTTGAATGTAACCCTCCCAGGTGCTTGTGCTAGAAGCTTGATCTGTGTTGAAATAGGAGAACCTTAAAGAGGTGAGGCCAAGTGGATGGTGGGTGGGGCATTGGTGTCTGACTCAGAAGAGATTAAGACAGTTCTGTAGGATTATGTGCATTCTCCAAGAGAGTAATTTGTGTAAGAGTGTGGCAGCCTCTGACCTTCTTTGGCTTCCTGTCCAACTAATTATTCTTACCCCTTCCCACTACTCTGATGCCATTGACCATGAGACCCTCACTGGTGCCAAGCAAATGCCGAACACCATAATATTGGATCTGAAGAACTGGGAGCTAAATGGACCTCTTTATTTCCTAACCTACAAAAACGCAAGTATTCTCTTACAGCAACAGGAGATAGACTAGACCACTCCTCTCTTTTAAAAATTGTCAGGTACAGGCCCAGCCTGGGATCAGCCACTTCCTCAAAGAGCCCTGAATCCTTTGATCAATGAGCATTGTAAGAGACCACGACATGTGTGTCATGGCTTTGGAGTGCCATTGGTTCCTAGTCTTTGAAGTGATGAAGCTATGAAGCACACATATTTACATGCAGCTATACACAGTACTCATATGCATACACAATTGAATCCACATCCAGGCTAATTCTAATTGCTTCCTGTAGGTCTCTTTCTTTTTCCCTGAAAAAATAACCTATCTTAAAGAGGTTAACCCTTATTTCTTGTTCATCCCTATCCTCTCCTGCCTAAGGCCATCAAGGTATGGCATCATACCACCCAGAGAAGCCACTTCCCCTAGGTCTCCTCTATTCTACTGTCGTGACATTATTTATTTGAAATGCAGTGAAGTTTCATGTTTCTGTTCCTCATCATGAGAGTGCTGTTTCACCTTCTAATTCTTGCTAATTTGATTATTTATCTTTATTTTTATTACATTTTTATATGTATGTCTGTGTATGGGTATTTGCCTGTGAGTGAGTGCAGGTGCCCACAAGATCAGGAAAGGGATTCAGAAACCCTGGGCAGGAGTTGCAAGCCGTTGTGAGATGCCTGATGCAGGGACTAGAGCGAGAATTCTCTGAAAGGGAAAGCAGCGTGCACTCTAACTGCTTAGCTAGCTCTCCAGCCCCTGGTTTTATTTATTTAAAGAGAGGGAGAAAGAAGAGAGTACACAGCATGCTTCCAGAAGTCAAAATGGTACAAGCCATGGTCAGAAAAATTGTCTGTGTGGCTCAGTCCTGATTTTAAATGAGTACCTTTTGAGATGGAGAGAAGGAAATCAGTAAGCAGCCGAAGGACACCATGGTATGACCAGGAGTTGGCTTTAGAGGAAGCTCTGCTATGCACAGGGAGGGGACATCACGGTGTGGATGGGTAACAAAATCACCCGACTTCCAGCCTAGCCCATGTGGTAAAATGGAGACATACCTCTGCAGGACAAGAGGCACAGAATGTTTGGACAGGAAGACATGAATTCTGGCCAAGCTTATCTTCTGAAAGCCAGAAGAAGCAAGAACCGAACGAGAACTGGGAAATAAGATGAGCAGGAAACCTGAGAAAAGCCAATGAAAGCTGCAGGGCCAATGAACACTTGGAATGTGTCCTTAAGCCAATCTTGGAATTGCCTGTCTCTAACTGGCCCATTAGGGCAGCCACACACGGACCATCTCACAAAGCCTGTGGTCTGTCCTCTCTGGGTCCTTCAACTGCCACCTCTACCACTTCCTAACTTGCTGTACTAACCGGCTCCTCTTTTTAAACTTTGGCTATTCTTCTATAAAATGAAGAGAATGACAGATCCCCTGTCAGTGCTGTAGGTGTTACAGGCTTACATAAGGCAAGTTCACAAGATCTAACCCTAAAGGCACTCAATAAGCAGTTGTGCTTCCCCCTACTCAACTTAGGTATTATTGGACTCCATCTTCCTCATACATTCTGTAATCTCTATAACACTCGATTGCAGTAATTCTCAGGCTTAGCCACACATAAAAATCCCAAGGGGAGCTTTAAAAAAAAATACCAAGACTCAAGCCTCACCACCTGGAGAGTCCTATTTAATTGGTCTGGGGTGGAACTCGGCGTTGGTATGTTTTTTATAAAGCGCCAAGGCAATCATACACAGAGCTTGACAGTGTCGCTCTCTCACATCCTGGATCTGAGAAAGGACTCCTTTTCAGTCTTTCTGACAGGACTTCCAACCAGAATGGATTGTTTAAATTATTCACTTTCTACCCCAAACACTAGAGCATATAGCAATATGTTATCCTTTGGGAAGTTCTTTCCTGAGAAACATAAATACCACCTTCCCCCTACAGGAGGAAAGGAATGCACCTCCCCACCCAAAAGAAACTTGGTTCTTTCTTACCCACCCAGGCAGAAAGCAAAATACAACTGAGTTTGGTCAGTGTAAACTCAATCCTGACGAATGGAGCCAGTAAAGAACACAAGACATCTTTCCACAGGTGCAGGCCAAGTATCCCACCAGTTTACAGACTAGGGGACTACCACAGAGCAAGACCACTGAAGAAACCATAGCTAATAGGGTTGGCAGTCTCTCAGACATCTCCAAGAGGGTCTGGGGATGGCTCAGTGGTTAAAGCCCTTGTACATACACAAGGACTGATGTTTCAATCATCAGAACCGGCAGAAAAGGCTGCCAGTAGCCTAGGAACTCAGGAGGCTGACAAGGGCTACCTAGGCAAGTTGTCTAGACTAGCTAAAACTAGCAAGCTCTGGGCCCAGTGAGACACTATCTCTAAATATAGAATGACAAGCAATCAAGCCTACACATATGTACACACACACTCAACTGCATGCACATGGATTCGCATATAAACATGCACACATACATGCACACAGACATATGAAAATAAGAAAGCTCCCAAGAACCACCTGGGCCATCACACCCATCAAATATGCGTGTGCCTGTTACAATAAGGTTTCTTGTCCCCGGGTGGCCAGAGGCCCAGATCCACAGACCTGCCGCCTCAGACCCCTTAGCTGCCCACTGCTGCTCAGGCCCCAAAAATGAGTCAGACGCTTATATTAAGTTCATGCTGTTTGGCTTATGGCTTAGGCACATTGCTAGCTTCCTCTTATATCTTAAATCAACCCATTCTCATTAATCTGTCTGCCACGTGGGCCGTGGCTCACCTGTGTTCCTCACATGTTTCTTCTTTGGCCGCTGGCTCGATCTGTCTCTGACTCAGCCCTTTTTCTACCTATGCTCTGATTTCCTCTCCTACGTTTTTTCTATGGTGCCTGTCATGGGCCAAAACAGCTCCTTTATTTGAAGATTGATATTCACAGCATACAGAAAGACATTCCTATATCATGTGCCTGTGCAAAAAGTCTGTTCCTTAGTCAATTCCAAGCTAATTTCAAGACTCTAAAGACATGAAACCCATGAATACACAGACCTGCAGCAGAGAGCTATATATTCTGGAGGCAGCTACTACAAATGCTTCTAATACATCTTTGTTACTACAAATACATCTCT
The DNA here is from genome assembly GCA_033318265.1 of Phyllotis vaccarum. Taxonomy (NCBI): domain Eukaryota; kingdom Metazoa; phylum Chordata; class Mammalia; order Rodentia; family Cricetidae; genus Phyllotis; species Phyllotis vaccarum. Next base: position 73,367,503 of record JARWLC010000005.1, on the reverse strand, counting down.
GTCAAGCTCAAGGCTTTCAAATCAAGATCCTCAAAGTCAGAAATGAGTCACTCTTTTTAAAGATCAAACTAGCAATAGGTTCCCACTGGTGAAATAGAACTATTTGCATATGCTGATGAAAGTTGTGTTACTGACATTTCCCCCCCCCCCTCCAATATGAATTAAGTATAAGGTTCTAGTTTCTCCAACACTAAGAAAAAGAGATTCCCGGAGTGTTTTTCCAGGAGGTGAGGATCCTTGGGGGCATCCCAGTGGTCAAGGACCTTCTGTTTCCTACTCTAGATACTAGAGGATTCCAGGCTTCGGCAGCCAGCCACAAGAGTACTCACTCTAGAATCCTGGTGTTTGCCTTCTGCAGAGGATGGCACACAGGACTGTATCACGCAGTCATGATCTCCTTGCTTAGCTCCTTTTTTCTCCAGGATGTTCCACCCTTTGTCCTCCTATTAAAATGAACCAAGTTTGTGTTGTAGAGCCTCAACCATGAAGTATGCCTGGATGGGGCTGGAGAGATACCTCAGAGGTTCAGAACACTGACTGCTCTTCCAAAGGTCCTGAGTTCAGTTCCCAGCAACCACATGGTGGCTCATGACCATCTACAATGAGATCTGGTGCCCTCTTCTGAAATTCAGGCATATGTGCAGACAGAACACTGTATACATAATAAATGAATTAAAAAATAAAAGTATGCCTGGGTAACACATGTGGCCGGAGGCATCAGTGTGTTTAACAAGGCTCATCAGAAGTATATTTGGACTTAGTAGTTGCAGGGAAGATCCTATGGAATGCACACTTCTATGAGGCAGGGGCTCTAACACTTAGAGCTTTGCTTTGCAGCAGAGAAGAAAATTGTGAGACAATGGTCTACCAGATGTCATGCAAGCAGATCATGTATCCCTCCCTCATCCTCTTCACTGTGGATAAAACAGACAGTCTTTGTGTCATCCTGAAAATGGTGTTGAGGTACGGAAGGAAGGGGGATGATTAGAAACAAGATTCCAGCTCAGTGCTAATCACATGCTTGTCAGCTGCATCTCAGCACCTAGAATTTTTAGACTATTCTGGTAATTCCAAGGCCTTTTCTACTCACCTCCTGCCCTCCCCTCCCTAACTGCTGTATTCATCACTTCTGTCTGATTACCCACCCCTTAGCAGTGCTTCAGGAGAAGACCGTGAAACATCTACTGTAAAGCCAGCTATCCTTACAGGAGACATCCAGGACTGGCAGGGACTCCTGAGTCCTAAGAGCTGCAGAACCTAATACTCCAGGATTAGCCTCTCTACAATTCCCTCAGGACCACACCACCGTGGAGGGCAGTATTTTCTTCCTTGTTTCCTCCCCAAAAATATCATTGTTATTTGATATTTGGACAAGATAGTTGTGTTATACAAATTGATCAAGCAACCTTATCATGAGAAAGAAATGGGTCTCTTAGACACATAGGCAGAGAGCTTCATGCTCCATTCAGTTCTGCACTGCCTTACAGTGGCAGGTGCTAAGGCTGCTCCAATGCAGCATACTTCTTGATTGATCATACCAGAACCAAGAGAATGCAAGCATCTTTACAGAGAGAGAGATTTCCCAGGCATACAGTTTTCGATACTGTGTGTCAGTTAGAGTTGAGTTGTGTAGTTGACTTGAACCTTAGAAAAGGAAGGAATAGACAAGCTGTGTGGTAATAGAACTAGGTACATGCAGGCTTACACAATCACCACCCACAACCTAATCAGAAAATGACTTCAACCAGCCTTTTATGTGGCTTCAGCCATCTCTCAAACACTCGATGCTTCTGGATTCCTCACTAATGGGTTTAGTAGAGCATGCACAGGACAAAAGAAGGATCCACCTGGACTGGACCTGGGGGACTCCGATGTGCCTTTGCAAGTGTCTGTTTCTGTCACACACTTCCTGGAAGATGTCTGGCAGACCTGAGAATTGGCATGTACCACTTAACAGTACCTTTTAATTTCCCTTTTATGTACCCCAACAAGATGAGGCATTTCCTGCCCTGCCACAAGCCAATGCCCCCAGGTCAAACATCTCCCCTCACATTTTGTTCATCAAAGAGCAGGAGAAAATAATCATGCTGCATTTACACAGAGAAGACATCAAAGATCCAGCTGAGCTGGACCTAATGACAGCTAAGTGGTGGGACAGAGGAAAGCTTGGTACAGGGAGGTCCCCATCACCCTTCCTCTGGGCTGTTCTCCACACCAGTGAGGAGTACCAGGTGCTTGCACATGTAGATTTAAGCCAGATGGCACACAGGAGGTATGAGGCCCCGTTCTAAATGTCTGGTACAATGATTTGGCTAATGAAAATTTCTGATGATAGAAACATCTCTCTGGGGGTCTTTTTTCCTCTTTATTTTAGGAGGGTGTATGTGTGTATGTGTGTGTGTTCATGTGGTTGTACCTGTGTGAAAATACACTTCTACATGTGTATGGAGGGCAGAGGTGAACCTAAGATGTCAACCATCAGGCTCTATTCACCTTACTTTCTGAACTGGTCAGTAAGCGTCAGGGTTCTGCCTCTCTCAGCCTCCTCAGCAAGAGGGTCTCAAGTACATGCTACCACTTCTTTATATGGGTTCTAGGAATCAAAAAGATTTTTGCTGACTAAGCCATCTCCTGGGCTTCCTAAAATTCTCTGGCTTTCTTAAAAGCTTACCTGTCCCAGAGAACAGCTCTGACCCACTCTTGTTTATTCAGCAACTATTAACTGAGTGTTTAATTTATTACAAACATTAAAAAAAATGCAGAGGATGGATTACCATTATCTCAGTAATAGAAAACCCACAATGCACACTTCCAATCTGTAATGATACAGATAAAGAAACACAGCCATGTTCTTTTTTTCTTGTGACTCTTTTCTTGAAGTTCAGCATACAAGTGGACAAGAGCACAGTAGGGCATATGCACTCGGACGAATTTCACCAACTAAAGAGTTCCAGCCACCCAGCCACCATTTTCAAGAAAGAGCACATCAGCAGTCAACACTTCCCAACACTGTCACCTACTGGAGATGATCACTATCCTGATATCTAACATCCTAGATAAATTTTTGACTGTTTCAAACATCAGATAGATGAAATCAGTGTGTGTGTGTGTGTGTGTGTGTGTGTGTGTGTGTGTGTGTGTGTGAATGCGTGCTTTTATATCATTTCTGAGACTCAACTATATCATCCATGCTGTCTGTCCACAGCCAGTGCTACGTGTTATTATACTATCGCATATTTTCCATTGTTCCACTGGTGGGTGGGTATTTGAGTACTAACAGTTTGGGGCTGCTACACATTCTGCTGTGATGGAAATTCTATACATCTTCTGCTCAGCACTGCCTTGCATCTCCCTGGACCCTATCCCTATAAGAGACCATATGTTCTCTTAGATAATGAAGATCCAAATTATTTTGTTCCTAAAGCCTTTGCCTTTGCTTCTGCTATTAACACATATACCCCACCTTAATCCAACTAACCATGTTTTATTGTTTTCTAATTTTAGTGTGTGCTGTGGGTTTTCTTCCTGAAAAACATTGGGGTAGTGACTACTGTCCACAAGAGAACTCACTGAAGACAGAGGCTATGGCTCAGTGAGCTGAGCTGGTCAGCTGTTGACAGCCTGGTAATGTAACCCCAATACAACAAACCTCCAAAGAAGCCATGGCAGAGCTCCTGGAAGGCCCCCTCTGCACTCCAGTACCAATTTCCAGGGTTGCCAGTCCTCCCTGACTTCAGACCTACTTTGTGCTAAACTTTAAAATTCCGGCTTGACCCAGAGCAGTCTTGGGACTCTTCCCCAGTCTGCTTGGCTGGCAGAATTCACTGGATGCCAATGGGGCCCAACCTGGACTTGGCATATTTCAATGGTTAAGGGTCTTCTTTGGTCATATTTCCAGCACCCAAGCTGGCTTCAGACATCTTAACAAGTTTTAGGGATGTCACTACCTCTTACAAAACACTAAACAGAATCCCTGCTGATGGAATTTTCCCAGTCCTAGACTCTAAACCATTATATCAAATACCTACCTTGTCCTCCTAAGCGCAGCGAGTGTGATGCTGTTGTATAGTGGGGACACCGAGGCTGTGAGTAGTCACCCAAACTTTCAGAATAACTATCTTTCAATGAAAATAAAAAGGTTGACCATTACACAAAGTCATACCTCTGTGAGGACAGGAGATATATCTTTTTTTTTTTTTTTTCCTGGCCATGTGTCCTCAACACCCAAATTAATGTTTGGTCCTTAGTAAGCACTGACTAAGCTTGAATTACTGGAATAATAAATGTACTGACATGTACATCGGAGTGTGTGCAAGCTTTTTCAAAATGCATGTGCCAAGACCCCACCCCATAAACCCTGGAAGGATGGGGCTAACTCACTCATTCAGACATGTGGGATGAAGTCACAGCTCTGAAAATTCTATTCTGTTAAATCAGCTGTATAAATAATCTATTACCAAGTTCAACACACATTTACTTATTCAGTTTTACATCGCTCTCTCTTAAATTAGAACAAATAGGCACCCCGTGCTATAGGCTCCTTCCAATCGCAGAAAGGAGGCCTCTCTGATCTCTTTCAGTGAATATGTTTGCTTTCCTCTCCTTCAGGCTGTGCCTCTCCCCAGTTGCTTGTAGCAGTCCACTGTTTTACTTAAATCATGCCACTTCTGTTGGCCCTCAATAAGGACATGTGATAATGTACATATATTGTGATTTGAGCGTGAAATGTCCCATGTGGGATCATGATTAAATACTTGATTCTCGACTGGTGGCACTGTTTTTGAAGGACTGTGGGACCTTTAGAAGGTGGAGCCTCATCAAAGGAAGTGGGGCACTAGAGGCAGCTTTCAGGCCTTGTATCCCACCCCTATCCCACTAGAATCCTCTCTGCTTCCTGGCACTCTGCCTCACAAGAATCAGCTGCCCCACACTCTCACTAGCCAACCTGCCTTCTCCACTGTGATAGGCTATAATTCCTCACACTGGGAGACAAATTGTGGCTTTCTTCTCTTAGCGAGGCACCAAACTGATAAAAATAAAAAAAATAAAAAAAATAAAAAAAAAAAGCCAAGCCATCTCCTCTGTTAATAGAACTGCTGTGTGATGGCTTGTTGAGCACTTTCCTCTCTTGCCTTCAAGGCTTCTTTTGGAAAAGGGCAACTGGGAAATGTGTTTTTTCAGCATTCAGAATGGGTTTCATCTAAAAAAGAAAGAAAGAAGGAAGGGAGGGAGGGAGGGAGGGAGGACAAAAGAAAATCAGCATTAAAAATAGATCAGTGATCCAAACTGCCTGCAGATATATTAAATATTGCTGTCCTGTTTTGTTGTAGGAAACAAAAGTCTAGCTGACTCATGTTCCCTTTGCCTTGCCCTTACCCAAGTGCTGCTTGCTGGGCTGCATATTTCTTTAAATATTGACTCTGTCCAATCTAAAGGCAAGAGCCTATAGGCCTAACTACTCAGGAAGAGGCAAGCTCGAGGTCTGCTGGAGCTACACAGTGAGTCCAAGGCCGGTCTGCACAACTTAGGAAGACTCTCCCTTCAAATAAAGACATGAAAAAGAGGGCTGGGCATAAGGTCATAGCTCAGTGGTTAGAGCTCTTACCTGGCACACACAAAGTTATGGGTTCAATTCCCAGTGCTGGAAGAAGCAAACACTTTCTAATGTGAAGGTCTAATGTTTTCTCACATCACTTCAGCCTAAGAAAAGCTCCTCTTTGCCCTCCTGTACTGGGGCTCAGAGCCCTCAGCCCCACTCTCTATGTTTCCCAGACATCAGACTTCAAACAGCCTCTTCAAGAACTCCAGGCCTATAGCGGGCTGCTCGGTTTTCTACCTTGCCCCCTCTGTCCCTGCCTCTTCTTTTAGCTGTTGCACTTGGGTGCTGTTAAAATAGCAAAGAAGGGAAGGGAAAGAAAGCTTCGGGCCCCTTTGCCAACCAGGCCCTTCCTTCCAAGGCTGCACAGCTCTGGTTTCTTTGTTTCCTCTTCATTTTCTTTGGCCCAGTCTCCCCTCGATGGTTTTCTTTTCGCATTTTATCACCATAAATTAATTAAAATGTTTCTGGCGCTGAGTTCACATCTGATCATCTTGGCAGGATCCCCTTACACAGATGGCAAGTAGATAAAGAGTGACCCCGCACTAGGAACAAGAAGAACAGCCCACATAGGGAGCTGGGGGCAGGGGCCTTGAGAGCAGAGGCAAGTTGGGAAAAAGAAAAAATAGCCACGGGTCTGAAGAGAGAAGTTGGGCTGCATGCAAGGAATTCTCTCGAATATTTGTGTTCATCCATTCCTTCTCCCAATCTCCCAGAACTGTATTAGAAACAGAAGAAATCACTCTATCTATACTTCCTTTTCATCCATCATATTTGAGTAATCCCAGTCCTAAATGGGATTCATTGGAAGAGGAGGCAGAAAGATGGTAAGAGCCAGAGATGATGAATGCCACCGACACAGTGCTTTCTAGATGAAAGAGGACCTCACACATATGAACTCAGAGACTCTGGCAGCGTGAAGAAGACCTACACAGGTTCAAGTTAGAGGGAGAGGACACAGTCCCACCCCTAGCCAAGAAGCTATTGCATTGGATACCTGCTGGAAAAGCGTTCTCTCCAATCGAGTATCACTGGATACATCCACACACTCCGGGGAAGCACCATGTGTTGGGCCAACACAAAGGAGACTCTATGTTGCTGAGATTTTTTGGTTTTGTTTTGTTCTATAGGGTCTGGGTTAGATTTAGTTTATATATTTTTTTGTCTATTGTTTGGTCTTGATTTCTATTTTTTGTTTTTGATTTGAGAGACAGAAATAACATAGATGAGTGAGCAGGAAGGTGGGGAGGAACTGAGGGGCATTCAGGGATGGGAAAGAATATTATTAAAATATATGATATGAAAACATTAATAAAAAGAAAAATTAAATAATAGATATTTTATTTTTATCTTTTTTTTCTTTTTTTCTTTTTTCTTTTTTTTTTTTTTTTTTAGTTCAGATGGGCTATGTAGATGCCAAGAGATGAGGGCCCTTCAGAAACAAAAGTAGCAAGCAGGGATCGGAAGAGGCAGCAACAGGTCAATTGAGGACTTTGGAGGATTCACCCTGAGTATATGGCTACATCCTAGAGATTTAATAATGAAGGCAAACATTGTCCTGCTTCTCATAGCATGTCTCACACAGCAGGAGATAGGGTACATAAGTACCAAATATACATGGAGTCGGAGGAAAGAAACCATGCACTCAGAATTTGAAACATTTGTCACTGATGTGAAGGGCACTGCAGGAGTGTTTCCTGGAACTACCACACTCCCAATGCCTGGGCCACCCCCAGGTTATACCCCGGAGCCCTAAGCACCTTTCAGAAGAAGCCCCCTGGTGTCAGGGTAGAAAGATGATCTCTGCAATGGAACCAAAGTGTACGTCTAGAAGGTGTTCAAAAAGAGCTGAAAACCTGTTGTGAAGCCATATTGTCTTTCTTTGCCATGACTAACATGCGATGCCTTCGTACCCTGAATGCTCGTTCTTCATCATTAAAATCAATGGCAAAACAGCAAATCTGTGAACACCACAGTGAGGTAGATGCTGTGTGGAAACTGTGCAGGCTGTAGCTGTGTAAAGCAGGGCTATCCAGAGCTCTCTTAGCACTGCTATTTTAAATAGAAAGGTAGATGAGACTGTTTGAATGTAAAACACAGCATTAAAAAAAATCAAGGAGCCATGAGCAAGAACCCACACAACCGCACCAACTTGCTGCATGCCAGATCTAACACTGGAATGCCTAGGGGCTGGTCCTTGTTTGTAGCAGTTTGACAACGTAGGCATTAAAATCAGCTAGTTCATGTGTCCTTGAGCCAAAATAGGAACATCCTTCCATTCTCCCCTCTGAAAGGAGAAAGGGACCGTGGCATATGTTGCTGTTTACTTCTGTCTTTGACCTCCAGGTGTGCCATACTTAATAGTGAGCCTAGATGGTTTACTCATCCCTCCTCCGACAGGTTGAAAGTCTCCACTTCTAGCTGCCCTCAAGGCCCAGCCATACTTGGCAACATTTTCCTGCAGACCTGGAAGGCTCTCTGACATTCATGTTTGCATACCAATGCTATCTTAAAGCTCCACTCTGGGCTCCCTGCTGTCTCTGTTCCACATCCAGGCCTTCAGAACACATGCTATACTAGTAATTAGTAGATACTTCATAAACATGGAGTGAATTTGGCAGCAAAATACAGATCTCATGTAGAAAATGTTAAAACACTTTTTCTTACCATTCCTGAATTTTCTCTTAAAGATTGATGTTAGATGAGGCTGGAAAGAAACTCTGTCTAAGAATGGCTTGTCCAATGACTCTGGTCTGGACACTAGCACCTATGCAGTCTGGGCCTTAGGCTTCTGCAACCTGGAGCTGTGGGCAAATGGAGAGAATTCCTGCAGGCTAACACTCTCTGTCATGTGACTTAGAGATGCTGAGGGATCTACCCTCCTTAGCTCACAAACTCTGCCAAAGGCTGTGCCAATTCTTTGCACTGAGCTAACAGAAAGACTCCTGCAGGGTGTAGGCCTGACCTTTGTCCCACCAGACACCACCCTGTCTGCACAGAGGATACTCAAAGCCTTTCTATCAACTCCACCCGTCCCACCAAGGACAATAACACCCACTCTTTGGCACTGAGCCCCTCTCTACTGTGGTTCACTTTTTCCTGTTTGAAGGCTCAGACAGTGAGATAAAGCAAGGGATGTGAAAATAGCTAAAATAATCACTTAGAGCTACACATCACACCTGTAATCCTACCACGTCAGAAACCAAGACAGGATTACTGCAATATGGAGGATAGCCTAGGCTACAAGGTGAGACTTTTCCTCAAAAGGACAAAGGAAAAAAAACTAAATAAACCTCCTTTGTATAGAAACTTTTTTTTTTTTTTTTTTTTTTTTTTGGTTTTTGTTTTTCAAGACGGGGTTTCTCTGTGTAGCCTTGGCTGTCCAGGAACTCATTGAGATCCACCTACCTGTGCCCAGCCCTCCTCCAGGCCAGGGCTGGGATTAAAGGCCTGTGCACCACTGCCCAGCATATGGGGAGCTTTTAAGGCCCACAAGTTCACAGGAGTATTTAAAGGTAATATGAAAAGCTAAAGTCCAATTCTAAAGCTAGAGAGCTCCACAGTTATTCATGACCCATGATACGATGTACACACAGAGGAAAGATGAGTCATTTCCCCCAGCAGTGGGGGAAACCTGGGCTATGTATGAGCTTCACACTTAATTTCACAGCATGTGAGGAGCTCTCGGTCCAACACCGACTCCTCAGTTCCACATCCCACATACCTGTCCTTCATCCCACTAAATACCAACCCATCTGTACATATGATGGTCAGGACCTTTCCGTCCACCTACGAGTCTCACCAAGGCTGAGAAACATCAAGCAACTATGTCAGGCAAGGGAACTACATGTTCTAATCTGGTTCTGGGGACAAATCCGGCAGCCAGCAATCAGCTACTGGTGATTTCTACCAGATACCAGGATAGAGTCTTTACAGTAAACTAAGCAAAAGCCTCTTGGGGTAGGGGTGAGGGGTGGAGAGATGGCTCAGAGGCTAAGAGCACTTGCTGATCTTACAGAAGACCCTGGTTCTGTTTCCAGCACTCACATCAGATGGCCTACAACTGCCTATAACTCCAGTTTGAGGGGATCTATGATGCTCTGTAGTCATCAACACAATTGTAGGCACACATGCACATTTGTACAAATAAATCTTTTTTTAAAAAATTCTCTTTAGATACAGTCTTTATCTAACAACATCAGGAATTCCCTGTTCCTTTCTGCCCTGCTGTCTGTGTTGATCAGATTGGGTTAGCAGAGGATTAAGAAACAAAACTTCTAGTTCAGAGTTGGAAACCAGGCCTTTATACCAGCAAAACTCAGATACTGTCCACCCATCACAGCCTGTAAGATTAGAATCCATACCTGTTAATCCTACTGATAGCCCACAGACATTCCAGTCAGGTTCACAATTGTGTTTAAGGAGAGTATACCAGTTACCCATCCCTACTGCCTGTAGTTAGCTCTAAACTAGAGTGGGGCCTGGTATTTGGTCTGTGCCACCAATGAAAATTGCTGACACCCAAAAACCTTTTTACCAGTAAAAAAGTGAGGGTGGACCCAGTCACAGTGTTCTGATGGGTGCTGGTTTTTCATCCCACCCCAATAATCACATCGCTCCTCTCAGCATCTCCGCAAGGACCAAGGCTTGGAACACAGAGTCTGCTACTATGTAGGTACCTCAGCCGTGTTTTGTGTGCCCACAGACCTGAGAACTGGGCATGAAACCACAGAAATGGGGGAAGGAGAATACCTCCCCACGCCCCACTGAGCTGCTTGTGAAGCAAAGAGAGTGACTATGAGGAAAATGCGCTCTGTTAAAATGAGACTCACATGGATGCTAGCTTAGTTTCCAATGCCTTCCTTCCCCAGACACTCAGTGAAGCAGGATACCCATCCACAGCCTAAGCTTCCTTCCCCAAACACTCAGTGAAGCAGGATGCCCATCCACAGCCTAAACTCAGCCAGGGAACCAGCTGCTTCTCTTCATGTCTAACTGCAGAAAATGCACTAAAGAAGCAACAGAAGATAGTAAAAGAGAAAGGCCCCTGCTCCCACGGCAAACCGTGAAATTGCTCTCTATCTATCTTGCTGACCCTCTTTGGGTCCTCTATTCATGGGCCAATGTGATTTTTCCATAATAAATATCTCTCTCATCTTGTTAACAAATATTTTCCTAGTAACCCTGAGTACATGAAAATCCACAGTGATCTGACTAGCCTCATTCTGAGCTGAAGGCCCTCAGTTCAATCTTCACTAAGCCAATTGGATTTTAAGCCTCAAGAGTCTATATTTATGTAAAAGCAAGCTGTATCTGAGTGTGACTATCACCCAGACACTCAACATGAGAAGACTGACTGCAAACAGCCCACATTGCTTGTACCCAAGCCCTAATATGTTCTTCCTGGAAACCCCATCCTTCTCCACCCTTCCCTGCCACCTTGCATAGCCAAAAGCAGGTGGTCTTAAAGTATGACAAAAGTGGGTGAGGGAGTCTGTTCTCCCAGCTCCTTCCCTGCTGGCACTGCATGGATGTCTTTCCGAAGGCCTCAGTGCTTGCTTTGTACCCTCTCAGAGTTCAGCCACTGCCCCCTCCTCTTCCTCCTGAAGGTGAAAGGGACGCTGTTGGTGTCCCTTGGCAATACCCAAGCCTTGGTTTGGCACACCCTCCCAGTGGGCTACTGAGGCACAACCACACTCATATTAGCCATTTGAGCTGTGAATTTTCTAAGACCCAGTACATCACCTGCTCTGGGAGCTTCCCAGAAAAGACTTCTCACCCACCCACTCCCTCAAGCTTGATTTCTCCACTTTCTATTATGTATCTTCTGACTATGGTGCTCATTGGCTTGATGTGAGAATCACTTCCTCAACATCTCAGGATTATAAGATGTTTCTAGAAACTCTCCCTAGAGCACATATTTTTTAAATCCTTCCTTTCTCTTTTCTTTTTTCTATTCTTTTTCTTTTTATTTATTTATTTTTTGGACAGGGTCTCCAGGGTAGCCTGGCTGGCCTGGAACTTTCCAGAATAGCCAGACTTGTGCCTGCCTCTGTGTCTTGAGGACAAGCGCCACCACACCCTACACAACAAATATCTATAAAGATGGAGAGCGACTGACTATGAAAGTAAGAAGAGCCGAGTTTAATCTCCAGAACTTTATTTACTCATTTTTTTAAAGGCAGGACTCTAGGCACAGATAGCAGTGGATTCAAGTAGATTCCAGGGGCTCAGTGGCCTCCAAGGCAGGATATAGGCACTGTACCAAAACCAACCAATCAGTCAATAACGTGGACGTCTAAGAACTGAGATACCTCAGGTTGTCATCTGGCATCCATACACACATCTATCACATATACATACACACACAGTCACAAAAAATAAATAAGAAAACATAAAAAATGATTTCTCTCATCAAAAGTCAAGAAGTGATGCCTCCCAATAGTATTTGGCTGTGGAAGAATTTACATTAGCACCCTGCATCAGTATTCTAGGGGTGTGGCACAGTGGGAGACAATAGTGATGGAACAGGTGAGCTGAGGGTCAGGGCACATAAGGGACTCAGCAGCAGGAGGCACAGGTTGGGTGGTTAGTGTTGAAAGACAGGCTTCTTCCTACATGCCTCAAATGGAAAAACCTTGAGCCGGCCCACTTAACATTCTTTCAAGTCAGTAACATGCCTCTGTAAAGTGAGGGCACAGTTCATTTATCTGGGAGGAAAATCAATCTAAGACTTCACATGACTGTCCCAGGGCCGCTAAAAGAAGCTAGACAGACTCCAGGCTGACCTAACAGTAGGACTTACCGGCTAACATCTAGCTTCAAAATAAAATATGCCCCTTGTTAGGCAGTATCCAGATAAAATCCTGATGAAGTGGGTATGGACAGAGTCCAGATTCCTAAGAACATTGATGGTTCCAGGCAACGGGATTTCCACTTCTGACTGACTACTTTAACTTTGTAAGTCAGCCCTCAGGAGTTCACACACACACACCCCACCCCTTCTCCAGGCCTTTGTTATTTTATCCAGCCATAAAGCCCCGCATCCAGGGCCACACAAGGGGCTTAGATGAACATCACAGGCCCAAACGCTGTGGAAAACACTCTTTCCAAGGCAGCATCTGGCTTCTTAGCTCGTTCTCCCAGCTGTTGGGCTGACAGCTCTGAAGTTGCTTTTTATTCTGTCATATGGGTAGGCTGCTAATAGGCTGTCTCTTCTTGCTTGTCCTCCTCAAGGTCATTTTTCCTTTCAAACTTCCATCAAGATCCAAGAAAACTGCATGCCATGACTCCCCTACAGGAAAGGGCCCCATCCCTGGTTGTCATGTCATGGAAAGGCTGGGCATCCCAAACGGCGGTAAGTGGTCCCAGGGCTTGCAGAGGAAACATCTAATTATGCTGCCTGGTACATTGATTCAATGAGAAGTACATCACCAAGGGATGATTAGGTAACTCGGCAGGCCCAGGTGCCAGACGAACATAAAGAGTTATTTGTCTTTGTGTTTACCCAAGACCAATCACTATGGTACCTTGGGCTTAAACAAGCACATAATTTTGACACAAAATGCCCCAACTAATGTCGCATAATTGGCAATGCTGTTGGGTTCAGAGTATTTTCCAGTGCCAGTCCCAACACCCGAACATAAGACTCTGCACCTGCATCTTGCTCCTCAGGCTCACAGCTCTCATGTCCCAGTTTGGGGTGTCAGACTGTCAAGTGATTGACCAGATAGCAGCCTGCCTTGGTTTCCAGAAACTTTAGCAGCTGTAGAAGAAGCCAGCTTGCATCCCGCTTCAGTGCAACACTATGGAGACCCCCGGAGTCCAGACGAGCCTGCAGCGACTTACAAAGGAAGAAATCAGTCAAGCATGTGCATGACTTTAATTGTCCCACAAGCAAGACCACCCTACTGGTGAGCTCCCAAGGGTGCCCTCTTCCCAGGGTCCCTGTTGTTATGTAGCACAGGAACCCTGTCCTCACTGGAAAGAAAGTGAAGGAATGAAAAGTCAAGAGTTCAAATCTTCCAAAATGCTGAGGAAGGCAGTGGGAATTCTTTTTAGTGTAAAGGAACTTCCCTCCATCCCTCATTCCCCCGTATGCCATTTGCTCCCAATTCATGTCTTTAGTGAAGATTGAGCCCTGAAAACCAGGCCCTAAGAACCTAAACACAATCAGACAAGATTCCTATCTTCTGAGGACTGAGTCTATGAGGTGGCGTAGGTGCACATGTGTGAAAGTCTAGGCCCTGTAGGAACTCTGCCATACACCTCACATAGCCCCTGTGTCCTAAGGAAAGAAGTCATTTCCAACAGGATGAGCTGGGATGTCTTCCAGGAAGCAGCATTTCACCTTGAACAACAGTTAGGATGGCAATAGGCAGAATGATGGAGACCATCACTGGTGTCCCAGCATAGAGGCCTGGTGGTAGCCAAAGTCATGTGTTGTAGTTTGAATACAAAGTGTCTTCCACTGGCTTGTGTGTTTGAAGGCCAGATTCATAGATGATGGTGCTGCTTTGGGAGGTTATAGATCCTTTAGAACCTGGAGCCTAGCTGGTAGACATAGGCTCCTTCTCCAGCACCATGTCTGCCTACAGCCATGCTCCCCACCATGATGATAATGAGCTAAACCTCTGAAACTGTAAGCCCCCAGCTAAGTGTTCTCTTTTATAAGAATTATAAAGGTCCTGAGGTCTCTTCACAGAAATAAGAACTGTGACTAAGACAGTCCCCTTTACCTTCAAATATTATCTGCCTCCAGCCTGGCTCTGCCTCCCAATCCTTCAAGATGTGAGAAACTCTGGCACATTCCCACTGGCACAGACATAGACTGGGTCCTTCCACAGCTATACTTTCCCAGCTATGGTAGGCTAAGCCAAAGCAAATTCTTCCTCTTCTAGATTGCTTCTGCCAGGCATTTTTTTTCATAACCACAAGTATCCAACTAAACATTATTCTAGTGAGGGTGACTATTGCTGTGATGAAACACCATGACACAAAGCATTTGTATCACTCACAGTTCCACATAAAAGTTCATCTTCAAAAGCAGTGAGGACAAGATTTCCAGCTGGGCAGGACCCTAGAGGCAGGAGCTGATGCAGAGGCATGGAGGGGTGCAGCTTACTGGCTTTCTCTCCATAGCTTGCTCATCTGCTCTCTTATAGAACTCAGGACCACCAGCCCAGGGATGGCACCATCCACAATGGGCTGGGACCTCCCTCCTCAATCACCAAATGTCCTACAGGTTTGTGTAAGTCCCATCTAATGAAGTTAATTTCTGTATTGAGGCTCCCTCCTCTCTGATGACTATACTTTGGGTCAAGTTGGCATAAAACTAGCCAGCACACATGTGTCCAGAAACAATTTTCTTAGAACAAATACAAGGGGGAAAGAACACGAGAATAGCAGAACAACTTAACACTAGGTAGTGACCTTGAATAACAAATGAAGAGGCTGGACACTCCTTTGAGGCTACAGAGAGAAATCTATTCTTATTATTCATTTTATAGTAAGTTTTGATCTTATGCCTGGATAAAGAGAATTGCAGGAACTGGGGAGAAGCTTCAATCAACAAAATGCCTTCTACACAGGTATCTGAGTTCAGATCCCTCCAGTGTCAAAGGATAACACAGAAGCTGACATCTGTGACCACAGCCCTAGGGGGAAAGGGCTACAGTCCATTGGCAAGCAGCCTAGTCAAGTGGGAAGCACCAGGTTCAGTGAGAGACCCTGTCTCCAAAACTAAGGTGAAGAACATTTGAAATCAATCTTTGAGTTCTACATACACAAGGCACATACATATATCAGGGATGGAGGGAGGGAAGGAGGGAGGGAGGGAGGGAGAGATTTTCACTGGGGTGAGCAAAGAAAATACTTTTACATTCAGACATCAAATCTGAAGCATGGGCACTGTGCTGGCATGAAAGGTTGGATCATATAATCTGAGTTTTGGGGTCCTGCAGCCCCAAGGTTAAGCCTTGGATGCCCCTCTGGCATGTCTTACTGTGTGTCTGACTTGATACTAGTGGATAACCTCTCTGTTCCTCAGACATCTCATCTACACACAGGTTTAACCATAGCACTAGCTGCCCAGCACTGCTGTGAGAACTGATTGAAAAAACAGATACCAGCCCAGGACTTAGAATACACCAAAACTTCAATTCAATAAACATTGTCAACTGCCTACCCCAACATATACACACATACCTCTTCTGTTGTTTTCTGTTTACAGTGCTTGGAATTGAACCCTGGGTCTTAGGCAGTTGAGGAGAACCCCATAGCATTGAGCTATAACTTCAACTACCTTGGGGTTTTTGGACCATGGCATCTAGCAGTCTGGCCTCACTCTGTTCCCTGGTGTCCTAATCACCCTGGATTATGTCTCATCCACCCAATTCATCAACTCATGAGCTCCCATGTTAATCAGATTTCCATCACTATGACAAAATACCTGAGAAAGTCAACTTAACATAGGAAAGAGACTTATTTTAGCTCACAGTTTCAGAAATTTTAGTCTGCAGACTACATTGTTCCTCTAAGTGTAGTGAGCAGACAACACAGTATGTGAAACACAGCCACTGCTCACCTCTTTGTAGTCAGGAAGCAGAGAGAGAGAATGCAAGAAAGAGCCGGAGACAAGATTCCCCACCCCTCAGGGCATATTCCTAGACACCTACTTCCTCCAACTAGACCTAGCATTCCACAGCTTCTCAGACCTTCCAATCATTCCAGCAAATCATAAATCCAATAGTGGGTTAACCCAATGATGAAGAGTCCTCCTGAACCAATGAGCTCCAGATGCCCCACTCCAAGTATGGCTGCCTGGGGACCACACACCCAAAATGTGAGCGAGCCTTCAATCATTCTGAATCAAACTGTAACAGCTCCTGACTCTTTCCTCTGGCAATCTGCAGCCTTAAGAAATTCCACAAACTGACCTGCTTTCCATCACAGATCTCAATCCAGAATGCACTAGCCATGGCGGGAAGAATACTGTGTAACCTGGGGTCAGTGTGAAGGGAAATGGGCCCATGTGTCAGCCTAAGGGTCTAACTTGGAGCTTGGGCAGTCTGTTCTCTTCCTATAAAGCCTGTCAAACACTGTATGCCGTTACATTTACTTGTTCCCTGGTGCTCTCCTACATCCTGTCCATCTCATCATGACAGAATTGTTCCCACACTGCATTATGATAGGTTGTTGATGTAGTTGCCTCCCCTGTTGAGCCATAGGCTCCTCCAGAGCAAGGACCAAGCCTTACTTATCTGCTGCCCTGGAGCCTCCCATAGGTGCTCAATAAATTCTTAGAGAGAGTGTTAAGGAAGGCCTACATCTGGGTGATTTCCTGGGTGTAGCAAGGCTGAGGGAAGTGGTAGAATCTGGCTCTAGAATGTATGGCTGTAATTTTTCTCTTGTCCAGTGCGCCTTGAGTAAGTTCATCCACGCATACAGAAGAATTAACAGCACCTACAATTCACAAAGCAGAGACTCTCAGAAGTGGGCATTTGTAAGCTAGTCTTCCATTGGAGTTGGAGACAAAGGATCCCAACTTCTCATTTTGTCAGTTATGCGTATTCTTTCCAATCATCATCAGCTGCTGCTTCCTTCAGAGACAGAGGCCAAAATGAAGGAAAACTTTTCTACCTGAGCAATTTAGCTTTGTGAAAAACTAACACGGGGAGGGGCATGTGATCAGAGTGGATTATGCACATGTGTGAAATTATCAAAGAATGAATTAAGAAAAAAATTATGGCAGCCGTCTTTGTTGTTCTTATACTTCAGGGATTGGCTGTAGTGCCCTGATGCATGCTCGGTGGGGGCAGGGCATACTTAGACTAGTGATCCCAGGCCACAGAACTCTTACTGAGTCTGATATTACTCTATCAGAATTTTGTATTGTGGTAAAATATACATGCAAGTTGCTATATTAACTTCTTTTTTTAAAAAAATAGACTCTCGGGCTGGAGAGATGGCTCAGGGGTTAAGAGCACTGGCTACTCTTCCAGAGGTCCTGAGTTCAATTCTCAGCAACCATATGGTAGCTCAGAACCATCTGTAATGAGATCTGGTGCCCTCTTCTGGTATACAGACATACATGGAGGCAGGATAGTGTATGCATAATAAATAAATCGTTTTTAAAAAAATAGACCCTCGTGTAGCCCAGACTGGCCTCAAATTAATTAGCCAAGGATGTTCTTGAACTTCGGACCCTCCTGCCTCTACCTCAGAAGTTCAGGGATTGCAGATGTGCACCACTCCTGGTTTATGTGTGCTGGGAATCAAACCAAGGACCTTGTATGTGCTAAGTGGGCATCCAACCAAATGAGCTTCCTCCCCAGCCCCATTTAAACCATTTTAAATGTGTGGTTTAGCGGCATTAGATAAGTATATTCAAATAGTACCGTCATCACCACCACCATTCCCCAAACACATCTTCACCTTCTCAAATTGCAACTTTTTATTTTATAAGCCACCATCTCTCTGCTGGCTATTTGTAATGGCAGCTTGACACAGGCTAGAGTCACCAGAGAGGAGGGGAGCAGGTCTGAAAGACATTCTCTTAGTGACTGATGGGGGTGGGGGCTGTCCTATTGTAGACCGGGCCACCCCTAGGCTGATGGTCCTGGATGCTATAAGAAAGCAGACTGAGGAAGCCAGTAAGCATCACCCCTCCACAGCCTCTGCGTTACTTCCTGCCTCTAGGTTCCTGCCCTGTCTGAGTTCCTGACCTGACTTCTCTCTTATTAACTGTAATAAGAAAGAATAAGCAAAATTAATTCTCCTCCCCAAGTTGCTTTTGATTGTGGGGTTTGTCACAGTAGTAACCCTAAGGTAATCTCCCCTCCCCCCTTATCCCCTAGAAGTCACTATTCAATTTTCCGTCTCTCTGTTTTATCACTATAGCTACTTTTCATCAGGACAACCATGAAAGCTTTACCTTTTCTCATCTGACTTATTTCTGTTAGTCTGAGTTAAAGGATCATTAAGATGTATTGTTTCTTCCTTTTAAAGGCTGAATAACATTCCACTATATTCAGGTATCACCTTGGATTCATCCATCAACAGACATGAAGGTGGACTTCATCTTTGGCCATTGTCATCTATTCAGATTTGTTTCTCTAAACAATCATCTCAAATGTGCAGCATTAGCAAATTCTGAATCACCTTGTGGGTGCCTTGCAAACACATAGCATTTGGAGACGGTGATGATGTCTTCCAATAGCATGTACTCTACATGTAGCAATATCACTGAACTTCACACTCAAATGCCTTTGTAGAAGAATAAAGACACCACAAGGCACTCAGTGGTCAAAGAGCCCTGATCACAGCAGCCTATTCTAGCTACAGTGTGAGTTGATGGGAAGTGGCCTGCTCCCACATAACTCCTCTATTGCCCCTATTTGTTACTGTCACTTTAAGAGTAAATAGCCAATAAACACATGTCTAGTCCCAATTTCAGGTCATGACTTCAGCACCCTGTGATGCTAACCCTAACTTCCAGAAAAGAGCACATCTTTTCACAATTAACCAATACTTTGCTCTAAGTGATCTTTGAAAAGGCTGATTTTAACAAATCTTACCTTTAATATGAAGTTGGATTTTCCTACACCAGCAAAAATAAATAAATAAATAAATAAAAAATTTTTAAAAATAAAAAAAAATAAAAAAAAAAACAACAACAAAAACAAAACATAAAAAACCCCTTTTAGTTACTCACCGTTTTTACATGACACTCACTCACATTCGGGAAGTTCTCTAACCTAGCCTAGCCCCACTAAATTAAGCATATACAGGCCTGGACATCAAATGTCATGGTTGAATATGTCAGTTGGTTCAGGCTTTCCCAACTCTATTTCATTCCCATTGTTATTTTGAATAGTCTGTTTTTGTGAGAATAGACATCTATGTGGTATACTACTGGTAATATAAGGATGTGAATCAACCCCTGAATGCACAAAGCCCATAGTGACCCTTTAAGAGGGTTCTGCATTTCTCTGAGACTCGGAGCTCACAGTCTGCCTGACATAACTCTTCTGTGAGCAGTGCGACAGAGAGATAAATTAGGTTTGTCCAAATAGCGCTCCTTAACACCCCCCTCCCCCGGAAAAGCGCCACTCCGCAGCTTAGAATAACAGCACAGAGAGCCAGCGAGTCCCTGAGAGAGTAAAACAGAGGCCCGGGGACACCAAGGTAGAAAGTCGGTTTCGCACCTCTGAATGGTACTTTCCTTTCCAGCTGCGACCTCTAGTGCAGCTGTCGAGAATAGCATCTCTTCCCTTTTCCCAAGGGGTGCAAGTCTCTGGTTCTAAGCCACACTGTAGCCCGCAACTTGGGCAGGCCCTCCCAGGGGGAAAGCCAGAGATCTGGCCCTGCGATCCCTAATACCCTAACCTTTTCATGTCGAGGCAGGCACACCACCTGCCCCAAGAATAGATCTAGGAGTCTAGCATACCAGGCGTCCGCCTGTAAACGGAATCCTGAGATTTCACCCGAGACAGATAAAAGTGTGGGTCCCAGCTTTCCACTCGGATCATCCTCACTGGTGAAGCCAGGCCCCCGCTGCGGATATCTGTTTGCTGCCCCTTGTTGGGACTACTCCTCCTCGGGAGAGGGATGGATGGCAAACAAGAATCAGAACACCCTGGAAACCAACTGCGCTGTCAGAATCCCCAGTCTCGTGGCAGTCTGAAAAAGACCTTGCCTTGAAAGCATGAGACCGTACTGTGTTCAATCTCTGGAAGCCAAGCAAAGGAAAAGAAAGGCCAGTGTGACCATGCATGCAAAGAAGATGGGTTTCTGTGGCTTCCTGGCACACCCGAAGTTGTCCTCTGGTCCCCACGTCTATGTACACTGATATTAATCCATACACTCAAAGAAAAAAGAATGTGGTTCTGCACCAAGTTACAAACTCATACATGTGACAGGCACGGGGACATTCTGACACCCTCAGACTTTCACCTCTTATCACTTTGGCCAGTGGGGTGGCTTGAAGGAGAAACTAGAGCCATATTCTAAAATCCCAGAAACTCAAAAACACACAAGTGTCCAAACCTGTCCTTCTACCCAGAAAGATGTATTTTCAAGAAAAGGGGAGAAAGAAAAACATATGTGTGTTTTATATGGTGCTAACTGAAGTGCGAGCCTACCGGAAGGGAAGTATGTCACAGAAAATCTTCATACTTGAGGCTGACAGGCAGGTAGATTGAACACTGAAGACCAGCCTGGAGCTGGGGGGGGGGGGCGAGTAGTCCCAGAAAAGGGGTTCAGTTGTTTGGAGGTGAACCCAGCTGATCTCCAGCCTCACGTAGGTCCTGCCCACGGGCTTGGGAATGCCTGAGAGACCAAGCATTCCAGAGTTCCTTACTTCATCTGACAGGTGAGCTCAGCTGGGGAGCCTTCATGCTTGCGCAAAATTGCGTTGTTTAAATAGTGCCTCTTAGTCACCACTCCTGTGCTGGGTGCCAGGATTTAACAGCCCGGTGAGATCCTATCACAAACTTCCTGGCCCTCCTCACTTTACCTCTGAAACCTGTTTTGGTGACTGATGGAGCCTTATCGGCCCCTTCTACCCTTCCGATTGTGGATCGGATCTCCTGCCTGCATTCCTGCCTTTCAGACTGTCTGGCTGGAGGCATTTCCCTTCACTGCTTAACAAATGTGTTTTCTGCAGCCTGTAGCGTAGGAGTGGAGAAGTAAGGTTAGCTGGTTTGTTTCCAACACAGACTTAGGCCATTGCTTTCTGGGAAGTTTCTAGATGTTTCAGCGTATGGGGCTTTTCTTTTTCCAAGGTTAGTGTCCCAGAGTTTAGGTAACATCAGCTGAACTGTTAAAAAAATAAAATAAAATAAAAGGATTGGCCACTGGGAGAAATGTGTTCCCTGCCTTTGAGCTTGTTGAGTAAACAGGGAAGGGAGCAGAAGTCCAGCAAACACACGTTTTCCTCAACTTCTACCCATCCAAAGCAACACCCAGGAGTCTCTAACTGAGTAAATTTTACTAATGGACCCCGGTAGACCCTCTCTCCTATCTGTGATTAAGTACAAAAGAGCAATTGTCCCACAGGATTTTTTTCCTACTTTATTCTTTCCCATTTGTCTTCAATGTGGAGTTTTAAAAGTACATGAGCATAAAGCCTGACCCCACCCCCACCCCACCCCATGCCAGCTTTGTCTTATCATTTTCCTCCAAGAAGCCCATAAACAGGACTGCTGAAGGCATTCTGAGCCAACCTTTGCTTTGGCTGCCTTTCAGAAAGTTGTTTAAAACAAGCTATGCTCTTGAACTGGAAAAGGGCATCAAGTGTAACAGTCTTAGAGAGTGGCTACTTGCTTTGCCCAACTCACACCACTGCTCTGGGACCATGTGTGCAAATCAGACCACTGTGCAGCCCTGGGACCTTGTGTACAGGTCAGAGGCAGGCCAATGTGCTAAGGCTAAGGTGAGGGCAAATTAATTTTGACATAATGCGACCACATTGAAAGGAACTGCTGGAAAACACTTATCAAGTGTTTGCTGTTTATGAGACAGTAACAAGTGATCGAGGTAGTTCCCTCCTCAATCTCACAAACTAATTTCTGGGAACAACTTTCTTTTTTCATGTGGTGGTGGGATGAGGTGGGGGGGTCTCACTTTGTAGCCCAGGTTGCTCTCAAACTCCTACCCTCCTGTGTCAGCCTCCACACCTGGCTACTTCTCTGGCTTTGTTGGATGAATTTCCTGGGTCATCCACATCACAATAATAATATTTACAAGAGGGTATAGACTAGGGAGCTGAAATATATCCTTTCCTCTAGGAAAACTAACCTAAACTATTTAGCACTGACATTACACACCAGATTTATCCGGAAGAGTCTAGCCCCACTCTCCTTGATAAGCAATCAAAACTCTTTTATTCCACAACCTGTAAAGACAGATTTATAAGCAAGCCTAAATTCAGGTCAGTGGATCACAATAGAGTATGATTACATATACATAATGTCTAATAAAAAAAATGACCACAAGACCTTAAGAACATATACCTCCCTTGTTTGCTTAATGGATTGCTCCTCTTATACGAAAAAAAAAAATCTTGTGAGGAAAGCTGAAAGCTGAAAGATATGTGTGAGAGAGGGAGAGAGAGATGTATGGTTGCCAGGCAGACTTCTGGCAGAATTCATTTACCAAGAGTTTAGCATGTGACTGTGGAATTTGGGAAGCATGGCCTCTGTTGCCCCACCCTCAAGGACCCTGCCATCACCTGGTGTGAAGATATGAGCTTCTCATTTTTCGAGGCATGAGCCCACAGAGGCAGCAAGGAACTGTACTTTCCTCCCATCGTGTTCCAATAGCATCAGGACAAGGAGCTCCCCGGGCTGGAACTGCAGTTGGGATCCATGGGAAAACAGCTCAGAGGAGTCTCTAGAAAGTTCCTCCCCATGTTTGCCTCATGCCCTCGGTGCCAGGTGCTTTCAGCATCCTCTCATTCATGGACTAAATACAAACTTTTATGCCCTGTGTTTAAGTGCCCCATCCACAGCCAGGAGCCGCTATGAGTTTACCAACATTAAAGAATATGGAAAAGCTGCCCTTTTGAGGCCAGAGGAGTTATTTCAATGGAAAAGATTCACATTTGATTTTCCTATCATAAAGCAATGAATTTCAAAATGTGTAACACAGATAGGGCCCAGCACAGCCCTGTCATTGGGTACCACGGACCTACTGTAAGTTCTTTTAACTAGATGTTCACATAGAAGAGGAACAGCCCACTCCATGATATGCAGTCTAGACAAAGAAAAAATTACAGCCCTTGACCAATGTCCTCTGCGCTACTTTTGGGATTCAGAACACCCCTGTTGGAGCGTCTTTAACGCCCTTTCCTATATGTCTTCTTTGAAATAAAGCTCCTCTAAAGCTAACCGAGGTGTTTAATCACACAGAAATACTGGTACACAAAAATCAAGCCCTAATTCCAAAATGGAAAACATATCAAGCAGCCGAAAGGTAAATACATTTGTTTTAATTTCTGAAGAAGCCTTATAAAACTGGTCTTCTCCTCCCCCATCGTAGGAGGTTCAGCACCCAATGCTTCCCTATAAATAGTTGTCAATAAACACAACTGTTGCAAATGTATTCAGTAAATGTTAAGGTCAAAGGCCTTCACTGTTTATTGCCTTGTAAACTCAAAGACAAGTGAATTTATTGCTTGAATGAGTTTCAGGGTATTGGCCTTCATAAAAGTTCTGAATCCCAGGTACAAAATGCTCCATCAGCTCACACCAAAGCTCTTCTGCACAGAGCTGAGAGACCGCCCACCATCAGATTCATAATTTAAACACGTCTTGGGAAGTGTATTGTTTGCCATGCTGCTTAGATCCCCATGGATTAGAGCTGCACAACGCCTGTCATTATTACAAGAACCTGCTTCAACTAAACTATAAATTGCTGCTGCTTTGTAAGCAATACAACACAGTAGCCCTACTGGTGACAACCCTCTGAAATCAAATAAAAAAGAAGTCAAGAACGAAAGAGCTCATTTGCATCTTGTCTTTGCAAGGAGGAAATGTCAGTCATCTCCTCAATATGAAATCTGTCCAATTTTAGAAGGACCACTTTCTTAGAGGATCACACAAAGGCATATGGACAAACTCAAATATCTATTTTTGTATTATTCAAAACCTAATATTTTGAAATGTTACTTACAATGTTATGTAACAGTGTCCTGGTTTTACTAAAAAAAAATTAAGTGCAGTTACCTTAGAAATCTTTGTAAACAGTATGTGTGGAAAATGCCAACTAAGCAATTTTAAAAGGACTATGTAATTGTTTGCACATTGCATTGGTCTACATTAATATCTTCCTTAGCAGATAGAAACTTTCAGGTTGAACCTATTTCTATGAGTAAAGCTCTGTCTGGGCTTCAGAAGTACTTGGCTTGATGCGTCTTGAACATGAACAAAAGCAACCTAATACACAAGGTTTCCATAACAGTATCAGGGATGTGCCATCCATCATGAAGTATGAGACTTAAAATCTCAAATCATTGACGATAAAAGTAAGCAGTCTACACTTCTGACACTCTCTCTGCTGTGGTGACATTGCCTCCAAGAGCAGCTGAAATCTAATTCCCTACAGCTCTGAATTAAGATGATATTAAGTGTTCTGACCATCAAAACATGGAGTATGTGAAAACTACATGTACACATCACTCCACTGCAGGGCTGGCAGCTGAAGTGAGCTGGTTTTTGATGTAACCCGCAGAACAGGAGTCTTACTCTGGTTTTCTCTGGTGAGATACTAGATTATATCACTTTTATGCTTAATAAATTTTCTTTCTCCTAGTAAAAATTAGGTCATTCTCCATTTTTTCCCCCAAAGGGTGGTCTAATTCATGGATTTCTTCTCTATCTAATATGATAATGTAATAATTGGAAGATATGATATGATTTTACAAGTAATTGCTTAACTCAATGAAAATATATTAGATAACAAATGACCCATATTATACAAAAATACATAAAGCATTCTTTTCTTCTGATTTCCTGGTTGGTCAGTTTTGGGTTGATTGGTTGGTTTGTGACAAGGTTTCACTACGTAGCTTAGGCTAGCCTTGAGCTTACAATCTCTTGCTGATAAACCTGGAGTCTCTGTATGAATGAAGATGACCATCTTTTGGGAAGATTATGCCTTCTAGAAAAACCTTGCTCCTATTACTCTTTAAAAAGATTAGTGTGTGAGATCTTATATTAAACCTGTACACAGGTTCATAGTGACTTTCTCCTTAATGGGGGAAAATGGGAATAATCACACTGTCTCGCCAATGAATAATCACCAGGAAATTATACCAAGGTTTTTTTTTAAATGCTAATCTTAAAGACTACACTGTACGATTTCACTTCTATATTGTGTTTGAAATACCTAAAGTGTAGAAATGGAAGATAGAGGGGCCAGGGAGATGGCTTGGTGGTTAAGAGCACTGACTGCTCTTCCAGAAGACCCAGGTTCAATTCCCAGCACCCACAGGACAGCTCACAACTATCTGTGACTCCAAAGATGACACCTTTACTCAGACATAGAAATAAGCAAAGCACCAGTGCAAATAATATATATTTATATGGATAGATAGATAGATAGATAGATAGATAGATAGATAGATAGATATTTTAAAATGGAAGATAGTGATTGCTGGGGCAGTGGGCAGGAGGCTACCATAGGAGGAAGGGCTGTAGCTGTGAAGGAGCAGCAATGGCCATCCTGTGGTGACAGAGGCACTGCTGTGTGTTGAGGGTGAGAGTAAACAATGACCTACACACAGCTGGGACAGACTAAATATATACATACTCTCCCACAGACAGGTGGGAGACCTACACAGGATGACTGAGTGCATCACTGTAATGATCTGATTACGATATTATCGTAGAGTTTTACAAAATGCTACCACTGGGGAACAGGGCAAAGAGTGCACGATAGCTCTGTCTTGTTTCTTTGGATGCTTATGAATCTAAAACTATCAGTGAAATCTTTAATCAAGACAATTTAAAGTTAATATGGTTACATGTGTGAGATACTTGACTAGCATGTGCAATATGAACACGGAGGCGCATCAGGCATTATCAATTATCCAAAACACACCCTGTGCTGAAATGGATCGTGCAAGGGACAAGAACCACATCTAACCACAAACAAGTCTGACTGTGATTTTCCATCAGCTTCCAAGGGACTGTCAGTTCTGAATCTCATGGGGACATGGAGGAAGGTGGGATGGGCTTTCAGTTCGTTTCTGTAACCCACAAAAGAACCCTCTCTGACTAGCTTCATGGCTCTTGGTTTCAGTTTCCAAAATGTCATGAAAAGCAGGACGCTGCTGCACATAGAGGATCCAGCTGAACTCATGAGCTGCACCTAGAAATATGTTAATTATCCGATGGTACAAACTCCGGAAGGATTAGAGGGATTTCAAGGCAGATGGCTGAAACTTTGCTTCATTCCAGGTCCTCAAGGAAGCTGAGCTCTGACACCAGCAAAGGCCTTCTCTCTCATACCCCTGGGCTCTTCAGAATCTAAGGCACTTTTGATAGAGATTGTCCCTGTGATCAAGGCATTGATTATATCTTTCAACACAGGTAGGAATGTATTTCAGATAAGACAATTTTGCGTTTGAAAAGTGATCCATGATCTTTCAAGTAAAAGACATTTCTATAGAAACACTCTTCAGAATAAAGCCCCTAAGAAGCAGAAAGGTTTTTAATGTACAGAGCCCTTATTCATTGTAAGGGGAAAAAATAGGAGGCTGTGTCAAGCAATTTTGACAAAAAATCAAAAGAGATGTGTTTGTCTTGAACCAAAGGAAGAAAGATGGGACCCCCCCCCCCAAAAAAAAAACAGAAAGAAAGAGAGAGAGAAAAGAAATATCATTGCAGTCTTCTGCTGAAGGCTAGAAGGGGAAGGGGTTTTCTTTGTGTACCTCATGGATCCAGAAAAAAAGTGAGCAGTTTGGAAGTATCTTTAGGTGCATCCGTCAGATCCCTAGAACTTGTTTTGTAAGCATCAAAATAGAAATCATGGCTCTTCCTGTGCCAATTTTCTGGAGAGAACATAAGCTTGGAACTCTTAAGAGATTCCTGTCAGAAGCGATTTGAAGATGAGATGCACAAAAGTGAACTGGGCATACTCTCTTGACCTGACTTTTCTAAATCAAAACACCACGTGAGTATTTGCAGATGGATCATCAGCTGCTGAAGTTATACCTTTTGGGAATCTCAGTTCCTCTAAAATAACAATAATAATGATAAAGTAGTGTGAGTTAATGAACGTTACTAGTTGGTAAGATTGCTAAAAATCTGTCTTTAGAGCACGTTGCCAAGTTTGGCGGTTTTTGTCAGTCTATAAGAAAATCCTACCATTTGTTTTTATTTTATTCATTTAACTTTCCTACAATATTGTCTCAGATTTTGAGGACTGAAGGTCAAGTTTTACAACTGAGAAATAAATAGGGAGGGCTGAAGAAAGGCAAAACTCAGCACCTCCTCAGACAAGCTCACTTCCATAGCTAATGCCAGTGTCCCTCCACCCCTCCCCACTCCCCCACCCTCCCACCCAAGGGATGGTCCATCCACGCAATCCACAGTATTCACCAGAACCAGGAGACACACCTTAATTTCTTTGGGTTCTTATGACTATACAGGTTCCAGTCACATCCTCAGATGTTTTCAACATCTTGGAAAAGCGCAGGGACTAAATAATCACTGCCTTCCAGTAGGAACAGAGCTTCAAGAATCACATCCCAGACCAGGGTTGGCCCAGTGGGAAAAGACACTTGCTGCCAAGCCTGGGGACCTGAATTTGATCCCTGGGGCCCACATGGTGGAAGGAGAGAATGGACTATCGCAGGTTGTCCTCTGCCTTCCACAAGTACCCCCATCCCAGAACAAATAAGTAAATATAAATTATTAAGAATTAAAAAAAAAAATTTGAGAGCTTGTTTTGTTTTTAAGACTCATTTAAAAATTTTTCAAGCCACTTAAGTAATTCATCCAAGTATGGTCTGTCCTTAAGCTTGAAGAAACACCAAGAGATTCTTATCAAAGCTTGCAGGAGGCACTAATTAAAATTCCACATATCAGAGACACACAGTTGACACGTTCAGAGCACCTGCCTCCCTTCTCTAGATGGGAATCCCACTCAGAGCAATTACATTTTCAAATAGCCTCACAAGTTAACCCATAGACTCACTGGAGTGCAGACATTCTGTATGTCATTGTCAAAAGCACATTCTACCACCCATGTCACCAAAGCACAAATGATGCCCTTCAAAGTTGTTTGGAGGTGCTGACGAATGAAAGAAAATTCCAGGGACTTTTGAAACTGGTCCGTTTATTCTTACATTTCTCTAAAATTGTCTAAAACACCATGTTGAGGATGTTCCAGATACCTGAGGGAAGACAGCTGTGTTAAAGTGTTTTATGGTCTATTCATCCCCACCTTGCAACCTCCATGCCTGCTGATCTGTCTGAACCCCATCAGCAAATCCATAGGTTGCACCCTCATTGTTTATGTCTATTTAAATTGTCACCTTCCCTGTTTGTCTTACAGCAAGGATCTGGCCTCTTGTAATCCCAGTCTCTGGTGCTCTGCTTTCCTCCTCAGATGCTCTGCTCCATAAATATCCCCCAAAATGTATGCTTCCAAGGCACCTGAGCTTGAGACAGCAACAAAATCAGGCTGTCTTCCAACGAACCTGCCTCATGGGGTACCAAGGATGGTGATGCCAACACTCCAAGGTCTGGTCTCCCTAAGATCCTCAAAGCATATTAAAAGCTTTCACACTGACTTTCCTAACATTCTTGAGAGAGCTGGACAACCTAATACATCAGCTGGAAGGGAGTCCAAGACACACAGATGCTTCATAGGGAACTGGCCAAAATGCAATAAATTATTCCATGGTGTGCTGTGCAGCCATTTAAACCATGGCTTGGACAGTTAGTGAGGTAGAACCATGAGCGCCTATATATCATTAGGGAGACAAAAAAACAGGTCATCAGACTGAATGCACCATGTGATATTCTAGCAAACGTGTAGTTTTGCACACATTTCACACTCACAAAATTCCCATCATTCTACAGCTACCCCACATGGAGATGGACCTCTGGGCTTCAGGACTACTCGGTTATGCCCAAAGAAACAAAACAATGAGCTAAAAACGAGTCTTGAATTCTTTTTCGTGTGTTTATATTTGTTGGAGACAGGGGTTGTAGCCTAGAGTATGTCAAATTTGCAATCCTCCTGTTTCTGCTTCCCAAGTTCTGAAATTATAGGTGTGGTTTCTTTTTTAATTAATTTTTAATTCTTTTGTATATTTGTTTGTTTGTTTATGATGCTGGAGATTGACCTGGGACTTCAAACATCTGAGCAAGTGTTCTACTACTGAGCTTTATACGCCAGACTTTAATTTTTAAAGAATGTATTAGTGAGTGTGACAATTAGTTAGTTTGAATTGTCAACTGGATAAAAACCTAAAATAACTTAAGGAGAGAGCCTCAGTGAAGGACTGTCTAGATGAGGTTGACCTATGGGCATGTCTGGGAGAGGAGGGCTGCCTTGATGGTCCTAACTGAGGTGGGATGCTTTATCTGAGCATTGTGGACAACACCATTCCCTCAGTTTGACTCCTTCTCTGTGAAAATAGAGAAAAGTAGCCAAGCACTAGCTGTGAATGAAGTCATTTCTCGCCTCTATTGACAACGGGTGTGATATGACTAGCCATTTTAAGTGTTTGCTTGATTGCTCCTCAGAGATGGACCCAGAACTGTAAACCAAATAAACCCTTTCTCCCAGCCATGGAAAAGAAACCAGGACAATGTGCATTCATTGTACAAAGTGACAACCTTCACAATGACAATGTCATTCAAGCATGTCATGTTCTCTGCTGTACTTGCATCCCATGACTGTCTCTTGTCCAGATTCCTCTTCCTAGATGGATCTACAGTCCTGGTTTCATGCTGGAATGGCTGATTCACCATTAGAAGTCAGGCTCCCTAGCATCTGTTAATTTCCTCAGTGTGTGTCTTCTCAAGGGGATCCACTGCCAGTCGCCAGATAGGTATTGCCAGACCTGGTGCTAGAAGCTCTGTTCTCACTGGTGCTACAGTCCAGCCCCATGTTTAAACTGCAACCCAAAGACAACTCTCATAATATGCAGCAAACTATATGTTGCATATAGGTTTTCTTACTTTTTATTTATCATACTGTATACATTTCAATAACACCATAAACATCCATGGTAAATAATTTCTTGCCTGCCTTCCTTCCTTCTCTCTCTTTCTCTCTCGTTCTTTCTTCCTTTCTCCCTTCATTTCTTAAGATAAGGTCTCATGTAGCCCAGGCAGGCCTCAAACTCGATATATAGCCAAGGATAGCATTTAAGTTTTAATTCTCCAGCCTCCACCTTCCAAATGCTGGGATTAGGAGCATGTGCCACCTTGACCAGTTTCTGTGGTGTTGGAGACTGAACCCAGCGCTTCATGCATGGTAGGCGAGCACTCTACCAGCTCACCCACACTAGCTGAGCCCCACCCATGCTGTTGTTCTTAATCATTTAAGTTTAAAACTGTTTGTGCTCCTTCATTCCCTGGGAAAGATCTTTATAACTAGACAGAAACCTAGCTGTCATTTCCCTCTTGTGATAAATTCAAGTATATAGAGATAAAAACCTCTGCAGCATGAAAAATATTCTGCAAACTAAAAACAAAGGCCAAACTGGGGAGGAGAGTGTAATTTGCAACTGGGAAGATGGCTTGGTGGCTACGAGTACATCCCTCTCTTGCAGAGGACCCAAGTTTGGTTCCCAGCACCCACCTCAGAAAACTCACATCTTCTTGTAATTCTGGCTCCAGAAGGATCTACCTGCCTCTCCTGATACCTGCACTCGTGTGCAAATAACACACACCCACACAGGGATACATATAAATATACAAAATCAGAAATAGAACAAAATCTTTTACAAATAAACAAAAATAAAAAAGTTTTTATAATTTGTTTCTCAGAAACACCATCTCTTGTAACTAATATACTTATTCACCTTCCTGGTTGGCTGTTGGAAATAAGCAATGGTAAATCATGAGAGAGAGAGAGAGAGAGAGAGAGAGAGAGAGAGAGAGAGAGAGAGAGAGAGAGAGAATGCTCTTAGATATGTGGTTGAGGAATTTGGTGTAGAATTCACATGGAGAGTTCATTTATTAAACTTACCCAGCCTGATAAGGGCTGTCTGGGTGGGCTCAACGTAAGCATAAAGGTTTTTACAGAAGGGAGGCAGGAGTACCAGAAATAGAGACAATGTGGCACCAATGCAAAGATCAGAGAAAAAGGACCTGAAGATGTTCCTGTACTGGCGCTGTAGGTGGGGGAGGCCACAAGCCAAGGAACACAACTTTCAGAAGTTGGAAAAAGTAAAGCAACTGATTTGACTCCCAACTCCCCCATCCCCCAACCCCACCCCAGGCCCTCCGACCTCCCCCCACACTGCCACAATCTTCCAGAGGTAGCACAGTGGGTCAGCATTTGAATTTTGGCCCATCTGACCTCCAGACTAAAATAATTACCGTGTATTGTTTATGTCACTGAGCTTGTGGCAGTTCCTCAGAGCAGCAGGAGAACACTAATGCACACGGAAATCTGACTGTCCATGCGTACACAGGAACACACACCCTCATCCTTATACAATCTCTGTCCCCGCATTTTGCCTAAAACAGATTTGCATAAAGGTACAAGGATGCAAGCGCCACTTTTTTTTCTCTAAGAACAAACAACCGGAAGCTGCATTATTACCTATCAAAATAATTAAAATGTATCCACTCCAATGTAACAATATGCAACCATACCAAAGAAGTAAGGGGGTTCTTTAGGCTCTGACAGGAGACTTTAACCAAGCTATTATAAGGAAGAAAAGGAAGGAGTTTACGGAGCAAGCACTATGGGTTCAGTAAGGTATCAAGTGACTCAGAGTGGAAAGGGGAGAATACATACTTAATTTGTGCATATGAACAAGTATCTATGGAAGAAAAAAAATCAGAAACTAGCAATATGTGCTATCTCCGGGGACAGAACTGTGTCACTGGACAAAGGACGGAAGAAGAAATGCTCACTACATACCCCTTGGATTTTATCCAAATCTATATGCAAATAGGTTATGTGAGTAGGTTACTATTGCTAAATTAAAAAAAAAAAAGATTATAAATTGAGCCAGAATAAAATCATATAGCTGGAGCCAGAGCAATGCTGAGCCAGTAAAAGTGTCAGTAGCAGGTAGATTTCTCCAGAAACTTTGTAGGACTCTGTAAGCTATGCTGTGAACTCCTGCTGCCCAGTGAATTCAAGGTGCTCTTCTCAGCATAAGAAGAGGAGAGTGTCAGGGTGTTGTTCTGGGTGAACTCTAGTGGTGCTAATGAGCCAGAGGCCATCACTGAGCTGGAGTAGAGATAGACATGTAAAGCCTCCAAATGAGAATTCATATTTGCTTAAAAGGTGAGAACTCTTTGGAAGTCCATCTATCAGATATCTTGGCCCAGTCGTAGAAATTATGTAGGTTAGAATGCTGTGCTTGGACTGGAGAGATAGCTCAGCCATTAAAAGCTAGGCTCACAAGCAAAAATATAAGAATGTTATACTGGGGAGGTAGTTAAGGGGTTATGAGCACATTCTGGTCTTGTAGAGCATTCAGGTTTGATTTCCAGCACCCACATGGAGGCTCACAATCATCTATAATTTAATTCCCCGGGAATCCAACACCCTCTTCTGATCCATAGACAAATCTGTGAGGAAATACACATACATATAAAATAACAAATCTAAAGGAAAAGTCCCACTCAGTGAACAAAGCCATAGGAGGACCATTACATTACATTTCATACAAACAACAAATAAGGTTGGCCTTCTAGATCTACAGGTTCCAGAGCTGCAGAATGAACCAGTCTTGCACAAAGGTATGTGAAAACGTCACACCTGCAACTGGGCACATACAGACTCTTTCTTGTCAGTGTTTGCTTAAAACAGAGGACAGCAACTATTCAGATTACAAAGCAGACGTTATTGTAAGTAACCTAAAGATAGTGTAAAATACACAAGAGGGGCCAGCAAATGGTAGAGTGGATAAAAGTCCCCACTTAAGGATCTTAGTTCCATTTCTGTGACCATATTAAAAATGGGGGTTTGCTGACTCAAATATGTAACCCTACCACTTCTCCAGTAGTGTGGGAGGTAGAAGCCTGCAGGCCAGATAACTTGAGGGTACTGCAATGATAAGAAAGGCCCTGCCTCGATGAGGTGAAAGGAGAGAACCAACTCCTTGAAATTATCCTCTGATCTCCGCACAGGAGCCTGCACACATCCACACAATAACAGCAGCAGCTGCTGCCGCCACAGCAGTGACATTAATAGTAGCAGCAGTAAAATTACATATACATGAGGATGTAAACAGCTTAAATATGAAGACTAAACCATTTTCTATTAGATACTTAACTGCCTAAGAATTTGAGCATCTGCAGGGGGTCCTGGAACAAATATTCCTCCGAGACTAAGAGATAATTATAATTTAAAGGAAAATGTCTCAGTAAATGTTAGAACCTGAGTTCGGATCCCCAGAACCTGTGTAAAACCTGGCATGGTAATATGAGGCCTTAACTTCAGCTGACAAGCGGGGGGTGGGGGGGTCAGAGACAGGAGGAATTCTAGGGTTCCCATCAGCCAATCTAGCCAGATGGGGAGCTCCAAGTTCAGTGAGAGACCCCGCCTCAAAACAAAAAAGAATGGAGAGTGACTGAGGAAACACCACCCCCAACATCAACCTCTAGTCTTCACACCATGCAAACATATGCACAGTGCACACACATACCAACATACATTCATACACAAAAATGCTTAAGTAGTTGCTATTTGTCAGAGCCAAGTTGATCCGAGCATCCTGAACATTAGGCAAGCCAATAGGTAAGGAGCTTCCAGAGGTCGGGGGCAGTCTTGAGCTAGCAACTGAGAGCAACAAGGAGGTGGCTTGTATGGGAACCAGTGGTCACAGTGTACCAGCTCAGACCAAGGACATATGTTCCTGACAGCAAAGGACGGAGGCCAAGGACAAACTTACACCAAGTTAAAAATGGGTCTCCAATCTCCCCTGTGGCTCGGAAGTTCCTCCTGAAAGTAAGGCTGGAAAGGCTCACAACCTGTGGAGTGGGGTGAGGAGATGGACGACCCAGAGAAAATGTTCTCCCACCTCAGGTAATAAACGTATTCCTTTTCCCCAAAATACTGTTAAAAGATATATTTTTTTAAATCTTTAAAATAAAAAAAAATACCTTTAAGCTGACCTCCTGCCAAAGTCCACATCAATTATACAGGTTCAGTCAGGCGGATGCTCGGGAGGGGATAATGTTACATCCAGCTGGGCACTTTGTAGTTAGCACAAATGTAATATAACGCGCAGCAGAGTTCGTCAAGTGTCTGTCTGGATTTTCAGTTTTCATTAGCGCCATAATTAAAACCACATTTTCAGCTCTATTACCTGTAACAAGAAAGGAATGAGAAATGAGGTTGTCAGGGTCAGGCTTTTCCAGCTATTTATCCTGAGGATCTGCAGGCCACAAGCTGTTGAATTTGCTGTAAACCAGAGCTAGCGGTCCAGTGTCGCACCCTGACCCATCCTGTGTGGCTTGGGAGGCACATTTATGAGGTCACTTCCTTTGAGTGGCCACTGGGTCTTGATGTCTGCAGTGCACACACAAGGCAGGCAAACCCACATTCCACCACAGTGGTGGAGTCAGCCCCTGCCCTCGAAGGGGCTTTTCTCAAACCAAGACCCAACTGGAGGTAGAGGCTGAATCAATGTCTCATTGGTTAAGAGAGTGTCCCACTCTTGCAGAGAACCTGAGTCAGGTTCCTAGTGCCTGTGACCAGCAGCTCACAACCAATGCCACTGACTTTTTGGGTACCTGCATTCACATGCACATGCTCACATACATATACATAATTAAAATAAATAATAAATCCAAAAAACATGACAAGAAAAAAAGAGAGAGAGATTCAATTGGCACATATCCTAAACACCCACAGGTTATCTAGTCCTATTAAGGACAGTAATCCCAAAACCATAAAGAGCATCAAAATCATGCAGGAGAGGGCTAGACTGGGGTGGGAATGTTCACACATGCGCATACACACACAGATACACACACATCACCTACAACCAGCACACATATGCACATACATGTACTTCATAGAGCCCATGCTGAATGCAGCAAATCCTGTCTCCTGGCCTCCAAAGCAGACCTTCGAGCAGATGCTGGATAGTGGCCACTGGCCACCCTGCTCTGGGCCCGTTCACACTCACTTCCCTCTTCCATGCTGATGAGTGTGTCTGCTCTGCTTCCTCTTCTCCCACAGTCTGTTCCCTGAAGAGCTGGTGGCCCATGTCACTGCCCTGTGCAAACCCTCTGATGGCATGGCTCTCACAGTCGAAGCCTGGGCCCTCACAGTGAGTCTGGAGGCCCTATCTGCTCCCTCTATCCCATGACTTCCTCATTGAACCTTCCTATACCCCCACTGGGAGTCTCCACTTCTGTCCCTCTGCCTGGAATGCTCTGGTGTCTGAAGACTTCACTGTTGCTTTACTGGAAATGCCTCTTCCCTTCTTACTGGGAAGCCTGAATGGTCATGCTGCTTCATGGCACACACCACCAGCACCCCACCCACACACCGGGCCACGACAGCTTCCATTTCCTCTCTTCACTTTATTTCCTTCTAGGCATTTAATGCCCTCTACTTCACCATATAATTTATTTATCTGTTCGTCTTTCTGTCTCTACTCCCCAGGAAACAAATTTTTATTCAAACAGAGATTCTTGGCTGTTTGCTCACTGATATGTCCCCAGTACACAGAGCCGGACCTCAATAAATATCCAACAATGAATGAGTGCAAGGTAGGGTGACTAGGTACAGCAGCGGATGCCTTTCTCTGCATGGATAGTGACCAGTCCTCCCCCAACCAGTCAGAAAACACCAAAACCAACCTTTCACAGACCTGCCATCCACAAGTAAACCTCAAAGAGTCTGCCATGTATTCTTCCCCAATGGACCCTCACCAGCACTTGATAGGAGACAAGCTGGACCTCCACATTTGGGCAGAGAGCTCTGACACTTACCATAACACTGTTCTCTTAGCATCCCAGCCCAGATTCTGCCTAACTGGGCTGACACCTGAGTACCAACTTAGATGGCTGATCTCAAGTCTCCTTGACTAGGGCCACAAAACCCAGACTGTCATCAAACGTGATTCTGGATACCTGTGTGATGAGTTTGGGGAATGAAACTCGGGTTATTCAAATTGGTAGATTTTGAGTCAAGCCAATTGGCCTCTGTGATGTAGGCAGGCCTCATTCAATTGATGGAAAGCCTGCATAGAACAAAAGAATGCCCCCTCTTGACCAGAGGGAACTCTGTATCAGACGGCATTCAGATCTGAACAGTAGTCCTGCTTATCCCTGGCTCTCCATGGGCCAGCTCAGAAGCTTTGGATTCACCAGCATCCATGACCATGTGAACTGATTCCCTACAATCCATCTCCATTTTTGTATGTGTACTTTCTCCTGCTTCTGAGCCCAAAGAAGCCTAATTAAAACATGTGCCTGGGCTGTGAAGAGCCATTCTCCTGGGATCAAACCCTTTCCAAGGGTCACTTGCTCTGGAAGCACAGCCCTGTACCAGCGTTCACCAATTTACTCTCCTCCCAAGGATATCCTGATGGCCACTTCCCATGCTGAAGGTCAAGAATTATGTCTAACAAAAGCTACTACTTTGGTGGTTTATTGGTCAACCTCGTATTACCTGTAACAAAATGCCTGAGTCAATTAACTTATAAAGACAAATGGTTCATTTTGGCTGGGAAAGCTCCAATTCAAAAACAAGGGACTTCGTTGTTTGGGGCCTCTCTGGAAAGAGCAACGCATTGTGGCGAGAGCCACGGTAGACCCAACAGCTTACATCAGCAGATAGAAAACAGAAAGCTAGAGGCCAGAGTGGGCCAGAAAGACAGTACAGTGGGAAGGGGCACTAGACCTCAAGGCTGACCTGAGTTAGGCTCTTGGGACCAACATGGCAGGAAAACTGACTTCCATGTACAAATCCGGGGGGGGGGGGGGGGACTTTTTTAAGAGGCCAGGCTGGGGTTCTATATTATCTTCTAAGGTGCATTCCAATGACTTAAAGGTTAGACCATTCTTCCTGAAGATCCCATGACCTCCCATTAGTGCCATCCAGAGGCCAAGTCTCTAACCCATGGACATCTGTTGGTGCACAACAGCTTCAGGAGTAGGAACATATTTCTTTGTTTGTGATGACATTGTGAGCCATTTCAGTGGGAATGATAATGTGACTACAGATGTCACATTGCAAACACTGCATCGTGGTTTTGTGCTCATGTGTGACTGAGTCTGAGAGGCTACAAAGGAGCAGTGAGAGCAAGGTTGGTCTATCCAGACCTGGGTCAAACCAGTTCAACATCTTTAAAGATGAATGCAATCAAGTTTCTTCACAGACCCTGTGGGTCAACACAAGTGAAGTTTATCTTATGCTTGGGGATGAGGCTTCCCCAAGAATCTTGTTTTTATGTTCTATTACATCATAACCCAGCCCTTAAAGGGTCTTCTAGAAACCCATGCAATTCTCTCTAGTTAGACTCTGTGGGTTGCTAGTAAAAAGCAGAAACTTCCTGTGGAAGACATGAGGCCCAGGGAGCTGGCAGTGGGGTGGATAGGAAGCTGTCCTTTTGATGGACGGAAATGAGGATCTGAAGCCCCACCTACAGACTGGTCTCTTCTACAGTAGCTCACCAGTGGTCACATCCCACGCTGATTAGTTCCTTATGTTACAAGGCCCACTCATTTTATTGCTAGGCGGGCTGTGAGGGAACTCACATATTATTCGTGGAAGAAGAGAAAATGTGCTTAGTAAATGGCCATGCAGGAAAAGAAAGAAAGTGGGTTTCTGGTCTGAAGAGTTAACGAGAGGAAAATGCGTAGGCAAACGCAGAGACAGGGGTGAGTATAGTTGGGAAGGACGAGCCGAGGAGTGACTTTTCTTTCAATGTTTGCATCTATTTCTTTCTAGTGTGGACGGGAGTGGGTGCCTGTGAGTCACAGTGTACACAAGGACCTGAGAGAAAAGCTTAGAAAAACCAGTTCTCTCCTTATACTGTGTAGGTCCCAGGCACTGAATGCCCAGTCATCACACTTGATGGTAATGTTCCTCACTGGTCATCTTACCACCCAGGAGTAACTTCTTAATATCACAGGGTTGCTTTAAAGGAGTTGCTTTGCAATACTGTCAATATGCTAATTAAGTTAGACATTTTCAAGTGGTGAGTTTCATGATATGTGAAATTATACCGTAATTTAATTTTTTAATTAAGAATGTCTGGCTGTGGAGAAACTATTCAGATGGGACATATAAGGAGAAAAAAAGAATTAGACTCTTCTGAGAGGGTCCTAGGAAACTGAGGACTGAGAAGCTGGGGGGCGCGGGGGGGGGGGGGGGGGGGGGACTGGCCAGCATTGGAGCTGTGCAGGTGAGCAGAGTGGAATGAGGAGATGCTGGGAAGGGTGGACGCGACGATCCTCATTTGTCCCCAACAGAAAGGGAGAGAGGTTAAAGTGGAAGGAGAAATTAGGTCCCCAGGACCCTGATAGGTGCAGAAGCAGGAAATACATCCTAAACAGAGGTTCTTTCGGGAAAGAATGCCTGTTTCCTTCCCTGGCTTTGAATGATCCCCCTTGCCAATCCCAGCATGCAATTCATTGATACCAACAAGGCAGGTACTATAGAGTTCACTCTAGCAGCCCAACTTTCCTACTTAGAACAGAACTATAATCAGAGGTTACAAATTTCAAGATAACTTATTACTAGGGAACAAGTAATGTGCAACAGTGAGTCTATTGTCTGTCCAAAAAAAGGAACATCTTATTTTCTCCCCATCCAACTTACATAGCAGTAAAAAGGTTCTCTGGCTTCTTTTCTAGTGATAGCGGCTATGCTATTATTAAATCAGGAGTGCCCTCTACAGGTGAAAATCTAGACTGCAGGTTAATAATAAATAATAAAGCCAGGAACAGGATTTATTAACAGGATAACTGACGAATGACCATTAAGCTCATTCCACCGTGGTAAGCCAGTTTCTCTGTTTCCGAAATCTGGAGAGAAATATTTAAAGGAAGTAAAATGTAAAGCTTTCTTGAACAATTATAATATAAACAGATTTGTCATCCCCCCTGTTGGGCACCAGTCTCCCTCTGTAGACTGAGGGAGGAGGGAGAGAGGAAGTGAATGAGGGAAGAGATTGCTGATATTCTCCCTCACAACTCAACTGGGAAGAGGCGACATGTTGCTGACTGTCATCTCGTGTTTGGCAATAGTACAGAGTACTTTAGAAGTGCAAGGATGTGTTATCCGAACTAACAATGAAGACGTACAGGTTTCTTGGCCCCAATAACAATGGCATGAGACCAAGACACCCCCATCTAGCCATAGTGTGAGTGTCTTGGGGGAGAAAAAGGAAGAGAGATGGAGGAAGCATGAAAATATGCTGTAGGAATAAAAAAAAATCTCCCCAGGGATGGATTTTTCAAAACAAAAAGTAGTCGCAGATGAGTATCAAAGCACACACACACACACACACACACACACACACACACACACACACACACACACACACTGCAGCTCCCTTGTCCCCAACATCCTAAGGGGGAGAGATTCATTTAGGAAAGAGGAAAGGCAGGAAGATATACTGAGCCTCTAAAAATGGCACAGGAGCTTGTAACAGATCTCATTCCTCTAAAAGATCCAGGCCACTTTAAGTACCAAAGTGGGAAACTGTCCCTGAGAACCACTGGCATATGTATGGGAGGGGGTGGTAAGCTCTATCCTGCCAGTCTGTATCCACTCCTTGATTTCCATTACAAACCCAAGTCTATTTATTAGACAGAAGATGGTCCAGCATTTCTGAATGTCCCATCCTTGCGTGGCTTAGTACCAGCCTGTCTCCTCTGGGTTTGTTTCAGTTTTCTCCAGCCACGTGGGAGTCCACGGGCTTTTTCACTCACTCATCATCTTGCCTCTTGCTGCTCCAGCCGGGAATGAAGTAATAATTCACCCAGTTGCTGAGGTTCCCATCCACCCAACTGCACTGTGCCGGCTTCACAGCTCAGGAATTGCAGTGCTGAACTCTGTGGTGGAGCAAACCCTGGTAAGGACCTGCCTCTCGCTGGCTTTTTTTTTTTTTTTTTTTGACTCAAAGAAAGGGCAGAAAGTGAAGTGACAGAATCCCCGGATGTCAGCACAGGGTCTTCTTTCTCTGTGTCCATGTTCTTATGACATCAACTGCCTCTAGGCTGCATTTCAACTTCAGACTGCTGGGGCCTCACACAGCTTAAAGAAAAGGCAACTATTGTACAGACGCTTGCTTCTTAATGCACTGCTTAAAAATAAATCACCAAGATGGCGTGTGGCTCAGTGAGGCCCTGGGTTCTATTTGCAACACTGAGATAGATAAGCAGATAGACAGATAGGTAGATAGATAGACAAACAGACAGATAGATGATAGATTGATAGAAAAAACATAGATTTATGGTAGAGGATTAATATATAGAGATAGATGATTGGTAGATAGATAATAAAGGATTAATATAGATAGATAATTGATAGATAATAGAGGACTGATATATAAATAGATGATAGAAAGACAGACAGACATATATCAAGACAATGCTGTGCATGGTGTCACACATAATTCCAACACTCAAGAAGCTGAGGCAGGAGGATTAAAAGTTCAGGTTCTTGATATGTTGCTAGCCTGGGCAGCATAGGAAGATCCTGTTTAAAAATAGAGAGGAGGAGGCAGAGGGGGGGGCAGGACTGGAGGGGAGCATAAATGGTGAATCTGTGACTCGGTAGTAAAGCACTTACCAGGACATGGTCCATACCTGGGCTTAGTCCCCAACAACATAGGCATCACAGGCAAAGGATCTCTCTCTCTCTCTCTCTCCTCTCTCTCTCTCTCTCTCTCTCTCTCTCTCTCTCTCTCTCTCTCTCTCTCTCTCTCTCTCTCTCTCTCTCTCTCTCTCTCCCTCCCTCCCTCCCTCCCTCCCTCCCTCCCTCCCTCCCTCCCTCCCTCCCTCCCTCCCTCCATCTCTCTCTCTTTCTCCATCCCTCCCTCTCTTCCCCCTCCCTCCCCTTTACCTCCCTCCCTGCTGTGGTTGCCTTTGAAGTACACTTCTGTGTCTTCAAAGTTGCTTGTCTGGGCTGACGGAACCTGCAGCGCCCCCCAGTGGTTGGTGTAATGCCAGTTTCTCTTCCGCAGAGGACACAGGTGCTAACAGTGTAGAATGTGTTTGTACCCAGAAGTCCCCAGAACAAAAAGGGTTCCGACTACTTCACAGCAACGATATAGTCACAAATATTTTCACATCAGAATAACCTGCTTATTTTGAAAGAAGAGACAATCCGTTTCTATTCTATTATAATAAAATATTTAACATCTGAGATCTAGAAATTACCACCCCAAACCAATGAGAAGTCATTTCCATGGAACATTCAGGATGAGTTTGTGGGCACAGTGGGGGCTGGGTGTCTCCCAAAGAAGACACGATGATGTGAGAGAAAATGTTTCTGTTCTTTGATATGATGTGTACTTTTGTTGAATGGACTTGATGTGACTCTTAATCAGTGACTATGCCGTAGAACCAGGCCTTTCATTCCCTCCCCAGAACTATGAACTTCTGCATAATGAGTACAAACCGGTACTTGAGAAACACAAGATGGGTGGCCAGGGAAGAGCTACAGCACATGACTGGAAAGGGGCCAGCTCTCAGAAAGACTTCTGGCTTAGTTAGGGGTTTCATTGCTGTGAAAAGGCATCATGACAACAGCAACTCTTATAAGGAAATGGGGGATTCACTTAGTTTGGAGGGGTCAGCCCATTATCATCATGGCAGGGAGCATAGTGGTCTGCAGGCAGACATGGTACTGGACAAACAGCTGAGAGCCCTATGTCTTGCAAGCAGCAGGAAGTTGGCTGACAGAGCGGGTGATATCCTAGCATA
Organism: Phyllotis vaccarum; assembly: GCA_033318265.1. NCBI lineage: Eukaryota > Metazoa > Chordata > Mammalia > Rodentia > Cricetidae > Phyllotis > Phyllotis vaccarum. Next base: position 73,325,302 of record JARWLC010000005.1, on the reverse strand, counting down.
GGAAACCTCAAAGCCGGCCCCCAAGTGACACACTTCCTCCAACAAGGCCACACCCACTAACAAAGCCACACCTCCTAATAGTGCCAGTCCCTATAAGTTTATGGTGGCCAATTACATTCAAACTATCACACATCCCAAGGAATAATGAACAGATCAAAGCTTTTTAGAAGGTAGACACTGGTGGACACTAACCACAAGTACAACACGTGAGAACTAAGGGAAAATCACTGGGTTAGCAATTCTGAAAATGTCATAATGTAAAAGGTAAGATTGAGGAAGGAGGCTACTGGGGAACTGCACTGCATACCACACTAGGATATTAGTTCCTTGCAATAGTCACTTGCACTGTGTTGCACGAATCCTAATTGGTCTTATAATAAAAACCCAGAATCAGATATTGGGGTAAATGTTGAAAGATCAGAGAGGCAGAGGAACAGCCATGAGACCCTTCTACCACCACTGAATCCTCAGGCCTAAAGAAGTAGATCCTCTCTCCGTGGATCCTCAGACTGAAATGTCTCTGAGTTCTCAGCTGAAAGGGAAGGGAAGGGAAAGGCCGAGCTCCTGTCTCCTCCCACCTTCTATTCCTCTCTCTACCCAGCCATATCACTTCCTGTTTCAGCCTTCCTAGAGCTGGGATTCAAGGTGTGTGACCCCAAGTGCTGGAATTAAAGATGTTGCCACCAGTGCCTGGCTCTGTTTCTCTTTCAGACTGGATTAATTTCATGTAGCCCACTGTGGATCTCTGCCTCTTGACTACTAGGATTAAAGGTTTGTGCCACCATTGCCTGATCTCTGTGGCTAACTCTGTGACTGGCTTTGCCTTCTGATTTTCAGGCAAGTTTTATTTCTTAGAGGATACACAAAAGTATCACCACAGCACTAACATGCTACTATCGAATTAATTAATACTTCTTTTAAGGTGCTAAAACATTTAGCTGAGCAAAAATATGTGTTTTTACATGGTACCTGCTGAGGCCCTAAGTCTAATGACCTCCAAGCAATAGTTGACTGAAGGGCTGAACTCACATCTGAAATGTTTTCTTGAAAATGTCAAATTTTATAAGAATTTCTCCCTGTGTCATGTCTTCAATCCAACACTCAGGAGGCAGGGGTAAAAGGATCTCTGGGAGTTTGAGACCACCTGGTCCACAGAGCTAGTTCCAAGACAGCCAGGACTATACAAAGAAATCCCTTCTCAAAAAAATAAAATTCTCCCTGAATAAATTATTTTTTAAGGAACAAAAGTTGCTTAAGGTGAAGAAATATTTAATTTTGTACAAGGGACAGAAAAAAATTCTGGAGGGGAGATGGAATTGTTGGAAAAAGAAGATGAGGAAGAGGAGGAGAAAGAAAAAAGTATGTGGTAATATGTGATTAATAAAAAGTCTGGAATATCAGAGGACAGAGCCTCCTCTCGAGCCCTTTTGTTGTCTGGAATATCAGAGGACAGAGCCTCCTCTCGAGCCCTTTTGTTGTCTGGAATATTAGAGGACAGAGCCTCCTCTCCAGCCCTTTTGTTGTCTGGAATATCAGAGGACAGAGCCTCCTCTCCAGCCCTTTTGTTGCTGCTGATGTTTTTTCGAGATAGAAAACTGGAAATGCCCATCTTCAAAAAGTCAAAAGACCTTGGGCAGCTAGACATCTAAAGCAAAAGGGAGGCTATCCAGAAAAATTTACAAGCAAAGGAATATTGGACCTATTGGTACCAATACACTCTACAGGGTAAAATCTCACCCCTGGCTCTCCACAGAAGTAAATGAAGAGGAGGAAGAGGAGGAGGAGGAAGAGGAGGAGGAGGAAGAGGAGGAGGAAGACTATTCTGAATTTTTATCTAATGAAATAAAACACAGTGGTTGAAGTTGGAAGGAATTCTTCCACTGCCATTTTTTGCTATCATGTGTTCATCCTTCGCCATGAGAGGATGGCTTCAAAAGTTTTAAAGATAAATATGTAAGCACATCACCAGTATGTAACTAGGGGGAAGTGCAGCTTGAAAAGCAGCACTGGTGCTTGGTTGGAGCAGGCTGTCTGTGAAATGAGGCAGCATAAATCTCCAAGGTCTGTTGTACATGAGTTCAAACTATTCTTGGCAATAACTTCAAGCATCATATTTTCTTCACTTCAAAGGTGTTCTGGCTGTCCAGTGATGCTTGACAAATGTTACGGAGCCTCTTGGCTCAAAATATTATTTTGTCATTATCCCCAATAGCCCTGTGGGTTGAATGGGCTCAGCTGGACAGTTCCCACAGTGGGGATGTCACGGGGTGGGTTGGCTGTTCAGTCTCACACCTCACTCCTGCCATGGCAGCTGATATTAGCTGGTGGCTAAGAGCCAGCCCTGCAGGGGTCTGTATGTGGCCTACACCTGGCCTCTCCCGAAGACCTGTGGAGCACAGCACAATGCTAAACTCCCAGAGGAAGTGTCCCAAGAGCAAGCATTCCCAGACACTCCAGCAGAAGCTCTATGACCTGTGAGGATCCAGGCTTAGGAAGTTGAACTGTCATTTCTACCTCCTCATGCTGGTTAAAAAGCAAATCACACTGAAGAGCTGGCTTAGCACTTAGGAATGCTTGATGCTCTTCCAAAGGACCTGGGTCCAGCTCCCAACACCACATCTGGTGGTTCACAACTGCTTGTAACTCCAGCTGGCTTCTGGGGACACTGACACACATGCTTATGCTAACATGGACAGATACACACATACAAAAATAAAACAAATATTTTTTTCAAAGGAACCAAAACTCATTGGACCAGCCCAGAATATAAGGAGAGAAAAATATAGAAGCAAGAATTCTTGGAGCATATTGTATTGCAGACCAGCTTTGGATAATTTCCAAAAGAGGCAGAAATATTCATTATGTTCTTGAAATAATGCTGCTTTTTATGTGTTTGTTTGTTGTTTTTTGAAACAGGGTTTCTCTGTGTAACCCTGACTGTCCTGAAACTTGCTTTGTAGATCAGGCTGGACTCAAACTCAGAGATTCACCCGCCCCCTCTGCCTCTCGTGTGCTGTAATTAAAAAACTAAACCACCATACCTGGCTTAATATAATATTTTTAACTATAAAACATCAGCCATCCTTGTTGTATGAGGTTTCTGGCCTGGACTTTCGGGCCTAGCCTCAAGGTTTAGATCTGAAGACCTGCAGACCCGCTGACCCGCAGTCCCACAGTCCCACAGAAACACACAGCTGCTTATATTAATTTTACACTGATTGGCCTGGGACCCAGGCATATAAATTGCTAGCTCTTGCTCTTAAACTAACTCATGATTCTTATCTTGTTCAGCCATGTGGCTGGGTACCTTTTCTCCGAGCAGCATAGTTGTCCTCTGCACCTTCTGGCTTTTCTGTGACATTTCGGCTATGTTCTTCCTGTTCCCAGAGTTTTTGTCATCTGGTAGCCCCACCTACACTTCCTGTCTACCTTTGGCTAGTCAGCACTTTTTATTAAACTCGTAGGCGGGACAGTTATTTACAATGTAACATCATAAATCCACTACACATCCTAGCAATATTTGCTTTAAAATTAAAGTAGGTGGTGCTGTTTGGGGAGGTTATGGAAGCTTTAGGAACTAGAGCCCTGCTGAAGGAAGTACAACACTATGGCAGGTTTGAGGGTTTATACCCCCTCCCTAGTTCCTGTTTCCTTCCTTCGCTTCCTGCCTGTGGATGAAATGTGATGTCTGTGTTTCCCAATTGCCAGACCAGCCTCAGCCCCTGCCACAATGCCTTCTTATCATGATGGCCAATACCCCGCTGGACCTGGGAAGCACAATGAACCTTTCTTTCTTACATCCTTTTTGTGTCCTTAAGAAAATCTAGCTGCTGAGAAAGAAAGAAGATCGAATTCATGTCTTATAAAGAGACATAGTTCTTTTCTGCCTTTGTCCTTTTTTCTAGAAGAACATATTTTTCTTGTTGAATTTCCCAATGAGGAAAGTAGAATGTAGCTCTTTCTATTGAAAAGCTTGGCTTTGGGGATAAGAATGATAGGGTATGATGTTGGGTATGAAGAGGCTGGTGTTGGGTCTTCGTTCATCTGTCTGTCTGTCTGTCTATCACAACATTTCATTTCTTTCATGGACTCTTTAAAAATAAAAAAGCTTAATGAAGAAAAAGAAAGAATTGCTAATGTTGGAAGATTCCACAGAAGAAAAAAAAAATTGGTTGTGTAGAAGAAACACCTCCTGTAAACTAAAGAAAAAGAGGTAGACATTGTCAGGACCATATTCTGACACAGAACTAGTCAGAAGGCCAAGCTAGCACCTAAGGAAACTGAGGGGGGGGGGGGGGGCGTTTCTGCAGGCAATGGTGGGAAAATATAGTAGAAGGGGTATAGCCTTGGCTAAAGTAGATGTTGGTACTTTCCTTTTGCCCTATTGAGAGAAGTGTGCTTGATTATTGCCTTAGGGTTTTATTGCTGTAAGGAGACACCATGATCATGGCACCTCTTATAAAGGAAAACATTTAATTGGGGTGGGCTTACAGTTTTGGAGGTTTTGTTCATTATCATCATGGTGAGATGCAGTGTGCAGGCAGACATGGTGCTGGAGAAGGAGCTGAGAGTTCTGCATCTTCATCATCAGGCAGCAGGAAGAGACTGTGTGTCACACTGGGCATAGCTTGAGTATATGAGACTTCAAAGCCCACCTCCCACTTCAACAAAGGCCACGAAGAGTGCCATCCCTATGAGCTAAACATTCAAACACACGAGACTATGGGGACCATTCCTACTCAGACCATCACAAATAAATGTTTGGGGTTTTGCTTGCTGTTTGTTTGGCAGGGAAAAGGATCAAAGGCCGAGCTTCACAGCAAATAAAAATAAAGAGGGAGGGTGAACAGAATGCTGTTCACTGTGCCATACACCTGTGCTTAGACATATTCACTTAATGGCTTCTGTAGTGGAAGGAAGGAAGGAAGGAAGGAAGGAAGGAAGGAAGGGAGGGAGGGAGGGAGGGAGGGAGGGAGGGAGGGAGGGAGGGAGGGAGGGAGGACAAAAGAAAATAAAAATCAAGCCCTTCCCTAAGTAGCACATGTTCCAGCCATCTTCGTGTCTTCCAAGGCAGTCCGTGTGAACGTTCCTTAAAGTTATTATTTTTTAACCAGCGCTCTCATGCTAAGTGACAGGCTCCCCCTTCCCCCACCCACCCCCACCCACAACTAAGTAAACACTGGCAGACAAGCAAGTGTGAGCCCTGGGATAGGCTCATTCATGTGAAGCTTTCGGATGTAGACTTGATGTTTCTGAAGAACTAGTGTTTTCTAATAATCCACCCAATGGGTTATGTTTGAATGTGATTTTCTGATTTCTGATTAAAGCATTATGCAGGAAATGACCTCTAAAACAAAAAGTAGCAAACAGAGGTTGTGAAATCAGTACACAGTCCCCCAGATGTTTACTGCAGAAGCTGAACAGGGCAAAGGATGTGGTTGTACCCTTTCTGTTCCAGTTTCAGAGCAAACAGATGTAAATAACTGTAGGCAGGATTTGGCCACCTTGGGACGGAGCATGGGGGGTGGGGGAGTGAGCGGATAGTGTTCTTCCCAGGTTGGAAGACGCAGATGTGCAGTATCGTTCCAGCATTTGGCAGGCTACATTACACTAGCAGCCAAGTGCATAATTGCCAGGAACCAACCAGACCCACAGAGACACCAGTCACTTCTGAATGCTGAAAAATGTTAGTAATACACCATAATAAATGTAAACCTGACTCACTTAATCAGATTTGAGTCGCAGGCTGGGGATTTCTACACAGAAGAGAGATGTTTACTGAAATCTTAAATTTCTGCACCGTCTTCCATCCAAGGAAGAACAGAACTATTATCTATGTGGCCTTGCCAGTATGCTTTATATTTCAAGTCATTAATATGGATGCTTATAACACACGTGTTCCCAATTCCTTCTGAATTCACCTCAGTATGAAGTGCTGAAATAATGCTCTTCACCGTTGTCTTGAGTCTGAAGTGAGGAAAGGATTACTGAGGGAGAGATGCTTTCTCTGCTCCTGACGCAAGACCCTGAATCTTTTCTCCAGGCCAATGAAATGGAGAAAGACATCAGTTACATTCCTCCATGAGAATAGTCTATGCTTGGAGCACTGAACTAAACGGAGGGATCTGGCCAATCTTCCCCCTAAAACAAAGGTGGGCAATCAACTCTGTCAGACCTGCCTGACTTCCCAGCTTATTTTACATACAACCTCCATGTGCTAGTGTCATGTTTAATGGTGTGGCAAAATATACTGACAGAAAGAAATCCAAGATTGGGAGAAAGGGCTTATTTGGTTTAGAATCCCAGGCCACATCCAGGGAACCCTGTCAGATTGTCATGTCACGTCCACACTGAAGAGCAGAGAGAGAATAAATGCATCCTGGCTTGTTTGGTCTCAGCTAGGATTTTCCTATTCTGTTCAGGACCCCATGCCTAGGGAATGATGCTTCCCACAGTTGTCTGATTTGTTTTTTTTTTTTAAATCAATTAACATTTAAGAAAGCACCCCCACTCCCAGACACGCCTATCAGCTAAACTGATCTAGATTATTGCTCACTAAGACTTTTTCCAGATGATTTGAGGCTGTGTCACATTGACAGTTGAAGTTAACTAGCTCAGAAAGCCGATTTCCCCAAAGATGGACCTAGCCTCAGATAACTGATCCAGCCTGAGCAGACTGGGAAATCCAATGCACAAGTTAATCCATCCATTCCAAGTAATAATCCATTACATGTTGGTTATTAAAGTGACATGTCCAATATCTCACAACCAACTTCCAAGGTAAAATTTGAATCTGGGTCTTTTGGCTTCAAAGACCTTGACCTTTCTGGTAGAGCATCTTCTTTCCTGGAGGAACCCTGACAGAATGATTTCCAAAACACAAAGCAAGCACACTGGGGAGACAGCGTGTTGGGCAGGCCTTGAGGGGAAGGCCACCGCTGGTGAACAGGTCAGATGATCTGATGCTGCAGACACAAGGACGCCAGGTCTTAGAAACATGGCTGGAAACCATTAGGTCTTCAGCCAGGGTCAGAACTGTCCCAGCAGCGCAGCAGAGGTCAGGCAGAAAAACTAAACAGGAGTGCATGTTGTCTAATTCCACAATTACTTCTAAAGAGGTTTCAGAGCACCTCTTCCCAGCTCTTTCCAGCTAGGCTATGGAAAAGACGTTTATGGAGGGAATGGCATCCGGCAAGGATTCTTCTGAGAGTGAACAGAATGATTACTACAGCACAGCACCTGTAAGCCAGGGCCCACACAGATGAGCTGAATGCCTGTGCTCAAGACCAAGGCTGAGAACTCTGACACTGCAGGGGTGTGATCTTCAGGACTGTTTACAGAACAGGGGAGAGACTCTTAGAACGTACCTTACCTCAAGGGAAAAGAAAACCTAAGCATGTAAACTGAGTTCTGTGACAGTCAAACCCACTATCAGGAAGGGACCAGTGCCATCCAGGGTTGGCCACACCCAACATCCTCTGCCCCATGCTCTACAGATTTTAGAATTCAGTGAAATTTAAAAGAGCCACCATAGTTTTCATCTTGAAGAGGTGGGGTTGGGTAAATGCCATGTTAGCAGTTTCCCCAGAGACAGATACGAAGTAGGTTATGAAGGGATGGACTGGAATGCAGGCATCATTCAGCTGCGGGACTGGGCAACCATCTGAGACAATACCCCAGCAATGGAGAGCAGAGATCCAGAGGAAGAGTAGCGCTACCTTTTGTGCTTCTTGGTGCACGGGAGCCTAACCCTGAGTATTCATTGAACTAGTTTGAGGAATAGAGACAACCACAGTTTCACATAGTTCAGGTACCTCCAAGTGCCTGTGGGCCACAGGCCTCCCAGGATGGATAGGAGTGTGGCCCAACAATGGGACAACATGTCATAATGTCAGACAATTGAACACCTCTGACATAGAGGAGAGAGAGGAAGACAGAGAATCTCCCAAAGATGACAATTCTGCTTGATTTCACGCCAAGCTGGTGATAATCAGAAACAAAAATCAGTCATTTTTGTCTAATTGCAGAAGGGGGTCATCACTGACACTGAGTCGAAACAAAGTGCTTTCTTGAAAAGAGGGCTACTTCCCAGGCCAATCACTTAATGTCAGTAGTTTTATGGTCTATAAAGTAGGCAGAGGTATGCATTGCAATGATATTTGCATTTATAAGAAAATATCTATACATGCTCTCTTAGTTAGGGTTTCTATTGCTATGAAGAGACACCATGACCTTGGCAATTCTTATAAAAGAAATCATTTAATTGAAGTGACTTGTTTCCTGTTCAGAGGTTCAGTTTATTGTCATCATGGTAGGATATGACAAAGTGTCGGGCGGTATTGGAGCTGTAAATGAGAGTTCTGCATCTTGCAGGCAACAAGAAATGGTCTTTGATACTGAGTGAAGCTTAAGCAGAAAAGGTCTCAAAGCCCACATCCACAGTGACACACTTCCTTCAAAAAAGCCACACCTACTTTAAAAGGTCACACCTCCCAGTAGTGCCCCTCCCTAAATTTATAAAAGGCCAATTACATTCAAACTACCACATTCCACTCCCTGCCCTGATAAGCTTGTAATGATATTATAATGCAAAATGCATTCAATCCAACTTCAAAAGTCCCCATGGTCAATCACAGTCTCAACAATGTTTAAAAGCTCAAAGTTCACAGTCTCTTCTGAGATTCATGCAATCTCTTAGTTATAATCCTCTATAAAAATCAAAGCTTAAAAAAAAAAAAAAAAGCAGATCACATACTTCCAACACGTGGGATATATATTACCATTCCAAAATGTAGGGAAGGGAGCATAGTGAGGAAATACTGAACCAAAGCAAGTCTAAAAGCCAGCTGGTCAAATTTCAAACTCTCCATCTCCATGTCTGATGTCAAAGTGCTCCTCAGATCTCCAACTCTATTCAGCTTTGTTGACTGAAACACACTTCTTTCTCTTGGGTTGATTCCACTCTCTGTTAGCAGCATTTCTTGGCAGGCATCTCATGGGTCTGACATCTCCAACATCTTAGGGTCTCCAAAGTAATTGAGACTTCACCTTCACAGCTTCAGGAAATAGCCTCTCTAGCCCTCCATTCAGAAACTCCCCTGACATGCCTGGCCTCAATGGTTTTCCATAATCCTGAACTCCAGAATCGCATGACTGACACTGCCAGGTTCTGCTGCTTTCCGGCATTGGAAGATGGCCCCCTCATTCAATTACATCTTTACCAACTTTGCGTCCTTCATTGCCTATGCTTGACTGTCCTGAAACTGAATCTCTAGACCTAGCTGGCCTCACAGTCAGAGCTCCAGCAGCCTCTGCCTTTCCCAGTGCTAGAATCAAAGGTGTGCCCCACCACACCCTGCTCTAAGCTTTTCTTTAGCTCCTTTTCACAAGTTGTAAATTTACCTGGGTGGGATCTTGCCCTGGAGTCATCAACCCCTTAATTCTGATTCTTAATCCATTTATCTTCTTGAACACAGAATTTAGCTCCATTCCACTTCCTGGTGCCCCTTTTCTCAATCTGTACATTTTTTTATTTGCTCAACTCACTCCTTTATGTTATAAATCTTCATTAGAGTTACCACTACCTCGTCCGTCCGGTTTGAAGTGGCCCGAGTCTAGTCCAGGTGAGGGGCGTCGAGGCTAAATAATCTGCACTCAGGAGTCGTCAGGTTCCATCACCGAGAACCGAGCTTTATTCAACACACTCTTTTATACCTCTCAAATACTTTCTCCTCGTAACTTCCTCCTAGTCAGCCCACACCCAAGGTCGTGGAAGATCCCATATCTAATGCCCCTGGGGGTGGCAGCGATAACAAGAAAGCTGCAGAGCAGAAAAACATTATGTTTATCCCCCTAGCTGTCATAAGGTTAGTCCTCAGGGAGGAGGGGGCCATGAGAGCCAAAGTGGAATTTTCCATAGGCACACAATCCAGCCTGATGTCAGGAACCAACATACCACCAACAACCACACTGCACAATCTATACTAGGCTATTTTGAAATTTCCTCTGCCAGTGGAATTAATTCAAATCTCTTAGCCCCAGGCAGTCTCTTTGGACAAGGGCAAAAAGCAGCTACATTCTTCACCAAAATATTACAAGAGTGATCTCTAAGCAACATATTAAAATTCTTCTCTTCTGAGACCTCTTGAGGTAGCCCTCACAGATTAACAAACCACACTCAACACACTGTCTTCCATGCTTCTAATAGTGTGGCCCATTAAGCAGTGCTTAGAGCACCCCACTGCTTTTCTAACCCAAAGTACCAAAGTCCAAATTCCTCAAAACAAAAACATGGTCAGGCCCATCACAGAAATACTTGGCCACACCGACTTCAGCAAGACCACACTTTGCCAAAGTGCCACTCCCTAGGACCTTATCAATTACATTCAAAGTGCCATGATGGTATTCTATGACAGTTCTTAGCATGAAGAGAAAATTACTTTTTGAAAATTTATTTGTATCTATGTGTATGTATGTATGTGTACGCACACATGTTTGTCTGCATCGTGAACATGCAGGTGCCCACAGAAGCCAGAAAAGGCTGTCATCAGATTCCCTGGAATTAGGATTACAAGTGAGCTACCTAATGTGGGTGCTAGGACTAACCCAGGTCCCTTTTTGATAAAAGTAAATGCTCAAAACTTCTAGTCTATCTCTCCAGCCCCTAGAAACATTTTCTAAGAGTTGGGACTATGGCTCTGTCAACAAGGTACTTGCTTTCAAGCGTGAAGACCAGAGTTCAGATCCTCAGATCCCATGTAAAAACCAAGGGCAGTGCACACCTGTAATCCCAGAGCTAGGGAAGCAGAGAAAAGAAGACTTTTTGCCAATCATCAATGAGCTCCAGGCTTATTTCAGACCTTGTCTCAAAAAAAAATAAGGTGTAAAAGTGATTGAGGAAGACAGCTAACATCACCCTCTGGCTTCCAGACACGGGTACCTGCATGCAGAGACAGAGACAGAGGCAGAGAAAGAGAGTGTAGCAATGTGTTCAAGGCTGTTCCCCACTTTCTCTTCTATCAGGTTTAGTGTGTCCGGTTTTATGCCGAGGTCTTTGATCCACCTTGACTTGAGTTTTGTAAAAGGTGACAGATATGGATCTATTTGCATTCTTCTAATGCAGACATCCAGTTAGATCCGCACTATTTGTTGAAAATGCTGTCTTTTCCCCCCAGTGTGTATTTCTGCCTTCTTTATCAAAAATCAGATGTCCATATGTGTGTAAATGTATGTCTGCATCTTCAATTCAATTCTATTTGACCAATGTATCAATTTTTGTGCCAATATCATGCAGTTTTTTCACTACTATAGCTCTCGACCTGGTTATCTTTTGTAATGACCTTTTTGGAAAGCCAGACAAGGCTCTCCAGTGTGGGGCTGGGTTACATTCAGGAGCTGTTGACCAATAGGTTCCCGTGGGATCTCTAAACAACCCAGGCTAATGCTACGGCAGAAGTTCCCTATCTGAAACCAACAGTGGTCCCTGTTGCCAAGGACAACATGCACATTGCTCATTGAATGTAGAGAGGTTGAGCTGGTGACAGCTTAAAGCCTTCGCCCCTACATTCTAGCCTTTTTGGTTCGAGAAGGTATTCTGCAGGTCACAGAAAAAGAAGACATCATCCCAGCCAAAAGCCTTCTACCTGTACAATCTGTCCTGCTTGCAAGATATGTGGGGCAATGGCTGTAGAACTTGTGGGAATGGCCAACAAATTTGGTTTAACTTGAAGCTCACACCACAAGGGGGAGCCCATACCCTACACTGGTTGCATGGCCAGGAAGCAAAGACAGGATACCCATAGAGCTAGGGCCGAACCTAACACAGCTGACAAAAACATAAAAGATTCCCAATGGCACTTTGCAATACCCACAGATCCGTGCCTTGTCCAGTGTCATCTGAGGCTTCTCCTGCAGCTAGGAATCCACAGCCAGACCTTATGCGAAGTCTAAACTGAAGGTCTCCATCAGGTCCCTCCCCTTCAAAGATCGGGGAACCAGGCAGAAAGAAGGGAGGGAAGACTGTAGCAGTCAGAGGGGATGAAGACCCTGGGAGAAGAAAACACGGCCCACAGAATCAACTATGCAGGGTTTACATGGCTCACAGGGACTGAAGCAGCTGGGTCAGGACCTGCAGGGGTCTGCACCGGGTCCTCTGTGTGTATGTTAGGGCTGTTAGCGTGGTGTGGAGGTTTGTCTCTGACTCTTTTGCCGCTCTTGGGACTCTGTTCCTCCTAGAAGAGAGCCTTGTCCCGCCTCCAGATAAGGGCTTCTGCCTAGCCTCACTGTGTCTCATTTTGTCCTGCTTGGCTTTTGTCGAAATCCTGCTCTTTGCTGAAGAGGAAATAAAAAGTGAGTGGATCTTGGGGAAGAGAGGAAGTCTGGGGGGAAGAGAGGAGGTCTGGGGGGGAGAGAGGAGGTGGGGGGGGTTGGATGAGTGGGGGCAGGGGAAACTGATTGCGATGTATGAGAGAAGAATCTATTTTTAATTTTACAAAAAAACTCACATTCCTTTCCTTGCTAAATCATGTATTTCATCTTTCTGCTTTAGTCCAGGGGATGTGAGCTGAAATTTCCAGATTCTTGAGTTCCAGGACAAAAGTTGCACCAGGAACACATTGTAAAGTAATCAAAAGAGAAAGTTTCCTTTTTTTTTTCCTCCTTTTCTTAAGATTTATTTATTTATTATATACATAGCATTCTGCCTGCATGTGTACCTGCATGCCAGAAAAGGGCACCACACCAGATATCATTGCAGATGGTTGTGAGCCACCATGTGGTTGCTGATAGTTAAACTCAGGACCTCTGGAAAAACAGCTCTCTCAACTCTCTTAACCGCTGAGCCCTCTGAGAGGGAGTTTCTCAAGAAAGAGAAAAGTACTCCTCTTGAGAATGGGGGTGGGGAGGTAGTTAACTGGGAAAGGGCATACATTCAAAAGTGCTTGGTCATGAGTCTCATGACCCTATAGGCCATTTACATAGCACCTGTCTCTCTCAAATTGCTTTGCTCATGAGTTCTGTTCATTGCCTGTAGTCAGGTGAGAAAAGATGCCTAGTCCATTGCCAACATTAATCTCAAGGCCATTTTCTCCAGTCCCTACTCTCCTGACACATTTCTGCTTTTGAATCGTCACTATAATTCCCCTGTGCAACAGCTATTGCACAGCCTGGATGGGATGCTGCCTTGAATTTCCTTCATCCAACAACTTGACCATTATTCAGCCACAAACAAGTTCTGAAGACATGGGAAGAACAAATCCAGATTCTTTGGCAGCCTATAACACTGGTTCATCTGTACCACCAATCCCTGGGGAATGCCCTCCAAAACCTCATGCCCTTCTGCGTTCCAGCCTGCACACACCCACCAGAACAGCCATTAAGCTCTGCTCACAGCACTCCAGGCTCACCTCCTCTGTAGCTTCATGTCTGTCACATTTCTCCCCCAAACCAGTTCCAAAGATCTGGTCAGGTTTTTTGGGTTTTTTGTTTTTAATATCCACAGCCTCATGCTTCAGTAATTTTAGAATGACTTCTTTGTCTCATTGCTATGCCAAAATACAGAATAGAAGCAGCTTAAGGAAAGAAATATTTGTTTCGACTCAAAATTTAAGGGGATAGAATTATTAAAGGAAAGCCTGGCAGAACCCATGGCAATGGGGAGGGGGCTGGGACCTGTCACATCATCAGAGTTTGGAAGTAAAGGGTGGGAAACAGTAGCATTCAACTAGGTTAGCCTCTGGAAATTCCCTCACAGACACATCCAAAGGCGTACATCAGCAGTGTTTTAGGTATTTTTAATCTAATGAAGATTAACCATCTCATACCCAATAGTAGTTGAAAAGAAAAGATACCCTATATGCATACAGTGGATGCTCTGGGGCAATGCTGGCAAGTGCAGCATGAACACATCCCACAGACATTGAGAAAAAGAGGCCAGATACAGCAGATTCACCTTACACAAATGCATTATGTGTCCTAAGAAAAAAATGAGATCACCATGGGCACAAGATAGTGAATAGAGGCACAGGAGAGGTTTCTGTAACCTGGGAATACTCCATGTTTTGATTAGTGTGTCGGTTATAAGACTAGAGATGGTTTAAACGTAAAATGTCTCCCTCACAGTCATATAAACACTTAGTCCCCAGCTATTGGTGCTTTTTTTTTTTTTTTTTTGGAGCATTGTAGAATCTTCCAAACCATGGTAGGAAATCAGAGATACATACTTTTGCTTTCAGGCTCCACCTCTTGATGGTGTCAATGATGTCTTGATGGTGAACAATGTAAAAGTCACGTTTCACAAAAGCATGTAGGATCAACAATATTAGAATGGCAAATACAGATTATTGCAACTATAAAACACAATGTCACTTAGAATTTTAAGTAGTTTTGTAAATAAATTTACAACCCACTGCAACCATCCAATACAAATTGGAACCAGGCATCATTCTGCAGTAAATCAAAACCTTTAAGATGTCAAGAGGAAGGTTATAACACTGGCAAACAAGAGCACAAAGAGAGGAAACACGTTCCTATTGGAGTCACATGTCTTTCCTGGATCCAAGACTGAAGCAAGAAGAGAGTCCAAGTGTGGGGTGAGCTATAAAAGAGGTTCTTAACCTGTGGGTCATGACCCCCTTGGAGGTTGCATCTCAGATATTCTACATATCAAATATTTTACATTACAATCCATAACAGTAGCAAAAATTATAGTTATGAAGCAGCTACAAAATGATTTTATGGCTGAGGGTCAGCACAACATGGCAAACTGTCTTAAAGAGTCGCAGCATCAGGAAGGCTGAGAACCTATATTGTGGGTTCTATATTATTTATACTGTTATATAACAACTAATACTGATAAAATGTGGAATTGAGACAGTTTACCTCAGTTAAAGCAAGGCATCCCCTGCTTTACAACAACAGGTGATGTCACTAGGTCCTAATGGCTCCCTCGGGGGAGAGGGTGAGAAGGCTCAGGACCAACAATGTAGGCACTGAGAGTCACATCAGTTTATTCTGGGAGGGGCAAGCCTTATATACCCTCCATCCTGACAGGGGAGGGATCTGTTGGGCAGGTGGCTGTTGATGTGACATGGTTCCCCCTCATTGGTCCAGGTCATCTCAAGTCACCACTCAGATGCCTTTGTCAAAGTTCTCAGGCAGACTCAGGTTGGCTCTCAGGATGTTCCATTACCGGTTTGGGCTGGCTGGTCCTCAGTTCTGTTAGGGCTGAGTTATTCCATGGGTGTCCACCACTGATATCACTTATTGTGTTTATTGGTGGTCACCACAGGAAGAAGTCCTCAACTTGGCTTGTCAGTATTGAGGAATATTTGTGTACGTTATAAAGATGTGTCTCTGCCTAAGGCTTTTTCTGATTGGCTTAATAAAGAGTTGAATGGCCAAGAGCTAGGCAGGAGAGGATAGGTGAAATTTCTGGGGAAATAGAGAGGAAGAAGAGGAGGAACCTAGGTGTTCAGATTTCCACCAGAAATTCTGAAGTTGGATAAATGAGTGCCAAACAGAGGTAGCTCAGCCACGTAGAAGAATGTTGATTAATAGAGACAGGTTCATTTAAGTTGTAAGAACTAGTTGGGGGGGGGGGAGAGCCCAAGCTGAGGCCAAGCTTTCACAATTAATATTAAGTCTCTGGGGAGCTGGTGGTCTCACAAAAGAAAGTTCAACTACATTTGAGAAAGCTTATTACACGTCGTCAGTCATGAGAAAGAATGCTTTCTTCACTGTACTCAGGTGTAAGATTCCAGTGTGCTCTCCATGGCACACAGGCCAAATTCATTAATAATAATAGTAAAGCATTTTAAAAACATGGATCAAGTTGTAAAACACATTTCCATGCACAAGGCTTGAGAGCAATCAGGTTTACTCTCTCTTTGAACCTTTCTCAAAATATTCATCAAGGGGTGAACATGTGATAACACTTTTCTATCTGGTGGTTTTATCCACTGTTTGGCCCCACATGCTTCTGATAACAGCTGTGAGTCACACACTGAAAACCCTGAGCTGGGCCAGACATTACTCTCAGTGCTTGGGAGGCAGAGGCAGGCAGATCTCTGAGGCCAGTCTGGTCTACAGAGGGAGTTCCAGATAGCCAGGACTACACAGAGAAACCCAGGGAGGGAGAGGGAGGAGGGAGAAGGGGGAGGGAGAAGGGAGGGGGAAACCCCGAGCTGCTAACAAGCACCTGCTTCTCCTCCCTAAGGAGTTTCTCGACAATCAAAAAGATACATGGTGGCTATGGTGCCATTTAACTAAGAAGCTCAGCCAGAGACCTCATCACTTTATCTGGGACTTTTCACAAGCAGCAAGAGGAAATAATCCAGCCTGGCAAGTCCAAGCTAACTGTTTTTCAGGATGGAGACCCACAAGTGTTATATGGAGAACTACATGTTTCTTTTCTGTACTAGTGTGGGTATGGGCAAACTTTTCTGTAAAACATTGATTGTAAATCTTGGGCTTTGTGGGCTGTGTTCATCACCTCTCTGTTACTGCCAAAAACATATGTTCAACTTGGAAGGAAAAGAGAGTTCTTTGGCTTATGGAGGTTTCCTACTCACTCGGTCCTGGTTTTGTGTGTATTTGGTGGGGAGGGGGTGAAGATACTGAGCTTGTACATCATGGTGCGGGAGGGGGTGAAGATACTGAGCTTGTACATCATGGTGCGAGAGCAAAGTAAATAGTTCATCCTGCAGCAGCCAGGGAGCAAAGAGAGAGGAGGAGGGGCCAAAGTCACAATACTAAGTTCAAAGGCGCACTTGCAATGGCCTAATGTCCTCCCAGTAGGGCCATAGGCTAGGGAACCAGGCCTTCAGCACGTGGGTTTTTGTGAGATGGTCAAGGTCCAAACCGTAAGGTAGGCGCACTTCCTCTGCTATGTACTCAACTGTCCCACTAGACTCAAAGGTGGCCGTGGATACTATCTAAATGATTATGTTAGGGTTTTGAGCATGTATTGGATGGTTTGCATATACCCAGTTATCAGGTGGCAGGTTTCTATGGATGCAGGACTCGGGAAACATGGCAGAAGGCAGCAGCAGATAGCAGGAGACTCTTAACAGCTGTTTCTATGTGGAGCAGAGCTTTATTGTATGTGACTATGATTAACAGAGGGTTATGATCATAGTGGCAGGGGAAGCAAGAAGAAAGAGCAATGGAAGGGAAGAAGAGAGGAGGAGAGCTCCCAGGAGAAGACAAAGGCCGAGAGGCAAATGCATGTGGAACCTTGCTCTTAAAAGGGCCTGACGTCAGAGCCTAGAGGAGGGCGTGGCTTGACATCAGAGTTCAGAGGGCATGGCTCTTAGGGACTAACAGATTGGATATACTGTGTTCCAGTAACCGTTTACAAAATGTGCCAATTTTGAAAGGTGTGGAGTAGCGAATGTCCTGCCTGTGAAGAGGATAATGGTGAACACAGCCAGCATTTCCAATCTCCTAGCTCTCTATTCCTTCCTCCCACAGGACTAAAGCCAGAGTTCCTCTCTTGCAGAGTTGGCAAGAGCTAGGCCAGATTGGGACTGTGCTCAAACTCACACCTGTTGAAGTTGGATGAGTTTGCAGACCATTCCAAGTGACTCCCTGGGCAGGAGAGGTGAGTAAGAATGCTCTGGGAAGACACTTCATGATGGAAAATAAGAATGGAATCTATTTGAGCCATCATTGAGAGAAAGAAAGTTGATGTTCTACAGCAATGGTTCTCAACCTGTTGGTCACAGTCTCTTTGAGGGATCAAATGACATTTTCACAGGGGTCATATATCAGATATCCTGCATATCAGATATTTACATTATGATTCATCACAATAGCAAAATTACAGATATGAAGTAGCAACAAAATAATTTTATGGTTGGGGGTCACCACAGCATGAGTTTGGGGGTCCCAGAATTAGGAAGTTTGAGAACCACTACTCTAGAGTGAGGAAATATTAGATACTCCAAAAAAGCCCATAGAGAAATTGTTACCCATAATCATACAGAGATATCCGTTAGCTGCCCTGAAGCCTCCCTTGAATTCTTCAACAGAAGAAAGGTAGGTGGTTGTGCTGTTTTGGTGGGCTTTGAGGGTTTTTGTAGTGTTCGTGATGGTGGTGGGTATTTTGTTTTGCTTTGTGTGTTTGTGTAGGAGTTTGCACACTATAGTGCCAGAGCTTCCTACTAAGCCCAGCTTCATTATTTCTTCTTTCTGCCTATAAAAACCCAATAAAAAATCTGCTCAGGGTCTAATGAATTTTTTAAGTTAATAACTTTACATATTAGTGTCAAACATATCATTGGGGAAATTAAATATATTTGAGCTGGAAAGATGGCTCAGAGGATAAAAGTACTCACTGACTGCCTTTCTGGAGCTTCTGAGTTCAGTTCCCAGCAACCACAAGGTGGCTCACAATCACCTATAATGAGATCTGGTGCCCTCTTCCGGCATGTAGGCAGAACACTGTATACATCTTAAACAAACAAACAAATAAATAAATCCTGTGTACCTTCCTTGGGAGACTTTCTTGGAAATTTGGACCTAGTTTAATCCAAGTTTGTCTCTTGCATCTATAAAGTTCTCCGACTTTGCCTGTGGTCCTTTGATCTAATAGCACAGCTACGAGGGCAGCTCTGCTTCTGAACCCTGAATATCCCAGCCAATCAGCAGAGCTATCGGTGAGCACCAGAAAGCCCCCTGAGCCAGTTGGCATCAGAAGTGGGATGTGTTAGGACAGTCCTGACTCACTAAAATATGACAAAAAGCATTTGAAAGGAAAAGGAAGTCTGGAGAGGCAGAAAGTGACGAATGTTTAACCCCTGGTTGCTATGGCAGCTTTTTTTGTGTGTGTGTGTGGCGAACTGTGCATTCTCTGTGGAATTTTGAGATGACCTATCATCAAAACCCCAAGGCTCATCTGGCTGCCTTGGCCATTTCAGCCAGCAGTGATGGGGTGAGGTTTACCACTCAGGTGATGCCTTTCAGTTTCATTCTCTTCTTCAGTCAGGATAATGAAGTCCTCAAATAGCCAAGGATGGATTTCAAAATAAATTTAAAATGTAAAAAGTTTGCATGTTGGTTTTGCCTCCAAGTTATGTCTGTTTTCAGTGTAAGACCAAAGCTTTAGATAAACCAGGGTGAAGGGGGATATTCAAACTTCCTGTCATTTTTTTTCTTCAACCCAGTTGTGCCACAAAAGTCATGTCACTTCTCACACTTGAGTCTGAATCTGGCTTGGAAACAGTGGTATTCACCATTGAAGGCTGACGTCACTGCTAGACATGGAAAGATAAATAAAAATAGGTTTGTGCTCTTTAGGCATATGCTAATGATTGATATAAAATGTTTTATGTTTGTAACTTGAATCCAAAAAGTTGCACAGGAAAAAGAGCCAAAAGAGCACAGTGGTCTTTTTGCGTCAATTGCTGAATTAAAATGTAAACTCTTGAGTGTGGAAAACAAAGCCCATCTCCAGATCGATCTTTACCCATTCATTGAAGCTTCAGGAAAAAGGAGAAAACACAGAAAGATGAAGTTGCTAGAGAGACACACTTAAAATTTAAAATTATTTTAAAAATATTTTTATGTATGTATATGTGTGTATATTCCATATGTGGATGTCCCCAGAGGCCAAAAAAAGGGCCACTGGGTCCCCTAGAACTGATTATAGGCAGTTGTGGACTGCCTTGATGTGAGTACTGGGAACCGAACTCAAGTCCTCTACTAGAGCAGCCAGTGCTCATGACTATTGACCATCTCTCCAGCCATACTTTTAGAAGTTTGATGAACTCCTACTAAAATCAGACATCTAACCCTCAGAGAGACCAGTGACTCCTAACTGGTGAGCATGCTTTGATGAGGGTCAGTCTGGACCAACTTTTTAATCAAGAGATCTTGGGGAAGACATGTATGTTGCTTGAGTTGGGACACGTCGCTTGGTCCTCTGAAACTGCCTAAGAAAAGCCTTTGAGTTGTGATTGTTTAATTTTGAAGCCACCGATCCTAATTCTTTGGACTTTAAATTAATGTGGTAATGGCTCTGCTGGTGAGATATGGATTCAGGACCAGTTGTAATGAACTCTCTAGGGTAGCAGGTTTAGGATCAGTGAGTAAGACTTTAACCTGAGAGACCCAGTTCAGATGAGGACAGTCCTTGGGAAAGACATATGCTATGAAATAATTGTAGATACTGGCTGGACTATATGTAAATGGCCATGGGAAAGGCTTTACTTTCAGATGGGACCACCTAAAATCGAGCCACTGCCTGCCTCTACACTTATGAGGTAGAGACCAGTTGTTTCCTATCAAGTGACCTCTACCAGAAGCTCCACTTGCCAGTGCCTGTGCCCTTCCCACCATTCCTGGTAGACTGGAATCTAACCCACTCCGGGAATGTGTGAATTCTTTAAAACACAAAAGTTACCAGAAAAAAGAACTGATCCTTCCTAGGCTGCTCACTAGATACATGATCAGAACAAAGCAGTAGGAAATTATGTCAACTCAGTTTTAAACTTTCTGAAAATTCAGGATTTTGTCCTGACTGGTGATTGAACACGATGTGCCTTTCAGGTTAAGTGGTATGTTATGGTTTGAACAGAAAATGCCAGTCCCTCACCCACCCACTTTTCCCCCTTATGCACATGCACATGTTTTTAAACACTTGGTCCTAAGCAGGTTATACCATCGTGGAATGTTATGGAACAGTTAGGAGGTGAAGCCTCCTCAGAAAAAAAAAGGGTCACTGAAGGCAGGCCTCAAGGCTTTATCCTGGTCACTCTCTGGTCCTGACTGTGGATGAAATGTGATCTGTTAGACTCCTGCTCTTGCTGCCAAGCCCTCCTTACCTGCTTTGAGTCTTCCCTGTCAGAGTGGGATGGTTCTCAGGAAATGTAAGCTAGAGTATGACCTCTCTCCCTTTACTGCTTCTTGTCAAGAATTTGGCCATAAAAATGAGAACCGTAACTAAACAGAAAACTAGAACAGAAAAGGGAGGGGCTGCTGTTACAATAAACCTGACCACGTGGCTCTTTGGTGTTTGGAACTGCTTTGTGGGAAGAATGTGGAAAAGTTTGCAGCTGTGGGCTAGACAATCCCTAGAATGGTATGACTGGAGCTTAAAGAGTCATTCTGGTAGAAGTGTGGAAGGTTAGAATCCCAAGAACAATTTGGACAGTGGAGGCCTGGTTAATTAGGCTTCAGGGAACAAGAACTGTATGAGAAACTGGGCTAAAGACCATTTTTACCAGTTACTTTTCCTAGGACTGAGGTAAAATATTGACCAAATTAACTTAAAGGAGAGTTTATTTTGGTTCACAACTTGAGGATGTGGTCTGTCATGACAGGAAGGTCCTAATGGTGAGTTCTTGAGGTGGCTGGTTTTATTTGATCCACAGTCAGTGAGTTAACTTTTTCAGCTCACTTGTGCCATGTGACAGATTAATAAACTAATGTCGAGTGTCTTACCTATGCCAAAGGAGATGATCAGATGGTTATAAAACGTCAGCTCAGGAAGAGATTGGCATAGAAACAAGCTGATGGTGCTGGAGAGATGCTTGGAGGTTAGGGCATTTACTGCTCTTACAGACAGACCTGTGTTCGATTCCTAGCACCCATTCGAGACAACTCACAATTGCCTGTAACTCCAGGTCCAATGGATCCAACCCAAAGCCTACTTCTGGCCTTCATGGACACAAGGCAAGTACATGGTGTACACACACACACACACACACACACACACACACACACACACACACACACAGAGGGAGAGAGAGAGTTAAATAAATCTTTAAAAGGAAAGAAGCTTGTGATGACTCATTTCCTAAAACCTATTCAGACATGTTGTATGTATAAGTTACTTTAGCTTTACGGGGAACAAAATACCTGACATAGGCAACTTAAGGGAAGGTTACTTCTGCTCACCATTTCACACCATTTCAGACATTTCACTGTATCACATGGGTGGGGGTAGAGGAGCAGAAGCATTCACAGCATGGTGAAGAGGATGCAGGGTCCACTGCAAGTAGATAAGAATATGCTCCTAATGCTCACTCCTAGGGAACTACTCCCTTGAATGAGGACTTTGAACTCACCACATTCCATAATGAAAGGGGAGAATTCCATACATAGCATCCCTCAAGCTTCTAGAACTTCCCAAAATAGTGCCACCAGCTGGGATGAAGCATCCAAGACATGATCTTGAGAAATATTTCAGATTCAAACCATAACCCATGCTTATTAGTAAGCAAGTGAGGCTGGATGAGGGATGTGGTTTTGTGGGCTTTCGCTGCTTTCCAAACTTCCCTGGATCAGCTCCTCAATTCTCTTCCCTGTGTTTCCAGCCCTAAGCTCCTGGATCACCTTCACACAGGGTACTGCTTCTCATCACACCTGTGTGCATCTTACTGTTCTATATGCCTCATATCCCAAACACTTCCTGGTGCTGCTCACCTCTTGGTGTCCTGGGAATTCACAGAGTGTAGAGGATGTTTCAGCCTAACTGCTCTCTGAGATAGTGGAATCAGAGAAAGCTATGAGGAAGCAGGCACTAACAGCCAGGCTTTACCTATCTCATAATTCATAGGCCATTCTGAAATACTATGAAATGTATGAAAATTTATTTAAAAATTTTTCAAAGCTACTGTATTTTTAAAAGCCTGCTATCCTAATCACATATCAGAATATAGGTGCTTAAATACTGGGTAATTCTTTGAACTATATACCCCCATGGAGGCTTTTATATATTGTACTATGACTAACAGTAAACTTGTGGTGAGTGGTAAATAGTTCCCTATGTCTACTGCAACAGCATCTAAGGAAGCAGGATTACATTTTAAAAAATAGCTGTAAAGTAGCATTTATTGCTTTGCTGTTCTAACATAACCTTTAATTTTATAGCAATTAATACAGGCAGCACAATATAACTATAGAACATTCCACCGGGTATCTATGTTAATTTTGTATATCAATCTAGCTGAGCCAGGTGCTCAGCTATTTGGATAAACACTATTGTGGATCTTTGGGGATGTAATTTACATTTAAGTGGGTAGACTTTTACAAAGCAGATTGTGTTCTGCAGTACTCAGCTGAAAGCCTATTACAAAAGATAGAGTTGCCGTGTCTGCACAAGGAGGATCCTTTGGCTTATGGTTTTCACAGTTCATTTACGTCACAGACTCTTTCTGGTCCCACAAGAGTCTGCCTTTGAACTCGAACCTTTTGAATCTGCAATCACCAGCCTCTAACAGAACCACGCCCCGCCCCTAGCTACGTCCACGCCCCCAACTGGCTGAGGGGCGGAGCTCTCCAGCCAATCAATTTTCTTCCGGGCCCTCCTCCCGCGCATCTTTCAAAGGCTTCCTCCGAACCAATGAGCTGAGCCAAGGCCCGGAGTAAGAGATAGAGCGAGGATATGATTGGTTGCTGGAAGGCGCCGAGCCACCTCCACGCGGATGGACCAATGGGCTGACAGGGGAGGGACTAGGCACGGGCTGAAAACGCGGATGCTGCGAGGGACCCTGCCCTGGCTACGGCGTGCTGCGGTCCGTGATGAAGCCGGTGAGTGGGGTCGGCGGGGCCCGAAGGAGACACAGGGACAGGCTGGGCAGGCAGCGGTGCGACGCGGACAGTAACCACTCTGCGCGCCGGGGAGGTGGAGAGTGGCTGTTCACTGACCGCCTGCGGGGGGGAGGGGGGAATGGAGGCTCACGACATCCCCGACAGAACCAAACCAGTAGGCTTGATATCTCATATTCAAAAGCTGTCACAACCCAGTTTGTGGGGGGCCTGATGCCTCAGATTCAAAGACTTGTCATGGCCCGGTTTGTGGCTGGCTTGATACCTCTAATGGAAAGGCTGTAGCGACCCCGTTTGTGGGTGACATCATGACCGACACCCTCTTTCGGAGTCCTCTTGGCACTGCGTTCTGTCTCTGCAGGTCAGAATCCCTGGTCATGAGAAAGCAGGGACATTTATCCACACCTGACTTGGTGAGGTGGAGTGAACGGACCACACAAGCCTAAAGTCTTGATTGGAGCTGGGGGTCTAGTCCGGTGAAGCCCCACCTGACCCAGTTTCTGCCTCACAGCTAACACTCTATTTAAAAGCTTCGTTTGGGTTTTGTTGATTTTTATACCAAAGAGCAGTCCAAAGAGACCCCATTTCATAGCCTAAGTCAGTTGTCATGCGCTCCTCTGGTAAGAAGACCTTATAGAAGAGCTTGAAAGCCAAGCAGCCCCTTAGGTGGTTACTCTTAAGGCCTGTGTCCACAAGATGTCAGTTGTCCTTTACCTCTGCTTTCTGACTGAACCTTGAGTATAGAGGAACTAAATAAAAGTAGCACACTCTTTCGTTTCTTCCCTCGAGGTCTGCCTGCTTTCCAGTCTGCTCCCTGGCATTCTGAAGTCTTGGGCTGTCCAGCACTGTCTGGGAAGTCCTGGATCAGTCACATTCTGCAGTGATGTGGGAACCACTCGGGCACAACATTCTCCATTTGCCACTCAATAAAACTGACGTTTACATATACACTTGCTGTTCAAATGCCTGATCTCCGATGGTTCCAACTAGAGAGTAGGAAAGGGTATGTTTGTCTTCTGTGTAGAAGTGCTGCATCCAGAATTGAGTTACACCCGCTGAGATCAACACATAAGGTTCATCTGGATACTTCTAATTCAGTGATTCATAACGATGGGGGAAGTTGGTTCATGCAGTCCACCCATTTGCTAGGCTGTATGGGATTTTTTTTTTTTTTTTTTTTTTTAAAGAGGCTGAGCCAAGTTTCTGCTGGCTTTGTCTCTTCTGAGTCATCTGTACCAAATACACAATCCTCCACCCACATGCTTTCCTGTGTTTTCTTTTGAGCCAGCTTGGCCATCTATCTGTCTTAGAATTTGTGCCTCAATGTCCCCAGTGCTGACATCAAAGGCACCATCATAACTTGGCTCAGCTCTTGATTTTCACACTGATTGCTTAAACTCTCCCGTTACCTAGAAACTTCCCTTTTCTTCAAAGCTTAGCTTGATGGTCTCCGTGAACACTTTGCTACTCCCTAAATGGCTAGTCATTCCCTCAGCTCTCCAGCACATGGTTTCTGCTATTTTAGCATTTCTGTAATCTTGCACACTGTTGTCTCTTTAGATATGCTAAAGGTAGATGGGCATCGCAGGGCTTTTAGGTCTCCAGAACATGCCAGTAGACAATCCGAGAAATGTTAGAAAAGGAATGGGCAAATTGCACTTCAGAGTTGAGGAAAACTGATCCAGGATGAACTCACGTACCTTGTCTGAGACTACACAAGGACCAGTTCTAGGAGCCAGATACTCCTTTGGTCCAGGTCCAGTTCTGCCCACCATACAGTGTTGTGACTAATCAACACTGTAATCAACAGTAATTCATTTATTATTGATATTGCTCTTCTGATAGCCCAGATTAATGACTGAAAAAAAATCACAAATATTAATTCAGTGGGTGTTTAATCATGGATCGGCTGTGTGAAAATCATATGCAAATATTCCTTATAGAAATTTAATATAACATCTCTTTTGAAGCCCATTTCCATACAAGCAAGTGAGTTTGATTCTTCTGATGAAGAGCCTCCTGAAGATGAACAGACTCCAATTCAGATTTCATGGTATGTTTAGCATTTCAGGGGTAAGCTACAATATTTAATGTTACACCCTATTGGGCAAGACAATGCATGTAGTTGAAAATAACAGGTATTCTCTTGTTTTTATATAATTTTATATAATTTTAATACAGAATTTAAGAGATTTTCTTACTTCATGATTTATTTAGTATTGATATGAAATAAAACCACACATCCTTCTTTTAGACATTGAAAGAGATCTTTGGGGAATCAAATAAGTGGAGAAACATTTTTGAAATGATTTCCCACCACAATTTATGGATTCTTCTAGAATTAGAAAAACAATTAGAATTTAATAATTTATCGTTAATCCCTATTTAGTACACAGAACTATTTGTTATGGTGATGTATCTATCAGCAGGCCATTTACAATAAAAGCCATATCAGTAGAGCTGTATGTCTTGCTTTCTGTATTTCTTGGGTAGCGACAGATACAACACATACACAACTTGAGGGGGGAAAGATCCATTTTAGCCCAGCAGTTTAGATTTCCATGGGGGGGGGGAAGGGGGCGGAGCATGGCAGGCAGAGGAATTCAGACCACAGCTGCCAGGAAGCAAAGTAGAACAGTGACGAGGGATATGCTCCAGTAATATGCTTTCCAGCCAGCCAAGCCCCCTCCTCCATTCACCTTCTGGTTGTACATTTAGATTTTGAATCCAGCAAGGGATTAAGCCAGTCTTAGGATCTCCAGGTCTCGTGGTCTCTGGAAATGTCCTTACAGAGACACTCGGAGGTGTGCCTTCCCATTCTTAATCCAGTCAGTCAAACCAATGTCAACCATTACAGTCAAAAAGAGTTTGGCAGTCAGCTCCCAAGTCTTGGCGTGAGACTTATGGTTTCTTTCACTCATCCCCATAAAGCCAGTAGAGTCTCATTGGGACATGGCTTAGTGATAGAGCACTTGAGTATCATGGGCCAACCCTGCGTTCAAGCCCCAGCCCTGGAAATGAGAGAACTAAGTGTTGTCTCTAAAGGTCTTTACTCTACCTTTTATTCCCCGTCAGCCCCTTTTTAAACTCAAAACCTCATCTAATTTTCCATTCCAGCTATTATTTCTGTGCTGTCTCCGCCTTTTCTCTGAATTTCATCTCCCAGCTTACAAACAGGGGCCTCTTTCCCTGGATACCTTAAACCAGGACTGTGAGTTC
The DNA here is from genome assembly GCA_033318265.1 of Phyllotis vaccarum. Taxonomy (NCBI): domain Eukaryota; kingdom Metazoa; phylum Chordata; class Mammalia; order Rodentia; family Cricetidae; genus Phyllotis; species Phyllotis vaccarum. The sequence goes on along the minus strand of JARWLC010000005.1, from coordinate 73,298,533 downwards.
TACAAACGGTCTCCATTTTAATCAAAATCATAGACAAGATGGTATCCTGCTTTCTTCGTATAAGATCATATCTGTAAAGCAATTTATCAAAAAAGCGTAACATGCCAAAATTAAAAGCTAAATGGAATTTTCTAGTTCATTCAACTAAGGTTCCTACTGACTGAGCACCTCTGATCTGAAATCTTAAACAGCCCAAATCCACAACTCTTTGAGAATCAGTCACACTGGCACTTGAAAAAAACTTTTTATTCTGAGCATTTTGAATTTTAGATATTCAGATTGGGATGCTCAGTTGGTTGAGTCTATGGAATCATACTAGAATCATGAAGAATACCTGGTCCCAGGCATCTGGGATGCACACAACTGGGTCACTGGCTCTGCCTGCGGGGGCATCTGGGAATCATTACCTTTATGGTAAACTTAACTTGTTCTGTGAAGACACAAATGTCACAAGAGTACATAAGTCTCCTTTTCAGTCAGTCAGTCACTGTAGGCCTTGTTCCCCACCTGATTAACTTGGAACTAGTAATTTGCAACCTCTGTAAAATATTAAAATACCCCTCCTCTGTGGTGGACAGATACTCTTGTTGAGTGGGCTAAATTTCCATTTTCTAGCTTTTTAAAAACTAAGCGTGGTGACTTTCTCTTCACAGGTTACCTCTGTCACGAGTGAACTGTTCCCAGTTTCTCGGCTTATGTGCTCTTCCAGGTAGGTAAGAACACTTCCTCTTAATATGAGGGCAGATATTTGTGAGCTGACAGGTTTCTCAGTGAGGTCCATAGTACATCTCATAGACCGGTGCTGGGCAGCTTGTCTTAGGAAGCCTTCAGGATCACCCTCCACACCCAGGGCTTCATTTCTGTGAGATCATGGTCAGGAGCTTCTGTATCGGGACTTCTCTCAGTGGAACTTACCAATTTCTACAGCTGTTTCTAAGATTATAAGAAATTAATTTGTACATTTAAATGGAATTGAAACAGGAATCACCATATGAAATGACTTTCTACAGTAGCTTGTATGTGTTCAGATATACTTTCTTACACAACCCCAAAATGATTTTTTTTTTTACTTGCCTTATCTGTAGGTTGCAAATTTAAAGATGTTAGAAGAAATATTCAAAAAGATACAGGTAGGTTCACTATAAGAAAAGCCTACTCCTTGTTAGTTTTAAGCCTGAAAATCTCTATCAAACTATTCTCTTCTCAATATATAAAATACATTTTTATGACATTTCTAAATATGAATTTCTTGCATGTGAGGTATTTGTGATGGGCCAAGGGCTCATCATTTGCCTGAACATAACTGCTTTTTATAGTTCTGGTTACACGCATAAGCTGTGACGCTGGAATGAGTCTGTTCAAGGTAGAAAAGTATGGAAATAGAAAACCGGCATACTGCAGTGCCCATGTCTTTGAACACACTATCCCTTGCAGATGGGACTGTGGTAATATAAATTCAGCCTGAGCTGGGAGCCCCAGGGTAGTACTAAAGTTCTTCACCCTCAGGCAGAGGTATAAAGGCAGCATGCAGTGGCCAAGGCAGCTAGAACCATTTTCTTTGTTCAAAGATGCTTATGGCTCTGCAGTCTCTACTCTCTACTCATAACCCCAACATTCTACCTGCTTTTATATGACAATGACAAATGTGAAATTGCACAATATTTTATTCTGATTGGGCTGGAACATGGTAACCTATTAAAACACCCAGAGCCTTATCATGAAGAAAGTAAGTATCTACACTCTGATCCTGACCACTACAGAATTTTTAAAGTCATTGTCCTACTTACTGTGGTCAGTTAATGTTTGGGTAGTTGGTTATCGTATTTTATTTCTTACCTATCAAAAAATGGGAAGAAAGTCAGGCATGGTGGCACACTCCTTTAATCCCAGCACAGAGGCAGGCGATCCGTGTATTCAAGACTACCCTGGTCTATATATCAACCTCCAGGCCAGCCAGGACAACACAGTGAAACTCTGTCTCAAAAACAAAAAGGATGAAGAGAAACTAATACCTGAATTGACCCTTGTGGTATTTATAAACATGTTCTGCTTTAGGTATATGGTAGGAAATGACTCGTATGTTCCATTTGAAGGATGTAACCAGATACTGTTTAAATCATTAGTTCAAAACTAATCTACATTTTGAGGTTTTTTTTTTTTTTTTTTGGTGGCTTTTATAGTAGATTGTAGGGGTTTTTTTCACTAACTTTTTTTTTAACAATGAAATCACACATAAAACCCACTATATTGAACAGATGAAAAACACCTGGAGTCCTAGAATTTCCCCTCTGAGAAAATCTGAAAACCACTATATTTTAGAATCTGTCCAGTGCGTATGGAAGACAAATGGAAAATTACCCCCTTTTCTGAAGCTTTATTAAAAATGTATATATGATTATTATGATCATTTGTATCTTTATTCTCTGTCTTTAAAATAGGTGCATGTTTTACACTTCAACTACAAAACTTTGTACTTGGATAGATAAATGTCCACAGGTCAGGGCTTGGAATTATTTGTTTTGAAGTAAATAATCCAGAATAATATTGCCATAAAGAAGGCCTAGACACTAGAGAGACAGCTCAGTGGTTAAGAGTGGGTGCTACTCTTCCAGGGAACCAGAGTTCAGTTCCCAGAGCCCACATGGGGTAACCCTAGCTCCTGAAGATCCATCGCCCTCCCCTGGCCTCTACAGACACCTATACACTTGTGCACACCCCCCCCCCCCAGTTTTTAAAAGAAAGCATTCTTAAGTTCCAGTATAAAATATTCTACAGAAATATTTCTTGGTTCATGCTATTAAAAGAGCTAAACCTACAAGAAAGGTTAGTACTGTTAATGCCTTATTTCCTCAAAACCTGGTCTATGAAAGTAAATCCACATTGGTGTGGTGTACTGCAGAACAGGAAGGATGCAGGAGCTTCAGCTGGACGGAAAACAAAGGGCAGAGTCATGGTTTCATGAAAAAAAACCCAACTTATCATTCCTTCCCAACAGTTTAAATACTAATTATTAAAGGCATACTTATTGCAGGGGGTGGGGGGAACCCAAGTTTTTGTACTATATCAGTAGCATCAGCCTCTCTTGAAATTCATTCCAAAGCACTTTACTTATAAATCAATCTGACTTCTAATCAGCTTTTGGCTCAGGTATTTTCATCAGCTATTACAGATTTACAAATTCTCACCTGTTACTACTTTGGCTGAGGAACGTAACTCGATATTCTCTGGAGCATATGCAAGCAGGCCGTCTTATGTGTGCATCTGTGTCTCGGTCTGTTGGCAGAGGAACTGAAGAGCTATGGGATCCAAGATGTGTTTGTTTTCTGCACCAGAGGGGAGCTGTCAAAATACAGAGTCCCAAACCTTCTGGACCTCTACCAACAATCTGGAATTGTCACCCATCACCACCCCATCCCAGATGGAGGGACTCCTGACATAGGCAGCTGCTGGGAAATCGTGGAGGAGCTGGCCACCTGCCTTAAGAACAACCGTAAAACCCTGATACAGTATGTTCTTCTTTCCCTGGTCAGCACACCAGCAATATGCTGGTCAAAATGACTCCCCGCACTGGTCAACCATGACCTCCCTCCTGTCGTCAGGACCAGAGAGCTAATGCACAGGGCCTGGTGTAGGGGAAGCGCTCAGATGCCATTACTGCCCTTCAGGCAGGATGGGAATGAGTAGATCTGAATGTTCACAGAGGGAGAGCAGAAGCATTTTTTCCGTTCCATCTCCACCAAAATGTGTGGCGTTATTCTTGCTCTGTCACGTCCCACCTGCCATCCCAGCTTATCAGTTGTTTTATAGCAATAAAGTCACTTGTCCTTCAAGATTCACAAAATAAAAAAAATCCTTACAATAAGCAGTCTTTTAAGATATGACTTCCAGGGGCTAAGGAGGTAGCCCAGGTGATAAAGTGCTTGCCACTCAAGTGTGAGAGCCTAAGTTTGATCCCCAGCACCTGAGTAAAAAGTCTGTATAGGTGGAATTCCTATAAAACAGCAGATCCATCTCTAGGTAATGCAAAGTTGTGAAATTACACATAACTGTATAATTTCTTTGTAAGTATATGTAAAATATCAGGTACAGGCCTATTTTTCAAACAGATCCTAAATTTTTTTCTCAAAGGATCTATTGTGCAGAGATCAAAGTAGATGGGTGGGTAGTCCATTAGGAGAATGCTGTCTGATGGTTAGGCTTTTCCATGTTTCCCTACAATATACTTTTTAGCGTCATGAAAATGATTAAAACCAGTGTTGTCCAGCTTTGGTGGTTGATCACTGCTTTCCTGGTAAGTGTAGTTTTGCAGATCTGTTGACATCATCACAGTATTAGGCCATATCCACTGGTATCCACTGGTTTCTTCTCTTGGCCAGCCTGTATGCTAAGCCTATTATAAACACTACCTCATGCAACCATCAGTCTGATCTAGGTTCTGTTAACACCATCTCATAGGTAAAAGATAAAAAAAACCAAGCCCGAAGACCTTGTCCAGTTTCAGGGTACTAGCCCCTCCCTCTGTGATCTGTTACCACTGTGCTTGAGATAGATGAAGGAGCATTGTGTGGTTGGTAGTTGGTCCAGGACCACTCAGATTTTACCTAAAAGACAGATATTCTTGATTCCTATTTGTTTGGTGCTCCGTTTCTCAGGATAGGTCATGGGGTTCAGCAGTGACTAAGGCAGCCTTCTTTGGCCCTCACAGGTATTCAGAATACTTCCCAACATGAATGAGCACACATTCCTTTGGGGTGATTAACTCAGTGATGCTACCTCTGGTGTGCAAGGTGCTGTGCTGGGTGTTGGAGAGGTAACCGTAGGCAAGGGAAAGTAAGTCTTGAGCTGCACCGTGGGACAGAATGAAGGTGACACACTTTCATTCTCTTTCTCTTTCAGCTGTTACGGAGGACTCGGAAGATCATGTCTTGGTAAGACATACATTCTCATTAACTGTTGAACTTCAAAGTGGGCAAACTCTTTTTAGGGGAGAGAAGGGTCCTGCTTCATATTTAAAGAAAGGAAGTACAACGTAAGTTTACCAAGGCTCAGAGATTAAGCCTTAAACTTGGTTTTTCCTGCAAAGCCTTGGTTGGCTTAGGAGGATCCCTTGCAAGTCTTAGCACCTGTGTCTTGTTTTTACTAATGTTCTTTCCACGGAAATGCTATAATACTGACAGAAAATACTTAATAATATGAGTGACCTAAGTCTAAAAATCACAGCACTCTAAAGACAGAGGAGGGTGAGGCGTTCAAGGTCATTCTTGGCTATATATATATATGATGAATGAATTCAAGGTCAAGCTGGTCTACAGTGAGACCCTGGCTCAAAAATCAAACCCCAAACAAATATGAAGCAACAGCAACAAGGTATAGTTACTGTGTATTAATTTTTAATAACTTATATGTATCTGCATGTACACATTTATATCAGAAGAGGGCGTTACATCCCACTCTACATGGTTGTGAGCCACTTTGTCATTGCTGGGAATTGAACTCAGGACCTCTGGAAGAGCAGTCAGTGCTCACTGCTGAGCCACCTCTCCAGCCCCCTGTGTATAATTTTAAAGTGTGTTGCCCAAAAAAAAAAAAATCAAGAAATGCTTCAATAGTAAGTTACTTTTATTGTAAAATAGGCTAAACAAGGTCCAGATTAAAACCCCTGTATATGAAAGGACACTGTCCAAATGAAGGCATAGAATGGGAGTACTTTTATTGTAAAATAGGCTAAACAAGGTCCAGATTAAAACCCCTGTATATGAAAGGACACTGTCCAAATGAAGGCATAGAATGGGAGGGGGATCATACTTCATGTATGTGCTAAGGGAATGTTTCTAGAATATAAAGTTCTCCATATAAACTAACATGGCAACTAAACAGTGAGCAAAGGCTCTGAGTAAACATTTCCCCAAAATACACACAACCAAAAAGCACATGAAACCATGCCCAGCTATGTCAGCCATGGCTGTGATGGTTAAAAATGGAAAGAATCAGTGAGCACTCCGAGAAACAGGAACTCGGCACTGTCAGGAATGTAAAACAGTGCAGCTGCTCTTTAAAGTTATTCTGTTTCTCAGCCACGGAAACAGTTTCTATGACTCAAAACTCTACTAGTTCTTTTGTACACAAGACACGAAACCCACGTTCACACAAACATGTAAGCCGGTGTTTGTAGCGGCAAAGCAGGATGAACCATGTTAAACTCAGGCTAACTCTCAAGCGTGCAGGCTAAAGGGCCTTTCAGTTCATACGCAGCAATCACACAGAGCAGAGCCTGCTGTGAAAACAGACCCTAATTGACTATGTAGTCTCTCTCTGCAACAAAACTAGTTTCTGAATAATGCATTATTTTTCTGTCATGTTCTCAGTAGCTGCCTGCCTCCTCCTATACCTGTCTGACTCGGTAACACCACAGCAAGCCATAGACAGCCTTCGAGATGTCAGAGGATCTGGGGCCATACAGACCATCAAGGTGAGCGCCGACTGTTATTGTCTCTTTCAAATACTAAATAATAAAAGTGAGAGCTGAAATGCCAAAGCCCAATACGGGTTGTCTTTTACATTTACATTTAAATACGACCCAGGTATCTACACAAGCCACTGAATTTCGAACAAAATTACGAAGATGTTAAATTTTGCAATTCACTCTGAGGTATCTGAGATTATTCAGCTCTGACCCAAGTTCTGGGGCTGATGCTCACACTCGGTCAGGAAACGGCTTCTATAAACATCCATTTTCTTGGGTAGACTTGGAGCCAAGCAATCTAAAGATCCTACTGTGCCACTGAAATGTTGATGAATGATATCAAAACTGCACAGCAGTGCTTATATTATCCTTCGTCACCATGGATATCAGATGCCTTCCATTCTCCTGAACACTTCAAAAGCAAGGCAGCAGCAAGACACAGAATGTGACAAATCACAGATGGCACTGTTGGTGCACATCTCTGAGTTCATTTGCCTTCCTGTGCCAGGTACTCTCAGCTTTAGGCCATCATCAGTGTGGGTACGTAGGAATCTTCACCATGAGGCTGCCTGTGGTCTGAGTCTGCCTCCCCAGGGTTAGGTGCCTACACCAGCATCAAGTGCTGTGGCAATACTAATTCATCAGGTCAAGCAACCTGCTGCTCAAAGGTTTAAATACCGCCATTCGTAAATAAACCCTACTGGATCCTTCTCTACACAGAACCTTCTCTACACAGGTTCTGAAAATAGAACTTCTTTTACTCTGTTAGCATCAAATACTAATTTATTAAGTTCAGCTCTTCTCTTGCAACAAAAGCCATGGTCCAGTATGCATGCATTATATATGTTGCATCTTCCATGTCATTGAGGATGTGGGTGTCAGCTCATCACCCGGACATTTCATAGCTAATGGGGCCTCACCACCTCTCCTGAGGAAAGCCAGCACCATCAGGGTTCACTAACAGGAATGGTGGCTGTCAGGGCCGTCTTTTGGAAAGAGACTTAAACCTTTATGCCCAAACTACTTACTTAGCTCATTTTTAATGATATTTGGCTTTTAAGTTTCTCTGTGAAAATTATTCCAAATGGATTGTCATCAAAGGCACCAGCAGCATGAGCTTCTATCAATAGGTAGACCTGTGCCCTCATCCAAATTCAATAGGGAACAAAACACAAGCAAAAAGTGGGCCCTTGCACACTAGACAGAAAATTATTTTTTAATTTTAGTCCCAGCAGCAAAGGAAACAGTCTACAGACTTATAAAAACAATCATATAATTCTATAGACTTATATAAGCAGCTTCCTTACTGAACCTCACCGCTGACCCTGCCCCTCTCACCTCCTGGCTTGGCCAGCACTTCCTCCTTCCATTCTTAGCAAGGGTCTACTCTGGTCCTACTTTTCTGGTGTATTTCAATATATCTCTACTCTTTTTTTTTTTTTTTCCAGCAATATAATTATCTTCATGAGTTCCGGGATAAATTAGCTGCATATCTATCAACAAGCGATGCACTATCAAGATGTGTTTCGAGATAATGAAGATTTCGAATATATGACTGTGTGATGTTTTCAAGTTCTTTAGCATAATTTGTACTGAAACAAAACTACTAGTGTTACCATCCTGAACATAAATGTTCTGTGTGGATACTCCTGAAAGCCGAGTCATGAATTCACGTCACAGCACAGCAGAGGGCAGCAGCAGAGTTGGCATACAGTCATCTTTCTAGAAATACACTGGCTCTAGAGAGGACACCAGGGAAAGGAAGATGAAAATACGGGGGCGCCATTGTTTACCCCACTTTGGCCTCACCTGTCACTAGTAGGTGGGCAGTAATAATGAAGTGTTTGTATGCACACTCATACTTCACATGTGTATCTGTGGGCACAATTGTGACCGTGTACATGCAGAGGTCAAGGGACAATGCAGGAGTCAGGTCTCCCTTCACTTGGGTTTCAGGATCAGACGCAGACTATCATCAGGACTGAGCCATCTCTCACACACCACACTTTACCACTTTTTAAAAAAAACTTTTACCTCCCCCTCCTGAAATTCTTCTTTTTCCTACTTCTCTGCTTAAAGACATATAAGGGACTTGAGTTCAGAGTCAACTCCCTCCCAGAGTACCAGCATTCCCCACAACCATGACGACAACCTAGTGTTTCTATACACACTAGATTTTTTTTCTTTTAATTTTTTGAGATAGGCTCTTATGTATCTCAAACTCAGATCCACCTGCCTCAGCCTCCCAAATGCTAGGATTAAAGGTGTGCACCACCACAACCAACGAGCTTCTAGAATTTAAGATTCTTTAAAAATACTGAGAAAGATGGGAAATCACACACCACTAAGTATCAAATGTTTAATCCAGGGATTTTAAAAAAACTCAAGACAATCTCAAAAGTTTGAAAATGTCTAAGTTTGTTTTCTTTTTGAAGAACAGGCTGCAATTACAACTAATTCTGGTATTATAACCAATTTTAAAATCATAGAACCTGAAAATCTTAGTCACTGAAATTGACATTAGCAAACCTTTTAGTGTGGGCCTCTAAGTGAAGAACAGAGGAACCTCAGGACCTTTCCACTGTGCTTTTTTCAGACAGGGTCTCATTTTCTAGACCTTGCCAAGCAGGCTAGACCATCAACCCAAGGACTCTTCCTGTCCCCTCTCCCCAGCCCTGTGGTTACAAATACACATCAGATTTGTGGGTGGGTGTAGAGGACCAAACACAGGTTTTCATGCTGGCAGGGTAAGCACTATGGGCAGGAGTACAGGCACCAGAAACTCCAACACCACTCTCTGCCAATACACAGCCTATTCCTGAGTACTTAGTGAAGGAAAAACATATCACAGTCACATAATCTGACTTTCAAAGTATGTACCTCTCAGTTCCCACTGTAAGTGCCTATCAAATTCTACATTCAAAATGCTTAACTATTTTAATACCAAGCATACAGGATCACTTTTACTTAATCGCAATAGAGAAACATGGGTATTAGTCCTAAAATATATTTGTGTACCTAAGTTTAAAAATTTTACAATTTCATCTGGGCAGTGGTGGCACACATCTTTAATCCCAGCACTCAAGAAGCAAAGGCAAGCAGATCTCTTGAGTTCAAGGCCAGCGTAGTTTACAAAATGAGTTCCAGAACATTCTAGCCAAGGCTGTTACACAGAGAAACTCTGTTTTGAAAAACAACATAGTGCAAGGTCAACATTCTGGGGAAAATATTTTTTCTGCCCTAAGTATATATGAGTTATCTAAAGCAAAGGGGAGCGCAGAGGCAGATAACCTAGGTCCTGGTCTTGTGCACGCCAAAGCTAGCTGCATTTGAAATCAGCACATGGATTACACGGACTTAACCACTACCATCAGCTACACAAGGAATATTTATTAATTTTACAAAAGAAACTGAGCAAGCTCTAAAGAGTGCAGGAGGGCTACAGGGAGAGTTTTCTCTGGACAGTGGTACAACCATGAACCACGGCTAACTACACTTCAGGATTCCATGTTTTTCTTAGTTTTAGGATCTACTCAGTCATCACTCCATTTAAGAAACTCTCCTTCCCCAGAACACATATGCATAACCAAACAAATTTAAGTATTTAGAAAAAGCACTATACAGTAACACATCCGGGAGATACTGTTCTTCTGCATGTCAAGACACTCATGTCTTCTACAGTGGTTACCAAGAAAATATACACAGCAAAACCCTTACTCTACCTCAGACTCACCGCCTTGTGCTTAAAATTACTTTCCAAATTAAGTAGGGTAAGCAGCTGTTACTCCTTTCAGACCCTAGCTGAAGATTTTAGCCACAGTAAGAGCTCTAAAAAAAATCCTGTCAATCCAGTGACAGAAGATCTTCTTCCCTAGACATCACTTTGGAAGATTCGTTCAGAACCATCTTCTAGGTTATACGGCTAATATCAGACACTTTTGAACCACTCACCTGATCGCAAATCGATTGGTTTGAGTAAGAGAGTTTAGTGACTTGAAACCATTACCAACCACTAGCTTCCAGTGAGGAAGAACACTTATGAGCAAGGCGAGCCAAAGTAGCAAGAGTCTTCTTTCTCCTCTAAAATATTTTTTCTTGTGCAAATTCCTGACTTGCAACTGATTACTGAGCTGTGCATCTGTGGATATTAAGTGACAAATAGTTGGATATACATACTTCTTAATTTAGACCATTTGAATGAGTTAAAATGAGAACTTACTTTGAAGGAACAGAGATGCACAGAAATCACTAGCTCTCCTCCAGTAATATCTAGAAACATTAAAAAGCACACACAACATGACATCCTTTCCATGCATGAGCTATATCTTCACAATGCATGGAGTTGGTAGCTCCTAACCTGGGAGGAACCACATCTTGCCAATGAATGTCCTGTCCTTTGTTTCCCAGTGAGACTCTTACTCAACATACCAACCTGAATGAAAGCCCGGGCAGTTCATCACATAAGTGAAACTCCAGTTACCAATACTCAAATACACCTTAAAAGCGGCTTATCAAGTCATTTCCTATCACTTTCCCTTTAAAAATAATTCAAACCTCAAGGGGCCTGCTGGCATGATACAGCACTATTCACCAGTCACTGCTAAGCAGGCATTTGCTGTGGAAGGCTTCTAACTCAGAAGAATCTAAAAACAGTTGCCGCTAGAGATGTGACTACATCATTCTACTAGACGCAAACAGGCACAGACAGGGAAATGGCTTCTGACCTTAGAGAGCTAGTAATGATGAGATGAATCACAAGAAAGCAATGTGAGCATCTGACATCAACTGCAAAAGGTTACACTTCAGGCTAACTGGTGAGCCCAATGCCATTCCCAACAAATTAAGCTACAGACCAAAGAAAACCGCCAGTAGGATTCTGTCTTCTGCTTTCTCCTTGTAAGAATCAACTTTCAGAGCCTGTACCCAAGCACTCAAGCTTTCTAATCACAACCACAGCTAGATGTGAAGTCTATGAGTGAAGCTCACTGTTCTCTCAAGAATCTGCTGCAAACGCTATCTGATTTTGAAGGAGCACCAAGAAAATCTCCACCAAGAAGATCCACGGTAAGGAGTTTCTTAAAAGCAGTGCCTGTCTGCATTTTAATCTTGACCAGGTCTCTCACCGTCAACAGTCCTTGTGAACAAGGAGAACGAGGAGTGACTGGGATAGAACTGGTTTAGAAACTAAATGTCTGTGCCACACTCTAAGCATGAGTCTTCAGTATCCAGCAAGAACTCAATCATTTCCTGCACAAACTGAAGGAGTCAGTCCCCAGAAGGTGCTCTGCAGACCACAAGTTAGTCTATAAGGCCTTCTCTGCAAAAAGACCTGGCCCTCCTCACACTGCTCCATTCCCTTTGTTAACTCATCCCCAGGCGTCGGTGTCTCACCCCAAGCTTGCACTAAAGAGACCAGTACCAGATCGACCTGCAGTAACAGGAGCACAAACCCACATACTGCCTGGTCATTAGGGACCCCTAAGTCCTTGTCTTTTATCATTTGCTGAAGAAACTTCTAAATTAGTTTCGTACTTCTAATTTCTTTAATCCTCATTCTAGGAATGCTTATGGAGACCCAGACATTCAAGCCCTCACACACCCCATACCTTGAGAATCTGTGAGTTATCTAACGACGATGAATGTGTACTGCAGCAGGTAAGGCTCCTCCCTGCTAACATCATAGGCTGTCCATTCAAAGTCTCTGCTTTGGGGAAATCGCTTCTGACAGAGAGCTGGTACCAGAAGTAGTAGTTTTAAGAAAATACACAACATAATGGCTAACTTTTTAAATGACGGCATCATATCCTTTATTTTTCTGATGGGTTGAGTATGAGAAATAGCTGTATGCAATCTTTAAAACAATGCACTGAAAAGCATTTTCATTTCAGGGTTTATTGTGTTGCACTGGAGGAACAGCAGGGTGGTTACACAGTTCTCTCATTTTTGAAAATCTAAAGTACTCGCAAATTCTTAAGGATACCTTGACCACTGGATTAGAACAGTAAGCATAATATAACCAGTTTCTTAGTAAATAATGTCTTACAAATAAAAACACATTTAAAATAGCTTTAAATGCATTCTTTACAGGTAATTCAGCATATGTTTATGTCATTTATGCTTAAGAATTAAAGCAAGTATATTACTCTGATGGAAATAAGGGAAACCCCCTCATGCAATCTATGGATAATATTCAAGTCGACAGGGAAAGAACTCCCTCTTCTCACTGTCGTGTCCATACATAATCATCTACAGTGATAAGTGAGGAAACCTACAATGTTTCCCACAAGTCAGATACACAGTTCAGTTCACCAGAAGCACCTTGTATCTACAGCTAATTTATATATAAGCCCAACAAGCCCTCTAAACAAAGCTCCCAATGGACTCAGGGCAGTCAGTAACTAATTCCATCACTTGGAGGGTTATGGCTGTTCCTTAAGAGTGCAAGTTCAACCTGTCAACACCAGAGGTAATCATTTTATATTAATTTATACGTAATTCCATTTAAAGTCTTTATCCAAGTATAACATATGAAAACAGTCTTTCCACAAGCAAAAAATGTGGAAACATTTAAAAAATAAGGAGTCATTTTTTTTTTTTGAAAGTAACTGATCAGATTCCATAGGCTACTCTTGGAAACAGGACCTTGCTGGATAGAATCCCTTCATTAGTGGCGTTTTGCATGCACTTAACTGGACCGAGTCTTCTGTGTTGTTCTATGAGCTCACCAAAACATAGATCATGCTGAAATGAAAAGAGAAGCTGTTAATTCAAACCCTCTTAATCACAAAAAAAGCTGAGCCTGCTTTACGTAGCCTGCTCTTACACGGTCAGAGCATCATCCAAAGATAAACTCTGAGTGGGAGTTTACATTGCATTTATGGACTTTTGCCTATGGCCCCTCTTTTCCAATTTTGCAATCAGGAGTGTAAGACTAAGCGCTCAGTGAGACCCAGAGCTCACAGAAGCAAACAGCACGGTCTCTGGAGCCGCATCATGGAGGAGCAATTCTGGAGAGTCTGCTCAGGGCTGCAGCTGCTGTTCCTTCACAGGCAGGACCTCACTCAGCCCTCCAAGCACTCTCAGGACAATGGTACTTACTTCGTGCCTTACTGGTACCATTTCATGCAAGGGAATGGTCAAGGAAGGAGTGTTTCAATTACAGCAGCCTAGAACAACTCTAAGCAACAGAAATGGGGACAGCAAAAAGGTATATGACTGGGGGGAGGGGCGGTAAATATGGGATTCAGAATCACAAAGTACCAAGGGCAATTCCACATTAACAGCAAAATGAGAAAGGCACTGGAAGGAGCCAGGGAGGGGAAAATGTAATCAAAGCATAGCATATCAAAGTCTCAGAAAATAGGTAAAACATTAGGAAAAAAAAAAAACCAAACAAAACAGGCACTGGAGATGGTGCAGAATGTACATTCTTATCCCCAAAGCTGGAAGCTGAGCACACATGGATAATTTTTAAATAAATAAAACATGTCCCGGTGAACAGTCCCTACAATTGTGATTCTCCAATGCAACTATTTACTTATGTCTTCTCTTTCAGCAAGTATATTTTAAATGCCTACTACATTCCAGCAGTATTCAGAAGTTATCAAAAAAAAAAAAAAAAAATCTAAGAATACCAGGTATGGCAGCACGCGTCTTTAATCGCAGCACTTGGGAGTCAATGGCAGGCAAATCCCCGAGAGTCAAGGCCAGCCTGGTCTACAGAGAGAGTTCTAGCATAGCCAGGGATACAGAGAAACCCTTGTGTGGTGAGATTCAGGTGTTATAGAGGCATGGCTTTGAGGTCTCTGAGGACCCTGGATGGAGTGAGACCAGGCCCTTTGAAGACCAGCTGCAAGCGCCTGCTGTCCCTGTTTGTTCCTGAGAAGATCGCTGCCACGGTATGAAAAATTTCACCCTCCAAATAGTCCCCTATGGTTCAATTTTATATCAATAAATGTTTATATAACCCCTTAATAAAAATTAATCCTTTATATAATCAATGCCAATAAATAATTCCTACAATATCTGGTGCTCACATTGGGCACCATTTGTGGTACAGGTTTTGGGGCTGGCCTAGCCCCACGGTCTGGACTTGCCTGCAGCCCCGCTGTATTAATTATATGTTGCTTGGCCTATGGCTCAGGCATATGGCTAGCTAGCTCTTGCATCTTAACTTATTTTTATTAATCCGTCTTGCCATATGACTTGTGGCCTTTCTATTTTTTTTTTTTTTTTTTACATCTTACTTTTTTGGTGGCTGGATCGTATCTCTCTTGACTCTGCCTTCCTTCCCCTTTATGCTCAGATTTCCCACCTCCTTCTAAGATGCCCTGCCATAGGCCCAAACAGTCCCTTTATTAACAAATGATATCACAACATACAAAAAGACATCCCACATCACCCTTGTCTCAAAAAAAAAAAAAAAAAAAAAAATTAACAACATAAAAATCAGCAAGAAACTGGAAAACAGAAGGAATTTCACCATTCATAACCTGGTCATAGCTGGAGGTGGTGAAGCAGTAAAGGAGGGTCACAACTAAAAAGGTAGAACCTAGTCACTACATCTATGGGCAACGTATTCAGGTGTACATATGACAACCTTTCAACACAACCTAATACTTTGTCCTTTTCAATAATGGAAACGTATCTGCTATAGAAACAAATATGAATAGAAGTGTAACAGGTAATAAATACGAATTAACAAAAGCTTGATTATTTCAACTTAAAATAGCTATTTTTAGTATTTTTAGTATTTTATGTATTTGGGTGTTTTGCCTGCGTGTTTGTCTGTACATCATATGTATGTAGTACCCTTAGAGGCCAGAAGAGGGCACTGAATGCCCTGGAACTGGAATTATAGTTATGACTCAAACTTACCCGTATAGGTAGTAAAAAAAGGCTAGAAGGTAAAAAGCTAGTTTGCACCATCCTTCCTTCTGACAGTAAGCTAGAATGTCTGCATTCATGATGGTCGTTGGGTCATAGAGTCCAGGGCCACTCATCACTGGTCTACTCATATACCTGAAATAAACACAGTCAATATAGGTGGGGAGTGGTTTTCTTCTCCAGTATTTGCTATGTGTGTGGTGCTTCACACACAGGACACACCTTTGCCTGCAGGTCCAATTTCTTACTTTTACCATCTAAATCTTAAGACTACAGACCCTAAATAAGAAGAATGGGACAGCTGGTTCTTTGGATTTCAGAAATCCAAAAAAACAAAAAAAAAAAAAAAAAAAAACCCAGGAGTAACTGTAAATTAAGTGATTGCTTTCTTATTTTTATGTGTATGAGTGATTTCCCTGCATGTATGTATGTGCACCACGTGCATATGTGCAGTGCCCACAGAGACCAGAAGCAGGTGTCAGATCCTCTGGAACTAGATTCAGACAGTTATGAGCCACCATATAGTGCTGGGAATTGAACTCAGGTCTTCGGGAAGAGCAACTGGTGTTCTCAATGCTGAGTCACTTCTTTAGCCCTGAAGTGTTTCTTTTAACTTTTTATCTCAACATCATCTTACAGGCCCTTTCCCCAGCGTCTCCCTCCAAGTGTCACACTGTCCACGCTTGCTTTGCGTCCCTTCTCTTTCTACCTCTAACCACAAGTACAGTTTTTCTGAAAAATTCATTCAATTATAGACATAATAGCACTTCACACCAAAATATTCTTAAACATTATTTACTAAAAGTGAGAGATATGAGATTCTGACATGCTCATTTCAAACAAAGCTTTCAACTTATGGGGAGTGAGGAAAAAAAAAATCTATTCAGGTCAGGCATTAACCACATAAGCTTATATAATCTGGTTTTCATCTATAAAATAAGCTAATAAATACTTTAAAATTTATAAGATAAGAAATGGAAATTATAGTATAAAAAAGACAAATATTGAACTTTTTGGTTTATGTGATGTTTAAATGGGCAAAACTAATCTGAGCTACTAAAGTTGAAGGTCTGGGGGAGATGATTTGCATTCAGCTCAGAAAACCCTCTGAGGGCCAGAGCTGTGTCCTCATCTGTGTGAGTGCACCAGGACATATGTGCATGACAATTCACTTCCTGTGCACAGCGGGACACGCACTTCCTGTGCACAGCGGCCTGAGCTGGGTCATCTTCATGTGGACAAACAAACAGGAGCAAGGGTGAGTGCATCAACCACAGCAAAAGGAAAGGTAGTTAGGAAAACTTGGAGTGTATTAAAGCATTACCTCCAAATATGATATGCCAAAAGGGGCATATTGAGAGCCAGTGTGAGCCACTCCGCTGCACAAAGAAACATGACGCAGAAGAAGGCGTGGATAAGGTACTCTGGAAGTACAAGCTGAAAGAAAAGAGAAGCAGTTATCACAGCCCAGCTGCTTATCTGGAAACAAGTGGCAACCAGGTTTTCATCAAAAAACCACTGCTTTCTTAGAACTGGAAATCAAAGATGCTACTGAGAACTACCTCCATATTTGACTTTTTACCAGAAGTATGGATTATAAGCGAACTGGCTTTCACCACAACAGTAAGACCAGAAATTTAAAACCCAAATTCTTAGAGCAACAAGGTAAATTGCAATTACCACCCAGATTGCTCAATTACTTGTGAATCAAATAGAATACTTTTAGTTCCATCATTCAGCAATAAAAACACAAAAATGAAATAACCTGAGCACGTGCAACATGACAAAAAAAATCCATAAAACAAACTCCCATTTGTGAGTTTTATGTTAGTGTTTTTAAGCCTTTAACAAAACCAAGAAAGCTACATGTACAATATTTAGCAGGTCAATAGTTTCCCACAAGTTGTTCAATTGAAAGCCAACCAGCCAACATCTCAGCACAGCCGGAGAGAACACTGAGGCACACAATGCAAGAGACACACTTTCTGCAATGTAGGAGGGAAAAGACGCAATTCTGAACCAGGAAAAAAATTGCCAGGTTCTGGAGTTCCCATTAACCTTTGTGCTCCCTTAGGCCTACCTATCAACACAATGTTACATGGCAGAAGACCAGCAGAACCTCACACCTCAAAAACAAAATAAGTGTTTTGAGAAGTAGTAATGAGGAAGAAGTCATTCAAATGACATGCATTTATAAAATGAGCAAGACTTAATGATTTTATTAGATCATTTTCTATCCTAAATGGTTGAGTCTATTCTGCTGAATTATTAAATAAAATATCAAAACTATCTGAAGCCAATTCCAGTCCAAACTCCTAAGTCTCAGCTGCAAAGCCCAAGTTATAACTAGCTTACAGAGGTTAAACAGTTTGAGTCAGCCCTTGCTGTGTAAGCCATGTTGCAGGAATAAACCATCCTGCACATTCAAGCCCATCTTCTAATACTCCCACAGTACCTTTCCAGCTGAAACCATATGATGAACTAACTTTCCTTAGTGCTGGAAGTCAAACTCAGGGCCACACATTCTGAGCAGCAGAGTTGCTGAGCTATACACCCAGTCCTAGTATCAGAATTTTAATGAGCATTACTTTAAATGAAAATCCCAGTACAGCCAACTACTCTAAGTCACTAACCAGATATTTTTACAAATTTAAGCAATATGATAAATAACTAGTAAAGCCCCCTCCCCCCAACACACACAAACTACAACCAGAATAGACTAGAAAAGCATGCATGCACTACAGAGCTCCACTGGAACTGCTTTCATAACACCAGTTGGAAAGACAGGAGCTGCTTCAACCTAACAAGCAACTCAGCCCAAGAGCCACTGAGACCTAGCCAAGTCAGTTAATTACTTTGCAACTCCATTTAGACTGAGGGGAGGAGAAAGTGACTCTGGAATCACACGGCCCATGGCTCTTAACCTCCTCCTTAGAGAGAGAGCTCTACCTGCAGCTTCTACCCATTCAAGCTCCAGAAACGTTTTTATGTACTTCTCACAAAAATCACAGCTTTCCAATCCTTCAATTATACAAAACTCGTTTATTTACAACCCAAAGCTCATATGAAGACTAGTACCCAGAAAAAAATTCCTCATGTAAATATGGCTGAAATGATTAGGACTCAAATATGTAGATCTATATTTTCTTGTTACGTTTACATTTTTAAAAATAATACTTGTCTTCCCCCATACTTTGACAGAACTGTCAAAACAAACAAATAGGGAAAACTGTCAGATGCACTGCTGTTGAGCCAATCATCGGCACCCTATCCAGAACGCAGCTCATGGGGCTAGAGCAGTGGCCTCCCCACTGGAGTGGCGGCTGTCCAACTACAGGTCTCTTCTCAGTATGAATTTCTTTCTACTGAGAAAAGCCAGAAATCACACACTATAGTCTGTAATGAAATTCGTCCCTTTTAAAGTTACACTTAATTAGGAAAACACAGTTTTACCTTCAAAAATCAAGACTGTCTAGCTTGTAACTATGGTCTGTGCCTTAACTTTTGACCTTAGCCTTGGTTAGAGTACCTGGACCTCATAAAGTAACTCAGCCAAACGCCCTACTCATGAGAGTAACTACTGACCTACCTGAACAAAAGACTCCAGTGAAAATGCTTCTGTGCACATCCTGACACCCAGAGAAATGCCCATTTGATTGGAGCTAGTAACCTCATCATTTGAATATCTGAAATAATACACTGCCAATGAACATAAAATACTTAATGGACAAAATAGATTCAAGCTTCCTGATAACTGGTTTTTAATGACCAGAGGCAAAGATGTTCTACAATGCATACCTGTAACTTTCCAACCAAAAATCATCTCGAGGAAAGAAGTCAGTGAATTAAAACTTATGATTGTAACTACGAAAAGCCTTACTGCAAACGTTCTCTATGGACAAACTAGAGACCCACTGCACCACTCACATCTCCCTGGGAAACCAGGAAAAAGTAGTAACTGGCTTTTCCAAGTAAGAGCCTGAGAACAGGACTGCACTGGTCTCCTCCCTGCTCTGAAGCACCTTTAAGGGGTAATCCTGCTTTCTACTGTTTGCCTGTTGCCTTACCACAAGCAACTCTTTAGTTTCTGAACAACGAGACCAAATCAAACCTACAGTCTAGAGAA
Organism: Phyllotis vaccarum; assembly: GCA_033318265.1. Taxonomy (NCBI): domain Eukaryota; kingdom Metazoa; phylum Chordata; class Mammalia; order Rodentia; family Cricetidae; genus Phyllotis; species Phyllotis vaccarum. The sequence goes on along the minus strand of JARWLC010000005.1, from coordinate 73,279,058 downwards.
GGATCTTCCTCCGGATGCCAAAAATCTATCTAGACTCAACCCAAAACACCACAGAGCTACACTATCAATAAATCTATCCCAGGAGACTGTTTTAGAAATGTAAGGCAGATACGATAGACTAGAAATAACCATGTAGACATTTGTATACCAACAGCTAGCTACAAAATCCTGGCATCTTGAGTCCAGAAGATAACATCACCACAAACAAGATTCTGTGATTCAAGCACAGGACTGAACCAGCAGCTGCATGAACCCACTTATTCCACTAGACACATAACCAGAGATGAAACTAGAGATGGGGCTAAGTCCACACTAGAGTCCATGTGTCCAAGTCACAGCCTGGGAATAACTTCCCCATGACCGACGTCATTTTTATATTGGCCACCTTTCAAACAGTGCAATAAATAATTTAATATGGATGTGCCTATGGCTGTAGCATAAAAAATGCATACGCATTTAACAGCTTTCCCTACTTGACTGGGCCAGCAAGCAAACATTTGCATAAAATATGAAGTTTCATGAAATCAAAACCCTCCACAGGCGTATGAACAAGCACACGGAACAGAACAATACAGACCAAATGCTCTAGCCCTCCCCGCAAATGATGTGGCATGAAAACATTCAACTGTTATAAAAAGCTGTACACACCTTTAGTGCAATTTTGACTCTTTTAATCTTTTTGACCTTTACAACTGTCTTTGGCCGACAAGGTAAAAAGCAGATTGGAAGAATGTTAGTGTGACAGTTGACAAGTTCACCAGCAGATTAATAGCAACAGTTGAGTGAGACAGCAAAGAGAAGTTTTTATTCTGCCTACTTCAAAAACAGTCAGATATCATGCCAAGAATACTGGCCACTTTCAAGTCATAGCAAGTTAGAAGCAAATCTGTTTTTAAAATCTAAAGATAAATGTTATGTCATAACTTACAGGATTCAGGGTATTACACTGGTCTATAGGGTTCTTGTAATCAGTCTTCAGCTCGTCAAATGCTATGATCTAAAATAGAATTACAATAGTTAGCACCACCACTTTAATTAAAGCAGCAACAAGCCTGCCTCAACCATTAGCACATTGCTGAATAAAACCAAAGTGCACGATTTCAGCATCAACTTATACAAAAACCAGAATGAACGAAAAAAGAACAAGAATCAGATTAAAGACATGGAAAAATTATAACTTCAGGACCTGAGCCGACTGGGACCTTAAATTTCAGTTTACCCAGTGCCTCCCATCAGGTTGCTTTCTCTGTGTGACATGAGCCCTTTCTACCTGTATGATATTTATGAAAAGTTTTTCTCATGCTGAAACCCCTCTTCCCGTTCCACTCCTGTAGCTCTGTTCCCTGACACATTTGGACAGAAATTCCTGTTTCCTAGTCAGCATCTCTTCTTTTGTAACCCCACCAGGACGGCATCTCTCACTCTGGAATACTGTATTTGCATGCAGGTGTGTCTGCCCCAGTGGACTGTCTGGGCCTCCTCAGGGAGAAGGACCATTTTTAATTATCTGTGTAGCCCTCTCCCTTGGCACAGTGCTCTGAGATCTAGAATGAACCTAAATAATTCAATTCACTCCCAATTACATACATTGCTAAGGCTACTTTTGCCCAGACTTGGAAGAGAACACAGCTTTAAACCTAAGTGTTTAAATTTAATCTACACAGAACTGCAAAGTTAAAATGTACAAAAGAATCAAAGCTGGGGATACATACCACTTGGTGGCATTAACTCAAGAGTCAGAAGTCAAAACAGAAGGGTTATGAGGACCTGTTTTGTTGGTGCCACGGGTCACACCTGCCTCTTTAGATGTGCGTGTGAATGAGCACAGCTTTGGTATAAAATACTCTATCCTTCTGTGATAAAAAAACAAAAACAAAAAAACCCTTCTAACTAAACAGGAATAGGAGGGGAAAAATAACTGAATTAAAATGTAATATCCAAGGAAGCCAGAAGTTTGAGGAGGGGCGTGAAAGGAAAAAAAAGGAGGAAAATTACATAATTATATTTTCATTTTTAAAATGCAAAAAAAAAATTACTTAAAAAACTAAAATTTAAAAAATGGGCACCTGTTGGGTGGATGCCCCCAGTAGTGAAGAGCAGGTATTCCTCCTTGACCTGTGGGCGTGGCCTTTGGGCCATTGTTGATCTCAACCAGAGGCTACACCAGCCTCCAGAACCCTAATGTCTGGTACTAGCTGGAGAACTTCAGGAAATCCTCAGGGTTTCATCAACAACAAAAATGGGGTCTCGTATCAGCTGTGGAGTCGGCAGGAGAATTTACATGTTACGTTTTTCACTAGCCTGAAAATGAACTTTACAGAAACTTACAGTTCACACATGGTGGGGAAGAAGAGAAGCTGGGAACTATACTAAGTCACAATAAAATCCCTTGGCTTCCGTACCCTCTATATTCCTAGGATTACAAAAATAATCTCAAATTAAAAAAAAAAAAAGATTAAAAAGCATAATAATTCAGCACAGCAAAGTTTCACTGTGGACATTACTATGGCCCAGGATCTAAAATATTAATTAATGTGCAGCACATTATTGAAAGGAAGGGAGATTTAAAAAGTAGAAAAACAAACCAAACACTAGGCTAAAATATTTAAATGTAGAGAACCCAACAGCAGTGATTTCCTTTGTCAGTGATTCCTAACAATGAATGTTAAAAGTATAAATGTGTACTTTGAAGGAAATAAGCTTTGAAGAGTTATGAATATTAACAGTGGGCTACATCACACCATCTGGGGATACATTCCCAGTGTACTTTAGTAACAGAAGTTCAAGACAAGGACCATAACTGCAATAATATGATTACTTGCATTTAGCAAGACTCAAATTAATAGCAAATGAACATAAAACCATTTTTGGAGACAGGATTTCATATAAGTCATAATCTAATGTAGCTAAGAAGGAATTGGGGACTTCTGGTCATCCTGTCACTGCCTCCCCAGTGCCGAGACCAAGGTGGATACACCACTATGCCTAGTTTATGTGTGTGTGTTGGGGAGGGGGGGTTATGCAGTACGAGATATATACAGTTCCACGGAGCCACATCCCCGTCAAAACTAACTTTTTTTGATTGACAGTTTCTTTCAGTCGGTTTCCAGGGATCTCTTAGTAAATTGCTTAATGAGTTTCTAATAGAATGAGGTACACTAGACATATACTTGAAATTATTTTCAAAAAAGTACAGTAATTATCTGAACTAAGGAATCCTGGAGCCTAAAAACTCTCAACTGATTCGTGGTACAACTTTATTTTTAGTCTGTATCAATACTTAAAATTATCTACCTCACCTAAACACCTCCCTATCTAATGTTCAAGTGTTTCTTAAACATAATATGTGGAAAATGTGGGGAAAGCTTCCAGTTTTTGAAGTAGCAGTTATTTCTGACACAGGAACAGCCTATACCAGTATTCCCCACTCCACAGGCAGACGGGCTTTACACAGCTTGGCAAAATGAAAGGAACCAGGGATTTCACTTCTGCAACATGTTGCTGCTGCCATTCAGTTATACACACAGGATGGTGATGAAACCCGACTTAAAATTTACATGAGGCTGAGCCGCTCCTTCATTCAAATTATATCATTATTCCAGAAGGTACTGGAAGGGTAGAAACAAATGACATCAATTTTTAAGATTGCTGATCTCCAGAGAGCTCTCACTGCTAAGCGGTAAAGAAACTCAGAATTCTCTATCACAAATAGAACTGTCACCGGGGCCGGGCACAGGAAGAACGTACGTCCACCCTACAACGATTTAGCAGAAGGTTTCTGAAATTTTTCAAAATCAAATTAAATCCCGTCTACTAAACCAAGTGGTCTTGTCCGTGGAGATGGCTTGGAATGCTGTCTCCTGAAAAGCGCCCGCGATCCAAGTATGACTTAAGGGGAAAACTCGGAGATGTGGCCAACTTAGTAATCAATCCAAGCTGCTTCAAAGTCCACCAGGAACCAGTACCCGAACCACAGTGCTCCACTAGAAAAGCACCCATCAAGCAGTGCTGCAGAGTTGGAAATGCAGCTAAAGTAGCTTGTGTCTGATTTTGGCGGTGCTCCGAAAAAGCCTTAAAAGGCAAGCTGGAATTCAAAGATAAAGATTCGCAAAACTTCACGCCGAGAGTTGCCACTCGGTGCGCACTGGGCATCCTCCCCGATGGAGGACGCGGGCAGCCGGCCGCAGACACGGCGCTGCCCGTCCGCCCCGCCCAGCCCTGCTCGCAAATAGCGGAGAGCGGCCTGGGCCCGCACGCGGCGGCGCGGACACCGGGTCCCCGCACGCCGGGCCCTCTGGATCCCCGACTCGGGAGCGCGCAGTCCCGCGTCCACGGCCCCTGCAGCCCCGCCACGTCCTGGTGCGCGCCGGCCGCCGGGGCCCCGCTCAGCCGCCCGCCCGGAGCTTGCAAGAGGCTGCCCGGTCGCTCGCCCTCCTGCCCCTGCCCCGGCTACTCACGTGCCAGATGGCGAAGAAGATGAGCGCGGCGGTGAGCAGCAGCGCCAGCATATAGCAGAAGGCCGCAAAAGTGAACGCCATGGCCGGGGAGGAGCTGCCGGGCGAGCCGGGGCCAGCGGAGAAAGGCAGCGCACGGCCCTCTGGGTAAAACCATTCACTTCCCCCGGCCTCAGCCTCCACCGCCGCGCGGCCTCCTCCCGGCGCGCCTGCGCACGGGGTCGCCCGCCTGAGCGCCCCCTAGTGGCCGGAGTCTGCGTGGCACTTCTGTTGTGGGCACTGTTGGTCTAGTTTATTTGAACAGTCACTGACCGAATACCTAGTTTGTTCCTGAAACTGCTCCGCTTGAGTTGCGAAAATTAATCTAAAAGTGCCTGCATTGAAAGGATTTAATCTACTTCCAGAAGCGGTCGACTAAATAGTAGTATTATAACCTGCAAATAGGTACCCGTGCATGGTGTGAAAAGGTCGAAGAATATCTATGCCTCTTCAAGCACCTATTCCTCCTCGAAGCTAATCTGAGGCTTATATGATGATAAGTCCAGGAAAAGAGAAGGGAGCGCTGGTAATACGGGGAGATGATTCGAATGAGCAAAGGCATGGAAAAAAAAAAAAGGAAAAGCTGTGTCCTGGGTGCAGCTAGCAGTGGATCTGTTGGTGGGAACTTGCATGAGAACGTTGAGAGGTCAGTTCATAGACACTAAAATATGTTCAGTGCAGGAGCTCGGCTGTACACCCAGACCCCTAAGTTTTATAAAACATCACTTCTTTCATTTTTAATGGTGTCTGAAACCACAGAAGGGATTCACCACCTACTAGCTGCTGCTCATGGGGGTGAACATTAGTCAAGGCTTTTAAGAAAGAAAGACATGCTAAATTTGCACTGAAATTTGCTCACACTAGCAGATTGTGTGGAATGGTTTAGAAGGTATATCCAGTCTGTCTGAGGAACTTTCTGTAGTGGTAGACATTTGCTCTCCTGGAATCCATCCGATACAACAGTGGGTGGCTACTTGTGGATACAAAGTGGCTAGGTTGGGTAAGGAATTGGACTTTAAATTTTACAGCACTTTAATCAATTAACATTTATTTTAAAGTTACATGTATTTATTTATTGTGTGAGCACACACTCCCTGGTCTGTGGTGAGTGGATGAAGCCCTAGGTGAATGTGTGCTATAAACATGGACACGGTCATGTCAAGGACCCCAAAGCCTCATATCCACAGAAAATGGCAAATCTACCCACACCCCCAGGCTCAGGGAAATGGCAGAACCTTTCTCTGGTCTGTGTGTGGATTTTCTACTGAGATTTACTAAACCTGCCTCCTTGTTCAACTGTATGCAATAACCCTTCTCCCTGTTTACTGTACATAATAAGCACACCGAGCTTCCAGGAATGTTGTGCTTTCTCTAAGAACCCAAGCCACCTGATTCCAGCTGTTCCTGTATGTGTATCTGTCTTTTATTCATTCACTTGACACCCAATCAGGTCCATTCATGGAGGCCATGCAATGACGAGGGCGACGACGAGGGACAGGTCAGTTAGCAAATTATAGGACCCTGGGACGGAACTCAGGCAGCCAGGCTCAGCCAAATGCCATTATCCACTGAGCCAACTCACCAGCCTCAGGTAAACTTCAAATAGCTACATGTAGCTAAGTACTGGACAATGAAGGTTTGCATCACCAAGATGACTCTGCGTGTGAAAATTGTACTTTTCAAATAGACAGAGGCCTGCACAGGGTGAATCTGATGCCCTCTTCTGGCCTTCACAGGCACTGCACACACATATAATGTGAAACACCCATACACATAAAAACGAACCTTTAAAAGAAGTAGTTCCTCAGCCACATTAGTCATATTGTTACCTCTCAGTGTCCTCATGCAACTCATATTACTGAATTACTGTGCCCATAGGATATGTCTACAATCACAAAAAGAAAATGTACTAGATAAACTGTAGAATATCTTGAAGCTGTAAACTGATGGAGAACACACCCACTTCAATGAGGGCATAGAGCCAATTAAATCAACCAACCATACAAGGAATAGGTATGGAAAATAACCAGTCTCCCTGACGTTTTGGAGGGCCTTACAAACAGTGAACAATATATGCCTCATGTCCAAACAGATCCCAGTATTACCAGAGATATATACTAACTCTTCTCAAAAAACAGTGTTTGTAGTAGTGATTAAGATCCTGCTTCTACTAATATAGAAATTGAGTTGGATGTTCACTGATTGATGCATTCTCTTTCCATATGTGTCTCTGTTCTCTCTTCCTCCCTGGCTCAAACCTGTCTTTCCATCAGTTTGAAAAGCTCCACACCCCAGTAGTAAACCTCTCCACCAATGCAGCAATCCAAATCAGACTAAATTAAGAAAAAGTCCCGGTTTAATGAATAAAATCTTCTTGGACAATTTTCCAGCTCCTAGAGAGGAGACAGGGAAGAGATTGAAAAACCATGTATCTGTTTTCTGTGGAAGTGGTCTTGAGCATCCACAGGGGGAGGTGCCATGCTTGGTAGGCTTTCTGAGATGAGGCAGAGTCTGAGGAGAAGATGGGGGAGAGGGGTTGAGGTGGAGCTTAGACCAGAGCATTCCAGACTCTTTGGGTATATGGATGTCAGGGGCTGAGGTGGAGCTTCCACCAGAACAGTTTGCCTCCAAATCCCCTATTGATCAGGTCCTCCAAGACTTGTAACTAGACATTGCCAATCAGGCTCCGATGTCCTACAAGATAAATCCTACAAAACATCTTGATGTGGGAATGCGTTTATGTATGCTGTGAATCTCAATCTTTAAATAAAGGAACTGTTTTGGGCCATGGCAGGCACCATAGAAGAAGTAGGAGGAGAAATCAGAGCATAGGTAGGAGAAGCAGGGTGGAGTCAGGCAGATCGAACCAGCCGCCCAAGAAGAAACATGTAAGGAGCACGGGTGAGCCACGGGCCACGTGGCCGACAGATTAATAGAAATGGGTTGATTTAAGATATAAGAGCTAGCTAGCAATGTGCCTGAGCCATAGGCCAAACAGCATAAAGTTAATATAAGCGTCTGAGTCGTTTCTGGGGGTCTGAGCGGCAGTGGGTTCCTAAGCAGTCTCAGGCGGCAGGTCTGTGGGTCTCAGACCTCTCGGCCGCCTGGGGCCCAAGAACCCTACTACTACAACATCTAATCTCAGAAAAAGGCCAGAAGCAGTTTGGATGTATATCTGGGAATTGTCTCCGCCCAGACTAGGTAACATGGTGGCACAGGATGAAGGTAGGGGTACTAAGCCATTTTAAAGGGCTGTACAGGACCTCAGCAGGAACCAGAACCATCCTGCCATGTCTAGAGTCTCTTAACAGCCCAACTTGGTTTTTCTTTTATTTGTTTTTTTAAACCCTGTCCTCCTGTGCTGCCAACGGACAACAGGATACACTTTGCCCATGTTCTTCCAGTGGGAGACCAGCTTGGCATTCTGGTCAGCACCAAGTCCAGTCCACACCAAGAAGACAATCCTTTGGCTCAGGAGGCTCTGAAGTCCCTGAGCCACTGCCAGGAGAGACCCGGGAGTAGGATATTTAAAGACTGATGATAACAGAAAAGGGTGAGTCTTGGACTGATTGGAATCTACCTTCATTCAACTCCAGGACTCCCAGAGAAGTAGAACAAGGGGAGGTCTGGAGGGGGCAATGTCATCTGGAGTTACACAGTGCTTTGAGAGGTGTCTTAGTTAAGCTTTACGCCATGACCACAGCAACTCTTAGAAAGGAAAACATTTCATTGGAACTGGCTTACATTTCAGAGGTGTAGTCCATTATCATCATGGTAGAAAGCATGGCAGTGTGCAGACAGACGGGGAGGTCTACATTTGGATCAGTGGGCAGCAGGGAGTGAACTGAGACCTCAAAATTCACACCACACCCTGGTCATGCACCTCCACCAACACAGCCACACATACTCCAAGGCCACACCTCCTAATAGTGCCACTCCCTATGGGCCTAAGGGTCCATTTTCTTTAAACCCACCACAGGAGGATAGAGAACTACTCCTTAGGTAAGGATCCTTCAAGCACAAAGAATACTGTAGGAGAGCAGTTCCCACCCTGCCTTAAGTGGTTTGTGTATTTAGAGAAATGGTACTTACCTGGAAATCACAAGTGGCCATGGGTAACACAGGAATCTACATGTGCCCAAGACATAAACCTTGGAGAGAATAGCTATGAAACTGGCGACAGGAAGCATGGTTTGCCCCTAATCTACTGCTGTGATTTGAACACTAAGTGTTCCCTGAAAAGACTTCTGTGTTAAAGATTTGATTCCTGAGCTAGCAGTGTTCAGAGGTAGAGCTCTGGGGAAATGATGAGTGGATTCCCTGATGGAGTCACAGTGAGATGGCATTATTGGGAGGTAGTCGAAAGCAGGAAGTGGGGCATATTTAAACGAAGACCACAAGTGCTATATAGTGGTTTGGGTGAGAATGGCTTCCATAGGCTCCTGTATTTGAATGCTTGATCTCTAGAATGGAACTGTTTAGGAAGGATTAGAAGGTGTGGCCTTGTTGACAGAAGTGTCACTGAGGGTAGATTTTAAAGTTTCAAAAGCTGATGCCAAGCCTAGTCTCTCTCTTTGCCTGCCTGCAACTTGCAGATCAGATGTGAGCTCTCAGCTGCTGCTCCAGGGCTGTGCCTGCCTGGTCCCATACTCCATGCCCAGCCATGATGATAACAGACTTACCCTCTGAAACTGTAAGTCCCGAAGTAAAAGCTTTCTTTCATAAGCTGCCTTGTTCATGATGCTCCCTCACAAAAGAATAGTGACTAAGACAGGATTGTGTCTTGAAAAGATAAACCATGCCCCCAGGTGCTCCTATCTGCTTCCTTGCTGCCAGGTGAACAACTGTAGTTGCCTCCCTGCTCTGTGATGAAGTTCTTCCAGAAACAATGCAGCCAGCACAGCAGAACATAGACTATAATTTCTGAAATCTGAAGCCCAGATAAACCTTCCCTCCTTAAAGTTGATGAGTTCAAGTATTTGTCAAGCATTATAAGTGTAACATATATGCCCACTTCCTCCTCATTGGCAGACCAGAGTTTGCTCCAGGGTTTATGGCCCTTTTACTATTGCTCAAAGGAGAAGCCTTTCCCAGCCCAAGGTCTTGGGAAATGAAATTTTCATTCTCTGAGAGTAATAAACAGCTTTCACCTGCACTCTGTGGTGGTTTGAATGAGGATATTACATATTTGGAAGGCTTGGTATTCTGTTGGTAGAACTGTTATGAAGGGATTAGGAAGTGTGGCCTTCTTGGAGGTGTGTCACTTGGGGTGGGCTTTGAAGTTTCAAAAGTTAAGCCATTCCCGGGCAGCTCTCTCTACCTCTTACTTGTTGATAAGGATGTGCTGCCTGCCGTGATGGTCATGGACTCACCTCACCCACTGAGTAAGAGCTGACAACTGGTCGTTCACACTATTTTTAATTTAATTTTTAAAAAATTTACTGTCATTTTGACACAAGCTAGAGTTACCTGGGAAGAGGAACTTCAATTGAAAATATATATAATATCTATCCACATCAGATTGGCCTGTAGGCAATCCTGTGGGGCACTTTCTTGATTGACGGTTGATGTGAAAGGGCCACACCTGAACACATACATAGTCAGTCCCAGGGTGTACTAATAAAAGAGCAAACTGAGCAAGGGAGCTGAAGTAAACCAGTAACAGTGTTCCTCCAGTCTTTACTTCAGTTCCTGCCCTCATGGACAGCGATCAGACCAACTAAATAAACCCTTTCCTCCTCCCAGGCCTTTTGGGTTTTATCACAATAGAAACCTAATCCATTTCTGCTCACTATATATGTCTTAGGCTTCCATTACTATGGCAAAACACCATGGCCAAAAAGCAAGTTGAGGGGGAGAAGGTTCATCCCTGAAGGAAATCAGGACAGGAACTCAAGCAGGGTAGGATCCTGGAGGCAGGAGCTGATGCAGAAGCCATGGAAGAGTGTTGCTCACTGACTTGCTCCCTATACCTTGCTCAGCCTTATAAAATCCAAGACCAGCAGCCCAGAGATGGCCCCACCCACCATGGGCTGGTCCCCTCCCATTGATCACTAAATGAGAAATCCCTTACAGCTGGATCTCAGGGAGGCCTTTCCTCAGCTGAGGCTCCTTCCTCTCTGATGACTCCAGTGTGTGTCACGTTGACACACAAAACCACCCAGCACAATGTACCTCCCTGAAACACAAGGCCAAGGCTATGTTCAAAGAGAAAGCATGGAGTACCCAGCATGAGGTGATTTCTCAATATCAGATAGCTGTGTCATCCACCTTGGCCTTTGCTCGAGGAGTGCCTATTACTCAACCATTATGAAAGCAATTACTATATATACAAGGCTCAGCCAACAATCTCATATGTGCAAAACTGTATCTGCTTGTTCCTTGTCTCAATCAGGGTTTTTCTATTGCTGCAATGAAAAGCCACGACTAAAAGGCAAGGTGGAGACAAGAGAGTTTCTTTGGCTTACATTTCCACATCATAGCCCATCATTGAAGGAAGTCAGGACAGGAACCTGGAGGCAGGAGCTGATGCAGAAGCCATGGAGGAGGGCTGCTTACTGGCTATCTTCCCATGGTTTTCTCAGCCTGCTTTTTTACACAGCCTTGGACCATCAGCCCAGAGATGGCACCACCTACAATGGGCTGAGCTTTTCCAATCAATCGCTAATTAAGAAAATACCTTACAGGTTTGCCTACAGCTGGATCATATGGAGGCATTTTCTCAGCTAAGGCTCCTTCCTCTGATGATGCTAGCTGAGTCAAGCTGACATAAAACTAGCCAGTACATTCCCCTTATCTTTCTGCCTTTTTTTTTTTTTAATGGCGATGCATAAAGGAAAAGTTTGAGGACAAAGATACAAAATGCAAAGAGTTGCCGTCTATAGCTCCACCCTTCTTCCAGGAGACAAGGACCTTGCTGTCACTCCACAAGGTTTCCTCATGTCCTACCCCCAAGTAACAAATATTCTGCTTTTCATCACAGGACATGGATATTTTATGTTCTCGAATTTTATTGAATGAAATTATGTATGTTCTTTGTTTTTCTTTATTGGCTCAAGATAATGCTTCTGTTTTTTCTTTGGGATTCTTCCACATTGCCTCTGTAGATCTGTATTCATTCTTAAGGTCAACTCTATTAAGGTCTGACTTGTATAAAACATAATACATTTTCCATTTAAGAGTATAGTCAATGAGTTTAGATAAAACTATACACTCAGAACATATCCTAGGGAACTACAAAAGCCAGGAAATTAAAAAGGGACAGCTTTTGGGGGGGGTGAGGATGCAAGAGAAAAGTGAAGAGTGAGGTACTAATGATACAGGAAAATGGGGGTGGGTCTAAGTAGGTAGGGGGAGGGCGGTATATACAGGTGAAGAGAGAAAGGCAAAATAATGGTAAGGATGTCTAGAGAAAGTCATAAGGAATCATACTATTAATTATATCTTTTTAAAAACTAACCCTGTAATACATGTGTTTGTGTATAAGGATACGTATATAGTTTAAATGAGATTTTTCTCACCGAGCTGACAATGATTTCTTCAATGGTCAAAGACTACCGAGAAAAAAAAAAAAAAAAAAAAAAAAAAAAAAAAAAAAAAAAAAAAAAGCCCCAACACCAGGCATGAGAAGCCTTTATGAGTTGTTGGCCAAGGTTGTCTCAGACACTCCCAAACATCACAAGCTATTGTTCTTGCCCCTTAACTACCCCCAAGAGGTGGACAGTAACATCCTATTGCATGCACTTCAGACACAGGACCCCAGGGCCCCTGAGCTGGAAGTTATTTCAAAGCATCCTTGCTAAGGACTAATTTTCAGTGTACCAGAAGGCACCACATAAGCTTCCAAAGAAGGGAAGTGTTGCAGGATATTTGATCACACTGTGAAAACCAAGACTATGTTCAGAGGGCAAAGTCAGTGACTAGATGATAAGAATTAGCCATAGAGAATACAGAGAGCCCAGGAAGACAGAGAGGCACACAAGAAGTAGAGAGGGACTTAGAGATACGTGGTCTTTTTGGTTTGGGACAAGTGGAGAGGCATTCTTTTGCTGGGTCTTTGGCCAAAAGGAAGGTCAGCTGGTTGCTTCTCTACCCATCTGAGGTTTTTACCAAACATCTGACTCCCAAGTCTTTACTGGTAGATAGAATGATAGAGACTCAATTAAAAACTTCATTTAGTGATGGCTACAGTGTCGTTTCCAGAAGGACCAGAAATTCCTTCAGGAGGGTTAACTGCAGGGCGTCAGGGCAGCAGAGCTGCAGATGGTAATTAAGGCATCAGTAGATTCAGATGTAGCCACTAAGCCAACGAAAAGCCACAGAGAAGCAACCAATAGTTTCTACCCAGCTATGATGCCTATGAACCACAACAACCACTATGACACAAATAACATACAGGGTGCAATATTGTAGATGGAGGTCTCTGTTCTACCCCATCCCACAGCTGCTTCCAAAGAGATCAGAGTCTTATATTACTTATAAAAGTTTGGCTTATTAATGACTAGATCTTACATTTAAATAAACCCATTTCTATTAATCTCTGTATCACCATGTGGCCCATGGCTTACCAGTCCTTTGGCATCTTGCTCTTTGGTTGGCTGCTGGAGGCTGCCACAATGCCTCCCTTCTTCCTCTGAGTCCTCAGTTTGATTAACAGCCTAACCTTATCTTGCCTTGCCATAGGCCAAAACTGTTTTATTATCAACCCATGAGAGCAACACACACTCACAGCATACAGAAGAATACCTTACAACATCTTCCCCTTTCTGTCTAATCAAAAAGGTTTTAACTTTAACACAGTAAAATTACATATAACAAAACAGTTATCAAGTAAGAATTGCAGCTACAATATTTAGTCTATTTGTATTTGACAAAATTAAAGAAAACACTCAATTATCTATTTTATCTTGGTGAGTCTAAAGTTTCATATCTAGTTTACCTTTTATCATAACCAAGGAAAACTATAATTATAATTATCTAGTCTTCAACCCATCAAAGACCCCAGAACGATATAATATCACCTGGGAAAACAAGAAGTACATTGTAAACAACTTCCAAAGCCCTAGAAATGACAGAGACATCTAGCTTCCTGGACAGTCACCCAAAGTTCTTCTGTAATGTTGGGGCACCCATCTGTGGTCTACAGGCCTGGAATATCTGATAGACCTTTTTCAGAAGCAGGGAATTTTTAAAGACTGTTTAACCCTGTCTTAGCAAAGCTTGGCAGTGGCTTCTCTTTGTGTCCTGCTTGTCTAGAGTGGAGAATGGACTTACTGTCAGCAGTCAAGGCAAGGGCACTTTCTTTGCCCACATGGCTAGCTTTTGCCATAAAACTCTATACAGAGTTCTATAAAAGTGCTCATTATCTTTTCTGTAGTATATCACTGCTGCCAGGAGCAAACATGTCTCACTGTTGTTGCACGAATGAATGAGACTCAGGGATAGATCTCTGAGAAAGTTGGAGATATTAGAGAGAATAAACATCACAGTCAGATCTTACCCAGCTGTCTTCCAACTTCCTCAGCCTGGCTTCTCTTGGCTTGGCTTCCCCTCCTGTGTTTCTATGCCCGCCCTAAATACTCTTTTGGTAAATTAAGGCATGGGAGCCTGGAATTCCTTCTGTAATCTAAAATGAACTTGACTCAGTTGGGATTAAGGGCATAGGTCACCACTCCCAGGATACTCCCTGTGCTGGGATTAAAGGTTTGAACCACCACACTCTGATTCTCCTAGACTGACTGTGGTTAGAGCTCCAGAACTTCTGGAGCTTTTATTAAATCCTCACGTAGACTATGGGTAGATTCCCTCCGATATCTCCAAAACTTCTGAAGCTTTTATTGAATCCCCACATATCCCCTTTTGTGTCAAATTAAAAAAGGTGATAGCTAACATAAGAAAAACCATATACAATAAGTACAATAATTATATGCAATGTATACATAATAAGTGAGTAATGTCCAGTCCATTAACAACTGACAATTCAAAGAAAATATTTCATTAATTACCCTATTTTGATGAGTCTGATGGATTATACCTAATTCATTTCCTTTCTAACTAAAAGCTATTATTTTGATGTCTCTTAAACTTATAAACTTTAACTTCCAAGTTTCTTTTTTATAGTTTTTTAGAAAACTGTAACTATAACTATCTCATCTTCAACTACCTCAAAGATCCAAGAAGGAAATAATATTTACCCAAGTAACCAGGAAGTGCAAGCAACTTCCAAAAACTAGAATTAACAGAGATGACACCTATCTGCCTGGACAGTCACCCAAAGATCCTTTATAAAGTTGGGGCCTCCATCTTCAGCCTACAGGCCCAGAGTCTCTTTTCAACTCAGTGAGGCAGGAAATCTGCTCTGTCCATTTTGGTATAGTTCAGTTACTTCTCCTCGTGTCCTGAAGATTGAACTCTCTCTTCAAAGTTCTTTTTCAACTTTCCCTTACGGTACTTGTTGGCTATTGGTCTCTTGACAGTATTTAGCCTTAGATGGAGTTTACCACCCGCTTTGGGCTGCATTCCCAAGCAACCCAACTCCAGGAAGACCTGGGCCCAGTGTGCCCAGAGCCACTACCAGCCTTACACTGTCCACAGGCACCTCTTAACAGTTTCACGCCCTCTTGAACTCTCTCTTCAAAGTTCTTTTCAACTTTCCCTTACAGTACTTGTTGGCTATTGGTCTCGTGCCGGTATTTAGCCTTAAATGGAGTTTACCATCTGCTTTGGGCTGCATTCCCAAACACTGTCAAGAAAAGTGTAAGTTAATAAAACATTTTAAATGCCATAGTCTGTAGGTCTTTAAAGTGTTTGAAGATTACCTGTATAATTGATATATCTTTGCTTACCTAGAAAACATAACTAACATGACTGTAAGTTTGATTCTTATAAATGACTATTAATCTATATTTTTAAATTATACATTATATTTTAATTGAGCTGTATAAATACAATACCTTCAACAATAGTAGAACTATGCATACATTATAACAAAATTAACTTTAAACTTGTATCAATAAACCAAAATCTATACCAATATAAGATATGTAAGATTAACAGCTATTTCTTGAATTAAAGTAAATTCAATAAGCTACCTTTTTTTCTCATCATTTCTATATCATATCCTCCATTCTTCTTTTAGAAAGAGATTGATATGACCAATAACAATTTGTAACCAACTCCCTAAACAAAGACAAACATACATAATCTATTTGGGGGGCATAATTCTCTAGACTACTTCCTGCTGATTGGGGGTGCTGGTAATCTTTTGGGGACTGATATGGGAATGTCTTTCTGTATGCTGTGAATATCAATCTTTAAATAAAGGAGCTGTTTTGGCCATGGCAGGCACCATAGAAGTAGGTGGGGAATCAGAATAATTAGGAGAAGGAGGGCGGAGTCAGACAGATCGAGCCAGCTATCCAAGAAGAAACACATAAGGAACACAGTTGAGCCACGGGCTACATGGCAGGCAGATTAATGTAAATAGGTTGAGTTAAGATGTAAGAGCTAGCTAGCAATGTGCCTGAGCCATAAGCCAAACAGCATGAACTTGGAAAGTGTATGAGTCATTTTGGGGAGCCTGAGCAGTGGCAGACAGCTAAGCGGTCTGGCACTGCAGGTCCGTGGGTCTGGACCTCTGGATGCTTAGGACCAGGAAACCCTATTGTAACATGGGACCCTAAGAAAATTGAGGATAATCATTAAGTCCTGGCTGTAGTATTCTGTGAGGCTAGATCCTATCGGTTAGTAGCCTTGAAGCTGTTTTAGACGCTGTATCACCTGGGACATACGTTTTCTTTCGTGTCTGGTCTCCTTATTCTGAAAATAGCCAAACTTTTAAAGGAAACATACATTGAAACACCATATGTAAACAGAGGTTCTCTATCCTGCCCAGTCCCACAGCTACTTCCAGATAATCTCTCAGAGCTTATATTAATTATAAATGTTTGGCTGATGGCTCATGTTTATTACTAACTAGCTCTTATATTTAAATGAACCCACTTCTATTAAGCTATGTATCACCACTGTGGCCATAGCTTACCAGTCCTTTGGCATCTTGCTCCTTGGGCAGCTGCTAGTGGCTGCCTCGATGCCTCTCTTCTTCCTCCAAGTCCTCAGTTTGATTGAACTGCTTAAACTTGACTTGCCGTAGGCCAAAACAGCTTTTATTAATAACCAGTGAGAGCAACACACTCACAGCATACAGAAGGATATCCAACAGCCACATATACCTTGGTTGTAACTAATAGCTCTGTTATTAGACTAAAGATATGCTGAACAGGAGAAAAATCATCCCTGGTACTGGAAACCAAGCCAACTACCTAGGGCTGGTGAAGACATGAATCTTGGAGAACCTCCAACTATCTCTTTATTAAACCAGTATAATCCCTAGCTAAACTCTAAATATTTGTCTTTACACCCATAGATACTTGTAATTCTCACCCTCACAAGGAACCTTCTGCTTGTATCCATTACAGAATAATGGATACATCTACAATACAAATCCCATAACTAAGTTTCACAGACCACTGAAGAGGGGATTCAAGGATTCTGACAATGAGTGGATTAGGGAATTTGCTGTGAAATTGTGTTTCCTATGAATGTGAAAAGCTACATCCATAAAGTCTCACTGATATGACTTCCTAAACATGAGCTAAACAACATCATGCCACCAGAGTCTCAGCCCTATGTACCAGAGCCCATCTTTATGACCCAGAAAATACACTGTTCTTTCTGAGCATGGAGATGGAGGCAGAGGCAGTCTGACCCCTGTGAGTTTGAGGCCAGCCTGGTCTACATACTTGGTTGTAGGTTAGCCAAAGCTACATAGTGAGACCCTTTTTCAAAAAACAAAACAAAAAATCCCACAGGTCTTTTTTATTCCTATTTGGTTTAAGCTGGTTTTTCTCTCCTCGACCCCATACATTTTCAGTTCCTACTATCTACTCCTATTAAACCTACCCCAAAACCTTCCCAAGGCAAGGTTATCCAAAGGGCTGGCCTCCTTCCTGATACAGAGAGGGGACATTAGAAAGACCAGCATCAATAAGTGGTTTGAGAATTACTTAGCAACATTTTAAGCATGAAAACATGCTTCATTTTTTTTTAAATAATTTATAGGTTTGATTCTTAAGTTACACATTCAATGACTTCTTCATTAAACTAAATCTCAGAGGAAGAGTGGTCAGCTGTTAGAGAACATGCTGCTCTAATTTCTTTTACTGGTGTCTTGGTTAGGGTTTCTGTTGCTGTGATAAAACACCACTGAGCAGAAGGAACTTGGGCAAGTGTTTGGAAGCCAGACTGAACCAAGATTTCTTAGAGAACCAGAGGACAGGACAAAAGAAACATTAGTTCTGTGTCCTTATCTAGGAAAAGACTTGGCAAGGTCCAGTCAAGGGCTAGAGCCAGAGTGTGCTGGACAGTTTAATGTCTACTTGGCATAAGCTAGTGTCATCAGAGAGGAGGGAACCTTACTTGAGAAAATGCCTCCTAATCTCCACTGTAGCTGGGTAGTGCTGGCACACTCCTTTAATCTGAGCACCAGGCAAGCAGAAGCAGAGGATCTCTGTGAGTTCAAGGCCAGTCTGGTCTACAAAAAAAGTTCTGGGACACCTGTCTTAACAAACAAAACAAAACTATCTTGGCTGTAGGCAAACATGTAGCGCATTTACTTAAGTGACTGATGTGGAAGGGCCCAGCCCATTGGGGCCAGTGCCATCCCTGGGCAAGTGGTCCTGGATTCTAAAAGAAAGCGGGCGGAGAAACCTGTAAGGAACAAGCCAGTAAGCAGCACCCATCCATGGCCTCTGCATCAGCTCCTGCCTCCTGGTTCCTGTGATGATGAACAGTGATATGGAAGTGTAAGCCAAGTACTCTTTTCTCCTCAACTTGCTTTTTAGTCATGGTGTTTCACTGCAGGGATAGAAACCTTGAAGGAATTGAGGCTTGTTCCTAGGAACCTAGTTTTCCTTCTGACAGGTTGTGGTTACCAGTCCTAAAGCAGCTGTGTCTGAGGTATCCTCTATTTTCTTTGCCAACATTGTTTGATTTAGCTTTCTGCTGACATTGGCTCATTTTGCCTCTATAGATAGTATACAGCAGTTCTCAACCTGTGGATCATGATCTCTTTGGCAAATCTCTATCTCCAAAAATATTTACATTACAACTCATAACCGTAGCAAAGCAAAGTTAGTTATGAAGTATCAACAAAAATAATTTTATGGCTGGGGTCACCCAGCATGACGAACTGTCCTAAAGGGCTGTAGCATTAGGAAGAAAGAGAACCACTAGCCGGTGCTGTGCTTCTTAACGAACTTGCTTGGGTAAGTCGTCAGCTTCCACTAGGGCTCCTGATCCCAGCTATTGCCTTTGTCCTCTTTCTTATCCCCAGCCCTTACACCATTCCGTTCCCTTAGTCCTCCTGAAGGCTTATTTCAGCTTTCAATTCTCAGGCTGCAATTTACTATGTCCCTGAGGGAAGTCAAGGGCAGGAACCCAGAGGCAAGAACAGAAGCAGAAACCACAATGAGTGGTCTTCCTTGCTCTTCATGATCATGCCTGCCCTGCTTTCTTATATAACTCAGGGCCACTTGCCCAGCAGTGGCACCACCCACTGCAGGCTGTGAGCTGGATCCACTCACTATCATTAACTAAAAATGAACAAACAACCCAATGACTGACAGACTTGCCTACAAGCAATCTTTCTTTCTTTCTTTCTTTCTTTCTTTCTTTCTTTCTTTCTTTCTTTCTTTCTTTCTTTTTTTTTTTTTTTTTTTAAAGATTTATTTATTTATTATATCTACTGTGTTCCTCCTGTATATGTGTCTGTATGCCAGAAGAGGGCACCAGATCTCATTACAGGTAGTTGTGAGCCACTATGTGGGTTCTGGGAATTGAACCCAGGTCCTCTGGAAGAGCAGCCAATGCTCCTAACAGCTGAGCCATCTTTCCAGCCCCCTGTTGTTTTCTCTCCCTCCACTCCTCCAAGATCCCCCCCCCCCAACCCCAGCCCCTTTAAAGAATCATGATGGCCCATTTAGACAATTGTGCAAAGACAGAGTCTTCCTATTGAGTCTACCCACACTGATCTGGCTTGTGGCTGGGCCCATGAACTCTGCTTCCATGCCTCCCCAAAGAACCACTGGAGAAGAGCTATGGTAGTCTAGCTGGATGATGTTCCTGCCTCCCCATGACAACAATCCCCAATAGGTTACATGGATTCCATGTCCCTTCGGTGTTTAAATGTGAGACATACAAGGACATCCAGCAAATGAGAGGAAATGCACCAGACACACAGATAGAGAACCTAGATGCAAGCATTCAGAGCAAACTGAAACCAGAACTAAGTTATGAGTAGGTGGAAACCATATTTAAGTAGAATAGCAGCAACACCCCCTACATGTACTTTCTTCCCTTCCCAAACACTAATGAGAAGCTATTCTTAATCATACAAAATTCTATACTGCTCTACCAGGCATGTCCAACCTGAGCTGTATGCAACATAGCGTTAAGTTACCCAAAACAAAGTTTAAAAAAAAAAAATAAACTTACCTAAAACATAAGATTTTTATGTGTTTTTCTGAAAAAATAAATTGCATACAGTTTGAGCATCAATATTGTAGATAATATCTTGTGGCAATGTCCAAAAGATGAACATGCCCATGGTTCTGTTTAAGCTTCTGTTAAAAAAAAAAAAAAAAAAAGTATCGGAGTAGCTTAAAATCAGTTCTATCTCACAGAGCTAGGGGCTGGGAAGTCCAACATTGAGGAGCCAGCAGATAGATGGTCTGGTGAGAACTACTTTCTGATAGCCTTCTAGCTGCATCCTTTTTTGGTAGGAGGGTGAACGGGATGCCTTGGGCCTGTTTTATATGAGCACTAGGTCCATTCATTAGGGCTACATCTTCAGAAGCTCATTTCTAATACCACAGAAGATAGATATATTGTTAAGTTGCTCTTTGTATCTACTGTTGCCTTCAAGAACAACCCTCTTAGACCTTAAAACATGACAGAACTTGACTTTAGCAACTTAATACCTCAACTTTAGAAAACTAAGAATGACGAAGCCTGAAGATAGAGCACAGCTTTTCCTCGAGTTAGTAGTTTCTGGCCTGGCCTAGCCCCAAGGTCTAGACCAACAGTCCCAAACAATCACATAAAAGCTTACATCAATTACAAGCTGTTTGGTCTATGGCGCAGGCTTATTACTTGCTCTTACACTTTAAGTTAACCCACACTTCTTATTTATACTTAGCCACAAGGTGTGGGACCTTTTTTTTCCAGTGCATCATTCTCATCCCGCTTCTTCTTCTCTTGCTGTCATCTGTTGCTCTGCTCTTCTGTCTTCCAGAATTCCCCTCGTCTGTTTGCCCCACTTCCTGTCTAGCTACTTGACCAATAAGTATTTTATTAAACCAATATTTATAGTCTACAAAAGCATAGTCCCACAGTATTGTCCTGGTACCTGGAAGGCACTCAGGCTCATGCTGAGCACCACTCTCTGTGCCTCCACATATGGTGATCAGATTATAAAATGAGTGTAAGGGTATTTATTATGTGTTAATCTTACATTTTTCTAGTTTTGTGTGGTTAATGTTTAAGCTGTATACTTTTAAAATTAAAATTTTATAGACTTTTATTGTTCAAATAATATTTGGAAGGAGATGGAGTGCTGACTCATTGGTTCAGTGTATCTACTTTTCCAGAGGACCTAGTTTAGTTCCCAGTTCAACATCATGCAGCTCACAACCATTCCAGGAGAAACCAGTGCTCTCTTTTGGCCTCCAAGGGCAAGCGTACTCATGGGCACATACTGAAATGCAGAAACATGCATGCACATTGTTGCAAAGGGGGAAGTGATTAGAATAGTTATGGTCCCCATAGACTTGAATGTTTGACCTACAGGGAGTGGTACTATGAAGAGGTGTGGCCTCACTGGAGGATATGCACCACTGAGGGCGTGGTCTTCATGTCTCTGTGTTCAAGCTACACCCAGTACAGTCTACTTCTGTTGCCTGCAGATCCAGATGCAGAACTCTCAGTTCCTCCCAAGCCTAGGGAGACTAAGAGGACCATGACCTTGATACCAGCCTGAACTACATGGTAAATTCCAGGCCAGTCTGGGCCATACAGTGAGACCCAAGTAAGATGGATAACATCATTTATAGATATTAATCCCTTTCTGCAAATACAGTCACGAAATTCAAAGTTAGTTAAATTCAGCCCTTTCCAAAGTTCAAAATTTTTTAATTGTGCAATTTATACTCCAAACCTAATAGAATATAATATCTAAATAGTACTAATAACTTAGTTAAATACCAAGCCATTTTTAAAACATCTATTTGCTAATTTTTTACTGTGGTATCTTTATCATACCTCTTTACTTAAGGCTCAGGGATCTATGTGGGAAAAGGGATAGGAAGATCATAAGAGCCAGAGGTAGTGGACAACTTCAAGGAAATGTCATTTCCAGGGGAGATGCACTCATGAATAGAGACTGTGACAGTATTACACTGTGTACTGTATACATTCAAGCCAGACACAGAGGAGAGGCAGTGGCCATGTAGTCCTACCCCTAGCCAAGAGGCTACATAGGTACTGGGAGAAGGCCATCAGTAAGTATTCTTCAAAGGAGCGACACTGAGCACATCAACCAAGCTCCAGAGCAGGGGCTGTGCTCAGCAGACACTAACTGAACTCTCCATGGCTTTTTGTCCATTCTTTAAGAGAGTGAATAATCATGAGGTTGGGTGGGTAGTTTTGTTGGATAAGAGCTAAGGGGAGTATGTGAGAGGGCATGATCAAGTATATTACATGGGATTCTGAGAGAATACGTAAAAGTATTATTTAAGAAAAGAAAGCTATTAAGAGCGCAGTGATTAAGAGCTCTTGCCAGGCAAGCTGAGTAGCTTTCCCTAGAAGCCATGGTGGAGAAAGAGAAGCAACCCTAGATGTTTCCTCTGACCTCCATCAAGTGCTGCAGTGGGCGTCCACACACTGACACCAATACTTCCTTTCCCCTTTGGTTTCTCCAGACAGGGTTTCTCTGTGTGGCCCTGGCTGTCCTGGAACTCACTCAGTAGAACAGGCTGACCTTGGACTCACAGAGATCTGCCTGTCTCTGCCTCCTGAGTACTGGGATTAAAGGTTTATGCTACCACCACCTAATAACCAAAAAAAAAAATTTAAAGATAAAAAACACCGAAAAATCCAGCCACTTATTCCAAGTTATATACCCCAGTCAGTAGATAGGCTTGGTAACTGCTTCAAGATCTGATCATTGAGAAGTCACATCCTTCATTCTAAAACTAATTCAAAGCTAAGAAAGTCAAAATAGTGTGATACTGACATAAATATAAACATGCAGTGATATAAAATGAAGAATCTGAAGTACTCTCTCATCCCACTGGCCAATTGAATTTTAACAAGAGCATATAGAAAATGTGATGTGGGAAGCAGTCTTCTACAAATGAAGCTGAGGCTGAATGACTGCCTTTCAATGAGTGAAGCCGTCCCTGGGCCGTCACATCTTGTACATAAGATGAATTCCAGGTGGATCACAAACAAACCTACATGTAACAGCTCAGACCATGAACTCATTTCTTAAGCATTTTTCTTCCAATTCTCTCTGTGTGTGTGTGTCTGTGTATGTTGTGTGCAAGTACCTGCAGAGGTTAGAAAAATGTCACATTCCCCAGAGCTAGAGTTCAAGGCAAGTGTGTCTAATCTAGGTTCTGGAAACTAAGCTTTTCAACCCCCATAAAAATTGTTAAGAAGCATAGGGTGCTCAGCAACAAGAACCCTCACCTAACTGGCCCCTGATATAGCTAAAAATATACTGCACTGGGATACAGTGTCCACTCAGGAAATGTCCTCCTGCAAACCACTCTGAGCCCATGTTAGAACCTGAGAGTTTACAGATACTTTTTGTTGCTGAAAACCAACAAGGATTTGGCGTTAGGCATGGAGAGGAAGGCATATTTTTTTTTTTAATGAAGGTGAAATAATTCTTTTAAAAATGATTCTTTGAGTAGATAAATAACCAAATTTGAGAAATGAGAAAAATGTTTCTTCAAGGCAGAAAGGTATTGATTACTCCTTTCATAACCCAAACAAATTGTGACTATTAGCAGATTTAATCTCAAGTAGTGCATGGCAAACTATAAGCATGAGTGATTTGTATTTATCCACTACAACAGACTCCATGGCACACACTCTAGTGAATGATTAGAAGCTATGACTTTATTTCTAGTGCCCACCTGTGAGAGGACTGCTTAGAAGCACACAGACTCCTAACCTCTAGTCCTCCCTTTCAAGGGTAGGGTCATCATCTGGAGTGTATCCTCTGCCCCTACTGCTGCTCACTGATTTCTTACAGACCCATGATGTTTGCACCAGGCTGGGTTTTAGAGAAAGTCCCATGTCATTACGTTCTCCTTCTATCAAGTTGCCCAAGGATTCCTATTTTCCATTATTGTTGTTATTTGGTTTTCCCCAATAAAGTCAATTGCTAAACAGGCACGTGGCTCACAGAAACCGACAGGCGGGTATCAGTAGCTACAAAAAGGTGGAAGGCAGGCAAGAAATGAAACAGTCCAAGTCCTTTCGTGTCAGCATTTTATTTAAACCAGTACAAGCACCATGCTTACCAAAGACTCCAAAATAAACATGCGGTATGAACGAGCAGAGACTGAAACCACAGCTTCAAGTGCCACTTGTTGGCTTCCTTAAACAATGACAGAAAACTGATAAACCCACAAGACTACACCACCAATGTTTCAAGCCTCCTGAATGAGATTATATTGGACCATCAAAATCGGTGGGACTTGCCCTGGCATGTTAGTGATCTCAAACAATATTCAAGTATTTGTACTCTAAAAAGCAAGAAATCATTTCTATCACAAGCTTAGTATGTAATTGATTTAAACATTGCAGGAATATGATACTGATCTGAAATGTCAAATGGCCTAACAAGAACCATTTGCCTTGGAACCATCAACATGAAGAGGCCTAGGAGACTATTTACATTCTTCCAGAATACAAAATACGATTCATCCAGAAATGTTTGCTACATTTCTTCACATAAGTTGTAAAGGCTCAAACTTTGTGGATTCCAGTATGATCAGTGTACAGAACAAATAAGGCGTACAACCATATTAACTCCCAACAGTACTGACAGAATAGACTCTACCCTCTACTCCCCAAATATTGGCATTTCAACCTTTATGAAAATATCTGTTCCCTAGTCCATATATAGACTGATGCTGTCACATGAGTTTTACAGGTGTCTGAACATTTCTTATGTGCACCTTTCTTAGTTTCTGTCTGGGTGGGATAAGAGCCAAGTTTAATTTGGCAATAAACTCCTCTGACTGGAAACAGTTAGTGGATGTGTTGGACCAGGATACAGTTTATGGCTAAGTTTGGCTCCTGAAAATAGGAGACAAAAAGGAGGGAAATGTTTACACACATTTCGCTACAAATTCATTAGCACTGACAAACAATCTAGCAACACCCCTCACACCAGAGAATGTTTAACTGCATTGGGCATCCAGTAAACGCTTCAGACAGACAATCCAAACAGAGTTTAGAAGTCAATTAAACAAAACAGTCAACCAGCCTTTTTCCTGACAGATTGTTTCAATATCAAAACAAAGTGATTACTGTTCAAAAGTCAGACATTTTGGAATTTCAGCACAGTAACCTGAGAATATCTTTCTTCATATATCACTTACGTTTTCACAAAAACTGTATCAAATACACATTGTGATTCTTAGTTGGTTCTGACATTTGATGCTATGCACAACTTAGATGAGATCAGAAATGTCCAAACCAATGCTGACTTAGAAAAAGAAAGAGGTTCCTGGGAAGAGTGGCTTCCAAAAAGGAAAGATTAAAATTTAAGGCTGAATGGGAATGGTTGTTCCAGAAAGACGTGGAGTGTAAAAGCTGGAATTATGAAATCTGGACATACTCTTCATGGAAAGGTAGAAAAATAATAACAAAAATATGTTAAAAGAATGTCAATTTTAGCTAAAGAGAAACTTACATAAATATTTGAGAACTACTTTGGAACACAGGACTTACAGACTTGCCTAAGGACAGACAGAAAAAAAAAAAATGTTCTATTGATGCCCCAGTCCAATGTGTGCCTTTACAAAAGGCACATTTATTAGGAAGGGTGGACAAGCTCAGAAAAGAAAGCTGCTGACCATCCTGTGTCACTGCTAGAGAACTGGAGGTAAGAATCCTACCTATGTATGGCAGGTCAGTGCCATCAACCCTACAGAAAACTTCAAAACAACCAAAATTAAGTTCAATATGCAAGCCAAAATAAAGAACCATGTTAAAAATGTACACTCTTAGGGCGCTACTTTCAACAGCATACATAAGCAATCCGGTGAAACAATACCTTATTTGCTTCATTCAAAAGCATTAAGGTTACTCTCTACTTGGGCCTCATTTGCTTTCTGTAGGGTTATAAACAAGCTTTCTCTAGCCTATAGCAGATACCTGTAGAGTGACCTCTTAGGCTTCTTGAAAGTGAGGAACTTTTCCATTCATGAGCCACTGCAAACACCCTCTCTAGCAGTTATGACTGCTTCCTGACATACAGGCTAGTGACCATGCAGCTGGGAATAAAACACAAGCCAGTCCTCTGTCAAAGTCCAACCAGCTTTCCTCCAGCATGGGGCACAGAGCCCTAAACAAGACAAATACTATGCACTGAACACATGCCAACATAAAAATGCTTTTGTTAGCTTTGAAATGATTTTCAGGGGAGGGGGGTGTTGAAACAGGGTGTCTCCGTGTAGCCCTGGTTGTCCTGAAACTTGCTCTGTGGACCAGGCTGGCCTTGAGCTCAGAGATCCTCTGCCTCCCAAGTGCTGGGATTAAGGGTGTATGCTGTACCACTGCCCAGCTCAAAAAACGATTACCTTCTTAATATAAGAATTTGGTCGGTCTCTACAGCCACTCTACTGTCAGCAGTTTCTTACATGGTCTCTTCTGTGTAGCAATAATAACTGCAAGTGGATTACAGTCTCGCTTCCTGACAAGGTGTCATCGGCCAACATGACTGGCTCTGTCCACAACAGAATTCCTTCTGACACTTAGGGTAAAAGGCATGACATCTATTGAGGGGTTGTTATTAACTATGACCAAAGTTATAATAATGCTTACATATGACACAAAACTAATAGTAAATATACCCCAAATTCTCACCTACCATATACTTAGAACTTTGGGCAGACAATTGGAATTTTAAAAATAACAAGATGGTTTTATTACAAACTTCAGTTATATGTATTAGAAAATTATTTTGCTTGAACCCTTTAAAAAAGTATTAATTTCACCAAATCTCGAATACTGGCAGTGTAGAATTCTTGAGCTAATGTTAATGCTGACAAAACGAAGGCACAGTATTAACATTTAAAACAGTGCTCACAAGACATTAGGAGGTGCCTTATAGTGTTACCAAGCTGCATTCTAAGCTCCCTATTAGGACATAATCAGAAATGAAGCCCTTGATTATATAACATCAGTTTCCTAATAATCATAACTCTACCATAAAATCAAACTCCCAGACCTTAAGAATGAGTGATTGATATAGTTTCTACACTTGATTAAAAAGATGTAGGAAATCAAGAGAGAATGAGAACTTGTAGAAACTGCAACAGAGGTTCTACTGAATCACTGATCTTGGCTCAAAATCAGTCACTTTAAGACTTTAGCTCCAAATGAACCTCAATGACGTAACAAGTGATAAAATCCTATTTGAGATTATAAACTGCCCGCACCCAGTAATGGTCCAAGGAGAAACTGCTGTCTATCACAGTTTAATACCACCTTCCAATAGTGTCTGCAAAGAGTCAATTCTGAATCATAAATTATAGAAATTAGTCACAAGGGTACAAATCACCCCTGAGAAAAGTGGTCACCTAACAGAGACAAACACAAGGAAACACTTCACAAAGTTCCATTACTATGAAGATGATTTCCCCTTTGTTCAAACTGCACAAATGAAGTTTTCTTTACTGCAGGAAACAAACTGTAAGTAACAGTGCATTTTTAGGCATAAATTAACTATTTATGTCTGGTTCCAGTATGGTCAGAATAATACATAAATACTTTAGAAACACAGAAGTTCACATTAGTGGAAAAATCCAAGTTTCTCACGGAGCCATTCTTCAGTTAAGTCTTCAGTGTTTCTTATTTCAAATACCTTAAGGAAGGAAAAAACAAACTGAAGTCATGTTCCATCACTCAGGAAGAAAAAAAAATCCCTTCATTGCACTGAGTATTAAATACCGTATTCTATTTCCTTCCAATTAGTCATGGCCATGATTTAATCTGAGTAAATTAGATGTACCTTTTTGGCAATATTTAACTTCTTCTAAGTGTTACTTATATAAGCAAAGTGTAACAATCAAGATAGCATAAAATCTATGCTCTTTTAAAACCACAATTTCTGAACCAGCACATACATGCCTAAAATCAATGTAGCTAGGAACTGAAGAAACACAAGGCCAATCTTCCAAGGTTTGAGAGTCAGATGCTGACACCAGCTGTTGATTAATTTGATACGGCTATACTCAAAGTCCACAGTTACAGTTCTCCAGCAGCAACCCAAATTCACAGTCCAGAAAGCACAAGGTTAGAGGGGATGAAGTATTACACCAAACAGATGGGATTTGGAATCAAATGTAAATTTAAATCTTAGCTCTAACTAAAGCGCAACCCTGAGCAAATTACTCAGCTTCTGAACCTGCTTTCCTTAATTTTTACCTTGAAGATGACACTTGTATTTGTGCACATATGAATCATAGTATGTGTATGGAGGTCAAAGGACAACTTTCAGGAACTGGTTCCTGGCTTTTACCATGTTTGTCCTAGGGATCAAACTCAACTGTGAGTCTTGGGGATAAGTCATTATCCAGTGACCATCAGTCTCAACACTGGTACAGAATAAGATTCTAGAAGCTATAAAAGTAATGTGTAGATCTTTTCTTCTTCATTATGGGCCCATGACCCTTCTGCTCCAGTCTCTCCAGTGCTGTGTTTACAGGCACACACCACCGTGCATGGTTAGAGTGGCTTTCTTGAAGCTGTTCACATTTATTGTTTTCTAATCAAATTAATTTTAAAAACACAATTTGGTTCAGAGATTACTCTGATTCTCTTTCCCACTAAATATAAAACTTTATATGTACCACATCCGTCTACAGGGCTTCAGTTCAGAAAGTACATTTGTATCTGCTGTTAGTTGTGGCTCTGTACTCTAAGGAAAGTGTGTCCAATAGAGGCACTACCTTGGTCAGCTCAGCTGTCTGGACGAGCTTGTTCTTACTCCCAGCGTACATCATCTGCTGCTCAGGCTTGCATCCTGGAAAACATCAGCACAGAAACAAACGGTAGCTTTTGAAAAGGTAATGGCTTCCAACACTTTGATCTTTCACAAAGATCTATTTAGAATGTCCTTTGCCACTAAGTTTACAAAAGCTTTGGTTTAAATATCTATGGTTATACTGTGATTCTTCCACTGTACACTGTGTGCACAAAGACATACAACTCAAAGTGAGGAGATCATTAAAAATGGTTCTAGGTCTTCATGGATCCTAGTTTTCAGGTACTTAAAAACTATACACTAATTTAATTTTGAAAGTACAAGGACCATCTTCAGGATTACAGGTATATCACTAGTAACTCTTCTTTAAAAGAAAAACATAAGCTTATTATCACAGTTACACAAAGGTCACATAATTATTTAAGATTAAAATATACACTTCTGATTCTAAAAGGTATCATTGTATTTCTGAATCATTAAAATGTATGATTTAACTCATAGTGCACTTCTAGGAATTAACCAACAGAGGTAGGAGCATCCCAAAGACTTTTTACAGTATCCGCTCTCTAGGGTATATACGGTGTGTGCAAAAACACACACATCAACTAACCTCAACTTGGTGTGTGCAAAAACACACACATCAACTAACCTCGACTTAGGGTATTCTACAATTTCATCTTTATAAACAGCAGAAGATGGTTCAGTTGGATCAAAACCAAGTACACACTATTAAAGAAACTGACTTACCAACAGGACTGGAGAAGATAAAGCACAGAGGGTAAGACACTCTTCCATCATCATGTTGATATTTATAACTATACACAATGAAGGTTTTTCTCAAGTTAAAGAAACTAACGCCATTGCTAAGACAGGCAATAATCAACATCTGGAACATTCTACAAAACAGGCCCCAAAGGCCAATTATAAAATTGTGCAGCCTCTCAAAAGGAAAATTAAAAGTACAGCTTTAAATGTGCACCTTTTCTTTCTCAGGTTTTACTATGTGCATATGAATTGTTTTAAAAAGAAATTTAATTAATACATCAACTTTCCTTTTTCTTCTTTACTGCATGCATACGTATTTAATTTGGTGTAGTCACGATGTTTTTCTCCTTTCATTAGCATCTCAGCACACTATAACAATCATTCAGTACTCGGCTTACAGCTGTCCCTCCGCCCCTTTAGTCTCCTCCCTTACCAACAGTCTGTTTTCAGGCCCATATAAAATCTATCTTGTGAAGGTTTAACAGGTGGGTTTATAATAAAATCCTGATCACTAACAAAAATCTTTCCAAACCACTTAGAAAAGGATATCGAGGTTGCCGCTCGGGTAGTTCATCTTTAAGTTCATCTGGGGAGATGCCCTGGCACCAGAGAGAAGAAACTTTGAGGCATGTCCTTACCCAAAGATCCCCTCGGCTAAGAGCTATGATTTCATTATCACATCACAAAATTTCTATTAACAAAGCTCAGGGCTGAAGGGCAGTGTTCCTTCCTGGTTTATGTTCCAACTGTCAGGAGACCAGTGACTCAGTGACATAACCAGCAGCTCAGAGCAAGCAGAAACTCTACGGAAGGTTCAGTGGCCAGCTTTAGTGTGACACCTCATCAGTTATGAAGCTGACCATCTTTACTAGGTACAGACCTCCAACTCCTACTCACCACACTGGAGCTCATTAATGCTTTAAGCAAGGCAGTTAAATCAGAAAGACAACAGGAAATCAATAATTAGCCCATGCTTTTCATGCATAATTAGCACATATTTAAAGAGGTCCAGAACTTGTTTTAGTAACTAACATAGCATTTTGGACAACAATAAAAATTGTATTTAGCTCATTGAACAAACCTCAAGTTCCTCATCCAGTACCACCAGGCGTTTTTCCTTGTCAATCTTCACTACAAGGAGAATACAGTGTGAGTAAAGTGTAATTCTAGGTGACCTTGACTATCAGCATTAGTCTATATGGACGGAGGGGAGCACCTAAAGCTAAGATATCAAGAAACACAGCATAAACACATGGAGGCATTAGCTTTTACATTTTCCGGTAGAAGTCCCAGCATGGAGTTTCTCATTTAGAATTTCATCAACTCCTCATACGTACTGCATGCATGAGAACTTGGACTCCAGCACAACCTTCTAAACAATCAGGAGACTTGGAGGATAACTCTCACTGAGACTGTCTATGGGAAGCATGGTTAGAACTGCCAGAGGAAAGCTGACCAGGGCTTAGCAGAAAGAAAGCCAAGACCCCCAGCTTCTCCAACACTCCAATTTCATGGTATATGATATTATTCAAAGAAAGTAAATTACCAGTTCCACCTCTGTTCAAATATATTCAAATATAACTGACATAATCCAAACTCAAATCAAAGGCACTTAGGTCACTATGCCTTTATTCTTTTCTACCTGTCTAAAGAGTCAATTGTATCTGAATTTGGACTAAATTCACATTAAATCCTATGGACATACAACACGACTCCAAAGAGCCTCATCTGTTGGGATAAATGGCACTATTACACATTTTCCCTAAGAACCATATGACCAATAAAAAAAAACAAAACAAAACATAAAAGGGGGCTGGAGAGATGGCTCAGTGGTTAAGAGCACTGGCTGCTCTACTAGAGGTCCTGAGTTCAATTCCCAGCAACCACATGGTGGCTCACAACCACCTATAATTGGATCTGATGTCCTCTTCCGGTGGCATGTGGCCTAAATGCTGATAGAGCACTCATATATTATAAAAGAAAGAAAAAGAACCATAGGCCCACGTGATAGTATTTATCTGTAACATAACCAAAATTAAAGGGTGTTACCATCTGATTTAATACACACCTCCTGATGGATCTCCATTCTGTAAAGTCTATACTTTCACATCTTCACTCCCTCAACCATCCATCTTTCTAAATCATTGCCACAAAGCATTAGCTATGAAGACAAGTAAGGCACTACCCAAGAAATTAAAGTTTAGTGTAGAATTAGAATAAGGCCCAATGCTGAACCTTACCATTTAGCTGTGGGCAAACGTTAGTTCCCTGAGAAAGACAAACCCTAATTCCTCCAGTGACCAAGACAGTCAGCTTCTCCCAAGGGGGCTGAATATGGTATTAGCATGAGTAGGTTCTCAACTTGCAGGGGTGACAGTGACAAACACAGCAGGTGGAAGAACTCATACTTTCTAAAGGTTTGGCACATTTGAATGAACTATAAGAACACACACTAACATCACAGAGTTTTGAGGCAACTTCAGCTTACTTATAATAGCAGCATTGTGGGTTTCTTTTCGAAAACGAAACTTTCTCAGCTTTTCCACTAAATCTTCAGCAACATCACAAACCACCAAAGACTCACTCTATAAGAGAGAGGGGGATACACATACTTAAAATGTCATGACTTCAATATTTGTGTATGTTAAAGAACTTTCAAATCTACCAACCTTGGATCTACATGTATTAGTCATACCTGTTTATCTCTCATGTAAGCTTCACTTCAACTTTCTCTTTGTCTGATACACATTTCAAAACCAAGCACATACTAACAAAACATTTTATATGGAACTGAAGGGCCATCACCTTCATCAGATAAGCAAGCCCAATATTTCACACTGTCTGTGTGGCAAGAACAGGAAAATCATTTTACTGTTTTGGAGTTTCACAATTATGAAGAAAATAAAAATAAACCTAAAAGTTAAAATGAACAATTTATCTTAGTTGACCACAAAGACATAAAATTAGCTATTAAGAATGAACAAAAGAGGGCTGGAGAGATGGCTCAGCAGTTAAGAGCACTGGCTACTCTTCAAAAGGCCCTGAGTTCAGTTCTCAGCAACCGCATTGGTGGTTCACAGCCATCTGTAATGGGATTTGATGTCCTCTTCTGGGGTGCATGAAGACAGAGCACTCATGCACATAAAGTACATCATAAAGTCTTTAGTGGGGAAGAGGTACGCATGCACACCTTTGATCCCAGCACCGAAGAGGCAGAGGCAGGAAGATCTCTGTGAACGCAAGGCCAGGCTGGTATCTAGTGAGTTGCAGGACAGCCAAGAGCTGTTACACTGAGAAATCTTGTCTTGAAAAACAAAAACACACAAAGAAACAACAAAAAACAAACAAACAAACAAAAAAAAAAAACAAAAGGCCTGTAATTCTACCACTTGGGAGGCAGAGACAGGCAGATCTCTGTGAGTTCAAAGCCAGCCTGATCTACAGAGCAAGTTCCAGGACAGCCAGAGCTAGAGAACTGTTTCTTTAAAAAAAAAAAAAAAAAGCCATCAACAAAAGAATGCATAAAAGGCAGGCTCCCAGCCCACTAGCCCTTAGAGTATACTCAATAAATTTGTTTCCTTGAAAGAGAAAAATGTACAAAAGCAAAATAGATGAAATAAACATAAAAGCCAAAAGAATTCTTGGAGATTATGAAGAAAACTAACAGACCTTCCCCAGAAATCGGGCAAGGAACGCACCAAATGCTTTCTTTTAGTAGTATGATTTATTGCTACAGATTAAGAGGACAGAAATAGTTTTATATTTTTGTTTTGTTTTAGAATCTTGGTAAGTAGTCCAGGTTGGGCTACTGCTCACTATGTACCTCAGGCTGGCTCTTGCCTCAGATTCCTAAATGCTAATATTGAGGGTACGACTATCACATCCAGCTGCTTTGCTGTACTTTAGTTAGCTGTTTGTGTCTTCAGGTGCACAGAGAGAAATCATGTGTGCATACACACATTCTTGTGTGAATCTGGGTATACATGTGCCACAGTATACATGTGGAGATCAGAGGATGACTCTGGGTACTAGTCTCAGCCTTCCATTATTTGAAATAGGGTCCCTCTGCAAAGGTTAGCTAGCCAGTGAGCTTCTGCATTCTCCCGCCTCTGCCTCCCACTGAGATTATGAACACCTGCTACAGTGCCTGGCTTTTTGGTGTTCAGGGCTTCAAATTCATATCCTTGTGTTTGTGCGGTAATTACTGTAAAGCCCTCAGCTGGCTGGTTTTGACCGAGGAATTTTGTTGTTGCTCAAGCTGGCTCAGACTTGCGATCCTCTCACGTTAGCCTCTCCAGTAGCATAGATGTTTCCAGTGTGATATTTCATGATGATGCTATGCTATGATGCGGTAAAACCACATAATCAGCCAGGCAGAAGGGTGCATGCCTTTTATGGGAGTACTAGAGAGGTGGAGGCAGGAAGGTCTCTGAGTTAGTGGCCAGCTAGAGCTACAGAGTCCCTGTCTCCAAAAAAGGGAAAATAAATAAATAAATAAATAAATAAATAAATAAATAAATAAATAAATAAATAAATAAATAAATAAATAAAAATAAAAAGAACCTTCTAAAACATACCTATGTGGAAAACAGAATAGTGAAATCCAGCCCCAATCACTACCATCTGCACTTTGCTGCCCACAGTACATCAACAGCACCCCCAATAACTGTCTTACCCAAAGGGTACAAGTCTTTCACCCCAAAATATTGTACTATTGTCATTGAAAAACACAATGTCACGAGAAACACACACATAGCAGTAAAGTTGTTTTTTCTTTAAAAGCGCTCCAAGAATACTTGTCTCCAATAACTGATCAGTGTTCAAATCCCCTCATTGTTTTATATTTTTTACAGTTGGTTTGAGTCAAGCTGCAAAAAGTTCACTTTCTTTGGATTCTTCATTTAGAAGTTTCCAGTCAGACACTTCTCATCAGAACCTCAAAGCATTAAGGTTTCTAATAAGTTAAAAAAAAAAAAAAAAAAAAAAGTAACAGAAGCCTAGAAGCTTGATTCTCTCTTGGATTAAAGACAGCACCCACTAAAGCAGGAAATGGCTATCATTTTTACTGTCCTTAAAATTCTGAACTCTTGTAATCAGTAAGATGTGACATGTATCATAGGATGTGCAATTACAATCAATTGGGACGTATATACCCAGTCAAGGGTACTAGCCCACAGAAAATAACCACTCCTGAGATGGGTGTATTCAGTCTTCTACTTCTCTTTAAAGAGATGCTAAGCCAAAGATAACTGCCTGAAGCTAAGATTCAATCTTCTTTGGTTAAAGAGAATTCATGAAACCAATAAAAAAAACCTTTGATTTTTATGTAGACAAAACAGATTTGACAGAAGAGTCTCCCGTTCAGCTCTGATGAGCCACAAGTGTTAAGTGTGACATCATAGGGCCAAGAAAACATGCTCAGTGTGTAATTCCACTTCCAAGGTAATTGCCTTAAGTGACCCCCGACACGGTGGAAAAGATGAAAACATGCTTCAACTTGTGTAATTCAGTGTGTTTTCTCCCTTCCCAATGCCACACAAAGCCAAAAACCCATCCCACAAGACAGACTCAGAAACCAGGAGTGCTGGCACATTTCTGTAATTCCAGCACTTAGAGGTTGAGGCAGGAAGGTAGAGTGTCGCTTCTAAAAAGAAAAGGGTGAGGGAGAGAAGGGAATGGACTCAGGCTTAGCCAACTCTTACTCTTGTTTACACGTGGAAGCATTTAAGAACGAGTACAAAGCTTTAAAACAATTCTAGGTGGCAAGTGTTGTTTGAGATAGTCAGCTCAAACATTCATCTGATGTACTCAATAAATGAATAGTTAATGAGCACTCACACCGTGATAAGAGCTAACTTACATTACAGTCTAGTGAGAATAGACCTATGTCAAAAGGATTAGGCAAAAATCTGTAAACTGGAAGTACCTATGATAAAGGCTAGAATGGAGACTCGCAGACATTTTGAGAACTGACCTGTGGTGAAGAACACTGTGATCACAGTAAAGGACATCTAAAGTAATTAGAGAGGGCATGCAGCCTAAATCATGAAATGACAGTGTGACTCAGGTGCCCACAATCAACAGGAGAATCAAGTCTTAGTAATGGCCTGCGAGTACTAGATTTCTATCCCATCAGTAAATGGAAGCTATCAATTTAAGTACTGTGGGGAAGACAAACATGGCCATGTTTGAATTTTGATAAGAACATATTTGTTGTGATATGCAGTTAACAGGCAGCGAGCCAGGAAGAACACAGCAGC
Organism: Phyllotis vaccarum; assembly: GCA_033318265.1. Lineage (NCBI taxonomy): Eukaryota > Metazoa > Chordata > Mammalia > Rodentia > Cricetidae > Phyllotis > Phyllotis vaccarum. The sequence continues at coordinate 73,243,194 of JARWLC010000005.1, read as the reverse complement.
ACCAGTTACCAGCAAAGCCATTTCCAGTAAGAGATGACAGTGGCTGAAAGACTGAAGATCAGTTAAGTTACTATGTGTGGTGTGTAGTATGAGGCTGATTCCTGCTTCATGTTCCAAACCATCTCACCTATACTAACACCACCTCCATTTGTCAGGAAACTTAAAGCTTAGAAAGGCTACAAGCATCTTCCCCCAAACCTAAGACATACCTGAAGTAGACCCAGGAAGCAACCAGGCAACCTGAGCTCTATACTCTTTCCCTTGGCCACTACACAGGAATTGGGTTAGATTCAATATGGAAGAAATAGAGGCTTACAGAGGTAACTTCTAGATTTCTGGTTATGTAACAGAAAGATAGAAATGGCACCTTTAACCAAGTTACAGAATTCTGGCTGAATGAAGACCAGATGTGAGCGGAAAAACTGAGTTCTTTTTGGACAAACTAAAGAATCCCTGTGGCATCCGTATGGTGAAATACTTCCTAAGTATATTAACCAAAAAGTGGAATAAAACATCTAGTTGGATCTCAGAAGTAAGGTCAGAGCTAGGAACTCACAAATCTACTCAAACAGGTGGTAACCGAAGCCAGGAATTCAGCAAAAGGAAATATAATAGAAAATGAAACCTCTGGATGAAGCCTGGGGCTCCTATGAACACAGTCCAGGAAATGGAGAATGGAATCCAAGGAAAACAGTTGCATCAGCAGAAGGAAAAGGAGTTCTGAATCCCAGAAGCCTAGGGGGAAGCATCAAGAAAAGCAATGCTTCATACCTGAGTGTCAACACCCCGGAATGTAACTGAAATGTCGCAATGATGAAAACCCACAAGTTTCCTGGATTCAACGACAACAGAAAGATCTGACAGAATCTAGCTAGATGGAAGTGGTTCCCAGGAGAGGAGTTACAGATAACAATTGTTTCCCTGTTGCTGTTTCCATGGAACTTGATCGTATTTTAAAGGATCCAGAAGATAGTTGACGTCAATTGATTTAATTCTCCACTTTATCTTTATGCTTTGGGTCGGTCCATCGTCAAGGAAAACAGAAAAAATAAATCTGACAGTTGCTTAAAGGCGAAGCCAGAGAACCTCGGGTCACATGGGTTCCAATGGCCTGGACGTGAAGAATGCGGAGATCAGGAAAGCTGTCCAGCCCTAAACTGGGGGATGCAAGTAGAACGAAGCCTGGCGAGGCCAGAATGCAATCAGAACCCAAGTGCTCGCCACCAACGCCGCCCTCCAGGCCCAGCCCGTTCCTCCGCGGGGACCGTAAGGGCCAGACCCCCGTGCACGCGGAGGCCACGTTCCAACCGCCGGCTCGTGGCGCCGGGGTCCTCGGGAAGGGCCGGCAAGCCCGCCCAGCCCTGCGGTGCCGCCCTCCGCGGCCACTCACCATTTTCCTTCCGGCCGTCAGCAGCCCGTAGCCGTCTGATCTCTCGCGCCCCTTTAAGAATGGCTCGACAGCCACCTCCCTTCCTCCCTTGGCTCGCGCCCGGCTCAGCCGCCCCCACTTAACTGCGCGGCCGCTGCGGTCCGCACGTGACAGCGGACGGCGGGAGGCGAGGCCCAAAATTTAGCAAAACGCGTACTCTGCCGTTCCCTTTCCTTTTAAAGAAGGATGTTCCGCCCTCACAGTTACCATGGAACGAGCCTCGGTTCGCAGGGTCTTAGTGCCCTTAAATGTCCTACAAGTCTCAACCGCAGGAACTTCATGATGACAAACCCAAGTCGATCTTAGTGGTTAATGTGTGTGTTGATTACAGCTTACTTCCAGATTTGATGCTTTTTAAACGTAAGCTCGGCTTCCATTCTTCCACTTCCCAGAGCTTCATTCCTGACCCTCCTGCTTTCCAGAACTTGCTGAATACATTTTTTTTTTTCCCAAATAGAATTCATATACTGAATATGTGGTGATCAGTGTTGATCATGCGGGCTCTTACTTTCGAATTGAATTCTGAAACTGACGTATGACACTGAAAGTTACAACTTCTTTATTGTATTTCAATACTATTGGAATTCCAAAACGTGGATAAAATTGTTCCTCTATGAAAGAATATGAGGTACAAGAAAGACTATGGGTGAAAGGGTTGGCAACTTTATTTTAAAAAATGTGAGAGATTTTTAAAGCACTTTAACATTTTTTATCTCTTTGGACTTTTTCCTTGGTCATCCAGAAGTAACTATTAGCCTACTATATAGTAGAACTGTAGCTTCAAAAAGAAGAAAGAATGGGGTTGGAGAGATGGCTATGTTTAAAAGCACTGGTCTTCTCTAAAGACCTTGGTTGGATCTCCAGAACACATCCACATGATACCTCACAGTGTAGCTCCAGCTCCAGAGGCTCCAATGCACTCTTCTGGCCTCCAAGAACACGGCATGCATGTGGTTCAAGCAGGCAAAACACCCATACACACAAAATAATAAGATAATTTAAAAAAAATAAGAACAGAAGACTGGAAGGAAAGAAGAAAAAGAGCAAAGAGAAACTTTGATTTCTAAAAATAGAGTTTTGATTGCCAAAAACACAATCATTGAAAACTCAGATATCTTTTCTTCTACTTTTCTTTTAAGTTTTATTTATTTATTTTAATGTCAGTCTGCATGTAAACCTGCAGGCTAGAGGAGGGCATCAGACCCTGTTATAGATGGGTGTGAGTCACCATGTGGGTGCTGGGAATTGAACTCAAAATCTCTGGAAGAGCAGCCAGGGCTTTTAACTACTGGAGCTATCTCACCAGCCCTAGAAAACCAGACATTTTCAAAGGCAGAAGTCTTATACAGTTTTGAAGCTCTATTAGCATTTTTCAAAACCCAGATGTTAGTAACAGTAAAAGTGAGATTTCTTGCACACCCCTTCCTTACTCAGCAGTGCGTACTCTCTAGAACAGAAAGTAAAAGATTTTCTTTAATTTGGCGAGGACCTACTTGCATGGTACAGAGCTGAGCTCTCATTTTCCTGACCTACCCACCATGATATCCCATGACCACTTGCTGTCATCAGACTGCCATTTTAGGAGAAGCAAGAGACAAGGGACGGAAGAAAGGGGAAGACTAGAAAGGGACCAGATTCTTAAGAGTGTAAACCCAAAAAAACCAAAACCAATTCCTTTTTAAAAGTCTTCGTGGATGTGTACATGTTCATGTGTGTACACCCCGCAGTATACATGTGGAGGTCGGAGGACAAGGTCAGGTGTCAGTCTTCACCTTTCGCCTGATTTGTCACAGGGGTCTTGATGCTGCATGAGCCAGACTGTCTGGCTCAAGACCTTCTAGAATTCACTTGTCTCTTCTTTCACCTTGCTGCAGAACCACTGGGATTACACACTCAGTGCAGCTTTCACGGGGATTCTGGAGGTCTGAACTGTGGCCCTCACCACTGCACAGGCAAGCCCCTTTACTCTGAGACATCACCCCAAACACATTAATAAGACCTTAGGTTTGCAATTGTAAGTTCCCATTATCCTCTCTTCCTTCACACCCATACTGTTTGGGTTGGGAGTAGTGTTCAAGAACAAAACTAGATCGGTTAGGGCTTGGGAGATGGCTCAATAAATTGCTTGCTGTGTAAAGCACAAAGACCCAAGTTCAAAGTCATGTGTACTGGTAGAAAGGATGTCATTCTAGCACTGGAGAGGCAGTGGGCAGTGACTAAAACTGTCCTGACTTCCTTCTATGATAATAGTAATATGGAAATGTAAGCCAAATGAACCCTTTCCTTCCCGGTCTGCTTTTTGGTTATGGTGTCATCACAGCAAGAGCAATCCTAACTAAGACAATAGGTATAGCCAACTCTGAAACCTGCACATAGTTTACTACACTAATTTTAAGATTAGCTATCCCTTTAGCTAGGCACAATACTGCCTCCCTGTTGTCCTAGCTACTTTGGAGTCTGAGGCAGAAGATTGCATGAACTCAAGAGTTCAAGATACCCTTGGCAACATAGTAAGTCCCCATCTCTCTTTTTTTAAAAAATTTTTTTAAAATGATTTATTTTAATTTATGTCTATGTGTGTATATGTGTGAGTACAAGTGCCAGCAGAGGCCAGAAGACTGCATCCAATTCCTGGAAACTGAAATTATAGACGGTTGTGAGCTGCCACATGGTTGCTGGGAATGGAAATGTATCCTCCGCTAGAGCAGCTAGTGCTGTTAACCACTGAGCCATCTCTTTAGCCTCATAAGTGCCCATCTTAAACGGGGAGGTGTTGCTGGAGAGATGGCCCAGAGGTTAAAGGCACAGGCTGCTCTTCCAGAGATCCTGAGTTCAGTTCCCAGCAACCACATGGCTCATAAACCACTTGTGGTGGGAGCTGATGCCCTCTTCTGGCATAAAGGTGTACAGATAGTGCACTCATAAAAGAAATAAATCTTGAAACAAAACAAAACAAACAAACAAAAGACAACCTTAACACTCCCCCATCCTCCACACATACTCTAACTTCCATGGAATCATTACCTAAAAGGCCACACTATCTTACTTTTATTCCTAGTGGCAGAGTAAATTTGAAACTTGAAGTACTTTAATTTGAATTAAGCTTCAATTTTGAGGGGAACCTTGCCAGGCCTTAGACTGTTATTTCCTCACTTAAATTCTGTGTTCACACTGTTAGCATGGATCTCCTGAATTTGGCTTCATAAACCTGCATCAACTACCAGTGTGTTTAGGAAATTGGTAACACATTCCATTTAGAGCCTGTGCTTAGAGAAGGACAGAGATGAATGGTAACAGGGTAAAGGTGGAGAATCTGCTAGCAGGGCACAATTAGGTACACTCATTTCCTGGCAGAACCCAGAACCTCAATCCTCAATTCCTGCTTCTCTTCTATGCCCATGCGCCAGGATTAAATCTTGTAAACCTCATCTAGGACAGACTTCAAGGTAAGTTTTACCCTCTAACTCCTTTTTTGACGTTTTAGAACTCTGGTCTTTAACCAAGCACATGACTTCCTTGAGCAAATCCTATAGGTTTTTTCAAACTTCCTTGTAGGTAAATTCAGACACAAGGCTGACTTGTGGCCAGTGGAATGTGCAATAGAATCTTCTCCAATGGCAATTGTCTCCCATTTTTCCTCCTCCATGCAGCAAGGATACAGACAGGATGGTGGCCCGTATTAGATCACAAAAAGACCTGAGGAATAAGGACCTTGAATAGTGGCACCAAATAGGAGTCCGGGCTCCTCCCACTACAGAATACACTGTTGGCTTTTCATTGACACATCTGGAATTTCAGTGAGAATGTAATTATCTCTGTTGTTTTTCTGTTATTCACAGAAGGAAAAAAAAACTTCTAAATAGAATCTACTTTTCTAAAAGTCCTTGTCATTATCTTTATCAGAATTAACAAGATTTCTTGTCTAGCCTTTTGAAATAACCTGGTAGTTGGTGTCCCATTACTTACATGACCCTACTGGCCTCCCCATTAGTTATTTTGTACACTATCCACAGTGCTTTATTGAAAATTCAGATGCAGTGTCAGTCTGGTGTTTCAATTGTTCTTGGGGTATTTGTAAGCAGTTAAAATGCAAGACTCCTATTGGCCAGCGCCCTACCTTTCTCCTAGTTCTTCATACTTCATCCACCCCAGTCTTTCAGTTTCTCATCTCAGGGCCTTTGTGCTACACTGGACACTGCAGCACAATGTTGTCATCTACAAAGCTCATGCTGGAGAACTGCATAATTGAGCTAGAAAAAAATGCAAATCACTCTTCCTCTCTTTCTCTAGACAGGGTTTTACACAACCCAGCCTGGCCTTAGATGCAACCAAGTATAACTGTGAACTTCTGACAGTCTGGCCTCTGCCCGCCTTTGGCTATAGTTACAGATATGCCTGGTTTTACTAAGTACCGAGAATTGACCCCAGTCTTCAAGTATGCCAGCAAGTATTGGATCAAATACATCCCTAGCCCTCATAATATTTTATGGAAGCTTATAGGTTTTTTGTTGTTGTTGTGGGATGCAACCATAGCTGTCCTTGTCTGTTAGCATCCTTCAGGAGCAGGTTAGGCAGACTGAGTCCTCCCTGCTTGTTCCTTACACTGGCAAACCTATTTCTGACAGATCACATGCAACATTGTTATATCTACCTCGTATTCTTCCATTTCCCCCATTTTAAGTCGTCATAGCCCCATGTATGTCTCCTAAAAGTAGTTGTCATGTTCACTTTATTGTGTTGGAAGCTCTTTGGTTCTCTTTTTCCAGGAGGTGATGTGTTTGTTTTTAAATCACCCTGACAACATTCCCGATAGAAACAAGAGTGAGGGTTTATTTGTCTCCTGGTTTCAGAGATCTTAGTGTATGCCAGCTGATGACTTTCCTGGTATTTTGGCCATGATAAGAGCAGACTGTCTTGGTAGGAGGGTAAGGCAGATCAAAGCAGATCACTCCATAGCAGCCAGGAAAGAGATGAAGAAAGGGACCAGACAGAATTCCCTTGGCTATTCCCCCAGTGGCCTGTTACCTCCAGTAAGGCCCTGTCTCTTACACCACCTCATAGTAATGTCATCAAATTATGAAGCCATCAATAGAGTTATTCTGATGGTTAGGCCAGAGCCCCTACAATCCAATCATCTCTGCCTCTGTCTCTCTCTCTGACTGTCCTTGAACTCACCATGCAGACCAGGCTGGCCCCAAACTCACAGAGAATCTACCTTGCCTCTGCCTCCCTAAGTGCTGGGATGAAAGGCATGTGCTACCATCAATCAGTATACTGATTTTTTTTTTTTTTTTTTGAGACAGAGTTTCACTATGCAGTTCTGGCTGGTTTGGAATTTGATGTGTAGGCCAGGGTGGCTTTGAACTCACAGAAATTCCCTCTAATGCTTCCTCCTCTGTGCTGGGATTCTAAGTGTGCACTACCAAGCCCAGCCATGGTGGTCATCTTTAATGATTAGATCCACCAGCGGGGATCGATCCTTTAACACTGTCGTTTGGATTTATCATTGTCAGCCTCCTCCTCTCCCCACTGTACTCTCCTACCATGTGGGTCCCGGGTATCCAAGTCAGGCTGTCAGGCATGGTGGCAAGCGCCTTTAGCCATCTTGCTGGCTCTTACTTACATCTTAAATTTCTTTACTATAGGTTCAATAGGGTTTGAGCGGGAGCAAAATCCCATCTCTGTATTTAATGTTTAACTTTACCTGTAACACCATACATTTTTGTTTCATGATAAATATCCCTTTATATTTTATTGAAATAAAGTTGCCTTCAGATTGGCCAAGAATTTTGTTAAAGCTGTAGTTGGAACGGTGTGGTTGTATATTTGACACAGCATTTCTAGGTTCTAGTCTCTAAAAATTTTAAAACACATATTTTAAAATTTCCTACATTAGTGATATAGCCTAAAAAAAATAATTTAGCTTTATGGATGTTTACTGTAGTGCTTGGTATAGTAATGAAAACATTTCCAACAACTGCTGAGCACAGAATAACTAAAAATAGCAGTTACAAGTCACTATCTAGTAATGAAAAACTATATGGAAACAAGCTTCTCAAAAAAGCAGTACTCCAGAAAATACATGGTTATTTGGTCAAGGCCATTAGACAAAATTAACTCATCCTTTTGAAGCATCAATTTCTGGTGACTTAGGAGTATGACTAGGGACCTTTAGCTAATGCTCCTAATGCCCATTCCTTCTTTCCTCCTACTCAACAGAATGGGATTTGTTTCTCCCACCTCTTCAGTAAAAGAGATAAATGTGGTTTTAGGAGAGACTTCCCGGAGGTTACTGTGAGGCACTGACATGGTTGAGGAAAAGGAGCAGACATTAAGCTACTTCCTGTACTGAGAATATTCTCCTAATAAGCAAACAAAAATTAGTTACTAAAGGCCCCCAAAGGTCTGGCTAAATCTAATTTGAGAAGAAAAGGAGGGCCGTGGGAGAATACCTGCTTTATTTCTAAGAGAATCTTAAATTCGTATTGCTGAATTATCTTTGATTAAACTTTGAAAAAGGCTGACAAGGTTCCAATAAATCGCTCGCAGTAAAGACCACCTTTCTGGTTTTCCGTCACTATTTGTAAATCGATATCAAACAAGAACAGGAGTAAATTTATTTCACTTTATAGAACCCTCCCAATCCCCCCTCCGATGCCGACTCCCCACCTTCGCAAATTTGCCTAGGGTTTGCAGGGTTTCAGGATTCCTTATGCATCTGAGAATCGGCATCAGTTGAAGTTTTGTCCCTGTTAACCCCAAATTGCTGTTTGGAGGCGGTGAACCGGACCAGCTGGTGGAGTTCTCTCAAGCCACCAATCCCAGGATCTGGGATGGGAGGGGCGGATCTGGCCCCGCCCACTATGCAGCCAATAGTCGGGACGGAAGCGGGAGGGCGTGGCGTGCCTGTTATCAACCCTGTGATTGGCATCCTGGCTCCGGTGGCTGCGGTTTTCACTTCTCTGGAAGCCTGGGCGAGTGAAGACATACAAAGTTTGTCCGCTCCGGGGCGCCATACCGGCTCCGGTCCCGGCCGGCCGGGCTGGGCCGGTGTGAGCCTAGGAGACCCCAATGGCCGCAGTGTTCCTGGTAACGCTCTATGAATACTCGCCGCTCTTCTACATCGCGGTGGTTTTCACCTGCTTCATCGTCACCACCGGCCTGGTACTAGGATGGTGAGTGTCCGGGGCTGGGAGCGAGGGGCGAAGGGCCGGCCGGGTGTGGGGTCCGTGCCGAGGGTCGGGTGGCTTCGGCAGAGCGGGCACCGCCACAGCTCGCACTCGGCCCAGGCCGGTCTGCTGCACCTGTGGGATGGAGCCGTCCGGGGAGAGCTTGGTCCCGGTGCGGGGTCAGAGTGCAGGTCCCGAAGGCTTGGTCCCGGGCCTACTCCGTGCCTGGAGAGGACCGGTCACCCGTCCCACAGGGTCCCACGGGTTACGAAGGCGCTGAACTGCGTTTCTGACCTGAACTGACCCTTGCTTGGTTTCAGATCTTTCTGAGGAACTTTTGCCCGAATTCTGTAGCTACCGTTTGGTAACTGACTGCCTTCTTGAAAGCAGACCACTTTTTAAAAGTCATCTTCGGTTGATAGCACTTTTTTTTTTTTTTTTTTTTTGAGAGTAGCAAGATTTTTAGGAATAAATTATTCAGTGGGTTGGAGGCATTTTGCTTCTCGGAGAGTTACATAACTCCGGAACAATTATTTCAAGGTAGAGACTCTCCCGTTTTTCTTGAGTTGTGACTGTATCCTGTTCAGGCCAGCCTTAATAAACAGCAAGTTAAAACCATCTAGCCTACCTACAGCGTTTGTTCTAGGCTGTAGCCTTCACAACTCCTTTAAAAGACGGTAGATCCAAATGTGTTCTGACTGAACGAGAGTCATGGCCTGAAGAGGACCTTATGGAAGACATGTGAGCTACAGTTGGAGAATGAGTATTTTGAAAAACAAAACAAACAAGTAAAAACGTGAGAAAGCACTGTATGAGTAAAAGCAGACAGAATTAGACTGAAGCGGGCTTTGTAAATCAAGCCCAAAAATATCGCTTGATTACATATTCATCATTACTTTAAAGACAAGTACAGGTTCCTGTCAGTTTCTGAAAATAGATGGCCCCTTAGGGAAAGAAGGAAAATGTAACATTTCCAGCTGATACCTTCCTCCATGGTACAGCATAACATGAAGACCAGCCTTACACAAATTGTTTCTTCTCTTTAAGACAGATGGTTTCACTGTAGCATATGTAGGCTGTCTTCCCTAGTGCTGGGATTGTAGGAATGCGCCACTGTGCCTGGATCATAGTGTTGCTTATTATTATTAGCCTTCCAGGTTCATTGTTGATTATTTTCTCCCAAGTGCTGGGATTTAAAGGTGTGGGCCACCACCAGCAACCTTTCAGGTTCTAATTGCTGTCATTTACTTTAAGGAAGTTTGTCATTGGAATTAGCAAGATGTTTTTCAAGTGAAAAATTAGTCTTAATACATAGTTTTTAAAGGACTATAATATTGGTGCTACTCTCATCAACATAATCTTCTCCTATAAGGGAAATTGCTATATGGTTGATAATTACATTATGTATGTTGATAAATAGGCCACTAAGTTCAATCTCTTAGACATCTATCTTTAGTGTTTGGGGAAACATAATGATGGCGTTTCAGAGTAAAGGGAAGCCAGGATCTCTCTCCTTCCTTCCTTCCTTCCTTCCTTCCTTCCTTCCTTCCTTCCTTCCTTCCTTCCTTCCTTCCTTCCTTCCCTCCCTCCCTCCCTCCCTCCCTCCCTCCCTCCCTGCCTCTCTCTCTCTCTCTCTCTCTCTCTCTCTCTCTCTCTCTCTGTTTAAAAGACAGGCATGTTGAAGTTAGACAAACACAGGTTTAAATCCTGGCTTCGTCAGGTTTAAGGTTGACTTGAATGTTTAATAATTGTTTTACTTCGCCTTGTCAGTATGAGTTTTACAAGTGTTTTAAGTTTCTGTTGGTGTATATTTCTTGAAGTCTGAGCTGAGCACCACTAAGGCTGCAAGACCTTGTAAGTAAATGCCAGTCACCTCCATCCTGATTTGGTTTTGGACCTAACCAGTCATGGTGAACCTAACCAACTATTCTTTCCACTTGATTGAGCGTCATCTATATAGATAAACTTTTTATGTGTTATTTGCAAACTAAACCAAAGCCAGATTTATCTACTAGAAATGATAACTTGGACACCATTTTAATCTCACAAATATCTTTCTAATATCAAAGCCAAGGCAACAAAGGTAAACTGTTAGTTACTATAGTTTTTATCTGCGTTATTTTTGGTAATATCTGCAATTTGATCTTTATTGGTTATCTGTTTCACAGTCATGATTCCTCTACCCCTTACAGCTGAGTGTCTTGCATGTTGCTTCTCTCCACTATGTGGTGTGTCTACCTGTGCTGGTGTGCATGCCAAAAGAAAAGGAATGCCAGGTTATTAGATCCCAATAACAACAGAAACAGTCACACTACTGGAAGTGTGTGTCTTGTAGCCTCCATGGTGGCTTCTGAAGTGTGAGTGTGTTGAAGAAAGAATGTACCCCCGAGATAAATTTTAAAGCCTATATGACAACACGGAGGTCCAGCCCCTTCTGATGGATTGAACCCCATCAGAAGTCGTATTTATTGAAAGTTACACAATATATTTCCTTATACCAAGGTCCCTAATCTTAATTTACATGTCTTATTGAAGGAGAGCATCACATGCCTCCATGACTCTAGTTCTTTATTATATATCCTGTGCAATACACAATAATATAAGAGCCTCAGCCTGAATGTCTTGTGACCAAAGTTATGGGATGGCTGCAAAGCCCCTTCAACAGAACATTTCTACAGATCATGGGAAACAATCACTGTTTTCCATAAGGATTCAAGGTCAAAGTACTTCTAAAAAACAGTTCTTTGTTTTAATATCTACCCCATATACAGTGATTCTGCTAAATTCCTACAACAGGCTTCTGTGATTCCCAACAGCGTCAGTCAGGTGCTCTCAAATGCTTTACACAAATAATCCAGGACTCCATCTTGGTAGTGACTCCCTGACACCTCTGCACCACAGTTGAGTAAGGGATTGGCTGTCAGCCTTACAGCGCTTCTATATACTCTCCTAGGGACTCTGGGACAGAACTCTTAAACCCTATTTCTCCTTTGCTAGCTATCTACTGATAATGCTTCCCCAAGAAAGGATACAGACTGGAAGTCTAGACAGGACTAAGGCACGTAGTTTCTGTTTGAGTCCTTTCTTGCACGTCTTCTGTAGCATCAGTGCTTCACTCTGGCAGTGGCCTTGGTCCCAGTTTACAGTTTTCAGCTCTCCTTCATCAGCCTCATTGCTTTTTATTGGAGTTGCATCTCCATAGGATCCCAACTCCAAATTATTCTTTCTTCCGTTACTTTGTCTTAAGGATAATAGCTGGTGGCAGGTCTCCCACTGACTGCTAGGCAAGCACCACTGAGTTACATCTCCAATGCTCATGAATAGGTTTTAATACATTTCTTTCTTTCTGTTCAAATAGTTCATATGCTTTTGGTCTCCTGACTAGACTATGACTGCATCACTCAGAAGAGGATTCTTGGTCAAAACCCCATTAAAGATAGAGCTTGGGAGTTGGGTTGATTATAACCTGGACACCTAGTTGTTATTGGGATATTCTTCAGCTTCTTGTTAATTAGAAATGAGATCCCAGTAACCCATTGCATTTACTGGTGGAATTAACTTAAATAAAGATGCCTTTGGTTGATTGTGATGAAGTGGTTTTCTTAATTAGGTGCCTTAGGGGGAGCAAAGCTTTGTAGAACTTGACATGCCTAAGAGCACTGGAAAACAGATATTTCCATTACAATTTATTACGGTAGCAAAATTACAGTTATAGAGTAGCAATGAAAATAATTTTATGGTTTAGGGCTCACCACAGCATGGGGAATTGTCTTAAAGGGTTGCAGCATTAGGAAGGTTGAGAAGCACTGTTTTATAGGAACTGTGCACTCCATAGAAGACCATATTGTTAGGATGGTAAGAGAAGGATGCATCAGTACAGAAATGTGCTCAAGGATTTCTGGAGCCAGAGTATTAGCACATACTTATTTGATTGATTGAAACCGATTCAATAAGTTTGAGACAGTTCAAGATTTCTCTTTTTCTTTGGCTTCTAGGTTTTCCCTCTAAGTACAGCTTTATTTTAGATGTTTGTAACCTATAGGCCAGAGAGAGTATGGTCTTTTTTTAGTAAGCATCTGGTGTATGTGGAGGAAGAGCCTCACTGCTTGTTGGCAAGATAGCTGTCACCAAGTCAGACAGGTTGATGGTGCTGTTCAACTCCTTACTGATATTCTATCTCTTGGTGCTACCTACCAATTATTGCATTGGTTCAGAGTATTGAAATATCTGTGTATTCTGTATATATTTCTCTTTATTTTTAGAGTTCCCCCTCTCCCTTCCTTCATATTTTGAAGTACTATCTGTAGATGAATAAACATTTGTGATTATTGCGTCTGATAAGTTAATTCGGTTCTCATGAAGCCCTTTTTTCCTCTTACAGTCTCTGCCTGATTTCTGCTTTGTTATTAACATGGTCACTAGCTCTTCCCCATCTCTGTCTCTCCCCTGCTGGAGATTCTCTGAGAGGGTGGGGCTGGGGGGCTCCATAGACTGTGTGGGAATGAGCTGGAGGTTTCAAATGAGTAGAGCACTCTGTTAGGTCAAGTAAATTTGTCAGGTTTGTAATTTTACTAGACATTTCATTTGGTGCTTTTATTTGAAAGCTTACTCTTTGTAGATTGTTGAAGTTCATGCTTTTGTGTAGTTTATATGACCTTTAAAAGTATATTATATGAATGAAAGTCTGTATTTGAGATTTTGCTTTGTTATTTTAAAAACTCTAAATGACTGTTTGGTATGCTGATAGTTCCCTGGCCTCATAAATCATCACGTGTAGTTTGTATATTGAGCAAAAATGTGTTTTATATCTTTTGAGGATTTGGCCACAATGGTCATGTTGTTTGTTCTAAGTATAACTCCTATAATTGTTGTGCTCTTGTATTGTTATCCACAATATAAAGGAAAGAGCTGCGTATTTTCTGAAGCATGCTGATTCATTCAGCCAAATGATACAGTATAATCTGTGTGAGATCTGACCTCCCTTAATTCTCGATTGATTCTTCAAGACAGTGTAAAATAAGTGACCAAATCTCTTTTCTTAGTATTTATTTTTAAAAGGAATATGTAATGAAGCATTATGTGCTTTTTAAAAAGTCTGAATTTATTCTTTGTGGATTTCACATTGTATATCTGTTTCCCCATTTCTTCATATCTGACCTCTGCCTTTGCAGTCTCCCCCCAAAATAAAATAAAACTTAAAAAGAAAAAAAAAACAAAATGCAAATCAAAACAAACTAACCAAATACCAAATAAAAAACAACAATAAAAAGTCTCAGCGTGGATGCTGTAGCCTAATATCCTTTTTATGTGGCCAAAATTTCAAGTTTGTTGAAGTTATCTTTTATTTTCCCCTGCTTTAGGTTTGGTTGGGATGTTCCAGTAATTCTGAGAAATTCAGAAGAGACCCAGCTCAGCACGAGAGCCTTCAAGAAACAGATGAGACAAGTCAAGAACCCCTTTGGGCTAGAGCTCACTCACTCGTCCTCAGCGTCACTAGCGGGTTGGTGGCCTCCTTCCAAAGCTCCTCATCTCCAGTCCCCGTGCTCAGCCCTTCTGGGTGTTTTGTTTTCTCCCTCTTTCTCCCACTAAACTTCACCATTCATTGAACTGAATACTGCAGATGTGAAGATTAAAGTTTATAAATGCTCTCCTGGAAATATTTATCCAGTAGTAAAGAGCATAAAGACGGGAATGAAGCATCTCCTGTGTTAGTAAACAAGTCTGGTAGGACCCTGTGCCACATTCATTGTCTTCAGTAAAAGGAGGAATGGCAAAATGTGCTTGGAACAGTGAGTTTAAGGTTGCTGACCTTTTTAAGAACAACTGACTTCTTAATCTAAAATTATATTCTAGTATACATTATTTTCATATGATATAGGGTTTTGGTTGTTTGCTTTTTGTTTTTTTCAAGACAGGGCTTCTCTGTGTAGCCCTGGCTGTCCTGGAACTCACTCTGTAGACCAGGCTGCCAGGCTGGCCTCGAACTCAGTGATCTGCTTGCCTCTGTCTCCTAAATGCTGAATTAAAGGCTTATGATACTACAACTGTTATTACTGATGGCAGTTGTTTCTGTATTTGTTAGGAGGACTACTTAGGAGCCATTGAGGCGAATTGTAAGGAAAGAGATGCTGCATTTGCAGCAGTAGAGATGTTTAGGAACGTCCTTGCAGAGGAAGAATACTGACCCTTCCCCTACTCCTTTGCCCCATCATCTAATAGTCTTGATTGAAAGAGAAGTAGGTGTTCGTTGGGGGTTGAGGAAACTTCTAGGTGGAATAAGAAAACACCCAAGTCGGTAAGAAATATAAAACAGTAGAGAACCAAGAAGTCATTTGTGGCTCAAACAGAGTGGGACACGTATGATGGTCTGTGTTAACTATTAACTGGACAGAACCTGGAATCACATGCCTGTGGGGGATTATCTTGACCGTGGTAATTGAGGTGAGACCTGCAGATATGTTTGCCATTGATCCTGGATTGCAATCATGGAGGATACAACAGAAAGACAGAAATAAGCAGCAGTACACATTGATGCTCTGTCTGACTGTGGGTGTCATGTGCCCAGTTGCTCCACACCCTGCCGCCTTTGACTTCCCGCTGTAGCCAGAATAAACCCTTTGTCCTTAAAGTTGCTATTATCAGGGCGTCTTTACCACAGCAACAGGGAAGAACCTGAGACAGTAGGTAGAAGAGAGGAGTCTAGAGGATTTTACCTGGGTTCCCAACGACAGCTCCTGCTACAGAGACAAAACTGGAGCGGTGGCGGGTTTGGAAGAAAAGTATTGAGTTCAGGTTTGAGCCTGTGGGCTTTGAAATACTTTTGTGATGTTCAGTGGAGATGGACATGAAACAGATCTGGAATCTGGGCCAAGGCACCTGCCTGACACCTGATGATCTTTCACGTCTTAACAAGAAGTCTAATTCTGGCGTTTTAACTTATTCTTGCCAATACTTCATTTTCTTTCCTCAAAACTGTTAAGAACAAAAATATACAAACATAAAAACTGTTCAGATTTCGACCATGAGACATGGTTAAAATGTAAGTGTGCGGACCGGAGTTCAGATCCCCAGGCCCACCCATAACTCCAGCTTTGGAGGGTAGAGATGGGGTCCCAGAGCCAACTGCTAGCAAGACTAGACATAGCTGAACTCTGGGGTTGAGAGATTCTGCCTTGGTGAAGAAGACAGAGGTGACTGAGAAAGGTTCTCAGCACTAACCTTGAAAAGCCATATGCAGGCACAGATGCACATATGTGTGTACACACATGTACCCAAGTATGCTCAGCACACACGTGGAAATGGAGAAGGAACACACTTTTAGAATTTGCCTCCTTCTCTGACTCTTCTGAATGATGCAGCCTGAACTCCTCCTAATTCCTCTACTGAATGGCTGTCCCTCAGGCCACTTATTGTCACCTCTGGGACTTGTGGCCTCCAGTGGAAGTTAGGGTAGAGTTAGTGCACTCACTTCCAGCCTTCCTTCTTTACATCATGCACTCTGACTCTTGTGGACCTTTTGTTCTTAGCTCTGTGTCCTGCTTGTCACTCCCAAGCTTACCTCCTGACAAGAAACTAGTTCACTTAGCCTGGGTAATTGTCCAAGTCTGTCTTGTTTGTTTGTTTCACAGGACTTCACATTGTAGCCCAGGTCGGTCTGCAATTCATAATACAGCCCAAGTTGGCCTTGGCAAGTCAATCTTGACTTATTTCTAAAAAGTACAAAATTGCTTATTCTTTCTCCTTAACTATAGTGCCACCTTGAAACTAAGATACTTCTCCCTCAAGAGTATGTGTCTATTCTGACAGTTTTTTATTTAAAAAAATAAATTTTAAGATATTAACGTAAATTACCTTGCTGATGTGGTAGAACACACCTTTAATTCTAGCACTGGGAGGCAGAGACAGATGGATCTCTGTGAGTTAAAGGCCAACCTGGTCTACAGAGTGAGTTTCAGGACAACACAGAGAACCCTGTCTTTAAAAACCAAAAAAGGAAAGAAACTATTTTTATTAAAACAAGGCAGTATGTTGTACATTCCTGATTAAAATGTGTAATGGTTTAATTCCCTCCCCCCCACACACCCTCCAGCAGCTTTAGCTTTAGATTTTAACCTGCTACAAACTCTCATCTGGTTCTTGGGTGAGGAATGCCAGTAAAGAAATCAACCACATTCTCCTGCTGTCCAGCCCACGAGTCTGGACAAACATTGAGAAGTGAGGTGAGCTGATCACAGTAAGTGATTCGGTCTCCTCTGGGCTAGAACTGAGGGCATCACCCACCATTCAAGCAGGAGTAATCTCAAGGAGAACCAACTCCACCAGGGTCTGAGGCAAATGAAAAGCCAGCCAGGCAGTGAAGAGCTCAGCTATGCCCCTGTGCTAATGTTCTTCACTAATGGAAAAAACAATGTGTTCACCGAGTGTAGCTACCAAAAGAATTCACTCAAAAAAACACCAGAGGCTAAGGTTTTCTTTTTGTTTTCTATGAGGGGAAAGAGAGAAGGATTTTGGTGGAAGTTATAAGGAAAAATAAAACTCATGGAAAGGTAGATATCCTTAAGATGTCTACACAATGGTTATTAGGTTATTTTGTTTCATGCACAGACAGTTTAACAATCCAGATTTTTTTTTCTCACCACTGTATCCCAAGTACCTGACAGATTGCACACCAGAGAGAGCAAACACCTTGATGTGATGTGACTTTAACAAAGACTCATTAGTCTGTTTGCTAGGACAGGCTGCTGGGATGTTGTGTTTGGATTTTGTTCAGTTCGTGTCCCCAGATACAGGCTTTACTGAAACTACAAGTTACATCCTCAGTATCTATTCACTGAATTGGAATAGTTTGCTTTGGGAAATCTGTTGTCACTTTGGAAGTAATCTCCCTCTTCTCCCTCAGCCCACCTCATTTTAACAGGTCCAAATAATTGCTAACATAAAGCAAACGACTTAGTCAAAGTGCCAACCTCCATTTTGTGAATCTGGATCTTTCCTCCTGAGTGCCTGTCTCATCATCCTCGAGCATGACTCTGTACATCACTTCCTCACAGGAACAGGAAGGCTTTTGGCTTTCTTGTCTGAGTTGCTCTTATGAAATGGCTCAGTGCACTGGACTCAGAGTTAAGCATGTCTCCAACACTTTGTGCTCTTAGCCTAGTGAAGCTGTGAGGAATAAGGATGGTTGAAAGAAGTCATACCCGTTTGGCTTTCAACTTTCTGATTTACAGATGCCCCAGTTTTGTTAATGTTATTAATGTAAAACAGCTTTTCATGCATTGAAATGTGGAAGAACATGTGAAAAGGGACAGCTCCCTGGAGAAGTGGGAAAGAGGTATCTGACCTGTCATCAGGTGATGCCCTTGCGGTCAAGGTTATGAGGTTGTGTGATGAGGATTCTGCAGATGCTGTGGCTCTTTCCCACTACCATCTAGTGCTAGTTTTAGTGACACATTAAAGCATGAGTACTTTAGAATTTCATTCCAGTTGCCTGTGCAGACAGTCCCCGCTAACTAAATTTGTGTTTGATTAATTATGTGTGGCCTTGTGTCCCTGCTGTCACATGTACCACCACAGTAGAAGAGAAAGGGACTGTCTCGGTCGTCCTGTAAAGCATTTGTTGAATTTGTGTATCTTCTCACAGTAGTTTCCCTTGATCATCTTTTTGAATAGGTAAGGAATCAGTCAGTGAGGGCACGCTGAGATTGCTGAGGCCAGGGTCAGAGGCTAAGCAGCTGCACCAGGAACAGTGACCCAGACCACACCTTCCTCTGAGCAGGACTGTCAGTGTGAGACACGGGAAGTCTTGCCCCTGAACTTGGTGGCTTTGGCTGCCACTAGTAAGGAGAGAAAGAAGTGTTGGTAGCACTTAGAACACTATGTGAGCATAAAGTCCACACAGGAACAGCACATGCAGTTTGTGTGCCATTTGGTTAGCCACGTGCTGAGCCGACTGGCATCCTAATCTCTTGTTGAAAGCAAAGAGAAATGAGAATATTGCTATTAAAGTTTCCTTGGTCACCCATCCCTAGCCATTCCTTGGGCTGGTTCGTGTACTTGTGGAACACTAGCCATGGGATGGACACTAGCACTGCCATTGTGTAAATGAATAATAGAGCTCAGCTTCTTCTTAGTGTTTTTCTTACTTCAGTAATTGCCATCCAGACCCCCTGGTTTGTGTAAACCCATTTTGAATGGCTATGCTCTGTTGTTTTTATCCTTGTGCTAATCACACAATAATTTCATATATTGTTAGAAAGAGGAGTTATAGTTACCAAAAAGAAAATTGGACCATATATTTTAAAAGATAAATTATAATAATAAAATTTTGCTGTATTGCTCAAATTTTGCATAGCTATTGACATTTTTATATTTGTATATAACCTTCAACAGCATTTAAAAACTGCCATCAGCTTGGCCAGCATCCAAAAGAAAAAAGCCTGTGATTTTTACTCCTGTTATATATTGTCCTTTACATTGTGTGACGCCTGTCTCTTTCTGGTTTATTTCTGTAGCCGGCATGACCTTGACAGCAGATTGCCTTGAAGACAGTCGTCTTACATGCTTCTGGGGCTGCAGTGTCCAGAAACTCTATGAAGCTCTTCAGAAGCATGTTTACTGCTTTAGGATTAGCACTCCACATGCATTAGAAGAGGCGCTGTACAGTGACTATCTCCACCGAGAGCAGTATTTGTATCCTTTTCCCAGATACATCCACTGGCACAGAAAAACGAGACTCTGTGGATACAGTAAAATACTATCAAGTTATTGACTCTTTAATATGTTTTTGTTCTTTTGGCAATTTGCCTTTACATATTCAAAAGTATTAAAAAGAACACCAAAGAAGAAATATATTGCCAGTTACCTAGAGATACTGAAATTGAAGACTTTGGTCCAGTGCCCAGATCTCGCTATCCATTGGTAGCTCTGCTGACCCTCGCTGATGAGGATGATCGGGAAATTTATGATATTGTAAGTAGTTGAAGCATCTAGAACGCCTTACGTTTACAAGAGTTGGGTGATTCTTAATTATTTTTGACATAGGAGAAATAATTTCTGAAAATGTATTTGGTCTTGGACATACATGTCTTGAAAAATTTAAACATGGATTTACCCCTGTTTAATTTTTGTACCTGTAACATACCTTCAGAGTATGATAACCCCCACTGTGGATGATAACAATATAAGAGGTAGATTACTATTGAGTTAAGCTAGTTTTATTCTCCATTAGATAATATTTGCTTTAGAGAAAATATCCTTTGGTATACATGCTTATTCGTGTTTTAATTACTAAATGGATCAGCATCATAATAACTTGAAGTGCTTAATTTTCAGAGCAGGTCTGCTCTTATTAGGCTGTAGTTACGCCTCTGCTTTCCATGTGGGCTCTCTATGTCTAGTCATTTGAGAATCCTGCTTTCTCACTGTGTACTAATTCTGTAGACTGGTACTTCCCTGCTTGGAGCATAAAAACTTCTAAGTGATTGGAGAGGCCCTGAGTCTCAACCCTCTAAGTAAAATGGAAACTAACACAGGTTGAACATTCCATTCTGAAAATTGGGAATCTTTTCAGCACTGACATATGCCACTTATGAGAAATTCTAACCAGTCTTCACTGACTAGTCACAGGTAAGTGTGTGGTGTGTACCAAGCATGTTTTTGAAGATTATCTTCAGCCCATGTATATAAGATGTTCTTAAAGCACAAATGAATTTCCTGGTTAGGCTTAGGGCTCATCTCTTTCTCTAGGATAGGTCATTGTGTATATGCAAATATACCCAAATCTGATAAATCTAAGATCTGAACCACTTTGGCTTCTAAGCATTTCTAATAAGAAAAACTTAAAACTCATTTATGTAATAAACTTTTGGTGAATTCTTATGGCAAGAACCAGGCGTGGTGGTGCCTGTCTTTAGTTCTAGCACTCGGGCAGAAGCAGGCAGATCTCTGTGTTTGAGACCAGCCTCATCTATGGAATGAGTTCTAGGACAGCCAGGCCTACCCAGAGAAACCCTGTCTCAGGAAAGGGAGGGAGGGAAGAAATCTAATAACAAGAGTGCCCTTATACACAATTTGACACTTTCCTGGGTGTTTGATATGCTCATTTAAAGATGCAGTGACATTTTAATGATACCTTTGTGTAATGTGCGAGATATATTCACTGACATTAGCCTGTGGTTTCCTTTCGAGAACAACCTAGGGTATTAGAGCCAAGTGTCCTTATACTAAGGCGGAGTAGAGAAAGTCCAAGCCCTACTGTACCCCTAGTGCTGAGGTCAGAGCCAAGGCATCATCTGTGCTGGGCAAGTGCTCCGCCATCAAGCTGTCTCACCACTTCTGCTCTTGTAACAAGCAGACTATTCACCTCAGTCCCAGCATCACTGACAGCAGATCTCAGTGAGTTCGAGGCCAGTTGTCCTACAGAGCGAGTTCCAGGGCAGTCAGGGCACACAGAAACCCTGTCTGGAAAACCAAAAGCAAAAAAGCAGAGTGTCCTTTTTAAATAAGTGTGTGAAAGATACAGATTCACTGGAAAATGTAACGTTATTTGCTGATAAGTATTTGAAATTTCATTATTTATTTATGATTTGTTTGTTTGTTTGTTTTGAGACAGGGTCTCACCCTGTAGCTAGATGTAGCTGCCCCAAAGTGATGTGATGTAGACCAGGCTGGCTTCAAACACAGAGATCTGCCTTCCTCTTGATTCCTGAGCGCTGGGGCTAAAGGCATGTACCACCATGCCCAGCTTCAAATTTTATTTTTTAAAGTCAAACTGAAGCTTTTATTCTTTATTTGCTTCCAGAGAGGGAGGAATTGGGAAGTGTAGGTCACTGGCTATAAGTTACAGGTGTGATACATAGGAAGGGTACAATTAGTGATGTTCAGAATCTTTGTGAAGGGAGTGTTGTTACCATAGAGAAAGAACCATTATATAGTAATGATTTGTTAACTTGCTGCACACCACACCAACAAATGGCATTGTGGTACGCAGAGTGAAATGATGATTATAGTCAAGCAATATACAGTTGAAAAAGTCATCCACGATAGCTCATCTGATGAAATGCTTTTTATGTAAGCCAGATGACATGATTCCAATCCCTAGATCCCATTCATGGTAAAAAAGACAAGTGGTTCCACTCAGATGTTCTCTGACTGACCTCTGAGTGTTCCTCCACAGATCACACACACGCACACACTAATAATAATAATAATAATAATAATAATAATAATAATAATAATAATAATAATAATAATAAAATTGAAGACACTTAAGGTTAAGGGACCGTGTTTGCGAACTTCACAGAACATGACAGCAAAACTTCCCTGTTGCACAGACGTGGGCAGTTGTGAGTTCTGACTCCCCTCTTCCCTCCATTCTTTCATTTTCAGCTGTGGACACACAAACTTGTCAAGTTGGTGCTTCATAGTTCTTTTGCTTCTCTCCATGGGGTGCCCCTTGTAAGTTCCTTCAACTCAGTCCTGTTTTCCATCTGTTCAGAACAAAGGGTCTGACTCAGGGCTCCTAGTGGGTCCTTTTCCCTCTGACCTTACTCCCTGTGGACTCCAGTGCCTTTGGCTTCTTTGCTTTCTCATTTTGTGCCCCATGTTCACCCCAATATGTGGAAAAGTGGGAAAAAAGGAGAAATTGCCACTTTCATCACCATTTGGTGGCATATGTAGAGAGGATCTGCTCTCAGGTTCCTGTGGGCCAGCAGCTCTGGGCAGCGTGTTCCCTGCATGCTCACCATCTTCTCCTGCCCGTTGTGGAAGGCAGCCTGTGTGCGTCCTTGTGTGGCTCTCCTGCTTAGCCAGGTGCTTTCTCCCTCTTTTCTGTTACTGTCCCTCAGACCTGGGCTGCTATTGGCAGCAGAGCATCCTTGTCTTGTCATTATGTCATTTATGTTCATGTTCTCTTTAAAGGCAAATCAAAAGCTTCAAACTTGTTTTCATGTGTGCTTTCCAGTATTTTATCTGAGGCTGTGGACACTAAATAAAAATCCCGTTTCCATTGTGACAAGGCAGAGGTACACCTACCTAACAGCCAGTCTCCAGTACCCAGGACTGAACCCAGAGCCTCAAGCAAGTTAGGCAAGCTGTCTACCACTAAGCCATATTCCCAGTCCAAGAATTAACTTTGAAGTGCAGCTAGAACCTAGTGTGTTGTTTTAAGTTGATGAAAGGAAGCAAGAATTGTTATTACAAGGTTTTGATTTTTGTATAAGTTGTATAAGAGAATATCTTCATTAGAAAGTTCACACTGAATACTAGGAATCAGTAGCAAGAATTTTTAGTGTATTACTTTATTTTTATTCTTATATTATCTAAATAACATGCATTTATGACAGAAAACAAAAAACTAGAAAGCCTAGGCAGCTAAGAGGAAGGAAGTATGATGGCCTGTAGTCTGTCAGCCCACGATGACACTATGAATTCACCCCTTGTCTCATGCATGTGTGTGAATTGCCGCCTTTTAGTGGCACACTTGAACACCTCTTCCACATGTTCAAGGGCAGCTATATATGTTAGTGTATAAATGTTGTGCTTCTGAGGCTGCACTGACTCAGACATCAGGATTTGGGAATAAGGCAGTAGGGTTGCCTCTTCCAGTCCTGTCTTTCTGATTTCAATATTAAAACCTCTGAAGAATGTTACGTTTTCACAGCTGTGGTAGTCTTATAACTTTCCTTAAGGACACAATTTTGAAAAGCTTCAAAAAAAAAAAAAAAAAAAGAAAGAAAGAAAAGAAAAGAAAAGAAGAGAAAGAAAAGAAAAATGAAAGGGCACCTGTGTATTTGACCCAGGCTGCCTAATGACATTTCCTGTGCATGTAAATGCCCTGGTATCATATGTGCATTTTAAATGAATGATTTCACGGTGGCTATTTAGTCCTGGTACTCAGTGTGTGTTCCGTAGTGCAAACCTTCCCTTATAGTCACAATACTGTTATGTACTGTACAAATTTAACATTGTATCATGTATCATATCCCACCTGTGCTTACCAGTTTACCAGTCAATTTATAATGCTCTGGATGCAGAGTGTTTCCAAGTGTCTTCAGAGAAGTTCTAGTTTAGGGCCACCACCCAGGAAGCTAGGGTGTTGACTTAACCTGCATAGAGGAATTTCAAGACAAGTTAGTTTGAATCAGATTTGGATTTAAATAGAGAAGGTCAGAGAAAGAGCTAGTTCATGCCTTAGATTTCAGGAGGTTCAGAGTTCAGAAAGAGGGAGAGACATCTTGATAGCCATCTACATGTACTTTTGTGTTGTGAAGTTACGCTACTCAGGTGACCTCATTTATAGTGAGCTTTTAAAGATTAGGCAGTTTCCAGGTTATGTTTAAATTTAAGCTAGAACTATGACATAATTTATGTATCCTAAAGAGTTCTTGATTAGGTGGAGATGTGAGGTGTGCTGTCCAGGGGTAGAGATGGGGTAGGAGTGCAGATAAGCTAAATTCCAAGGTCACTGCTTAGTTATCCTCTTAGCATCATGTACTTAGGACTTCACCAAGAAAGAGGGTCACTGTCTGTGGGCAGTCTTCCCGACTGTGTCAGAAGCTGTGACATTCTTGACTTTGAGCCAGCCAGAAATGTAAATCAGACCCCAGCTCCTTACTTTTCCCCATGTCCTCTTCATTTTTTCTGCCCTCTGTCACACTTTTTCTAGCCTGCTGTCAAGTGTTTATTTGTCATCCTTTTAGTCTCCTTTAACCTGGGCGTGCTCACAGCCTTGCTTGCTTCTTATGTCTGTCTTTAGTCTTCGCTTTTCCAAGACAGGGTTTCGCGTATAGCTAGCTCTGTCTGTCTTAGAACTCTGTAGACCAGGCAGCTTAGAATTCATAGATCCACCTGCCTCCCAAGTGCCTGCGCCATCACACCTAGCCTTGCTTGCTTTTTATGACAGGATTTTAAGACTCCTCTCGTATACACACAGCCTTTCTGTGAGTAGAGAGGCCTTCTTGGAATTGAGTAAGAGTTAGGCCTAGTGACCAGTGAGCTGTGCAAGGTGATGCAAGCTCTTTTGGAGCTCTGCCTCTGAAGCACACAGCGCTCTCTCTTGGTCGGGTGTTTGCTGACTTCTCCATAGCTCTGGGCTCCTCTCTCTCCTAATCTCTCTCAAGTACTGTAGCCTTCCTGAGAGTCTGATCTCCACTCCTCTCCCCTTCTTTCCTCTTCCTGGTTCAGTGGAGTAGGACAGGTGAACTGCAGGGTCCTGACTGCCATGCCTTCTTGTGGATCGTCCAGGAGGTGCGGATACCCTGCTTTTCTTTTCAGATTGCATCTAATTAAGTACCCCTTCATGATTCCTGTCAGCTTTTATGGGTACTATGGTGGCTGGAATGTCACTGTTTCCTGCTCTAGCTCTCTCTCTAGTCAGTTCCTGGCAGCTCCCTCAAACCAGAACCCTCTCTTTGATTTGATTATTTGTTATCCCAATGACCCCATGATTCCCTTTTCTTTTCCTCAGTAGTTTATATCAGTTTTGAATTTAACTGTTTTGACACTCAATTCAAATCTCACTGCTTCCTACCCAGGCTGAGCATTTGTAGTCAGACTGCTTGTAAGTGACATGGATTCATTCTCTAAGATGGAGAAAGCTGCACTTCTCCCCACAGGCCCCAGTGCGGGTGGGGATCCTGCCCATTGCCTGCTGCCTTGCTCCTTTCTCTACAAGGAGGTAGGGCACTGCGGTGCCGTGAACCCTCTCTGCTCTGCTTTGTTTATGTTATAATGTCACAGAGAAATCACTCACAGATAGACTCACAGAGATGGTCTTCATATTTTATTGTTTGTTTTCAATAGCTGCAATAGCATTTCATTAGTCATAATCCTGAACACTGAAATTCTGAAAGTCAAAATCCAAAAATATAATTCTGGGGAAAACCATTTTAAAACTTTAGTTAAAAGACATTTATTTACACTTTAAAAAGGAATATAGGACCTGCAAGATGGCTTAGGGGGTAAAGGCTTTTACCACACAAGCCTGGTGACCTGTCAATCACTAGAGGAGTCCATGTAGAGGTGGAAGGAGGTGACAACCCCACAAAGTTGTTCCCTGAAAGCACACCATGCACCCATACATATTAATAATTAATCCATATTAATAAATAAAGGAAATTTATTGAGAGACATAAACACATACTAGAATACTACTTTACAAAACAAAGTAGACATAATGTCCTGTATATGTCTACAAATGTGACACATAAGCCTTGCAGTTAGGAGCAGATGAACCATGTTCACAAAACATAGGCCAAAAAGCAGAATTTATAAACAAATGTCACTGGATGATAATTTGTGCTCCCAGTTTTATAATTGATTGTAGAAATACTAAGACATACCTTAGTCCTTTTTAGATTTTTCAAAAGCCATGATCATGATGAATCACTACAGTTGACCAGAACTGAAATCAGGACATTTCTTCTTGTACAAGTCCAGATAGACAGGAAGGGCCCTCTTCATTTAGTGTGTGTGTGTGTGTGTGTGTGTGTGTGCAAGCACACCACAGGTCAGCATCAGGCATCTTTCCTCAGCTGTTCTTCACCTTACTTTTTGAGACATTCTTGCTCTCTAAACCTGGAGCTTACCAATTCAGATAGACTGGCTGCCACCAATCCCCTAGGGATCCACCTGTCTCCTTTCCTTCTCTACCCTCCAGTGCTGGGAGACAAGAGCCTTTCTCTGCTGGCCCAGCTTTAATGTGGGTGCTGGGAATCAAACTCTTGGGGCTTTGCTCTTGCATGGAAGTGCCTTAGTCATCCCCCAGCCATCTGTTTATACAAACATCCACAGTGCTCGCATACCATGGCAGTGTTTCAGTAACACACTTTTTGCAACCAAAGTTGTAAAAAACACACACACACACATAAAACAATTTAATACTCTCTAAAATTATTTGTGTCAATACCTCTATTATTGGAAGTGATGCAGAATTTAAGTATACATCATACTTAGTTGCAAATTAATGATGCTGGCGATTTAAAATAGCAGGAAGAAAAACAGTAAAGAAAAGAAATTTAAACATAGAGACAATGCCATGGGGCTCAGACATGGGAAACTGTATGAAGACAGTCTAAAAGCTCACAACTTTCATGGTCTTAACTGTGGTTTTTAATATTTATTTTATTTGTGTGTGTGAGAGAGTGTATGTGTGAGTGTTAGTGACTTTTGGTCAGTAGAAGGAGTAGACTCCCCTCGGAGCTAGAGTTCTAAGAAGTGTGAGCCGCCCAGCATAGCTAGGATGGAGACCTCCAGCGTTCACAGTTGTACAGTAAATTCTCTTGACCACTGAGCCGTCTCCCCAGCCCAGGTTAACTGTATTTTAAAGTCCTGTGTCATAGCTGACCTCAGGGAATGCTCATTTCTATGTGTTACTTCTCTTTTTGAAATTCTGTGATTTAATATACATCATAAGCATTATCATGATATCGTCCCATCTTCTGCGCTATGCTTTATGGAGTTCTGGGGAACACAGATCTTTTGCAGATGACAGACACATTTGACGAAATAAAACTGGTCACCAGGTAGCAGCACTGTTGCCTGTCTCCTGCTGTTCTTGCAACTGTTTTCAGGCCAGTTCCTCACCCTGGCAAATATGGCTTTGACTCATTGGCAGCCCTGGAATTTCCCCGCCTGGAAGGAGTGCCAGGCTGACAGGATGCCCCTAGCCTGTCCATTGTTTCCTTTCTGCAGTTGGCAGAGGCACTTGTCTAATTCCCACCAAATGCATTGGTCAAGTGGAAAATAAAACATTTTATTAGTAACACTTTGCGATTTCCTTTGAGAAGCTTGAGCATCTCTAGTTCCCAATGTCATTATCATGTGGCAGTTCAGTTGAATTCCATTTTATTTTGTGAAGGCCACCACATCTTTTGATAAGCATTTATAAAACACTTTGTTTTTTTAGCCAATAGTATGTAAGTGGGTAAGTTTCTAAGATTTCTGGTGTTTCCACTAGCATGAATGGCATATATCTGATAAACAGAACAATGGAGACCACTTTGATGGCGCTCTTGTTAACTAAAGTGAGACACAGTTTCCTATGCTTGACTTTGTGGTAAACTTGACTTTCAAATTTCTAGCTAAAACTAGTTCTCCATCTACTGTTTTGTATCCCCCTGTGAGCTGGTGTCTTTAGTTCAGGAGACCCCTAAGCTTCTTTTTATCCCATGGAGCCTAGTACTATGTATGACAGGGCAGGAGGAATACATGATATTTTTAATAGCTTGGCAACTGTGTTACATACAAGTGGGGGCTCACTAACCAGTCCCAAGGATTTGGCTCTCTACTCCCCCATTTAGCCGTTCATTCATTAGGGTTTCCAGGATTTTAGCATTCAGGATTTTAAAGATTTTTGAGCTCATAATTTGTAGGTTTCCATCTTTGGGAGTTTTAGGCTTTAGGGACTTTGAGGATTTCAGCAGTTGGTGGTGTTGGGGATTCTGGCTGGCATCACACTCCGTTGTGTGTGTTAGTTACTTAGTCTCCTGTGCTTGGATGGTAGGGGAGTTCCCACTGTAATTGACTTTTCCTAAATAACCTGTGTAAGTGTGTTTACACTGTGCTGTAGTTGGAGTGTAAGTACGTGATAGTACCAGTTCCCTTACCAGCATCCTCCCTGACCTCCCCTCCCCTCCCCTCCCGTCCCCTCCCCTCCTCTCCGCTTCTCTCTCTCTCAGAGAGTCTTTCCACAGGGCACAATCTGTTGTACATGTCTGTCCAGTGTGTGAAAAACAATGAAGTTGTTTTGTTTGTTTACTTTTAGTGTGTGTATCCAGAGCTCAGCAGTGTGTCTTCTCAGTCACTCTCCACTTGTATGAGCGTGTTCCTGTTGTGTGTACATGAGGGCATACCTTGTGGAGGCCAGAGGTCAGCATCTGTGTCTTCCTCAGTTGCTCTCCACCCTCATTTTTTGAGGCAGGGTGTTTCACTGAACAGAGAGCTCGCTGATTGGCTAGACTAGCCAGTCTAGCTCCCAGGATTCAGCCCTGGTGTCTGAATGTCATCCTGTTACATGTTTTTCCAAATCGCTCCCTAGTTGTCCCCAAACTGTTTATCTAAACAAAACCTCTCTGTGCCTTGTGCTTCGAGATGACACCTGCATTGTAGTTTTACACATAACTTTTTTTTTGTTTTGTTATTTTATTTTTTCTGGACTGTTGGTTCTGTCTCTTCCATTCATCTATTTATGAGTCAGTTCAATACAATTTAATATTTAATGAGGTTAGGCTGCTCTGGGCTGTTGCATGCTTTCCTACCTATTCTTGTATGTTCCCTTTTCTATGTAGTATATTAGAGTCAGTATATGTAACTTGTAGTGAAGCACAAAGCACATCAATCTCTTTATTGGGACCACAATAAATCTGTAAGTTTCAGTATAATTAAAATGTGTCAAAAAATGTGTCAGTAACTGGTTCCTTTTCAGTGCTGCAATTTATACAAATTAATATAAATGCTTTAATATATCTCTTATTTGAGAAGCATCTTTTTACTTCTCTGTGAGAGTATTGAGTACTGATTCATGTCCAATTTTCATTTTAGATTTCCATGGTATCAGTGATTCATATTCCTGATAAGACTTACAAACTTCCCTGCAGAATATTGTATCAATATTTACTACTGGCTCAAGGTCAATTTTATGATCTTAAGGTAAGTCATACTATGTAATATTTGTTGTTTACAGAGTTCAAGGAATGGCTGTTTTTAAAGAGAACTTTGGTTTTTAGTTAGCTATAGAAGTTAACTACTCTTGCTGTTGGATTTGCTAGCCCATGGATTTTCAGTAGCTTTTGTGACCTCAGGTTGTTCATAATTGCCTTTACACTGGTTTCTTTGATTTTCAGCAACTTTTCATGTCTGCAAACAGTAGTCCCTCCAGCAATCCCTCTCCAGCAGACAGAAATGCCGAGCAGAGCTTGTTGGAGAAGGCAGGACTGGCTGGGAGTGACACGGAGCTGGTGGAGGAGAGCAGCAAGGACTGTGTGGTGTGCCAGAACGGGGGCGTGAACTGGGTGCTCCTGCCTTGCCGACACGCATGCCTGTGTGACAGCTGTGTGTGCTACTTCAAGCAGTGCCCCATGTGCCGCCAGTTTGTGCAGGAATCCTTTGCGCTTTGCACTCAGAAGGAGCCAGACAAGGGTGTGCTGGAAACTTCCTGAAGACATCCCAGGTGGAGAGTGCACTTTCTACACCAGGTGTAGAGGGTATTGTTTTCACTTGGTCCTTGTACAGCATGGACCAGAGAAGTTCTTCCTGTTAGCATGGCAAGTGCTGGAGTACTGTCTTCATTGGTACCTAGAACTCAGCTCTTGAGAAGAATGTAAGCATCTGGCTCTTGCCAGCTACAAGATTTCTTGTAGTGGGGGTGAGAAAAGTCACCCTGAAAATCCATCCACTTGATGTTCCAGGAGGTAGAAATTTCAGGGTCAAGGTCTGCTTTTCCTCTAATGTAGTCTGGAGTAAAATTAGAGTACTGAGCTCTGTTTAAAGTAATCATATGTTCCTAGTTTACAAAGTACACGGGAGGGGTTTTTTACCTTCCACTCTCTCTGAAGTACGTTTTTATAAATATTCACTTGGTTTCAAATTTTCCTTATTGGACTTACATAAATACATGTTTTAACTTTTCCATATAGGTTTTGAAGTAAGGCACGTTTCTGATTGTTCCCATGTGCCATAGATTAGATGGCTCTCATCTACAGGAGGCAGACACATAACACCTGGATAATAAAATCTCATGGATAATAAAATCATGGACTCCGTTGTCAGATGTGATTAGATTAGCAGAATATGCTCTGCCCAGGAAGGGCAGTGGGGATCTCACTGCCTTGCATCACATTTCTTCCTTTGCAGAGGTTGGAGGTCTGGAAGGCAGAGCTAGAAAGAAAAACAAAAAGGAACAAGTAACTTTTTTCTCCCTTTCCTACCATTTTTATCCTTGGTATCTGGCATTTCTCATTACACCTTGTAAGCATTGAACTTGACGGACAACCTCCCACCTTACCCCACTTCTCCATTCTTTTCAAAGTGACCAAGAATAGAATAGAAAGAGAAATCCATACTTTACAGTACAGTGGGTCCCACCTAAGACGTGCTAAAGCCTCTTCTGTAACATTTGTGTGAAGACCCATGCCTTGCTTTTGTGTCACTTTTTTATTTATTGTTTAGTTTTGTATTTTTGAGACAGGGTTTTACTATGTAGCCCTGGCTGTCCTAGAACCTGCTCTGTGGACCTGGCTGGCCTTGAACTCACAGAGACTATCTGCCAGCCTCTGCCTCCTGAGTGCTGGAATTAAAGGCATGTAACACCACTGCTAGTTAAAATTTATTATTTTATGTATATTTTTAGGTATGAGTGCTCTCTCTGCATGCATGTCAGAAGAGGACCATCCTATTACAGATGGTTATGAGCCACCATGTGGTTGCTGGGAATTGAACTCATTACCTCTGAGCCATCTCCCCAGCCCATGTCACCTCTTTTAAATATCATTTACCTTCTATTCACATACAGCACTTGCAAGAAAAATTTATTCATTTTATAAACAATTTAGACTTTTCTCTGCACTCAGTAGCTATGTAATAAATAGACTCTTATAGAGTCAGGCATAGTAGCTTACACCCTTACTCCCAGCACTTGGGAGGCAGAGGCAAGTGAGTCTCTGTGATTTCCTGTTCATCTTTGTCTACGTGAGTTCCAGGCTAGCCAAAGCCTGGATGTGAGATCCTGTCTCAAAATAAACAAAAGCCACCAAATTTTGTGGGTCTGGGCTGCAATGAAGCAGGCTCAATATTGTGTGCCTTACAGGGAACATGGATGTTTGTCTAGAAGCAATTCCCATACCTAGCAGAGGTTCTAAGTCTGTCAGTGGAGCAGAGATGTCTAAAGTACAGTCTGTGCTGCAGTCAGCAGTGAAGTCATGATTCCTAAATGCCCACTCCACCCATGTGGGAGAGTCCTCAAGATAGCCTCCCTTCTAGGCTAATGTCTTTTATGTGTCCTTGTACCCAAATTGTCCTAGATGATTGCTTCTTGTGGAGGTACAGTTTTAGTAAGTACAATTCCATTTGTAATGCTATTCTATTTTTTTCTAGGTTTCTTAAAAGTAAAATATATGCTACATAGAATTTACTATTTTAAGCATTTTTAAATATACATTCAGTGGCATTAAGTGTATTTATCTTGTTGTGTAACCATCGACACTGCCCGTGTCCAGAACTCGTATCCCAAGCTGAACTTCTGTATGTACTTAGGCCAGTTCCACTTACCCTTGGCCACTGTGGCAGCCACTGTTCACTGTAATAGCTGCAGACTGAACTATTCTCTTCATTCCAGTGGATCACTGCTGTGGTTTACAGTACACTTTTCAGTCTCTTTGAAGTCTAAATTGTATTTTTATATCCATTTTTCTGGTTTCTTTTGCTGCAGCTAAAGTCACCATTTTTTTCCTGCCCTCAGTATAATTAATGTGAAGAAGCTGGCGAGGCAATCAAGTAAAACAATATGGATGACCCACACTACTGCTGCTAATTTTTCTTTTTTCCTTGAGAGCGGGTCTCTCTATGTTGTTCTGGCTGGCTTGAAACTCTCTTTGTAGACTAGCCTGGCCTCAAACTCACAAGATATACCTGCCTCAGCCTGTGGAGTGCTAGCATTAAAGGTGTGCACCATGATGGCCATTTACAACATTTATAATGTTGCTGGCCTTAGGAAATGTCAACTTTCCAATGTAGCAAAAGTGATGTACATTCACAGAAGCATTCAAATGTTAGGCTGTCTATTTTCCTGTGCTAGGGATTTGCAATCTGACCTACAGGACTATGCAGCATCTGCAAGAGACAGCTCCCAGGCACACAATCAGGAGTGTAAACAGTGGGCACTCTGCACTGCTCCGGGAGGGTGTTGATGGAAGAGGTGTATCCCATGCATGTTCTATGTGCACTGTTTTCAACTTCCCTTTTGCTATCAAAACAGAACTCCCGAGGAGCATTGTGGCTGGTAACCTTGTATTATTACTCTACTTTTCATAATTTCCTCGTAGTAAAGTATACGTTACATAAAGTTTACTATTTTAAGCATTTTAAATGTAAAATTCAATGGCATTAAGTATGTTTATGGACTCCTAGAGGCTTCTGTCAGAATTTTCCATGAACAATGGCATTGTGTGAAAACATCTGTGTGAAAGCGTTTTGTTTGAGTGTGTTATTAGAAAGAGAAAGGTCCTATGATTCTGTAAAAACCCCATTAGGGCTATATGTAAGCAGCATCATGGGTGGTAGCCACTTCCTCTCTCAGTGACTCCATTCTGTCAACCCGGCACCCATTGAGAGTTCTGATATCTAAAGAAACTGTAGGGAAGGAAGTTAACTGTCTCAAATGATCCACATAGTCTTTGGGTTCTCCCCATGGGGTTGGCCTGGTTTTCTTAATGCCTTTCTATTAGTTTGAGAATGAAGAGCTTTGTTGAAGCTTGTGCTCCGTGAAGCTGGTTTGGGAAAGGTGGGAGGAAATGACGTCAGCCTCCTGTACTTATAGTGACTGAGGTTGAGCCCTGCCCCTCTCTCAACAGCATCCTGACTCCATCTTCTAGATCCCGAACACAGCATTACCCAATGACCGTGTCTCTGTCTTTCAATGCTTCACTGTTTTCATCTTTAATCTTTGTCTCCCAGGTCCCTAATAATCTCATAATTCATTAACTTGCTCCTGTATTCCCTGATCTACTATTTCAAATGCATTTTCAACCTCTCTTGTTTTCCTGACCACTCTACCTTTCCTGTCCTCCAATTCATGAACTTAGCTAAACTCAACCATGGGGCCTGTGTGTGTGAGAGAGACAGTGTTTCACTGTAAAGCCCTGCCTACCCTAGACTCAAAACAACCCTCTTGCCTTTGCTTCCTAAGTGCTGTAGGTGTGTACCACCATGCTTGGCTTCAGCTGTGTGATTCACAGTAGAAAGTCAAGGGCCTGATGAGTTGCTGGAATCTACTGTGAAGGCACCTTTTCAGTTGTTCCTGGGCCCTCAGCACTACCAACAAATCCCTACAAAATTCTCCATCACTTCCCAAACTTCATCTGATGTTCTCAGCAACTGTGTCCTACGTAACTCAATACTTCCAGAAAAGAACTTTACCTCCAAACTCAGCTCTCTTAGAGTTTAGGCTCAGTTCTGCTATTAAATTGATTGTCTTGGACAAATTACTAGGCTTCAGTTTCCTGCTGTACAAAATGATGCCAGATCTATCTACAGGCTGTTGAGAGGCCTATGCCAGTTAGCAAGTGTGAAATGTGTAGGCTTAGGCATAGTGCAGAGCAAGCTCTGTGAGCCAGGAGCTTTCCTGGCATTATTTTGCTTAGCTAACCAAAGCACTAGATGTCCTCTTTCTTCCCCTGACGAGGGAGTATTCTATCTCTTCTGAGGCTAACACTCAACTCGCACACCTGATCTCATCTGTGCTTGCTCCTGAAGTGCCAAGAGGTAGTCTGCCTTGTGTGGTTGTTGGCAATATGAGCACAGAAGATAAAAGGCCTGCCTTTGGAACCTAGGCTCTAGAAAGAGAGGCCAGATAGAAGCAGCTGGAGTGCACCAGATAGAGGCAGTGCTGTGGAGAAGAAGAAAGTGGACATGTGTGGGTAGGCAAAGAGGACCATGGAGGTAAGGATGAAATGTCAAACATACAGTTGAGAAAGGTTTCTTTGGGCCTTTCAGAAGGAACCACCCTGGCTTGGAGCCATGTGATAATCTAGGTATGTAGTAGGAGGTTTCCGGCCCGGACTTTCCAGCCTAGCCTCAAGGTTTAGGCCCACAGACCCACAGACCTGCAGAGACACACAGATGCTTATAATAATTTTAGGCTGATCAGCCTAAGGCCCAGGCATACAACTTGCTAACTCTTTACCCTTAAACTAACCCATGACTCTTACCTTGTTCAGCCATGCAGCTGGGTACCTTTTCTTAGAGCAGCATAGCTGTCTTCTGCTTCTTCTGGCTTCTCTCTCACCTTCTGCTCTGTTCTGCCTGTTTCTAGAGTCTCCTTAGTCTGGTAGCCACGCCCACACTTCCTGTCTGCCTTTGGCCAATGAGCGCTTTTTATTAAACTCATAGGCGGGGACAATTATTTACAATGGAACAACATGATTCCCCTACATAGGTAAGAGGCCACAGTGATGACTACGTGATTGCTGTGATGGAGACAGCTGGAAAAAGCAGGTTTGGAGGGAAAGAATGTTGGTTGTGTTCAGTATTAGAAATTTAAGTAGCAATGTCAGATACACAGGCAAATATACTCAGTGCTCTATAGGGTACAGAGGGCTGGTCCATCTGATAACAAAATTAGTGTCATTAGCATGGTGTTTGAAGCTATACAGCTTCAGGGAGGGAGCATAGGAATAGATTGACCTGAGGACTGGGGTGTTGGATATCCTAATCTTCAGGGAGATTAAGGAGGAGCCTTAGATTAAGAAAGTGGAGAGAGGAAAACCTGGGAGAGGACTATGATCTCTGTTAGAGCTTAACCATCCACAGATAGAAGTGTATTAAAAGACATCATTGTATTGTTCTCACAGTCTCTGTGCTAGGGATTAGACATAGAGTGGGTACAATTTGCCTGGCTTGGGACATCTTTGGAAAAGACTTGAGAGACCAGGGGTGTTTTAAAGGTCCAGAGGTTCCAGTCTTGGCCTGTGGTGACTCAGACACAGTGTGGCTTCTCCAGGTAACCCTGATGGCTTCAGGGAAGGCAGATCTCTGTTGTAGAGAGTTCGCAGGTCCCATGCCCCAGAGGTCCCGAACCCACAGACCTGCCCGGGACTGCTTATCTGCGCACTGCCGCCTAGGCCCCCAGAAACGACTCAGATGCTTCTATTTACTTTATGCTGTTTGGCCTATGGCTCAGGCACCTTGCTAGCTAGCTCTTATATCTTAAATCAACCCATTTCTATTAATCCGCGGGCCACGTGGCCCGTGGCTCACTCGTGCTCTTTACATGTCGTTCCTTCGGCGGCTTCAGCTTGGTCTGCCTCTAACTCCGCCCTGCTTCTCCTCCCTGAACTGACTCTCCTCCCACTTTTTCTATGGTGCCCGCCATGACCCATCAAACAGCTCCTTTATTTAAAGATACAGCACACACAAATACATTCCCACAGATCTCTAAACGGGGCCCCAGGCCTCTAAAAAGTGTTTGCAATGAATGTGCTCCAAAGTTGTGTGGCTCTTTTCTGTTTTGTTCATCAATCAATCAATCAATCAATCAATAACACACACACAATTAAAAGTATAATGGTAGCTTTTGAGTGCTCATGATGTTGTACACCCATTTACTATCAATTTTGGAAGATTTTCCATTACTTAAGAAAGGAACTCCTGTATCAATCTGGGCAGTCCCCATTCCCCCACCTTTTCCTAGCTCTAGGCAAGCATAAATCTGCTTTCTGTCTCTAGACATTTGCCTATTGTGGTCATCCCGTGAATGGAATTACATACAAGGTCAATGAATGGCACCATTAGTGGTCTCTTGGGACTGGCTTCTATTTTACTTATCACAATGTTTTCAAGGATATTCCACACCACAGTACAAATTAGTGCTTTTCATTGCCAAGGAATATTCCAATGTATAGACATAGTTCATTCCTCATTGTGTTTGTCCACTCATCAGTGGATGAGCATCTGGTTTCTTCTACATTTCATATATTGAGAATAACGCTGCCGTGAGTATTCACACACATTTTTATTTGTATATACATTTTCATTCTCTTGGACATCTACTGAGAGGGAGGAAAAACTGCTTTTTTAGGCTGAGTGTTTAGGTTCTGAATGAAACACAAATGACAGATTAATGAAAGAAGATGTGGTGTATACATATTGGAGTTCACAAAGAAATGTAACCTAGAGCTGGAGAGACCGACCGCTCAGTGGTTAAGAGCACTGTCTGATCTTCCGGAGACCTTGGTTTGTTTCCCAGCACCCACATGGTGACTCACAAGAACCTGCACTCCAATTATAAGGAATGCTTTGTCCTCCTTTGGCCTCTGAAAGCACTGTATACACATGATGCGCAGACATATGTGCAGCAAAACACCCACACACATATAAAAGAAAGAAATATAACCCAAAGGAATGGTTAAGTTAGGGTCATGGGACTCGAAAGACACTGTTCTTGCAAAGGACCTGTGTCTGTTTCCAGCACCCACATCAGAGCTGACAACCACCTATGACTCGAGCTGCAGTCTACCTTATACCCCAAGGGAGTCTACACTTGCACACAAACCTGCGCACATGCACATACACAGAACTACGATTAGAAAAAGAACTTGGGTCCTAATAAATGAAGGGGACATGGAGAAAGGTACTTACTTTCTTGCTTTGAGACAAGGACTCGGGTAACCCAGCTGGCCTTGAATAGCTCATCTTCTGCCTCCACCTCCCCAGGATTACCTGTGCTCAGAAAAATGATTTTCAGGAAAAATGTGCCCTGGTTGGGAAATATGAGAAGTTTGTTTGTTTTGTTTTTAAACTGTCCAGGTATGGTACCAGAGACTGCCCATTTCCAGTGAGAAACCAGCCTTCCTTGTGATGGGAGGGAATTTATGGCAACTGAGTTCTTGTAGGTGTTAAGAGCATCCAAAGACTCACGGTTTCTCTCTAAGTACTTTTTATATCATGGCCAGGACACCTCAGTATTGCTAGTAGACTTGCTGGTCACGTGGTAATGTGCAAAACCTTGCGAGGGATGTCTCCGTGACTGCAAAGCCTTTGAGACACTTCACACAGTAGTGTGGGTGGGAGGAGGGAATGTTAAGTGTTATAATTGTATTTTTTTAAAACTCTAGTGAAAACAACATGTAACAAAATCTACCAGTGTAACTACTAGCCACATGAGTATATTCACACATCAGCA
Source organism: Phyllotis vaccarum (assembly GCA_033318265.1). Taxonomy (NCBI): domain Eukaryota; kingdom Metazoa; phylum Chordata; class Mammalia; order Rodentia; family Cricetidae; genus Phyllotis; species Phyllotis vaccarum. The sequence continues at coordinate 73,205,705 of JARWLC010000005.1, read as the reverse complement.
GATCTCTGGTAGTTTTCATCACTGGAAACTGAGAATCTATGCCTGTAAAATCCCTCCGTACACCCAGCTCCCAACAACCGCCATTCTGTGTGCCTGTGTACTCACGTCCCTACACACAACTCCTGACAGCCGCTGCTCTGAGACATGGGTGTGGCTTATTTGCATTCCCTTAATGAGTGGATGTTGAGCATCTCTTTTTGTATTTTTTTATCAATGTATATCAAGACTTTAAGAGCATCTCATTATTGTGTATGTGTGTATATGTGTGAGTAAAGTACATGTATGCTATGGCACATGTGTGGCTGTCAGAGGACAGCTTTGGGGAAATGTGTGTTCTGAGATCACACTCCTGGCTTGCTTGGTAAGCACTTCTTCCTACTGAGGCAGCTCATTGGCTCTATCTATATCTTTCACTGATTTTGAAATTGTGCTGTATGACTTTTTGTCATTGACTTGTAAGAAATCTTTATCATTTCTGTATTTAAATCCCTTATAGGATATTTCAGTTACAATTTTTCTTCTCTCATTTTGAGTTTCCCCCCTAACTCTCTTAATGGTGCCTTTTGAAAAAAAAACAAAAAACTTTCTTTTTCAGTTTTTGGAACACAGCTTTTTTGTTTGTTTTAAAAAATGTATTCCCAAACAGTCTTCCTTTTGGAGCTATTATAAATGGAAATGTTTTCTTTTGTTCTCCTTTTGTCTCATGTTCCTCTCTCTCCCTCTCTCTGTATCTGCGTGTGTGTGTGTGTGTGTGTGTGTGTGTGTGTGTGTGTGTGTACCTGTATATGTGTGTCCGTGTGGATGCCAGAGGTAGACTTCAGTATTTTCTCCGATTACTCTCCACTTTATTTTTTAAGGTAAGGATGTATTGAACTTGCCATTGGAATAGGGTCTGCCATTTTGGCTAGACTGCCTGACCAGGGGACCTCAAGATGCCCACCTCTCTCTGCCCCCACAGCCCTATACAGCTGCTGTGCTTAACTGATGTGGATGCTGGGGATCCAAACTTGGGTTCTCATGCTCTCACAGAAAACATTTACCCACCAAGTCACCTTCCCAGCCCTGGATTATTTTCTTTATGGCTTTCTCCAATTGTTCATTGCTGGTGAGTAGCATGCCACTGCGGTCTGATGCTGTTTGGAGGGTGTGTACTCCTTTCTGGATACAAGCTCATCTCACGTGAAGGCTGACGTATGGATGAGCTTTTTCCCTCCTGTCCTCCCGTGCCTGTTCCTTCCCTTTCTTTCCTAATTTCTCTAGCCAGATTTTCCCCAAAGAATGTTCAGTAAAAGCAAGCAGAGTTGACACCTTCTCTTGTCCTAGTGTTTTATGACCCAGGTCGGATGTCACATGATCCTGCACCCTTCTAGATAAAGCCCACCCAGGTTCAAAGGAAAAAAGAGGTTCCTTTTCATGGAACAAATATTAAATCATTTAAGTAATTTTCAATTACTTTTTAAAGACATCACAAATTAGTTTCCTAGATACTAAGTACAAAGTCAGAGAGGAGAGAGTGACAGATGTCAATCAAATGCTGCTGCTTTTTGTCACGAGACCTGGTCATTCATTGGATTTAACAGTGCAGAGGGCATCTGTGGTCTGTCCTTGAAGTGTGATGAAAACCTGTTGGGTTTGAAGACTGGAACATGAGAGGAATACAATGGAGATAAGCAATATAACCAATCCTTTAGAGGATTTTGTTAGGTAGAAGTAGGGAGAATGTGGGCTTGCGGGTGTTTGATTTTAAGATGGGAGCAAACAGCATCACAGGCAAATGATGGTCTAATGGTCCAGCAGAAGAAAGCATTTGTGCTGTGGGGCTGATAGGAAAAATTGCTGGCAGGCAGCTCTTGAAGAGCAAATGTGTGTGCCTCTCCTCTGGCATTTTCAGCCTGCCTTATTTCCTTTAACCTTAATTAGCTTTAAATGTTACCAATACTGAAGAGACCCCCCCCCATACATTTCTCATTCAGTCTTCCAGCTCCTTCCTAACTTCTGTCCATTTTCTGTTTTCCTTAGTGTCAAACATCTGGACAAGGTATTTGACATCTGCCATTCCAGCATTGGGACTTATCCAAGTCACAAAACAGACCCTGGACACACTGAGTCACAAGTTCCCTGGGTAGTCATTACTGCCTCTCAAGTCTAAAATCGTAGTCACTTTTGCTGTCTTCCATTCACTATTTCATCTATCTCTTTTTAAACACCAGGTCTGGGTAATGTGTGTGCAGAGAGCTCCCAGGTAGCCCATCCAGTCATCTTTCCTTCTCTCATGTTCCTGATTCCACCTAATTATCTACTCTTGATCTTTCTGCCAACACTCAAGCTTTTACTTCTAAGTGCTCAAGAGTAGTTCTAATCATATCTCCCAGGTACCACCAACCAAGACCCAGGGTGAGAAAGAAGTGTAAGAGAAGTCTGTGTGATTGAAACCAAATGAGCAGGAAGGCGTGTGCAGGTGTGTGTGTGTGTCTGTGTGTCTGTGTGTATATGTGGTAGGGCAGGGGTAGGGATCAACAGGCAGGACTATGAACATGGGCAGGTGTGAGCAGCTAGGGTCCTCTACAGTGGGAAGGCGGAAGAGCGAGCTCGGGGAGATGGCCTGCTCTGAGTTATTTCAAAGTCTAAGGGAGGAGAAGGTAGAGAAGCAAATCAAGAGTTCAATCCTAGCAGCACTCAGAAGGCAGAGGCAGGTGGATCTCTGTGAGCTTAAGACCATCCTGGTCTACAGAACGAGTTCTAGGCCAGCCAAGGCTACACAGAGAAACTCACAAAAGAGCTCAATCTTAGAGACTTCATGTGAGATGTAATGTTAAGTCTGCCTTGTTTGTTTTGTTGAATTTGTTGACACTCCCGACACTTAACCTAACTTTGTCTTACAGAAATTCTGCAAATATATTCCATACAGGACCGGGTCAGCTTTCAGGAGAAAGAACAGAGATCAGATGTTTTCTAAGCATTAAATGCTCTGCGCTGTGCCCAGCAATTAAGCTTTTGTTTTTCTGTTTCAGATCCATCTTTTTACACCCCCGCCCCCCACCATGTGTATGGGATTTGCATGTGTACATGTGTGTGGGCACACGTGAGGCAGGAGACTGATGGTGAGAATCATCCTTGCTCACTTTTCTACTTTATTCAGTGAGGCAGTGTCTCTCAGACAGTGCCCAGAGTTCACTCTGTGGCAATGCTACTGCTCTCCCTGTCCAGCTTGCAGCTTCGGGCTTTCCAGGGCTGGAATTAGCTTTAACCCCACAGTCTCCCTTGCATCAACATCCAGCTGTCTTTCCTGATGATTTTGAAGCGAGTTCTCAGACAGCATTTCCAGCTGCTTCTGCAAGGCTTCCAAAAACTGAGATTGCAGGACACAGGAAGAAAGAGCCCCCCCCCCCCCCACCACCACCAGGTCTGTTTCCTGTTGTGATCAAGTATCCTAACAAAAGCCGTCTAGCAGAGAAGGGGTTTGTTTAGCTCGCAATTTCAAGTTTGCTGTAGTAGAGCAGTCACGGCAGCAGGAACTTGAAGTCACATCCAGTCAGAGTGCAGATAATGAACCCACACTTGCCTACCAGTATCCACTGGCTCACTTTCAGTCAGCCCACGGTACAGGCGGAGCAAAGCTATTGTCCATCTCAATTAACTCAGTCCGGATACCCTCCTCCTCCACCCTCAGGCAGCCCATAGGCCAACCTGAGCTAGAGAACAGCCCACTGAGACCCTCTTCCCAGCTGGTTCTAGAGCAGTGCTTCTCAGCTTTTCTAATACTACAACCCTTTTAATACAATTCTTCATGCTGTCGTGAGCACCCTACCACCAACCATAAGATTATTTTTGTAGCTACTTCATGATTGTAATTTTGCTACTGTTATGAATCATCATGTAGGTATCTGATATACAACCCCCAATGGGGTCGCAACCCTCGGGTTGAGAACCGCTGTTCTGGATTATGTCAAGTGGACCATTCACAAACCTTGTTTGTTTCCTGTCTCTTAGAGCATTCCTCCCAGTCTCTGTCATGGTCTCTTCTAGAAGCAGCAGCTCAGAACCCCCTCCCTCACCCAATCCAGCAGCAAATTTCCTTCCAGTTAGAGGTCTGAGCCGTTTAGCTCTGCAGAGCCCTTTCCCCAAACTGCTACGTTCTTATAAGGTCAACTTTGCTGTTCCCTCAGCTCTGCGGCTGGCAGTTACTTCTCACAATTGCAGCTACAAGTCACACAGTGTATTCCAGTTTCCAGTCAGCAATTCCACACTCATAATCTCATAAATTCATAAAAGATGATGCCTCATGGCTAGATTTCAATTTATATAGTTTGACGTAATCTCATATAATCTTGGGACAATTTACTAAGGTAGACAGAAAACTGAGATAAAAAGGATTAAATAATTAGCCCTTAACACACAGCTATTTGGTGGAGAAATAGGGTTTGAACCTGGTTCACTTTGCCAGAAGTGTCTAGGTTTGGCCAGCCTAAGTCAGTCCTCCTTGTCTTCTGAAGAGGTCATGCTTAAAAGCCACATAATCAGGTTACAAACAGAAACCAACACACACACACACACACACACACACACACACACACACACACACACACACACCTGTAATGTTTTATGATTCTGTGCTGGGAAGCATTTGTAGTTGACCTGGAGTTCACTTGGCCTGTGAATAGCAGGCTAAGCACGCCTATGGATCTCAGTTAGTGTTTCTATTGCTATGAAGAGACACCATGACCAAAACAACTCTTATAAAGGAAACATTTCATTGTAGTAACTTAGAGTTTCAGAGGTTCAGTCCATCATGGCAGGAGCATGGTGGCATGCAGGCAGGCACGATGCTGGAAAAATAGCCAAGTGTCTTACATCTTGCAGAAAACAGGAAGTTGACTGACACACTGGGTGGTATCCTGAATATATGAAACCTCAAAGGCCTCTCAGACAGTGACATACTTCCTTCAATAAGGTCATACCCACTCCACAAAGCCACACCTCCTAATAGTGCCACTTCCTAGGAGATTATGGAATTATGGGGGCCAATTACATTTGCACTGCCACAGCATCAGAACTCTAGTTACCCTTTTGCCCTTCTATATAAATGAACTAAATATACGTAGTGCTTTCACGTGGAATTGTATACACAACTTCCAAATTCTTTCATTTTTATTGCTTTAATCTATTATCTCGAAATACATGCCCAACAACACTACCACAAGACCAACATGGATTCTAGACTGAAATAAGTCTAGGAATTACCATACTCTATTTATGAGAAGAGTCCCAGTGAGCACTGGTCTAACAAAGGCTTGGAAAAGCCTGCAATAAAATCTACTATGGATTGAAGCAGTCTCATAAACTTTCTTATGGGGAGCATCTCATGAATGATCTACCATAGTTTGCATGTTGTATATCCAAAGTTCCAAGTGATGAAAGCTTGTTCCCTAACCCAGCACGACTAGAGTTATAAAACCTTTAAAAAGTAGAGAGGAATGGCTCAGTGGTTAAAGCAGTTGCCTTGAAAGAATGAAGACCTGAGTTCAAATCCCCAGCAACACTCTTATTGCCTGATGGGTGTGGCAGCCCGTCTTGGAAAGCAAAGATGGGGTTGAAGCAGAATAGCTGTATTGGAAGCTGTGGGTGAACAAATTGGAGATCAGTGGAGAAAACCTCTGATGTCAGCCCCAGGCTTCCACATCCATACATATAAACACTCACATATACATGCTTACATATCACATTACACATGAACTAGAAAAGAGCAGATCTAAAACAATTAAAAATGGAAAACAAAGGTGAGCCCAAGAGAAGTCTTTGAGTTGAGAGTCTCCTGACAGGACAGAACTCTAGCCTCTTCCTTTTCCTTCCCGGCCAAGAGATGACTGGCTTTGCTCTGTTTTGTGCCTCACTGTGAGGTGCTGCCTCACCATCCAGAAGCAGTGGGTGTGGCCAATAAGTCATAAGCAGAGAGAACCCTCTGAAACTGTGAACCAAGGTAAACCTTTTCCTTTCTGTAAGGTCATTGTCACATCATTCTTTTTAACATCGGAAGGCTATAAGAAGTGTTAATCGTCATTTGATATAATGAATCCTGGGCAAGAGTAGTGTCTGCTTAGGTGAAGTTACGCTTGTCAGCACTGTCCCTGTCATACAGAGTCACACAGAGGTGGCCATTGACTCTGGTCCAATTATAGCTTTAAGTTTATACTTCTTTTCATGACCTAACACTATGGGCACATTTCAATTATACTTTCAGGTGAAAAAGACTCAGTCAATTCTTTTTCTTTTATTTGCTTTCTTGAGACTTTGGTCTTGCCATATAGAAAATTATATTGCCGTATAGCAAATCCCTGACTGGCATGGGATTTACAACCCTCATGCCTCAGCCTCTGGAGGGCTGAGATTATAAGTGTGCACCACCGTGCTTGGTCACATACAGCTAAGTCTTGGCTCATGGTCAGAAGAAGGAATTGATGCCTTCTGGTAGAAGCAATTTTTTCATCTTTCCCTGGGCCAATCTAAGAGTAAGCTTCCTTTCCCACTCCTTAGATGCTGACCCACATAGATCGTATAAATGCAGTGCTTACAGTTAACCTTCTGACTATATTTGTTTGATAGTTTATGACACATTATGAGATGTTCTGCTGTAAAAAATATAATGAATGCTTCACACATTTGTTTATTTTTAAGAAGTGTGAATCCAACTGCATTTGGGTTGAAGCCTATGCCTTGTTTGCTTATATTTTCCTGAATTTGGTTAACTTTATCAGCTAATTGATTTGAGTTATATTGTTTACAAATCTTTCAAGAAGACAGTGCATCTAAGTGTTTGAAAAAAATAGAATTAGGTAAGCCTTCTTATCAGATGCTATTCGAGGGGGAGATGCTCAAAATGTTTCTTTATGGGATAAATATACAGCCTTACTTACATATTGAGTGCCTGTTGTCTGTACCCCTTTCTGAGCCAGGGATTAGAGATGACAGAAAGGAAGGAATGAGGAGCTGACACATGCTACAACATGGAGAACTTTGTGCTGAACCAGTCGTAAAAGACAAATATCATACCATTTCATTTACATGAGGTACTTAGAGTGGTTCTAATTCATATGGGTGGAGAGCAGAATGGTGGCTGCTGGGATTGTAGGAGGGAATGGTACAGAGTGGGTGAGGAGCTTCTACTTCAGATGAGGAAAAGATGCGTAACACTGAAGGTGGACTTCACGCCATCAGATTCATACTTAAGAAATGTTAAAACAAAACAAAAACAAAAAAGAATGAAAGGAATGAAGGAAGAAAAAAGGAAGGAAAGAAAGGGAGGGAGGGAGGGAGGGAGGGAGGGAGGGAGGGAGGGAGGGAGGGAGGGAGGGAGGGAGGGAGGGAGAGAGAGAGAGAGAGAGAGAGAGAGAGAGAGAGAGAGAGAGAGGAGAGAGAGAGAGAGAAGAGCTGGGTAGTGATGGTACCAGCACTCAGGAGGCAGAGGCAGAAGGATCTCTGTGAGTTCTTGGCCAATCTGGTCTACAGAGCTAGTTCCAGGACACCAGGGCTACATAGAGAAACCTGTTGTAGTTGGTTTTTTGGTTTTGTTTTGTTTACTCTTTGTTCTTTGGAGGCCCACCACCCATCTCCCAAATAGATATTCAGACTTATTCTTTCTTATGAATACTTGGCTTTAGCTTGGCTTGTTTCTAGCTAACTTTTCTTAACTTAAATTATTCCATTTACCTTTGACTCTGGGCTTTACCTTTTTCTAGTCTATATGTCTTTCTTTACTTCTTATTCCATGAATGGCTGTGTGGCTGTGTGGCTGTGTGGCTGTGTGGCTGTGTGGCTGTGTGGCTGTGTGGCTGTGTGGCTGTGTGACTGGCCCTGGCATCCTCTTTCCTCCTTTTCTTAATCCTCCTTCCTTCCTTTTCTTCCCCTATTTATTGTCTCTGCCTGTCAGTCCCGCCTATCCTCTCTTCTGCCTTGCTATTGGTTGTTCATCTCTTTATTAAACCAATCAGGTGTTATAGGCAGGCAAAGTAACACAGCTTCACAGAGTTAAACAAATGCAAATAAAAGAATGGAACACATCATTGCATCATTAAACAAGCATTTCACAGCATACATGAATGTAACATATCTTCATCCAGTATTTCACAACATCTTGTCTTGAAAAACAAAAAAGTTTATGTTAAAGGAGGGCACATATTTTAGCATAATGAAAAAGAGAATTTCCCCCCGTATTGAGTAGATGTTCACCCAACCCACATTCTACTTTGATACCCCAGACATATAATTATGTTCAAGGAGTCTTTCAGCTGGAGGAAATCTCAAGGTTGAGAAACTAAATTAGATTTGAAATTACTCCATGGTAAGAACTTTCATAAACAATGTAAACAGAGGTTAGGTGTGGTATATGCACTGTTGGCGCTGAGAAGACAGAAGAAAATGTCTGTGGGTTTGAAGCCAGCCTGGTCTATAGAGCAAGTTCCAGGTCAGCCCTTCAGGGCTACATGAGATCCTTCTTAAGGGGAAAAATGTAAACACATTCCTAGAGACTCCCCAGCCAGTGTCCCCAGAGCCAACCAACAGCACTGATTTGTGTTAGAATCAGGAGGCCATGGTTCCATTGGTGTAAACATGAGCAAGTGATTCAGGAAATGGCTTCAGGCACCACTACCTTACTCTGACCTAACAGGACGCTCGCTTCTCAGTGGAATGTTCACCCTGAATAATGCTGAGATGTTCTGAGCTCAGGTTAGCCCAAGCCCTGGACCTTACCTACTCTCTTGTCTCTGCAGAGCTGGCTTCTGATTTGGCCTCCCTATGTTTCCTGAATCCCTTGGCAGACCCTGGCATCCTGATCCACATGTAGAAAGCATGTGAAATCTACCCGTTAGCTATTAGTCAAATAATTCACTCTAAAGTATTTGGAAGAAGGAAATTTAATATTTATCAAGTATCCATTAAGTGCCAAGTACTCCATCAATTATTCTTGGACTTCTTAACAGCTTAGGGAACAAATGTTGTTGTTGTTATTATTACCATTATTGACAGGGGTTCTAATAGCACAGGCTGGCCATGAACTTGAAAACTCAAAAATTTGTTATATAGCTGAAGATGACCTCAAACTTCTTTACTTGAATTTGCAAGTGTTGGAATTAAAGTTGTTGCACAAATAAAGGAAACTCAGATCCAGATCTCAGAGAAAGGCAGAGATATCAGAGAGTAAACACCACAGTCAGATCTCACCCAGCTGTCTTCCAGCTTCCTCAGCCTTGCCCCTCCTGGCTTCTTCTGCCTGCTCTGTCTTTCTATGACTGCCTTAAATACTTTCTTTGTTCAGTTAAGGCATGGCACTGCCTGCCTGGGTGCCTGGAACTCCTTCTGTAAACTAAGATGACCTCAAACTCAGATTGGATTAAGGGCGTAGGCCACCACTCCTAGGATATTTCCTGTGCTGGGATTAAAGGTGTGAGGTACCACTGTCTGATCTTCCTAGACTGACTGTTGGTAGATCCCTACTGATAGCTCCACTGTTTTTATTATATTTGAAAATATCCCCACATAAGTCATATACTGCCCTTCCTGGCTTATGTAGTGCTGAGAATTGAACCTAAAGCTTTGTGCACACTAGAGAAGAACTCCTCCAATTGAGCTATATTCCTAGCTCACAATTATTTCTAAGTATACATGTGTGCGCATACTTTTTTTTTCTTTTTTGAGACAGAACTTCACTATGTAGGTCTGGCTGGCTTGGAACTTGGTATGTTCCAGGCTGGTCTCAAACTCACAGAGATCTGCCTGCCTCTGCTTCCTGATACTGAGATGAAAGGGGTGTGCTGACATGCCAGCCACACATAGTTTTTGTGTATGCCTATTTTTGCAAACGTGTGTGGAGGTAGAGGTCAGAAGTCAATGTTGAATGTCTTTTTTTATTATTATCATTCATTTCTACCTTAGTTTTTTGCCCAGAGTCTGGCCAGGGAGACCCTCTGGGACCTTTCTATTTCTGCCTTCCAAGGCTGAGTTTACAAACACATATGGCTGCACCCAGCTCCTCAGTGAGTTGCTAGGGATCTGAAGTCAGGTCTTGCTTCATCCACTGAGTCACCTCCCCCGGCCTTTAACAATACTTTTAAAGTATAGTGTGATTACTGATTGGTGTACGGGTGTGTGCATTTGTGCATGTGGGTGTGCCTCTGTGTGTAGATCTGGGGATAATGTAAGGTATCATTTATCAATCACTTTCATCTTTATTTCTTGAGACAAACATCATGTCCCCTCACCCCCATCTCAGCATGAAAGTCCTCAGCTGATAAAGAGATGTTCTCTATAGTGTTATGGGCACAGGCAGAACCAAGAACAATGTCTTAATTGATCAAGTTCTCAGCCTATGCTCAGAATTTCCCATTTGTCCCCAAAATGTCTTTTATAGCTATTTTTGCAAATATGAATGCAACAAAAAAGCATACACTGCCTGTGGTTGCTATGAGTCTTTTGTCTCTTTTAATTTACTATTCCTGCAGGTCAGCTATCTTGGAGCCTGTCCCTGTTTCTGGAGTTCTCTGATTTTTCTTCATACAGTTGCATCCAGCATTAAAACAAACACACAAAAGCAACACTCTGTATCATGCTTCTCTCTCCACTCCACACACATATAATATGCACATAAGTCTGATGGAGACACACATTTGCTTACTTCTCAATCAGCTTATACTGTTTCAAGCACTGATAATTAATGACAACATTTCCTAGGTACCATTTTAAGAAATGCAGATATACTGAGGCATTTGGCATAATGACAATGAGACTGCCTATTATAATAAAACCAAAGCTCAGGTTAGGAAGTGACTCCTATGAGCCACCAGGCTAGTAAGTGATGGGCTGGGATCCAAGAGAGGATTCCAAGTCCAGAGCTAATGTTCCATCATCTTAAGTTTCTTTATTATCTTATATAAAATTAAATATTATTATAGTATTTGTGGTGATTTGAAAAGAAATGGCTCCCAAAAGGAGTGACACTATTAGGAGGTGTGGTCTTGGGGAGTAGGTGTGATCTTGTTAGAGGTAGTGTGTCACAGTGGGGGTGGGCTTTAAGGTCTCTTTCGCTCAAGCTTCCCTCAGTGTGACACTGAGATCACTTCCTAATGCCTTCTGATCAAGATGTAGCCAGCCAGCACCACATCTGCCTGCACACCACCATGCTCCCTGCCATGATGATAATGGACTGAAGCTCTGAAATGGTAAGTGAGCCACCCCAGTTAAATGTTTTTCTTTATAAGAGTTGCTATGGTCATGGTGTCTCTTCACAGCTGCAGAAACCCCTATAGACAGCATTTTCAATCATTTGTTTCTCCCTCTTCTTCCCGCCCCCCACACCTCCCTTGGGCAGCCCTCCATCCCCATTTCTTTTTTACTTCCAAGGTACAAGTGATGGTTTGTGTCTCTCTGAGACTAGTTCACCTTAGTACGATCTTTTCCTGTTCTGGCAATTATTTCTATACATTTCATAGCTCCATTTTTCTTAACAACTAAATAAATTTCCCTTGTATGTATATGTCATGCTTTGTTTATCCAGCCATCATTTGAGGAACAGCGAGGCTGGCTCCATTCCCCTGCTGTTACGAATAGGGCAGTAGCAAACCTGGATGTGTGGGCATCTCTGTAGCAGGATACAGTCTTTCGGGACAGACTCAGGAGAAGTGTGAGTGTGTGTGTGTGTGTGTGTGTGTGTGTGTGTGTGTGTGCGCGCGCGCGCGCGCGCGCGCGCGCGCGCGCGGGGGGGGGGGGAGGGGGTGTCACATGGTAGTTATTTTTTTCGCTTTGAAAGACTTCTAGTCTAATTTCCATAGTAAGAAATAGTTAATACCCTACCAATAGTGAATAACTTTCCTCCTCCTCCACTGCCCCTTTAGGCAGTACTTGTCAGTTTTCATGATCACAGCTTAGGTGAGATAGAATCTCAAAGTGATTTTGAATTTTCCTGACACAATTGGCAGAAGCTTTTCATTAAAAATCTGCAACAACCCCAGGCAGTAGTAGTGCTCTCTTTAATCCCAGCACTTGGGAGGCAGAAGCAAGTGGAGCTTCGTGAGTTCAAGGCCTGCCTGGTCTACAGAGCAATTTCCAGGACAGCCAGGAACATACAGAGAAGTCCTGTCTCAAAAAACCCCAAAAAATACCCCCCCCAAATCAACATCCTTTACCAATTTGAGATGACTTTTTAAAAGTTTATTTTTATTTTATACGCACTGGTGTTTTGCCTGAATGTCTGTGTAAAGGTGTTGTTGGAACCTGGAGTTATAGACAGCTGTGAACTGCCATGTGGGTACTGGGAACTGAACCATTTCAGAGGTTCAGTCCATTATCATCATGGCAGGGAGCATGGTGGTGGGCAGGCAGATATGGTGCTGGAGGAATAACTTAAGAGTACGACCTCTTTCAAGAAACAGGAAGTCTGCTGAGACAGTGGGTGGTATTTGAGGCATAGAAAACCTCAAAGCCTACCCCACAGTGACACACTTCCTTCAACAAGGCCACACCTACTCTAACAAAGTCATGCCTTCTAATAGTGCCACTTCCTATGAGATTATGGGGGCCAATTACTTTCAGACTACCCAGCTGTATTTTTTAAAATCATATGTTAATTTACTTATCTGTTCTTCTAGGTGCCCATCAATCTGTTGTATTTGGAAGCACTGTCCTCAAATGTAACTTCCTTCTGAGAACAGGAGTGTGTAGGTGGAAGTTTGATAGTTTACTATGGTTCTAGTCTGGTTTTGCTATTTCAAATGACACTGACATGAACTTTTTTTTTTTTTTCTTTTGCATGCGGAATAACCTTTTTGTACTCTGTGAAGATGCGTCTTTGCCAAGGCACCTTCTGATTGGCTTGATAAAGATCTGAATGACCAATAGCTAAGCAGGAGGTATAGGCAGGATTTCTGGGCACAGAGAGGATTCTGGGGGGAAGAGAGGCAGAAAGGAGATGAGGAAAGAGTTGGACACACAGAATGCGAGATGGGTAGAGGCCATAATGGTAGAATATAGATTAATTAAAAAAAAAAAACCCAAAACAGGCTAACTTAAGTTATAAGAGCTAGTGGGGACAAGCCTAAGCTAAGGCTGAGCTTTCATAATTAATAATAAGTCTCTGTGTCCTTATTTGGCAGCTGGCTGGCAGGACAGAGAAAGACTCATTACATTATGCTTTTATCTTATACTTTAATACTGTTTGCCTTCCACTAATGGTGTTTGTACTTTAAAACTTATATTACTAGGTAATCCAAAAGGGATATTCCCAACTTACATACTGTGGGCTGCTTACCACTGACATCCACTAACAACATGGAGGAGTGCCTTCTCTCCCCTTGTTTTACCTATTATTGTCAAAATAAATGTGGACTTAAAACACACAAGCATGGACTTCTCCAGATGCCATGTGGATACAAACAGTATCTGTATATCTACCTCCCACTGGATGACATAAATGCTTAAAATTTTGCCCATTTTAGCTAAAGCAATTTACCCCACTAATACTGACTCAGGCTTGGAAGGTGACAGATCCACAGTGCCTTTATCTCCTGATAGAAGGCCTGCCTCTTTTGGGCTTTTAACTCTGAATCTTGTCCTGACTCAATCCATTCGATATGCACTGTGTGTGTGTGTGTGTGTGTGTGTGTGTGTGCGTGTGCGTGTGCGTGTGCGTGTGTGCGTATGTGTGTGTGTGTGTGTGTGTGTGTCTATCTGGACATGTAGATTACAAATATACTTTAGGCTTTCAATGAGAGGGTCAAAAGATCAGTGGATTTCCTAGTTTGCCCAGCATAGATGCCTTGTATTTGATAAGTGCTTCTAGTTGAATAAATTACTGACTGAGTGATAAATTAGAAGCCCAGACAGAAAATGCTCAAAATCTGGAGTCTTTATATACCAACCTGCAGAATCTGAAATGAAAATGTTATCTGAACTGTCAGGGAAGCTATGAGCTGAGGTAGGAAGTCTGGGTCCCAACGAGGCTCATTACCAATTCCTGGGAGGTGCTGACCTGAGGTTTATAGTATGATGATGCCTTCTGCAATGCTAGGATCTCACTTGGGCCTTCATCTGCAGGACAAGGCTCTCCATGAGCATCAGCAGCAAGACAATTTCTTCAGGGTGTCTTCCGACTTTAGGGCTGCAGTCTTGAACTCATGCCAGCATCTTATTTTCATTTTTAAGTTTATTGTAGAAAAGACAGGGAACAAGAAAACAATCCACAGAAATCCAACCATATTGGTGGGAAAATCACACTTTAGGGTAATATTACATACTTTTCTATGACACACAGATATAATGAATATTGAATATCTACAAGTTTTTCAGTATATTAAATAATTACATAATTTTAGCAATGTATATTTTATTTACATATTTCTTTATATAGTAAACAAGCCTGTGTCACCCGAGTATCCATGTCAGATGAAGATGCCACCTTCTTTAGCATTTTCTCTTGAGGACCTGGCCCTTGTTCTTGAGAATAAGTGTTTCATACAGATTAATTGAATGGTTGAATGAAAAGTGTGAGGGCTGGAGAGATGGCTCAGAGGTTAGGAACACCAGCAGCTCTTCCAGAGGTCCTGAGTTCAATTCCAGCAACCACATGGTGGCTCACAGACATCTGTTTGTAAAGTGTGATTACGACCCAATTCATAATAAACAGCTCTGAGGACGTTGTTTCTGAGGATGTTCCGTCATCCCTTGTTCTGTTGTGCCTTTTAGTCCTCTCCATCTCTGTTTTGAAAAACAGGGTCTTTCTCAAAATCTGGAGCGCACTATCTTGGTCAGACTGGCTTTCCAGCAGGCCTCCAACAGGCCCTTGGTCTCTTAGGTGAGCACGTAGGGCTGTAACTCAGGTCCTCAGGCCTGCAGCACCTACTTCACCTGCTGGGTCATCTCACTCACAATTATATTTTATTTCTTCTGGAAGAAGTTTGAATTGAAAACACACAAACACGGGCTCCTCAAGGATACCTGTTAAAAAACAGTACTTAGAAATCCTCTTCAGCACTTACAAATATGGAACTGACCTTTCTGGAATCAGCAATCTTTAAAACATTTGAACACCTGAGTTTTTGACCAGGGATATTATTTTCTAAGCAAACACCAATTTATTCCCTCGCCAGGGGGAGGAAAAATGCAAGATACTGCTGAACAGCAAGATTTCAAAGACTAATGAAGACCACGGTTCCTAGGTCAAAGGCTGCTGTAAGAACCACGCTTCTACGCTAGATGGCACCATTTTCTTTCTTGGAGTATTTGCCATGCCACCCCCGCCTGCCCCGCCCCGTGACTTACTATCTTTAAGTAGAAACTGACAACAATTACGTTATTGGTGTATCTTTGGTTTTCTTATTTTAAAAAATCACTACGGGGACCTCTGAAAGCCCCAGATGAGGACCATCTTTGCCTTGGTTGAGTTAGCACCGCGTGGTCCCATCTCTCAGCATCTTCCCCATTTCTAACAGAAGTACTACCAAGAAGTAGTTGGCTTTAGGAATAAAAAGCTTTATAAAGTTTTTCCACTTCTACCATAATGAAACAAATCAGAAGTCAAACACTGACTCTGAGATCAATGTTTCCTAAATAGAGCAAACTACTCATCAAATTATGCAGATACCTCCCTTGGGTGGTTAATAATAAACTTAAAAAAAATTCGCTAACTCAGTTGTGACGAAAACATTGGCAAAACATTATGCCACCCCACGAGCCCTTTCATTACGCTAACAGATGGTAGGAGTTGTGACTCTGTCAGGACCTACACACGACAGAAATGAAATCTGAGGAGGGGACTAATAAAGGATTGGAAATCGTGTTGCAAGTGCAGGAGCTGAAAGATGCAGTAATAAGCTCTCGGATATACTTCAAAAACTGCAGCCAGAACAGGGCAGGCAGAATAGGGGCCCGCGTTGGCTTTTTCAGCTCCCCTTTAGAAATGCACCCCCAAAAACTACGCTGGAAAACAAGTTCTAGGTAGGAATCTACGTTTACTCTGAAAACAGCACTTTGGCAGAGTTCTTTTTGTGAACATTCACATCAGAAAGTACGGAGATGTTTTAGGTTTTAGGGTATTTAAAGCCAACCCTATATGCAGATTGACCTAGGCAATTCATAGTAGGTGACAGCATCCTAGAACTTCCCGTGATAAAGGCCAGCCCAGCCTAGGGGCCTTGCCTGCTGCAGAGCAGGTGAAGGCTGACTCCCCACCCCCACCCCCACCCACGGCAGCGCTGACAGGTGGTCTTGCCCCGCCTCCCTGTCGCCCAGGGCGTCTAGGGCCACAGCTCCAGGCCGTGAGCCACAGTCGCGCGCCAGGCATAGCTTGAGAGGGGGCTCCTGACGTCGGTCTTCTCCCCGAGAGCGAGGCCCGGAGACGGCAAAGCAAAGGGCATCCAGCGCCAGACTTTGGCGGAAGGTGGTCGCCCAGACTCAGCTCGCTTCTCCTGGACAAGGGCCTCATGGAGCCCTGCAGCCAGGCACGTCCAGCCCTGCGCTGTGTCCTTCGCCGCCCTCTGTCACTTCACGGGTTCCAGACCCCAGGAACACGTCCAAGACCCCAGAGAGAGTGACTCCGGGTGTCCACGATCCACGCTGGTCAGCCACCCACGGCTCCCAGCAAGGCTAAAGGGTCACCCGACCTGGCGAGCCACATTCCTAAAGGCGAGCAGCGGGTAGCAGCACCGTCCCAGCTCCAGCTCTGCCCGGGTCCCATTCTGCCCCAACTCTGGCGGCTCCGGTGCCCCGGCTGCTGTAGAACTCACGGGTGGCAGAGGGGAGGAATTCGCCCGGACCCCTCCCCTACTCCAAACTTCTGGGCTTCCTTTGCAGATCCTCCAATCTGAGCTCTTTCGCTCCTCCCACTTGGCTCCCTCCTCCTCTATGGTCCGGGCTTAGGAATCCGTCCCTCCCCCCTAGCCCGCCGCCCGCCGGGCTCGGGGATCCTCCCCCGACTCCCCCGCGTGCCGCCGCCGCCGCCCGGGTTCCTCTCCACCCCCCCTCCTCTCGGGCGCTCCCTGCCAAGCCCATGATGTAATGGTGTATGTTAATCAGTAGCATGTGGGGAGCTCCGGGCGGCTCAGTCCTTTGCGAGCCGACGGTGGAGGCAGCCGCGGCGGCGGCGATTGCGCCCCGAACCCGTAGCGCAGCACTCTCTGCGAGCCGCCGGCCCCGACGGCATGGCCCGCAGCCCGCACTCCGAGCGCCCCCAGCCCCACTGATTACTGCCACGGCCCCAGACCCGCGCGCAGGGCCCCAAGCCGCAGAGATGAGCCGCGCGGAGGTGAGCGTCCCTTCTGCTGCCCCCACCCCGCCCCCGGCGAGGCACTCAGCGGTCCCTCCGACTCTTACTCCGGGGCTTCGCGCTCCCACCCAGAACTTCTAGGCGGCAGATGTTGGAAGCGAGCGGTCCCCAGAGGGCCTTTCCTTCTCGCTGCGCCACTAGAGCTGGGATGGGACTGTAGAGCCCCCAAACCTAACTTTCTTCTTTGAGGTCGGGGGTGGGGGGCGGAGGAAGAAATCTGCATTTCGCACGGGGACCGCCCTACCACTCGGGAAAGCCATACTACGGGCTTCCATGGTCCCCGAGCTACGCGTGCTCCCACAACTGCATCGCCTTGGGCCTGGGACCCACCGGCGAGGACACTCCGGCGGCCAGGCTGCGGTGGGGACGGGAGGAGGGGGGCAGGATGCCTTAATCACATGCGCGCGCGTGCACAAATACACACACACACACACACACACACACACACACACACACAGAGACACACACATCCGATTGCTAAGAGCCAAGCAGGCCGGGGAAACCTCCCCGGTGGAGCGGCGCTGGGTAGTGAGAGCTCCACTGAGCTTTGCCGAGCTTTGGGTAGGGAGAGTTTATTTTTGTCTCGAGCTGTCGCAGCGGCTGCTCACGGCCTAAATCCAGAGGGGAGCCAGGCGGTGGAGATGCTGGCTGTTGCTGTAGATGGAGCTGCAGCCGTACGGCTGATTCTCCAGGAGGGAGAGAGGGAGGGAGGGAGGGAGGGAGGGAGGGAGGGAGGGAGGGAGGGAGGGAGGGAGGGAGGGAGGGAGGGAGGGAGGGAGGGAGGGAGGAGAAGAGAGGGAGGAGGAGGAGGAGGAGGAGGAGGAGGAGGAGGAGGAGGAGGAGGAGAAGGCTGGAACCCTGGCCGCCTCTGTCACCGCCTCTGCTTTGCATTAGCCCCCACCCCACCCCCGCGCCCTTTCGCAGCCGCATTGCAAGTTTTCAGCGCGGGGAGGATCTGTTGCTGGTGCTGGCGTTCGCAGACACAGCCCCGGAGGCCACCCCGGGTGGGGCGTGCAAGGGAGCACTAGCGGGTCACAGCCGCAGCAACAGGAAGCCGCGGGGTCTCCTCCCGCACCTGGGAAGGAAGCTGTGCAATAGCTCAGCTTGCGCATCCGAGTGTGGAGGGGCCGGCTGGAATTTGGGGGACTTGCCTTCGCGGGACACCCCCAACCTTGGCTTCCACACGCCAGACCTCCCTACCAGGCTCCCCCTGATGCTCGGGTCCCCCTAGACGCTTTCCTCCGGGGGCCGAGGTCTCACTGCAGCTCTTTCTGTCCTTTTTAGTAGTGATTGCCGCTTGGGAATGCGGGTGTGAAGGGTCCGAGCTGCCGCCCAGCGGAGAGGAGACCCCGGGACGCCGGAAATCACCATCCTGAAGCTACGAGAGGGGAAAAGAGCATTCTTCATTCAGTTTTGTGCCTTGTGAGGGATTTATATTTTTAATCGCTATTTTTTACAAAAGAAACATCTCCGTGCTACTGTCTGTCACCGTCTCGGAGGAGTCAACCAGAACCACCGGAACGTAACTGAACCAAGAGAGAGAGAGAAGGAGAGAGGCAGGAGAGAGAGAGAATCAGTACCTGCAGCGCGGGGCACCAGAGACCTTGGAACCAGAACGCGTCTCGGGAGGCCGCGGGGCTGCGGCTCCTCCAAACTTTGGGGCGGTCAGGGGCGCCGAGGGGCTTCGTAGACGGAGGGCGGCCCCCTAACCATGATGTTTCGCGACCAGGTCGGGGTGCTGGCGGGCTGGTTTAAGGGCTGGAACGAGTGCGAGCAGACTGTTGCGCTGCTATCGCTGCTCAAGCGCGTGAGCCAGACCCAGGCCCGCTTCCTCCAGCTCTGCCTGGAGCACTCGCTGGCCGACTGCGCCGAGCTGCACGTCCTGGAAGGAGAGGCCAACAGCCCGGGTAAGTACGCGGCCGCGGCTCCCGCGGCTCCCCGGGAATCCAGACTCCCGCCTCCGGCCCGGGCCCCGCCTCCCCAGCCTCCACTCCGTGGAGACCTCATCCTCACTGGCCCCCGGGGCTCTGGGTAGCTGCCTCCAAATCCGGTCCCTCTTCACCTCCTCTGTCCGCTTTGGGGCTTTGCCCATTGTAAACTCCTTAGTCCATTCTGTGGGGTAGCTACGGTAGCATGAATGATTGATTTTTCTCTCCTGCGCTTTCCTTGGAAATAAGTAAGTCAGGTCACGTAGAGTCTGGATTTTCTGCCACAACCACCCCCTCTCCCGCTCCTTTCGGGAAACGTGGCTCGCTGGCTTTCAGCAATACACCAGGAAGCTCGGGATTGCCCCTCCAGTCACCGAGCTCAGATAGGCTGTAAGAATACCCGAAAATGCAATTTTATTATACGTTCTCCTCCAACCCTCACCCATAGCACTGGTTTAGAGGTTTGTCTTCCGAATAATATGTAGGTGACGCTATAGGCTGTCAAAATGACATTTGCAGCATGGCTCTGATGTGGTCACACTTATTGGTCATGACGTTATCTGCATTGATAAGGGATTTGGGGGAAGATCAGGCAGGGCTTGGGCTCCGCAGAGTGTGGCTCTTCTGAGGAAACTTTAAGGAACGGAACAGAATTGTTTCTTAGTAACCTTTTTGTATTTACAGATACTCCAACGACTACAGAAAGTAAATATAGTAGGAAAGTCCAGCGGTTTGCCATCTGCCATTATGGGTGGTGACAGACTCAAATTATATCTGGAGTAAGGGGAGGCTGGGGATGGGAGGAGGTGTGGGAGTCTGGCGATTGTGATGGGGGGGGCAGGGAAATTCTTTGGTTCTTTCTGCTGCAGGAGGGCGAACAGAGCCTCCAGTGTTTATGCAGAGTAAAGAACTCAGTCAGGGTCCTCTTTCCAGCTGTTCCATGTTAGCTGTGAGTCTGTAAGACTCCTGGGGGCTGGGTTGCCATTTGTTGACTAGTCCAGTTCCAGGGCAGTGGGACTGGAGGTTGCTGAAGTGAGTGAGCCTTTAGGAAAGGCAGGAGAGGGCTTGCGGCTTCCTCATTCCTCCAGCCTGATACAGCGCTTACGATGCTGAAAACACTAGAATGGGATGTTTCCTTATATAGAGTCATAGGGTGGAAGTGGAGCTAGAGATCCTGCAGGCCTTTTCCTGACTCCATCCAAAGGCTCCTAAACTGCCAAGTATGGAGGGTCATTAAGAGAGAAGACTCCACTCAGCCCAGACCAACTACTCTGAAGGGTACAGCAGCTGGGCCCCTTGCTGAAGCTTGAATGCTACATTTATAAATAGCTGAAGGCCAACCTCGTTCCTCTGGGTATAGACGCATGACTAGAGTAACTGATGATCTGCGCACCTCGCTTCTGTCCTTAATGTCAAAACATTGCTTTTCACCTGCGTGGGCTTGGTTCCTTGTATTTGACAAACAGGATTATGTAAACTTTTTTTTTTTTCTTTCTTAAGAATGCAGAGAATCTACGTATAGTCATTTGTGCCCAATGCTTAACTTCAGAAAGCCGAGGGACTGGTTAAACTAACAACAATTTGCCTCTATGCTATTCCAATGTTGATGCAACATTTTCCCCCTTTGAGTAATGGTGAGGATTTTTTTCCAATATAGTAGCTATCAAGCCAGTAAGTAAAGCAATTAAATGTATGATGCTAAAAATAAATGGCTTCATTTTAAAATCTTATAACTTTACACATAAATATAATTGAAATTCTTTGTTTTTGAGGCACATTTGATAATTTTTCACTCTTAAGTTTAAAAAATACTTATTTATATAAAACACTGACCGATTTGTGCTGCTAAATGGTATAGAAATATAAAATATGAAGCATTGCATATGATGGGAATTACTTCCCGGCTTATGGATTAGTCTTTCAATCTAAATATTTCCCCTCCTGGGGACCTTTTGCATTTTTCTTCTGTTGGCTAAGGTGTTCGAGGAGGTGATGTGGTGGTTTACAATCTGAGGGTGGAGAACATGAAGAGATTGTAGATTTGTCCTAAGAAACCTGTTGTACTTCTCTGCTTGTCTGGCATTTAGCTAAGGACCAGGAAATGGGCAAAGGAATCTGCTTAACAACCAGAGAAGATATCATAAAATACGTAGAGAACTTGACTTTCTCAGAGCACACTATTTCCCTTCATTCTTCTAATGTCGGACCTTATGTAGACCAGCCTGGCCCCAAACTTGCTGTAGAGGCACCTTGAACTTCTCATCTTCCTAAGGACTAAGATCACAGCTGTGTGCCATCAAACTGGTGTATGTGGTGCTGGGGATTGAACTCAGGGCCTTGTATGTGTGAGGCAACACTCTGTCAAATGGAATAACATCCCCAGGTGCAAACAACCCTTAAAACATTTTTAACAATTGTTCACACAGTGACATCTTTAGGAGAGGGAGAGAAGCTTCCTTATCCAACAGTGAAGAGTGACGCCAAATGGCATGACAACTAGGAAAGACAGAAGAAGTATAACTCTAGACTCAAGAAATGGATCAAAACTCCTGAAGTCTTGGACTACTAAGATGGACACCCTAAAAGGTCATCTCCACATAATAATATAGGCGAATGATTGCTGCCTCTTGGTGGTAACAGCAAAGTACCCAAAGGTACCTTTAGAACACATTCTTTAAGAAGAAAAGAAAGTGTCCCATATACATGGGGAGTAGTTACGTCCAAGTGATTCACCTCCAGACTGCTCTGGTGTGCTTCAGCAATTCAGAGAGCTAGGCTGTTCAGAATGACTCATTCATTGAGTGGCTGAGATTTCCCATACCCGGTCATCTTGTGTCATTTATTTTGAAATCAACAATTAAAATATACACACATTTCTTTTCATGCTTGGGGATGTTAAAACCCGGTAGATGGTGATCTAATTTGTATCTGAGGCTTTATTTTATTCTCATAAAGAATAAGCATTACTATGAGCTGACTCTAAGTAGGGTACACATTGAACATGGCTCATTGGAGATGAATGTGCTTTGATACTAATTTTTCATTTTCTTAACCTTACTAAGAAGCTAGTGGCTGGGCAGTGGTGGCACATGCCTTTAATCCCAGCACTTGGGAAGTGAAGCAGGTGTATCTCTGTAAGTTTGTACAGGTCTACAGAGCAAGTTCTAGGATAGCCAAAGCTACACAAAGAAAACCTGTCTCAAAAAAACCAAGAAAAAAAAAAAAGAATCTAGTGATTCACGGATTTATCCTTTGCTTCCAGTTCATAACTGTCAGAGATCCAAAGGAAGTAGTTGATCCAGTTTCTACTATGGCTTTGAAGTGGAATGTCCCCAAAGGTCATAGTTAAAGCCTTGGTTTTCCAACTTCAAAATGCTGCAACGTGGTAGGACCTCTAAGAGGGTTCTGTTAGGAGCCTCCACATCACGGAGGCTGTCCCTTGGGAGTGAATAATGGGGTTGCCCCTTTTCTCCTCTGTTTGGCTGTCCTACCTTGAGGTTCTTGCTTTACCATGATGTACATTGAGCCCAGGACAACAAGACCAGCTGTTCATAGACTGAGACCTCCAACCTTTTCTCTTCAGAAGTTGATCTCTGCAGGCATTTGTTACAGTCACAGAAGCTGACTAACTCAGTTTGCCTCTGCTCTTTAGACTTAGTCAAGAATGGCAGTCATGTCCCCTCTAAGTGACAGCTTGTTTCCAGAACCCTCATGACCTTAAAGACGGGCTGAGTGTGAACCATCCAGGTTCACATTGTAACTTAGCTGGTCTCCATGTATAGCAACAGTTTCCGGGACTAGGTACTTCGATGGCAAAAGTGAAAACACAACTTCAAAGTTTTGCAAAGTAGTAAGATTGTGTGGCATTGTTCATGACTCCTTGCCATTTGCACATGAATTACATTTGACAGTGGAAAGTATACACAATCTACAAGCTAATCCATAGAGATTTTTAACTCATAAGTAGCATGTATTTTGAGGGGAATTACGTATGTTTATAGTAAGTTAATGTAAAAAAGATTGTTGCTTACCTATAATTAAATACCAGAGACTGGGCTCTCTGTGGTGGGAATGCTTGAGACCAGAATGGCTGGAAGCTGGAGGGCACGAGTCGGGTGCACCTGTTGTCACTAGTTGGTGAAGATGCTGGTTCTGTGGGTTTTATGGCTTTGGGGTCACATGGGATCCGCGGACTGTTTTCTATTCAATTCTATTTAATTTCTATTCAACTTCTAAGATCACACAGGGAGTAAAAAGAGAACAGCAGAGCAGGTTTTCTTGATGATGTGATATTATGTTTAGTTTCATTCATTTATTCACTCAGCAAACACTTTCTGACTGCCTGCTATTCTCTGTCCCTGTGTTAGACAGCTGGAATGCAGAGATGGCCCACTGTATTCCAGTGACTGGTACATGATAGACATTTTCAGCGTTGAGTGAATAACTCATTCTCCAAAGGTGCTGATAGGTATGGTCATAAACCATCTGGAAGGAGGCATCCTGAGGGTTAGTGTGAACATAACAGCAAAAGGAGAGAGGACTTCATTGAGCTGAACTCGGGTTGAGTTGCATCTTGAATGGCGACTCTGGACCGGTTCCATAAAGAGAAGATTACAATGAGGAGGCAAAGCAGCACTTCCGAAGCACAGAGGACAGCATTTGCACACCTGTTCTAGGAAGGCAGAGAATGGTGAATGTGGAGTAGCTGAACTCTAAGATGCAGAAGTTAAAAACAGAAGTGGTGTGTGTGTGTGCATGGTGTGACCCGCCAGGAAATTTGGAGTTCATTCTGCACAAGTGTCTGAAAGCCCTGGTGGACAGGGCAAGCTTGGAAGGAAGAGGGAAAATGTTCACTGATGGGAGGAATGAGTGTGCATAAGTATTGAAGACTGTATAATGTGTTTGGTGTGTCCGTATGTTATGTGAGTTGTGTGGTGTGTGCAACGTGCATGCATGGCCTGCGGGTGTGAGTAGTGTGATATGTGGATTTCTCTGTGCCATGGGCAGTGTAATGTGTGTGGTATGTACATGTGGCATGTGGTATATGGATTGTGGCATTTGTGGATATTATACATGGTGCATCACAGTGTAGCTGGTGTGTTAATGTGTGGCATATTGATAGTATAGTGTATATGTGATGTATATATATGACTGGTCTGTGGTATGTGTGTAGTAGGCATATGATGTGTGTGACACGTTTATAAGTGTGTGTGTATGTGTGGTGTGGAGTGTAAATACTGTGGTATTTGAGTTCATATGTGTGGTATGGGTAGTGTAATATGTATGGTGGATGTATGTTGTATATGTGTGAGTAATATGATGTGTGGATTGTATAAATGGCATGTAGGAATGTGGGTATGTTGTATATACAGATATATGTGCTGAATACATTATGGATGTAAGTAGTATGGGACTTTGAGTATGTTTGATACAGGTAGCATGTTGTGTAAAGTGTTTATAGGGTTATGTTTGACATGTGGGTGTTAGTATTGTGCTATATGGGTACATATGCACAGTATATGTATGAGCTGTGAGTGTGAGTAGCGTGACATGTAGGCATGTGTGGTGAGTGTCGTGCTTGTCTTTCTGTGCTCCACTTGTAGGGAAAAGCTGACATGGAATACATGCCCATCCCCCAGTATATAGAAGCAGGGAAGAGAGGCAACTTGATTCTGGCAGTTGGCACCTTTGTCTCAGGGCAGCGTGGGTGCTTCCAGCATCGCTGCAGAGGGAAGAAAGAAGGATGAGCCAGAGAGAGACAGCAGGCATTGTCCCCAAGTTCATTCATTTATACCCACAGGCTGGCGGAAGTTAGGATTCTTGGAGTGCACAGTTAAGACCACGAGACAAGGCTACCAAGTTGATTTCTGAGTTTCAGTTTTCTCTTGATAACAGTGATAAACTTCATTGTTCATTGTTTAGAAGTTCCCAGTTAATGATCCAATGAGGTTCTGTTCTATCCTTCAGGTTTGAATTTGCCTCTTATTATATGAAACTGGCATAACATAATTTTTCTCAATGGAGATCTTTGCATTTAAAAATTATCAAGAAGGGGTTGGGGGCTACTGGAAAGATGTGACCAGCATGGGTCAGCTTCTGTGTTTTAACTTGGTTATTCTAAACATTGTAGTCCTGACTTAATTTTCCCAATTATCAATGTTTTGTTTGGTTTTTTCCTTCAGTTGGTAAATGTGAAAAGGTGCATTAGGTTAAGTGAACACACAGACAGGGCTTCCTCTGTGATATGCGGTTCAGGTAGGGTATTGTCATTTATCTTTGAGTTGGTCTGGAATATTCCAGCAAGTTACAACTGTGAATTATAGCCAATGCCATGGGTCACACCCTGCGCTGTGAATGACTTGGATTGGATTATTTACTGTAGGTAACCACTGGCTTCAGCAACTAGGCTATGTTATAATCCAGATCACCAAAGCAAATACAAGATAGACCTCACAGTAGCCAAATTGGTTTGTCTCTGTCTGCATAAACAAGCAAGAGCAAACTGAAGGCTATAGGCCCAAGAAGTGACTGAATGCTGCCAGAGTCCCTCTGAAGAGAAAGGGCAGTACTGAGAAGGGCAGTTGGAAGGTGGTCAGCCATCCGTGAAGTGGCCATGTCACCTTATTTGGCAGAGAAAACAGGGAGCTCAGAACACTGTGGTTTTCTTAATATAATCACTACTTGAGTTTTTAGGCCTTTCATCAGTCCCCTCCCCCATCACATCTCCTGAGGCCTGACAGAATTCATTCCGCAGTCACAGATTAAGATGCCGAATCAGGTCACAGATTAAGATGCCGAATCAGGCGTCTCCTCTGAGCTATTCTTTGCTTCTGTGGAAGCTGCCTGAGGCAGGATTCTCCGAAGAAAGCAGAACTTTCAGAAGTAGAGTGAGTGTTCCCTCTTAATATGCCAGTCAAGATTCAGGCTCTGTCCCGAAGCCTGACATCCCAGAGCCAGCGGTGGAACACCCAAGAGCTGCCTTTCTCTTTATGTAGGAATCTGGGACTCTTTGGGTCTCAGAAGTCAGGCCCTGGATTTTGTTCCCATCCAAATACCAACATGTAATACAGTTTCACCATCATAGTTTACTGGATAAAGTCCAAATGATTCCGTACCCTCTTCTACACACCAGGCATTACCATTTGGGTGGTACCAAGAGATGAATGCACACTAAGAAACTGTGGGGTCGGGTTCTTAGGATACACAAACTCCCCAGCAAGTGAGCTGGGTGCTTTGCCAAGGAGTAGTGCTCTGGTAGTAATTCATCTCAAGGAGCTTCCACTCAAGTTGTGGTGGGAAAACAAACACAAATGTAATAGTCACACCATAAATAGACACTCCATGTTTTGATTTTAGTGATAGAACCCAAACTGGACTTGACTGAAGGGGCAAGAGCTGTGTGGATTTGGGAGTACAAGAAGCTGAATGAATGTATAGCATTTGGAAGATGTGCTTTAATACTTTAGTATGTCTGATGCTAATTTCACTAGAGACTCCATATATGTGCTACATTAGGGGCAGACATCATGGCTATTAATAGATGAGCATGCTAGGGAGAGAAGAATGAGATGTATTGGGTTCAATCCAGGCAGTCACAGTTTCAACAATATTTACATGTGAGAAATCAAAACATCTGATTCTCTAACATATCTATATCTATCTACCTATCCATATCTATGAATATCTATATCTATCTATCTATCTGTCTGTCTGTCTATCTATCTATCTATCTATCTATCTATCTATCTATCTATCTATCTATCTATCTATCTAGTCTGTCTATCTATCTATCTATCTATCTATCTATCTATCTATCTATCTATCTATCTATCTATCTATCTATCTATCTATCTATCTATCTATCTATCTAGTCTGTCTATCTATCTATCTGTCTGTCTGTCTGTCTATCTATCTATCTATCTATCTATCTATCTATCTATCTATCTATCTATCTATCTCTCCGAAGGTCCATGAAAGTCTGAGATGTTGATGTTCCCCTTGGTCCCTCACAGTGTGATGGATGCTCTTCCAGGGAACTTCGTTCAGAATTTCATGTGAAGCAACAGTTTCTCAAACAGTTGTCAGAAACAAGCAAGGAGTTTAGGCTCATTTCCCTCCAAGTTTTACACATAAACAGATTCATTCTGGGGCTTGACCCAGAAACTCTAAGGACGTCCAGCAAGGCCAGATTCTTGTTTGCTCTGAGCTCCCCCTGGCATTGTAGGTGTTGAGGCTCTGTGGGTCTGACTGAGCTACAGAGCACTGAGTTACAGAAGTGTAGAAATGTAGAGCTTCAGGTGTGTCTCAAAAGATTTTCATTCGCACATGTTAATTTACATGGAGGTTTATGGGGAATGGATGCCCTACTCTAATGGAGGTTTGGAAACCTGTGGCCATAAACTGTGATTTTCCCAGGCTCCTAGATAGGACATTGGTTGACAGTCATGAGCAGCTACTCTGGGATTGGGATCGGACTCTCCTAAGCCCACTTCTTATTCTACCTTGTCTGATTCTACTCAATGTCATCCAGACAGTATTCTCTTCATCCAAGTGTGTGTTCTAAACTGGCCACCTTCGTTTTGACAACTTGAACTTGCTGTATATGAGAAAGGTTATTTACCAAGTGTTTATAGTTCTGTGGTAGCTTTACTAACAGAATTAAGTAAATCCTTTCCTCTGGTGACAGCCATTGTTGGAAGGTAAGGGTGAGAGGGACAGGACAGGATCCTTCTGGGGACTTGCTGTGGTCAGTCCTAACTAGAAATTTCTACCTAGCTTGCTCCCCAGGCAGGCCTTGGAAAATACTCACAGATTGTTTTGGCTCAAGAATATATAGTATACCAGTGATGTTAATGTGTCTTATACAATGGAATTTCTGATCCACAATCCTTTTTCTTTTTTAAAATATTTGTTTATTTATTTATTTATATGCAGACAGAGCTCTGTCTGTATGTATATCTGCAGGCCAGATGAGAGCACCAGATTTCATTATAGATGGTTGTGAGTACCATGTGGTTGCTGGGAATTGAACTCAGGACCTCTAGAAGAGCTGCCAGTGTTCCTGACCTCTGAGCTATCTCTCCAGCCCCCACAATCTGTTTTAAGTGTTATTTAGACACACAGGCATGGAGATAGTGTGCTTTCTTCATTTCTTCAGTGATCACTCATTATACACCCAACTGTTTATACACGGTTTTCAGTCATTATTCACTTTCTGGTTCTTGGACTTGTCTCTCACAGCCTGAAGTCAGCCTGCATTTGAGGAAGTCAGAGCTGGATTCTGTTATGGCTTTGCTCTGAGCTTTATGGATTGACTCTGCTGACATTTCCAAGCATTCTGATGATTCTTTACAGGAGCCTCATTTTCATGATCCTAATGAGACAGACATATCAGGGATGGTTTCTGGGTCAATCCAAGCAGGCATGACTTCAAAGATATTTACATGTAGGAAAACAAAACACATGATCTGTTAATATCATCACAGTTCTAGAAAATGATGCTCCTGAAAAAATACTGTTTTACTTTTATTTATATTTTTTGTTTTGCATTTAATTTATTGCTGATGCTGGGATCTGCAGGGGTGAGCTGGAGAGAACAAGAATGTGAATTCCAGAGCCCTGAGGGAGGAGGCTGAGTCTCTTCCCACTTCCTCAGCTTCTGTCATACAGCAGTCATTGGAAATTTCTGAAATGGCACATCCTGACCTGACAGTAGAGTGTGTTCTATGTGTGCAGCATTAATACATAGGTAGCATTGCCAGGCGTTGCATACATTGATGTCTGTGCATGAGCACCAATGTGTGACATCAGCAGTCAAGAGCATGACTACAATGATGGTGCTGAAGTGCTCTTGCATTTTTGAAGAAGTGACAGGATATAGGCAGCGCCAAAGCCTCTGGGTAAGCGATAGTTTCACTTTGAAAATGGAAAAGGAAGGAGAAGTTGGGTATTGTGTTACATGCCTATATTCCTGGTAATCCAGAGCCTGAAGCAGGGACACTGGGTATTTAAGTCTAGTCTGGGCTACCTGGTCATATCCCGTCTTCGAAAGAATAGGAGGAAGAAGAGAAGGAGGGGTAGGTTCTGTGCATCGTTGGGATTGTTAAGGTGCACATTTTCTTGTGCAGTATTCCAGAAAGACATTGAAACTATGATTTATGCAGCAGGAAAGACTGCTCAGTGCATAAAATGCTTTTTGTACAAGCGTGAGGACCTGGGTTTGATCCCCAGTACCTACATAAAAGTAAGACACATACCTGGAATTCCAGACTGAAAGAAGGAAATAGGTGGGTACTGGGGGGGGGGGTCCCTGGCTAGTCAGTGTAGTTGAAAGATCAAGTTCCAGGGTTAGGAAAGGAACCTGTCTCCAAAAATAAAAAGTAGGAAGTAGAGAGTGAGAGAAAGGAAGAAACCCAACATTGATCTTTGGCCTCTGCATTTGCACTCATATGTGCAACACACACACACACACACACACACACACACACACACACACACACACACACACACACACTGTGATTTGCAAGCACTGGGTGAAGAGATGGGAATCGCCTGGGTTTTCTAAGAATGGGTAGGCTGTACCATGCAGGGTTAATGGCATTTCTCTTCTGACAGGGTGGTGGGAGAGAGGAGGACAACAGTCACTGAGGCTGCTGTGTTCCGGAGTCACAGGAATTCTGGTGGGCGTCTCTCATTTATGGTTTAACATAGCTTTGACAAAGCCCCCATTTCCTGGAGTCAAGTGAAGAGTAGGGAATGGGTGAGTCTAGTGTGAGGCCTTAGAATGGCTACAGCAGTTGACAGGCTTAGCTCTGGTGGCTGTCAGCCTGAAGGGAGGTCTCTACTGTAGTGCCTCAGGGTTCACATGTTTGGCATCATTCTGCCAATGGAGTCTGCCTAGGGCTCCTGGAGAGTGGAATCCAAGGCAAACACTGGCCATGCACACATTTTATTTTGGACACTGATCCCAGGAAACAGGAAAGAGAGCTAGGGTGAGAAAAACAAAGGACAGAGAGCTTGCATGGCCTGTGATGGAGTTGTTAATTGCTGAGGACAGTGGAGGCTTCATTTCCCAGAAAGACCCCCCCAGGAGCCATGTGGAATGCGCTTTAGAACTGTTCAAGGGATAGTGAGTGGGGCTGGTATACTGCCCCCCCCCTTTTCTCTAGTGTAATCCCAAGATGTTAAGTCTCCACACCCCCAGGCTTGCACATACATGTACGTGTTCTACCATGTCTGCTGGTGCCTCACACCAGGATATGAGAGAAACTCTAGAACAGAATTTTAAATGTTTTCAAGTGTTTGTTAGAAGGCTGAAAAACTTTGAGGCACAGCTGAGGACTGGGTGGCAAAAGTGTGACCACAAATGATTGAATATAATAAAAGCAGCCCTGCACCAGCATTCCTTAAGCCTTAGGGGAGGCTCATTCATCAGTAGCATCCATGAAAGAACTTCTAGCCTATAGTAGACCTAGAACCACACATCAGTAGTGTCACAGTATGCTTACCTCTTTAATACTGCTGCTGTATTTGGAACAGTTAGGCTCTGTTGGCCAGACTGTCCCTGGAAACTAGAATGCAGTCCTGGATGTATATTTTGAAAAAAATTAGGAATTAAGATGTGGCAGAGAGAGAGAGAGAGAGAGAGAGAGAGAGAGAGAGAGAGAGAGAGAGAGAGAGAGAGAGAGAGAGAGAGAGAGAGAGAGGAGAAAACCTATTTGGAAATCCAGGTAAAGTGAGAAGACGTGAACAGGAAACTTTGTGATTGATCATGTAGGAATTGGCTTGGAGTAGAGGATTTGAATTCTCTCTCTGTATAGTAGCCAGCTCAAACTATGGACAATTATCCCAGTCTAAACTGTCCAGACACCAAAGAGGAGCCTGGATTTCAACCAAGGAAGGAGACTTGAGCTGGTCAGAGAAACATACTTCTAACCAAGATGGACTCTTATTTAAGTGCCTGCTCTGTGAGTTACTCACCCACTGCCTCAGTGATTCTTAAGAGATGGGGTGGATGCCGCCATTAATCCATTTAGAATTAGGCAACCCAACTTGAGAGGTTCCCTGTGTCTCTCCCATGCAAGATTGGGGTTTATTTATTTTGAAAAGAAACGGTGGCTTTTTGAGTGACTTCTAAAATCTTTTCTAAGTTTAAGATCCTATACCTTCCATGAGTCATCAGGAAAGAAGACAGAGGGACCAAGGCATGGATGGGAACAGGAAGACAAGAGGGAGGCATGAAGAGAATATGAGCACTATTCAATGACTTTCCTGTTTTCCTGCTATGCTTCTGGGTGGTTTGGGTCACAGAGGTGTGGCTTACTGTCTGTGAATTATACCCACCGAGCAGTTTTGTCCCTTTTGGAAGTAGGCAGCGAGGTAGATAGGTGGGCTTGATGAGTAGGGCTGCTACATTTAAGGAAGAATGTGATGAGATTAATAGAGTATTATTTCTTTTGCTTTGAGGGTTCATTGGAGTTCACTACGTCTAGCGTTTGCAGCGTGTCAGGGTCCTTCCAGGACAAGGAATGCTCAACCCAAGCTAGGGTCTTTCTCTTCCCCTTTCTCCTCGCCGTCACCCTTCCTTTCCATTCTCTCATTTTCCTTAGCACTTTGTGTGTGCTGAGCCCGAGCAGGTACAAACTCGCTCCCATTATCGAAAGGATGGATAGCACAAGACACAGAACCAGTGGTGGGAAATTAAAGCTATCTATTACTGCAGATAATGCACGCAGCTCCCAGACAGGGCTCTCGCACACAGGAAGTGCCTAATGGCTGTCCAACATTTCCACTTGAAGGACTAGAACTCAGGGTTCAAGGTCACCTGGTTGGAGGTCACCAGGATGATAGGCATGGAAACTCGAGGTTTAAGGGACTGGAGGTCACCAGGATGCGTCTGACCCCATGTTAAAGGTGCTTCCTATGAATGCCAAAATCTTTCTGATTCTTAACAAAAATGAAAATGCTGGTATTTAAAAAGAAACATGCTGGGCGGCATAATAGCTCAGCCTATATAAGTGAGGCCCTGGGTTCAATCCTCAGCATAAACAAATAAGAAAAATATTTCAGAATTTATAATATTAGCCTTTAATAGTTTGTTGTAATAGTTTAGATATTTAATCTTGGGTGGATTATTTTGAATTTGCCCATTGCCTTCTCTCTCTCTCTCTCTCTCTCTCTCTCTCTCTCTCTCTCTCTCTCTCTCTCTCTCTCTCTCTCTCTCTCTCTTTGTGTTCCATTTTTACTTTTATCCCATGTAGCTTGGGCCTTTTTGTTGTTTTTGTTTAAATAGTCTTCTTTCTCCTGCTCCCTTTTCAATGTAAAGGGCACTAACTATGAGCTTCCTTTTAGGGGAATGGATGCCTTGTCACCTCTGCTTGGGTGGCAGGATTTGGGAAGGGAAACAGGCTTTGCAAGTCTGAGGAAAGACTAAGGAAGGTGTTATTCAATAGCCCAGAAGTCCTTGACTTTGACAAAGTAGAAGTGGTTGGCTTAGATTAAGATCTCTTTAGGGCCTGGAACAGGGTAAAGCACTAGCTTGAAAGCTATAAATCAAAGAGGCTCTCTCCTGGAAATGGTGTGATATTTCCGAATATTAATTTACAAGGCATGTTACAAAAACAGTTGGTAAAGACCTTTTCTGCTACAGCCTTTTGTTGAAGATTTGGGAGGACTGACCAAGGTCAGCTATGGGCACCTGTTCATAGGAACAGGGTTGCTGTTTGCACTTGCTCCCTAACACCTTGTGACCTAGACTTTGATGTCTGACAGTGTCCTCATGGTGGACTTACCACATTGAATAACTTTCTGTATTGGGAATGAGAGAGGGTCTACTTATCCACATTTCAAAGATGACTTTCATTAAACTGATTTTAAGATGCTTTTGGGAACCTCCTTTGCTTTTCTGTTCATAATAAATTGAAGATTTATTTGTGTGTGTGTGTGTGTGTGTGTGTGTGTGTGTGTGTGTGTGTGTGTGTGTGTGTGGTGTTATATGTGTTCTCATCCTCACAGACAGATGTCTTTCTCCATTTCTCCCACTTTTGGGGTTTTTTTTTTGTTTTGTTTTTCGAGACAAGGTTTCTCTCTGAACCTAGAGCTCACACACAATTGAACTAGACTGGCTAGCCACTGAGCTTCCGGAATTCATCTATTTCTGCCCCCCCCCCCCCATCTCTGCATGAAGATTACAGATTCTGTGGGCACTGAAATTCTGAGTTCAGTCCTTTAGGTTTTCAAAGCAAGCTCTTTACCCACTGTGCTATCTCCCCAGCTCCTGGCGGTTTCATATTTATTGGATGACAACTAGCAGTCGTATTTTGAGTTTGCAGAGTGGTGTGTAGGAAGGCTTGGCTGGATTTTAGCATGTTTTATCCACAGTTCCAGTAATGTCCTCTGGGTTTATGCAGAGTCTGACTCAGCCATTCTGAAGTTAGCCTGAATCCCAGCAGGAACTGGGTGTCATTCATGACTGCCTGCTGCCTGTGGGAGGGGATTTAATTCATCTACTGCATAAGCACATACTGACTAGCTGTTTATTTGTGTGGGGATATA
The DNA here is from genome assembly GCA_033318265.1 of Phyllotis vaccarum. Taxonomy (NCBI): domain Eukaryota; kingdom Metazoa; phylum Chordata; class Mammalia; order Rodentia; family Cricetidae; genus Phyllotis; species Phyllotis vaccarum. The sequence goes on along the minus strand of JARWLC010000005.1, from coordinate 73,171,919 downwards.
GTCAACCAGGGGCTCCTTCTTTACCGTGGTTCCCCCTCAGTGTGCCCCACCTTCTGGGGGGTGGTCAGCAACTTGCATTGCCTCTGTGCAGCACTCACAGGAGAAAAATGATTCTGTCCATTACAGCTTGACTTCACTGGGTTTTTGCTTATTTTCCATTCTCTAATACCACATCTAGCATGCAGAGGATCTCAGTACATTGTTTTGAGACAGTGTCTCACTATATACCTTTAGCTGATCTGGAACTCACTATATAGACCAGGCTGGCCTTGAACTACTTGCCTTTGTCTCCTAAGTGCTGGGATTAAAGGTATGTACTACCATAACCAGCATCGGTGTGTTTTTGTTGAAAGACAGGGGAAATTATGCAAAGAAATATCACAAGATGAAAGATGTAAAAACATATAAAAGGTGGGGTTGTTATCAGGAAGTTTGTGATAAAGACTGGTGAAGAGGCTGGGATCTTGGCTTATCAACATGCTACCTTTTACATTTTATTTACACTTTCTGGGCCTCAGTCTCCTCATCTATGAGAAGGAGCTTCTACTGTGAAAGACGCAGCCTACTAGTAGAACTATGCGTGAGTCCAGTTCTTTATAAGGTACACCAGCATTATTATTATCTAAAGGAGGCTGACAGCAAAGCAGATGTTCCAAAGGACCAAGGAAGATACTGTATTTGGCCCTCCTCCCATCAGTTAGGCATAACAGCATTTGAAGCAAGGTTCTCTTGGTTAACAATGATCACCTTGGGCCTGGGCTTGCTGCTCACTGGACTTGTAAACTGGGGGCTAGCACTCCCACACTCTAGCCTCCCTGTAACCCGCCCAAGGTAACTTTGTTATGCTTTTCATTATTTATATAATTGCATACTCTCTTCCTGTAGGAAGGACTCAGATCATTGCTAAAGCATATTTTTCAAAGGAGATGGGGCTGGAGGGAAGGCTCGTTGGTTAACAAGAACTTGGTGCTCTTACAGAGGATCTGGGTTTGATTCCCAGATCCCACATGGTGGTTCACAACTATCTGTGACTTCAGTTCCAGGATCTAACAGGCACACACATGTGTGCATGCAGACACCCATGTGCATGCTGGCAAAACATTCAAACACAAAAAAAATAATTTTCAGAAAATTAAAAAAGAAATTCTTTAGTGGAAAGTTACACAAAATCATATAATGTGTCTCCGCCTGTAAATACCCTAATATGGCTGCACATGGAGCATTCAATGCATTCATTAGTGGACTCCATGCTTTAATTTTTTTAATATTTAAAGAATTTCTTGTAAAATGATACTTTGCATAAGCTATTATTTAACCTAAACTATACAGGGAAGACCTTTAAGAATTTTTGCATACTTCAGCTAAATGAGAAAATAATTGTATCTCGCTTGTTACTCTGTAATATTATTTCTACCTGCACCTTTTTTTTTTTTGAAGGTTGGGAGAGTTTCCTTGCTAGTTTTCTTTGTTGTTGTTTAAACAAAACCTCTCTATCTTCACATTCCTTTTGGGAGCAGAATGGGCTATGTTAGCACATTTTCCACATTATTGTGGCATTCACAGATGATCTGAGCTCAGTTAAAATGCTAAAACTCAGAAATGGTAAGGTCAAACTCAGGTCTCATGTGCTTTGGAAGTTAAGCTGCCGGTGGTCAGTGGAATGGTATAAACTGGGCTCAATACTTTCAGCAGGAAGAGTTGAATAAGAATATCTGCTACTTTGGCGTTTTCAAGCCTCTCTTTTATTTGCCTACTGAAGGAAAAAGAGGGACCCTCTCCCCCTGCAAGTTTAGTATTTTGCTATTTCATTGAGTTCTGTGAATTAGAACGGTGTGGTATTCTTTAGCAGTTCAGTCCTTGAATAGAGCAGAATTGTTTGCATAAGGCAAAAACAGAGGTACCCGTGTGTCCCCTGACTTTCCCATACCACCTCTGTGCATCATGGTTGTGCACTTGGTATGCTGGGGCACATTGGGGTTGGGGACTGCCAGACTGCAGGAAGCTACTAGGATGTGGCAAGTCAGAGCGGCCTCTGGTTCTAGATTGGGTCCTGGATGGGAAAAGCGTGACCATAAGGAACAGAACTGGAAGATGTGTTACATTGAATGTGGACTATAGACTAGGGCATGTCCTTAAGTCAGTTATCAATGTCCTTGCATTGTGGTGCCTCTGCCATGTTAGGAAATGTCATTATTAGCAGATGCAGAGAGAAGCCTTTATTTGTGAAGGTATGTGTTGTCTTCAGACTTACTCCCCAGTGTAAAGTGACGAGGATTAAGGGTAGATAATTTCACTGAAAGCTACGGTCAGTTAAACTACAAACTTAACTTCTGTACAGTCTGAAAGAAGTTTTAAAGAAGAAATTTAAGCGTCATTATTTTAACTCTTTAGCCTCTCAGAGTTCCTGTGCTGGAATACTGGGTCTGGGAAGACAGGGCTTATGCCCTACTGTTCTGTGCAAAAACCACAGAAACAGCAGGATCCTGATTAACCTTGAGGTGCAGATACCTCATGAATATAAGGGTATAATTTTACCCAAAGCAAAACACATTGCTCATGGTATATCTGTCGAAGTGAGTTAACTGGTGTGGCCGTACTGAATCTGCCCCAGTGCCATCCCATAGTAGCAGTGTCCTGAATCCCTAAGAGTAGATGGCACAGAGGTACCAGTCTGCAATAAAGGACATACCTGACCACGTATGAACATGGGGCCAGCCTTTATGTGTAGCTGTAGCTGGGCATGGTCTCTTTGTCTTCCCTGTGATGGATCATGTTTCTGAGCTTTCCCTATTTCTCTGTCGCTGGAGGAAGATTTCAAATGAAGTCACCCACATCCTGACACTCCTCGGCAATTTTAAGATCTTCTCCCAACAGTGTGGAGTAAAATGGATACTGGAATCTATTTTGACAGCTGTTGAAAGCGAGGCTGTTTTTACAGGAGGTTAAAGAGGTTATTTGTAACACTCACTATTCAAGAAACCTTTTGAAAAAAATGTGCCCCTATTCAGGCAAGTGTTTTGTAGAATTTAAATGGCTTTGGCTTTTCCAGTTACATTACACATTATGTTGAATGTAAAGGCTCCAAGGATCTCACAGCTAGGATTAATTTTCACCACCAACATAGCAATGGTACACGATGATGATTCTCAACAAGCAGTGCCTTCTAGAATGCAAACGGACAGTCACTAAAAATAGCTAGCCTGTTATCAGCTGTCCCACCGATAACCTCCCTTTTAAAAGTGACCTTTGAGCAATTTCATTAGGAATGAATATTTATAGCGTTTTGTTGCTGAGCTGCTGAGAGAGGGTTGGTTCTGGACATGGGGCAGTTGGCTGCCATTGGGCCTGCTTCCTCTGCCATTCGGTTCTAATGGAATATTGCCTTCATTTCCACTGGATTATGATTATAAGTTAGACTGACATCCTTTTTGGCAAATGTGTTGCAGTGTTGAGTTCTAAGTCCATGATATGACATTATATGTGTGGGGCAGTGGGAGAGAAAGCTTTTCTGACCAAGCATGGCCGCTGAGGGGAAAACACCAGGGTCCTCAGGACATAAAAGAGGGGCCAACTCTCTTCCAAGCTGTAGGGTAACTGTTATGGTTAACCCTTAGGATTGAAATTTTCTTTGATCTCAGGCCTGAGGCCTTGAAGAGGGCACTGGGAAGTTAACTATCTCTAGAGAACTTTAGACATAGTAAGCACTCAAACGAACTTGTTTGATAGAGTGAACTGGATAACCATGTTAGGGCTATTATTTAACTTTGGGTATAATTTCATGACTTGAAATAAAAGAGCCTTTAGTACCCTGTGCCCAAATGCTTGTCACCACAATAACCATGTTTTCTGATGAAAATAAATGTTCTGCTCTAAGTTTACTTAAGATAAGATTATATAAAGAACTTGAAGTGTTAAATGCAAGTGGGTTTTGGTATGTGAGCTATTTCCCTTTTTCTAGACTTAAAAAAAAAGATTATAATTACATTTCTCCTTTTTCTCCCTCTAGATAATTAAACATATCCCCCCTTACTCTCTTTCAGATTCATGACCTCTTTCTTTCAATTATTGTTATCACATGCATACACACACACACACACACACACACACACACACACACACACACACGAGCTGCTTCTTAGAGGAAGAATTGTATTCTACTGCAGAAAATGGACAAAAGAGATAAAACCACAAAAATAACATATTCTTCAGTTTGTTAAACATATTCTTTTTTCTTCCCTACCATAAACACATGTATTTTTATAGAAGCCCACAATATTCTAATCATGTGAACATATGGCACAGAATATATGTGTATCATTTAGTGAAAACCATATCTAAACCACCCTTTACACTTACTGTAGCTCTACTATTTTAATGACTATTGTAAAGAATTTACAAATGACCATGTGACATTCTGTGTTACGACACTTAGAATTTGATATTCAGGTTATTTTCATGTTAAGAATGCTCTAGTGAAAATCCTTCAAATCACACTTATTACTTCAGGATACAGATGTCTACAGCTGTAATTTCTGGACCACGCCTCCTAACAGTTTTGGCTATGGGTTTGCTACTAAGTGTTCATCCTTCTTTGAACATTTAGGCATCTCAAAGGTGGCTCTGTCCTTGAATACGTTCCCACAGTGGCTGCTGTAGAAGCAAGTAAAGCCTTGCTGAGACCAGTGTCATTGTATCTCTTGATGGCATTTCCTGTGCTTATGATTCAGTTGCAATTTGTGTTTATTCTCCTGTTTCTTTTCCATTTCAGCATTTTGTTAACTTATTAGTTCTTTGTCATATATATCTTTTCTTTCATTCATCAAGGATATGTATGTGTGTGTATAATATATGTGTGTGTATACATACATATATATATGGTGTCTGGAAATTTAAAACTTGTGTTGTCTGTTGGTAGGACATGTATTTTTAGGAGCAAACAATGCTTCAATTAAAAGTTTGTTTTCAGCTGGGCATAAGTGACACAAACCTGTAACCCGAGTAAGTGGGAAGCTGAGGCAGAAGGATCACCACAAGTTTGAGATCAGCCTAGAGCACAGACAAACTCAGAAAGCCAATGTAAACCAAACTAGCTCAAACAAACCAAACAACACAAACTAATCAAATCAAGCAAGTTTATGCTTTCCCACGTCCCATGGTTGGGCTTTCTGATCGTAGGAAGAGGTGTAGTAAGAGGTTTCTGGCCCTGACTTTCGGGCCTAGCCTCAAGGTTTAGACCTGCAGACCCACAGACTGGCAGAGACATGCAGAGGCTTACTATAGATTTAGGATGTTTGGCCTAAGGCCCAGGCTTATAATTTGCTAACTCTGTACCCTTAATCTAACCCACGTTAGATTATTATCTTGTTCAGCCAAGGGGCTTGGTACCTTTCCTTAGAACAGCATAGTTGTTCTCTGCTTCTTCTGGCTTCTCTCTGGCATTCTGCTCTGTGCTTCCTGTTCTCAGAGTTTTCTTAGTCTGGTAGTCCCGCCCACACTTCCTGTCTGCCTTTGGCCAATCAGCGCTTTTTATTAAACCAGTGGGTGGGATAATTACTTACAATGAAACAATACAATCTCCCACAAAGAGGTAATGGTTGGATTTTAGATTAATCCTCTCACAAGAGTTTTTAAATTGTTGAATTTACAATCTTAGTGTGTTAATAATAAAATTTCTATATTTACATATTTGAAGACTATACCCCAAAACTCAAATGTGTGATTTTTGTTTGTTTGTAGTCGTTTTGTTTTTTTGAGACAGGGTCTCTCTGTGTAAACCACCCTGTCTACAGTTTGTAGTCTAAGATGGCCTTGAACTCACAGAGATCCACCTGCCTCTACCGCCCAGTGCTGGGCTGTCAGATGAGTGTTTTTGTCTGAGTTATGATTTTACAGTTTGGTCCTTTTAATTTGAAGACACATTTGTGATAAAGGTTAAAATGCATCAGTAATTTCATATGTACGATATACATGGGCGAGGCACTTTAAAATATCTTCTACATTTATCAGTGTAAGTTTCATTACTCTGCTGGCATGCAGCATTATTTAATAAGCCGAGTGATGTCAGCATCAGCCAGTGATTCTCTAGGAGAAGGTGGCTGATGTTATTCCTTACCCCACTCATTTCTGTCTGTTTATCCACAATCCCTCCTGTCTTGTACACACGGAGAGCTCGAGCTTCCATGAGAAAGAACAAACGCTGTGCCAGCAGTGATTCCCCTGGACACAGGACACGGCCACTTCCATAACTAAAAAGCAAAGCCCATGCTTTGATTTGTTCTGTATGATTTATGAATCATGATATCAACTTGATTTTTCATCTGAGGCAGATGTTCCCTTGGATTGACTCTTTGAAGCTTATGTGGCTCGCTTCTTTGGGTCCCCTCCAGTTTCTGCCTTCATCTCCTGTAGCCACCCCTACAGCCTCTCTCAACCCTCTTTACAGTTTGGTCTGATTTATGCCAATTTTAATATGTTACTCACCCTGAGTTACTTAATTTTCAGTATTCTTTGCCATGTGGCCTATGGAATTTCTCATATTCTGTTATCAGAACATGGTAATGAAATGGAAGGCCCATGCAAAGAGGGTGCTGGGTCTGGGCCCTTCCCCCCTTAGAAGTAGGGTGGGATGAATTAATGTACTGAATGCATACATACTTGTTGTGTGACTCACACTGTGGTGATAGCTCCATGAGAAATAAGGCAGTGCGAAGGGGCAGGACATCTTGAAATACCTTTGTCTCAAAGGCAAGGAGAACCGGAGTGGTCTAGATTTCCCCCATCTCTGTCTCTTCAGGTCAAACTTTCTCTTCTCTGCCTCCAAGCTGGTCACGCACCTGGTCAGTGCTGCCAAGTCCTTCCAAGAAGTGATGTTATTTCCATGACCTTCCCATGAGTGACATAAAAACACAAATGTGGACAACTTGTGAGCCATGCATTTCCCAGCCCAGTGCTAGTGTGAAACCCAGCAGGTAGCTCTTTCCATATGTGGCCAAGGCAGCCTCAGTGCTGAAAGGCAGCAGATGTCCGCAATGTGCAGGGACCCCTTCCTGCACAGGAGAAGTTAGCAATGTTCATGGACCCCTTCCTGCACAGGTTTCTCCAGCTGCTTTAATAGCCACAGGTCTCTGAGCCTTAGTTTTCCGAGAGCTGCATCACAGAGGACGCAAAAGTTAGCATTTACCTCAGGTCACTGTTTCCCAGTCACTGCAGTATCTTTTAGGTCCTCATTCAGTGCCCCTCAAAGGTGGTACCCAAAGAGGATGCATGGAGAGCTATCTGAACATCACAGTGACTGGTTTTCAGTGCACAGTGATGGAGAATCCCAAAACCCTGCCATGTATGAGACTGTCATGAAAAAGAGAAAATCTCTTGCCAGAAAGCCAGTGGTCCTGATTCAGACTCTATCAAGTACCTTGTAGTAAGGCTGTTCCTAGTGTCCAGGGGAACTATACAAATTTGTGGTGGCATATTTTAGTTTTTATAGTGTTAAAGGATAAGTTATTGGCCTTTGGTGGATTGGGCCAAGGATGTGAGATGCACTGTGAAACTCAGGGCTGTTGCTCCACAGATCCTGTTCAAGTTTTGAATGTCCTCCAGGTGACTGCCATGAGGAGGGAGAGCTAGGAGCAATCATCAGTGTGCATGTAGAACCTCTTCTTTAAGCAAATGTAGTTTTTAGACAATTAAAACGAAGGGAAGATTGTATTTTGTCTTGCTTGAGACTTTTCCAGGAATTACTGCTCACATTGACATCCATATTGGTGTGCTGAAATTGATGCATCGATCCACATGTATAGTCATCTCAGGGATGTAGCTTAGGGGCAGGGATCCAGCTACTACATTGGGTCTCTTCAAGGTCCTGCCTGAATGTTTACTTCTTGTAATGCACCTTATAGTCTTATGAATGATTTCCCTTTTTCAGTGAGGTCACAATGATGATTGGTTAAAGTCACATGCTGATTGGGTTATTTGGTCTCTGACTTTCATCTCAGTATGGTCAAGAGGACACGGTCACATCGTTTTTTAAGAATATCAAAGTAGAAAAAGAAAACTGTCCTCACCGACCCTACCTCCCAGAGCCACGCATGCCTAAAACTCAATGCCGTGTACTCTGCATTCACATTGGAGAAAAACAAAAATCAAAAATGCCGATTTTCTGGGCTTTGTGTTTTATTCTTACACATTTCACTTAGTGCTCCATTGTGAACATCTTCCTAGAACCCTGGTGTCAGAAACATATTTTAAAAAGTACAGTGCTGTGGTAATGCCCTAAATACCACAGGTGTGTGGCTGATCCAGGGCCTTGCGTCTGTTTTGGAAAATCTGGATGGTTTCTAGTTTTCTCTAATTATAAATGCTTATACTTTAGTCTTTCTGTCCATGGTTATTACACTTGTTCTTAGGAATCTAATTAATTTCTCTATAATTAATTCTTAATTGTCATTAATTCCATGTTTTGTGGGATTTTAAAAACTGTACTTTGTGTCTATGACTGTTTTCATTGCTATCTTTCTTTTCTCTATAGATCAAAGATTCCTTGTTTAAGTCAGGATGAGTTGGGTGGGTTGTAATAATAAATTTTGCTTTTCTATGCCTATTAAAAGATAGTTGTGTTATTTTACCTGAATGTATGCCTGTGTGAGGGTGTTGGATCCTGAAGTTATAGACAGTTGTGAGCTACCATGTGGGTGCTTGGAATTGAACCTGGGGTCCCCTGGAAGAGCAGTCAGTGCTCTTATGTGCTGAGCAGTCTCTCCAGCCTACTTTTCATGCTTTTTTTTTTTTTTTTTTTTTTTTTTTTTAAAGAGAAGATTAACACTGAAGACCAGCAATGTAAGAAGGTGGTTTTATCACCTCCATAACTAATGGGAGCCTGAGAAGGAGTGAGGAGTGATCTGAGGTGGGATGACATCTCATTGCAAATATTTAATTTTGTTTGAAAAATGATTTCCCTTTAAAGGCTGGAAGAGTACTATCTAAGCTAAAGGCATTTGAAAGCAGCATGCACAAATGTTCTGGGGCCAGTTTACTCCCTACTTTTAACAAGGATGCTTAGGATTTAGAGCATCCGGCATCTAAGTGGAGAAGCCCTGTAACTAACTTCTCTTTGGAAGGAGTTTCTCCCCAGCCTTGGGAGATGACATCCTTTGATCTGGTCTGGTGTGGGCCTTGGGAGGATGAACCATGGAGTGGAGGTGGAGGCTGGTGAGTTCACTAATCCCCTACGGGGATTCGGGAAGGATGACCATCACATAGATTTCTGGTGGGATTTCTCCAGCAATATCTGAGGATTGCCTACTCCAAGGAAGATGACTCATGTGTCCACCCACTCTAAGAAATGTCTGTGTTTCCTCTATTATGCAAATAACATAAGATTGCTATTTTTAAAAAGTAGATTTCCAGGAATGTATGATAGAGACACAGAAAACGAGTCTTGCTGAGTGAGGTGTTCCTTACCAGAGAAGCTCGGCTCACAGTTCCAGGTAGATGTATCTTAACTTTCGGTACCCTATGGTAACATATCATCTGCATAAGGCAAGAAATAAAAGAGGCTAATTTTTAACTCAATAGTGTTAATTAGATAATCAGTGAGTGTCTGGGCTTCCAACACATAAGAACACAGGTGACTGTCTCCCAATTAGTACTAATAACAGCGCAGGATTCATCAGGTGTGGAAACTGTGACAGAGGAAAGATTCAGGGCTCAGAACCCAGGCTTTTATTATTGTTCTGAGGTGAAACGGTCCAGGTAAATCTGATTCAATGTGTGGTTGGACTTCTCCTTTGGGAACATATAAGACAGGCACAAGGCAGAGATGGCTAACTCAAGAATGAGTCTAAGATACTAAACTAGTCTTTTTTGTACCAACATAACAGTAACTCTGAGATTACATTTTGCATTGGAATTTGAGTAGCAGGGGTATTCATGGTGGGCATACAACTTGTCTAACTAGTTCTTTAACACAATATTTAACACTGTTCCTGTCCCCAGCTTGAAAGCAGAACTATAAAGACAAAAGGATTCCAGTCTCAAGAAACCCAGCTTAGAAAATAAGACAATGATTATTAGAAGTGACCTTTGTATTGGGCTCTGAAAGTGACAGGGGTCTTGTCACATAGAAGAGAGCCTTGTCATACTCCAGATAGATGGAGACGCACAAGCAAAATCAAGTCATACAATTTTACACGTCTGTGACCATGTACAGCTTATGGTGCAGATTAAATACTTATTAACAAATGAAGTAAGGAAGTAGGAATCCTTATGCAAAACTTTAGCTGTTGGGGCTGTAGAGATGGCTCCGCAGTTAAGAACACTTGCTTACGTAGAGGACTTGGGTTTGGTTTCCAGCATTTGTGTGGCAGCTCATAACATCTGTAACTCCAGTTCTAGGGGGATCTAATGGCTTTATTAAAGTTGATTAATATTGTAACTTCCTTAATTACAATGCAAATAACTAAGCTATGATCATAAGGGGAATCTGGGGTGTCTCTTTAGTCTCTCTCCCTGTCTGGTTTGTTGAGACAGGGTCTCTCTGTTCCTCTTTCACCTTTATGTGAGTACAGGACATTGAACCCAGGTCATCAGGCCTGACAAGTCATCTTGTCATCCCTTTATACACATATTTTGAAACACTCATTTGGCTCTAGAAAAAACAGATTTGCTGTGTCAAAAGTTATTTTTCCTCTTTTTCACAGCCCTTAAACAATATTTATTTTCCTGATTTTGAAGGAAACAGGCTCATGGCAAAAACAAAGCAAAATGGCAAAGTGGAGCAAAACAAGGCGGACATAAAGATAAGATGGGAGAGGAGATGATCTGTGATTTGCGAGAGCATACAACACTGTCAGGAACTTCCTGTTATTCACGTTTGTGTGGAATTACCTTTATTTCTTTTAGCACAACTTCAAAACATACAAAAACGGGGGGATTACACATTACGTTTTTAATAGACACCTTGAATAATATCTCTATTTTTAAGTCATTTAATTCCCTTGTCAAACTGTCAGTCATATATGCAGTGATAACCACAACTTGAGGAAGTGCTTGCTACTCAGCTCATAAAGAGCATTCCCCCCTGTGCGTGGTCATCACACACACTGCAGCTTGCTGTGCTGGCACACTCCTTTAGAAATAATCTAGTGCCAGGCATGGCATCGCACACCTATAACCTCACGACCAGCCTGGTCTACAGAGTGAGTTCCAGGATGGTCAGGGCTATTACACAGAGAAACCCTGTCTTGATAAAAACAGTGAAAACAAAACAAAATCATCATCATCATCATCATCATCATCATCATCATCATCATATGTGGGATATATTTCAAATTTAATAAAAACCAGTCGGAGATATCAGAGGAATCTACCCACAGTCAGTCTAGGAGGATCAGAGTGGTAACTCACACCTTTAATCTCAGCACAGGGAATATGTGGTAGTGGTGACCTATGCCCTTAATCCAATCTGAGTTTGAGGTCATCTTAGTTTACAGAAGGAGTTCCAGGCTCCCAGGCAGGCAGTGGTGGTGTCACACCTTTAATCTTAACCTGGATGTGAAACAACTGGGTGAAGAAGGTATTTAAGGCAGTCATACAAAGACAGAGCAGGCAGCAGAAGCCAGGAGGAGCGAGGCTGAGGAAGCTGGAAGCCAGCTGGGTGAGATCTGACTGTGGTGTTTATTCTCTAATTTCTGAGACTGTTTTTTTTATTAAATTTGAAACATATCCCCACAATCACCACCACCACCACCTTATACCTTAAATTTCTGGGTTTGGTATTTTTCCCTGTATGTGTAATAGCTGAGGCCTACTATTTCTTCTCCCACATTTTTTTGTTTGTTTCTTTACACTGTAATGTAAAAGAAAAAAATATTGTACTGGGTTGGAGATGTTTGTTTGTGCCTGAAAGATGTTTGTTAAGTTCAACTAATTATGCTTACTTATCCAGCTGCTAGAATTTTGCTTGGCAGAGCATTTGCCCAGCATGCACTAAAGCCCCGGGTTCAAGCCCTAGCGCTGCATACACATGCTGGTACACATCTGTGGTCTCAGCTCTAGGTAGAGGCAGAAGAACTGACAGTCCAGGGTCACTCCTGGCTAATTAGTGAGTTCTCAGTCTGAGCTGAATTTGGATCCCAGTAAGAGAACTGATTCTCATGTCTGTGATGAGGATTTGGTTTGGATACTGCTCTTTCTCTGGCTGCGTGCTGGGGAAGGCCACTTTGCCTCCTAGTCTTCTGTCTAGTTAGTGGGGAAGATACCATAACAGACTTGCTAGGTTATTGTTAAGAATGAGATGACTTGAAATCATAGAGGAAAACGTAAAACCCATGCGAAGCTGCAGAGTCATAGACAAGAAAGCTGAGGGTGTCAAGAATGAGAGCCTAGGGGGTCTCCAGCACACTCTCTTCTCTCCATCACGCTTGGGGAGACTCTGAGCTTGTAGTCCTAGGTCCTGGCGGAGGAGAGTCATGTGTTACTGTGCATCCCCAAGTCATCACTCTGGCTTTTCATCTCCGTCCTGTCCTTAGACCACATCATTTCCCTCTGCCAGCCTGGAGGAAAGAACCAAAACTCACAGGCTGATGAGTTAATCGGGAAGCAAGGCCATGTCCTGGTTTTTCTTTTTAGTATTACAACAAAACATTTGTTTTCTAGTTTAGGGAAAGTCAGACACCAGATTTCTGCCGAGCAAAGGGAAACATGACCCCTCTCTCCTCCTGAGTACATCTTGGCCTAAACTCAGGCAACCTGGTAACACAGTTTCTTAGGAAACATTTCAGCTATGGATTGGGGATAGGGCTCAGTTTGGGGAGTGCTTACCTAACATGCACACAGCCCTGAGAGTGAGCCTCAACATTGCATAAACCAGGCCAGTAGTACTGGCCAGTTATCCCTATAGATCAGTGGGGCAGGGGATCCTGGGTTCCAGGTTATTCTCTGCTGCATAGAGAGTTCAAGTTCAAGACCAGCCTGGACTACATGAAACTCTATCTCAAGAGAGAGAGAGAGGGAGGGAGGGAGGGAGGGAAGGAGGGAGGGAGGGAGGGAGAGAGAGAGAGAGAGAGAGAGAGAGAGAGAGAGAGAGAGAGAGAGAGAACATTACTGCCTCATACCTACAACTAGGCCCCCTGGAAGGTTATTTTCTAAGACCCTGTTCTTACTGATATTGTTTATTAATTTTCTTCCTTTTTATTTTTTATCTGTTTGTTTGTGCCTGAAAGATGTTTGCTAAGTTCGACTAATACACTTACTTATCCAGCTGCTGGCATGCTGTACAAGGTCCACCACAAAATATCATTTCTCTCAGAATTTGTTCTATCAGAACTGCATTGCAGTATCTCTGAGACTGAGTCAGCCACCAGATAACCTTTGCCCTCAATTTTCTAGACTAAAATGGTTTTCCTTTGGTGTCAGAAACATTGCATTGCTATCTCACACATAACGGTTTGGAATAACAGGCATGTTAATAAAAGCAATAAAGTACTATGTGCCCTCGGCTGTGACAGCCTAGGGCAGAAGCCCCTTTCCCCCACTTTATACATCTTCCCAAGCACATTGGTCTGCAGCTGAGCCCGGCTGTGCCTGACACTCGCCAGCAGAGCCCATTGCTCAATGTTTCTCCTTGAGGAAGAAAATCTACAGGACAGGTGAGGCCTCTGCTGCTTGTCTTCTCCATGAGTGACGGTCCCATCCTTTTAGCACTGGAAGAAGACCCACATAAGACATGCTACCTGGCCGGGGAGTTTTGGAGACATAAAATCAGGAGTTGAAGGAGCAAACTGACTCCTCAATTCTGCTGAAATGGTCCTTTCTAGTTTCCTAGCTTTTGGTAGGGAAGACTGTCTTAGGGATTGTTCCTGTTTGATATAAGCAGTGAGCAATGCTGGTCTCTGCTGACAAGCCCACGTGCTTCCTGATGAAACCAAGATTCCGTTTGCCATTGCATTTTCTTTCTAGCTTGGGTTTCCTAAAGCCTTGGCCAGAATTAGCCTTTGTTACAATGGCACCCGTCTATTTCCTGGTGGCTGTCCCTTCTTTCTTCCATGCGGATTAGCTCGTCTTTTCTCCAAGTCAGCTATCCTGTGCATGTGTTTATTTTAAGACATCTTAAATCCGTTATGGAAGTGGGTAGAGACCAGAGTCTAAATAAAATGGCACCACCGGTATTATTATCACGGTCACATGGATTTGGCTCCTGTTTGTCTCCTGTTTTCCTCTGGGTTTCTGTATCCTTTGATTCATTCATGCTTGGATGCAGAGGACATGGAGACTGTGAGTGGAAACAGGGGGAAGGTGAGCCCCAAGGGACACTGGCAGCGCCTTAAAACATTTGGCTTTCAATGTTTGCTGTGCAGACGTTTTCGATTTTATGTAAATCAGCGGTCTATTCCTCCACCCGGGGAAAGTCTAAGTGCTGGAGTAGTTAGTGGACTCTATTGAGGCTGAAAGAGTGGACTGACTGGTCAAGAGCTTTGCCGTTGGCGTTTATGTTTGGGCAAAAGTGGGAGGGGCTCAGGTGGAAATCAAGGCTATCAACTTGGAGTGAAGACTCTGACTCCCCTCCTACACCCACACCTGCCACCCTTAGGTCCTTATCCATCAGAACTGCTGTAGTGGGCTGTAGGATTACATACATCTGGCTTCAGAATAAGATGAAAGCCGTAGGCCACTGGAGAAAGGAAAACACCATAAATAGCTGGTAATCATGGTGGAGAGAAAATTGAGAAAAATACTAATAAAAAATGATGCAGGAAAAGAAGACAGAAACCACATATCCATTTAATAGACAAGACGGTAGCTTCTCCTCTAAGACCATACGGCTCCTCCTGGGCTGCAGGCTTTCGGCCAGGTTTACAGTACCAGATGGGAATTCCCTCCCATGGAACAGGCCCAAATCCAATCAGAAATCAGTTGACATGCTGCTTATTTCAAGTCTAGAGTAATGTGCTTGTTTCTAGAAATGTTGCCATCTGCAAAACAAGGCAGAGTGATGACACAGCCACACCAGAACAGCCTGGCAGTGCCCCTCCAGAACGGCTGTACCTTTTCCCCTGTCTTTTCTAGTCTTGGGTCTTATTGAATGAGATGGAAACCAGCAGACACTCGCTGAGGGAGAGGGAGATTTGTGTAAGACACCAGCTCTCGTGGGACAGGAGAGTCCCATAGAGGGAATCTTCTCCAGCCTTGAGAACACTAGAATTGGGAACTTTTGAGACACAACCCCTTTTGATTTTCTCTTGAGCCATTTACCAAGTCTGTCAGACTAAATGTCCAGGTCCTTGAAGGACAGACTGGGAGCCAGAGGTGTAGATGTATCTGGGATCTTGTTGTCAATGTAGCTCATCTGTTTGCCCTTTGGAGTTTGAGGATCACTAGTGTGGGTCTCAGGCCACCTTACTCAGATGTCCCTCCCTGTAGTCATCCTGAGTTAGGGGGCAGGTCAGAGCCATGAACCAGCATGACCACAGGTGGGGCTGGAGGAGAGGAAAGGGGCCCTTACAGGCACATCTTAATAGTACCTGAGACTGTAGGATTTTCCTTTAATATACGGTATCTCTATCTTGGCCCCCCCCCCCAAGACAAAGATGATCTACTTAATAGTAAGCAAAACTAATTGTATCACCACACTACTTTTAAAATCTCTCTCTTCATTTAAATCTTCTCATTAGCTCAAATATAATTAAACTTGAAAATGGGATAGAATATTTATAGTGCAGGCATTTTTATGAGGATAGATTTTTTAATTCTGACCTAAATGAGCTTGCTGGTGATTTAGTAACAGCTCCCTTGTACGTGGAGCTAGTGGAAGCTGACCAGGGCTAGCATCTACAGTCAGGATGCCTGGCTACATCTGGAGTCCAGTGTGTAGAGCGTTACCTTCCACTATGCCCATTTGCCCATGAGACTGATTTAAAAAATGTTTGAACAGGCATTTTTTAAATGAGAACACCTGTTGTTTAAAATGAGAACTCACAGCTCTAAGTTCATGGGCTGTATGCAAGACAGGATTTTATTTGTGGATCATCACTAGAAGGCATTAGGTTATATTGGTCCAACTTAAAAACTCTTGTAAACATCTATAATTCTAAAATGAGGAGAAAAAGGACTCTCTGCCTTTAATTTATGTTCTACGTAACATGTAAATGTTAAGTACAGTTTCTGCTGGACTTGTAATTTTTATAAAATGATGAGACCTACCACACATACAATAATATGCAACAACTTTGTGTTATTACTTTAGTAAGTTGGATGCTGTGTATCTACAGCAGCTCAAGAGGTCAACAACAGTAGTGCCTCACGTGCCTCTCTGTGGACTTCTGGGCTAGGGTAACTTGTTGGAGTGTGCCCTGCCGGGCTTTAATTGTAAACACCAAGTGACAGTGGCTGAGACACCTTCATGCCCAAATTCTCAAACTTCTTCTTTTCCCCTCATCTGAACTTCAGAACACTTTGATTTTACCCCTTATGACGCTGATCTTCAATGCAACCGGACATGCTGCTCACAAAATGAGTCCTCTCACAACAGCAATGGTTCCTTGAGCCATGGGAGAGCTGTGAATGAAGCAGAGATGAGTTGAAAACCAGCCCAGCTCTGGTGAAACTGAGAAGCAGAGACCCAAAACAGGGCAACTGCCTTGAATTATCACCATTAACTCTGGGACAGTGGTGACATTTCTGGCAGTGTCCGTGGAGCACTGATGCTTTTACTCTTTTATGTCTGATGTGGGCTATTTGTTACCCACACATTCCAAAAAGAGCTGGGTACCCAGATGACTTCTGAAAGCAACAGAGTGAGGGATGTTCAATAACTATTAAGCTGCGATGTTTTTAAAGAGGCAGGGAAGCCAGGTTGCTAGTTCAGGACTTTAATCCCAGCACTCAGGAGACAAGTAAATCTCTGTGAATTCGAGGCCAGCCTGGTCTACATTAGTGAGTTCCAGGGAAGCCAGGGCTGTGTACACAGCCACTGTCTCAAAACAAAACAAAACAAAACAAAAAAGACAAAGCAAAGAAAAAGAAAAGACAGAGATTT
Organism: Phyllotis vaccarum; assembly: GCA_033318265.1. Classification (NCBI taxonomy): domain Eukaryota; kingdom Metazoa; phylum Chordata; class Mammalia; order Rodentia; family Cricetidae; genus Phyllotis; species Phyllotis vaccarum. The sequence goes on along the minus strand of JARWLC010000005.1, from coordinate 73,154,890 downwards.
TTATAGTGATTCTGAAGGAGTGTTCCCCTGGAAGCCTACCCTCGTGGGACATGACTTTATAGCCAAAGGTCTGGAACTTTACTGGCTACAAAATGTCCACATTGTTCAGTTGTTTGGTTTTGACGATTATGATTAGTGTATAGATACTTGAGAGTCATACTGTATTTTATTAAAATAATGGTATTGATGTATACATAACTTTCAAAAGTTATCTTACAAAATGATCACTGTCTGCTACAGACTTTGTGGGGGGGGAGGTGCAATTCTGTGCACACATATGAAACCCAGAGGGGAACTTTGGGGAGTCAGTCTTCTTCTGCCTTGTTTTGAGGCAGGGTCTCTCTTGCTGCTTCTTCAATGCTACACCTCCAGGTCAGCCAGTCTTCAAGCTGCCAGATGATGCTCCTGTCTCATCTCCCACCTTGGTGTAGGAGGACTGGGGATACAGACGTGCACACAAAATCTGCCTTTTGTGGTGGTTTCCAGGGACTCGCTGTCAAACTTGTAGAAGTGTACCCTTTGAGCCATTGCTCTGTTCCTGCACTACAGACTTTTTAAGAAGCCCAAATACTACTAACATCACTGCTGGGTATTTATGAGCAGGGAGCCTCATTTCTCTGACTGCTTTGGTAGAGACAGAATAGAACACAATTCAAAATAAAGTAATGATGAATCTATTTTGACAACTACCTTCTCCTTCTCCATCTTCCCACCTTCTAAGACCCATGAAGATGAAGAAGTTATTATTTTTTTAAAAGTAACTTAAGGAGCAGCCCTGCTTTTTAGGAAGCACAAAGCATGTTCTTTCTACTCTAAGAAATAGAATGGACAGCTGTGCCTTGATTCTGGTGATGTGGTGGTAGAGGCGGTGCTTGAGGAGGGGGTCCATCCATCACTTTGCCATGTTCATTTTTCACAGCGGTGCTCCTGTACTCTTGTCCCATCCTCAGTAAAGAGTCCTAGTCTGTAGGGTGCCTGCCCTGCGAATGGATGGCACGGGCTTGTGCAGCTTTGATGTTTACAAGCTGTTTGTGTGTGTTGCTGGGTGCTGCTGAATCTGGGACATGTGCTCTTGTGGGAGGCCGGCAGAGTTGGGAAGGGGGTTTGCCCTACACTGTCAGGCTGCGGGGGCAATGCTGTTGGGTATTTCCCTTAGCCAGGTGCAGCAACCTCACAAAGATGAAGGACACATCACAAAGATGATAGGCCCATTCAGCACCAGCGTGGCCTTCAGTTAGCACCTTCCTTTGGGTTTTTCTAGGAAATTTTCATTTTCAAAGAATCCAGAGATTTAATCCTTGGGAAGATTTGAAGTTAGCGGGCTATATAGTGCTCAGCCCTTAAAAGGGTCTGCTTTCTTTAGTATGTGGCTGGAAAGAGCCTGTGGGTTGTTTTTTTCTCTTCATGGAGAAATCTGTGGAAGAAGGTATCCTGACCTCATTGAACCAGTGTTCAAAGTTCTCCAGGAAAAGAGAAGCCTCAAGCTTGCTTCAGAGGTTGATTGATGAAGAGGTAGAGGCAGGGTGCAGAGAGCAGGAAGTAGCTGGCCAGAGGGGAGCCCACAGGCCCAGGGGAGTTTCTTATCACAGTGAGATTAGTAGCAGGATATTGCAGCCTTGCCCAAGCACAGCAGAAAGGAGAGGCGGAGAGATGAATTCCAGGCCAGTGGATTGGGAAGTGGTGCCAGACCAGAGCAGGCAAGAGGGGACATGACTGTGGTCAGAGCATGGATCACATCACCTGATGTGGTGGTTTCAATGTGAATGACTCCCATAGGCTTATATGTTTGAATGCTTAGTCCCATGTTGATGAACCGTTTGGAAAGATTGGGGGTATGGCCTTATTGGGGGCAGTGTGTCACTCAGTGTGAGCTTTAAGGTTTCAAAAGCTCATGCAAGGCCCAGTCTCTCTCTCTCTCTCCTTCTCTCTCTTCTCCTCTCTTTCTCCCTCTCTCCTCTCCCTCCATCTTTGTTGCTTGTCCTTAGATCAGAATGGAAAGCTCTCAGCTCTTGGTCCAGCACCATGCCCGTCTGTGCCCCTCTGTGATCATGGACTAAGCCCATAATCAAATGGTTCATCTTCTAAGAGTTACTTTGGCCATGGTGTGTACAACTATAGAACAGTGACTCAGACCCCCCAGTTCAACATTCCTGGAGCAGCTGGAATGAGAGGGAGGCATGCTATCTGAAGAGGTCTCTTATATGTGCTCACAGTGGGCAGACTCATTCTCATTTGAGAAGAGCAGCTGTTTAAGGTGCTGAGAAGAGAGAGTTGAATGACGCCTGGACCAAGAGAATTAAGATGTGTAAGAGAGAGAGAAGAGATAGAATAAGTTGGCTGTAGCATGCTCTCTTAGATGATGGCAATGGGTAAAGGATCCCTACCCAGTTACATCTGGAAGACAGACGGAGAGAAAAGCAGTCTGAATTAAGGTTTGACAGTCCCAGACCTTACCACTTGTGTGACCTCAGCCAACAGAATGAACTTCAAGGAGCCCAGTTTCTCTCCTGCTGATTAGGAGATAGGATGCCTGGCTTTCGTGCCCCAGCTGCAGTGTGGATCTGAGGAAACGCACCGGGAAGCAAGAAGACTACACATATCCAGGACAAAACTTAGTTGTGTCTTAATCCAGGTCCTCACCTGTCAGAATAAATGTTCATTTTTGCTACATGCCTCCACATTCTTAAAGGTTCCTGTTGCAAGTATGTTCTAAAAGACACACCCAACTAGGCATTACCAGGAATGGGGAACAATAATAAAAAATCGTTGGCTTCTATCGTTACCCAGGAAACATGGATGGCAGCTATGCTCACCTCTGTACTAGAAATTCTACACAGCCTCCAGGAAACATGCTGAAGAGCTGCTACCATTGTTCAGAACTGATTAGTGCTGCCATTGCATGAAGTCATGAAGTCATATGCTAAATTTCTCCCGCAATGGACTACCCTAGAGGCAGACAGAAAGCTGAGAGCAACTCACTGTTGTGTTTTTAGTGTGAGACGAAGGCTCTGGATTTCTTTGGTGGAATCGAAGCAAACATTAGAGAGTAGAGGAAGGAGGGAAGAGGAGTCTTACCGTAAGTCCTCAAATCTCAGCCGGCACAAGTGTGGAGTGACAAAGCTGGGGCAGTTGCCACCGAGGAAAGGCCTGAGCCTACTGCTTTGGGATAATGTTAAAGCCACTTGGTGAAAGGTACTTTACATGAATGCCTTTGTGAAAGAAGGAAAATGTGTGCTTTGTCCTTGGTACCTGTGGTTGGTAGGACAGTCTATGTACTGCTCTTCGGAGCTGGAAGATGTTAGTGGAAATGAGGAGTAAGTCCATAGAAGGGAGACACATTCTTAGGTGACTTTAAATTGGTGGTTGTACTGGATTATTGGAGTAGGCTTTGTATACTCACACTGTCTTTGTAAGTGGATGAGGGAGGAAGAAGAATAATTAGTGTCAGGGAGATACTATGTGAGAAAGATTCAGCCACCATTGCTGTCTTTGAAGATGAAGAAGGAGGCCACAAGCCAAGGAATGTGAGTAGCTTCTAGAATCTGGGGAAGGCAAGGAAATTAATTCTCCCTCAGAGCTTCCGGAAGGAGCCCAGCTAGGCTGACACTTTGATTTTAGTCCAGCGGGACTCACTTCAGACTTCTGACATCCAGAGCTGTTGAGTTGACAATTTCAGGAGTTTGAAGCCTCTGAAACTGTGGACATTTGTGTTGGATGTGGGTAGGAGATGAATACAATTTCAGCATGACCTCAGAGGGAGACTGTGTCCTTTTTGGTCACTAGTGAGGACCTGTCCACATTCGGATGCTTTTAAGTGGGGCTAACTTAATGGCATGTGGAGGGGAGGATGTGATGCCCAGGATATGAATGTAAAAGAAGTTGCCATGAGTTTGAGCAGTGTACTGTCACAGGCCATTCTGGGTCGCACTGTACTTCTCTCTCTCTGTCCCGTTTATTCTGAGCAGACCCTTCTTAATGGTAAAGGAGCCCATCTGCAGCTAGCCAGACTGACGACCAAAGTTGGCAGAATCATTTAGAATTTCTTGGAGAGGTTGAACTTATTTGCAGGTGTCTCTGAATGCTAAGATTCCAGAGACACCCCTCCCCCCAACCCCTAACCAGACTTGATTCCGACCCTTTGACCTGATGCTGCAGATATGAAGTGGGAACATCTCAGGTGGGTAGGTGATGTGCATTGTGTTTTCAGTCCCTACCCAATGGGTGAATTTCTATCTTTGCATCTCTCTCCAGCCTGGTGTGCATCTCACTACAATATGACACCTCCCTTCCAGAATTAGATCCCTTTTATTCTGTTTTGAATATTTCTTAAAAGTTTCCAAAACAAATACGGGTGTGTGTAGCATTTTCTTTTCCAAACAAACCTAAGGCCCCTTTCTCCAAATGGGAAGGAAACTAAGATGCTGCCAAGTCAGCATGTCCAGTTGAGGTGATGAGAGCCTCTGCTGCCTTAATGAGTGTGGAGCCTTCAGCCTCTGAGGAAAGGCACTTTGGCCTGAGCTCACACAGTGCCCATTATAGCCTCAGAGAGGCCTTAGGTCTTCCAGAGGATGTCCCAGCCATCCGGGCCTGGCACCACCGCGGCTGACACCAGCTCACTCTTCTCTGTCCGTCCCAGCTCTGAGAAGTACATATTTTGAGGCATGGTTCTTTGAACTTTGGTTCTGTGCTTATATAGCTAGATTGTTCTTATAGTTCAATGTTCTTTGCAATAAAATTAGTTTTGGAAGCATTCTTTTTTTCTTTCTTAAGCCAAGCTGAGCTAAGTCATTGTTGATAAAGTCTCACACTGTAAGAGCCCATTCTGATTTTGTACATCCGCAGACGGCTACATCACACTCAAAGCTCCAGATAGCTAGTGGTTACACAGCTTGTATCTGATGTGGCTTTGGAATTGTTCAGCTCTAGAGCCTTCTTTGGGGTTGAGTGTAGGGAAGAGAGAGAGAGAGAGAGAGAGAGAGAGAGAGAGAGAGAGAGAGAGAGAGAGAGAGAGAGAGAGAGAGAGAGAGAGAAGCTATAAAAAGCACTCTCTCGGTCTCTCTCTCCTAAATCTGTGGGATTGTAGTAAAACAAAAAGCTGTTAAGAGCCACAATAGCTTTACATCTTTCTAATACCTTACCTAGAAACAAGCTCTGAGCCCAGCATGATGATAATTAGAGTTTACAGCATATTTAATTTCTGCATTAGAAACCACGCTAATCATGATTGCTCAAGGCTACATAGTGCAGAACAATGGCATGGAAACGTGCTTTGTAAAAGGAAGCCCTGGACTGTAGCTGGACATAGAAATCTTAAAGGAAAAAGAAAAGCAAACCTAAAACACTCAAACCTGGATTAATAAAGATGTGTGCTAATAAGGCTATTAAAAAGTTCCTTATTACTTATCAGCCTCATCAGAACAATGCTCTTCAGACACTCCTGCTGTCCTATACAGGGGCCTTTGATGCTTTGTGGCAGTCTCAGTCTTAGGAAACCATTCAACTCACTGGAACCTACACCAACCACAGCCTTGGGAAGGCCTTCAGAGTGACTTTCCCTTCTGCTAATCTTTATCCCTCTGTCTCTGCCCTATGAGATTTAGGGAGAACCAGGTGCTGGGAAGATGGCTCACTGGATATAACACTTTCCCACACAAGTAGAACCAGCGTTCAGATCTCCAGCGCCCTCATATAAGTGGGCAACCTGCCTATAATGCCAGCACTGAGAGGCAGACAAAGCCTCAGCGCAAGGCAGCTAGCTAGAGAACCATGACTGGAACTCTGGGAACAGGGAGAGACCCTACATCAGGGCAGCAAGTGGAGATGATGGAGGAAGATGCCTGGTTTCAGCCTCTGGCCTCCACATGCATGCACACATGTGGACAAGTCTCCTCCATGGCACGACATATACCGTGTGGTCCCTGCCTCCCCCACTGCAAGCTCCAAGCTGTGCATGCCTTTGCTGAGATGAGCCAGGAGAAGTGGTGATAACCATAGCAGTTCAGCTTCATAGATTTAAACCAGCGCTTTAAAAAGCAGTTATTGTATTCACAAAGGAAAAAAAAAACTGCTAATAATTAAAAATACACAAGGAAAATTCACATTTTAGAATTTTTTCAGGCTCTTAAGATTTTTTTTTTACCCTCCTTCAGCCTGCCCTGAAATGTCATTTTCCCCCCATGTCAGGCCACCATTGTGTCTATTTTCATAGAAGGTGATGGACTGATTTCCATATGTCATCTCATCCTTTCTGAGTGTACAGGGCCTTTTTCCGGCTTGATACAATTTGGATCGTTATTAATTTCATCTCTTATTTAAAAACCTCATCTTTCTTTGAATGTGAATGTGTTCATTTCCCCCAATGCCTATTCTGTCGACTCTAATTGCTGTTTCTTCAACCCGGGGTCATCTTCATTAGTTTAATTACTATTGCAGCCTCTTTCCTAAATGCACTAATAGCACGGAGGTGACTTATTTCCATGCTCTGTCATGAAATAAGAAGTGTGTGTGTGTGGGGGGGGGGAATCACGAAATAAGACTGAAAAACATTGTTGTTGTTGTTATTGTTTTTGAGTTACCTATTCAGGGGTGATTTACACCCAACCCCATACCTAGGTATCAGACTTAGGTGTGAGGGGCTAAAGTAGGCACACAGGACCACGCAGTGGTTACTTAAGGCAGTCAATAGCAGAAAGAGCCACAGTCCTCAGGGAAAACAGAACCTTCAGGGTAAGCAAACACGCACACTTCCTTTCTAACAGGGCTCCACGTAGCCAGAGGCCTGCACCAAGAACTAGGTAGTACCTAGAGGGTGTGGGGATCAGGTTCAGATGGACCAAAGCATGTGGTGTCTTTGTTATGACCTAATGTCCCTGACCCCTCTATTGCTGGTCATTTCCCTCCAAATATCTGATGGAAACAGCTAGAGAGAGGATTTTTCTGTGCTCATAGTTTGTAGGGGTACAGTTAGTCCATCACGGCAGGGAAGACATGGGAGTCCATGGGTGTAGAATCCTGCCTCTTGGACTTCTCGTTCCATGGTGGATACCAGGAAGCAGAGGAGCTAGATCAGAAGCTTTTAGACTGCAGCCCTTTGGGAGTGCAACCCAACAATCCTCCAAACTAAAGTTTCCATGAGTAGTGTCATGAGGTAAAGTGTTCAAAGGCCTGACTGAGCCTAGAAGGAACACTTCACATGCAATGCCTAACTGTAATGAATTCCTCATGTATGACCTGCCAGGCTGGCTCTGGGCCACTGGGGACCATAATGGTACAAGAGGAGGGTCCTTACAGTGTCCCTCTAAGGTCTTACATATCGTTTATAAAGGCCATCCTCCTGGAGAGGTGTCAACTATTGAGGTGGAACCAAATTCCCAGGCTGGCTGGGGCCGGTCTCTGAGCTCCTCCTTGTCACGCCCATTTTCTAGATCCAGGAAGTTGAGGTAGGCTCATTTGCCTTGAGGTAGTTTTAAGTGTTGCTTCTTAACTTTCACTTAATACCACCTGTCCTAGTTGACCTTAATTGTCAACTTGACACAACCTAGAGTCATCCGGGAGGAAATCCTGGATGGAGTAACTTACTCGATCAGATTGGCCCATGGGTGTTTCTGTTGAGGACTGTCTTGACTATTAATCAATGAGGAAGACCTAGCCACTGTGAGTGCCACCATCCCTACGCAGGTAGTGCTGGGCTACATAAGCCAAGAGTGAGCCAACAGGCATCATTTATCCATCCACAGTTTCTGCCTCAAATCCTGCCCTGACTTCCCTCAATGATAAGTTGTTACCTGGAATTATAAGTCAAATAAATCCTTTCCTGAGTTGCCTAGGGTCATGGCATAGCACGTCACTGCAACCTAAAAGAAACCTAGAATGTCACCCTTCCTCCACCAAGGCATCTAGTCTGTAGAGGTCTTAACCTGTGGTCTAGAGAGCCCTTGGCTCTAAGGCCTTTATAGAGGATCTGAAAAGTCAAAGCTATTTTTGCAACGTGAAGACATTCGTTTGCTCCTCTGATTATCACTCGAATGTTCAGGCAAAAGCTTTACCGGTGAGAATTTTGATCCAGTCTTCAGGAAACACATTGTCAAGTTTTAATGTCTGCCAATCAGAAACCTTAATAGTTATCCAAGAAACTACTGCACTCTTTCCCCGTTCCACATCCATTTCTGGGTTTTCTTTGTATAATGTAAGCGAAGGACACAGCACAACAGATTGGGAGCGAGAGGTATGGTACTCTAGCTGATTTCAGTTAAGACGGGCATGAGAAGACTGTCAAAAATGTGAAATGCTGGTCTTTCCCATTGTTCCCTCACAGGAAAAATATAGTTTTAACACAAACATGTCATTTATGTTAATGTAATATGCATATTGCTCTTTAAAAATAAATGAATAAATGCTTCTGAAGTTATCTGTAATATGTAACTGGGTAGATATAATTGACATAAGCAAAATATTCCAGCTGCCATTAATTTACTTTTTTATTTGAGACGGTTTCTCTGTGTAGCTTTGGAGCCTGTCCTGGAACTCACTCTGTAGACCAGACTGACCTCAAACTCATAGAGCTCTCCTCTGCCTCCTGGATGCTGGCATAAAAGGTATGTGCTACCACTGCCCGGCACCTTAAGTTTTAAGACTGTAAGGAGATGCAGGCTGAGGGTGTAGCTCAGCAATAGGATATGTGCCTAGTTGTGGGAAACCCCTGGTCAATACCCTGAGTAAAAGAAAGAAAAGGGAAAATGTAAGCAGAAAAGTTCAGGCCTATCTTGAACTGGTAGAGATCTTCCTGGGAGTAAAGGCTTTCAAGACCATACCCAGATCAGAATCTGGGTTTTAAGGTAAGCACTTAGTTAGACGCTGGTCTGTGATCCTTAGGCAGAGGTAAGTGTGAAACTACCCTTGTCTACACAGTGAGTTCCAGGGCTACCCAAACATCACTGTCCACCCAACCCAAAATACACATCCTAAGGTAATGTAAAACTTCCACTCATTTTAATAAGCAATTTATCCCATAAAATTAGACATTGATAACAAAAGTAACTTTTAAGATGTATTTGTGGGCTGGGGACAGCTCGATTGGAAAGTGCTTGCCGGGAAAACATGAGAACCTGAGTTTGATCCCTAGCACCTAGAACCCCATGCAAAGCAAGGCTCACCAGCTTCTGCTTTTGTAAGTCCAGCACTGGAGACATGGGGACAGGAGTGGAGGAAGACCCCTGGAGTTGACCTCTGGCCTCTACACGCGCGCGCACACACACACACACACACACACACACACACACACACACACACACACGTAGTACGAGGTTTCTGGCCCGGACTTTCGGGCCTACCTCAAGGTTTAGGACCCACAGACCAGCAGACCCACAGTCTCACAGAGACACAGAGACACACAGATGCACACGATAGTTTTAGGCTGTTCGGCCTAAGGCCCAGGCATATAATTTGCTAGCTCTCTACCCTTCATCTAACCCATCATTCTTCCTGTTCAGCCATGCGGCTCGGTACCTTTTCTTAGAGCTGCATAGTTGTTCTCTGCTTCTTCCAGCCTCTCTCTGGCGTTCTGCTCTGAGCTTCCTGTTCTCAGAGTTCCTCTTAGTCTGGTAGCCCCGCCCACACTTCCTGCCTGCCTTTGGCCAATCAGCGCTTTTTATTAAACCAGTGGGTGGGACAATTATTTACCATGAAACAACACAATTCCTTACACACACACACATACACACATACACACACACACACACGCGGAGAAAGAAGAGCTACCTAATTCTTTTTACATATGCACTAACTGAATTTCCCTGAGTTGAATGTCTAATGCAAGCCTTCTATAAACATGTGGGAGACATTTAGTTACTGTTTACTTTCTTTTTATAAAATGTCTCAGGTTGCCGATTAATAAAGGCAAGCAGTGCTGCCCTTTTGGCCTAATGAGCACCAAGTTTTACAAACATCGCTGCATTGGGTCCTTTGTCCCTTCAAATAAAAGCTCCCTGGCACTGGCTCCAGAGAGGAGCCAGGAGATGTGACAGGGTTTCCCCAGTTGGTGACCTGGCAAGGTGGAAACTGTCTGGCTGTGCATCTGTATGATGAAGCCCTCAGGTCGGAAGTGAAACCTGTGAGGGGCATGGGAATCTTGGTTCAGTCCAGTTGCTGCAGATTGGATTTCTGTCTGGAGATAGGGCAGGTGTGCTGGCTTTAGATGAAGGGAGTTTCAGATGAGAATCCAGTGTAGAGGGATGTGGACCAGAAGTCCAGTGTCCTGTTTTTTTCCACCCCTCCCTCATTCCCCCCCCCCTTTACTCACCCTTTTCTTCCTTCTCTTAAATCCTGGATTTATCAACCAAGCTTCATGGTGTTTTTGAGACCTTTATTACAGAAGAATTCCTCACCTAGGGATGGGATTGGGGTGGTGCCTAGAGTTTACAGTGTAACATTTGTATACTATTTTATACTATTCAAAAAAGGACTCTGAGGTAGAGATGTCAGGAGCACCTAAGATCATGTGATTTGGAGTGAAGATACCTTACTTTATTCCATTTCTTATCAGTACAAAGCCTCTATGGATGTGTGCCTGGGCTTCAGTCTCTGGCCCAAGTTCAAAGCACATCCCCAGGAGACATAGTTTACTCCTTAGGTTGGAACTCTCAACTATTTCTTAGAAGGTTCTGGACACACAGCATGCTTCCCGATCACTGTGGGCCAGGTACATATTTATGGGCCATCCTATGTCCTTGATTTTCCTTATAGCATTATTTCTTGAAAAACGTTTTCCAGGTTCTACATGACCTATTTATAGATGAGATTTTAGAGCATGAAGCCTTCTGTAATTGGATACTGTCTGTGTCATATTTTAGTATATGCACTTTTATTGTTACTTCTTTCAAATAGATGATGTTACTAATATTTGAAGTGTTCAAATATTATCTGACACGAGAGTCTTAAAGACAAACTTTAGCTTGGTATGGTAGCTCGTGCCTCCAGTACTTGGGAGGCAGGTAGGGTCAGGCAGATCTCTATAAATTTGAGTCAAGATGGGCTATGAGACTCTGTCTCAAAAATCAAAACCCACCCACTCAAACAAACAAACAAAAGACAAAACTGTATTTTAAACAGCTTTGTTGTATTTTTTTATTACATATAGGGAGCCTCCTCTGCCCTTACTAAAGACACATTATGGGATCATTTTTTTTCTTATTAAAAATCTTCTGCACAAAACCAAAATCTCCTTGTACTCAAATTTTAAGTAAAATGTACTTTTTTCCTTTTTTTTTTTTATATAAACAATTCATGCTATACTCCATTGCTTATCAGCTCACATACTGTTTATAGGAAAGAGAACTATCACAATGCCTATTTCTTATTTTTATTTAGTTTTGTTGAGACATGAATTCATGGAAGTCAAGTTGGCCTCAGACAAAGTCTGTGTCTGGGGGATGGCCTTGAAATCCTGGTTCTTCTTCTCTAACCCCTCTCCCCCTGTCTCTGGCACTACAGTGTGCCACCAGTCCTGCTTTATGCCCCACTAGGGTTTGAACCAAGTCTTCCTGTATGCTAGGCTAGTACGTAAGGCTTTGATGAACAGGCAGGTCGGCAAGAAAGACCACAAGGAAGCATCCCATGTGCTTATCTTGCAATGGTGGAAGTCGGTTCTGCTAATCAGGGCTTTGCATCCTTGTCTGAAATTATCTGTCCCAGAGTTTGTGGAACTAGTCTGCCAGACAGAGCCTGCCAGTGGGAATCCTTGCTCCTGACTATGCACTACGGCTGGCAAGGTGATGTCCCAGCCACCCGGAACAAACTGTTCTTTTCTCTGCTATGGTCGGTATATTCTCCCCTACAGGCTTATATTTTCACTTGTTAGTGTGGACATTTAACTGTTATGAATTTTTTCGCTTAAGCGTTTGGGTTTTGTTGTTGTTGTTGTTGCTTGGTTTTGTTTCTGGGGTGAGTATTAATTAGCCCAGGCTGGCTTTGAAGCTGCGATATAGCCAGCAACGTCCTTGAACCCCTGACTTTCTTCTCCTTCCAAGATCTTAGATTACAGTCCCTTGTGGGATAGTTTGTGTTGACAATTCAACACCTTTCAAATAATTATTTTTACTCCAATTTTCTGAAGTAACCATATACAATGTGACAATTCTCAACTTTAAAAATTATTAGTATTATTGTATATGTGCACGTGTGTGTGTTTAGCAGAGCAGGCATACAGGTGTCAGAGGATAACTGTGGGATTGGTCAGACTTCAGATCTCCAGGCTTTGCCCAGCAAGCATCTTTACATGCTGAGCCACTGTGTAGACCCTGGTATTTTTCTAAAAGGAAAGCTTTCATTTTAGGAGGTAGAAATGGAGAAACAGTGACCTTTAATTTTGAAAGCATTTGAATTTAAGTTCATAAAAGGTGAGGATGCCAGGATTGCAACTTGTTCCCAACCAATATGCCTTCAAGGGCAAAACTTGTCCCTTGTTTTTCTAATGTGTCAAACAATTTATTCAAGACCCTGATGAACAGCAAAAATATACTTATAAATCTTTGGAGCTTTAAAGGCTTTGAAATTAAATATTTAATTAGTGTGATGATGTTTAAATATGGTAATGCTGTCTGCAGTACCTAGAGGACAGAGGATTCTGTTTCTCTCTCAAATGCACATAAAAGGGTTGTGACTGCACAATTGTACTGGGCGCATTCAACAAAAATAAATACAGCTATGCATCAAACTCCACAAATACCCCCATAGAATCTATTGTTAGAGCATACGGATGCCCCTCACTGTAAGAACAATCAAACCGAAAACACCAGGACATTTTTTTCTTCACTCAGTGACAGAAGTTTGAGCTTCGTCTCTTAGGATAATATAAGGAGAACCTGGAAGGGAGAGGGGCCGTTCCTAGGTCTTCAGAGGGAAACAGGGAGATATCTTGGATCTGGCCAGTTCCTTCATGGCTTCTTTGTCTTTGCAGATGAGAAAGAGAGCGAATGTCTGGCATTGCAGGTATTGCTGTTGCATAAGTCATTTTGAAGCGACATTCAATTTAATGTTTAGTCTTTAAAAGGGAAGATTTTAATAATGTAATATAGTACTGATGCTTTCTATTTTGACTTTTTCATATATGTAATGTATTTTGATAATATTCTTCCCCTTATTCTCTCTTACCTTTCCTCTTCCCAATCATTCTCCCATTCTAGTTTCATGTTTTTTTATCTATCTCTCTCTGAACAGTGAGTTTAAGTAGAGTTACTCACAAGCATATAAACAAGAAGATTTTTACAGTTGCATGGGCAACTTAGTGGCTACACAATTGAAGAAAATATCTCTTCTTCCCCTAGCAACCATTAACTGCCTATAGATCCTCAGAGAGGGGTGGAGCCTCATAGACCACCATGCTCCCAGCAACTGCTATTGTTTATGATTAATTTTAAGAAGCAATTTGACCTCTTTAGTTATTAGAGCTATGATTGACACTTGTACATCATCTACAGAACTGATAGTCAGACTTGATAGAGGTGGCTCCATGAGTAAAGCTCTTAATGTGCAATCATAAGGACCTAAGTTTGGATCTCCAGCTCCCATGCAAAACCCAAGCACAATGACATTGCAGGAGAATTCTTTGCTCTGCCTTCCTCTGTGCCAATAAAGCTTACCTTGAATCAGAGGGTAGTGCTGGCTACTAGCTGACCAAAATTAGTCATCGAGGTTTTGGAGGACCAAGGACATATAGAGAGACACTGGAAGTAGTAGGGAAAATCTTAGAAAGATGCACTTTTTTTTTTTTTTGGATGAAGGAGGGGGACAGAGAAGTCACTGGTAGCTTCTCTGCCACTTCTCTGATCAATCAGGTTTTAACCTTATATCTGTCTCCTGGGTTTTTATTAACAATAGAAAATTTAGATAATTGTTGCATAAAGACATGGGTTTATAACCCCAGGGCTGGGTGGGGAGAAAAGCAGGTGGATCCCATAGCTTCCTGGATGGCCAGTCTGACCTAAACAGCAAACCCCATGTTCAGTGAGAGAGTTTGACTCAAAAAATCAGGTGGAGAGAGGCGCAGGAAGACAGGTGACATTGGCCTCTGGTCTCCCCAAACACATGCTTAGGTGAGCACACCCCCTTCTACATGCATGCGAACATATATGCACACGTATGCAGACACCACAGTCACACGCATGTGCATAAACAGTCCCTGCTGAGAACAATATTATAATTGGCCTGGATCACCGTGTAACAAATGGTTTCTTCTCCTGAGAGTATACTGTACCTGGCTTATAGAATTATTAAAAGTTGGGAGCTTGATTTTAACCACGATGTCAGCTCTGTTTCTACAAGCTTACTGATGATTGAACTGTGTGGGAAAGACTCAAAAGCTTCCCTACAAAGGACATCAAGACAGGTGACTCCTTCCAGGCCTGGCTCTGAGCTGTTGGAGAGGATTAATATAAGATAAGATTAAGGGAGTTCTCCTGTTTATTAACAGCCCCCAACCCAAGGGCTTTGCGATTGATTGTTTCCAACATTGTTAATCTTTTGGAGGCAAGCGCTTTAAGAATAAAGAACTAAATGCTTCAACTTTAGAAAGAAAGATGGCTCAGAAAGATGGCTCTGGTATGGCTCAGGTTTAAATTGGCTCAGGCCTGTCTGGTGTCATTGATGTACTCAATTCCTGAGGTTTTCAACACCAGCTCCTGCTGGCTCCCATAGGTGAGTGGGCGGAGCTTTTTACAGCTGCATTCGCAGTACACCACCTTGGTAGACTAAAATCAAGCTATGCTATTTACACCAAGGCAATTGGCAAAGACTATAAATCCTCCTCCAGGCCCCCAGGGAACCAATGTGCTGTTTAAAACATTTACCAACCTACTAGTGCTTTAAAAGCATGAGGTGATAAATTTGTGACTTTAGGATCTTAAATGCCATCTACCGAGGTGCCATCACAAAGGAAATCGATGCCTTGAACCTTTTTCTTCCTTTTGAGAAATCATAGCTTTATCCAGACTACCTTTTACCCAAGCATTAATCAAACCTACCTTCCCTCACACTAAGGAGGAGAATTTTAGCCTGAGTTAGAATAAATATGTCTTTGAGTATATTTCAAAATGTTTGTTTGATTTAATGGCTTCTTCTGGAGAGAGGCCTGTCTGCAGTCTGGGAGAGCCCTGCACAGTTACCAAGGTTATTTCTTCAGGCTGCTTCTTGCCTGGTACTCAGAGAGGCTGGCCAGTGACTGACAAGATGCTTGCCCCTCCCCCTTTGTTTGTTTTATTTTTAAGCTAACACTTGCTCTTTGGAAAAATTACTTAAAGATAGCTCAGACAGGAAAATAAATGTTTTTCTTCACTACTTACTGAGACTCTGTAGAGCATTATAATTCCTCCTGAGGCTAACTGCTTAGTAGGGATGACATTCTGTTAAAAAAAAAAAAAAAGTCATGTTTAAATAAAATAGGCAGAGCTAAATATAATGTTTTTCCACATAGAAAGATAAGAAAGAGTCCTGTGGCTGAGGAAATACCACTTTAAATATGCTTTGAGAGTTGATTTATAGAATTATTTCAAATGGGAATATCATTGCCATCAAATCTGCTGTTAGCAGTGATTTATAAGTGGGAAAATCTACTTATTGATGTAACTATTTGGCAATTCTTTTAAGTCAACGTGTGACTTAGCCAGTTAGGTTCTGGTATTCAGATATAGCTGTTATCAAGACTCCCCCCCCCCCCCCACCACCTCCTAAGCATACTTGGAATTCTCCAACCCTCTGGGATGGGAAGAGTAATCTTTGGCTTTCATTTCTCACCTGTGGTTCCCCTTTCTGTGAGATGTACCTTAGCACTCGGTGAGAGAGCAGATGTTCCTTCTGTGAACTGTAGACTTGGTGGGGATGATGGAACTTTCCCGTGCAATCTGAGTGTGAACCTACTTTGTCTGGGGCTAGTCTATTCCTTTTAACCCTTGACTCAAACCCAGAAGTAGACAAATCTTATTTCTAAAATATTTATCCTCTGCACTTGCAAGACTTCTTCCTTCCTTCCTTCCTTCCTTCCTTCCTTCCTTCCTTCCTTCCTCCCTCCCTCCCCCTCCCTCCCTCCCTCCCTCTCTCTCTCCTTCTTTCTCTCTTTCTCTCTCTCTTCCTTCCTTCCTTCCTTCCTTCCTTCCTTCCTTCCTTCCTCCCTCCCTCCCTCCCTCCCTCCCTCCCTCTCTCTCTCCTTCTTTCTCTCTTTCTCCTCTCTTTCTTTCTTCCTTCCTTCCTTCCTTCCTTCCTTCCTTCCTTCCTTCCTTCCTTTCTTCTTCTTCTTCTTTCTTTCCTTCTTTCTTCTTCTTTCTTTCTTTCTTTCTTTCTTTCTCTTTCTTTCTTTCTTTCTTTCTTTCTTTCTTTCTTTCTTTCTTTTATTAATGCCAGGAGAACATCTATCATCTAACTGACTTTTCTATTTCTTCTACACAGAAATCCAGCTAATAGAGATAGTTACCCTTGGCTATACATTGCACCACTTTAGGAGTCCCCGTAATGGGAACATTTGATTTTCAAATGTGGGATGTAGGGCCTGGACTTTAAAGTGTTCTGGGTCTCAACAGCAGCCACAGAACCAGAATTCTGCAGAGGCCTCATATCAGAGTCCACCTCCTGACTCTTCTGGAAATTTTTAAAATAGGTAAAGCAAATGGAACTGTTCGGAACAACATGTAGAATAAAAATAAAATAAAACACCATGCAAGTCGTGCCATCGTCATTATGGAAATTAAGTCAGCTTGGTCCTCAAATGCCTGGTTATCAGAACAGAGGTGACAACCCTCCTCCTTCAAGTGCCTATGGTTGTCCCCAAATGTGCCAAATGGTGATGAGTGGCACAGATTTTATACAGCACCAGCCCCACCTTGCCAGCTGAAAGCCAGTTTCTCCAGGCAGAATGCTTTGTACTATTTTTAGGCTTGAACTTCTTTAAACTGGAATTAAACCAGGTAGGAAGGAAGTCTTGAGACACATGTGCTAGAACTGTAGTGGTTCCTGAGGAAATTTAATTATAACTTTAAAATTGAACCTAGGGGGTTGGGGATATAGCTCATTGCTTGTTTAGCATGGACAGTCCTGGGTTCCATTCCTAAGATAAACCAGACTTTGTGGCACATGCCTATCATTCCAACTAGGGAGATAGGGACAGATGGATCACAAATTCAAGACTATTATAAACTATATAATAATTGAAGATCAGTTTGGGCTCCATGAGACACCACACCCTTACCCCACCAGATAAGAAAAAGTTAAACTTAAGGAACAAAAAAATGTCAGTTTTTTCCTTTTGTGAGTCACAAAGGTTTTAGTTTCAGGACAGGTGGCAGGAGAGGGGAAGGAGTGACAAGAGGCCTCTTTTGCAAGCTTTGACCTCTAGGCAATAGTCTGTCAAGTCTCAGCTCCTAGGTTTCCTGTGTGTTTTTTTTTTAAAGAGTAACTCTTGAAGCATCTGAAAGAGCCCAGTTGCGGACTGGACTGGGCGTCTCCTTGCCACCACGGGAGGGAGGCAGGAATCTCATGGGAGGGGCTTCTAGATCCTAGGCCTGATTTTATTGTTGATGTTCTTTCATGAGCCATAAAAATACCTGTAATTTCAAAGATTGCCGTTGTATAGAACACATGCTCCGACTCCAAAAGAAATCAGATGAGGTTCAAGAAAATACATCCCCTATTGATGGGAGAGTAGATTTTAAATGTCCGTACCACACAACAAGCGAAGAAGTATTCGAGTTGACTATTACTAGTTTGATGCAACCATTTCATATGGAGTTCATGTAACAGGATGTTATAGACAATACGTACACTATTTACTCATTGTACTTAGGAGAAGCTGGGGAGAAAATGCAGGATCTAGAATCTCCTCAAATATACAGTCAAAAATACTAAAAACATGTGAGTAAAACTAGAAACCATAAGGCAATTAATTTAGAAATGATTTTAATAGTATAATCCTGGAATGAAATGATCTAGTAACACAGGTACATCCTATAAACTTTGTTAACAATGATGAATAATAATAATGGCACATTAGAGCACTTATAGTATGATTCAATCTATATAAGATTCATATAAAGGCAGAAAGTATTCCCCACTTTGTGGTCTTTTTCATCTAAAGAAATAGATCTGGCCCCTAACCCGACAGCACATCGGTGCCATCTGATGCCTTGCCTGGGAGAAAGGCAAGTTGTCTAATTTTAATAGTGCATTAAAGCACATTTGACCCCTTTGGGTTAGGCCAACAAGGCAGAGGAGACAAAAGGACAGCAGCTCACCTTGTAAGAATAATTCTCAGCTGGGAAGATGGCTCAGTGCTTCCATGCAAGAATGAGGGAGGGCCCTTATCTGTAATCCCAGGCCTCCACATGTCCCTGAGACCCAGCAAATTATGAAGAACTAAAACAACCTATGGCAAACCCAGTCAACACTGACTTCTGACTTCCACCGGCAAGTACACCCACATCTACACACCACACACATACACACATACACACCTCACACAGACATACACACCACACAAATATGCACACACACACACCACACTCACACACACATGCACACACACAGACACTGATAATAATAGAAAATTTTTCTCACTGCAATGGTTATGTTATTCATGTAATTTAGAAAGAAGACAAAGCATTTTTCTTCTAGATGATTTCTCTAGGGAAAAGGAAGTATTTGTTGATTGTTTGAATAGTAAAAGGTACTACTTATTCACCATCTCATTTCTACTCAACATTTTGAGTAGAAAAATGCTATTTTTTTCCAATTGGTGTCCTTATGTGGCAGTGACAGGGTAAGGTTTGTTAATATAATGAAAAGCTCTTTTGTTTATGTGACTATGGTGCTGTTTTGTTTAAATTAGAAAATAATCATTTAGGGTTTTTGTAGTAAGAGGTTTCCGTCCTGGACTTTCGGGCCTAGCCTCTAGGTTTTGACCTGCAGACCCACAGACCTGCAGAGACACACAGATGCTTACAATAGTTTCAGGCTGATCGGCCTAAGGCCCAGGCATATAACTTGCTAACTCTTTACCCTTAATCTAACCCATGACTCTTATCCTGTCCAGCCATGCTGCTCGGTACCTTTTCTCAGGGCAGCATAGTTGTCCTGTGCATCTTCTGGCTTCTCTCTGGCATTCTGCTCTGTTCCACTTGTTCCTAGAATCTTCTCAGTCTGGTAGCCTCGCCCCCTTCCTGTCTGTCTTTGGCCAATCAGAGCTTTTTATTAAACTCATAGGCAACAGCAATTATTTACAATGAAACAACCTAATCCCCCTACAGGTTTTGTTTTTTTTAAAGATTTATTTATTCATCTATATATGAATGCTCTGTCTTCATGCACACCAGAAGAAGGAATCTGATCCCATTACAAGTGATGGTGAGCCACCATATGGGTGCTGGGAATTGAACTCAGGACCTCTGGAAGAGCAGCCAGTGCTCTTAACGGCTGAGCCATCTCCCCAGCCCATATAGCTGTTTCTTTTATTGCATTTTTTTTATGTTTCCCCAAGAAAGGGGTGGTTCCGGGTTATCTCTTTCCAACGTAAATTCTGTTTTTTGTTATTGAGTTTGTGTGTGTGTGTGTGTGTGTGTGTGTGTGTGTGTGTGTCGTTTGTTGCTATTATTATTATTTTTATTATTATTATTTTGTTTTGTTCTGGTTTTGCTTTTCTATGTGTATCCTTGGATGTCCTAGAACTCATTCTATATATCTTGAAGCCCAAGAAGACTTTCCCCACCCCTCTAAGTTGTCGGGTTTGTAAATGCCACCGGACAAATGGAAGTGATTTAATTGTCAAGCTGCGTAGTTAATAGATGCAGAGATTGAACCCATTAGATAGTGTCTCAGAGACATCTTTGTTGTTTAGAAAATAAATGTCACTGTCCCACAGGTCACAACTAGAAATAAATTTCCAAATAGAGTTGGGACCATCCTAGAGCTGAGCGTATTTCCCCAATTTCCAGCTTCTTGATGGAATTCAGAGGAGACCTAAGGGACTTCCCTGTCTCAAAGTCACTTCCATTTCTAAAAGATGCTGATTAAGTGGGGGAACTTTTGTATTCATCAATAAGTATGAGTCAAACCAGAGGATATAGAGAGGAGGCCCCAATTGACGGCAACTCTGTTAACAAGTGATCTGGAAATACATGAAAAAAACAAACAAACAAACAAACCCATAAAACATGGTTCCAAGGTATTCTCAGATACTGGAAAACAATCAGGTTCTACTGGAAAAAAGAAAGAATGGTTAGGATTGGTTGTACAAACAGGATGATCTTGGTTTGGGTTAACTGATTTTGAGGTCAGTATGGGTACCCATCAGAAATGTGCTGAACACAGTGGGGATCACAAGTTGGGGGGGGGAGTCGTTACCACACTTATCTCTCAGAGTCTCTTGACCTGCAATGTTCTCATTTTCATTTCCTGAAGTTTTAGGAAGACAAGGATCAAGGCTACCCAAGACTTCTACTCTGCTAACCTAACTAGGAAGAAAAATGAGAGATGATGCTTCTGATTTGACAAGAATTTAGCCTGAGGAGACAATCCATTTGGGTTGTCTCAAAGGAACTAGTTTAAAGTTCATACATTCTCATATATTCTATTATGATTCTATCATATCCTCTCCAGTAATGTAATAATTTACATTTCAGAGTGTCATGTATAAAGGACACAGCCTCTCTGGGTGACTCTATCCCTCTCTTCTCTAACTACAGACCCTGGTTGTACTGAGGGGCTCAAGCATCACTAATCTGAGACATTTTGGATATAGTTTGTTTTGACATCTATTTCAAGAGGAGCAAGACGTTTCAGCAAGAATGAATCTGAGCACAAATATTGTGATCACTGAAGTACAGGCCTATAATGAAAGGCTGTCTTAGGATTACTACTGCTGCAGTGGGACACCATGACAAAAGCAAGTTGGGGAGGAAAGGGTTTATTAGACTTACAATTCCTCATCACTGTCCATCACTGAAAAAAAAGTCAGGACAGGAACTCAAACAGGGCAGGAACCTGGAGCAGGAGCTGATGCAGCCCTGGAGGAGGGCTGCTTACTGGCTTGGTCAGCCGGCTTTCATATAGAAACTAAAACTGCCTGTCCAGGCTTGACCCCACCCACAATACCCACAGTGGGCCTGGCTCTTCCTCAGCAATCACTAATTAAGAAAATGCACTACAGGCTTGCTTTAGGCCCAATCTTCTGGAGGCCTTTTCGCTATTGAGGCTCCCTCCTCTCCAGGGACTCTACCTTGTATCAGTCAAGTTGACATAAAAGAAGCCAGGCCAGGGTCTAGGGAAGTGGCTTAGTGTACAAAGTACTTGCTATGCAAGCATGAGAATGTGAGTCCAGATCATAAGCACTCATGTAAAGGAAGTCAGGCATGGCTTTTTGCAATGTCTATAATACCAGCACTAAGAGGTGGAGGCAGGAAGATCCCTGGGACCCACTGGCCAGCCAGTCTAGTTGAAAGAATGAACTCCACGTTCAGTGACAAACCTTATGTCAAAAAAGTGATGGAGAATAATATTCTGATACCAAACTCTGTTATTTTGGGCAAGCAGACACAGGACAAGAATACTCTCTACATACAAATTATCAATCAACCAACCTGCCAACCTACTCTTGTATCTAGCTATATAAGTATGTATGCAAGTATGCACCTATCATCTGACTACCTATCATCTTTCTATCTGTCCATCCATCCATCCATCCATCCATCCATCCATCTCTCTATCTACCTAGGTACAGTGGAGACTCAGAAGGTCACTGTGGCCTACCTTCTCAGTCACTATGGATTGTAAACAGACTCTGAGAACTAACCAAACAGGCAAGAAAAGTCAAGTTTTACTTGTATAATAACTTAATTATGAAGTTTCTCAATGACTAAGTTCAATGAATGATTCTCACAAATACTTTGCAATGTACAGGAAAACCTGAGAAAAGAGATTGCTGTGTGTGTGTGTGTAAAAGTGACCCTAAATAACTAGAACAGCGAGGTATCAACAAAGAAACGCAGGAAAAATGTTTAAAGGCAACAGATACAACATTTCAGAGTGTTTTTTATATGTGTAAGGATCTTCTCAGCTAATAGAGTTTGAGACACACATCTGGAGCTGACAGCAGCTGTCTGCTTGCTCTGTAGGATGAGTGACAGCATAGGCTGAGTCTCCCATGCATCCTCTGCACACATGACTAGGACAACATGGAAATTCTTGCTTTTGTAACATTTAGAGTTTTGGGGTGCCTAGCTTTCCTCTTTCTCTTCCTTTCCTATTTCTCCAATCACTGCTGTCCCCCCAAAGCTTCAAGAGGTTAGGCACCCCTGCCCGCTAAGTGCCAATATTAGTGCATTGCTGATTTTATAAATATTTCTGCAAACTTGACTCCAGTGAGGCATAATCTTGACAAGTGAAGTCTCAGGCTTTTCTGCTGCTGCTGCTGCTGTGGTGGTAGATGGACAGGTGGACAGATACTCTGTGACTAGCTGGTTTCTGCCTCACAACACTTTACTTATTTAGTCTTCTCTACCAGATGTGAGTTTGTCAGGAATAGAATGTAAATGCTGCCATTCTGTAAATAGCGGTCCAACAGTCCACCACTGAGCACAGAAAAAAATGTTTCCTTTCAGAGGAAACCATTTTACTTTGTCTTAGTTCCCCAGACCTTGTTTATTGACAAAGTGAGACTTTGATCAGCAGGCAATGTTCACAGAATAAAATGTAAATCTTTTCACACATCTTTAAAAAAACAAAACAAACAAATAGCAGAAAGAGAAAGAGAAAAAGAAAGAAGAGAAAGAACAGGAAAGAAAGCCTGTTCCATACTTGGGAGTGTTCTTAGAGAATGGCTCATTGTCAAGTAAATGCAGTGGAAAATGTAGACACACAGAAAGCACCTAAAAACTGAGCTAAAAAGTCTGCTCACTGAACTCGAATAACCTCACCCCTGTTCCTGAGATGTTTAGCCCACTTGCTGCTTCTTTTCAAAGGTTTTTTCCTATATTTAGCCCCCAAGGCAGGGGTTCTGGACTTGTAAATGGTGACCCCTGTAAGGGTCACAGGACCCTTTCACAGGAAGTGCCTTAGACCACTGGAAAATACAGATGTTTACATTACAATTTATAACAGTAGCAGAATTACAGCCACGAAGGGTCAACGAGAACAATTTTATGGTTGGGAGATCACCACAGCATCAAGTTGCAACATTAGGGAGATTGAGAACACTGTGTAAGTCAACCAACTACAATGTGGTATGTCTTGACTTGTAGCTAAAACTTCCGGCTGTTTATAAGCCACACCAAACAAAATCAGCATTATCACCTCACCATCTGTGGTCATACGGTGGGCCATTCTTCCTGGACTGCCATCATCTCTGGGCTTATGATGGACTTTTTTTCCTGGATGGCCACCATGCTGCTGCTTGTATTCTTGTGTGCATGCACCCTAATTGTCTTGACTGGGTTCCAGAAGTTGAGAACAAAGCAATGACTGCCTTAGCATACTGGATGCACCGGCTATAGGATCATTAACACGCAGTTAGCTTCTGTCCACCAGAATCACCCCTTTATGGAATCCTGTGTTTCTTTCAGGCTGTTCTGTATTTTAGTGACCTCTAAGTTGTCAGTTGAAATAGTAAGTAGTTTTATTTTAGTTCCATTGTGGTAAATGGGGATGGAGAGGTGGGTGGTGGGTAGAATGAGAATCTGATTACCCTTCTACAGACGAAGAAGTCTCAGTGATGTGGCACCTTGGTATCTCATTCACAACAGTGAGTGAACTTGTGGTGATAGTGAATGGTGCCACTGAGGAAGAAAAGTTACATCACCTGCAGGGTGTTGTACCTTTAGAAGGCTATCAGATGATTTGCTGATAGCTCATTGCATTGATTAACCAAATTAACCAACTCTCAACAAAACATACTTTTGAAAATTTGGTCAGAAATTTGGTTTTCAGTTATACTTGGTTTTTGGTGTCAGATGGAAGGAACTCCAGGGGACGCCAACAGGTGTGTATACAGCAGGCGATGCCCATTCTCTATGGCCAAGTTGAGTTTCTAATAGTTCATAGAAAATTTTGATGAGTGTGACATCATCCTATTCTCTTAATAACCCATCAGGACCATGGGCTTACTTACATTGCACCTTTTAAACTGGAACAGCCTAGATTACTTGACTGATCAAGTGGTGGAACCAAGTGAGAGAGAGACTTGAATCTTCTGCTCCATGACTGTTCCTTCTGATGGCATTTCATTTTTCCTGCGTCTCCATATAATTCCTTTATTGGTTAGTTTGGCATTTTTTACAAGATGTATCTTTATTATTTTTAATTATATGTAGGGATGTGTGTGTGTGTGTGTGTATGTGTGTGTGCATGTGGGTACAGGTGTTAGCAGAGACCACAGGCTTCAAATCCTCTGTGGCTGGAATTACAAACCATGTGAGCCCTCTGATATGGATGCTGGAAACAGAACTCTGGACCCCTAGAAGAACAGCCAGTGCTCTCAAACCACTGCGCCATCTCTCCAGCCCCCACTTCTGCATTGTCTTGAATACCATACCTAAACGAAACAATTTAAATGAGAAAATGTGCTTTTAGCCTCACAACTTTAGAGGGTTTTGGCCTACCATGTTGAGTATGACACAGTGGGCCTCTGTCCGAAGTGTGTGGTGGAGGCTGTCTACAATATGGTAGAGCAGAAGTAGAGCTGATGGGGAAGCAAGGGCTAGACTTTATTGCCTACTGATACTGACCTCACCCAAATCAGTATCTGGGAGACAGGCTGTGGGGGACACTTCAGCTCAGACCATAGCAATATTATTGTGGAATTTTAAGCAATTGTTTTTCCCTTTAAAAATCAGAAAGTTCTCACCATTTTAGTAAATCAACACCTTTCACACCCCTATCCCCAGACCCTTGGGCTAAGGTTTATACGCCACTAGAATTTTTCTAACTTAAGCTTTGAAGAAATGTCCTAGGAGAAAAAAAGGGACAGAAAGCTGAGAATCAGGCTGAGGAATGCCTGACTTTTTTTGTTTGATTGTTTTGTGTCAAGACAGGGTTTCTCTGTATAGTTCTTGTCCTGGAACTCACTCTGTAGACCAGGCTGGCCTAAAACTTAGATAGCTCTGCCTGCTTCCAGAGGGCTGGGACTAAAGGCATGCATTACCACACCTGGTGACTTTTTCAGGTTTTCAATTGCTAAGGACAGAACCTAGATCCTGTGGATGCGACAGTGGTGTTCTATCAATGAGCCATGATGCAACTGTCTGGCAAAGAAGGGAAAGGAAAATCCTTAAGTACCTACTCTTTGGTGTGCTACCCTGTGTGAGATCTAAGGTTAACTGAAGGTAGCTTTTAAAGCATAGCCTGTCTGTAACATCCATTGCACCATAGCTGGTCCTGGAGGTCCTGAAGGTTTCCAGAGCTCTCTAGCCCATTGGTCAGATTCTCTATTTCCCAAATGTCTGGACACAGTCTTAAACTCCTCTGGTTTGCAATGACTTGATAGTGAGGGATCCTGTGGATGTGTTGCTTAGCATTGCCCCAGAATTCTGTTCAGATTCTGGGTGATCTTAAGGAGCCAGCTGGGCTTTGTGTTAGTGGTACTGTCCCTGCATGGGTAGGTGGAGCCTCTCCTGGAATATGACTTTGTTGCCTTGGTTTCCAGGCTCTTTCCTTCACCCGTCTTCACTTGAGAAGACCCAAGTTCAACTTGTGTCTGGCTTCTGGCTTATTTGTAAACTGCAGTTCAGAAAGTAATATTATGTATAAATCCAGACCAGACAATTGCTCATTTCATGCCCAGAGGGGTAGAAGGAAACCAGCTGACTTCCTGACCAGCTGAATGAAGTGTGAATTTTACTTTCTGTCCTCTTAGGAAACGGCATGTGAATAGAGTCCTTGTATAAGCAGGCTTTTCTTTTGGTCAATGGTTGGAAATTTGTGAAAAAAAAAAAAAGAAAAAGAAAAGAGAAGTCTTTATTTTAGCAAACCAAGATTCAGTGTGTGTGTGTGTGTGTGTGTGTGTGTGTGTGTGTGTGTGTGTGTGTGTGTGTGTGTGTGTGTGTGTGTGTGTGTGTTTGCGTGTGCGTGCGCACGCACCACAAAAGCAGAAATAAGCATTTTGGAGTCCTTTGGTGGTCTCCCGTCCTGAAATTCTATTTCCTCTCTCTCTGCCCAGAGTTGTTGGGTTGCCATAGCAATGTGACTCCTCCCCCACAACCCTGTAAGATTAACTGGATACAGATTTAGCAGCAAGTCAGGCCGAGATCAAAATCCAAATATAGGACCCTGATCGTAGAAAGTGGGAGGCCGGTGGCTGAGGCCTGTGCACACCTCCTTTGGGCTGCATTCCGCCCGGATGGCTTAGGTGGCCTGTTTGAGAAGCACACTGCAGATGGGCTGGGTGAGGAGGGGAGTCGGATACCTGTGTGGGAGAATATTTAACCCCATGTCAGTGAAATTGCTGATCTTCTTGGCAAGTCATCACAGGGCTGTCACTGGGTGGGATGGGCGATACAGAGATAAAGGTGCCCTGTCACCGATGTTTCTCCCAAGGCAGTCTTCAGTGAGTGACACTGGGGTAGTTGTAATGACAGTTGTTCATACTGACAGAATGTGTGCCATGCCTCATGCAGGGTTCTGAGAATATTTTAATTTTAATTTCCGTAATTTTAATTTCCATAATCCTTCAAGTTATGGGGTGCTGTTTTATAGATGTGGAAACTGAGGCACAGAGACATTAATGAACTGCCTTGAGGTCATGTAGGTGGCAAGTGACAGAGCCCAGATTTGAATGATTGCTGTGTCTCCAGGATCCAGGCTCTTCATTCTCACACAATACTGCTACAACTTCTTGAAGGCTGATCCTCAACTGGATTAGATGAGGAACCTGGACTGGACATTTTAGTTTTCTTTTTCTTAGGTGGAGTCTGAACATAAGACCTCATTTATACTTAGGGATCACTATACCACTGAGGTATATCCCTAGCCCTTAGTATTTACTTATGTATGTATGCATATATTTGTGTTACTCTCCAGATACTGTCCTCTATTTTTTTTAAAAGATGGGGTCTCTCACTGACCCATAGCTGTCTAATTTAGTCTAGACTGGCTAGCCAACAGGCCACAGGACTCCTGCTGTCTCCACCTTTCTGTGCTGGGATTACAAGCATGTCCCCACCATGTCCAGCTCTTTCCAGTGTGGATTCTTGGAACTGGACCCCTATCATCATGCTTGCATGCCAAACACTTCACTATCTCCCTAACTTCAGTAGTTAAAAAAATTGTGGGTGGTCTCTGAGTATGTACATGTTAATGTGTGTATGTATGTACACATGTATGAAAAATAGAGGCCCGAGGTTGATTATGGGTATCTTCCTCAGTCACTTCATTGTAGTTTATGAGGCAGGACCCTCTCACTGAACTTTGAACTCCCTGATTTAGCTTGAATGGCCTGTCTCTACCTCCCCTCTTACCCCCCCCCACACACAAATACTTTACAAATACAAATCAGTTAAGGATCTGAACTCAGGTCCTCATGATCACACAAGGCACACTTGGCTGAGGCATTCCTCAGCTCCACTGTAAGCTTGTTTTGTTTGTTTGTTTGTTTGAGACAGGTTTTCTCAGTGTAGCCTGGCTATCCTGGAACTCACTCTGTAGACCAGACTGGCCTCTACCCCAGGGATCTGCCTCTGCCTCCTGAGGGCTGAGATTAAAAGGCATGAGCCGTCACTGCCCAGCTTTGTGGTAGTTGGTTACAGCCACCCTGAGAAGCTGATAACAAACATGTCCCTGGTGACCCATGGTTTTCTCAAGACTGAGTCCCACTGAGCATGAGCTTCTTCCTCTTTCCTCTCATAGTAATTGCCAGGCACGCTGATCTCCTTCCTATGGATCAGCATAGTTTGTTATCTAATGGGATTCTAAGCTTCTTCTGACAATTTCTTTTCCTTAAAGTTTATTGGCATACCTTGAAGCTAAGTTTTTAGATTTAAAAACTTGTGATAAAATACACATAAAAATCTACCAGATTGATTTTTTTATTTCTGTATACAGTTCAGCAATGCGAGAACAGTCAGATGCCTGCTCAGCCACCACTATCATCCCCCGTGGAACTCTTTCATTCTGTAGAATTGAAACTCTGTAGACTCACATTAAAAATGAACTCTAGGGGCTGAGTAGACGGCTCAGTAGGTCATGTGCCTGCTGAGCAAGTGAAAGGACCACAGTTCAGCTCCCCAGAGCCTGGGTGAAGCCAAGGCAGGCCGTGCATCTGTAATTCCAGCACGCCTGCAGCGGGATGGGAGGTGGAGGCAGCTGAATCCTCAGAAGCTTGTGGGCCAGCTTCCCTTAGCTAGCCTGGTGTACACAGTAGAGAAGGGCAAGAGACCTTGCCTCCAACAAAGTGGAAGGCAAGGACTGGCACCTGAAGCTGGTTTCCACATGCTTGTACTCACATACAAAACATATATGCAACATGGCAATCTTACTTTCTGCGTCCGTGAATCTATTCTTGGTCCTCTATAAGTAAAGTCAGGTGTTTCACACAATACTCTTGAGATTAAGGCTAAGTAATTGTGGTAGTTTGACTGTAATGTCCCCTTCCCCCCACAAACTCATAAGGAGTGGCACTACTGGGAGGTATGGCCTTGCTAGAGCGGGTGTGGCCTGGTTGAAGTGGGTGTGGCCTAGTTGGAGTAGGTGTGGCCTAGTTGGAGTAGGTGTGGCCTTGTTGAAGAAAGTGTGTAACTGTGGATGTGGGCTTTGATATCTCTTTTACTTAAGCTTTGCTCAGTGTCACAGTTCATGTCCTGTTGTTGCCTTCTGATCAAGATGTAGCCAGCTCCAAGTCGCCTGCACAGCGCCATACTTCCCTCCATGATGATAATGGACGGAATCTCTGAACTATAAGCCATTGCCTCACTTAAATACTTTTCTTTATGAGGGTTGGCATGGTCATGGTGTCTCTTCACATCAGTAGGAACCCTAACTAAGACAGTAATTTCCATTGTATTCACTGCTGTGAATAAGGCTGCTATAGACATGGGTGTACTGTCTCCCTGAAGTCCTGTTCCTAAGTCTATTTGTTATATACTGATAGGTGGGATTGATGGACCATATGTCTGGCTTCAAACATGAAGGAGTTTTACCATTATAGAGTCAAGTGATCTTTTTAAAAATTGCAAATTGCTTAAATACATGTGACATTGTATGTATGCCCAAGTAGCATTTCTAAACTTCTCCACTTTTAAAGGCTTGAGTTAACTTCTTTTTGTTAGTCCCATCCTGAGTAGTATTTCATCAGCTTCTTGACTTTTGAGTAGAACTTTCTGTCATAATTTTAGCCCAGGATTTTAACTTTAACTTTTCATACCAAGAAACTTACTACATCTCACAGTTACAATGTTTGTGCACTTTTAATTCAAACGGCCCTTGTGCTGTTCACTATTTTTTGCGTCTCTCAACTCTCAGTCCCAGCTCTTGTTTGAGGCTGCAGTACCTCAGTGAGTATGTACAGTGTTGGAACTGTGCTGCTGAACTGAATGGCAGACACCCCTGTCCTTTTCAGCTTAAACGGTGATAGGGTCTGGTAAGTTTGCATCCCTAGTGCAGTGAATATGCCCCGTCTCCTCAGCACTGCAGAGAAAACCAAATCACTTTAGATAATGACTCTAGTGGAGATACAACTAAGTAGCCCCCAATAAACAAGCTATTTACTGTTAACACAGAAAGAAATGCCATAGGCAATATGCTAGTGACTTGCACATATTTCTCTTTGCTTTTGGAGACTCCTCGACTTGGCCATCTGCTTACTCTTACTTGCTTTAACAAGCAGTATGTGTATGTTTGGGCACGTGCAACAAAATGAGGAGGCACAAAGAAGCAGCAAACTGTAGTCTCTCCCGCCCTTCACTCAGTGTGTCTTTCCAGGGTAGCTGCTTTTTCTTACATCTCTTAGGTTCCTACTGTTTCTTCTTTGTCTTTGCTTAGTTGAACACAACATACATATTTGTGTTCTCTTAAAAAAAGAAGAAGAAGAAAAAGAAGAAGAAGAAGAAGAAGAAGAAGAAGAAGAAGAAGAAGAAGAAGAAGAAGAAGAAGAAGAAGAAAGTAAGAAAAGTTCCAAGAGGTTTTCAAGCTCCAACTTGACTCTCCCTCTCCAAACTGCCTGTCTTGGAGAAGAGCCCATATACTACCTGGGGTCTGTTCAGTAGTGGCGTGGCATTCCTCAAGGAAATGTATATTGGAAGATGGTTTTATATAGAGATCAAGAGCATAAGATTTGATCTTCCAATTTACCACTTCTCAACTATGCATCTAGAGCAAATACCTTAATCTCTCTATGCCTTGGTCTTTTTGATATAAAACAGGGTATGTTATGGTACTTAGCTCCAGAAGTTGTTGCTCGGCACATAGAAAGTGTTTAATGCATTTTGAATCCTATTTAAGGAGGCCCTGCTAATGGACATTCAGGTCATTGCCAGCACTTTGCTATTAAAAGCAACTCAGCAAAAATAATGCTGATATATAAGTTCGCACATGTACATGTTTCTATTTAGAATAAAACTTTTGAGGATGAAATTCTCGCTTAAATGAGAATACATATGCATTATTTTGATGGGTATTGCCATCTGGGAGTTCAAAGAAGTTGTGCCAATCTAGTCACAGCCAAAGTGCTGAGTAGGTGGGTGACATTACAGGAATACTTGAACTTGGGTGGCCAAGAAAGGCCATCCTGTGGATGTAGCATTGACATTAAATCCTAGGTGATGGAAGAGAGCTACATAAGCTCTGGACACACAGACGCTGGAGTTGACCGCCAAAGTAGGAAAGACCCGTATGTACTCAGAGATTAGAAAGCATGCCAGTAGTTAGTGGTGTGATCCACACCAGTAAACCCAGCATCAAGAAGTTGAGGCAGAAAAGTCACTGAAAGTTTGAGGCCAGCCTGGGCTACATAAAGAGGTCATACTGGGGAAGGAAGGAAGGAAGCCTAGGGTGGCCATGGAGGGGCTCTGCCTTCTGCCTGCTGATTTGGCTGATGGCTTGGGTCAAAGAGCTGGGGGAAGAGTGGAGAGACAAAGATAGAGAATTTAAGAACTACGGGGCTCTCTTGGCTCTGACGTTACTAGAGGTGTGGCCTTGAGGGAATCTCTCTAACAAGTGCTTTCGTGTTCTTTCCTTGTAAGACGAAAGGAATCATCATGAAAGAGAGTTTATGTAGTCAGCTCTCTCTCATCATCTAGGATTTAATGTGGTGGTAAGAGTGGTGTGTGTGTGTGTGTGTGTGTGTGTGTGTGTGTGTGTGAGAGAGAGAGAGAGAGAGAGAGAGAGAGAGAGAGAGAGAGAGAGAGAGAGAGAGAGATGCATTGAGCTCAGGAAGGCTGGAGCTACAGGGTGAGGCCATTTTTTTTCTGTTTTACTGCATGTCCGTAGTGCATGGAGCTGTATTTGCGTATAGTAGACAGCCAGTAAATACTGTTGAATAAAATGATTGAATAAACAGAAACAAGACCCCTGAGAAGCAGAATGGGATTGGGTAAATGTCAAGAGAGACATTACACTATAATATTTGTCCATTCCGATAGTGTGGAAACACTTGCGTTATTTATATAATGAAGAGTAAAACTTTAAAAGAATTTAAAAAGACACTGGTATGGTTCCAGTATTGGTGTCAGTAATGAATTTGAGTGAAATTGTTCTCTAGGCTCCGTGTCCCAGGACTAAGAACCAAGTTTTGCTCCCTGGGCAACTCTATGACATTGTTTGGACCCTGGAACTTGTTATTCAAGAACATTTGTAGAGAAAAATGAATCTCATTTTTAAATAGCTCATAATTATCTTTATAATTAAACACAGAACAACACATACGACGATTTTAGGAATTAAATAATTCAAATGAAGAAAAATAAAACAGAAACACTTCAGCAGCACAAAAATAAAATTCCAGGACCTTGAGTTCAATTGATCTTATTCTAACAGCGATAGCCAACTGTTCATTCATTTACTCCAGAAACAATCACCAAGCAGCTACTGTGTGGCAGGCACAGGTCCAGGTGCTTGCGACACCTCAAGCAAGAGGGGAAAACGAAGAAAGAGGAAAAAAAGACCCTGTCTTGGAGGCTAGGAGGGAGACAGACAATGGCAGGTGGTGTCTGGTGTGAAAGAGAAATGCACCTCAGGGTCTGTGAGAGCTGACAAGTGCTCTTAGAAATAAAAGGCCAGGCAGAAAGTTGCACTTCGAAAGTTTGAAATCATGTGATCTGAGCCTCAGGGGAGAGAGGGACTTGGGAGTCCAGGTGTCATAGAGATTAGCTTGGATTTGAGAGAAAGCTGCTCCTGTACTGGAAACAGCTGTTTCTACTTCCATCTCTGCCTTATTTTAATGACAGGGTCTCTCGCTGAATCAGTGTCCTAGGTAGAGGACACTGATTGACCAGTAAGCCTTAGGGATCCTCCTGTCTGTCCCAGCACTGGGGTTTCAGGTGTAAGCTGCTGTAAGCCCAGATTTTTAGCGGATGGTGTTGATCTGAGATCTTCATACTATGTTGGTGATCCTAGATCCTCATGCTGTACAGAAAGAACTCTACTGATGGAGCCATATACCTGCCCCATGTACATTAAAAGTGGAATTTGGCTTTTAGGATGAGAATAAACCCTTTTGAGCAGTAGAAAGACCTGTTAAGAGGTTGGAGGAGAAAGAGAGATAATAGTCATTCTTAGTTGACACTTTAGGTGGAAAATAGTCATGTTTGGATCGATATTGAATCGGGAAGGCAGAGCCAGCAAACTTTCATGACATATTGAATACAGGATGTGAAAGAAATAGTGAAGAATTATCCCCAGGTCATGAGCCTGAACAGCTGGGAGGGTGAAGATTTCACTAACTGAGATGGAGAAGGCCAAGGGCCTAGGGCAAATTCCCGAAAAGCAGTCCTGGGACACATTGAGATGGATGGTAGGTACCAAGCCCAGATCTAGAATAGGCAGTTGGAGGTGTAAGCGTGGAGATCTAGGAAGAGTGATGTAATGGATACGAAATCTGAGAATTATTTGTCTATAACATCTATATGACAAGAGGCTAAGGGTGCTCAGAAAGGATTGAGGGTGGAGAGAGCAGAGAAAGGGACCAAGAACCAAGAAGCAGAAAGAGGTGTAGGAATTAGCAGGGGTCGCCAGCAAGGCTGGCATGAAGCCAGGATAGAGAAACCAAGAGGAAAGTCAAGGGGAAGCTGTTTGTCCTGTGAGCTGAAGACAACCAGAGAGTGACCGACCGAGGAGTCAGCCCTGAGGTAGAAATGCAGAGGAGTGAAGAGAGAGACTCCTGGCCCCAGAGATCACATCAGCTGCCTGGCTTCTCAAGACACAGAGAAATGAGCAGGGTGGGAAACAGCATTTTGAGCGATATAGCCATGTTCCTCTGACCCTGCTGTGCCACTACTTACATTAAACTAGTCCTAAACAGCCCTTTGGGATCCCAGGCAGATAAGATTTTCCTCCTCTTTTCGTTCATGTGCCACTCAGGACCTCTTGAATTCGTGCTGTTATATTAAAAATTCCTTATCCACCAATAAACAACACAGGCCCGTAGCCTCTGTGGTAATGGATTGCACTGTTATTTAAGGATGGTCTCAGGCACCAGGATGGAGCAGTTATTACACAAAGTCTCCACCTTGTTAATCACTTGCCAAATGGTCACCCTCCATCCCTCCTTCCTTCCAGGAAGTGCCATCAATCCCCATGGCTATTTTTGTAACAAGGAGACTATGACAACATATGGAGGCTTCACTCTGCTCTCCCAGAGCACAACAAAGTCTTGTTTTTTTCTTCAGCCAGCCACTTGGTGAATGCCACAGGTTCTGGGCAACTGTGAATCCTTGTGATTTGTGGGACTGCACCAGAGAGCCACAGCACACAC
Organism: Phyllotis vaccarum; assembly: GCA_033318265.1. Lineage (NCBI taxonomy): Eukaryota > Metazoa > Chordata > Mammalia > Rodentia > Cricetidae > Phyllotis > Phyllotis vaccarum. The sequence continues at coordinate 73,120,968 of JARWLC010000005.1, read as the reverse complement.
AGCAGCTGGTCTGAGGAATATACTGACCTGATGTTTCCCATTCATGTTGGGCATGGAATTCTCTCCATTTGTCAAGCAGAGTTGGTTCTGTCAATCCCATAAATCCCTAGGTACATTTGTATTTTTTTGCCTTGAACAAAGGCAATAGAATTCTAGAAGACCGTTGTTCAGAAAGTGAATATGCAAATTAGGACTATTGTAGACTTTCAGCTTTAAATATATTCTCTCCTTTCAAATAAACATGAAAGGAAAAGAGAAGTTGTGTGAACTATCAGCTTCTGCTTTAAAAGCAGATTCATCTATAAGCAAAACATTATTATTCTTTGAGCAACAAGCAAACTTGAGTAGGTAATTGTCAGCCCTTTATTGTACCATTCTATACTATCTTGAGATAGAGTACACTGTGAGCTATAATAGAATCCTCAAACTAATTTATAGCATCATGGGAAATAGTTACAATAATTTCCAGCCAGGCTCGAAATTGAAAAGTTCATTTTGTTGTTTGAATCCACTGCTGACGGCCGTTCTGGGTGAGCAGACACTTGGCAGCTCAATTTTTAAACGCTGTTGAAGAAAAATCCCTCCCTGTACCTATCAGGTTGTTTTGGCTTTGGGGAACTTACTGCTTTTTAAGGATGTGACTTTGTTCATGTGTCTTCACCTCTGAACAGATGTTGTCTTGTCTCAATACTCTGGGCTCACTGAGTGCTGAGGACATGGTCAGTCATCTCGGTCCCTCTTGCCTCATAGCACTTGTGGGCCCCACATTTGCCCCACTCACTTTCCGCTTCCATTGTATATTGAAAAATGGCCTTTGTTATAAGTCTCCATACAGATTCAATCAGATATTCTAGGTGAAGTTCTCAGGAGTGCCTGCGTACTGTCATTGTCAGGATACAGTTGTTGGTACCTCTCTTCATTTGCAGCATGCCCATGTGGAAAATATGATGGAGGTGCCCAGCAGGGTACCCCAGCAAGTGTTTCTCACCTGCATACTCTTCCCTAAAGCATCTCTCCTTCCTCCGACCCTACTGAAAAGGCCAGATGAGAAGTAGAAAGGTGGTTAGCCGTATGTGTAGGGACGGGTGCTCTTCACGGCCACCATCAGCTGGCTGACATAAAGCAGCAGTGGCCAAGTGGCCCCTTGGGCAGACCCAGCATTGCCCTTCTTCTCCCTCCAGGAGGGCCTCTCTTTCCCTCAGTGGCTGTCAGTCAGTTCTTTGAGTGAAAATTCTTTGGATAGGGATTTCAAACTGGAGCACTCAGGTCATCCTGCTGGTTTCCTGCTGCTTGCCTGTCTCAATGAGATGTTTTGGGTGAAGGAGGTCAAGTGAACATCAGTTGAAACCCATATACATTCACACTCTTGCTGATGGTTCCTGATCTTTCTGTGTCTGGCTTCTTGAAGATGACATCGAGAGATCTGACATTCTGCTATTGACTTTCCCTTAAAATACTAGATTCTTGGGATTCTGCTTACTGTGTCTGGCCAGAAAGTCTACATGAATTGAAAACTGAAATAAGATATTTGTATTTGACTGAATATATATATATGATTTTGTTTGCAGTATGTCTTTAGTTCACTGTCCAGGCAAGCCAGGAGAATAAAGCAAACCTTAACCACTGCCTTTTTCTTTTCTTAAGTATCTACAGCCTACATCCCGACCTTACCCCCAGCACTTGACAATTTTGTATCTATTCTGTGGATTTCCATGCTCTACTCTGGTTTTGTGACTTTACTTTGAAGTCATAAAGATCTGTGGCTAACCTGTGAAGTATCTTACCTACATTTGGGATGTAACGTTTAGCATGTAAGAGGTCCTTGTAGACACTGATGACGATTTCTCAGACAGTCTTTATGCCCTCCCACTGGGGATGCCCATTCCCAGAGCAAAGAGCCCCCTCCCTCATGCGTAGGGCCTTGGCTTAGCTTGGAGAAGCCTGGCAGTTCTGTTTGCAGACCTTCTGTTGCCGTTAGCAGTCGGGTAGTGACAGCAAGCACTGGGTGTTCACCTCTGTCACTGCTCACAGGAATGGTATTGAATGCTCAGAGGTAGCATGAGGTTTCAGGGATGGCAGGCGCTTCACCAACATGCCCTCCACTCCAGCCCTCAATTGTCACATCAGCAGGCCATGCCTCTAAGAATGAAAATATCACCGATTAGTGTGCCTGATGCATTGGGCAGGCTGTGGGGGAATGCCATAGTGTTTCTGCACCAATTTCCCAACAATTACAGTTTTGGCTGCCTACTGATCCCTTCCACACAGGTGGCTTTTTGTCTCCATTTCAAAGAATTCCCTCTACACAATAGGATTCTCACAGTTTTTTTCTCTTCTGGAAGAGCCTTTCACCCCTTCTCTCTTACATCCCCCTCTGTACTCTGCCACTCTTGGCGAATAAAGGCTTCATTTTTTTTTTTTTTTTTTAATTTCCTGAGATTTTCATCTTCTCAGACAACAATCTGTTCAAAAGACAGTGCATGCTGAGGGAATCTCCCTTGATGAGGGCTTGAACTCCCAGCCTTTGGTTGCTTTCTCACCTATGAAATGGAACCTGTAGTATTAATCACCTCACAGAGTTATCTTTGAGATGAACAAAACTGTGGATAGGGCTTGGATGATGGCTTAGTGGGTAGCCCTGCAGGTATGAGAACATGAGTTTGAATCCCTGGAGCCCATGTAAGGATGAGTGCAGTGGTGTGTATCTGTACTCCCCGATGCTCATGTGTCAAAGTGGAAGGTGGAGACAGGAGAATCCCTGGAGCCTCTAAGTCCAGCCAGCCTGGTAGACACAGTGATGGATAAAAGAGAAACCCTGTCTCAAACAAGGTGGAAGATATGGTCCTTCACACAGGTGCCAGTTCTCCCTGTCTCTGTCTCTCTTTCTCTCTCACACACACAAGAAATAATGCATGTAAAGTACTCAAATAATGAACACCAGATGTGCCACAGTCACCCAGTAAAGACCCCATTATCATCAGTATCTATTTCATCACCAACATCCCCAGGAAGATACTGGCTCTATATGCAAGAAACTTCTGTGTGTTTGATCTTGTCATTTCTTAGATTCTACAGATCACAACCTATATCACCTCTGAAACACATCTAATGTGATAACAGTTTCTGCTTTTTATTTTTCCCTTTGAGCACTTGGAATCAAATCCAGAGACTTTGTGTGTATTAGGCAAACGCTACCACTAAGCTGCTCCCAAAATTCCCTTCCCACTTTAGGGATAGGGTCTTTCTAAGTTACTCAGGCTAGACTTGAACTCACTCTAGCTTAGGCTAGCCTTGAACTTGAAATCCTTCTGCCTCAGCCTTCATGGTTACTGTACCACCAGGTTCAGGGCCCCTTCTATAGAATAGTCTTTTTATAGGATGGTCTTTCGCAGTGCCTTTTCTGGCACATTTCACTCTACTCATTTACTTGCTGTTTGAGCCTTTGAAAGCAATGTTGGAGAGGTTCTTGAATTTAATGCAGAGGACACCCTATGAGGCACCAACACTTCCTTCTCCATTTACATTTGAAAACCTTTCAGGTTAGAAAGACTGAGTGTTGGGTTTAATACAACCAATCAAGAGGCTAGCCCAGTTCTCAAACCCAAGTCTTCTGACTCCAAGTCCAGTATAGCTTGGTTTTGATTTTCTATATGGGGGCTTGTGTGTGTGTGTGTGGGTGTGGGTGTGGGTGTGTGTGCGCGCACGCGCGTACAATAGCCTTTAATTTTCTGAGATTTTTACCAAGAAGCCAACAAGTTCTAAGCTCCCCAGTTGGTAGATATTAAAATGTGTATGGTACAATAGCCTTTAATTTTCTGAGATTTTTACCAAGAAGCCAACAAGTTCTAAGCTCCCCAATTGGTAGATATTAAAATGTGTATGTCTAGTCTCCCCCAGGTTAGGCCTTGACCTTTCTCTCTGACATCTCACTAAGGGGAAAGCTTTGTTGAGGTGTTGAGGTGGGCAGTCATCCTACAGGAGGAAGTGCAATACAAGGGCACCCTGTCTAGAGAGACCATGTCCTCTGGGATTAAAGGCAGAGAGGGGTGGGTGTTGTTGCCCTCACCCTCCAGTCACCTTGGAAATGCCTCTCCAGAGAGACTCCTTTCCCATTCATAAGGCCTTGTAACACCAAGGCCTGGCCTTGTCCTCAGGTCCCTGGACAAGTCCTTGCCCTGTGACAGATGACACCCCTCACCAAAAAACCAAAACGAAACCAAACCAAAAAACCCCCCTGCTTTCCTTGGCTTACTTCATTTTTCCTCCTCAACATCCCTGAGTTTGTAAAAGAATCACAGGGAAGGGAACGCACAAGAAGGCTGGATCCAGAAATACTTCCCCTAATTGGGGAACTCACGCAATAGACTTGTAGTTGGTGGAAATCAACACAGTGACCTTTCCTTGATAGCACAGCTGACAACAAGTGGAAGTCTCACACTCTCGATTGGCTGCAAGCTCCAAAGCTGTGCTTTAACTGTCACTGTGTCACCTAGACAGACGCTGGCACATGATCATCGTCTATGGAAATACCAGATTCGAGCGAGGGAGTCTTCTAGGCTCAAATATATGCAGGGGCGCTCTCAGTACATTGTTCCTAGTCCCAATGACTTATTCAAAAATATTCTGGAAATGTTTTGACATTGTGCTTAATCACTTTAATTTTTAGTTAGGCCAGCCATCAGGAGTTAGTATGCTCTTGGGAGTTTTGTGGTGTTAACAGACACTGGAGAAGTATATGTGGTCAAACATCCCAGGTATGTTTAAACGTTCAGTTCCTGTGGAGTCCGCCTGTGCCACCGGAGAATGTTTTGTTAAGGAGGTCAGACGGATTTGATTTCTTCTCATACGCCGAGACAAGCGTGGAAAACTACTTCCTTTCGATTTGAAAGAGAATTAATCACGGGATTTTGTTTATTTCTCTCTTCACTTTCAGTGTAGCGAACAGGGACCTCTGCATCAAAGGAGAGAAGAAAAGATGGTCTCACTCTAGGACTTGGCGGCTGCTTTACATTGAGCTGGCAGCATGGTGGGGTCAGGAAGTCCCATCAGGACAAATGTTCCTGGTGGCAGCTGGGGACAAGCAGTGCAAGGTCATTTGTGTGACCTAGAAACTCGAGAGCTAATTACTGGGAAGTGTATTTGACTCCAGCCATATAAACTAAGGCAAAATACATCTTTTGTGTGAGGGAACTTTGTCATTCTGTGAGGAAGAAAGAGACCAAGATGTGTGTGTTGTCACTGACTTGTAAACACAACTCTGCAAAGGAAACAATACCTCATCAAATGTTGCAAAGAATGCCGTATTTGTAATAGGTTGTACCCAGGGTCTTAATTTAAATGTTGATTGATATAGGTAACTTTGATTGGGTGCCTACTAGGTACCAGGTACTTGACTACATACTCTGCATTAATTATTTCACTTGACCTCTTTACAGCTTTATCAAACAGCTAGGCCTTATCTTTAATGGACATGATAGTGGGGAAGAAGGCAGGATTATCCCCACGACTGATAACTGCGAGAATTAGATGTGGCCAGACCACGTTCAAGTCTGGGATCTCATTCCTTCCATCTGTCTGACACCACACAGGCTACTTGTTAATGGCACTGGGTGATAGAATTCAACTTTAGTTCCAGTGGGCTCTTAAGAGTTGAGGATGGCCATGATTTCCATTGTAATGTCAATGAATCTTCCCACATGAGAGTATGGCGACACAGTTAATGAAGTGTTTACTCCAACTGATACCTGAGGATCTGTGTGTGTGAGTACATGTATGCATGTGTATGTGTGTGTGTAGGTGCACATGCACAGGGAGGCTAGAAATCAACCCAAGGAGTCGTTCGCTAGGTGCTGTCCACCTTGGTTTCTGAGATGAAGTCTTATTTAGTCAACTAGACTGGTTGACCAGCCATCCTCAGAGATCTTCCTGCCTTCTCCCCAATGCTGGGATTACAAGCACACCACCATGCCTGGATTTCTGGGGGTCACATTTGGGTCCTTGTGCACTTTACTGATTGCTTTCTTCTTAGGCCTACCTGAGCTTTTTATGTGGCATTCCATGTAATGGATACCAAAGTTAATGACCCCATAGTGCAGATTTATTGCTTTAAGGTTATTTCTAGCACAGCCCTTAAAATTATGCAAAATGTGTACAAACTTATATAAACTATAAGATCTGAGGGTTTAAGGCGAAAAAGTGCAATCTTGTGCTGCTCTACCCTGGCTGCACAGACATGAGAATTACATTTTCTCCGTTCAGAAACTGCCCGGCATTCAACGTTTGCAACATATATTTTACACAGATTTATGAATGACTCCTTATGTTATCTTAATTAAAAAGATCATAACAACCCTTTTTGGAAAAAAAAACTTAAACCCTGTTTTCAAGAAAGCATAAGACATGAAATTTATGCATGTTGAATTTTATTTCTTCTACTAAAAATAAATATGACACTCTGCTGGGGAATACATTTGAATTGAGAAAATATAACTGTCAACGTTAGAGATGCAACGAAGTATTTAAAAAGAGCTTTCATTTTGTTTTGGATCTTTTAGCAAAATGCCAAAAAAAAAAAAAAAAGTCATCAAAAGTATTTTTGCTCGTAAGTCCTTTTAAGCCCTTCTATTTGAGTTTGGCAGCCCAAAGAACGGGGCTATTTCTTGAATTTTGACTGTTAGAAATATTACATCTTAGGGCTGGAGAGATATCTCAAAGGTTAAAGCAATGGTTGCTCTTCCAGAGGACACAGATTTGATTACCAGCATCTGTATGGTGGCTCACAGTCCTTTGCAACTCTGGTACCATGGAATCTGATGCCCTCTTCAGGCCTTTGAGGGCAGGAGGCACCCGTGTGTGTGTGTGTGTGTGTGTGTGTGTGTGTGTGTGTGTGTGTGTGTGTGTGTGTGTGTGTGTGTAGTGCGTGTGTGTGTGCATACATATATATGCAAAAAACCATACACACAAAATTTAAAAGTTTAAAAAAATCATAGAAATGTTCTGTTTTATAAGACACCTGAAGAAGGATTCCCGTGTCTCTTCTTGTTTCTTTGTCACATAGCCAGTAGGATTTCTTAACTAATTCTATAATTCTTTTCCTTTCTGAAAGAGATTTTGAAAGAAGTTAGAGGAATTTTCCTGAATTAACCGAGTGGCTCTGCCCTTCATATTATTATTCCATCTATCACTATAGAGCCACAACTTCTATTTTAAAGTCCAAGTAAATCAAGCTGCCATTTTCGGCCAGGTTTTCCTTGCCTCCATGCAGTCCACTTTGTGGTGCCTGATATTACAAAGGTCCCATTGCCTAGGCTCTGCTTAACACTATAAATGATACCATTCATTTTTATAACAGGGAATCAGATTAGTCAAATAGGCTGAACCCATTATGTGTCAATACAGGTGAGAATCAGTTAAAGATGTTTTCAACACACGTGCCTCAAAGAGAGGACAGAAGTGTACTTTCACATTGAGGCAGCAGGAATCCTTGGTGTGTGTGTGGGGGGGGGGGGAAGACTATGCATATGTTAGAGCCTGGAGCAGGGGATGATGTTCTGATGTAGTAGGTCTCAGCTGCTGCTGCTATTGGTCTAGGCTACACATATTGAGAACTCTGGTCCAGGACATGTAGAAGCCATAGTAAAAGAAGAATGGATGACAAAGTTGTACTGGTTTTTAGTTGAAGTGTACAAGTATATTTAACTCTGAACTTCAGCTGTTAAAATCAAGGAAATATATTCCTCAAATGTTTGAAGGCATGTGCCTATTCTACTTTCCTATTGAGATGATGGACTTAGACACAATGAAAGTGATTTTCTCATGTGCTTTGGATTACAAACTTTACCCTCCCTGTTAATGTTGTGGTTCCTTAGAACTTTTTAAAAAGAGTGGTATAGTTAGCCCTTTCTTCCCATTTAACCACATCCCACATACATTTCACTTTTGAAGTAAAATCACCCTTCTTGTATGTAAGGAATGGGAACTTGTTCAACCTGGCAAGCACCTCACCATTTCTGAGAGAAATTTTCCAAAGGACTGGAAATGTTACACAGTTTATGGCACTCTCTAACATATTTTCCAAGGTTTGATCTTGAAGGAATAGATATCACACTGCAGCTGAAGACATTCATTTGACCCTGTCTGACGAGAATTTACATTTGGACTTTCTTTCCAGCACACTTTTAACCTCTTCATGTATTAAAGTTTATTTTGTTTATGACTCTTCAGCATAATTGATGTACTGCCCACAGCATCACCAGTGAAAGAAGCCAATTATAACCTATTACTAAATGACTTTACAGGGATAAGCTCACTTAATTATCATTATGAGAAAAACTTGTCTTTTTTAAAAAAAAAAAATAGAAGCTTCAACTGAGCTTCTATTGAAAGATTTCATAACTAGTAATTGTCAGCAGAGATTTAGGCCTGGAAGACTCTGCGGCCTGAATGCTTCCTGTTGGGTTATCGTATTTATTAAAAAGTGTTCTTTAAAGAGTTTTCTGTGTTTGGCACAGAAAAGACTCAACAACCAAGACAGCACTGAAGAGGTATAAACTGAATATCATTACTGTGTAAATATTTACACAACAAATGAGACTGAAGCAAAGCTGCATTTCTGTAGTAAAGGGCATGGAATCTATTTTCCCCTGACAATCGGGGGTGGATCTCAGGAGCTCCTGGAAATTAAAACCCAAAGCCTTCGGAAAACAGCCTGGCTGAAAGGACTTGGGTTTGTGCTGTACTCTATTGTGAGGTTCTGTTGAGGGAGTGTAGTAAGATACAGTGTTTTCAGGACTGCTTCTGTGGTGATGGGACAGAATCGCACTGCAGCTCATTAGCCACCAGCCACATGTAGCTGTGGTTAGTATAACTGAGGAGTGGAGCATTTTAATTTTAAGTAGCTGACATTTAAACAGCCACACGTGGCTAGTGGACACCCATATTGAGCAGCACAAGGCATAGAAGACAGGAAAGGTGAGTCATCAGAGGCAGCGCTCAGCTGCCAGCCATGGACCTGACCTGAGTATAGAAAGAATCCTTCACCAGAGCTCATAGGACATTTAAGGAGACATGAGGGACAGCTGGAAGAGGATTAGCCTCATGGCTGTCTCAGAGAAATGGACTAGTAGCTGGATCAATGTAACACTTGCAAGCAGTTAGTGTGGGGAGACCATTGGTAGGACTGAACTAAAGTGAGCAAAGGCAAGAGTGAAGAAAAGCATGACTAAGCAGGAGAATCTCCAGGGGTTCTAGGAGCTGTACAAGTCATGTGAAACTTGGGATTGTAAGTGTGATGACAGGCATTTAGAAGGTGCTAGAAGGAAAGTGGAGAATGTGATTGAACTGTGTAAATGACCACTTGAATACATTCCAGAGGAGACCAGTGAAGGAGTTAAGAGGACCTGTGAGTTCAAGTTGTTCCTGTTGCCGGAAACAATGATGTATCAGAGCAGAAAAGCAGAGCTGGATATGGGGACTAGTGGACAGTGTCCAGAGAGCTGTTTTGAAGGCAGTTAACAGGATTTCTGTTTGGATGAGTTGTATAGTGTGGAAGAAAGAAGGAAGCTGAGTTAACATTATTTTTCTGAATGATTGACATTTTTTATTGAGATAGAGAGACACTGAGTGAGTACCCAAGGTCTAATTTCCTATTAGACATTTGGGGTAAGGGTGGGGCTGTCAAGTAGATGACTGAAGATGTGACCCTGGTGTTGTCTCATGGATTAAGGTCTTTAAGGGAAAGGAAAAGAAGCTGATGGCAAGAAAAATGAGACTGAGCCAGGGGTCCTTCGGAGTAAGAAGCCAGGGGCTCCCTTTGGAAGAAGGGAGCAAGTCTTCAGGAGAAACACACTGTCCTGGGTGTGATGTTATTACAGCATAGTGTGCTGGAAAGCCTGGAGGCAACAGCACATTCAGACTTCAGCGTGGTTCTGAGGGAGCCTTGGCAAAGGAGAACTCAAGGTCAGTGAAGTACACAGACAGGGCTACAGGGTAAAGTCACACAACAGGGTGACTCTGTCACAGGCTAAGTCAATCATTCTTGTACATGAAGGTATCTGGGGGCCATTTAATCAAACTTCATGCCTCCGAGTTGAATAACAGAGTGGGAAGTGTTGACTTAAATTGTTTTTTCAAGCCAGGATAAATGTCAGAATTTTGGAGAAATGTATGCAAAAAAAATTGGTTTATTTTAGAAAGAGGACCTTTTTCTACTTCTTCTCATTTGCCTGTGAATATTTGTTTCACATCTTGCCTGCATTTGTGTAAATGTAAGATTTCCATCTACCTGTCACATTCCATTTTTTAAATATTAAGATAGCCAGGATTGATTTTTTTCTTTTTTGGTATTTATTTCTGGTCCACTTAAATTTTAAACCATTCAAATGTTTGATTTAAAAAGGAGTTTTTTTAAACTATTGTTACTGACTTATAACGTGCCAGCAGGGAGATATAAGGAGCTCAGAGAACCTTTACTGGAACGATTATTCCAGAGATAGTTTCCCTTTGGCTTCCCTTTCTTGTTTACTATTTCTCACCTACCATTGTCAAAAGGACAAGGAACCTAAATCCATATTAGAAACTCTGATCTGCTGGGAGAGAGGGTCCTAGGGGGATAGTTAGGCAGGTGAAGTGCTGACTCTGTAAACAAGAGTCCCTGAGTTCAATCCTCAGAGCCTACAAACAACAACAACAAAAAACAGAAACAAACAAACAAACAAAAAACCAAAAAAAAAGCTCCAGAATGGCTGAGCAGTTTAAAGCACCTGCTGCCAAGGATCTGAGTTCTGTCTGTCTCCAACACTCACATCAGGTGGCTCACAACCACCTCTAACTCAAGCTCTAGGGGATCCTATGCCTACTTCTGACTTACATGGCGCGCACACACACACACACACACACACACACACACACACACACACACACCCACCACCAGTACCACCATCACCACCACTACCACCAATAATAATAATAATAAAATATTTTTTTTTAAAAAGCCACACATGGTAGTGTGCACTTATATTCTCAGCCCTGGGGAAATGGAGACAGGCAGATCTTCAAGTTTGCTGAACTGCCTGCCAAGTCTATTTGGCAAGCTCCAGGCCAAGATATCTGGCCTCCAAGAAAAGTTGGACAATGCCTATGGATGACCACTAATTAATTGTCCTTTGACCTCTACATACATGTCTACAGTTACATATGTACCCTCACAAAGCACACAGACATACCTGCTCTCACGTACATACTAAGAAACTCTGGCCTCCACACAGATGAGGTACTGGTTTGAGTAAGAAATGTCCTCTATGGTCTTGGACATATGAGCACTTGGTCCCTAGTTGGTAACACTGTTTGGTGAGGCTTAGGAGATGTGGCCTTGCTGGAGGAAGTATGTCCTTGAGGGTGAGCTTTGATAGCTTAAAGCCTTGCTTGCTTCTGCTTTGTTCTTTCTGCTTCATGCTGTGGGTGAGGATGTGAGTTTTCAGGTGCTCCTGCTACCATCCCTGCCCACCATGATGGACGATTATCCTTCTGGAACCATCAGCCCAAATGGATTCTTTTTTCACTTATAAATTGCCTTGCTTATGATTTTTTTAAAAAACAACAATAGAAAACTAATTAATATAGAAGTGTTACTCTTTTTTTAAAAATAAGCAAACTTTTATTTTATTTTTTAAAAAAGCAATAATTCCTCACCACATTTTAATTCCAATATCTCAATCATTGGCCACAAAACATTTATTCACCCACTGAAAGTATGAAGTGCCCCCCTAGGCCTGTTCTGGAACTGTCAATAATAGTTGCCTAAACAGGTTCAATTAGATTTCCTCCCATGAGCCTTGTTGGTGAGGATTCCTATGCCATTGACTGGTGGCTTCCCCTTTCTGGCTGTTTGGTCACTGTGGCCCCATTGTTGAAGGTCTCCAGGCATAACCAGTGGGTGTTAGATCAGGCATAACTAGTCAGTGTCAGAGCACACTACAGTTTCAGCTCGTGGGTCAGTGGCAGGAAAGAGGCTTTCCCTTCTGACACCTATGCTCAAGCAGCTGCTTCTTCACCCCAAACACTCCTTACCCCAGTTCCCAACTGCTTTTTCCATCTGAGAAACCAAAAGGTGTCACAGGCATCTCTAGGGCTGGTCTCTCCTGTGACAGTCCAGTAGGCTCCGGTGCAGTTTCTTCTCTAGCACAAGCTCTGATCTTCCCCCATAAAGTGTCTATTTAATCCTCCTGCTTCCCCTTTCAAGGAAATAACCCAACTCCCCACCCAGTCCACAGAGCCGGGTGTGCTGGCTCACAGACTTGCACTGAGCGTTTCTTTGCATTTCCCCTTGGCTCTTTAAGAGGTTACAATACTGCACACTCACTGAGTGCTTTTTCTTCAGAAAGTTAACACCTTGACTTCTGGGTATTTACAGAGGTTCCCTAGCTTCCGATGACCCTTGCCACAGATTTTCTTTGTCATTATTTTCACTTTGAGGTTTAAGAAATCCTGTTGATAGGGAGGAACCATAAATAAAAATAACCTGAGAGAGGGGATGAGCTCAGATTGTCCTAAACTGTTTGGCCTTTTTCCTGGTTTAGAATTCCTCCAGGGCTGCTGAAGTGAGGAATCTCACTTGCCTCCAGATAACTGGGCTTTAAATGTCTTTGGCCACTCCTGGAGGGGCACTCCTGATTAGGCAATCTGTCATCTTACTGTTATTGTAAAGCTCAAAGTAAAAAGGAGGAGACAGGTGCTGATGATGTTATGTGGACACAGCGACTGGACCAGAGGTCAACGCTGAGCTACAATTGTGAAATAAGGTCTCCGCTTCTCTCTCATTAACATGTCCAATTGTCATTTGACAGATTTTCTTCAAGGGAGGTATGCTCATGCTTTCTAAGAATAAGTGAATGCTTTGGGACTGAATGGACAGAATAGTAGAATTTAAACCCATCGAAGAGTCGGTGTTTTTTAATGAATTTACTAGTAAATATATTCTACCCGCAAAGATTTAGGAAGTAAGCTGTGTTGAATAATTATTGTTTATATATGGTCACACTGATATCTTATTCAGAGATTTCTGAGATCAGTGGCAATTTCTTTATAAAGGAGTTATACACACACTTTCATATTGTTGCACCTAAAATGTTTATCAGACAGTAGTGTCTGGCTCGATTTTATTTGTTCCTTGAAGGCATCTCATACATTCGCAAGAATCATCAGTTTCACATTAAACAAACCAGCTCCTTGATGAAGCCTATTACACAAACATCCACGAACAAGTGGCAGCCGCTGCTTTAGTGTGTCTTGGCCACCTAAACATTACCCCTGTGTCATTCACCCCTGCTCCTCCATGTCCCTGTCAGAAAGCAGCCAGAGATGCACAGTCTGTTTCCACAGCATCAGATCACAGTTATAGAAAGAAAACCCAGAGGTGGGCCCCTCCTCCTTTATCTTAATTCCTGCCTGTGGTTAAACCTCTTACAAAGTATTTCCACCTCCTGAAACCATCTGGAATTCTCCCGAAGGCTCTCATTTCAGTAGATTCTGGAGACTTCTGGCAGCTAATGCTTGCTTTTGCAGGTTTCCAGCCAGAGAATAAAAAAATGGTAAAGGAATGATAGACACGGTCAGATGGGAACCTTCTCGTTTCTTCCTTTCTAAATGAGTAACAGTGACCTACTGATGGAAGAATGGAGCTAACCAGAGTCCTTTGAGATTTTCTGGAGTAGTTCGGAAACTCCACATTCTTCCGACCAACTTGTGGCTTGCTAGCACATTCCTCTCCAATGAGGTGGAGGAATCCTGGTGGCCAGGCTGGGATTTGTCGGCCTGGGGTGGGGAGCTGCTGTTTAAAAATACATTTAATTATATTCTTTCTCTGCTGTAACATTGATAGCATTTTTAGCCCACTACAAATACTGTGATTTTCATTTACATCACATCCATTATCTTATTGACCTAGGTTTCTATTTGGTAATCAGAATGTTCTATTTCTAGATAGCTTAGCCTGGAATCTTTTTTTGGTCTTTGAAAGGTTATGAACCCTTTGTGCAGTTTTCCCCCTTCCGTATCTGTGTACAGATGAACTGCATCTGAATTCACATAGTAGAAACAGCATGATATTGTTTGTGTCCAGAGAGTGGGTGGGTTTTCTTTGCTTAATCTCCTACAGTTCATGGGAACAGGGTTAGCTATGATGCCTCCCTTCTGCTCCCTTTATTTGGACACCAGTCAGTCAGGGTTACATCCTATTTCTATTAAACAGCTTGACAGGGACTACCTGATTATTTGCATCCCTTTTCCCTTCTGTCTGGGATTCCTCCCCTCCCTCCTCCTGTGAACCCCATAGTTTATCCACTCATGCTGACTCTCATATCGCTTTTGAGGCTGGAAGATACCATGTATTAGGTCTTGGCCACATCCCTCCCAGTCCCCCCCACACACACACACTAGCCCTCTAGAAATGCCCCTGGCTCTGTTCTGTCAGCTCCCTTTCACTCAGATCCAGTCAGGGCTTGGGATGTTTTCTTGCACCTACCTTTTCTTTAAGGCCTCTCTCCTTTTTTAATGTATTTGTTTTTGTCTTGGGGTAGCATTTTCCTCAGCACACAGTACAATCAAAAGACAAATTGTAGGAGCGAGCTCTCTTCCACCTTGTGGATGCTGGGGATTGAACCACTGGTCTGGTCCCAAGGCCTTCCCTTAATATTGTTTCTTACTATCTGTTGTACATTATTTTATCTGGACAAATGTGTTATATGTATTTACCTGTGGGATGTTACTTTAGCTCTGTGAAGGCATGTTACTTTTGTTTATGGTGAATTTGTTTAATGATATACGGATGTGCGTTTAATTATGTAAAGATGTATTGCGCTTGGTTTGCCTTGCCTGCCTAAGGGACCTCATTGGTCTAATAAAGAGCCAAACAGCCAATAGCTATGCAAAGAAAGGGTAGGCGGGGCTGGCAGGCAGAGAGAATAAATAGGAAAAAGTGGAGGCCTGAGAGAAGAGAGGAGGAGAATGAAGGAAACACACCCAGGATAAGAAGCCAGGCAGCCGCCAGACCAGAGAAGCAGTGAATGTAAGATTACAGAAGGAAATAAAAATCCCAGACAAAGGTAGCTAAAGAGAAACAGGGTAATTTAAGTTAAAAAAGCTAGAGCCAGAAAGGAGCCTAAGTTAAGCCGAGCATTTATAACTAATAAGAAGTCTCTGTGTCGTGATGTAAGAGATGGTTGGTGGCCCAAAAGGAAAAATCTGGCACAATTGTCCTTGATTCAGGAAGGTAAGTTGTGCTTCCTTGTCGGGAGTGAGTTGAGTCTGAAAAGTCTGGGCTCAGTATGAGCCACATCTTGTTTCGCGGCCCTGAAACTGATCCCCCTTAAGATTCTAAGATGCCTTAGCAGCAGAATCAAGTTTTCTACCTCATTGCTTGACACTTTTTAGGGTCCACAAGTCTCCACTCTTCTAGCTAGGAATTACTATGGATGTCCTGTCTGGCTTCTTTCAGTCACTGTTAGCTGAATCAATCACAGGCTTGGAAGCATTTTTCATTTAAATGGTGGGTGTGATGTAAATTTATTTAATCCCAGCCCCCAGGAGGCAGAGGCTGGCAAATCTCTGGGAGCTGGAGGCCAGCCTGGTCTACATAGTGAGCACCAAGCCAGCCAGAGCTACAAAGTGAGACCCTGTCTCAATACAAAATGCAAAATAGTGCTGTGAATGATGAGCCCGCATGTGTCACTTTGCTGTGCAAAGACGTTGGAGATGAAGTTACAAGCCCCTCACTGGGTGGTTGGGGATTTTCCCAGGAATGCTATTTTGCTCCAGGGCAATTCTGTTGATGTTTTCATTCTTAAGAGGCGGTGGATGACTGTTCATGCTAGAGTTCCTTCCTGCCTGCCTGGAGTCTCCCTTTTAATCAGGAAACCACATTCAAAGCTGCGTCCTGAACTCTACCCAGCATGTCAACTTGGCCAGGAAGACCAGGGAATTCCTACTGATAGCAGCCCCTAGGGAGTTGGGGGGTAACTTGAGGTCAGATCCATCCTCACAAGCATTTGAGCCCTTTGGAGACTGCTGTTTAGTTTTCTGAGTCCTCTCTGGCTAAGCCAGACAAAACCCAATGCATGGATTCCCTTGGGCCAGTATTTTCACAGCGTGTTTATGATCTGTCAAAACCCAAACCAGGCTTTCCGGAGACTTTGTTTATGTTTTGTTTTGTTTTTTTTTATTTTATTTTTCATGTTTTTAATTTCTGAGATAACATCTTACTGTCTATCCCTGGATGACCTTGACCTCATTGTATAGACCAAGTTAGCTTCCAGCTCACAGAAGATTGCCTTTCCTTTAAGTACTGGCATGAAAGGGAAATGCCACCAAAGCTCGACTAAAAAACAAGCAAACACCGTGTTTGGGGGCTCTGGAGAGGTGACCCAGAAGTTTAGAGCACTGACTGCTCTTGCAGAGAACCTGTGTTTGATTCCCGGCACCCGTTAGGAGGCTCACAACTGTCTGTGACTCCAGGTCCAGGAAATCTGACACCCTATTCTGACCTCAGACCAGGCACATGTGTGATGCACATATATACATGTGAGCAAAACATTCCTAAAGCAAAAAAAAAAAAAAAAAAAAAAAAAAATCTTAAAAATTAATCATATGTCTAATTGAATAAGCTCAACTTGTGTTCCCACTTATTTTGAAGTAAGGATATTAAAGACAGCAGTGCTGAATGGTCATATCACAAGCCTTTCACACAAGGAAAAAAATAGCTCAATACCAGTAGGAGGAAGATTCCATCTCAAGCCCCTGCCCCATCATTTCCAGGGAGAGTGTGGAAGGATGGGCAAAGGAGGTGATATGTGTAGTGGCCATTCAGCCCCTGGCACTTGCTTAGTCCGTGCCCAGCAGGTGGGGTTCACTGTTATTGTTTCTTGAGGACTCACAGAGCCAGAATGCTTGGGTGTAAATCCTGACTTGGCATTGCCATAGCTGTGCGGTGCTCAGCAGATTATTCTTCTCTCTTCCTCACTTTCATAGTTTGTTCCTTTCCTTCCTGGTACTGCCAATCAAGCCTGGGGTCCTGTGCATGCTGTGAATCGCCCCCAGCCCCTAGTCATGTCTACAAAGGTTTGTTCTGACCAGGAAAGGAGTCAATAGAAGTAAAGCACCTTCAAAAGCAAGCTTGGCATTTAGTGATCCGTACTAAATATTTACTACAATATGATTGAAGTTAGTTTGTAGTAGAACTTAAGTGTGAATAAAAAGCTGACAGGCAGAATGGGTCTCCTTCTGTATCTTTGTTTTGGCCTGGTTTGTTTGTTTGGAAGCAGGTTCCCCTTGATACCAGGCTGTCCTAGACAGACTGTGTGTTCAAGCCAGACCTTAAATTCTTAATCTTGCCTCTACCTCCTCGGTGCTGGGATGATAGGCCCGAGCCAGGGAGCCTGGCTTCGAGGCTTGTCTTTTAACTTTTGTTGTCTTTGGTTCCTCTTTGTTACTCTCCAGCTTTTCAATAGATGACATCATCCTTCCTCGGTTGTTCTCAGTTGGTTGCATATTCCCTGGTCACATGTGGAGGGACACTTTGATCTGAAGCTCTCTGTAGCTTCTCTTCCCAGGTCACACTTTTGGAGAGGACCTGTGCATGGTTTGTGCTCCTGGTCAGGCTTCTCTTCTGGAGGTCTCCACTCTCTGGCCTTTGCTTCTTGAGTTTGGGTTTTGGATTATGTGGTGGATACATTTCTGCCACACCGTGCATGACCTTCTCTACTGGGTGCTGAGTGCTGATCACACACACACATACACACAAACACACACATGCACAAACACACACACACGCACAAACACACACACATACACAAATACACAGGAGCACACACATGCAGAAACGCACACAAACACACACACACACACACACACACACACACACACAAACACACACACAAACACACACACACACACGAGCTGATATTTAAAATAGACAAGGAGAGGGAAGTAGAGCAACAAATAACCATATTTTTCCTTGTTTCTTCCCTGGATCAACCAATGATTTTACAGTGGAGGTCAATGGCGGCGTGATTGGTATTCAGGATGCCTTCTGAAGGAATGGGGACATCCCATCATTAGATGCTTCTGGTACCTGCACTGGCATCACTTTTCAGTCCCTCCCTAGTCTTACAGAGACCATCTGTAATGTAGACCATTAAAATAGTCTGGGTGCCTTAGGCACTACAACATTGGAGCAACTCAGTCCGCTCACCATCTATCTATGTTATAATGAGAAATTATGGTTACTAGCCCGCCAAAACGTTCCTTCTGTCCCTTGGTCATTCGTGCCTTAAAGGCTTTTGCTTACCACTCTGCTGCCTGCCCATCCCTTTAAACACAAACTTCCTTCATGAGCCTCTTTCACATTCCTAGGCAGCTAGAGGGAGCAATGTGATTGGTCCTGTGCTTGTCTATTTGTTCACATCCTGCAGAAGAGGCAGAAAGACCTGAGGTTTCTGAGGAGACGCAGTGAGGTGGCTGAAAATACTGACTTGTCTAACTTTGTCGTTGGTGTTTGCTGCTGAGTAATGTCCCAGCCCACTGCCACTTGCTTCCTGCTAAGACTTAGATACTTGTGTAGTCATCTGCAATGATGAACACCCCCCCCCCAATTCATCTTTAGGCTCCTTCCTAACAGGCAACTGCTCTAGTGACCATCTTAAGAATCAAATCTGAGAGATGGGCAGTGGTGGTACATGCCTTTAACTCCAGCACTCAGGAGGCAGAGGCAGGAGAATCTATATGAGTTCCAGGACAGTCAGGGAGACCCTGTCTCAAGAAAGGCAGGGGAAGTGTGAGTGCAGCTCATGTCAGGCAGTGAAAATCCTGGTAACATCCCACTTCCATCCATTAGAGACAAGAAAGTTCTCTTTGGGGGTATACTTTGCAGCCAGTGACTTGGAGAGTCTAAAGATTTCTTGGTGGTGGTTCTAGTTATTCTAAGAGCCTTGCGAGTGTGAAGTTAACTTAAACAGCAAGAGAATAGGTCAGTTTTGGCTTCTAGAATCCTGTGATCATGAATATTCCTTAATTGAAATTCATGGAATATTTATAAGAGGATCTTGAGATAGTAAGTGATGGTTTTCTTATTACACTTTAGACTCCTCCTTACAAGGGCCCAGCAAGCTTGTGTCACCATTGTTGTCTATACTACAGCAAGAACTCAGCCTCAGAGCCTCTTCTCTGAAAAACGACAGTCATTGGCCATACCTCTAACTGGCCCTATGCTAAACCCAACATCCATATACTCAATTTGTCCGACACTCAGCAGTAGCCACCTGACAGTGGCAGCCAACCTGTGCAAAGGCTATATGGGTCAACCTTCCTTCCTCAGCACTTATTATCAGTGTGGCTCTTCTCTGCCATTTATGACCTTCCACAGTCACTGGGTCAGTAGCTTGGCACCTCCCCTGTCATTCTGTCCACATACTCTCCAGCTGAGGGTCATCCAGCCTTTTCTGTACTCTTCTAAGCCTTTCTCTTCCTTCCCTATTATACCATCCTCAACTTTTTCACTTACTCTTTGACCTAATTTTGTTTGGTACTGTAATACCAAAAAAGATAAAAAAGAAACATAGAGAAGAATGGGTTTATTTGCCCTACAAGCCCAGGTCATGGACCATCATTGAGGGAAGTCAGGGCAGGAACTTTGAGCAGTGGCTCACAGCCACAGTCAAGAGCAGAAAGAACTAAGAGCTTGCATGCTCACCTGTTTGCTTGTGCTCATCTCGTTTCTCTGCTCTTAAACCTAGGGAATGGTGCTGCCAACATTGGGCTGTACCTTTCTACATCAATAAACTTAATTACAACAATCCCTAATGGGCAAATCAATAGGCTTGCCTAATGAAGACAACACTTCTGTGAGATTCTCTTACCAAATGATTCTAGACTAGGTATAGGTGACAATCAAAGCTAAGTGTCACCTAGGTATTGATAGACTGGGCACCTCTGTACAGACTGGGGTTACTTTGGCCCAGGAGCTTGCCTTCTCTGAGGCTCAGTTTGCATACCTATAAATTGGGAATGCTTGCTTTATGGAGCACTTGTGAGGCTCAGACATCAGGAGCAGGAAATCCAGCAAGACTAGTGGTACTTGGGATCTACAACCTGTCCCAACCATAATGCAAAAAGGAGACTTTTGTGACTCTAATTCTTCATGGTCATTTCTTGGTCTCTTACAGGGGTTTTCTAAGCCTTTTTAATATCCAGGTATATGCTAACATTTGTCCCACATATTGGAATAATTCAGCTATGCTTGGCCTTCCTGGCTGCTTGAAAGCTGATGGGACCCCAAGCATGGAGTATGTTCAAAATGAGTGAAAGCCAAGCTCAAAGACTCATGACTCAGTCTCATGGGTCCTAGAGGTTAGCCTCTCCCACCCTGGATGTTTCCATTCATTCTTATCAGGGTCATTTTGCTAAGTCTGAGGGGCTATGTGTTTTGCAATTTCTTCTTTCAGAATCTTTCCTTTACTCGGACCATGAATCAACAATCAGTGACTTACCTCATATGGCACTTGGTTCTTTCAACAAAGCCAGGCATTCCAGAGTTGAGTGTGAGAGACACATAACTCTGGAAATTTAGCTTGCAAAGTACATGCTACATTATTTTCTAGTTTTTCTTGAAGGCCTTTATCACTGGACACCCTGACAGGGCTCAGATGTACCAATTTCTTTATGAGGAATATGGGTCACTGAGAGCTCCAAAAGGTCCCCGTTTTAATTCCCTCTTTCCCAGGGTCTTGGCAAATCTAATTTCTGAGACTTTGCTGATATCTAAACTCATAGACCAACACCTCTTTCCTTTCATCCTTGGAGGATCATGGGATGTAGTCGTTATTTTTATTTTCCTTATGCTTTAATTGAGGAAAAGAGACTTTTGAAAAGCTCAGTCATGTGTTCTAGGAAGTGAAGGGTCAGGGACATAAGCCTAAGATATTGCCGTTAACTGTCTGTTTCTTCGGGATGACAATGCAGGAATGACCACAAGAGATAGACTATCTTGCTTTGCCTGTGAAAAATCCAATCATTACAAGCCATTTTTTCTAGTTGGCTGGCTTACCTACTTTAGGTGCTTTTTATGGAAAGCCTGGAGGAAATATCCATTTAAGAGTTACAGTTTTCTTGTTTAGACTCTCATTATGTCTAACAGCTGTCCCGTGAACAGCATTTATACAGCCATTTTATAAAGTAGGGCTCCTCTCTGATTCTCCACCTGCAACCTTGAATGACTTACCATAGACTTAATATCCAAACATATGTCTTAAGTCCTGTTAACTTCAAAATTATTTGCCTATTAAAATCTGTGTTTCTGTGTGTAGACATGGAGAGGACTCACAAGCCAAGAAAGTGTATGCTGTCCAGAACTTTTGTCAGCTCCTCGGGGCTTTCTTTCCCTGAGTCAGACCTTTGGTCTTACTCTCAAAAGAGTGAGAACCACCATAGACTCTTTGCCTAAACATCTGAGATGTAGGTCCCAGAAAAAGTGCTCCCCCCAATGCCCTTCAAAGTCAGTCAAGGCAGACTGTAATAATAATAATGACAGTTCCAAATTTGGGGAGAATATTTATTTATTCTTGGGGCCGAACCCAAGTTCTTGAGCACAATAAGCTGGCATCTCCAGTTCTGAAAGTGCTTTATAAATAGGCAATGTCAATTTAAATTTCATCCTTTGGTCTACATACATTTTTATATTGAGAAGAAAAATACAAATGTACCATGTTTTCCTATTAGAAAACAATCTTTTTCATACTTTTATTTCAGGTCTTCAGAGTTTCCTTTGGTACCTTTTATTTCCATGGAATTCAAATCTGTATCTCAGTGCATCTGTTGTGTTTAGGAGTCTATGATTGGTTATCTAGGTGGCTAAAATAGAGTGCTAATTAGCAGAGAAAAACTGAGCTGAAATACACCCTTAGGGAAACTATCCCTGAGTGATCTTTTGAAGATCACTCCCACCCTGGTCAAGGGCAGCACCTGGGTTTTGTCTGAGCACTGACCTGAGTGATCTTTTGAAGATCACTTCCACCCTGGTCAAGGGCAGCACCTGGGTCTTGCCTGGGCACTGACCTGAGTCTTTGAACCTGTGTGAGTCATGAACTAATTCTTTGTGCATGTAAGTTGGCTTCATGCTATTCCACAAATGCATATCACAGAGAAAGATTCAGCCCACTATTACCACATGTCTGTTCTTGGTGCCAGAAGGATTCGTGGGAGATTATGGATGGCATATATCAAATATGTCCTTGCTAATAGCAAAACATCTCCAGCTGGCCTGAAGCATCTCTACTGAGGACAGCCTTTTTATCTTAGCAACCATTAACCAAGTACCAAATGCATTTTCTCTCAAAGAGAAGATTCACAGGCATATGCATGCTACATGAGCATATTACATGCTTGCATGAGGTACTTTACTGGTAAGAAAAGAGATATTAAGTAAGACTTGAGATTGGCAGGGACAATTTATGTGAGAAAGAGCCAAGAACAAGGGTTTGGGGACCCAGAGAAAGTAGACAAAGGTGACTCCCAGGCACTAGGACACTTCTAGCTTTTATTAGCTGCCACTGGAGGTTCTTTGAACATACTTCTGGCTGGTGATAAGTTGAGATATAGTTAAGTTAGGTACCTAGGAAACCCAGAAGGATTTGTAGTACATTGAGACAATTCCTGTGAGGGTTTTGCACCCCTGAGTTGGACTTGATGGGAGTGAATATACATGCCTGGGAGGGTCCTCCTGGCTTTGTTTCCCTCTGCTAAGGACTCTCTGATTCATGGGTAATCTTCACACTTTACATTGTCCTTCAGAGAGGCCTTGCACACCAAAGGGGATTCCCTGCCAAGTTCCATCAGGGTTCCCTGCACTTCCAGGGCTTCTCCTTACACCAGGAAGCTAACCAAAGGTCACAGACTCTATGTACAAGCCTTTGTTGTCAGCAGAAAGTCTGGACCACAGGAGTCCAAGCTAATTGATCACACTGGGAAAACTTCTCCGTTGAAGCTGGATGTAGCAGGGTGAGGGAGATGACTGAAATGATTGGAGGGAGTTTGGCTGAAGAGTTGACCTGCCTCAGATCCATCGTGGACATAGACAGGATGTAAATGATAAGTCATAAATATATAAACCCGAAGAGCTAAATGAAAGATCTTTAAATATGCTATCCCGCAGAATGACAAGAGTCTGAGGTAGAATTGGCCAGTATGTGTTCAGTATTGACAGAGGATCCAGTCTCAATAGGTTTTATCCAAATGTTTTTCTCTGAGCTCTGTGCTATAGCATCAGTAGGTGATCCAGTGGACTGAAGTTGGACCTACTGAACTAAGGCAGCTAAAGCTCACTTTTCAACTCAGCCAGAATTCCAGAGATTAAAGTTTTTAGTCACAGAATCTTAAAATACAATGCGAACCTTCACACTGCAGGAAACACTAGAAACATAACAGCCAAGGGAAAAGTTGGTGATCTGCCTTTCAGCTTCTGCTCAGTTCAAAGCGGTGTTGCCATCTTTGAAGGTCAGAAGTCTGTAAGATAAAAATTGAACAGACAAAAATCCCCCTCTCTCCTCTCTCTCCCCTCTGGCATTATGATGGATCATTAGCTATTTTTTTGAGTCTCGATGAGATACAATAAAATTCATGTACTCCATTTACTGACCAGCCTGTGCTCTCTCCCCTCAATGGGATGAATGTACCAATCTCTCTCTGTGGTTCACTGAGTTCATTGCTCCCAGGGGCCCCTGGACTATCCCACCAGCCCCACTGGAAGACTGTGGACAGTTGTGTGCTCCCAAACCTGTTTATGCCAGTTGTTCTTGCTCTGTCTAACACATGTAACTGAAGAATGCTTGAACAAATGAAGTGTAAGTGTGGAATGAAGAGCCATTTATATGAAAACTATGTGGTTGCCACACAAAGACTTGTTAATTAGTGGTGAGTTTGCTTTAAAAAATGGGGCTAGATTCAATACCAACAAGTCAACAGATTGAGGAGAAAGCCATAAAATAGACAGATTCCTTGCAATTCCTGAGATCATTTAGGACTGATGATACAGAGTCCCAGGCAGTGAACAATTCCCCCAAGACAAGGTTTTTTCACTATACCAATTTTTTAATGAACAAAAACTCATTTTTTGTAGATATGTGTGTATTTAAAGTACAAGAATACATTTTATAATTATATAGTTCAGACATTGTTGAAAACTGACGCTGAACCATCTTGATTAGCTTGCTTTAGAGTGGCAGCAGCTGGCTATGTTATACAAGCTATACAGGACGTCCAACCGCATCAAGACACTTTCATTATGTGAGTGACACAGGACTGTGCCAGAGGAAAGAGCAGACCCATAGCCTGCTCATGCTCACTGGACCCTGTACTAGGTGAGGGAAGCTGAGCAGAATCATGCTCATAGGCTCTCATAAATACAGACACTTCCTCTCTCCTGTCCCTTTCTCTCCCCTGCTTCCTCTTTCCCCAAGCAAGGAAACTGAGTTCAAAGAACTGAAGTACCCCTCTGAGTGGACTCTGAATTAAGCAAAGGAGAACCATTGGGAGTAGAAAGTCAGTGTGCATTTCACAGGCACTGTTCTAGAGCAATGTGATCTTGTTTTTCCAAGCCTCACTTATTTGCAGTGTCCAGGACTGAACCCAGGACCTTGTTCATGCCTGGCATGTGTTTGTCTACGACTGAGCCACACCCCCAGCAAAGCTTTCTTCCTACATATTTCTCCCGGAGTGAGATTGGGCTGTAACGAAAGAAATCTTATGGAAAGTATTACAAAGTCCAGTGTGTTTTAGGTTGGTTTCTTCTCTCTTTGGTTTAAAAACGCCTTGGAAAGATCATCATCTCTTTTGGTTCTGTGTCTAAACTCTGCATCTACCCGGGGACAATGTACGGATCTGCCGGTAGATCCTGGAGCATGTTAACAGAAGTATTTGAGAACTGGGGCAAAATACTATTTCACAGTGTGGAGGTTATTATCTTTCAAAATCAAAGCCATATGACTGTGCTGTAGCTTATGCTAACGTGGCATGCTTGGAATCATAAAGCAGGTATGAATGTTGGATTCCTGTTTATTTGGGGAATGCTGATCCCAAAGATAAATTTTCCAGAACATGAGCTTCGTGGGAAAGCATGAGCCGGCTACCTCCAGCCCACCCCTTATGGCTCTAATTTGTATTTTCTGAGGTGTCTTATTCTAGAGCATAGCAGATATAACAGATGCTTTTTTTTTTTTTAATTAATGGAGGAGCAGCTGATGGCTGCCAGACTAACTAGAAAAGATTCCTCTCTGAATTTCTGTACAACAGTACAGTTAAGTGGCATTTCCTCTGACCGGGCTTTCAGGACTAATGTCGTACTGAGGGCTTGGTCTTAGTTTGGAGCAAACAATGGAAAAGATGGGTGGCCACAGGTGACATTGGTTGCATTTCCTTGATCCTCACTGATTCCTGGTGGGCATTTGGATCTCCTTTGACCTTCCCTAATGGAACCTTGACCTTTGAGGATCTTCTAGGGCTGGCATAATGAAGGTGGGCTGACTAAAGTCACAACAGGCTGAGAGAGCTAGTTGACTAGTTCCAGGCTGACAGAAGGGTCTGTCTAACCCGGGGAATCTTCTTTCTTTAGAAGTCTATTTAGGTGTCTATTCTGGTAATAAGGAAACAGTGGTCAGAATATAAACCCCCAAACGCAGGGAACGACCTAAGAGGAAAATTGCTTCCAGTTTTATTCAATTATGTTTAGTAAAAGACTGTTTTTAGGTTGTCTGGTGGAGACTTGGCCATCTATGTCCAAGGAAGAGCCTCTGCTCATTATAGAATGCGATATAAAATAGTAATTGATTTTAGGGGAGGCCCACAAGCATTCTGGCTACAAATGTGGGAGGCAGGCAGGTTAAGGAGGGATCTACAGTGATTACTGGGCACTGTGAGGCACTGTGAGCCTCTAGATTCCTGCAGCATCTCCTCATCTACCTCCACAGTAGGGCAGCCTTGGCAGTGAGATTGTTCTTGCTCTGGACACTCTTAGGCTAACTTGCATGTCTATTGTATTTATTATCATTGTATTTGCCTCCCTTCTGAGCCAGATGCTGCTAGCATATGAATAGTATGCATTGTGGGAGCACTTAACTGAGAAGAGGAATGTGTGATTGACCAGGCATTAACCCGTTAGTTGCTACTGTTCTACAAGCATATGGATCCTCCACATTAGTGGACTGGAACAGGCCCCACGACTGAAATCTAGGAGAAGGTACCCAAGAGGTAAAGTCTTCGTTTTAAGGAAAATGAAACAAGTATGCCATCTTCTTTCCTTTCTTCCTTATCTCATTTTTTGTCCTTTTCTTTTTCCTCAAGACAAAGTTTCTCCTGTGTGGGGATCTGTTTCAAATATAATAAAAACAGTCGGAGATATCAGAGGACTGCCTCCTCCAGTCTTTGTTTATTTGTATGTTTTTTTCTTCTGTTTTGTGAAACATATCCCCACACCCCTGTGTGGCCCTGCCTGTCCTGGAACTTGCTCTGTAGATCAGGCTGGCCTCTAACTCAGAGACAGGCCTGCCTTTGCCTCTTAAGTGCTGCAATTAAAGGCGTGTGCCAACACTGCCTGGCAAGTGTGACACTTTTAGGGGTTCTATTCTTTACTTGTGCAGAATGACATTTTACAAGTTAACTAAGAAATAGATCAAGAATTAATTCACCTTCACCTTTCATGGAAGGCCCAATTTCAGTAGTTATTAACAACGAATAGGATATAGGGTTGGAACAGATGTTTCAGTGGGAACAGTGCTTGCTTGTGTAAGCATGAGGGGCTGGGTTTAGATCTCCAGGACCTCCCTGCCCCCAAAGTGTGGAGGTATGTTTCTATAATCCCAATACTGGGATGGGGAGACAGGCAGATGTTCAGGGCTGGCTGGCTTGTCAGTCTAGCTCATTAGCAAGCTCCAGATGCAATAAGGGACCCTGTTTCAAAAAATAAAATGGAAGGTGAAACCTAGCATTGGACCCGTGCTTGACCTTTACATGCTCACGTATGGGTGCCTTCTGCACAGGCCACTAATAAAAATAATAGTAATGATGGCGATGGTAATGATAAATAATAAATTATTTAAACAGATATAGAGGCCCCATATTTTATTTCTAGTTTTATGCTCTTTATTTTGAAATGAAAATTTAAACCCAGTTGAGACAAAACAGCCCAGACAACATTTAGGGTTAAAAACAGGTTTTCACATTCAGGAAGTACTTAACTCTGAGTTCATCTGTTGCTGACTCACCAAATGACCTTGACCCAATTTCCTTATCTTGAAAATGAAAATGAAGGTGCTTGGACCGGCTGCTGTGACAGACCCAGGCTCTGACTCCAACAGTAGGTAGGTCACTATCTGGCTTTAGGCCAGAGCCCAAAAACTGGGCCTCTCTTCTTCTGGGAACTCATGCTTATAGGTCAAAGTTCCTGGTACAAAGAGACCCTTGGCTTTATGATCTTCTTTGTTCATGCCTTCCTTAAACACAGTGACCAAGAGAAAGGAGAGACTGTCTCTGTCACCTATCTCCTAAGACTTCTAAGGCACTGTCCTACGTCTGTGTCTTTCTTCTGTCACAGTTGTTCAGGACTGCTACTTTGCTTTCTAGGTCACGATGGATGGTGCCTTGGCCTGTGGTGGGCACTGCCCTCTGTGCAGCTTTGGTGCTCTCTTTGGAAACAGAGGCTGATATGTCAGATAGGAGACATTCAAGGAGTATTAACAAGGCCTACCTGGTCCTCTGCTCCCCATCCTCCTCTCCCCATCCTCCTCTCCCCATCCTCCTCTCCCCATCCTCCTCTCCCCATCCTCCTCTCCCCATCCTCCTCTCCCCATCCTCCTCTCCCCATCCTCCTCTCCCCATCCTCCTCTCCCCATCCTCCTCTCCTCCTCCTCTCCCCATCCTCCTCTCCCCATCCTCCTCTCCCCATCCTCCTCTCCCCATCCTCCTCTCCCCATCCTCCTCTCCCCATCCTCCTCTCCTCCTCTCCCCATCCTCCTCTCCCCATCCTCCTCTCCCCATCCTCCTCTCCCCATCCTCCTCTCCCCGTCCTCCTCTCCCCGTCCTCCTCTCCTCCTCCTCTCCTCATCCTCCTCTCCTCATCCTCCTCTCCCCATCCTCCTCTCCCCATCCTCCTCTCCCCATCCTCCTCTCCCCATCCTCTGCTCCTCATCCCTTAAGATTATGATTCTTCCTGCTACTCGGTCCCTCTGACGACCACCACCAAATTCATCTGCCCATGATGCCATCTGATAGGACTTTGAATTCAAGAACCTCCCATCCTTTTACCACAGGCCAGCCCACAGACCAGCCCACTGCAAACTGGCCTGGTTTGCTTTCCCCTCCTGCTCTCCTAAATCCTTCTCTAAGGTACAACTAAAAGTTCCACTTGCCAGTTTCCATTACTTCCTGCACCTTTCGATATGACCTTCCTCCTTTTGAAGCAGCTTCTAGTTACCTACATCACTCGATTTGCCTTCAGGCATGAGGCTATGTTGCCTCCTGAGATGGCCCAAATTTCTGAAGAGGCTGGTGACTCCCTTTCACAGCAGGTGAGAGCAACAGAGAGGACCAATGAACCATTTCCTGAAACATCAGTCCTAGGAAGCAGGGAGATTACAGTGTCTGTCCTCTATCAGATGCCTTAGGTACCGGGCACATCTGCTGCCCATCCTGCTCATTGTGTTTAAGAAAGGCATTAGGACCAGAGTCTAAGTTCCCCCTAGATTTCAGACCCGTGATTGGTTTTCTCCTGTAATGTTTACCTTTCTTCTGTAACCAAACTGTATCTTGTAATATTGAGTCAATGTTTTTTTAAAGTGAAAGGAGATACAAAGGAAAATGGAATAAGACTGGATGGCATTTCTAGGGCACATAGGTTATTCTCTGAGCCACCGCCCTTCATTCATGCCCGCTAATATCTTTAGGAGGTAGCCTATTCAGCCCATGAACCCCTGGATCTAGATGTGTCTTCCTCCACAGCACAGAGATTGCAGGCATGCTAATCCAAGCGGAGCTTCATAGTGTGAGTTCTGGGGCTGGACCTCAGATCTTCACGCTAGCGTGGCACACCCTTTAACCACTGAGCTGTCTCCTCAGGCTCTGAGCACAGATTTTGATTAGATCGTTGTGTTTTGACTTCGGTTCATTTGAAGAGAAATATAGTTATAAATCTTCTGTGGGGGAGTGGGAGGTGGGCGGGCTGCAAGGGCTGTGGTAACTACCTGGGTTTCTCTTAGAACAGAACAAACAGGGCTCATATTTCCCCTGCACATTCCATTCATTACAGAAGCCACACAAAGGACTGTTAAATAGTCAGAGTGTCCCCAGATCAGAGTCCCTCAGAGAAGTCATCATGTTGCTGTTCCCTGAGGGTCATCCAGGTTCTCAAGGAAAGATGTCACACACTCGTGGTCACTCTGACCAGGGCTTAAGCCAGTTGACAAAGAACATCTAATGGGGCCTCTGATCTGCGTTCAATTCTATGTCAATGCTGGTTTTCAGCATTAGGCCTCTGTAGGTGTTGATGATAGCTGTGGAAAAGAGGCAAGGAATGGGTCTGTCACTTAGCAGCAGGAAAGATGATTTTGCTAATGCATACAGAATACTGCAGCAAGAATCCAGAGTGAGCAGAATTAAATTCCAGGCTGGATGAGTCAGAGCTGCATCAGGAGGAAGTGTGGTGCATTTTGAGGGATACCCTGCCTGTTCTCTCTGCTAGGTGTAGGGAATCACTTCCCCTGTGTAAAGAATGTATGCAGTTTATGCCCAGACCACAGACTTGGTTTTGTGGCCATGTTGTGCATGCCTTGAGTGTTGTGGCCCAACTAATCAACTTCACAGGTGAATCAAGCATAATAGACTTAAAGAAAAAATTTGTTTCTCTCTGCTTTTTTGACTCTGTTCAAGCCTCTCGGAGGACCTCTGCACCCCCATGTACTCTGTCACCCGTGACTGCCTTAATGTGTCCACATGTGTGTGCATACATGTGGAGGCTGTTTGATGCCTTCCTTATCTATCTCAGTCTTGCCTTTGAACCTAGAACCTAGAACCATACAGATGCAGCTAGACCCGCTGGCCGGCAAGCTGCCAGATTCTTTTGTCTCTGCTCACACTCAGCACTGAGATTACAGGCAGGTCCATGTGGCTGCGCCAGGCTTTTTGAATGTGTGTTAGAGATCCCGCTCAGTTTATCCACCTGGTGCGAGTACTTTACCAAGTGAACCATCTCCTTGCTCTTGTCTTGGTTCTATGTTCACCAGTCAGTGTGTTCCTAGACTCTTTGAATTATGAGAAAATGTGCTGCCATTCAGCTGGCTTCCGGGGGGGGGGGGGGGGGTCTTTTCACTTAAAAGGCCAAGCCACAAAGAGCATCCAGGAAGTACAAAATGAATGGATTCAGTTGCTTAGCCTTTTTTTTTTGGCCCCACAGGAGCCAAAGGAGATGTTGCTGTGTGGTGGGTGTGGCCAGACAGATCGTGGCATACGGCAGAGCTCAGTTCAAGACTCCTTGCTGTGCTCTAACAGTTTTTGGCCAAAGGACTGAGCCTTGCTGAATCTAGTTCCCATCTCTAAAGTAAGAGTGCTAAAGTCAAGTGCACAGGATTCAGTGCAGGACAAAAGTGACTAGTCCGTGCTGGACAGACAATGACTGTACTTGTCACCACTGTGGCTTCAGGCTCTGACATTGTCATTGTCACTACCTCCTCCTGTATGTGGGGAGAGCAAAGGGAGACCTTCCACAGTCCTGCTCATCTCATGAGACATAGCTTTGCGTGGAAAGACTGTCTGCAAATGTGGATGTGAAAATAGTAACCACATTGGGATAAGAACAAAGGCTGAAGTGTCTCCTCATTCTAGTTGAAGTCCCTTCACTGAAAGGTCTCTGGATCCCTTCCTCTTCCACCCATGAATATTGACAGGCACACACCCAGAGTGAGCTGGAGTAGGGTAAGCAGTGAAGGCCAAAGTAAAATCTGGTGTGAATTCTGTTTCTTAGGAGCTTCACGCCTATCTGGGAAGATGAAAAGTCCACAAAGATCAAAATACTGAGAACATAAGAGATATAACTAGATGCATGGAACTCATGGAGAAGAGTGAATGAGCAAACTAGGGCATATTCATATGCTTCTCCTTCCTCATCTTTCAAGTTGGGCTAATGGCTGACAAGACTGCTCAGCATGTACAGGCATTTGCTACCAAGCCTGATGACCTGGGTTTGATCCCCAAGACCCACACGGTAGGAGAGAACTGACTCCCTGCAAGTTGTCCCCTGACCTCTGCATGTGCTACAGCACATAAGTGTACCCAAGCACAGACACACACACAAACACACAACACAGTAAACAGACTTAAAATAAAAACAAAATGGGGGTATAATAACAGTGTCCAGAGTTATAAGGTTTTAGTGAGATATGTGCAAAGTTCTTGGAGCAGACAAGGTATCATTAGTCATCTTTTAATGTTTTAAACTTGTCAAATGCCAGGTACAGGATTGCTGTTGCAGCAGAGGTGGACAAGATCCTTTTGGATTACAGGGTAGCATGAGCCCAGTCAGAGTCTATACTGAATGATAGGGTTGGTTAGGAAGCTGGGCCAAGATTGTGGTGTCTTGAATGTCAATACTGGAGTCTTGGACTTCACTGAACATGGGAAATGAGCTTGGTCTTCTACAACTCAGCAGTCACTGTGAATGAAGCTAGAATCGAACCAGGTCACAGGGCAAGTCTCTACATCTTTGTGCCAGTGACTGTAACGATGAACTAGTTGCCAGCAGGCATGGCATTGAAACTTGGGCTATCAGGGCTCAGAACTCAGGCCTGATATCTCAAGGAAGGGTCCAGCTGAGTCCAAGTTGGAAATTAGAATGTAGGGCAAAGGGTGTGTTTCAGGGGTCAAGTGGGCAGGGTGGAAAGATGAGCAGGAGGAGGGAGGCGGGGAATAGAAACCTTATGCCATGGCCACCAACTACTGTTTACTTCAGAATACACTCAACTCCGCTGGTTCTCTGTTTTATTTCTTGAGTCTCAGAGTGTGTAAATCTCATTTAAATGCAATCCCTTTATTAAGAACAGATGGAGCATGCCCTAGAGTAGACGAAGGGGAGGGAATTCAAGCATAGGAGATGTTGTCATCATTTATATACATGGAGACCTATGGCTCTTAGCTCTGCCTACACATCTGTAGATGAGGTTCAGGAGGATATCACAAAGGGCAGACTGGGCTCACAGTGTCCCCTAAAAGATTACCAGTCAGTCTAAATATGTATTTGAAAATTAAAAATTGATGGTGTAAGCAATAGACTTGATCATTTTCAGCTGTATAAAAGCTACCATCTATTTCAAAATTATCAAAGTTATTATGTAAGAATAACATTTTTTTTAGTGTTATGTGGCAATGGGGGCAGTTCCTCAGACCCTATGTATGTCATTTAAAAATTCTTTTGAGAACAAAAAAATACATAGGTAAATCTATGTTTGAGCCAAATCAAAACCAATTACTGTAAAATGTCTGTAGGTAGTGTGAGGGCAATAAGACAGTGAGTATGAGTTTAAAGTCATTTGTTGCTCTGAAGCTACTATGCATCTTCCCAGGAAGTGAAGGAGGGTGAGGTAGTGGTGTTGACACGGAGAGTGGACCAGAATGCATTTCACCTGCATCAGAGGCTTATGCAAAGAGGGTGATCCCAGGAGAGGAAGCTAGTGTGTTTTCTCAAGTTACCTTGTCGCCTTGGAAGGGAGATGGGCTAGTTCAGCAATGATGGAAAGCAGGGGCTTGTTAGGGTTTTCAAGACATTTTCTTCAGTGGCTCATTTTCAGAGTTCTGTACTCTGAGCTGGGAGATCCTGACTTTCCCCATTGCATCCTTGCTCAAAGGGGAAGTTTGCCCACAGCTGTTTGAGAGCCAAGTCGCCCTGACTTCAATGGGATCAGCACATGTTTGTCTAAAGGCAGAACTTGGCTCTTTCTGTTTCAGGCCCTAAGAGGCCTGTTTGTTATATTATGTAAGAAAGAGTGAGGTCATATAAATAGTCACGGCTCCTACCTTGAACCAAAAGTCATCCTTATTTGGTGCTTCTTCCAAAGTTAGAAAACAATACAGGCACTAGAAACATTCTCGAGGTCAGTGAAGAAATGATGGCCACCTTGTGCTTGACCATGGGTTTGGAGACAGTGTCAGCAAAATAGACCACCTGTTGCTTAGCACTTGTAACTTGGACACATTTCATTAACCTCTCAACTGCTAAAAAGAACACTGGGAAAAAGAGGGGTGAAGCTTTCTGTCAAGGCTCTGAGATGGGGTGAAGGGCTCTGCAGCCCCTCAGAGCAAACCTTTTCCTATCAGTACTGACACTTCAAAGGGTCCTTGGACAGCTGAGTCTAAGGAGAGTTAGCATGGCCTTCCTCTTGACCATCATGCTGGCTGACCAAGGTCAACTGAATGTCTGTCTTCAGCCTCTGTAGATATCAGCAGGCATTAATCCTTAGCTCATGGGTCTGGATTGGATTCTTTCGGGGACCTAAGCTCTGAAGGCCACTCTACTACTTGAGGTTTCTCAACACAGAGCTTCTGTCTGAGTCATTAGAAAGCCCATCTTGGGGACATACAATTAAGGGAGAGGAGTGTGGGAGATTCATTCACTTCTCCCCACTGCGACCTAAATCCATTTTAACATCCTACTTAAATCTCACAAGAAGTGCCAAGAAAGTGTGACACTGGCATCCTCTTCCTTGGGAAGAGTTTATACAGAGGAAGGTTGGGTCCATGCAGCCTCCACAGGAAGCCTGGCAAGAGGCTTATCTCCTTTGAGGAATAAATGTATTCAATGGCAGTAAGCATGCCACCGAGGAAGTTTGTCCCATGTTAAGGCAGAGAAGGACAAGACCTTTGCTACTCCTTCGTGTTTCCCTTCTGCTGTGGACTTTCTACCTTGGTCCTTCCCTCCCTCCCTCCCTCCCTCCTTCCCTCCCTCCCTCCCTCCCTCCCTCCCTCCTTTCTTCCTTCTCTCCCCTCCCTTCCTACCTCCTCTCTCCCTTCCTTCCTCTCTCCTTCCCTCTATTCCTCCCTTCCTCTGTCCCTCCTTCCCTTCCTTCCATATAGATTCTAGATGCATTTATTTTAATTTTAATATATATTTATTTTTAGATGTTTTAGATATATTTATTTTACGTGTATGGATGTGTTGCCTCCATGTATGGATGTGTACCATTTGCATGCCTGTTGCCTTTGGAGGCCAAAAGAGGGCATTGGATCCCCTATGACTGGAATTGCAGATGACTGAAAACTACCATGTGGGTGCTGAGAATCAAACCCACGTCCCTGGAACGGCAGCCAGTGCTCTTAACCACTATCTCTCCAGGCCTGCATGGGTTTCTCTTTAAAAGTCACCCTATCAATGCAGCTTGGATAAAACCTGACCTCATCATGTGCCCAGCAGTTTATGAAATAAAAGAGAAATCCATGGGTTCTTCTTCCTAAAGCCCTTTGGATTTTGAGTTAGCATAATCTCCCCCTCCACCATCACACTGATCTAAAGCCTGGGCTCTGACACAGGGAAGTGGTCTCTGCCTTCAGGATGCACAGAGAGAGTCTGGTCTTCTGCAGGTATCTTCAGATGTCAAGAAAATAAGAAGGAACTCAGCTGATCCTCTGTCTGGGACTACATAGAGAATGTAGACTGGTTCTCAATACGTGGGACAGAGAGACTTTGGAAGGCAGACACCCCACTACCATACACAGCGATGTATTTTATGAACCCCAAAGCCATAGAACTTTTGTGAAACTTTGCTGGAGGGCAATCTTTGAAATCTCTTCATTTGCCTTGTTTTTCTGACTGTGCAATAATGTGAGAACATGGGGACCCGTGTCTCAGCAGTGGAGAGCTTCGTGTTTTTTAGTGTGTTACTAAATATGAGTTCTAGAAGTGCTGTGATTTAATCAAAATGATTGCTTCTGGTAGCAATTTAGTAGAGGTGTCATGTCGAATTAAGTTTTATCAAGTTTCAACAGCTAGAGATATTCAGAGTCAGGCTATCATCACAGTCTGCACTCCAGTGCTATGAAAGTGAGACTAGAGTCACAGGTTGGTGCAAACGAGGCCATCTTAATAAACCTGTTTGATACTCTAGGGCTTGGGGATATCAGAGTGCAGTGAGCATATGAGGGTCTTAACTTGGGATAGAGAGTCCTTGCTTGCAAGGGTTAGAAAGTTTAGTTTTTCACTAAGTGACTTAAATAGGCACAGACCTTCATCTCAATATATATATAACACTAGAAAAGAATTGGGGGAGGGTTCCTTAAATTAGCTCAGGTAATCTATTCATCTGCGTATGCTGAATTATGCCTAAACATTGGAGGTCACCCTGTGCCAGAGAGAGGACGGGAGAGGAAGAGGGCAAACCTGTGGCTCAGCACTAGGAAAGACAGCTGAATATAACCCAGATGAAGATGCTGCTGCCTTCCACTGTAGCAGGCTCCCGGAAGTCATCCTCATAACTACCTACTCCTGACAGCTTTAAAAACCTGCTTATTCACTTAATTTCAGAATCATTGTAACATGCTAGTTTTAAATGGTAGATGCACTCACAACTTCTGAAGAAGTGGGAACACTTTTAGTTGTTGTTTTTTTCTAAAACAAGATTTCACTTGGTAGCTCTGGATGTCCTAGAAGTTTCTATGTAGATCAAGCTGGCCTTGAAGTCAAGAGATCTGCCTGCCTCTGCCTCAGAAGTGCTGGGATTAAAGGTGTGCGCCATCATGCCCAGACACCCTTTTGATATTTCCACTTTGACAGGGAATTGCTAGGCCTAGGAAATATGCTAAAGTCTTTAGCCTGTGGTCCAGGGTTATGATGCTCTAAGCCTCCATATTTTATGCACAGTTGAGCAAATTCTTAAGACAGTGTTGGGCTAAAGAGATATGGATCCAATTTACCAGAATAAGAATGCCAGAAGGAGCCTGGCATGGAGCCAAAGAGGTCTCCACAGTCCAGAGCCTTGTTTTATATCTGCAGCTTTAAATGTATTTCTTAGCTTTGCTTCTGTTCCGACTAAGCAAAGATGAAATAATTTGAACATCTTTTGATCACATTCAGGAGGCTGAGGCAGGAGGACCCCAAACTCAGGTCCCACCTTCCATACGAAGTAAGATCAAGACTAACTTAGGCAACTTTGTGAGGCTTTGTTTCAAAATAAAAAATTAAAAGGCAGAGGAGGGGGAGGGGCAGAGGCACTAGGTCAGTAGCACAAGACCCCAGGTTCCATCCCCAGCCCCACAAGAAGTTAATAGTAGTTGAGTTGAAAATTTCTCTTGCTATTAAGTGATGGAATGGATTTTTTTTTTAATGTTTCTATTTAAAGACAGCAAAACATTAACTAAAGCCCGATCCCTGTTACCCTAGCTCCTCCACACACATAGTACGCTGGTGTGGTTTATTCCTGACACTGACTCATTCAGCTTTTCTCCTGGAAGTTGTCAGCATGGATGCTGGTTAATGGGGAAAATCAGTACACTGCCCAGACTGCACAATACCATGACTCATTCCTGGCATTTTGAAGCTTTGTAATGGAAATCGTGGTGCCGAGCTACAGCTCTTACCAAGTGGATACGTGAATA
Organism: Phyllotis vaccarum; assembly: GCA_033318265.1. Lineage (NCBI taxonomy): Eukaryota > Metazoa > Chordata > Mammalia > Rodentia > Cricetidae > Phyllotis > Phyllotis vaccarum. Next base: position 73,084,308 of record JARWLC010000005.1, on the reverse strand, counting down.
TTAATGAAACAAAGCAGAAGTCTCTGAGGTTCTTGCATAATTCTTACCCCAGATCCATGTCTGTATGATGGAAAAAAGACATTTGTGGGGTGGATTGTTCCTTTCTGTAACCCACACACACTTGAATACCACAATATTGTTTTAATTGGGCTTATAAAGCACAGTAAAATATTTGTCCTTGGTAGAAGGGGGAAATTCTCTCATAGATTGGAATGTTTTATTGAAAGAGTATGTGTGTCTATTGAATTAGTCTTCTGGGGTTTATGCTAGCGTCTGAATGCTTTTAAAGTAGTCCCTAATGTCCTGAAGCCAATTCACATTCTATCACTCATCTCCTAGCTATCTATCATCTATCAATCATCTATCTGTCTTTACCTATTATCTACACATATCTATCTAATATAGGGACATAGAAACATCTTCCTTCCCCATCAGTGGGCTCAAGGTCGAAGCTCCAACAAAAGATAGACTCTGGACTGGAGAGATGGTTCAAGGGTTAAGAGCCCTTACTACTCTCGTTCAATTCCCAGAACCTACATAATATCTAAGAATGATTCACAACCCCTCTTCCAGTGGGTTCAATGCTTCTGATCTTCCAGGGCATAAGGTATACACATGATAAACATGTATACATGCAGTCAAAATAGTCATACAAATAAAATCTTTTAGAAAAAATAAGAGGAAAGTAGATGTAGAAATCGATATAAACCTAAATTTTAGATGACACAGGAAACTTCAGGAATGAAGATGCACAGAGGCAGGGGAGCTGCTATGTTTTAATGTTTAGGGTTGAAGAAAGGGCAGTATGCAGTGGAGCTGGGAGAGAAGGGGTGTGGCTTAGTGATAATATTTGGGATGCGGGTTTCACAAGGCCTGTCTAGAGTCTCCAGGCACGTCTGTGTCTTTGAGATTGTTGTGTTTCTTAGCTCTGGCTGTGGAGCAGTCCCTTTGCAATGAAGTCTTAAGACTGCTTCAGGAAGGGCAGGGGTAGATGACAGTGACCTTCCTGCTTTAGCTGTTGGCTTGAGTGTCATCAGCCCATATTACAGGAGATCTATGGGGGACACTATGGAAAATGTAAAATCCTGGACAGTAACAACCCTTCACACCACTTCTTTCTTTGCCTGACTTTGACCACAAAATGATTTCAAAGGTCTTCCCCTCTTTGTGCTGTGTGAGATGTAAGAGTGGTAAAGAGCCAGGAGATAGATAGCAGGAAGAAATAAAGAGAAGGACAGATCATTCTAATGAATCTTTTTGCTAATTTGAATTTGAATTTATACCCAACAGGTCAACAGGTCTCCAATGAAACTCACAGATAAGTCTTCGCCATTAGTCTTGATACAGAAAGTCAAGTATGTAAAGTTGGGTTTTGGTGATTCTCATAAATTTGCTGAGGATTGGAGCAGAGATATTTCGGAGTAGCTCATTGGAAGGTCAATGTGTAGAAGATATTTTCAGCAGAAGAGAATGCACATGCCCCTTATAATGCAGCCACTTTATTCTGCTCCTGTCTTCTCTGACAATAGCTCCCTGCTGCGTGCTAAAACACAAGTGCTAATATTATGAGAAATGAATTGTACGAAAAACAGCCTAATCTTTTCTAAATGTGCTAAAAATATCCATCTGCCACCAAGAATATTGGAGCATGTTCTCCCAATTCCAGATGTCAGGCAAAGCCACATATCAGTGGGCACTGGGAGGCCATTGAAAATGAAGAACCCTAGACAAGAATGTTCAGACTGAATGTCAATCATTCAATCAAGACTGGGTCATTGGGTACACAGACCATTCTTTTTCACAGTGTTCATTGGAGGTGATTTGTGATGAAAAGTCTGTGTCTGTCTTTTTTCTCTCCCTAAAGAAACTGAGACATAAGAAATTACACTTCCAGAGTCTAGGGAAGTGGCTCATTCCCCAAGGTCCTTATACCTGCGTTCAGATCCCCAACATCCATGTATTGGTGTTGGTAGTGGCACGTATCTGGACACAGTGACATGTGCCTATTATCCTAGCACTGAGGAGGTGGAGCCAGGAAGATACGCAGAGCTCCCTGGCCAGCTCATCTTGCCAGATCTGTGAACTCCAGGTTCAGTGAGAAACCTTGTCTCAAAAAATAGTGTGGAGAGTGATTGAGAAAAAAACTTCTACACACTCATACGCATAGAAATATACACAAAGATGCTTACATAGTGAGATGGGGAGGGAGAGAGTGAAGGAAAGAGGGAGAGAGAGAGAGAGAGAGAGAGAGAGAGAGAGAGAGAGAGAGAGAGAGAGAGAGAGATCCTAATCTAAAACCTTGTGCTATGTCCCCAAGTTCCTATGTTGAATCAGGAGACAAAGCCAAGCCAAATACCTTCCATCTTGTTAGTGTTTGCCCAATCACCCTCCTATGCTCTGGGCCATATCTAGTCAAAGCCTTGGGATACTTGAAGGGCAGTATTTCTCTCCAGTTGGCAGTCTTCAGGGTTTGCCAAGAAGGTCTCAGACAAGGCCTGAAGTGACCCAGAGGATTTGGAAGTAAAACTATTGTGGGACAAATATGTGTCCAAACAAGAAGGAACGAGAGGTTTACATTTCTTTAGAGCCACATCCCATCTCTTTCGTTCACACATGAAGTGTGCTCATCTTACCTCTTCCCCATTCCTTTCCAGGCTGTATCTAGGAAATCTCCCAGGCTTGTCTGAAGTCATTCTGCCTTTCCTTAGGCTTTATACATTTGTAGACAAAGAACTATACAAGAAAGAAATGGTGTTGTTTTTAATAAAATCAACCAGATTTTCTATTTGGAACAAAACAAACTTCTCAAAAAATAAAAATCAGTAAGATTGTGAGTGCTTAGTGCATTGGGCCTTACTACTGAACGCCTGCTTTCTAAATATTGGTGGCATTGCAAAGTGGCCTCTGACTGATGCTGTGTGGTGCTGAACTCCGCCTCTGGCACTTGGCATTGTGTATGTCTCTGAACTGTTTGCTAAAATAATCTTTATGCTTGTAATTTATATTGGAGCTTTTTCCCCCTCGTGTGATTGATTATTCTTTGATATGGTTGTTTTAAAGGTGGGGAAATTAACTTAAATTTATCCAAATTTGTTAAACATCCTTCTCCAGAAAAGCGAAAAATAACAGTTGAGACAAAAATCCTGAAAAAAATCTTCATTTCAGCAGTTTCTCTGGCTTCCAGTGTTAAGGTTTTAAGAGAGTGTAAAGTAACCGGTGTCACTGAGAGATAATGAAGACATTTATATTTTAACTATATTATTTTACCTCAGAAGCTTGCTGAGATGTAAAGGAAACCTTATGATTTTAATCTTCTCAAAGGACATTGCCAGAACGACTATTATTATTATTATTAGATAATCATAATGGTATGTTCTAGAACCCTTCTCATCTGACACACCCAGTTTCCTCACAGCCCGCCAGCAGAGCCAGGGAGAGAGAAATAAAGCCATGACTTGTTTGCTTTCAGAATTTGATGCTGTATTGCTGTGGAGACATGCTGGGATGTGCTTTTCACCTGTTATTAAATTTCTAATGTCTGTTAGGATTCCTTAGTTGGAAAAACCAAGAAAGCATAAAAGAAGCTCCCAGGCCCTTCAGCCAGTGACAGCTTAGCCTCCCCAGAGAAAGCGTGGACACCAGTGCTGCTAAGAAACAAGCATAAGCCTCAGTTTCCCCACCAGCTACCAGGAACACTCATCTTGAAATGGAGAAGTAATTATGCTTGGAAAGAGGTTTTTCAATATTTTAAAAACACACATTTAGTAATTAGTACATTAGGGATCACACAGCTAAACAAAACTATGTCTACCTGTCATTTGCTTTAGGGGATGCCTGTAATTTTAGAAAAGTTTGACTTCATACAGCATAAATGGAGTGCCAAAAAAATGTGCAAGCGACCAGTTTAGCAGAACTGAGGGAGAGAGGGGTGGGAGGAGCAAGCTGGAAATCTCCCAGAAGAAAAGCTATAGGAATGAGCTATATAATACAAACCCTGCTCTGGAGGGTGGAAGGATTTATGGTGAATACAATATCCCAGTTCATAGGAAGTGTATAGCTATTGAGGAGGCCACAAAGTAGTTATGATGCCATAACATGCAATCTATGGTTACAGGGCTTGCCTGATGGGATTGCAGGAGTGAATAGCTCCAGCATGCACAGAGATGGAAGGGGTGTGATCTCTCATCAAAGAAGGATCCTTGTTACATACCACAATATTACCTTTAAAGTTTAGGGGTTTGGGGTTCTGCTGTGAGCATGAAATAAACTGGTGAAATGGATCAACAGAGGGAAAGGCCTAAGCTGTGCCGATACCCATGGCACAAGAGGAACAGAAGTAACCAAGACCTTGCTCAGTTCTACATCAGCGTCTTGCTCCTGTGATTTCACTGCATTTCTCTCTCCTTTACAGCCTCTGTGCCTTCCCAGGTCATGCCTGCACACACGAGGGTTTGACAAAATTCAGTCTTCTCGTGGGTCAATGGTAGCCGTGTAACAAACAGAGGACCTACCTGGGCCTTGAATTCTGAACCTACCTCAGTTTGTACCCAGTCACTGGAGGCTCATTTTGTAAATCTCGGATATGCTCCAGGTCCCAGTAACCTTACTTGATAGTGTCTGCTGCTCATTGGCTGTATTTTAAGCATCTGCTTATGCAGACCCTGATTCTTCTACAGGGTCAGGTCTCCATAATATTCTGCTCTAGATCCATACTCTGTGGCTTCATTCTTTAAAATAGTAAAATTTTTAAATGATGCAATAGGTGATAAATTAAAGCATAAAAGGAGATAAATTGAGATTACAGTCCCACTTTACTACAACACAGGACAGCCAAGGTTTTCATGTGTTCTGGTGCTGATATTTGACCAATGCTGTCTTGTGTGTAATAGACCTGCAGGACATAAAGAAAAGTGACTGATTCCCACTATTTGCAGCATTGCTGGTACCTAGAGCTGGAGTGATGGCTCAGTGGTGGTTTGAATGTAATTGACCTCTATAAGCTCATAGAGAATGGCACTATTGGGAAGTGTGGCCTTGTTGAAGTGGTGTGACCTCATTGAAGAAAGTGTGTCACTGTGAAGGCAGGGTTTGAGGTATTTTTTGCTTCAGCTTTGCTTGGTGTCACAGTCCACTTCCTGTTACCTTCTGATCAAGATGTAGCCAGCACCATGTCTTCCTGCAGAGCCTGCATGCTGTCTTGTTCCTTACCATGATGATGATGGACAGAACCTCTGAACTGTAAGCCACAATCTCAAATGTTCTCCTTTAGAAGAGTTGCCATGGTCACGGTGTCTCTTGGCAGCAGTAGAAACACTAACTAAGACATCAGTTAAGAGAACTGGCTGTTCTTCCAAAGGACCCAGGTTTGATCCCCAGCCTCCACATGGTGGTTTACAACAATCTGTAACTCCAGTCACAGGGGATCCAAATGCCACCCGCCTGACCTCTGTGGGATCTGAACAATTGTGGTGCACAGACATACACATACCTATACACATAAAATAACAATAGATCTTTAAAAAATAAAAGTTGCTGGTGCCTGGATAACCAACCAAGTTTTCTGTGTAGCTTGTGTGGCACTTTCTTCCCCTCCGTAGGGAAGCCATGTTCTGGATGCTGGTGTCCTGGCCCTCTAGCGCATAAGTTTTATTACTATAAGACTATGCAGAAGACTAAGACGAACAGTTTCATCCCAGAATCACAGAGCCACCTCATCACTCCAGAACATCCCCAATGTGGTTGGAATGAAAGGCAGATGGAACTTTCCCTAGGGAAATCCTGTGAAGAGGGCTGAGAAGGGCCAGGGACAGTCATGGAGGTAGATGACAGGGGGACCCTAGGGTCACACTTGTGACTCCTCTACTCTTTACTGAAAGGGCTACTTTCAACAAAGGTCAAAGGCCTGTTATGATGGGGCACCTGGGATCATGGATGGCCTTTTGTCCATTTTTATGATATTTCACTCAGGATACTTCCTGGTTTAATTTATTCCGACCCAAGAGCCCACCAAACACAGGCCTAGCCTCTTCCTCCACAGAACCCTCCAGGCCTTCATCCCTCTAGTTTTTATTTATTTATTTTTTTTAAAAAAAGATGCCTGTAGCTCACTTATTTCATAGAGGAGGATGAGGAGGTGCAGGAGTCTCTTTAAAGGGAAAAGTGATCATCTGAGCCATGAAGAAGTCGAATTTTTATTTTTCAGAGTAGAGGACTCTTTCTCATCTAAACTGTCTCACACAAGACAGTTAGTCTCATGTTTATTTATGTGCTTAGCTTCAAGTGGGCAACACGTGGTGGTGGGGGGAGATGGGATGGAGGGGTGATGGAGGGTCACCTTGGCTCATCTTGATGGGCACAGACTCCAGGAGAGGAGAGCCTCTTAGGAACCTCTCTAGCAAAATTTGACACCGAAAGAATCCCAGAAAAAAAAGTGGTTTTTAATCCTGCCTTTTCAAACTCCAGGCAAAATACTAGCATTGGAAATAATTTTCTGAAGTCTGCTTTTTATTGACTCTGAGATTAACAGAAAATCAGAGGGGTTTAAAAGATGAAGGTAGAGAAATTAGTCAACCCTATTGACATGTGCTTTGTCCAGCTGGGAGGTGAGCGCGCGCGTGTCTCACACACACACACACACACACACACACACACACACACACACACACACACACACAGAGTGCCCTTGTCCTTTCCCAGATATCAATCATCATTCACCTGTTAGGGAGAAATTTTTAAAGGTCACCTCATGAGAGTCATTCATTTGACAAACAGTGTTCCTAGAAAAGCTGCACACTGTGCCAGTCAATGTTTACCACGTATGCAGCACTTCAGATGGTACCCCCAAATCACTGGTCCACCTCCAAAGGATAAGCAGTTCACTTTCAGAAAATGGCTGACTCCTGTGGAATGAGACCAACACCCAGGCTGCTCTTGTCAACAGATTTCAAAATGCAAAAAGGAGTTTTTCTTCCTCAAATTTTATAACCTTTTCCAGATGGGCCGAGAGAGAGGTCTCTGAGTATATCTTTGAATCCACTGAGATGTACTTTTCTCAGCCCTGGGGGCTACACCCACTTATCAGACTTACCTGGACATACTTACTAGGCCCCAGGCTTTCAGTAGAGTTCAGGGGAGCAGCTATCAAGACCCCTGACGATTTCCATTAGCTCAACACCTAGAAGCTGTAGGAAAATCTCTTGAAAGGCTGGTGTGTGCTGAACTGAGCCCCTCTCCCATTGCTTGGCTGGTTTAGCTCCTCAGCTGCAACTGCCCACAACCATCTGGGGAACAGAGCCAGGTCCAGGACAGTGGCCCAGGGTGGCGAGGTTGTTTCTTCTTTTAATTTCTAGACCTTTGTTCTAGTAGCCAACACAGGCATCCAGGAGACCCACTCTGCAAAGTTCTCGACTTGGGGGCTAAAGGGGAAGCCTCAGACAAGAACGTGGGGGAGAGCAGCTGAGCCCAGGGTAAGGTTCAGCTCTGGACTCTGGGTTTTCAGAGACATTAAATGTACTAAGAGGAGAAAGGCCAAATTATTCAAATAACTTTTAAATGCTAGTGAGATTTAGACTAATGAGACAGATTTGGCAGAAAAGCTGTTTTCATGAAAAGGAGAGTACATTTATTTTCCTATATTATTATTGTCATAACATATGTATAACATAAAATCCCTCCTTTTAACCATTTTAAGTACAGTTCCAGGGTTAATTATATTCACAGAGCTAAGGGGACATCAGTACTGTTCTCTTCTAGAATCCTTTTGCCATCCTAAACAAGAGCTCTGTACCCATTAAATAGTGAGTCCCTCTTCTTCTTACTACAGCCCCCAGAAACCTCCATTCTATCTCCAGGAGATGGATTCATGTAAGTGGAATTGTAGATTATTTACACCTTTTAATCTAGTTTAACCCACTGGGCATATTTATGTCTTTGAAGCTCATCCATGTTGCAGCCCATGTCAGAACATCCTTCCCTATTAAGAGTGAATGATATTCTGCTGTCCACTGCCCACTTTGTTTATCAGCTGATAGACATTTGAGTTTTTCCTTGGATGTTTTGTGACTAGTGTGAACATTGGCATGTAAGTTTCATAGATTTGTTCTTTGTACTTGCACGAAAATAGACCTCAGTTAACTGGACAAATGTTACAGAGGCCAATTATGGCCTTGTAGTCCCAGCCAGCTCTCTGACAATGGAAGAGAGCCCCATGGTCTGGAGCATTAGGTCCAGGAGATTTAGGCAAGAATCGGTGGAGACGTTCACAGCAAGTAAAAGAGGCTCTTTCCACCTCTACAATCCTCCAGTTGATGTAGGGAGTTTGTACTTTCTAAAGGCCCCCTATGGAGGAAAAGATAGCCCTGTCAGATGAAGCTTCCTTTCTCTCCTGAGGAAGGGGGAGGTGGAGGATAACACTTGTCTGCCAGTGTGAGGAACAGAATCTACTACTGTCTCTAGCCTCAGCCTGAACTTAGGGCTGATATTCTGAGCTTAGATGGAGATCCTGGGCAGGCCTGGGAAGCTCTGTCCAGAGCACAGCAGGCGGTTGGACTGTAGCATCCTGGGAAGCTTCCTTAGCAGGGTTCTTCACGTTCATGTGTCTACTGGGAAGAGAACACGTTCCAGGGAGGCCCAGGCCCAGCCCTATTTCCTCACAGGCTATGGGAGGTGCAGGGATGGATAGGGACACGTGAATACAAAACTCCCCTTGGAATTTTAAGATGGTTTATCAGCTTAGGTAAGGATGCCCTGAGCTTCCACTCAATTACATTCATCTGCTACTGTTGGGGGTTTCTTATCATTAGTTGAGAAGGTTCTGCCAGAGAATCCCAGAGTAAGTTTAATTGTGGGTGATCTCATGCTGTCCTTTTAATGTTGAAGCCAGGGACTTGTATCATAGACCAGTGGATTTGGGGAGGTTTTTATTTGCATGTGAATCATAGCTTTTCCAGCTGAATGTCACTTACTTGGAATTTTTGTCTGATTTTGTTTTTGTCTTTTGGTGTTTTTCCATCGGGCCCTTGGCTAACCAGAAGAGGGTGAGGGTGGGGAGGGCTCAATCAGCCTGGAGCAGGGTTTGAGTCGGCGACTCGGAGGCTGAGTATTAAGAATGTGAAAATAAGAAAACGGATGCTTTATTTTGCTTCAAGGGAGGAATGGAAGCCAAGTCAAATCGAGAGGTCTAATTTGGGAATAGTGTTATTACAGGTCATTGGGAGTAGGGTACGAGCTAAACTGGGAGGCAAGTCACATGAGGAGACAGCAAAACCTGTCACACGGGGGACAGCCAAGGCTCATTTACAATGAAGTTTGATTTTATTTACTACATTGGTAGAAAGGAACTCATGGCAGATTGAGAAACCAAGTCACCTTGGGGGTTGTTGACTGTCTGTGTCCTGGCCCATTTCTTGTTTTCGACACAAGCTAGAACTTCCAATGTGTGTGCTTCCTGGGGCTTTATTTAGGACTTGGAGTCTGTTCCTTGATGAGTGGAGCGGGCCATGTGCTAAAGGTTATATATATGTCTGTTCTCCACATTCATGTCTCAGTACAAGACGCTTGCTTCTTTTTTCTCTGAAGTCCCTAAGGATTTTACACATCAGGATCAAGATACCTGGATAATCTCTCTCTCTCTCTCTCTCTCTCTCTCTCTCTCTCTCTCTCTCTCTCTCTCTCTCTCTCTCTCTCTCTCTCACACACACACACACACACACACACACACACACACACACACACACACACAGAGAGAGAGAGGGGGGGGGGGAGGGAGGGAGGCATACAGCCTTCCAGCTTCATTTTCATTTCTTCATCATTGATGCTACAAATGCCAGCTTGGATTTTTTTTTTAAAGCTCCACCCCCACAGTGGCCAGTTATGAGCAGTCTCTTCCGACTTTCACACCATTTAGTTGTAGGAACTAAATTGCTGATTTTTCTTGAACCCAAGCTGCATTGTCAGATGTCTTAACTTAGGCCTCGTTAGCCACACTTGAGAGACGATATTAAAACCTCAAGACTATCTGGACCCAGTGAATTGATATCCGGTGCAAACAAGTTGTGGTCATGGTCCTAAATGGAGCACCTTACTAAGTGTGTGGCAGTCTGCTGGTGCCACCTCAGAATGCGGGCCAGCAATGCTTGTGATCGACATTAGGAAGAGAAGGTGTGTGGAAACTTTCTATAATAGCAGCCTGGCCATCCAGACTGGCACAGACAAGAGAGCAGGGGCTCTGTCACTGTTCGAAGCAGTACCAGGGTATTGGTGTGTGTGTGTGTGTGACCTTAGACAACTTGCCCTGTACCTTGGGTTCCCATATGGATTTAGAATAGGAAGGATAAGTGCAGGAGATGTTTGAGAAGTGGGATGTCATCAAGTAAACAGAGGGAGCGTAGACGTGTTGTGAGTTCATACCACAGCCACATGGGCTTGAGCATGCCTAGACTGCACACCCCTCCCAGGTATTGCTGCCTGTGCCTGATGCCTGTGACATCACAATACCCAGGTGGTCACTCAATAATGATGAGCTACAGCCAGCAGACACCAGAGGAGGGGAGAAGTGGAGGACAAAGTGGAGAGGGAGGAGATGGAGCAATCCCTTATGTGATCGATCATTCCATCCACGCACACAGTTTTCACCTAACATCTGGTTTAAGTGTAATGGTTCCTGCTCCATATAACCTGTACAGCGTCCGTGCCCTCCCCCTCAAACGCAGCACAGTACTATGGTCCTCTAGTCAAGAGAACTGCGCCCCTCTGCTGCATGTCTCGTGGTTCATCGGCAGACCAGTGAGTTAATACTTCTTCATCAGACGGCTCTCTGGAGCAGCTGTTTAGAGGTAATGTTCTGGCTTCCATGGCTTCCTACAGACCTATCACAGCCCTCTTCCTGGGAGCGGGGCTGACCACTGTGGACCATGTAAAGGCTGTGAGGATGGGAGCACTGATATTTTGCCTCATTGTGGTTTGTGGGCCACCCCCGGCTGGGTCACACTTTACTGTATAGTAATCCTAAAACCCAAATAGGTATGTTCATAGCTTCCCTGTCCATCTTTAGAAAGACTTTATACCTCTTTTTGCTAGATAGATTGTGATGAGTAGAAAAATGGGAAGGTCAGCCCTGTTATAGAAATATTATGACATTTTGATGACTTGTTTGTCTATTATTTTAAACTCCATGACTTCTTAAAAAAAAAAAAAAATACCATTTCTTACCCGGCTTCACATCTGCCTTACTTAGGGATTATAATGCTCGGCTATACTTTTCTTGCTTCTCCCTGTCAGCGGTCCTTAAACACGAGCCTTTTATCTCGGTCATCTGGAAGGCTAGTCAAACAGGGTGGTAGCTGGGTTGGAGGTGAAATCTGCATCTCTGACACTTTCCGAGGTGTGCAGTCTCCTGCCCTGAAGCAGTTCTTAGACCTTTTGGACCACTCCTCCTCCTTCCCCAGGAAAGAACCAATAGGAAGACAATCATCCTGATCCTGTGGATGACAGGGCAGCAGCTAGTGCTTACATGGTACTCTCTGTGACCCAGGACTCAGTTATAGGCTTATTTTGCAAAAGTTAAATAATGGCTGGTTCAAGTGTAGTGAGTTATCTCAATTGACTGTTCACAGTCAGTGCTCAGGCATTAGGTCACTGGGAGGGGACTTAACTTAGCATCTGTAAAGCTCTAGGTTCAACCTCCAACACTGCAAATTGAGGGGGGTGAGGGGGGTAGTTTTTCAGGCATCTCATCAATCAAGAGACAGCATTTTTTCCAAAGAAGATAAAACTGAAGTACATTGTGGTTAACTGAATCGACCAAGTTCATACAACTCAGTAGGAATTCAGTCCCAATTAATACTATGATTTAGGGTCCCTCTTTTTATGGCCTACCCCACCTCCCACTAACTCACTTAGAATACCCAGTCATCTTCTATAGTTCTTGGAAATGAATGCCTCCAAAAGGTGCTCCCAGAGTGTTTAGCAACCTGTCCTAGGTAGAGTCCTCAGGTGACACGCCTCACCTGCATTTCTTTCTGGATAGAGGCAGGACTGATCTGTGGTATGGAGACCTGTGGAGCATGTGGCTCAGAGGAGCGTGGTGGGAAGCTGCTAGGGGCAGGTCTTTAGGTAAAGGCTGGTCCTGTCTTCTGGGGCCCCCACACCATTGCCATTTCTGCCTTAGTTTCTACTGTTGATATTTAGCTTTGTTGTGATGAGTGTGAGCCAGGTATCTGGGGAGAAGGGACAGACTGTTGTCATCGGACATAGCAGAAAAATGTATGCATCTCTTTCAATCTGTCCAGTCCAGCAAGACTGTAGCTTGGCCTCATTTAGGGAGTAGCAGATACATGTCCTTACTACTCTCATGAAATGAGAGTATGACTGGAGAGACTCATGTGGTCAGGTCGCCATTGAGCTTAAATATGTGACAGCTAACATGGGAAAGTGAGGTTGGGGGTGGGCCATATAATCTTCAACTGATACTATGGATCAGTAGAAGGGGCAGAAAGTGGGAGGGAGGAAATTTAAATATATACAAGGTACATCTCCAGCAGAGAGTATCTAATGTCAAAAATAGGATTTAAACAGCTGAAAGCCATCTTACTAGAACAGTGACAATGGATCCAGGTCCTGGTGGGTTGTGCTTCTTGCCAAGGAATGTGTTGGATGCTGGATGGAGATCTTCTAGAGAGCTAAAGATCTTTCCACATCAGAAAAGAACTGCCTTTTACGGCATTGCCTTTGGTTCCCAATATGAAAACATCTTAGAGTGGGGCTCTCCTCCTGTCATCTGACTTTCTTTAGATTATCTGCATTGATGTCATTTCTGTGGTTTTAGGACATACTCTCAGCTCTCTACTAATGTCGTTGAAAAAGGCAGGTTCCGGTGACTGAGACTGAAGACATGAGTCAGGTTAATAGGTGCACCCATCTCTAAAGGTGGCAGTATAAAAATCACATTAGCGACACACCCCTGCTGTCATCCTCCGCTCAGGACCAGTGTGCCTAGAGCTCTGTGTTATCTTTTTCCTCACTGGGCCATGTTCCCAAGACCTGGAGTTAAGAATGAGAGCCAGAGTTTCTAAAACCCCTAGACAAGGAAGCGTAGTTTCTTTACCTTAGGCCATAGTATTCAGAAGTATCTCCTGAAGGAGTTCCTCCCAACCAGATCCGCCCTTTCTATCTTTTTAGCGGTGAGGTGGGGCAGTTTGTAGCATAGCCTGAGGGTCTTCTGTCCCTGGGCTACTAGAAAGTCAAACTCGCTCACATCTGGACTCTGGCTGCCTGGGCCTTCGTCTTTCCATGCTCTGTTCTTTCTCCTTCCCTGTGACCCCCCCACCCCGTTTTGGTGTCTTTCTTTCTTGCAGACTTCTAGACAGCATCCTTGACTTCAGGATGTATGAGTCACGGACATTCTACCTGTGGCAATCCGGGTGCCATTGACCTATAGTTCTACTTAGTTTTGTGCCCCAAAGAGGGGTCAATGCACACTGCTTTTTCATTCTTCACCTTTCCTAGTGGTGAAGCTGCCCTCTGCCCCCAAGGACTTCAACTTTTAGAGGTAGTTCCCCCCTCTTTAAACAAAAACAAACAAACCACTCGAGTTTGAATACATTATCAAACCTATAAACCTTTGTGATTCTGAGGCACAAGTAACGGGTGACAGGAACAGGCACTTTTCTGCTTATCTTTGCACAAATTCCCTGAGTAACAGCTTGGGAATGGACCAGGAAGAGAGGTGTACCTCTCACTACCTCTACAGGGCTGTGTCTGGGGAGCACTATGGGTGTATTCCAAGATCACCTAATTCTGTTCTTGTGATTAACCAGGACTTTTGTAAAGCAATACATAGTTAATTTGTGACAGAGATTCAAGTATCCTGCCTTAATAAAGTTGTTCATATCTTCTCCATCAAATGAATTATATTTAAGTACTTCAGATTTAGTACCTAAATGCATAATATATAAACTTCACCACCAACACCTTCAATATGTGTATTTTGGGGATATCAATGTGTTATTCCTTGCTGACAGTATTTATATAGTCACATATAAATTATGTATGTTACAGAGTTTCACACCATAGCGTAGGCTCATACATTCCATACTTACACATTAGATTCCCAGCTCTTTAGATTTTTGTCTATCGACTGTTGATCAACTTTGTTTAGTTTAGAGAGTGTGGGACCCAGTGAAGTGACAGTCTGGATTCATTTTAGAAAACAGGTTCCTAGTATCAGTAAAACATGCTGGCTATAATTTCCCCCTGCTTCCTAGGGCTAATCCCTATTGTGTGAATTAGCCATTGTCCAGGTTTGTCCCATGTGATTAAGCATGAAATATCAAAGTTCTTTTGAGAATTGCTAATTCCTGCAGCTGCTCCTCTCTGGACAGTACCAAGCACCTAGGTCTTAGTGCTCTCCAAGCCTGGGTGCTTTGGCCTTCTGTCAGAATTCTCATTTCTTGTGTTTCCCATGAGACAACGCTCAATGCTCATGCAGGATTTCTGAGTGTGCTTTTTTTTTTTTTTTTTTAATGAAGTCAGCACAAAGATTCATTATTTTAAAGATGCAGAGCATCGCTTCGTGGGGTGGGGTTTGGCCTAGGGTGGGGTGAAGATTGGTGAGGGTAGAAACTCAAGCCTTTACAGAATTTGCAGTTCCACTTCCAGAAGGATCCCTATGCCAGCAGCTGTGTGAGTGGCGCTTACACAATTGCATCATGTGACTGTCAAGAGCAAGGGAATGGTGTCGCCATCTCCAATGTCCATGAGCTTATGAAGTTTTATTAAAACTATCACCATTTGGACATAAAACAGTCTCGACACAATGCCATCGGGACTGCTTTTCTTTCTTTCTTCAACAGATGTTTGCAAAGGAGTCGTATTAAATAAGTTTACTTCTGCTACCTCAGCCTTTCCAGTCTTCCTGTGTGAGGATTACTTGAATTGTTGTTGGTGACATGGGGGGAAGCATCCAGCATCTTTGTTTCATGTCAGATTTTTCCACCCTAAACAGAATGTTAAGAAGGGGGCACGGCGAAGACCTGGCAATTGAACTGTATTGTTTTCTTTTATGTCGTTATTTGACTTGAAAGCTAAAACAAATAAGAATACTGTGGTCTAACAGTGTCTGCTTTTTGAGAGAAATTTCTAGAAAATAACATTTTGAGTAAAAACTCTGGAAGTCAGGCAAAAGAGATGTCTTGGCACCTGTTGCTTTTGTAGAGGACTTGAGTTCCAGTTCCTACATCCACATGATGGCTCACAATCCTTCTAGCTCCAATTCCATGGGGCTTTACACCTCTTATGACCTCTGTGGACCCCAGGCACATATGTTGTACATTGCATATGAGCAACACACTCAGATACATTAAAAAAAAAACCCTCACAGTCTAAAATATCATCAGACAAAATGTCAGAGATAATCTACAGCCAATGAAATGAGATTAAAAAGGAAATGTTAAGACATTGGGAGATGTGGAGCCCATCACAGCCCCCACGGAGCTAGCACCCCAGAGAGAGGGGCAGACTAAGCCTGTAAAAACACCCAGCAGGGCACACAGTGCCAAGCACTGTGAGAAGAAATGCAGAGCCAGGGATTGGGGAAGGGTGGGTGAGATGGCAAAGTCAGCGTGAACAAGGTCACACTAGAGCAGTGATATTTTCACAAGAGTGAGCTTGTGGGTGCTACATGTGGGTCAGGGGCAAAGTGTTGCAGGAAGAGAAAACCTAAGTGCCAAGGTTCTGAGGGAGGTGTGTGTCTGATGTGTTTAAGGGAGCTGGGATGGAACAAAAGCAAAGGGGGAGAAACAGGGAAGGACTGAATGATAGACCCCTGAGGCCTCTGGCTTTTCTTCATGATGAGACTGAGTGTTGGTAGTTTTCTACTACCCTGGCAAAATACCAGAAACTTGGTACCTTACAAGGAAAGAAGGCTTATTTAGCTCAGAGATTTGACCAAACCAAGTCCAGCCCATTGGGTTAAGGCTCTGGTGAGAATATAGGGTGAATGGTATCACAATGGGATAGTCTGTGTGGAAAAGAACCCTTGGTGAGACAAAAATCCAGAAAGTCAGGGGCGAGGCATGCTCTTTTTCACAATACACTGTCATGGACCTAACAAGGTCCCCATGAGAAATACATCAGTTCCTTCTAGGAACAGTTACTTATCATCTAATTAACTTCTGACACCGCTTTGCTTCTTAGAAATCACACCACTTCTGTGCTATCACATCTGACCCAGTCTTCTAGCATGTAAACTTATGGGCCATCCTCAAACCATACCCAAATCATAGCAGATGGGTAGCACTGGAATCTTTAGTCTGGAGCGCAATCTATCAAGTAGTCTTAAAAGATCATTCTTGCAAAATGATGGTTATGATTCATAATAGTCTTTGCTGATGATGGAGAGGGATATTCAGATTCTGGATATGTTGTGACTATGATAACAGATGATAGACAAATGATAATAGATCTGGACAAAGAGAGATGGACGTACTATTTTTGGACATGTAGTTTTGAGACCCCATGAGTGGAGCTCCACGGAGGGTGTAGGTGAATCCAAACACAAATGTGGGAATTTTCCACATATTCACAGGCCAGAGGTCAGAACCCAGGCAAATAGATGGGGCAGTTGGCTTGCTACTCTCTGGAAATAGGTATCTCACCTACAAATGTCTAAAATAACCAGCAGGGGTCAGAAACTGAAAGTGAATCACAACCCTAAGTTGAGCCCTTGACTGAGAGACCTCAGGATGAGTTCTCAGCTGTCCTGGGTCCTTTGGGAGCAAAGGAATTTTCCTGGAGTATCCAGCTTTGCTGAGGCCTGATAGAAGGTCCTTGTTGAAGAGCCCTTAGGCCACTCATTGTAGGTGTTTACTGCACCCAGAGATTCCTGATTGCTGCTCTTTGAACATGACCAGGAGCTCATGAATGACTAGCATCTGCTGGCCTTCCTTCTTGCAGAGAAGGCTGTCATGCTTTATGGCTCTACTATATAGATCCTGCCTTTTCTGGTGAGTTCAAAGAGAAGAAGGATTAAATGAAATTCTTTGAGACTTTCCTGTGTGTGTACAATGAAATATGGCCATATCTACCCCCTCTAACTCAGTTCAGAGTTCCACTGCCCCACTTCATGTTTTATTAAAAAAACAGAAGTCCACCAAGTCCGTTTGGTGCTGACTATCTGTGCATGTGTATGGGACCTTCTAGCAGAGCTACATACAGCACTGGCAACCTACCAGGAACCACACTTCCAAAGATGAATTGATTCTCCCTTTCCTAGCAATTATTAACTGCTGATAATCCCTCACTTAGGGGTGGAGTCTCATGGGCTCCTCCTCCATCTATGCTGGAATTTTACCACAGCTGCCCATGGCATGTCCAGAGGCAGCGCTTCACAGTTTTCTTCCCCATTGCCCAACTCTTACATTCTCCCTGCCTCCTCTTCCAAGATGTTCTCTGAGCCTTGGCATGCTGCATGTGCCATTTCATCCTGATTTTGGGGGGTGCCCTGTGTCAGCTGGCATCCCTATCAAATGATCGCTAAATGATGCTGTCTATCATTTGCGTTCCAAGTCGCTCAGAGTTATACTAAACCTAGAAGCCTCTTGTTCCTGGTGTGTCCAGCATCAAGTTTGTAGTGTAAATTCTAGCCAGGAGTTTTTAACCATAAAATCTCACTAGTGTCATTGCTTTGCAGCACATTTATTTAGCCAGTTCTTCATGCGAGTGTGCACTTAATTCCCAGCCATTTCTCGCATGAACAAATTGTCTAAATGCACTTGTGAGAAAGCCTTTTTATGGTGATTGTTATTAAACTGAAAACAAGGGTATAATAAAATAGCAATTTAGGGGTAATTTACTAACAATTGCAGCCTTTTAAACACTGACATAGGACTGTGTGGCAATAATATCGAACTTGTCACTCCAAGAATTATGGGACAGCTTCCCAATCTTCATGGTCTTTAACTATAACTCTTTCGATTTTTCTTTTACTCTTATGTCACTGAATTAAAAATTAAATAAACCATTAACTTTCCCCCACATTAAATACCCATCACATCTGGGCTCCTTACTTGAAAAAGTAGTCAGAGGATGGAAGAATGCACTGGCATCGTCAAAACTCATGGATTTTGGACGTTAGTGTCCTATGTCGCTGCCTGTACATGCTGATGTTGGAGTGAGTCAGGTAGAAGTAGTCTCAGAGGTGATCAACCATTGGACAATGATGAGAGTTCTTGGTTCTTCCTCCAAGAAAGGACAATCTGTCCAATACAAACCTCAGCACAGATTTCCTAGTCTCTGGAAGGGACATGGGATCAGCAAAGAAGACTAGCAGGCATCAAGCAGAATTTAGCCAGCATGTCCAAGTCTCCTTCATGTAGGACCTGGCTTCTGTTTGATGGGAGAGATGTTCACTCTTGTAATATCCTCATAGATGCTCATGTTGCAAGGCTCATTCGTGCTGTCTAGAAAGCAGAGAGGGAGACCCTGAGTGCTGGCTTGGTAATTTGACTTGGGGAACCATCATTGACAAGATATACAAAAATCCAGATAATCAGCACACATTCACCTGTAGGCAGACCACCATAGGAAGCCAAATTATAATCAGAAACTATTTTCTAAGTTGCCCTGAAAAATCTCCACTCTCCAATGTGGGCGTAGATAAAGTCCCCATGATCAATTCATTCTTTTCCCAAAGGCACCTAGGGAGCTAACTCAGAGTCTACTATTGTTGGTGAGCAAAAAATCAGGCAAGAGAGGCAGTTAGCAACAGCAAGTTAGTGTCCTGGGTCTGTCCCAGGATAAAGACAGGAATGTCACAGGGACCTAAGATCCAAAGCAACATGGTTAAAGCTTCCTGTTTTCTTAGAGACACTTGGATGGATATACATTGGTTATTTTTGGCTATGAAACAAATTACTCAAAGCTGGCTCCTTATAACAATACATATGTAATCACACTGTTTTTGTGGCTCTGGAAAAATGTGGCTGTAGCTCAGGGTACCTCAGAGTGCTGTCTGGAGCTCCAGTCCTGCGAAAACTAACAGGAATGAGGTCTCCTTGGCAAGGGGGCACCTTTATATGGCTAGTGCCTTGTAAGTGGGGATTTCCAGAAGGCCTCTGTGCTGGCTAATGTTAAGTCACCCTGACACAAGCCAAAGCCTTCAGAAGGGAGGGAGCCTTAATGCAGAAAGTCTCTCCACAGGGCAGTGGTGGCACATGCCTTTAATCTCAGCACTCAGGAGACAGAAGCAGGTAAATCATTGAGTTTCAGGTTACCCTGTTCTAAAGAGCAAGTTCCAGGATGGCCAGGACTACACAGAGAAGCCCTGTCTCAAAAAACAAAACCAAACCAAACAAACAAAAAAATCAGGAGAAAATGCCTCCATAAGATCTGACTGTGGTCAAGCCTTCTTAATTAGCGAATGATCAGGGAGGGCCCAGCCCTTACTCTCAGTTTTTAGGAGGCAGGGAGGGCCCAGGAGATCTCTGATTTGGAGGCCAGCCTGATCTACAGAACGAGTTTCAGGGACAGTCAAGGTTACACAGAGAAACCTTGTCTCAAAACACACACACACACACACACACACACACACACACACACACACACACACAAAAAAGTGAGCAAGCCAGTAAGCAGCAACCCTCCAAGGCCTCTGAATCAATCAGCTTCTGTCTCCTGGTTCCTGCCTTGTGGGGAGGAGTTCCTGTCCTGACTTCCTTGAACAGTGATTGGCTATATATGCCAAATAAACCCTTTCCTCCTCAAGTTGATTCTGGTCACGGTGTTTCATCATAACAATAGTAACCCTAACCAAGACATCCTTGGGGAGCTGTGAAACTGTACACTGCCATCTCTGACCACACTCTATCTGATGCCTTTTGACTCACTCAATGGCACCCCACCTCCAGACCTCAAGAAAAAGGATGACGTTCCCTTCCAAAGACAAGTGTCAAAAGAAGTTAGGAACATCCTAAAATCACATACACAAAAATGTACCCTCTTCATTATCTCTGCAGCTTCTTTTTTTAATGTTTGCACAGCTTCGTAACTATAGCTACGTATTTACACACAGTCAATATAGTGACCATACCACAAATACTAAAATAACTAGCTTATGACCTTTCTAGTGTGATAACCATCTGTATCTTTAGCTAATTTGTCTACTTCCCTTCTGCCTCGTTCCTAGTCAGGGGACCCACGACAACTTCGTTGCTCTGCCTAGATCTCTGTCTTCATCAATAAAATAATGTTAGTTATAAGATCCCCCTCTGCCTAAGCTCCTTGAAAGGAAGGATTCAATGAGTAATTAAATGCACAGGGCTTACAAGAGAGCCTGGCCCACAGAAACCACTCAATACTGTTAGCTGTCAGCATGACAGCTATGCCAATAGAAGTTTGAGCCAGTAGGTGTGGCTAGCTTCAGAAAGCTGCCTTATAGCCGAGTTCCTGATGGGGTCTCCATCAGGCAAAACCAATAATTGTCTTCTTGGCCACACCACAACCTCAAACCACCGGAGGGCTATTCCTGAGACCAGTGCTATTTCAGCCCTAGAAAGGACCAGGGATGGACACCTCATTTTGCCTGTCTGCTGTGCCCCTTTTACCCCCAGTCCTGGGTTAATCCTCGGCAGAAAGCGGTTGCTGGAGATAACATGGTTCACTTGCATTGTGGGTCCTATTTAGGTTTTATTTTATTCCTGACTTTTTTTTTATTTTTTAAAGATCACCTGTGGGAGAACAGAATATTTAAACAAGGAAGTTAGGAAGTTCTTCAGGTTCATTCATTCTTTTTAAAAGTTGCTCCCAAATTTAATTTTGAGTGTGTGTGTGCACCCTGCCTGACCCTGATCACTGCTGGCTTATGACACTTCTGTTCTTCCTCAGGGATTTTTTTTGTTTCCTTCCTATGACTTTTCAGACCCTTGGAGAGACTGAGTAGATTGCTTTTCTGCCTAAATATAGCCATCATGTAACAAGTGCCAGACCCTTGGCTCCTGCCTATCATCCCAGCACTTGAGAGGCTGGAGCAGAAGGATTTCTGTGAGTTGGAGGCCAGAATGAACCACATAATGAGACTTGATCTCAAAACAAATAAACAAAAATGACCGCAAACTTCAACAAAAACCAGAAAATGGTGTCTGGTCTTTGCTGACAAAGTACGAATAGGATGGAGGTGTTATGAGTTTTATTCATCCCCAGACCCCTTTTAAAGAGAGGCTCCACCTAGTGGAACACATGAAGTTCTCAAATCTGGTAGCAATTAGCTAAATAGTTAGGAAGGATCTCCTGAGGTCATCTACCTTTCTCCATTCAAATATCTCTGGCCTGGGTAGGCCAGCTAGCTCACTTGCCACACCAGTTCCTGAGTGTGGCAACATGGTTCACCCAAATGGGGATGTTGTCCATGATAACATACATCTTGGATTTCAAAGAGTTAACTCAAGTCCAAAGAGGGTAAATAAATGTCTTCCTAATGATCTGCATTGATTACATGTTGAAATGATGTTTTAGTGTTGGGTTAAAGCAAAAGACTTGTTGCTCCGCTAGGATTTGACTACTGCGAAGTTTCAGCCTCTGTATGTGGTTGTTATCCTACTATGTGACTGTCCTGCTGGTTTACCCAGCCCTGAAGGTATCCCGATGTGCCTCCCTCCAGTGGGGATTCTAGAATCTTCACCACACCTCCTCTGTGCCTTTCACGATTCTGGCTACTTATTTCTTCTCTGTAGTCTACCTTGGTCTTTCTTTAGGTTTGTGGTTTCTGCTTCACACGGTGACTCTTCAGCATCGTAGGAAACCCCAGGAAGAGAGTCCAACGTTGCTGCTTATTGTTAGAAAAACAGTAATTCCATATTCTTCCCCCTTTCCACTCTGTCTTTTTTCCAACTTGAGATATTTTTAATGGCTTCCCTGTGTCCTCCCTGGCTTCTCTATTTATTTGAAAAACTAAATGTTCAAAGCCACTTAACCTCGTCACTGGCTGAGGGATCTGAGTGATACAGAAAAGGGGAAGAGACTGATTCTTCTAATCCGTACTGAGCTGGTCCTTTTGATATGTCATTTTATTTAATCCAAGGAAGGTAGGAATTTTTGGTTATCACCCATGACTAATGAGGCAGTTGAGGCTCGAAAAGGTTAAGTGATGTTACAAATTTCCACTACAGATTAAGTGGCTGGTCTGGTATTGACTCCCATACCTGACTCCAAAGACTATGCTCCTTTTTTAGACACTGTGCTGATTGGTTGGTTAGCTTTCTGTTAACTGTAACGAAATACCTAAGGGGTATTAAAAGGGTTCTTAAAAAGAGGAAAGGTTTATGTCGACTCTCAGTTTGGAAGTTCCAATCCACAGTGGCTGGTGAAGGAAACTGAACCTCATGACAGTCAAGAAGCAAAAAGAGAGAAAGATGAGGTAGGGTTCTGCTATCCATTTCAGGGGCACACCCCCAAATGACCAGAAAACCACCTAGAACACTCCAGTTTGAATATCTCCAAACTGGGGACCAAGTCTTTAACATAGGATCTTCAGGGAATTCCAGATGGAGCCACAACACTGAGATTTGTCTTTAGTCGATGCTAATAAGTTTTTAGTTTTTTATTGACTCCTTCCAACATGAAGACACTGTATGAAAGCCAGTGGGGGTGCTCAGGTCTGTGGATAACTGTCTACCTCCAAAACAAGCAGGCAATGTGCATCATTCATAATTTGAGTGAGATAGGAAAGGAAATATTAAAGATCAGTTCTTCAGGGCCTGGAGAGATGGCTCAGAGGTTAAGAGCAATGACTGCTTTTCCAGACATCCTAAGTTCAATTCCCAGCAACCACATGGTGGCTCTCAACCACCTATATGGAGATCTGGTGCCCTCTTCTGGCCTGGAGGGACACATTCAGGCAGAACACTGCATACATATTAAATAATTTTTTAAAAAATCAGTTTTCACATGCATGAACCTCGGGGAAACTGTTCAGTGAAGTGAAGCATTCAATGGGATAACTGGGTGGAACGGTTCGTGTCTGTTGTACGAGCACTAAGAAGGCTCAGATCAAGAGTCACCCATGAGTTTGAGGCAGCCAGCCTAGCCTACTACTTGTTCAGTTCTGGGGAGACCTCGTCTCAAAGGATGTAGATGATGTTCATTGGGATAGGACCCAATGATGCCTGCTGTTCTCTGCACACATAAGCATACACATGCATACATACGCTGCACTCATGCACCCATACCAATAAAATTTTTAAATTAAAAATGTCTTTTTAAAACCCCTGAGACTTGTCTTTAGCCCATGCTAATGAGTTTGTAGCTTATTATTGACTTCTTCCAACCTGAAGACACTGTATGAAAGCCAGTCGGGGTGCCTTTTTAAAACGAACATCTTCATATAAGGTACATAACCTACTAGTGTGATCCTGGGTGGCCCTGGAGCTGAACTGGGCTCCTTTGCTCTGAGTTCTTTTTTGATGAGAAAGCTTCAGCTGGCAGAACTAAGATGTGGAGATAAGTGTTGGGTCCTTTTCTCCTGACATGTTCTTCTATGTATGAAGTTAAAGCAGGCATCACACACATCCTTTCTCCAGCATTTAAGATGCTTTCAACAGATGCCTGGAATTGGGAGGTAGCTTCATTCCATGAATTCCTCCATGTGGACCCTCAGTTGATGAAATTTTATTTAGCCACAGCCCTTGTCTAAGATTGCCCCTCTTTGGTTGGGCCAAAAGAGTTGTCATCTCTTTGGAGTCATGGATGAGAACTAGAGACCCCAAATACCTAAGTATCTGTTTGTTGAATTTTTAAACCTTTTTTTAAAAAAATGGAGGTTATATTTATTTTGCTTTATGTATATGTTTGCCTGTATGTATGTCTGTGCACACTGCCCAAGGTTGCAAGAAGAAGATGTCAGATGCCCTGGGACTAGAGTAAATGACAGTTGTGAGCCACCTTGTGGGTACTGGAAATTGAAAAGAACCCAAGTGCTCTTAGCCACTGAACCACCTCTCTAGGCCAATATTTTGAGACAAGGTCTCATGTAGTTCATCCTGCCTCTACCTTCCTAAGAAGTAATGGATGGCCTTGAACTCCTGATCTTCCTGTCTCCACCTTCAAATTAGTAGGATTACAGGTGTTCACCACTCTACCCAGTCCAGAGGATCAAGCCTAGGGCTTGTGAGTGCTAGGGATGGGTTCTACTTTCTGCATACTCTAAGAATTTTTGAACTATAGCTCATTGAAGTTCCTGGCCCCTGAATTCCTTAACCTAGTTAACTGATCTCATACACAGGCAGTCTTGAGAACGTTTAGGCAGGGTGTCTAAACTGGGACTCTAAGTCACAGAAACTTAGAGCATGGTGTTTAGTGTGATGGTGGGTGTATTTGCTCATGTGTCCTGTGTACTTTCCCTTTCAGGAATCATTAACCAATGGCAACAGGAATCCAAGGATAAAGTGATTTCCCTTCTGTTAACTCACCTGCCTTTGCTGAAGCCAGGAAACCTCGACGCAAAAGTAGAGTATATGAAGCTGCTGCCCAAGATCCTGGCGCACTCTATCGAACACAACCAGCACATCGAGGAGAGCAGGCAGCTGCTGTCGTACGCTTTGATCCACCCGGCCACTTCCTTAGAAGACCGAAGTGCTCTAGCCATGTGGCTGAACCATTTGGAGGACCGTACATCCACCAGCTTTGCCAGCCAGAACCGAGGCCGCTCGGACTCTGTGGATTATGGACAGACGCACTACTATCACCAAAGACAGAACTCAGAGGACAAGCTTAATGGGTGGCAGAACTCTAGGGATTCTGGGATTTGCATCAGCGCCTCCAACTGGCAGGACAAGAGCCTGGGATGTGAGAATGGCCATGTGCCCCTCTACGCTTCCTCCTCTGTCCCCACCACAATCAACACGATTGGAACCACCACAAGCACGAGTAAGTCCCCCCGGAACCCCTTTGATGCATTCTGGTTTGGTGATTTGCTGTGTGTGGCACGTCCTGCTGACATTGTCTGCTCTGAGCACCCTGTAACCCTGGGGGAAGACGGTTGGTGGCAGTCGGCTGTGGGAGAGGGCTCACTGGACCCGGTATTTGTTGCTCTTTGGCTCTGGAAAGATGAAAAATTCTGGGCAGGTTCAAATGATGGATGGTCCAAAATTGGGGTTTCGACAGACCAAAAATAAAGAAACAAGAAAAGAGAGAGTCAGTGGTGGAAGAAGGAACCATTCTGTTTCCACAAATAAAAATGCCTTTCACCCTGGGGCTCGGGGATTTGCAGAGACATTGAGTTACTGTGTGTGTCTCTGGAACTCATGTTAACCCATGGCTGACCAGCCAGCCTCGTGGCTTTGTGTATTGTGTCCTCTTCTTCCTCCTTCTCCTCCTTTCCTTATATATGTTTTTCTTTTTAAAAAAAATTACCTGGAATGTCTCTTCCCCTTGCATTTTCTGCCTGAACCCCCAATTGTTGGGTGGTCCCCAAGCAGGTTTGCTGACTGAGAATGCTGCTCTGTGCTGTGGGCTGAGGCGAACATTGTGGATTTCTCTTACTCAGTCTAATGTGTTAGAAAAGGAGGGACAGGAGATGCTCTGTGGAGAGGGAGAGCATATGACAGCCTTGCCTCGCTTGACCACTCTCAGTGGGCATGAAGCCTGCAAGTCCTTCTGTGGTGTCCTACTTAGGCCAAGCAAGGTGGCCAACCTCCACTCGTGCCTGTACAGAGCACTGTTGTGGGCAGGTGACTGCCATCCAATAGCACCTGTTGGTGCTGATTTGCACCTGGCTGTGACGACTGTGGCACCCCCCCCCCCCCGAAAACTCTAAACTTTCTTGGGGGGAAGGTTTTGCAGTTGGACCCAATGTGCCTGTCAACATGCAGGAAAAACCCTTGATTACAAGAGATAAGAAGAGGAACTGAGATAGCTCAGTGATAGAGTGCTTCCCTAGCATTTGAGGCATGAACCTAATCCCCAGCAGCACAAACAGATAAAAGGATAAAGGAAGCTTTAAAAATGAGCAGTGATGTCTTGGCCTCTACTCAAATCTTTTGTCTATTAGATCTCTTTAAATGGCTTTCCTAATTAGGAATGACAAATCATAGCTACATCAATCCAAATAGCACATGACTAGAATAATCAACATTGAAAATGATACTCTGCCTTGGGCACAATGTAAGGTTTTTGTTGTCCTTCATTTTTTAAATTAACTTTATGAGTAAGTTGAATGGTTGTGAGTTAGGGAAGAGTATTGCATTGTTGACCTTATGATGTAAGAAAGTCTTATGGCAGTTAGTGTCCTTTACAGAATCATAATCCATCAAGAACAACTTTTATCAGCCCCTTGTGTAACAGAGTGATGGCTGAGGCATGAGCGGATAGGAAGCCTTTGAGCCTGAGTTTCCTGGGTGAGTGATGAGATTCAGTTATGATCACAAAAGGCCTTGGTAACTGAAGAGATGCAGTTTCTGAACAGCCTTCCACCTTCTCTGTGTATACTCAGCGTCATTTGTCCTGAACTTAGTCTTGAATCATTGCATATGTCAATTTGCAGGTTGATTTACTCAGTGTCAGAGTTTTGACAATATTGGCACTTTGAACATGCTTATTAGACTTAGTCAGCAACTACTCACTTGAGCAGTGACTGCCCAATGGAGAAGGTTGTAAATGGCTCCCGTGGCTGTCTGCCTTGTGTACTTGAGTTTCAAAGGACTAGAGGTTTAACCAGATGACTACATGATATATATCTAGAAGACAAAAGGAATTTTAGATCATGAGCAAAAACTATTAAAGATCTCAGATCTCTCTTCTAGAACATTCCCTTCCAGCCCTTAGGCCACATCAACTTTGCATTTCAGAGTTTACTCCTCTGCATGGCCATAGTAGCTCAGTTGTGTTTTTCAAAACTGGGAGCCTTTAGGTCATTAGTTCAGCCATGAGTCTATAAAATATAATCCAAGTCCAAAGAGGCAGCCTGAGGAAGTAGAAGGCTTGTGGACTTGAGTGTCAACACCCTCTAAGGTCTAAAACTAAATTTACAGTTAGCCAAGTGCAACTTGGTAGGATTATTAACTCCTTTAAACATAGCTCTCTCACACATGCAAAATGAAAACATTTCTGATGTTTACCCTCTCAGTCTGTGGGAAGATCATGTTCTGGCCAGAGCGGCAGGGAGCACACAGTAGGTGTGTATTAGATGGATACATGGGAGAAACTGCTGAGCGTGAAAAGGAGCTAAGAGCTAACAGTGTGTATCTGGAGTCTGTACTGGACAGAAATATCTTTTCCCAAGTCTAGGCCCACACAGAGTACAGTTGCTCAGTGACTTAAGTGGCCTTTGTTCCAATAAATCCATTTAAAGCTAAAAATGTCATAAGTTAAGACTTCTTTGACAAACCTAGCCTGCTCAGCACTATAACTTAGCTAGTCCTGCCTCAGATATGATCAGAGCACTTACATTAGTCTACAGTAGGCAAAAGCATCTGATACAGGCAACTTTTTTTTTTTTAATTGAGTATCGATAAGTGAAAAAAAATGGAATGTTTGTGTATATGTAATGTGCTTTCACACAGTCTCAAAGTTAAGACATCATTAAATCCAACTATTGCAAGCTGGGGACTAAATGTAGTCCAGGGGACTGTGAGTGTATGGTGACTTTGGCTACTGCATGGCAGTAGAAGGTGGGTACAATTTCCCACACTGTCCTGGGGAGCTGCTTTTCTTTTTCTTTCAAAGTGGGAAAAAGTGGCTATTCAAAAATAACATGAATTTAAGGATTTAAATTGATAACTGCTTCCTATTTTCAAATTATCAGCCACATTAGGGATAGTCTGGAATAAGTTGTTTTTGGCCTGTTTGGCCTGTGGCCTAGACCCTCTGACTGCTTCATAGAAATTGTTTGCCCTATGACTCAGGCTTATTGATAACTAGCTTTTGTATCTTAACACAACCCATTTCTATTAGTGTGTCTTGTCACGTGGCCCGTGGCTCACCTGTACTCCATTAAACATGCTTCTTGGGCAGCTGGATCCTGTCTCTGTGACTCCGCCCTCCTTCCCCTGTATCTATCTATGCTTGGATTTCTCACCTGCTTTTAAGCTGCTCTAGCATAGTTCAAACAGTCTCTATTTCTGTACACTGTGAATATGCTTTGTTATTGGTAAATTAAAAAACTGTTTAGGCTTATGGCAAGACATCTTAAAAGCAGGCGGAAAATCTGAACATAGATTAAAAAAAAAGTCAAAAAATGGCATTACAAGCTGCTGCTAAAGAGCAAGATATAAAATACAAGGAAGCCACAATCCACGTGGCACTACAGAGATAAATAAAAAGGATACGTTTTAAGAGCCAACAAACAGTATACCTGAGCCATAGGCCAAACAACACAGAATTAATATAAGCCTTATCTGATTATTTAGGCCAAGCAACTGCAAGCAAGTCCAGACCACGAGACTAGGCTGAGCCAAAAATGTCTTCCTGCGATAGTCAATAAAGAAAGAGTAACTCACTGCAAAGCCACACACCTTACAGTTTTGTTAATTTTTTTAAAAAAGGATTTATCCTTTTATTTGATGTGTATGGGCATTTGTCTGAGTGCATGTCTATGTGCTGTGAGCATGCCTGGGACCCAGGGAGTCCAGAAGAGGGAATCAGATACCCTGGAACTGGAGTTACAAGTAACTATGTGTATGCTGGGAATCGAACCTGATTTTATGGGAGAGCAACAAGTGTTCTTTAGGATGATCTATCTCTCCAGCTCGTGTTTTACTTCTTATCCTCGTTTTAGTTCAGGGACTTATTTTCTATCCCCTTAGGTCATTACACCTTCCAAAAAGTGGCTTTGTGACCTGTTCCCTCTATGGGTTCTCCATCCTCCCTGGAGACTGTCTGTCTGTCCTATGCTGAGACTATTGGAATCCATGAGAAACCCAAGCAGAAAGCATTGCTCCTGCTTACAGGGAGAGAGGGCTGTGTCAACCAGTGTCATAATTAAGAACATCCAAGTTTCTTCCTGACCTACCTCTCAAAGAATACCACATTCCTGAGTTACGTAAAATCAAAGTGTAAAATGATCCAAGGAGGCTGCCACAGGCTCTGAAGATGTGTTATTTGGATGGTTGGCTGTCTTGGCCTATTTGTGTAGCTAAAACAGAAGACCATGGCCTGGGTAATTTACACACCAGAGAAGTTTGGCTTATGGTTCTGGAGGATGGGAAGACTGAGACGGAGGGGTCACCTCTGGTGAGGGCCTTTTACTATATCAGGTGGCATCTCACTGTGAGAAGAGTGGCTGAGTGTATGCAAAGGAGGACTGAACTCACTTTTGTTTCCAAACAGCAATAATTAATTCATAAGGCAAAGCCCCACTTCTGAACCCTGTTGCCTTGGGAAGCGTGTTCAAACTGCAGTAGGCTGTCTGCTGTAAGGGCGATGGATGCTTGGAATGGAAAGATTCTTGTGACCTGGGGTGTGGAGGAGGGGTCAAGCTTTAACAAAGGAAGTGGGAAGTGGGGAGGGAAACTGGGGGAGGGCTCAGGAAGGAATGTCCATTCTGAGCCGAGGGGTGGATTTGGGGGTTGCGGGCAGGTTGGAAGGGAGTGGAGGAACAGGAGAGTTCATGAAGGGTGGGAGTGAAAGCGGCCTGAAGGGATGTGTGAGCCTGCTCAAGAGGCTGAACAGAGGGTGTGAGCAGTGCTTCCTGGGTCACCTTTAGGCAAATGAGCAATGGGCACAAGGTCAGTGAATTTCAAAGCCTGTGCTGTGAAGTCATCAAACATCATTAGAATGAGAGCAAGAACAAAGTAGCAGAAAAATTCCGGTGGTTATACATGGCTGATAAGAATGCAAACCAGTCTAGCCACTGTGGAATTCAGTGTGGGGGTTTCTCAGAAACCAGAAACTGGGGACCAGAGAGATGGACAGCACACATGAACTTTCTGCGCTTGTAGAGAGCAGAATTTGGTCCCCAGAACTCACAGTGAGTGGCTCACAAGCTCCAGTTATTCCAGCTGCAGAGAATCCAATGCCCTCTTCTGACCTCCATGGGCGTCACATATACTCGCACATACCTACACACAGACATTCAAAGATAAATAATTTAAAACATTTAATTAAACAAATCTAACAGTTGATATTCTGTATAACACAGCTAAGCCACTCCTGAATGTTAGAGTATTATTTACAGAAGCTAAATTATAGAACTAACAGTGTCCATCAAAAGAATGGAGAAGGAAAATGTGTAGATTCACATAAAGAAACTTTCTTCAGCCACTCATGCATATGTATAGCATAGTTATGTATAAAACTTGTAAGTAGAAGGAAAGATGTGGGGGGGACGGACTAACAGGAGGGTAGGAAGGCAAGGAAAAAGGAATAGAAAGGCATAAGGGGAAGTGTGTTCAAAATATACATTAAAAATTTAAAGAAAACAGTTGTTTCTAGGTGAGATTATTAGATTGGGATTGAGCTGTTGGCTTGGATAAACATTATTGACTCATTTGTTCATTCATGTAGACAATGTTTATTTAAACTTCTGTCAGACTAGGCTATTCAAGGCATCTTATAAGACCCACTCGCTATCACTTGCCGAACAGTCTAGAATATATAAATTAGAGTCTGGAAGGAAGCCATTAGAACTTGGTATGTCACGTGAAGAGTCAAGTAAAGAGAGCTAGGCCCAGGTGGTATGGTGGCTGGGGATGAAGTTAGTTGGTGTGAGCAGGCCTCACTGGGGCATGATGCAGGTACAGGAATTAGTGAAGCATCCAGTAGAAAGAGCATTGCAGCCCTAAAAGTTAGGGCACGGATTCTTAGCCTTAATGCCCAATTTATTCAGAGGAAAGCAAGAAATTGCTGCCTCAGGAAGAGTGTAGTAGATCTGATGAGTGATTACTGAGTAGGGGGTACACCCGTATAAGAACCCAATCTACTGTAACAAAGACTCTGACTTTAGTTCTCAGGAAACTACTAGGTGGGTGGATGGGTGACAGATGAGGGGAGTGGCCTAGCTCACACCCTAAAGGGATTCATTGGCTGCCGTGTCGTGTCTGTGAAACAGACTGTACCAGGACAAAGATGATTCAGAAGGTACATTTTGGAGGTTGATATCATCATCATCATCATCATCATCATCATCATCATCATCATCTTCATCATCATCCAGGCAAGAGACCATGATGACTGGAAGCAGGATAAGTCACACAGATGGGTGGAAAACAGCCTATGTATCAACCAGTTTAAAAGCAAATTCTTTTCTCATTATTTCTCTCTATTCAATTTTGCAGTTAGAAAAGGGAATGAACGAGAGGATGGCAGTGTAGCTCCAGTGGGTGTTGCCTGCACCACTTCTGGAAGGATGCTGATACTTCCAGTTGAGATGAATAAATCTGAATTGGTCAAGCAGAAGAGTCTTGGGAGAACTCGGCATCATAGCTGGTGTGCTCAGCCTGGGTGATAGAGAATCAGGGATGCTGAGGACATTGTAGGATGTGGGTTTTGGGAAAGGGACTTGGTCACTGGATAGCATTTAAAGCAGTAAGACTAAATGATAGTACAATATGGAGACAACCAAGGACTCACAGCTTGGACTGTTCAACCTGGAGGCCAGAGGGGCAAAGTAAGCAGTGAATCTAAGGGGAGCTACCCAGTTAGAGAAGATGAAAGCCTTTCAAGGCAAATGGGAAAACAATTACTTTAGAGAGAAAAGAATAATGAACTGAGTAAAGTGTGTTGATAGGGCCAAGAATTAGCCATCATATTGATCAAGGAGATAATAGAGATAAATCAAGAGCTCTTGACACATGATGAATATTGAAGGATGAGCCAGTGATTTTGGAGAGGTAGATGATGAACTAGACCCAAGCTTGACTTTGGATGGATGATGACTTTTAGAAGGTGTTGTAATATAGATATGGAGAAAAATATTATCTATTGGTGATTTTAAAACAGATGGAAGAGCCACTCACAATTTTTTAAGGAAATAATAAGGTAAGGCCAAAAGCAATGGCCCCAGACTAAGGCCTAGTCCACCTATTCAATGGCAGATGCTGAATCTGTAACAGCCTAAGGCAGGCCCCTGTGTTCCCTCTGTCAGTCTGGTTAGCTTGATAACTAAGATAATTAGCCAGGCAGTGATGGCACGCACCTTTAATCCCAGCACTCGGGTGCATCTCAGAGTTCCAGGCCAGCCTGGTCTACAGAGTGAGTTCCAGGACAGCCAGGGCTAACAGAGAAACCCTGTCAAAACAAAACAAAACAAAAAACAGAAAAGAACGTACAGGTTATTTTACTGGGAGCTTATGGGACCAGAAAGGTACTAAGTATTGGTCATCAGAGTCTTGCACAAGGTGTAGTCAGCTTTCTTTCAACTACCAAAGGAGAGTCATCTAGGGAGCAGCAAACCTATTGCTTCCTGTCTGTACCCTGCAGTAGGCTAGGGAAGCCACTCCAAAAAAAGACGAACATTTCCTGACTTACATGCATTTAACCCCCCTCCAGTGGAGGTCAGTGTCATCTCCAGACTGTTTGACCCTTTTCTACTCATTGATGGTCAACTTAGACCTGGTCTTAAACAAAACCAAAAACAAATAGTGGCTTGGAATCGTTCCCATGACAGCGGTACTTGATTCCTGTTTGTGGAAGAGGAAGGCAGGCATTGAGCCTAAGGCCTCATGCCAGCAGTATTCCTCTCTCAACTTCACAGCTGGCTCTTTCTTACTTCTGAGATGGGGTCTCAGGTTGCCCAAGCTGCACTTAAATTTGTGATGCTCCTGCCTCAGCCTGGATTACAAGCATTGGCCGCCAGTCCTACTGCTTACTTGTTTGTTTGGTATATTATGGTGTTTCTTTTTGTTTGTTTGTTTTGAGACAAGGTCTCACCATGTAACTGATTGGCTTGGAACTTATTTCGTAGATCAGGCTGACCCAGAACTTACAGAAATCTGCCTGGGTCTGCCTCCCTAGTGCTAGGATCAATGGTATGCAACACTACTCTCTTTTTCTATTCTTTTCATTTGGATTTGGAAGCATGCCAGTCTTGCTAGCCTAGCATGACCCAGCAGCTCCTTTTGATGCCTCCCCTTCTGCAGATTCAGAGTCTGGTTTCAGTTGCTAGGGTTTATTTTATTAGTCTTAATTCATGTTGGTAGAAAGAATACGTTCAAAGAAAATTGGCACTCACACACAAGTAAGTTGATGGTAATACTCAACAACATAGCATTGACTGTTTAAAACACTTTACACAAATGCTAATTCATAACTCCTCAAGCTCCACGTGGACATATTTGCTATGTTCATTTGACAGCCAAGGAAACAGTCACAAAGAGGTCAGGTAACTTGACGGACAACACAGAGTTAACTAGGATTTCAATCCAGGTGGGAAGGTCCTGGAGACTCTTAGTTTGAGATTGCATGCCTCTCCCTTCTAACCCTATTTTCAGCAGTAGCCAGCAATGATGGCACTAGACGCCTCCCACATCCGGGACCAGCCACCCTAGGGCCTAGGCAGTCTCCACCAGTATAAGACCCCACCAAAACTGCTTGTTTTTGTTGACTTCCCAGAGCTGAGGGGCTCCTCCTGTGATGCCCCACCCACCTGCTGTTGACAGCTCACCTTGCTATGAGCTCTTCACTTCCTGTCTTTAGTCAGCCAGCAAGCTCCCCTCAGACCTTTCTGATTGCTAAATGGAAGGGACTTAGGGATGAGGATCCTGCTTCTTTATCCGGCTGTCTCAGTATCCAGATCACTTTGTGGCTCAAAAAGTCACAGGGGTTCTGGAGATGGAAA
The DNA here is from genome assembly GCA_033318265.1 of Phyllotis vaccarum. NCBI lineage: Eukaryota > Metazoa > Chordata > Mammalia > Rodentia > Cricetidae > Phyllotis > Phyllotis vaccarum. The sequence continues at coordinate 73,050,551 of JARWLC010000005.1, read as the reverse complement.
GTTCCTGGCCTGCATCCGGATGCCACTCTCCCATGGCAGAGCATCTCAGTTAGATAATGGCTGCCTTTCACTAAACCCAGATGTGGCCTCCGAATCCTTCTCCAATTGCCCCTGCTAGGCAGCCTCTCTAATTCAATACGGGATGACATTAGAGCTGAAGGCTGTGTGCCCATCTCGGCAGAGATGTTTGCTGAATGGTAGGGGCTTAAATTCCTAGGTTTACACACACAGGCAGATGTTCCCGAAAGTAATGAATTTCCAAACACTAAATATTTAGCAGTGGTACTGACCATTCAGCCTTCTGCCACAGTTATCTCAGTGATGTTTATACTTCTTGTTTTTTTTTGGTGACTTAGGTTAACAAATTGGTTTCAATCCCAAAGACTTCAAAAAAATAAGTGGACTCTTGAGAGGGAGGTAGGGGATGAATCAAAAGCCATGGGATACATACAAATTTATGCCCCCCCCCCCAAAGAGTATACATTAAAACTGCCAGGCTCTGAGTAAGGCATGCTATCTGGTCAATTTATTCAGTTAGCTTGTGTTTACCTTGGTTTCCTGCCTTTGATACATAGCATGGTTCTGATAATGGGTAATGGGTCCATGAGAACTGGCTTTTTAATAAATCTACAATGATTTGTAACTTGACATTTTAAAAGCATAAGACAAACACGACAGTGCACATGTAATTCCTGTGCTTTGGATAGAAACGAGAAAACGAGTTTGAAGCCAGCCTCTGCTACCTAGTGAGCTCAATGTGAGCCTGAACCACAGAGTGAACTTTGTTTCCAGAAAACAAAAGGAAAAGAAAAGAAGGGTGACAGGACCTGTGTTTCCATGGGGGGGGGGGTCTTGTTGTTTCTTTGTCTTCCTGGGTGATGGAGGGGTCCTACCACCCACAGAAGGGTGCTGGGCGCTCCAGTTAACATCTCAAATAAAACAGGGAGCAGAGCCTGAGGTAAATGGCTCCTTTGGAAGCCCAGAAAGGGAAGGGAACCCCCCCCCCCATTAACATCTACCCTTTAGGTGTCAGGGCAGACTCTCTCAGGGTTGCCTCTTGGTTCACAGAGCCATTCCTTCCTCAAATCCTACCATCTATATTTTCCTACAAAACAACAAGGCATTTGGGGCTTATTCCACTGAGTCTGTAAGAGCACAGCAGAAGCGAGGCAGAGAGCGATCACTCAGCAGAGACAGGCCTGGTGAGCTGGAGACTGGAGCTAAGACACACAGCTCATCTCATGGGCTGCAGGTTGTCCTCACCCTAAGTCCAGCCAATAAAAAAATTTGAAGAAGCCTAAGCCTTGTACATTCTTATATTATTAATATTTTTATGTCTCATTTACCAACAGATAATTTTTGTCCACAGAAAAGTTCTTCCCCTAAATCTAGCCAGCATAGAGTAACTGAAAAATCCACCAATTTCCTTAACCCTTCATTTGCTCTTCAAAGAGGTCATGAAATGGTGTGCTTCCTGTGAGAGGCATTTGTAACAGCTGCCATGATGTATTTTTAGCTGTGGCCTCCTTCCCCTTTGGGGGAACTTTTTTTTAGTATGGCATTGGCCTTCTCAACACACATCGCATTGTAAAGATAGTCTGGGATATCTCAGAGGACCAGTACTGGCATTGACAAATCTCTCTCTTTGCCAGAGTCCGAAGGTTTTACTGGCTTTGCTTTTTCTCACAATACTTAGTGTTTGTTTTCTAGGGCTTGGGGAAGAACAACCAGAAAAACACCATAGTAAGCAAGAAAGTGGCTACTGCCTCTTTCGTCAGAGACTCTGCTGCCCTGGATGAGGCCAAAACCTCTGTGGGCGCCACACACCTTAGGTCATGAGGGTGAGCCATCCCTTCCCATCGGGGAGGATTTTTTTTAGACTTTAATGACAGCAAGGATTATTAAATGCTAGATGAGCTACCAAGAAAGATAGTCAGTCATGTTCCCGTCCTCTACCATACTTTAAAAATAGGATGGGTTCTGGCTGCAGTAAATGGCTTGTGTTGGACTAGCCCTGTAGGGAGCAACAGAGAGCAGGGGGCATCTTAAGAGTCACTGTGAGCCATACAGTCTTATAAGTTCTCTCATTTCACCAGATTTAGAGTCGTATTCCTCACAAACAAATGGAAAGCATTTCGATTTACATTTGCCTGGTTATTAGATCTCGGGGGCGGGGGGGGGGGGGCGGGGAATATATCAGGCTATGCTGAGAATATAGCTTATCCATAGCTCTGATAACTAGATGAAGCTCATAAATTTAAGTTTCAGGTGCCAGATGAATGTAAATCTGAGACATAGACAGACAGGTAGAGAGGGGCCTACACACACACACACGTTCGTGTTGTGGTATGTATGGTGGAGGTACACATGTGAAGCACAGAGGACATCTTAGTTATCATTCCTCAGGTGCCATCCACACTGTGCTTTGAAAATGCATACCCTGGCCTGGAACTCATGGAGTATGCTAAGCTGACTGACCAGGAAGCCCCAGGAACCCCAGTGTCTCTGTTTCCCCATTCCTGCGATTATAAACTCATGTTTCCATCATCAGGTTTTTGTTTTTATTTAGTTTTGTTTGTCTGTTTTTTTTTTTTTTTAATAGAATCTCACTCTGTAGTCCAGCCTGGCCCTGCCTCTGCCACTTTCTCCCTCCATTCCCCACCTCCATTCCATTAGATACGATGACACTTAAGCCAATAAAGAGAAAGCTATGGCATGAGGAAGCGTAGAAAGCTGAGGTGGATGTTGAGTTCAAGCCCAGCGAAGGATACAGTGAGACTCTTAAAAGATGAAGAAGAATTTTTGTTTAAAGAAGCAAGATGGTGGGAATGTTCAAATAAGTTCCCTGTGGTCCAAGTGTTTGGTTGACTGTCATAAACAGAGTCCATCACTGTAGTTAGGGAGAGAACCAATGAGAATGGGGTTTGCTTGAACGTTTTCAGCCACCATTGCTGAATGCTTCACAGAGAGAGCTACATGGAATTAAACGTTTTCTTCGTGACATACACAGATGTAGGTCAAGGGACTGATCTCTGGAGACAATTCTTTCCTAGAAACTTCCAGGATTTAGGGATCCAGCTCAGGACATCAGGCCTAAGTTCCACTTACTGAGCTTAGCTCAGCTTCCCACAGCAAAAAGATTTATAATAGATTGTTTTGTGCGTTCATCTGATTTGCTTAGCTTGATAATGGTCAGATTTTCATTACCAATGAAAATGTGTGTGACAGGCCAAGTTTGTTTGTTTGTTTGTTTGTTTGTTTGTTTATTAAAAATGAGGTTCACTCAATTCTCAGTTTGAGGAGCTCAAGGGCTTGGCCCCTGTATGGGATGAGATGTGGGAAGAGCCCACTTGGCTGTGCCACATCATGGCAGGTGGCAGTCTCAGAACTGTGTAGGAGTCAGTGATCACATGGCAGACAGGAAGAGGGGAACTGGACAAGGCCAAGCTCAGGTTCTCTGACAAGCCTTAATGGGAATTACTCAGGATTTTGTGAAAACACCCTAATCAGTCCCAAGAAGAGCACTCTTGAGTGATTTAAAGACCTCTATGTGGCCCTGTCTGTTAGAGACCATACCCATCTCCCATGCTACACGAGGGGGCTGTACTTATTACATAAGATGTTGACAGACAAATCACAAACAATGTCATTTAAAGAGAATTATAAGGATATATAAATATTCAACTTTGGAATATAAACAGTGAAGTGGTTTTATTTTGTTATTTTTAGATTTATTTATTTAATGTGTGTGGGTGTTCTTCCTGTGTGCATATTTGTACACCACACGAGTGTAGTGCCTACAGAGGCCAGGAGAGGGCATTGGATCTCTTGGAACTAGCGTCACAGAAGGTAGGTAGTGAGTGGCCCTTTGGATGCTGCGGTTTGAATCTCTGTTCTCTGGAAGAGCAGCCAGTGCTCTTAACAGCTAAGTCATCTCTCTGGCCCCCAACACGGTGTTCTTCATCAATAGCTAGGGGTAGAGTCATGGTTAAGCCATTTGACTACTAAATTGCCTTTATCAGTAGATAAAATGGGAGTGAGTTTTATCAGAAGATCTCTCAGTTGACCTGCTGAGGACGGGAATGTGCTCAGTGAATAGCCACTTAAAGCATTGAATTATCAGAATGAGATCTTATGCACATTATCTGAAAACTTGAATATATACATCCATCCATAGTCATTAAATCTTTTAAAAATTATTGTATTTTGTGTATCTGGATGTTTTCCTGCCTGTATGTCAGTGTACCACAAGCATGACTGCTACCCAGAGGTCAGAGCAGATTGTTAGATCCCATAGAACTAGGGTTACAGATGGTGCTGATAATTGAACCTCAGTCCTTTGAAAGAGCAGCTAATGCTCTTAACCACTGAGCCAACTCTCCAGCCCCCATGCTCTTCATATAGGATTACATTCCTTTTCTCATCTATGTGACAGAAAAAACTTAAAAACAAAAGAACTGGGGGGCGCTCCTGGCTTCAGAAGGTGCAGTCCATCATGGTAGAGGGGGGGGAAGGCGTGATGCAGTCAGTCCATCACGGTAGAGCGGGGAAGGCGTGATGCAGTCAGTGCATCACGGTAGGGGGGGGAAGGCGTGATGCAGTCAGTCCATCATGGTAGGGGGGGGGGGGAAGGCGTGATGCAGTCAGTGCATCACGGTAGGGGGGGGGAAGGCGTGATGCAGTCAGTCTATCATGGTGGGGGGGGGAGGCGTGATGCAGTCAGTCCATCACGGTAAGGGGGGGAAGGTGTGATGCAGTCAGTTCATCACGGTAGAGCTGGGAAGGCGTGATGCAGTCAGTGCATCACGGTAGGGGGGGGAAGGCGTGATGCAGTCAGTCCATCATGGTGGGGGGGGAAGGCGTGATGCAGTCAGTCCATCATGGTGGTGGGGGGGGAAGGCGTGATGCAGTCAGTCCATCATAGTGGGGGGGGAAGGCGTGATGCAGTCAGTCCATCATAGTGGGGGGGGGAAGGCGTGATGCAGTCAGTCCATCATGGTGGGGGGGGGAAGGCGTGATGCAGTCAGTCCATCATGGTGGTGGGGGGGGAAGGTGTGATGCAGTCAGTCCATCATGGTGGTGGGGGGGGAAGGCGTGATGCAGTCAGTCCATCATGGTAGAACAGGGAAGGTGTGATGCAATCAGTCCATCATTTAGAGCAGGGAAGGCATGATGGGAACATGGGATAGAGTCTTGCTCATGTCATGAGGACAAAGCAAGAAGGAGGACCTGAGATGGCAAAGCCTGACTATAACCTCCACTGTCTCACCCATTATGGCCTCCTTCCACCACATTCCCCACTGCTTAAAGCTATTCCAGCCCTCATGACAGCTCACAGGCTGGAAAGCAAGCGCCACTCAGAACATCAGCTGTGGAGGAGTCGGTCCTCCACCCCTCTGCATGGGCGAAGCCATAGAGGCAGTGAGGGGCCTTCTCTCCAGTTGTCTAATGAGCAATATATAGAAGACACAAGTCACCATCTCAAATCCGATTGATCTTTATGTACAGGCCTGGGACGTTAAGGCTTGAAATTAGTCTTGTGTGTGTGTGTGTGTGTGTGTAGCGAGTGTGAATATCTGAAACATGGAGTCATTATAATGATACAACTACAGTAACTGCAGAGCCTTCACCGGTAACTTTGGTCTCCTAATTAGGTGGAACAATTATAATGATTCTAAATTTTCTCCTAGCTCAGTATCATTTACATTCTTTTCTTCTTTTATTTTTGAGATTATAATACAATTACACCATTTTCTCTTCACTTTTCTACCTCCAAATCCTCCATATATTCTTCCTTGCCCTCTTTCAAATTCATGACTTCTTTTTCTTTATGAGTGCTCTCTCTCTGTCTCTCTCTCTGTCTCTCTCTCTGTCTCTCTCTGTCTCTCTCTCTCTCTCTGTCTCTCTCTCTCTCTCTCTCTCTCACACACACACACACACACACCTAAATACTCAGACACAACCTTCTCAATCTGTATAATGTTGCTTGTATGTATATATTTTCAAGGGCTGACCCCAACTGGTACCCTCTTCCCCAGGGAAGACTATTCCTCCTGCTCACAGACTTCCTAAGTGGCCTGTACTTTGTCTCTAGTGCCATGGCTTTGTTTTTTCTTTCATTTTTTTAAGAGCATGTGATAGGTTGGGAAGAAGGCAGGGAAAGGGAAGAAGGCAGGGGGGAAGAATGGATAAATAGGTTTGGTCAAAACACATATGCATGTATAAAATTCTCAATAAAAAACTAGAATTCCCTGATAAGACCTTGAAAAACCAATATTCGGCAGGTAAAATGGCTCAGTGGTTAAGAGCAAATGTTGTTCTTGCAGAGAACATGAGTTCAATTCCCAGCCCTTACATCAGGCAGCTTACAACTGCGTGGAACTCCAGCATCAGGGAAACAACACCTCTCTGACCTTCTTGGACACATGCACAGATACACACACATGCATATAAATTAATAAAAAAAATTAATAGTGATAAGAAAAAGAAGAAATAAAGACCCAGTAACTACCAGGAGTCCCCTCAAAGGTTGTTCCAGTGATAGATTAAATCTCAATCTGATTTTAAAAGGAAGAATAAATAGTATCTAAAGGTAACTGTTAATTTTCTGTCTTGGAGATCCATTACTAAACAGGAATAAAGTTTAATGAGTGATAAGTGGAAGAGCATTATTTAAATTTATCAAAATAGCCCTTAAGTAGCAAGATGTCACTCACTAGCATACAAATACAGGGCCCAGAAGTGTGACTAGTCCACAGAATGCAGAGTGTTGGCAAGAAAAATAATATATCATATTGAAAAAGGGCAGTGGGTTAGTAAATCCAGTCACTCTGTAGCTCCAAGTGGGCATGGACTTTACAAAACCCTGGGGTCCTATTCCTTCCAGGATCCTGCTCTCTTCTTTCATTGCATTTTCACAAGTCTCCAGCCCAGAGAGCACCGAGGTTCAGTGCACAGTGCTCAGCGTTGTGATCCTGAGGATGAGGAGAGGGGAATGGCAAAGTGGTGAGGAATTCCCTTGCCAGAATCTGCCCTTTCTGCACATTCAGTTGAAAACTCTTATAGGACTTTGGCATCCTTCATATCTTTAAAAAAAAAAAAAAAGAATTTGCAAAGTAGTAAATGCTATTTGGACAGTGGAAGCAGGAAGTGGGGGGCTGGGATTGGGAAAGGGAAACACTGTAAAGAGTATGGAAAGCAGAAGGCATGAAGATGCTTGCGAGGACAAAGGATGGAGGGAAGGCTCTCTAACAGAAAAAAAAAAATGGAGGGGTTAGTCTGGAGTAGTTCTGCTAAATAAGGAGCATGGGAATAATTGAGAAACTACTGAAGTTTCTTATTAAGAGAAGGGTTGTTGTGTGTTGCTCAGTTTCTGCCACTTAGAAAAAGAAAAAAAAAAGACATGGACAAGATATGCTGGTCCAGGTTTTAGTATAGGTAGAATCCTTTCAGGGCTGGGGGTGGGGAGAGGGGTGGCTTCTAGAGCATCATGCTACAAGAGATGTGCATGGGGTAAGGGGAGAGCTGGCCCCAAGCTGTACTAGATGTACAGCTATCAAGTCCTATCCCAGCTTTCAAGTCCTAGAGTTACAGACTTGTGCTGTCTCATCCAATTCTCTTTCCTTTAAGCACACACATAGGCAGATACATGTATGTGAACACACACATACACACACAACACACACAAAAACACACACCGCACATACAACACATGCACAACACACACACATACACACAACACACACACACATCATCGAGTGAACCAGTTCACCCCTCACTATCTGACACCCACCAGGACCAGTTGTCTGTCACCTGGATCCCAGGCCATTTAAGACCATCCTTGCTGCAGTCATGGTTCCATCACACGGTGGGATTGTTTTGGAAGCAAGGTGAACTCTTGGAAGGCTCTTTGTCTTAAGGGATTTGGTAACTCGGGCACATTACTAGTCCTGGCCACGTTTCCACGATGGAAGCAGAGACATGCAACTTTGGAGCTGTTTTCACTGTGGATTCAAAACAGAACAACACAATTAGAGAAAGTAATGTCCAGTGCCAAAGTACAGAGTTACAGTCTGATTAGCCTTGGTGGGTATCAAAGGCGCTGTCACAGCTGGAACATCAGCTTCCTCCTGAGGGAAGAATGGAAGGTAAGAGAAAGCAGGAAATTTTCCTTGTCTACTGTCAGCATCCAAGCTGACGGTAAACATGCCACGGAGATGGGGCATCACACTTCGTGCTTGTAATTCCTAAGAAGCTGCCTGAAACCATCTGTTTTAGTCAAATCATTCCCCATTGACTAAACTTGTGATTTGTAGTATAGATTGTCTGGATTTAGCTCGTTAATCTTTACCATCAGGAACTCTTAAAATCTGAGATTCCAGTCCCCATCTCCTGAGATTCACTCTCCATTCATAAGCTGAAACATGTTGGAGAGAATTTATGGAGAGCATTCCTGGCAGTGATTTTTTTTCCTAGTGTGTATAGCAGATCTCCATATGTTGGGATGATTGAAGGGAATTTTGTTTTCTGTTGTAAGCAAGTTCCATCATACGATGATGGCTTGGTCCAGCTGTTCTTGTAAATGCATAGAATATGGCCTTCCCAAATATGGGCAGGAGCCAGAGAGAGAGGATGGACATGCTGACAGTGAGGCCATCAGTATACCTTGGTCTGGATGGATCTGTATCTGCTGGCTGTACTGGAAGACTACTCAAGACCAGAGTGCTTCAGCAGTTGGGGGGGGGGGTTCTTGTAGTATCTCGGCCTTTGGGAACTAGACTTGAGGAAACTACTCACACGCGCGTTCATCATTCAAGATGTTATTTTGCACCTTGTGACACTCATTAACTCTGCTAGGTTTTAGTGGCATCATTTTTAGTGCCCCAACTGAATGCATATAAACATTAAGCTGAAAGTCAGAGCTCACTGCCAGAACAATAGAGTGTGGGAGCAGGGGCATGCTTGTTAGAAAAAAAAAAAGCCACATTTGTACAGTTGTTTACTAACGGGAATGTAGCTCCAAATTCAAGAATCTCAAAGTATTATTAGCTAAACTTCAAAGCTGAAGAGTCTTGACTTCTTGAAAATGCCCTCCCTTTGGGGACAGCATGGACTGTGATTCAGGCCAGTCAGTCCCAAAACGTGGATCTGGACATTCCAAGGTTAAGGTAAGCGGCGTTAAATGGCTGAGCTGTTGGATGAGTGCTAGCTGCACTCAGAGAATGTGGGCATCTTGCAAGCAAATGATGTGTTCCTTGACAGGTTTCTTCTCACCTAGGTGTGCCTGTGACCAGAAAGGTACAGATTTGTGTGGTCCTGGTCCTGCCCTGTCTTCTTTTGGGGACTTCACTGTCCCTAGAGACAGCTGCATAATTTGGGCTTCTGGAGTGACAGGTCATTCTTCTGTCCCCACAGTTCATTCTGTAGAGCTGAGAGAACAGGCTAATGGCAGGCTACTGAAGAGGCAGATGTCCACTGACAATGCTCCCTTAGGACTCACCTGGAAGCACCCAATTCTGGGTCCTCTTGGTGCCCACATTTTCCCCCATGGCTCCCAGGCCACATGAACGCCTCTTTCCAGCCTTTGAAGTTTCCTGAGCAAATGTTTAAAATGATTAATACAAAGGATTATTTTAAAAAAATAAAGTAGTAGGATATTTCATGTTTATATCTTGGGTTTTGAAACCTCAAAATGGCAAAGAAAAGAGCAATGTTTCCCTTTCCTTAACTGAGGCTCTGTACTTCTGGCTACCCCTTGTTGCTTAAGAGCAAGAAGCCCAATGCATTCTGGAATCATCTTCTCAAACTGCTGTTATATCAAGTAAAGTTGCTACTGAAAGTCTTGGGACTGCTTTGGCTTGAACGCTGTCTGGCCTCCATTTCACCATAGCTTACTTCTGGAAACACTGACTCTGAGGTATAGTTCACTATACACAAGATAGAGAGGATGGACGATGGCCAGTCCTAGTATCCATACACTGCCACATAAGTGTGCTTTCATATAAAATATCCGAATTAAATAAACGTTATCCTGACTGAGTAGTAGACTGACTGCAATGCAGAAGTCTTCCATGGGAGAAGACTTTGAAGGTATGCCTAAATGCGTAGACAGTGTGAGTGGCCAGTGGGTTCAAAGTAGGAGGGCCCCGTAATCTGTTACGTACCGAGTGATGTCAAGCAGCTAATGTGAGAAGTACGGATACAAAGGGTCTGCACCTATAAAATCCCAGGCAATGAAGACCTGGAAAACCCAGGGATGGACAAACTGTCTCTGCTATTTCAATTCCTGCTCTGCTACCTGTATGGTGTAAATGTGTACACCATAGCATGTGAATCTTGCAAGATACAACTCCACCAAGGCAGAAATTATCTACTTTCTATCAGAAGCCTATTCTCTGCTCTTAAAAATAAAATGACATTGATATGACCAAAGTTAAGTGGTGACCTGGAAGTCCTCAAACACAGGTATCCCAGGGCTGGCTTCAGGGTCTAGTTTTTGAGTGATGATAGGCAATTTTAATAGCTAATATCTTTGATGCCTTCAATGATAAAATGGCTGGGAGAGGTAGATTAGATGGTATGTACTTAATTACACATATTTGTTTAATGTTGGGGGCTCACACCCAGACCCTTGCACATTCCCAGCCTAGGGGTCAGCATTTGTAACAATTCAGGAATAAATAAACAAGTGAGGGAAGCAAATTACACTGTTACTGACACTCTGGCCTTCTGAAAATAATGATTTTTGGCTATAGCATTTAAATAAAATGTAGCACCATCATTAAAATTCTGTAAGAACCAACTCCATTGGACATAAAAACAACATTAACATCCACTTTTCCGTAAAACCTTGGCATTGCTCTCCACTGATTTTCTTGAGGGTTTGACTGAAGAATGTAAATCTCGACTCCAATCCCATATGCTACCTGGTGAGTCAGAATGTTCACTTTGAGGGAAACCATCCCTGAGGCATGGCTTTTCCTTCAGGGAAACATTATGGTTATCTTAACATTTTTAGGTTGTTTTTCTTAATTCTGACATTCCTCCAGAATTTAATTTAAAATAAAAAGATCCTGGTTTGGCTTCTTTTATGTAGCTGCTTGCCTAGCTCAGCCCTCAACACCCACATGAGCAGACCCATGAAGTTTGTGAGCCATTTGGAGAAAACTCAAGTACAATAAGACACTTTCTTTGTGGTTGGGTAGGCGACTGCTAATTCAAATTATTGGAGTCTGCTTTTTGGAGCCATGGATTTTTAACAATTTCATGGAAGAGCCACTTGCAGCCAGGAAATAAAAATGAACATTACCACAGAGGCAAAGGAGACAGGTTTGCTTGACTTTCACACGCTTCCCTAATATCATTGTCTTTAAAAGGGGGAGGGCCATGATTCAGTATGTATTTCTGTCTCCTCAGACATTCTTATTAGTTCTTGAGAAGCTGTGGCAAATTAATTGAAATTGAAATCACCTACATTTTTTTCTTTCTTCAGCAACCTCCGTGCAAAGTGTTACTTAGAATATTAATGCTGCCTTAAGGCTCTAGCTATGTGGGTTCCCAAATGATTGAAGGAGATGGCTTAATAAGGGATAAGAAATGTGGTTGCATCTATGTAGCCCCGTGTTTTATTGATTTTTTTTCATCTGTAGTAGTGCATAGAAATGCTGTCTGTGGAGTTGTAGACATGGCTCAACACTCAGAGTCTTTGTTGCTGTTGTAGACAGGTAGTCTTCAACTGCTTGTATACCTAACTCCAGAGGATCTGATGCCTTCTTTCTGGCCTCCAAGGAAACTTGCACTCACACACAAGCACACACACACACACACTCTTAAAAAATTAAATACTATGTGTGGAATTAGCAAATAAATTAATTAAGCTTAAACTCTTTTTTTTTTTTTACAGGAAACTAACAATACTCATCCTTTTGAAAAAGCATTTTTTTCATAAATAGTTTAGTAAGTCTTTACTAACATCCCTTTTAACATACAACTAGCACAAGGCAGAAGCTCAGACAAGATGAATGGATGGGTGGGTGGATGGATGGATCAATAGATGCATGGATAGATAGCTATATGATTGGATGGATGGATGAATGGATGAATAGACAGGTAGGTGGATAAATGGGTAGATGGATGACAGGTGGATGGATGAGTGGGTGGGTGAACTAACTCTAGAGTTCTTTGTGTCATAAGAAACATTTGCACCGGGCTAAAAACACAGGCCAGAACATCATAGAACCTTAGACTTGAAATCCCCACTCTTGTCACTTCCTCACTGTCTCATCTTTGTTCCTACCCTCTCTGCACCTCAACTTTCTATCTGTGAATTGAGGGTATAGGGAAAGAGTTAATATAACCTACCTCATCAGATATTGCATGGTGGTTAAATGGAGCACTGTGTAGACGTATTAAGTATCTGACCTGAAATCAGCATAAAAATACTAGCTGATGATGTGGTATTACTGCCATGTGAGCTGTTCTTCAGAGAATATAGGGCCAAGAGAAGTAGCTTTCAGGTGTGAACCAGTTGTGCATTTGGAAGATTGACAGGACAGTATCCCCAGCCTAGGGCAAATAGAGGAAGGAAACAGAGCCGAAAGTTTATTCATGATATCACAAGAGCCTAAATGTGCAGGAGAATTGAGAACACAGGGACCAGCAGGGACAGGAGGGATGATGGTTAATGCTTCCTCTTCTCCAGCATCCATCCCGCTGAGAGTTGGTGGCTGCTTTCTTCTCTTTCTCCAATTACCCATTCTATGCATATTACAAGACCAGCTTTCAATGATACAGAGGAATAAAAATGGCCAAGCAAATAATATCATGTCCAAATAAGCCAGACTCATTTGGAAGAGCCTCCTCCCCTGTGTCGATGTGCTAATAGCATCCTGGAAGATCATCTCTGGGAGGGGCTGAGAGATCCTCATGTCTTCAACATTGTGCTTCAGCTTTTAGAGCCTGGTACGTCATGGACATTGAATAAATGTCTGGTGAATTCATCTTATCTAACTCTTTACTTTGCTAAATGCCACCCAGACTTGTAATAGGTTCTCATCCTAAATTTATGAATTATAATGGAGGGACATAGAATTTCCAGTAAAAATTTTTAGTCGGTTGGGATTGCTTATAAATGTTAGGATGGTCACAGTTTTGTAAGTCCTGGATACATGTTTAATGGAAAAGGAAATGAGTCTCATACTGTAACACTCCCCCCTCAAAAAAAAAAAAAAACTGAATAAGAAACCTGAACATTTAAAAATTCACGGAAGGTTGGTTTGGGGATATAACTCAGTGGCAATGTTTTTATTTAGGATACAGGAGACTATTCAGTCCCCTATATCGTAACCTCCTAAAACCTGTGGACGGTAAGTAGTGAGTAAAGACCAAGATGAAATACCATCAAAGAAGATAGTTTGTCAGTGTACAGACTACATGTGGAAACGCCATTCTTATGATCCATGGAACCCAATATCAGAGATTGTTCATGCCAATGTCCATGCTGAAAATGCTTCAGAAGTATGAATGCTATACTTTGAGTTTATACTCTCATAACCAGTTTGGATTTCTTTAGATTAATCTTACTCTGACAACTAGTATAACAGTTTATGTGGCCCTTTAAAATCTCTAAACCTATTAGTATATATTGAATAATTTCCCCCCCGAATCTCATGGTATTGCTCTTAATAGCTATTAAAGGGAGGACCGGGCCACAAAAGGATCCCATGAATTCCAACTGAACTTCCAAGTTCTTTACACTTCCGTGAGATGCGGCAGCTTTGGTCCATGTCTTACTAGAACAAGTATGCTAAAGCTGGGTGTAATCACTGTGTCTTAACCTAGAATGTGAGTGCATACACACATCTCCCCATGCCTTGTGAAAGTACAGATCCTGATTCAGCAGGCCTAGGAGAGATCTGAGTCAGCCTTTCTATCAAGGTACGGGGGAGGGGGGGATGTGAGGGGTGTTGCCAGCATAGCTGACCCCTGGGTCTAGGATACTTTTGGTTCCTGACTGAGAATCACTTGTGCTTTGAACAGCTGTGTTTCTGGACCAAGGAAAAATATTTCTATGTGGTGAGGTTTCAGTGAGTGATTTATGTTCAAAGAAGACCCTGGGCCGTGCTCCCTTCGCCACCTCCTTGCTTAAGAAGAATGAGAATTGGCTACAAGAGAAAAAGCATAGTTGTCTAAGATTCAAAACACTTGCCTAAGAATAGTTATCTTAACCTCACCCCAGAATTGGGCAGTCATGGTGCACACCTTTAATCCCAGCACTTAGGGAGATCTCTGTGAGTTCGAGACCAACTTGGCCTACAGAGAGAGTTTCAGGACAGCCAGGGCTACACAGTGAAACTCTGTCTTAAGAAGATAGAGGAGGAGGAGGAGGAGGTAGAAAAATATTAGAAGTCTGTTTTCTGTAAACCACTCTGCAAGGGCAGAAAACCCTGTATGAACAGTGAAAGTGTTACAGCTCTGAACCTATGGTAGTTTCAAATCTGAGTCAGGTTTCTTGGGCAGTCTTTGTTGGCGTGGTGTGGTGGTATGTGCCAAACTAATTGCTTATGTTGTATACTCAGAACCAAGAGCATAGTGAAGCCATTTGATATAACAGGCTGAGTGTTGCCAAAAACACCTCAGATGTGTTACCTGCTTGATTTTGAATTAATTATTGGTCATTGCGTGTTGAGAAAACATTAATGCTACCAACCCTCTTGCAACCCTCACATTCAGTTATAGGACCTCATATGGGGTGGTCCTATTTAAGAGACTGTTAAGTAAATAAATGATGACACCCCTCCATGATTTGGAGGGACAGGAAAAGGGGACAAATCAATAACAGGGAAGATGGAAGACCTCAACCTTGAGATCAGGGCTTGCATCTGGGCTCAGCCCCATCCCGGTGGCCTGCAAGGCCTGTTCTCTTTGCTACCAGGATCTGAAGACTCCTGCTAGGTTTCTCTACCTTTATATTCAGCAAGGGAGAATCTTCAAACCCTGCCTCTGCCCTGGGAGCCTCTTATTGCAGGATGGATTGACAATCCTCAAGTAGATATGTTAAGAGCAATTATGAAACCCTGTTTGAGTAGGGTAGGGGAAGAACAGTACATTTTAAATGATAAATGCAGTGCTGAGTCAAAAATCCCAATCATGTGTAATTACAGACCACAATAAATCAATCGCCCAAGCCTGGAAAAACTCTCATCCCATTCGGACACTCAGAGGCAGGACAGCAGTGAAGAGAATGGCACTGGGATATAAAGCCTGATAACTTGTCTGAAATCATATGATGATTCAATCAAATGTAATCAAGAGGCCAGGAGAGGCTAAAGTATCCGATTCTTCTTAATTAACAAAAAAATCATCTAATTATCAGTGTGAGCACCAATTGTGGTCCCTTTGAATGGTCATTTATGTGGTATTGTTGCATTTGACATTTAGATGGAATGCTTTAGTGAAAACAAGAGTCAGTTCCCTAATCAGTAAATTGCCCTGCCAGTGCCTTGCTGGGACTCTCCTTTCTATTTTCTTATTGAGAAGCTAAGTTAAGAATTAGGAGTACACAATGCATTTCTAATCATTTATAACCCCTCTTCTTATGCTAGAAAGAAGAAAGAAAGATGGCCGTTTGGCCAAGGCAAACTTGAGGGTTTCAGACCCGGAGAAAGCCTGGACACATGCTGTGTTTGGCTGCCTTGTCTGTTGTAGGCTGCAGGCTTGCTCTAAGAATGGGAACCTTGCCTTAGTGATGCTTTTAAGTAAGAGCCACTTGTTCCTATATATGTGGGCTGTGGGGCTTTTGTGGTAGTGAAGACATTGCTTGTGGTTCAGATCAAGATAAAAACTAGTACATGGGGCTTGAAAATATTCTTTGTTGGTTCCTTTCAAGCAGTTAGCTGGCTTCTCTAAACAAATGTTGCTGGGATAATAAGGTGTTAAAGAGACACTGATGCGGTAATTTTGGCCACACATGACCTTGAGACAGATGCTTAATCATGAAGTCCTACCTACTTGCTAAACAAACACAGATTGCCTTGCTGGTCCCGCACTCAGTTGTGGTTGAGGAATTGTTAGGCACAAGCTGAATGCTGTGTGGTATAAATCAATAAAGCGCTCCCTGGATAGATGTGCAAGTGGATGGGATAGTGGGTACAGTTTGAGAGTTAGTTTCTGAGGAGTTTAAAGGAAAATGTCACCATAAAGGATCTCTCTGAGTTTCTCTCTTCTCTAAACACAGTGAGAATTTTTTTAAATGCACACGTGTGGAAACCTTAAAGGAAATGTCTGGTTAGATCTCCTCCAGCACTTGTTCCTTGGCATTGTTTTCTTGACCTGGCATCATAAACAGAGAAAGTCAAAGTCTGTCATTCTGTCGGAAATCATTTCTGGACATTGCATTATGTGAACAGAAATTCTTGGGCAAAGCTGAGGATGGTGTGTGTAGTTAGAAAGAACGAGATGAAAAAGAAAACACAGAAAGGTGGTGTGAACCAATGCCATGGTCCCTTGGGCGTGCTAGGAAATCTGTGTTAGTGATTTCACATTACTGTCACAGTCACTGTCTGGTTTTGATGGAACAGTATGAATGGCTCTGGAATAATTCCTTTCAGATCCAACTGACTTGAAATGAAAATTGTAAATGTGAATCTACTGATTTTTATAAAAATATCTGTTAGGTTTTCATCAAATTTATTCCACAAATAATGATGCTGTGATGTCAAACAGCCGTTGTCTAAAATAGATTTTCTGCTGCATGACACCCAGTTTTGCCATTACAGAAACTGACAAGAAGACAGATGAGATGTTCTAAAGATAAATGGCGTAATAAAAGTCTCCAGAAACATTCTAATTTAGTTCTTAAGAACCAAATATTTAAGTGATAGCATGAAGGCAGAAACATACATCTCGGCTCTGCCCAAGGGCTAAACCATCTGGGGGAAGTAAGAGCCGACATGGTGACAGGGACTCGTGATATCGGAAAGGCTTCTTCAGAAGCCGTTCTTGCATGGGAATGCTTTCATTTCAATGGTGTATGAAAAAGAAATTTAATGAGCAAAGGATTAAGCCATAGGCACTTGCCAACTCTGTTGTAATATCCTCTGCAGCTCTCTTTCCTTCTAGAGTCTTGGTTTGATATGGTTTGGTTTGGTCTGGTCTGGTTTGGTTTGGTCTGGTTTGGTCTGGTCTGGTTTGGCTTAGTCTGGTTTGGTCTGGTCTGGTCTGGTCTGGTTTGGTTTGGTCTGGTTTGGTTTGGTCTGGTCTGGTCTGGTTTGGTCTGGTCTGGTTTGGTTTGGTCTCCACTGGCACTTTCTCTTCACAGAAAGCATGCAGCTTCCACCCTTGGCTTGCTGGGAACATCCCATCTACCACCCACACCTCTGCTTTGTTGCATGTTCTCTTTTCTTCCCCCAAAAGGAAGTGGAGTCTGAAGCCTGATGGGGAATTTCTTTGAGTGTGCACACATTCTGAGCACTGGTTTTTCTAAGCGTTTGGGCAAGAACCAGAGGGTGAGCATGAGGCTTTGACTGTCCGGTTGTGCTTGGAGTCTGTTTTCTAAAACAGTGGTGGCAAAGCATGTGAAGTTTGACCTAATAGTTAATTATCCTCTCTTTTCTCCTCCTCTCCCCCTACTTAACTATGTTCATGACCATAAATGTGTCCCTAGTGGGGCTTTTTGCATGCTATCATTGATCAAATTTTCTGCCTTTGTATTTTTCAAAATGTATTTTTGAAGTACTATGAATTTTTTTCTTCCCTGAAAATTCCCACCACAGGGCCTCAGACCACAAATCCAAATAAAGAAGATTAATCCAGGCTCAATGCCACCTTACATGTTACCCTTGAGTCTTGGTCAAGGTGCTTAGCCTGATTTGGAGGTATGAGCCTTTAATCCCAGCACACAGGAGTTGAGGGCAGCCTGGAGCCTGGGCTACATAGTGAGAACCTGTCTTGGTGTAAATAGATAGATAGATAGATAGATAGATAGATAGATCGATAGATGATCGATAGATAGATAGATAGATAGATAGATAAAAATAATGAAGGCAGAAGAAAGAAAAAAGAGAAAAGCAAATGCCTAAAATTATACAGGCAAAAGTGTTAGTAGAAGCTCATTCTTTACATTAGAATCTCCTAATAGTAATTCATAGATACACTGAAACCATATCCTCAAAACAAATCCACGAGACAGAACCCTAACTATGCTTGATAAGGTAGGAAGAGAAGCTCCACCCACTCCAGTTCCTCTGGAACTTTGCATGGGCTGAGCTTTTTATCTTTAAACTTGACAAGTATTGACCAACCACCTTCTGTAAACCTTAAGGTATTGAGTCCTCAGATGTTATCAGCAATGGCTTGACTGATGCTCTGAACAGGGGTGGGAGAATTCTACGAAGGATTGTTAAAGTGCAGCATAAACCTACTAAGTGGGCTGTCTTCTGTGGTGCTTTGTTATGCATAGTGCACACAACATATGTCTCCTGAGTCCTGGGGAATCCCTCACGACCTTTCTGTTTGTGAAGTTAATATTTTAAACAATATGCAAATATTTGGGCTCCTTATTCTACCTACATTAGAATGACTTATATTCTAAGTTTTTATTAACATATGTTAATCATACATAATAATGTGTTTTAATAACATATATAATCATATTCCTCCCATTTGTAAAAATGACTTATTTTTATAAAGTTTAATTATGCTAATGGATTAAATTCTATCATATGAACATCTAGAAATTTGAGATGGCTTAGCAGTTAATAGCACCGGTTACTCTTCCAGAGGACCCAGATTGAATTCCTAGCACTCAGCACTCACTGGCAGCTGACAGCTCTCTGTAACTCTAATCCCACAGGATCCAAAGCCCTCTTCTGGCCTCTTTGGGCATTTCAGCAGACACGCAAGAGAAACAGCCATATACAAAAGCAAAAATTCAGGAGAAAAGCTTAAAGTTAACAAATTTCTCTGAGACACAGGCAACATCTTGAGTTTAAAATGTCCATACTAAAATGTTGAAGGCCATGTCTGTTTCACTGTACTTACAGAACCTAATCTTGAGGTGAGAACACAGATTACCTGGTCAGATGGGAGAGGACCATGTTAGTTAGGTAGGGATACTTATTGCCCTTATTGGAACATAAACATCCAGCGTTCTCAGCAGTCTAAATTCTAAATACTGAGCCTAAAACAGAAACTCCCAGCAACAGCAAAAAGAAGCCATGGTTGATTTGAACGGAAGGGAATCACCACAGTAAGTATACTAATGGTTTCCTAAAGCTACCAGGGTTACACTGGGAAGTATCTGTCAATAAAGACATCGTAGTCATCTCTGTCAACTGACAGTGCCCCAGGTTAATAAAGGAATCAGGTGAGTTAATAAATAATATGAAAAGGCTTAGGTCCCCAGTTAAAACAATAATGGTACTTCAGATCTGCTGAGCCAAACAAAACCAAAACCAAAAATAGATACAAACTCAGCACTGATCTTTTTCATGTATAGTTATCTCAAATTAATTCCAAAAATGTCCACATGTTCATAAGATTCACAGCACAATATTGCATGCCCTGACAGGGTCTGGTGTGCATAGAGATTTTCAGAAACTAAGGCTCTCAGAAACTATGGAGTGATGTTATCTTCTTAGAGGCTTCTACTTCTCAAGTGTTAGGAATCTGTCCTCATAAAAATAGTTTTTTATTACAAAAATAAGAAATTAAAAAATGAGAAAGCTGATAAATGTGATGTACAATGAAAGGTCTGTGTTAACATTAGGAGAGTTGTATTGTTAGAGTCTCACTGTCCCATCATAGGAGATTCCATCTGACAGCGTCTGACCGTGAACCAGAGAGAGCAGGTCCAGTATCCTACATCTTCCTGTTCCCCACAGACCTTGTTTCTTCTGCTGGAAGGCAGAAACAGGAGTTTTACTTAATATTCTCGAAAGAATCCTAAATAATCCAAGATTTTTCTGCCTGAATTTTATCTCAATAATTAAAAATGAAGATAAAGGCAAAGTTGGTTAAAGAAAGTGAGAAATAAATCTGAATTCCAGGCTCTCAGGAGAATGCTTAGGACAGGCTCCATGGACAGCTGTTGGATATTTCCTTTTCAAGGTGTTGAAAAGGGTCACATCAAAGATGCTAGAAGATGAGAAAGAAATCATAAGGTAAGGTGAGAAGAGGTCAGTGAAGTTGGCTGGCCCCAAGTGGCATAATAGAGTTTATCATGGGTTCAGAGCATCCTCAGCACTGCCATGCTACTTGGCTGCTATATAGCAAGATTATTTTTAGCTGCTTTTTTGCATATTTCAAAGATATATACTCAATACTTGCTGTTTACTTTGGCATCATTTGAATTTATAAATAGTCTGCAGGTTATGACATCCCAATAGCACATCACGTAAGTGAAGCTACTTACACAATTACAGAACTGAAATTTCTTATAGAGATTTCTAAAACAATAAGTAGAATTGAATCCATACTGTATACAATCTTGAGGCTTTCATTTCAGCGATGCAAGAGAGTCACAACTTGCTCCCCTGGGCAAATTTTAGTGTGAGTTCCCATATAACAAATCCATCCCATAGCATGCCATCCCTCCCCGCACTGCTGTAAAAGTAACAAATGCAGTATAAATTTAGGGCCTCAGATCCAACAGAACTTGCCAATTGCTGATCCCTGTGGAGATTTTTCAAGGCACACTTCATTACGCAGCATTTGAATATGACTCTGGGACAGCCTTCTGAAGCAATCATTAGCCACTGGCTATCATACATCAGTCAATAGCAGGTGCATTAAAGAGCTCCCGCCAGAGCCATTCTGGGGCAGCCACCACCAGCCAGGCTGAAATCCTTCTCACATGTCTAGTTTTCCTGTTCTTCCATCCTGACTCAGAAGAAAACAAACAAAAACCTTTTCATTATTTTTTCCCCTGAATGTTCGTATCTTCTCTTCCTTTGGGTCACTGCATCAGGTGAGTTCTTAAAACAAAAGCAGCCATAGGGCCACCGCTGATGATCAGCCCCACTCACCCCATTGACCCACAGTTGTGTACTTGTCTTAATACCTGTACTATTTGTTCATTACCAGCTCTGCCACTTTAGATCAGCTTACTCCAGAGGAGTAATGCCAAACATTGCACAAACCTACAGGTTTATCTTAACCTCCAAGTCATTTGTCATCGTCTTTATCTCCTCCACATAAGAAGACAGGAAGGGAGATGACTCACTGGTTGAGAGCGTCTGATGCTCCTATAAAGAACCAGGTTCCACTCGGAACCACATCTGGCAACTCACAACAGCCTGAAACTCTTACTTCCTTGGGTTCTGACACCATCTTCAGGCTGCCAAGGGCATCAGGCATGAATATAGTACACAAACATACAAACAGACAAAACCCATACACATAAAATAAAAATAAATACATATAAAAAGAGAAGAGTGAAGAAACGGACCCACACTGTCCACCTGTGTCAGCTTTTCTAAGAAGAGGAGGGCATTTGCACCACACAGCCTCACTCTGGTTAAGGGTGATGTGCACAGCTGTAAACACCTCATGTTCTCTAAATAGCAGAAGTTTTGTATAAGGTTCTATGCTTGGCTGCCCCAGAAGGATGACTTCAGAGAGATCTGAACATGGGCAGCTCTAAGGAACAGAGGGTTCCCTCTCCTGAGAGAGAGGAGATGGCCTTTAATGGAAAGTCACCAGGAAAAAGTCCTGGCATCTCAACTCCAAATGACTTACTTATTAGACACAAGCAAAGTCCAAGTTCATGCCTCCTCCCCTCTGGCTTCACTTCAGTTCAGGGAAAAAAAATTGTGTAAGTATGTGTGCAAATTCTTATAAGCCAATTTATTGAGGGAAACATCTATCTCTAATCCTAATCACCAGTGGCATTCTGGGATACTGTCAGTTTGCCCAAATGTGCCATTCTACCAGGAATAAGGGGTAACATTGATTTTGAGAAATTTTTAGGTACAAGAAAATAAATTGTCTCCTTTCAATAATGTAATTCAGCTACTACATATGAATTTTACCATTCTAAGCATCCAAATTAAAATGAAGGGCTGGCAAGATGGCTCAAAGGTAAAGGGACTTGCTAGAAAGCCTGGCAACCTAAATTTAATCCCTGGACCCACAAAGTAGCAGCAGAGAACCAACTCCCACAAGTTGCCTTCCTAACTCCATTTTTGCATTCACACACACACACACACACACACACACAAAATAAAGAAATACCATAATAATGGCAGCCATGAACTATGAGATATAGATAATGATTATTTCTCAATAAACATTCTAGCTACCACAGGTTCCGCCATCTCTGGTTGATCCCTTTTGACAAGTCCTGTTCTATGGTTTCAAACTTAACTTGAATCCCATCTGTGTGGAGGAGGCCCCAGATAGAAATGTGGTCCTGTCTGTCTAGCACCATTTGAAGTCCCCACTATGAAAATAAGAACTTAGCCAGACTGTTCCAGCACTCAGGGAGGTTTCAGACAAGTATGCCCAATTTTATATAAATGCTTAGATAGGCATGAAATTAATTTTCTGGATGTCTAGTTTTTTTTTCTCTGCTTATTTTTGTTGCTTTTTCCTTTTTCTTTTTCTTTCTTTTCTTTGTTTAAGCCATTTCAAATAGTTTGTTCTTTAATCTAGTGAAAATATAAACCTAATATGATCAATTTTTTAAGGTCACATATCTTTAAGGTAGATAAAAATTCCTTGTCTTCAACAGAATCTATTTAAACTAAAATTTTCCTAAGTAGATTAAAAATGTTAAACTCAAGTGCCTTTTGTTTATAAAAATGTTTTTTGTTAATAAAAAAGTTTTTAAAGTTTTTAGTCCTTCTGATTGTCCCACTTTATACACAAGGCCAAGTGAAAACCCACTTTTTTGACCCCAAAAGTAATGAGCCTCGATGCTTTTAGACTTTAAGGCTTAGAGTGTGGCCAGATAACCATCAGACCATCCCAGACATGCTTTTGGACAGCAGTCTGTCTTTTGGCTCTGGTCTTCATTTTGTACATGGGATCATAATAATCATCGGTTCTAGTCTTTATATATAAATATAAATAAAAATAACATCCATCTACAATCTAAAGACAGTACCTTCCACCATTTGGGCCATCTGGTCTACCTCCTGAAAAACACAGAAAGTTCTTGCCAGCAAAGAAATATATAGCTGAAACTAGGAACAGCAAATGCCTCACTGGAGGGTTTAGACCTGGAAATGAAATTCAATGGCTTCCCTGGAAAATGTTTAAAAATGCATGTGGCTCAGTTCCACATTAATACAGCAGCAATCAAAATAGACGAAGAGAAAAGTTATGAATAGACTTATTTTGTAAAGTCACTTCACATACCCAGCAAAACCAACCAAGGGTAACATCGGCTCCCTCGGCATTGATGTTGCTTAAATCCTTCCTTTGAGTGCCTTCAATTTAATTTGGCCAGTTATGTGCATTTTGTTGCTTTTTCCTAGTTTTCTGGAAAATAAAAAGGAGTTATGCAGATGTTGCCCACTGTGTGGAAGGGCCGAGCTTGCGTAGTGGGAGGAGTTCCTTGCTGACTTCTGAATGAAAGCCTTGTTACCCAAAGGTGTTTGACATGACCCCTGAGGGCAAGGGAAAGAATTGGCCTTTTCAGCATGCCTGCCAGTGCCCCATACCCTGATGCCATGTCAGTGCTGGGTTCTCTCCTTAAGCTCCTACCACCATTCAGAGGTGACAGTTCCTAACTCCTGTTTAGAATAACTAGTTCAGCATCTAGATCAGCCTTGCAAAGATCCCAGCTGGTGATCAGCCTGCCTGTCTACCCTTGAGTCCTCCATACCAGTGTGGGTAATATCATACTTGCTCTTTAAAAAAAATATTGTCCAACACATGCTCTATCCATTTTGTTCAGATGGCTATTTCCAAGCTTTCAGCTTTCCAAGCTGCTCCAAAGTCTGATTTGTAAGTTTTAAAAGAAAACCAAATCCAAACTCATAAACACGAAGACTGGGTATGTGAGCACCCTAAGTTTGGGCTCCAGGGTACAACCTAGTTCACAAACAGGTCTAGGTAGCCCCCTTTTTAGTCATCAGAGGGAAGGACAGTTCCAGGCCTGATTCAATTCACTTATGACCACTAGTGGAGTATAAGAGTTAGTCACGGTATCTCTGAGGGTACAAAGGTATTGTGGGTTATTCTGCGTCCCAGGCTAACATGGGGAGAATAACCTATTTCATTTTATTTTTTTTTCCAGTTCTCTCAGGCCAGGCACACCACAGCCCTTTGAAACGATCTGTATCCCTTACCCCACCCATGAATGTGCCAAACCAGCCTCTAGGACATGGATGGATGTCTCATGAGGATTTACGAGCTAGAGGACCCCAGTGCCTCCCATCCGATCATGCCCCCCTGTCTCCACAAAGCAGTGTAGCCTCTTCAGGAAGTGGTGGGAGTGAACACTTAGAAGATCAGACCACTGCTCGTAACACATTCCAAGAAGAAGGTAGTGGTATGAAAGGTGAGTGACCACATAAGGAACTAAGAGGCCCTCCCTTGATTTGGAATCCAAGGGGAAAGAGAGGTGGTCAATAAGAGAGATGGAGTCCACCTCCTCACCTTAGGCTTGTGAATTCAAGCCACACCTTCCAGAACTCCAAAGCTGCCTCTGGAGGAAAGGTCTTGGAGCCTTTTCCAGCTGATAATGATGTTAGTGGGTGAGACAATAGCCAGGCAGGCTTTTGGGACAATGCCAAGGGCAGGCTCTGAAGTGCCCTGGAGCTGCCGTTAATACACAGTCCAGAGGTTTGTTATTTCTGATCCTTGATTGATGATCAGTGATCATTTTCCCTGACTCAAAAGCCAGAGCAAGAAAGGTCAACATCCCCTTTTCTGTTTTTGGTGCACTACTCTTGAACAATGAGGGCTCCTACTAGCCTGGATAGGGTCATCTGAGAAGGTGCCAAGCTATTCCACTCTCTGCCTTGCTGTGGCCAGGGACCTGCCACTAATTTATAAAAAAACAAACTATTGATCTTTTATTGCTTTGTTTTTCTTTCAATAAAGAATTGTAGTAATATTTATTTTTACACCCTCTTTTTGTTTGATAGCCAAAGAAACCTTAAAGCCCCCTTCTCTGCATCTGCTTCAGGGATGAGAAAACCTTCAGTGTTGTAAGCCTGATAACAGATTTGCATATTGACGATAAAGGCTTATTGAGCAACCTAAATAAATGTTCCTACACCGCCTGTCAATGTACCCTCTCCTACAGATCCTCCTCGGAGACAGAGATTTCCAAATTACTGATGATGGGTTCACAGAGGGTGCATGCATTCTGTATTTTTAGACACCAGTTGTTGGGGGGATAGAAGTCCTTAGGGAAACATACTCATCAGAGACATGCTGATAACAATGTTAGCTAGTGAGTCAATAACCAAGCAGGCTTCTGGGACAGTGCTGAAGACAGGCTCAGAGAAAGGCCTCTATGCCGCTGTTAATGCACCCCCCCCCCCATGTTTCCTGTTACTAATCCTCCTTTTATAAAAGAGGAGGCTCTTGACCTCATTTCTCCCAACATGGGAACCTAGCACAGAGAATATGCCCTCTTCTCAGGTGCCAGATATAAGAGAGAACTAGGATGACAAGTGGAATTAATCAATTGAGGGATTGAGGCTGGCATCCAGTCTTCTCAGTGATTTCTGAAGATGTCTACCTATCCCAACCCCTTCCCATAATGGTCATGTGATGAGAGCCTTGGGTTTTCAAGTTTTTCTCTGAGGATACAAATGGGTCTTTAAGAACAGTGAATGCAATGGGTCATTTTGGCACACAGGGTGATAACCCCTTTCACAGGGCTCTGGGACTGTACCATACATAGTGTTGTAGGATGGGCACAACCCATTCCCAAGTGATGCTACATGCAGTTTCAGCATCTGGAAATCCTGATTCCAAGACAGTGCTCCATTACTGAAATGATGGCCTCAAGAATAGGCTGTTTGCTTGGAAGAACACTGACTTCATTGTCTGGTGTCTAAACATGCTTATGTCATTCTTTTCTTTCTTTCTTGTTATTTTTTACTTGTCTGGAGGGCTTTTGCACATTTGTAAATTCTCCCAAAGTGGGCAAATGTGTGCCTGCAGGCTTCTAAGGTAAGAAGTGAATAGAGATCATATATTTATTTTTAAAGAAACATGAGAAAAAGGAAAAATTGAATTAATATCCTATTGGCTTAGGGGTTTTTGTTGTTTTTTGTTTGTTTGTTTGTGGGGATTATTGTTGTCATTTTCTGGATAAAAGCCAGACACTTTCCAGAACTCAAGGAGCATCTGTAGATGAGCTCACTTGATTCCTTTCTCTAGAACTGGTGAGGATTGTCTTCTCAAAACTTAGCTACAGAGTCACACACACAAAATGTCACATTCCAAATTTTCATCGTGAATGCATAGGTCAATGAAACAGAAGCTGTTTGGTGACTCATTGGAACAAAGGACCCTCTCCATGTGTTTCTGCCTGCTTTGATCTATTGAACTTACTTTTCTTAGAGAAGAGGATGGATAAATCAATTTGTAAGAACACTAGCAAGGAATAGGGTAACAAATCAAGAGGAGGAACATAATAGATTATGGATTCTATTCATAGGGAAAACACATTTTCAATTCGGCTGACAATACCAGATATTAAAAATGTCCAAACCCCCCAAACACATTCTGGTATAGCACAGGGCCAGTATTTATTGATCAGAAATGTTCCTTACCTAGTTCTATTGCAAGGTGGCCACCAAGAACTCCTCTACATCAAGATTACTCAGCATAGAGCCTCCTAAAGTTGCCTGTAGGAAGCAGCCCTTAATGTACCCATCCCAAGAGTTTGTCATTTTAGCTGAAGATCTAAGAGCAGATGATCATGCAAATTTCCAAATTAGTTCTCACTTTCTCTGAAGTTGGGTGATGTGATTCTGAGAAAAATCAGCCCTTTTAACGGAACCCCGGGCTTGCTGTCTTGTGCCTTGAGTCCCTTGGCAGGGGCAGAGACACACAGGCCATCATCACATGGCTGCTTTTCTAATTTTCCAATGTCTAGTTTGCAAGACCAAGGAAGCTAGAGTAAAATTTGGAAGAGTTCCCACATCCTCTGGGAATACGTAGCACCCTCGCCTCACATCTTGGGAAAACAATAAAAGCTACCATAGTTGCATTCATCTTTCTGGACAACTGATGTGCATGGTTGAAATCCTGCGTTTGTCCTTGCCTACCTTCTCATCTGAACACAGTAGCCCGATTGGCTACCATCCTCCCTTGGGAGTGTACTTCTTGGGTCAAGCATGCAGAGTAAGCCCTCAGAGGAGCAATTGCTTCCTGCTGAAGCTCTGCGTTTTGCTTCTAGAAACACTAGTCCTAGTTATTTTGGTTGGCTGTATAGAATATGTAGGGCCTCGGGCTAAAGACAAACCATGCATGGGATTGCATTCTCCACTTGAAACCTCAAGCAGCAACCTAAGCCAGAATATGAGATTTTCTGTTACCGATCCCTCAGGAGGTGGTTACTTAGAAATGTCTGGACTAACTATGCTGGCAATGTTTTAAATTCAGGTCTCTGTGTTCTTTTCAAAAGCTTCGCTGTGACTTATCCCGGGAGAGAGACTCTTGATTCTGAGTTGGTACTCGGTTATAATATTCCTTATTTCCAGGTAGCAGATGAATTGCATGTACTCTTAGCTCTTATCTCAGGTGGGAGAGAGAAGAAAGTCTCATATTACTAAATTATTTCTTTCCTAGATAGAAGGCAACCTGTTAATGGAAGGAATATATCTGTCCCTCTGAATAGCATGATGAACTCTCTTAGATGATGAACCCAGTACCTAAAGATTTGCCAGAGGGCCAGGGCTCCTGGTGTGGTTTTGGTATAGAAGAGAATTCCTGATTTGCTTTTGTCCTCATTTAGGCCATTGGTCTTCTCTGTATCTACTGAGTTCTGAGAAGACAGAGGTGAGGGATCCTCTAGCCTCCAGAGACTCACATTAACACCAGATACTTGGTGTGGGGATGCTGTTATGGAAATATTATCTCTTAGACATCTGTCCCAACTTGAGGCAAGCACCAAGACTGGCCCTAATTCTAATAGAGCTGTCCCTAAGTCTCTAGAGGAGGTGGGGCCTGGAGCTGAGCCTCAAAGCATGGTTACAGGTCAGCCAGTATAGATAGAGGGAAGGTATTCTGTGCTGAGGGAACAGCATTGTGAACTTGTGTGAGGTAGGGGCACAATCTACAGTTAGTGTGTTAAAGGCAGATGGGAAACAGATCTGCAGAGGAGGAGTCAGACCCTCAACCTTGAAAAGGATTGTGCCTTTTATTCTGAAATTGTGGAGGGAATTTCTGTGATAGAACTACCTGCTTGGGTTTGTGTATTAGAAAATGGACCCTGCACAACTGTATGGGAAAATTCTGGATTTGAAAGCTAATAGAGAGGTGAGGATTCTGCAGCCATGGGGAAGGTGGAAATGAGTCCGTTCAAATAACAATAGGAACAGAAACCAGGGAGTGTGACACAGCGTCTCCATGAGAAACAGAATCGGGAGGACTTGGTGACATCTGAATATGAACGATGATGAGCAGGAAGTATTTAGAATGGCACCCAGGTTTCTACCCAGGATATCTAGGAAAGTCGTCCACAGTGCAGGGGCCTGTGGTAATTAATAAGGGACATTTTGGGACATGGTTAATGTGGGAACTTTCAACAGTCTTGTGATCATTTGTTCGGTAGACCCATTAGGGACTCCATGCTTCTCCATGGTCCAGCTGAGCAGTTTCAGCATTATGCATACATGGAAGGGTGTTGGGGCATCTCTCTGGAGGACTGCATTCCAGGAGTGGAAAAGCCTGTGGATTTGGCTGTAGGAAGAATTGTTGCCTGAATGAGGGAGTAGCAGCCTCATTATCACAGAATAACATTAACTGGGTATACTTGTGGGATGCTTCTCTCCATGGGCACAAAATACAGAGGTAATAGAACTTGATTATTACATGTGTATGGACCTTATATCCTTATTTTAAGGAGAAAAATGGAAAGTCCTGGCTGGAGTAACCTTGACAGACACATAGTAGTCAAGTTTCTCAGCTGAAATTTGAGTAAGCTTTTTCTCCCTGTAGAAAATAAAATATGTTGTCTTCTAGCAAATAGCTGGCTTAGGATTTGGAGTTGTTTTTGAAATGCAAGTCTTTGATCCTTGGCCTCTCTCAGAATGGAAAGAAGAGAAATTATTTAGAGGTGAGCTCTTAAAAGAAACTGTGAGAAAACTTTGGAGGAAAGATTTTTGAATGCAGCACCTGTGAGGCTCTTAAAGGTCTGAGTGATGAGGTGGGACATGGCACGGCACCCTGAGTGACTGGGATACTTTTCAGCTCAGCTATCGTGGAAAATGGTTTAGATTCAGGGTGTTGCCTTTCTGGATATTGTCTTAAATGCATTTAACTTGAGTAAATTCACTGGGTGTTTTTGTGTGTTTGTGTGTGTACTTGTTTAACTCACTGATGTCACCATGTGACCTGTACTGTACAAACGGGTCCTCATGTGCTTGGCATTGTCTCAATTCTGATAAACTGAGAACTCTGATATCTTTGAAAAACAAATTCTAGTACTCCTTGGATCCTAAAGGTCTTGGGACTTTTAACCTCTACTCCTGATGAGGGTATCTTCAGCTAGAGGGCTTTAAGAACGTCAGCTCCCCTTTAATAATACAAAATAGGCCATTTAAAAAACAGCAGGAAGAAATGTTGTGGTAAATGGGAGCACCCGGAAAAAAATTAGTTCACTGTTTGCATCTAATTCTTTGAAGTATTTTATCCAGGATTTATTTGTTCAAAGACTCATGGTATGTCCCCACAAAAGGGGAACCTTCCAGAAACACCCTGGGGACTCTTCAGGATCAAGGAGTTCTCCTCAAGAGGATCTAGCTCCTGAGGACCCAACAGGCATGCCTCATCCTTTAGCTCAGTGCCTGGAACAGAACTAGGTTCTTCATTCTGCTCTGGCCAAAAATAAAGACAGGCTTTATGGTGTCACCAAACTGCTGTTCTTTGTTCTTGAAGGATTTGCTTTTTCTCTGACTTCATCAGTGCAGTGTTAGTCCTTCACGCCAGTCCTTTGTGTTTCTTCTCTCCCTCGGAGAGTAAGAATGCAACCAACGTCTTAGAGAAAAGGCTGTGTGAGACCAGCCAGGCACTCTGTAAGGAGTAAGAGTTGATTTCTGTCATCGGGTACCTAGAGTACCACAAATAAGCTCTCTTGTGGGAAACTGCTCATTCATATTTCTCTCTCCTGGACAAAGAGCCACCCCTCCAGTTGCTTCCCTTATCAGCTTGTCTTTGTTTGAGACTGGGTACTGCAAGGCTTGTTGACCTGACTGGCATCTGTAGCCGACATAAACAAAACAGCCCACATTCTCACTGGAGCCCAGCTTTTGTGTGAGCTAAGGACATAACATAAAGCCCCTCTGTGGCCAAGGTATCCAAGCCCTAAAAAAGATATAGAAATAAGCACAGTTTCAAATTTGATCCCATTGTTAAAGGCCTGTGGATATACATAGAACACATGCAAGATGGTGCATAGCCCTGTGATAGAAATAGAAGAAGCTGGAATAAGATAAACCAACTCAGCCTGCAACTGGAGCTCGAAGGAGTTTCAGAAAGGATGGGAACCCCATACCCACAACACGGGCCACCCTACAGCTTCACTGTGGCTCTATCCTAGACTCACTCAGTGTCCCTTGCCTATGTAGCTGCATCTACTTCCATGGCAGATCCAGCAAGCTGTTTTCCAGCTCAGCCTTCCTCCAAGGTCTTGGTGTGCTGCCTTTTCCATCCTTCTCCCTCCTTCCCTGCTCTTCCTGACACCCAAGCACAGATTCCATCTTTCATTCCCCTCTACCCTTCTCAAATACTTCTCTAGGGCTTCTTAAACTCATGTCCTGGTCTTTTCTCCCCATCCTGCAGCCGCCTTCCCATGCCCACCATCATGTTTCTGATGCAACCGGTGCTTCCCATGTGCAGACTTCAATGACTTTTCATCATCCACAAGACAAAATTCCTTTGTTTTGATGTTTCATATCTTAGGCACCTGACTCCCCTACCTGTATGTCCTCACCTCTCTGTTTCCACCATCCACCAGGCATTTTCTCTGCCCCAAATACTCTGTGGCTCTGTCTTTTGCTTCTGATGTTCCTACCATGTGAAATGGCCTCTACAGTGTGGACTCCAAGCTGCTGCTTCTCCAAGCAGTGGCATGCAAAACACTTCCTCTCACTGCTTCAAACCCAAGTATTCATTGTTCTGTGCTATCTTGGGATTTGAGTATTCTCGGAGCTTATACTGATGCTGTTATAATTTTTGCATGGTTCTCAGTCATGAGTTCCTTGATGACAATGGCACGTCTTTATGGAGTCTGACTTCCACTAATGGTACCTAGTAAACACTGAACAAATAGTATTCTGTCAGTTGGCATGGAAATCTGCCTTGCATATAATAGATGTCTTTCTAGCTCAGGACCTGCATTGCTCTGCCCAACCAAAGCAACCTTGATGAAGCTAAACAGCTGTACCCTGAAAACATATCTGCCAAATTTACATCTCACTTCTCAGAAAAACACCTCTGTGTCTCCCATATACCTGACTCTTCCAACCATAGCCACATCTTCATACATAGAAATGGGATCTAAGACGTTCAAATGTTTCTCAACATTGAATCCAACAGGACAGCCTTTAAGCTTGGGTTTGAGCTCAGATCCAGCTAACTTCTTAGAGAATTCAGCTTGTGGGAATGAAACAGTCAAGGCTCTCATTTCTCTTTGCTTATTCCCCCTTTTAATGGAGTTTCTGTTTTCATCTCTGGCAAGGGAAAGTCGCTCCCCATCAACCAGGGAGAGAATGATTGGTGGGCTATGTTCTTTTCTGTTGTTCTTTTGGGATTCATTGTTGTTGAGATAGGCTCTTCTGTATAGCTGAGAGTTTGTGGTAAGGACTGAGAGTTACTTCTCTGTGTTTCTCCTTCTCACTGGAGGAAAGAGAGAGAGAGAACTTAGGCACATGGCACTGAGCTAGTCACTGCACAAGCAGGCTGACTGCCTTAAAGAGTAAGGTCAAAGGCGCCTACATTTCCTAGAAATACTCCTGGAAATAACTCTTCATGAAGGCCTGGATTATCCTGTTGTGAAGTTTCAGAGGAACCTGTTCCAGGAAAATTACACCCAGTGACCTGCATTTTGAAGATATGAATGAGGCAAACTTGCTCAGGCCTGCCTATCCCCTGGGATTCTAGCTGTCCAGATTGCTTTTTAGAAAAAAATTAGCCTTTAGTGAACC
Source organism: Phyllotis vaccarum (assembly GCA_033318265.1). Taxonomy (NCBI): domain Eukaryota; kingdom Metazoa; phylum Chordata; class Mammalia; order Rodentia; family Cricetidae; genus Phyllotis; species Phyllotis vaccarum. Next base: position 73,018,215 of record JARWLC010000005.1, on the reverse strand, counting down.
AAGAGTGACCCACCCTTCATGCTTCCAAACTCAAGATACCCTACTGTCACTTCAGCTTATAAAATGTAGGTTTGCAATACATCTTACAATCAGCAGATTTTACATAACAAAATTTTAGGGCACTTGGTTTTTGGGGTTTTTTTTAATGGTCCATGGAATTGTTCCATCTTCTTTTGGGATAAATTATGTCCAAGTGTAACATTAGAGTACCCAGATTTCTCTGAATCATGACCATTGTGCTTTCTGAGCAAGTGATTTGGGAATTTTCAAAGAAATGAATGGCAAACCTAGTTATGACATGTAGTCCATCAGAACATTAGACTGTAGTTAACATGGCTACCATGTCAACCCGTCTGCAGAATTGTTAGCGTTGTGTCAACAAAAAGCAAGTATGTGACATAGAATAAAGTTTGGTAAAAGAGTTCTAGGATGTTAGTCAGGAAAAGTAACAGATTCCTGGCCTGGTGTGTCCTGAAATCATGATCTGGGGGTGGTTTGCACTGAGGAGTATGTTAGGAGGTAGCACTATGAACCCGAAGAAGCCTTGTCTGAGTGTGGTTAATGATGGTCCCAGAGGGACTCTCTTTTGTCACAGTAGACTGAAGGCCTTACAAGCACAGAATCAAGTAGTCTGAGACAATGAAGTCTGTTCTATTGGATGTTCAGTTCTAATTCTCAGAAATCCCCCATCTTTAGTCCTCACACAACTGCAGAATACAAAGTACCCTCAGCAGATTTGGGATCTCCAGCTCTGCCTATCTTTAAGGAGATCACCCCCTGTCCTTGAATCTTGGTTTGGTTTTCCCAGGAGTCAAAGCTCTAGTTATCTGCTATAAACTTTGAAAAAAATGGAAGTTCCCCATTCATCTTTGAAGGTACATGCAGCTGGCTCACCAGTGCCTCACAATGAAACACTTGGAAATCAACAGTACAGGGATGTGATGATGCCTCACGGAAAACATGAATGATGCTTCCTAGTAGGTTCAGATCTCAAAATACTCTCTATTTACTTAGCCCTGTACTGGCAATCTCTGAGGTCTTTGTGAGGACTTGATACAATGTAAGAAAGAGCCAAGACTCAGAAGACCTTGGTTCTAGGCCCCTTTTGACCACATTCTTACTCTGTGTTCTGTACTTAATGGAATAATGTTGCCATCTGGACAATGAACAGGGGCAGGGAGAGACAATTCCAGAAACATTTCAAAGATCTCAGCTCAAAAGTTCTGACCTTAAATCAATGATTTTATTTAGTTGTAATTAGCAAAGTAATGACTCAGAGGTTCTTCACTCCAATAATTTTCCTCTTGACACCTGACTTGGAATTTCAGTTATGCCTTGGAATGTTCGTAATCTTGTGGTCTTGGGCCCTCAGTATTATCTCAATTGAGTTGGCATGCAAAGAAGAAGTCAAGGACACATTCAAATGCATCCCAAAGCCTGGGAAAGTGACTAGTAGCTGTCCCACAGCAGTGGCAATACTATAGTCCAGCATGCCCTTTATCCCACAGGGGGTTAGGGACAGAGGAAGCATTGGGCAAGGCATTTTATGGAGTGCAACTATTACATATGTTTCCTATTTCTAGAAGTGGTTAACACAGCTTGTGGAGATTTGCAGTGGGTCTCAAAAAAAAAAAAAAGTCTTGAGGGTATAGACTATTACTCTATATTCAGCATTCTATGTCAGTTCTTCCCAAGACAATAAAAGAGCCCAGCTAAGGCATTGGCCATTTGTGTTTTATGTTTTTATTATGATGAGCTCTTTTGGTAAACTTTTGGTAAAGCACTATGGAAGACTGTACTTAGAAAACTGTCCATGTGTATAAATATGGAATTCCTGTTTGCCCTGAAATGCTTAGCCCCCAAATTAGCAATGCCTGGTCTAAGGTAGAAGAGAGGACCCTAAGCTTTCTAAGGCATCATTTGCTGCCCAAATTAATAACATTTTTTCTTTTTTTTCCTCTGACCATCACCCTTCCCCCCATTGTGTCCCCCACCTTCTGTCACCGCTCCATGTTCCTCTCATTTCTCCCCCACCGCTGGCACCACAGATGTTCCAGCCTGGTTAAAAAGTCTCCGCCTGCACAAATACGCTGCGCTGTTCTCACAGATGACTTACGAGGAGATGATGGCCCTCACCGAATGTCAACTGGAGGCTCAGGTATGTGTGTGTTTGAGGGGACCCTTCCCTGAGACAAGATCTTGACGTTCTGCCCCCAAACAGACTTCGTATGGACCCATAACTTACTTATCCACCCAGTTGCTTGCCTGGGTCTAGGAACTGCCTGCTGCTGGCTGCTACCCTGTCGTGAGGAAGCCTAGGTTCTTGCCCTGACAGAAGAGAAAGAACAGCAGGCATTCACAGGGCAATGAAAAGGAGGGGACATTAGGAAAGGGTAGATCCAACTGTACCTTAAAAGTGTAGGTGTTAAGGAAGAACCGGTGGTGCTTTCTAGAAGTGACATTGCCACAATGTTCCCAAAAGCTTTGCCCCTAGATCTTGTCTTCTCTCTACTAAACCAGGATTTGTTTGGGTAGGTAACAGATTCCTTGTCTGTTTCTCCAATATGGTCACATATCCACTAACTTCTATCTGGACCAGAAACTCTACAACACTTTTCTAAAATAACTCACTCTGGTCTTAGTTGAGAGTAGAGTAAATTGTTTAAAATATTTTCTTCTAACCACCCCAAATAGCACAGGACAATGACAGAGAGTGAGATATCCAGGTCTCAGAATTTATTTCCCTTCTGAAATCATAAAAGGGGGAATTCCTCTTTCCTTCTTAGACCTCTTCCCCCAAGTGTGAATGCCAAAGACCAGGCAACAGTGCCCTGAAACCAAGAATGTTTCTGCCATGCCAGGCTCTAGCCAAAAGATCTAATGGGTGCCTTTGTTTCTCTTGTTTAAAATGCTGTCTGCATGTTTCAAATTGACCCCGGTTTCCTTTGAGTAATGATTTGAAGAAATTGGTGGTCTAAATGAGTTAATATTTCTCCTGCAGGAAGGGTGGATTGTAGCTTGTGAGCCACAACCTGGCTGGTCGCATGCCTCCCTGCGGACCTCAGCTTTCCTGTTGCTTATTCAATCCCCCCCTCAGCTCCCCCACTGCAGGCCTGGCTAAATACCAGAGAACAAGACAAAGCCTGGAGTCACTGAACATTCTCAGTGAAAAGCACTAATTTCAACTTCCTAACATATCTCCCACCACTTCTTGGGTTTCAGCTGCTTTTTGAGGTCCCAGGGGTTGATGGGAACTATTTCAAAGAGCAATTTGTGTTTAGGTCAAAGTTGAGAGAGAATCCAAGTCATCTGTTGTTCAAATAAAAGGGGAAAAAAAGGAATTAACATAGAGGGCAATGCTAGAGCTTGGCACAGACTTTTCAAAATAATTTAATTTATTTGATCTGAAAATTACAGCCAAGTAGAAATACGTCCCCAGTGTTTCCCAAGGAGATGCCACTGTCACTTTTGTCCCTTCACGGGGTAAAAGGAAATCGGGAATGGTTGCATCAGACCAGAGATCCCCCAAAATTTGCTTAGAGACCTGATTAGAAAAAGGACCCTTTACTGGGAAGTGTACAGTATCCAACTTCAAGTCTCCAATAAAGCCCTCTCGCTTAACTGCTGCAGTCAGTTTAAAATAAAACCCAAAACTCTGCACATTTACCTGGAGTGAAGTGAATTCTACTTTTCGTAATTGAAAGAAAACAGGAAAGTTGTAGATTTAACAGAAATTCCCGTGTGGGGTACACATGGGTGGCACTGGGCTTCACGTCTTCTGCACATGCGCGGGTGGTCTTCTGCACATGCGCAGGTACAGGATGGCATCGAGAAAGTGAAGAATAGGAAGGGCTCTCCTAATTTAAGATGGTGAAGAAATCTCACGTTGGGTGGGATAATCAGCTGTTCTATATCTCTCTGAACCAAAGGGTGTGAACAAGCGTGTAGCCAAATGCAGTCAGTATATTTGCTAAAGAGAGATTTAGGATAGTGGTATCAACGAGAGGAGTGCTTATCGGCCAGCCTGTGAGCATTTTGGAACAAAGAAAAAGTAATACATAGCCCCTGAGAGTCTCTAAGCTGATTTTTAAAATGAGATGTTATAATATATATTTTTTCATTTTATTACAGAATGTTACCAAAGGTGCAAGACACAAAATTGTAATCAGTATTCAGAAGCTCAAAGAAAGACAAAATCTCTTGAAGTCTTTAGAAAGGGTAAGTGAGAAATTGGTCCAGGGGACATTTCCACCTTCTTCATTAGGAACATAGACCAGGGTACTCAGTTTAAAGTGTCACTTATTAGACCTTAAAGCACCATGTAACTTGTTTTTTATGCTTCCTTGTATCCTGATGTTGATGAACTAATTCCTCTAAGTCCACACTGCCTGTGACTTACTGGGCCTTGCTTCAGGTGAAGCAAAACCAAAGCTACCTCTATGTGTCCATGACCTCTGCCTTGCAGGCAGCCTTAGAGACTGGTGCAGTATCCTCCATACCATAAAGTCTAGCACCGACAGAACTGCACAGGAAATGTTAATGTGCCTATTCCTGCTATCCACCCTGGGCATCTGGTTTAGAGAATGGCAGACGTCAATCAATAAGTAGATTTCAGGTTCCCAAGAGGGGATGAAAGTATTGGCATAAATGGAGTTGGCTTCCAACTTGGACTTAACAGCCAGGTGCATCTCCATGACTCAGACAGGAACCACACAAAAATGTGCAATACTGTAAACAATCTGCAACTGTGAGTCCCAACACCAAGCTGGGATTCATGGGTTCTAAGCTGCTTTCTGTGATGGTTTTTCTCATGGAAACAGAAGATGCCTACAGACTGGCCAAAGTTCCTGTTTGTGATGCTACCTGTTTATTCTGGTGTTGAGCCATTTCCAGATGCTTGGTGTTTGTCCCCCTAGCTGCCAGCACAAGTGTAGATGGTGAATGTGAGTCTCTTAGTAAACCCAGGAAGCCTTTGAGATGGGAGGGAATGCTAAACAAGGCAGGATTCCAATGAGTTTCTAAAGCAAGCATTTTAGTGGTGTGAGAAATTTTTTTAAGTTATTCACAAAGATATATGTGTGCTTAATGTTATGCATACCATGTTAAGTTGCATTTAATATGCACCATGAAACATACCATTTATATTTAGAGAATAGACATGGAAAAATGCATCAGGAAATTTTCTTTTTAAATCTCTTCGTGGGTAGATAGGTAGGAACTACTGACATGCACATTCCTGGTTAGTTAAACAAAGGGAATTATACATTTCATGTAAGCTCTCCACCTGAACCCGAGGTTGGAGTGGTGTTCTTAATTTTATGCTAACTCCTCTGCCAAGCAGCTTGTCTAACAGAGTGATTATGGCTATTTTTAATCTAAGAAACTGTTCTCTTTTGGAGAACATTCAAAAAGCCAATTTACTCGTTGTCCATTGGAAACTACACAAAGTGTTTTGAATGAACAATATATTGTAAGCCTGTTTCCTCTCATTTCTGGAACATCCTTTAGGAATTTATTAATAGCTTCTGTGAATGAGAAAGCATAGCTCTCTCGCTTTCACCATTGAGCTAACATACATCTATCGTGTGTGTGTGTGTGTGTGTGTGTGTGTGTGTGTGTCTGTGTGTGTGTCTGTGTGTGTGTCTGTGTGTGTGTGTGTGTGTGTGTGTATGTGTGTGTGTGTAGGGTCATGGTCTTTTGGCCTGGCATCAGTTAAGTTAGTGACATTCTGTGTCCTACAATTATACCTAGAATCACATTGACTGTATAATAGTGCTTCCTCCATGGTCTCCTGAAATGGAAAAGATGTCAAATGTAAAAAGACTGTACTGAGCAAGAGAAAAGGAAATTAATTCATTCACTTTGTCTTCCTGGGGAAAGGAAAGCCATGCCTATCAAATTGCCACATTAAGCTAACAAAGAATGTTCTAATATCCTGAGTGCTACTTCTAACATCCTCCATGGGCACACATCCTTAAGGACTGATCCCCAGAAAACTTTCCTGCTGTTTTAGGAAGGGAAGGGTTAGTCACCTGCCACTGCTGGTGGCCCCGACACTCAGATAAAGCATTCTCACAGCCCTGGCTGATGATGACACTGTTAGAAATGTCATCACCATGCTCCTGCCTGCCTCTGGCATTCTTACCTCACACAGAGCCCACATTTCTAAGGAGATAGCTAGAACCCCGCCCATGGCTAGTTCACAGCAGTAGAAGCTGCTGGCTTCAAGTTCCAAGCCCTTCCATTCAGTTACTGAATGTTTGCTAAAAGATGTTTGGAAACACTTTGCCTTGCAGGGTATCCGTGAGTGGTATGTGGTTCCTGTCCCCAGTATCATGGGATGTGCACTAGGGCAGAAAGATATGGTAGCTTCTGCATTCACAGCCTAGGGTGATTGGTGTCATCAATGAGGGCAGAGAGGGAACATCCTAGATGCACTGGGAGAAGCCAGATGCTGCTGGGGGCTTGTGACCCTCCAGCACAGACAAAGAAGGCAGAAATGGAGAACTCATATAGAGCCCAGAAGTTGTTAGAAGGTTTGGGTCTGACAAAGTGGCAAAACCATAGGCTTTACTGGGGGCCTGGGCAGAAAGGGAATTGAGTTTGCTATGGTACCTGTGGGGACACCAAGGTGGAAATGGAAAGTTGCTAGCCAGAAAGCAAATCTCAAGTCCTAGACATGGCAGGTCACAAATGACCCAGGTGTTGGTGAGCTGTGTGTAACTGGAAGTGGGTGTCCTCAAGACTGTGTGCTTAATGACAAGAGCTGAAGAGGTACCACCCACCATCAGTGGACCTTGTGATAACAGGCTGAGCTGTGAGCCCTGTCTTGGGGGACCAGAGAGGGAGACAGAGATTCCTAATAAGTTCCATTAATGTGTCATGTACTGTGGAGACTGGGCATCGCCTCTGCACTGGTGATCAGCTGGGTACTGCAGCCATGGTAAGAAAAGATTTCAGGAGAATGGGAGAGATCTGAAGCAGAAAGTCTGCCCTCAGGGCTGCGACTGTGATGAGGCATCACACAGAATTGTGGGCTTCCTGAGCTGTTGGAAAGAGAAAACGGAAATTCATAATGGAAGGGCTTTTTAACATTAATATTTAACAAGAAACATTTCCCCATGGGCTTTATACACTGTCCCTCCTTTCAAGACACTCCTGGATTGTGAAGCAGAACCATTTTCTGGGCTTACAACCTTGATGTTGAGTAAGGAGCTAGGAGACCCATTCATGTTTACACACAAGTTCTGTTTATTCCTCCTCAGAAAGAGAAAACTGCTTTCCTGGATGTCTATGCCTTTTCTTTACCAGACCTTGGCCTTTTGAGCTTACATCTTGACTACTTTTAGCAACTGCTGCAGAGAAATAGTAGCTCAACTTGATAGTATTAATAAATATTTCTAGGTAATAATGCCTTATACGAGCAAGGCACATTTGGTGGCTATGGCAAGATAGTCTGGTACATAGCATTGCATCTGTCCCTACAACAACTTCCTCATGAGGCAATCAGGACAGAAGACTGATTCTCTTGAGAAAATGGATCAGAGGAACACAAGACTCTTCATGATCAGCCCTAGGAAGTCCCCTCTACATCCTCTCTAGGGATTCCTCTGTACATACTGTTGTCTGTAGAAAGGGGTTTCTGGCCCAGACTTTCGGGCCTAGCCTCAAGGTTTAGGCCCGCAGACCCACAGACCCGCAGAGACACACAGATGCTTTCAATAGTTTTAGGCTCCTAAGGCCCAGACATATGACTTGCTATAACTCTTTACCCTTAATCTAACCCATGACTCTTATCCTGTTCAGCCATGTGGCTCGGTACCTTTTCTTAGAGCAGCATGGTTGTCCTGTGTTTCTTCTGGCTTCTCTCTGGCATTCTGCTCTGTTCTTCCTGTTCCTAGAGTCTCCTTAGTCTGGTAGCCCCGCCCACACTTCCTGTCTGCCTTTGGCCAATCAGCACTTTTTATTAAACCAGTGGATGGGACAATTATTTACAATGGAACAACATAATCCCTACAGTTGTCTTACATGCTATTTGTTGGTCTTGTCCATAAATGCAAGACACACATACACACACACACACACACACACACACACACACACACACACACACACACACACGGGGTGGGGGAGCAGAGGGAGAGAGAGGAGAGAAATTGTGAATTCAAAAGCCCCCAGTCTGTTCCAAGCCCCTGTCCTCATACTATCTTGCCATAGGAATGTTAGGTCTGTCAGGGTAGGCATGAGGACTCATGTTTATATTTCCAGCATAGCACAGTGCCCAGCTGCTGTTGAGCTCAGCTGTTGACTTGTGGATAAATAAAGAGAGGGAATAGATTTAGGTAGAGACAGAAACTCTATATATTATGAAGGCTTCTAATTATCACTACCTGGAAGAAAGGATCCGGCCAGGGACATGTCTGGGAGCATTCTGAGAGCACTGTGGCTGCTCTCCTTCAGATGGTTTATACCTTGTTATCATATTCTCAAGAAAGCCTCCTTCCAAGGCCTTGAAGGCCAGTGCTAGGCCAATGTTACTGTAATTTCACCCGCTTATTCCCTGAGATATGTCTGGGGTACCACCCAATGAGCCTCACTTCCTGTCACCTGCTCTCAGGCAAGTCCTTGGTTGGCAGCTTTGAGCTATGGTCATTGGACAGCTTCATTTTGCCTTTGTATTTATAATGTGGGATTATATTTGAGGCATGACGGATCAATAGAGACTTGTCAATGTGGAAAATTAACTCCCCCAACTAAAGGCGAACACTAGACCAAGTTCCATTCAGACTGTCTCCTGGCTTGCTTCTCAATATGGGCACTTAGCCGAGATCAGGAATGTAAGCTGAACGGTCACAGTGTATTGAGAGAGGGTCTGTCACTAAGCCTGCAATTCACCAAATAGGGTAGACTAGCTGGCCAGTGAGCTACAAGGATCCATCTGTCTCTGTCCCCTCAGCTCTGGGGTTACAAGCATTCCCTGTCACACCTGGATTTTTATTTTTGATGTGAGTTTTGGGGGTTTCACACAGGTCCTTCAGCTTACAAAAGCAGCCCTTTGTCATCAGAGCCATCTCATCATCTGTTTCTCACGGTTTCTTTTCTTGATGTGGTGGCTTCTCCGCACCCATAGAGGATGAACATAGCTAAAGTTAGGGCATACAGTTTAGCCCTTAGTAGAAAACAAAACCTCCTTCACACATCATGAAGTACAGAGCCATGTATTGTAAGCCAGAAAGGGCTTTGTGGCAATTGACAGTGTCTCAGACACATTTGCTCACCTGGGTGACGATGGCCATTGAGACCCCTGGCTTGCCCCCACCTGTTTCCCCTTTCCAGAGCCACATTTCTTTATTGTCTTTCCACTCATCTGTGGCAATGTGCTGGACAGGAGGTTGAAGTCCTTGTGTACCAGTGCCTCTTGGGTGGTTGTGTCAAGAGAGGTGGTAGGTATTTGAGGACACCGAATTTAACCAGCTTGCCTTCACCTGTCCTGCGCCATTCTCAAATCCAATCAAGGCCCACAGCCGGCCTGCCAGTTCCAGGCCAACAGGACACCCAGACTCCAGGGAGGTTGGAAATAGTGAAAAGCACACATAGCGGGCAGCACAGCTGTTGTTACCCTGATTCCTCATGCCACTGGGTTCACAGTCAAGGAGGCAGACTCCCATCGGAAGCCCTCTTCCCAGGGGCAAATGTATGTCTTGCTCTAGGCATCGTGGGACATGGCCGTGATTCAGGCTGAGGCTGAAAGATTCTGACTTCTGGGTCAACCTGCTGTACAGAAAGAGGACTGGTACTCAGAAACTAAGTGCTGGGGAGCAGAGTGTCTCTTCAACCTAACCTATATGTGGCTCTGAGCAGGGTTAAGCTATTTCTGGTGGCTAATTAGAATTGCATTTCCTTCGTAAATAAAACTTGTGGCAACTAGGCCAAATGACAATTCTTGGTTCATTTCCATACACACAGTCCACCCAAAGAGCAGCCTTCCACCAGTGAAAGAGTGTGGCTTGCCAATGTCCGCTGCCTTTCAAAGCTGAGGTGCACCACGTCTGCCCCTGTCAGCCTTCCTTTGTCCAGTCCACTGACTGGAAAGGTTGGGGTCAGAAATGCTCATGTTCCCCCAGTTTGCATTCATTAACACCATCAAGCCATTTTCTTGGCACAAGAGGATCTTAGAAATGCTATGGGCTTTTGTGTCAAGCTTTTAAAATCATGTTCTTGTTAATCTGGGCTCCCAGGATATTAAGTGCTTCGTTTGTAATCAGGGCCCTGATAGGCAGTGTCCCTCCTGGTCCCAGGGAGAATCAATCAGAAGGGAGTAGGCACTGGGAGCTATATAGGGTCAGTGACAAGGGGCCATCCTACCCCTCACACCAGTCAGGACCCAAGCCACCTGGGCTTGTCCAAAACCCATCATTCCTACCAGAATCCTTTTATTTCTTTTATTTCTTCTTCTAACAAGTAATTCCCAAAATATCACAATGTTTGCAAAAAGTAACCCATGTTTGTGAGTGTATACATGAGTATGCACTCAAGTAGTGTGCGTGGGAGGGGGGGAAGCAGATGACTTCCTCGTTCTCTTTTTTTTAAAAAAATGAGGGTCTTTCATTGAGCCTGGAGCTAAATGATTCTGCTAGGCTAGCTGTGGAGCCTGTCTTTCACCAACACTGGGATTACAGGTGTGCACTACTGGGCCCACTTTTTACATGGGTACTGGGATCTGAATTCAGATCTTCATGCTGTTCAAGTGTACCATGGGCACTTTTCAACTGTGTATTCATCGGTTCTGTTATACATTAAACATGTTTTTCTTCAGACTCATTCTAAAACATCTGTCCCCTACTAAAAGGTTCCTTGACTTCTTATTTATGATAAATTTCTGTCTCCCTTCACTGTTCTGAATGGGAACATCTTTGGTAGCAGGGGGCAGAGAGGAGAGCCTGGAGGAGAGACAGCAGCCCTGAACTCACTGAAGTTCCCTTTCTCTAACCCAGGACATCATCGAAGGGGGTAGCCTTCGGATACCCCTCCAGGAGCTGCATCAGATGATCCTGACACCCATCAAGGCCTACAGTTCTCCAAGTACCACTCCTGAGGTGCGCCGCCATGAGCCTACGCTGATGGGCCCGGAGAACCCAAGCACCAACTGTAAAGACAGTGCCACGGTGACCAACAGCGTCACAGCCAGTGCCTCAGCTGGTGCCAGTGGTGGGCTACAACCACCCCAGCTGAGCAGCTGTGATGGGGAGCTGGCTGTTGCCCCTCTGCCTGAAGGAGACCTCCCGGGGCAGTTCACACGAGTCATGGGCAAAGGTACTGTTCTCTCTAAAAGCCCTAGTTAGAACCAAGAGTCCTGGTGACTGGGATAGGGTGGGAGAGACCTAAGTGAGCTTCCTGTCCCAGTAAGTGCCATTAGCACTCCTAGAAAAACAAAAGGTTTTCCCATTGGAGGTCTCAGCCTGTAGAGCCCTCTAAGCAGGTCAAGTCTTTCCAGTACTGCACCTCTGGGCCTTGAACCTTCAGAGATGAAGGTGGATCAGAGACTGAAAAAGATGATTCAGAGTACAAAAACCTCACTCGACCTCTGACTCCTCCTCCACAAAGCAACAGTGGCTGGGAACTGGTCAAGCCCCAGAGCTTGGGTCCAGAGTCCAGAAAGCACTACCTACTGAGTCCCCAGACTCTGGGGCTTCCCAGTCACCTGGTAACTCAGAGAGTGGTATACCTTGGAAAACTGTTGGTACTAAGCTGATCTCTTCAGCTTCCTGGGTTCACAGCCTCCCTCCACCTCACAGGATGCTCGCTCTCGTGGTCTTGGGCTGTTGGATTGTGGGTGCTTAATTCCTGTGGGCTAGAGGCCTGCACACTTGGGGTTCTTCTAGGTGACTTAGGTGAACCCCAAACATCCCATTTCTGAGCAGATGGGGGACTGTGGGTCTCTCCCCTCAGTTTATTCAAGTAACAACCTGCACAGCTTTGTCTGGAGCACGTCTTCCCTCATTCCATTTTTTTTCACCTTTGTTCTACTTCCTCTAAATGCCCGCCAAGTCTTCATGTGCTTAAGGCAATCTGACAGGGCCTCTGGGCTGCAGGAGGTATCCTTCCATGACCTGGCAGCCCCTTAGTCTCCTCATTTTAACTCGGTTCACACTTCATTGCAGCCATCTGTTTGCCTGACTATAAACCCCATTAACCTAGTGCCATTGGGCCGCTTTGAATAACCACAGGGTCCACAGGGCCTGACTGGTGGTAGGCACCTGATAAGTGCCCTGGCGTGAGATAAAGGATGGTGTTGGTACAGGTAGCCTGGAGCTGCACTATGGGCACAGTAGCCATAGCCAAACTGTGGGGTATTGTCAGAGCAGGACAGAGCTAAGTGGATTCTGTGGGTCACATCACCCTTCCTGCTTGCTCTACTCTCTGCCTTCTTGGTAGTTAGGCCTATACAGCCACATCTTTGAATGTGCAGCACCTCTGAATAATTTGTGCTTATGAGATCATAACCTTCACAAGACATTCTGATTATTGAGGGGGAAAATGTAGCAAACGCTACTACTTTTCCTTTTAAAAAGTAGGAACCAGTTTTTTGCCTTTTAAAGAACCAAATTTTCACTCACAAAAGTGGACCCCTGTGCCTTGTGGATGAATGGACCATGCCTCTGATACAACTGTTTTGGGAGACCTAAATCTTTTGAACTCCGATGAAGGACTCACAGCTCCCCTGGCAGGGGTAGGGACAAGTGGCCAGACTGGGCCTTTTCAACTCCTGGGAAAGACCCAGCCCAGCAAATCTACTTGAATGTTCTCCATACTTCTATCTCTGTGTACAGGGGATAATGGTAAGGCTCAGCCCTGGTGCTCCTCAACACCATCTCTGTTGATATTGTCACTATGTGTGAGAAGCCACAACCCAAATGATACTCAGCATACCCTATCTAAGCAGGGGAAGTGAAAACCAACCACCTTCCTGCTCCTGCCAAGCCCCGCCATCTCCTCTCAAGGCATGGCTACTGCTGAGTGGGGTTGTCCTTTAGGAACCTTTACCATCATACACACATGTGACTATCCACCCTTACACAGGTTTGAAGATTCTCTCCCAAAGCTTGGTGGTATTTCCACAAACATTGCATATTTCTGTTGATATGAAAAGCACCATTCTCTTTTTAAGGTTGCACACTATCCCATGTCTTATACATCACAAGTTATTTAACAGGGTTCCCCCATGGACAGACCTTAAGGACCTTCCCATGTTTTTGTTGCAAACATTATTATCCTGAAAGCTGGTGTCTAGTGACACAGAATTGGTGAACTGTATCAGGATAGTTAGAAGGAAGAAGGACTGAAATCTGTTCCCCAGCTTCCAAGCTGGGTGTGCTTTGATTGACAGATGGACAAGTTTGGCTCCTTGTGCAGGTGGCCTTTATGGTAAGGGCAGAATGGGCTGTGAATATGGTCATATGAAATCTCGTACATTACTAGTTTGTGGTAACGCATGCTTTTAATCCCAGCACTCGGGAGGCAGAGGCAGGTGGATCTCTTGAGTTCCAGACCTCTCTGGTCTACAGAGCAAGTTCAAGGACTGTTAGAGCTACACAGAGAAACCCTGTCAGAAAAAAAAAAATTAAATGAAAGAAGAGAAAGAAACCTAGTACACATGTGTCCTCCCCCCACAGAAGAACACTGCTGTGCCTTTTCTGGCACACGCTTGAATGTGTAGGTGAAGGCGTATGTGGATAAATGTGTGTATCACATTGAGAAAATAACCCTGCAAACGACTGAATGGCAGGTTTCTTCTGCTCCGTGCACGCCTACATGCTTCACAGCCAAAATGTGGCACCGACCTCATTCTACACTCAAATACCACTGCCTTCCCACCTGGTGAGGGATGGTTCATTCACAAAATGGAATTGCTCTCCCACAGTGGCAGAGGGCTCAGAAGGCTTTTGAAGCTCCTTCACTCAGAAGCACCTGCAAAAGCAAAGTCCGAGACTTCTGTTTCTTCTCTCAGAGCATCTATCTTCAGGCCTGTGTCTGAGGGCTTAATATAGAATGGTATGACAGAAACACACAAGGGGTTTCCAGGGTGAGGGCTCCCGTGGTAACTGAGCATTTGACTTCAGTGGAATGACGAGTCTCCTGTGTTCTGTGAGCCTTATGAAATGTCACAGGCATACATGCCTCAGAAGGTCTTGGTCCTGAAAGAGGCAGAACCCAGAGGCTGGAACAGTATGCGTTGTTCTGATTCATCTTTTCTTAATTCACAGTGTGCACACAGCTCTTGGTCTCCAGACCCGATGAGGAAAATATAAGTTCCTATCTACAGCTCTTAGACAAGTGTCTCGTTCATGAGGTGAGTAGTAACTGATTTAAGCCTGTTTCTCAGAGTTTAGAAATGCTTCTCAGAGTTTCTGTGATGCAATCATTTTGGTCTCTAGCAACTTGTTTTTGAAAAACAGAGCTAGGCTGTGACTGCCTCTAACTAAAACTCTGCATGGGTGTCCCCTTGGCGTCAGAATTCACCAGATAGAGAGCATTGATGTCTGGAGGTGCCTGGGAAGAACTTCAAACTCCAGAAGAATAAGTGACCAGGCATGAGGTGACTGCTCCCCAGTTCCACAGTGGGGTCTTCTTCACATTATGTGATCTCACATTGTGTCTTTGAATGAGGGAGCAAGGAGGGGAGAGAGTGAGCACACACAAAAAAAGTGACCTGGGCAGATACTGACGCCTGCTGGGATTGTCTGGATGCATGGTTGTTATAGGGCCTGTATTTGTCATCTGCCCTTTGGAAAGAGGCAGGTAGGGTACAGACTCTGAGAACAGTCTTCATGGAAAAGCCTGGAAGAATCCTGGGCATGACTAGGATGATAGCAATTCCTCAGCAATATACCGGGAAAGACAGCTGGGACTCAGATCCAGGCAATCAGTGACTCTGTGGGTGCCCTTCCTCCAAGAGTGATAGGTATAAAATATAGATAAGGGAAAACACAGGACCAGATAAAGAGGGTAGTGGAGTCTTTTGTTGGATTTGGATGTGGAGATGGCTAGAGCCCCTCACGTTTACTCGGTGGTGGTCAGAACCCCAAGAGTTCAGTGGGTACCAGGGACAGTAGCCAGCACAGAGGCCTGGCTGCACTCTGCCTTCGCACTCAATCTCCCAAAGGTACAAGTATCTCTTCCTGTTCTTGGACCCTCCCTCTTGCAGTCTTGATGCTGCCAACCCATCATATCCACTTACCACTCTTCTGGGGTTCCATCCTAGCCAACCACTCTCTGTTCCCCCAGACTCTCACCTCAATAGTGACTTTTCTAGGCAGCATGAATTCATGCAGTCTCTTGACCCAGCCAGAGCCTTCTGCCACTGTGAGCACAGAAGTCAACAGTCTAGGCTATAAACTCTAGGCTGTAAGCTCAGGCATGCCAGTCTCTGGAGTAGTTATTCCAAAGTCTTAGATGTTTAGCTGAACAAAAACAACTATCCCTCTAATAATTCCAGAGCAATCAGGTCCTGCCTAACAATGGCTGAAACCTATCCTGAGGCCTTATGTGTTTATTTCAGGAAGGAACAAGACTACATCCTGGTTGCTGGTTGTAATTCTGATGTACTTGGTTTTGTCTAGAAAAAAAAGAGGGGAGGAAAAAAAAAGAGAGAGAAGGCATGAATTTGATGCACCTTTAGGAAGCAGCTAGGCATGGTCCCTGGCCTAAGAGGCTTGCAACATGAGGGTGCTGGGGAAAATAAACAGAAAATAGGTGTACAAGTTACTTTTCCCTTCCTGTGATCAAATTCCTAAAGAGAAACAACTGCTGGACTTTCTCATGTGGGAAAAGTATGTGAGGCCAGAGCAGCTTCTGCTGGTGGAGGTGAGCCTAAGATGTCCCTTTTCTATGTCAGCACACTAGATCAGGAGGCAGAGGGCAGTCGGGTGAAAACTGGCGTAGGCCTGTGACTCACAGAGCCTGCCTCCATCATCCACTTCAGTCAATGAGGCCACACTTTCTAAAGGTTCTACAACCTTCCAAAACAGTACCACAACAGACCAAGAGCTCAAACACATGAGCCTATGGGAGACATTTTACATAATGATAAGACCTCTTGTAAGATTCCCTCCCACGGTGCCTTAGAACTCAAAAGTATGACATAGTGGGCTCCTAACCAAGAGCTGGAACCCAGGCCACTTCCTCTCCAGCAGTAGAAAGGACTGTCTCAAAGCTGAGACCAGAAGTCCAGCCCTAGCACCATGGTAGAGACTTCTGAAGCTGGAGAGATGGCTCAGTGCTTAAGAGCAGGGGACCTGTGCTAGGTTCCCTGTACTCACATTAGGTGGCTCACAACTATCTGTAATTCCAATTCCAGAGAACCTCACACCCTCTCCTGGCCTCCATGGGCATTCACAATAATGTATGAATGCTAACATGCAGATCTACACACACACACAAAAAAAATTAAAGATCTTTAAGGAGGAAAAAAAAGACACAACTTGTAAGTATTCGGGTAGAATTTCGAGGAGGACATCTGTGGATGGGCTGGGGCATGTGGGTCTTGTCTTCCTTCCCCATGCCCACTTTTAGCACTGATGCTTCTGGAGTTTAGAGGGAAAGGTGTTTTTCACATCAGCCCAAATTAAATGGAGCCACGAGACCAAACAATTCCAGCTCCCTCTGTGGAACTGCGGATGAGCCTCTGGATTGGTCTAACCTGGCCCTGGAGTGTCACCCTGACCTTTCTCCGAACCCTCGTGCCCTCCTGGGAACCCTGCCTTGTGTTTTCGTTTCCTTTTTTCCTCTGTGGCTCCCCCATGTACTTACTGCAAAGAGACACACTGTGGTTCCCATGTTCTGTTTGCTAGAGAGGAATTCCCTACAGGCAAAGCGGGTGTCCCGGGAGGCCCTTTGGCATGAACTGTCGGGATAGAGAGATCTGCATGCTGCTCTGCAAGGGAGAGAATTGATCCAATCTTTGCCTATTGGCTGGGTAGTCATCCACAGCACAGGATTAGTCTGTGTCAGAAGCATGCAAATGTCCTTGGATGGGGCCGGGTTGTCAGGGTTTGGACCTGAGCCTGGGACAGGGCTCCTGAGAGGCTAGTGGATGGGGCAGGGGTGGCAAGGTTTGGACCTTCTCACAACCAGGACTGCCTCTTTTTTAATAGGCTTGAAAGGGGAAGATATTCGCTAAATAGACACATCTCCTTCCTAAGGAGGAAGGTCCCGAAACCCTGACATAATAATGAAAACAGCAGGGAAGTTCTGAGTTTTACTTCTGATGCCAATTCACTTTGATTTCTGAATCATCAAGCTTCCCCACTCCACTGTCTTGATGTGGTTCTGGGGCAATGGTCTCTTTTCCCTGCTGAGACTGACAACCCAGTAAGTAAACTACAAGACTTAGGGTGGCCATCTCTTTCCAGACAAACTAGGCCTTACAAGGGCAGAGGACTTGAGCAGAGTGACTGGTGGTGTCTGTGAAGTCTGCAGGCCAAAATTCTTCTTTCCCTGCCTGAACCTCCAGTACTGGGCTGCCAGGGGAGTAGCAGGCTCCCTACAAAGGGGTGCTGCCTTGTAGAGACAAACCTCCATTTTCAGAAGCTCCCCAAGCCAGGAGTGACCTACCTTAGCTCACTTTCTGGATGCTCCCTAGCTGGGAAGAGCTGTTCACTCAGCACCCATCAAAGGCTGTGGTGATGTCCTGGGGATGAGGGTGTCCACACTGCATCTACTTAGATGCTATGTGCCACCATAAGAGGTGTTGTCAACATAATGACATCCTGCGGGGGGTGGGGGGGTACATCTTGCTTCTTACCCCTTTTTAACTTGGACACTCAGTTCCTCAAGATCCAATGCAACTGGGTTGTGTGGTTCTAAAACAATGAAACCATTTGGTTTGTGTGACTGTTAGGGCTAAAGTCATTACTGAGAAACTTATATAGACCACCTACCCCACAGGGTGCGTCTGTATAACCAAAGCCAGCTGGTTGGGGCATCTTGTGTGGACTGTTTAAGCACATCTGCAGTATCTACTTCCAATGCATTTCATTCTCTCAGGGCTCTTTTGAATGTCACCCCGATTTCCAGAATGCACCAAGTCTTCAGCAAAAGGACTTATAAGAATGTATTCACAGATTTGAACCCTACCCATCTGCCTTCCTAAGACCCTCTGGGAAAAACCATCCTCCCCAAGTCCTCTTGGCCAGCCCAGCTCTATCTTGTGTCCTCAGCATTTAGCTGGATAAGCTCATTAGAATCAGAAAGCCCGACTCCTGCCTCTATTAATGAAGCAGAAATATCAGCCCTGAGTTCAGTTATAAGCATCATTGGACATTCAGTTATCATCACCAACAAATGGGGAGCATGGAGAAGAGCCACATGTTCACCTTCTGGCCGTTAGAGCCTCTGCCACACAACCACAGGGACCTCACCTTTAGTCGGGCAGCCCTCCTGGAACATCTTCAGTGTCCTGGCTGAGGCTGCTCTGGAAGAAAGGTCTGCATGCTGAGGGTAGCATTTCCATGGCTGAGTAGCATCCTTTCGCTTCTATCCACAAAGTTCTCTGGGGTTTACATCCCTACAAGATTAAGCATCCTCAGGAGGAAATTAAGCTTTCATTTTTTTTTCAGTCTTCAAGAAGCGTATTTCCTTTATAGAAAGCAAGAATTTAGTCTGTTACTTTAAGTAATATTTTATTACTACTTAAAGGATTCTGTGCCTTCTTGACAAAACCTCCTGAGGATTTTCTCTGTCACTCCTAATGCTAACCAATCCAACCAGATAGTTTCCCCACATTATGTGTTCCAAGCCTCAGCTCTGAAACTTAGTGAGGGACTCCTCTGTGACATAGGATCCTCACCTGTGGGACACCATGAATGCTCTACCTGCACAATTCCCATGGTACTTCCTATAAACTGTTTCCTAGATTATTCACTGAGTCATGCTTTGGGGCACTGGAGGGGGCCCTATCACTTGGATGATTTTTGTGTACTTGCCTTTGAGAGTCCCTGTATTAGTGACTTGGGACCCGGGGATATGTAAGTGGAAAGGCTATACACCACAGGGAATGAATTCTGTGCTGTGTGTTATAGACAGTATAGATGTGTGCTGTGTGTTACAGATGAGGTAGAAATGTGTTTTGGATACTAGTCATACTGTCTTTCTACACTCCAAAACTTACTAGAAGCTTGGAGAAGGCGTTAGGCCTACCTTCTTCTCTCAACTATAGGCAAAGTTAAGGTCAAGACAGGTGCACTGGGGTATCTCACAGGGCACAAGGCTGTTTAATTAGAAATCTCTCTGGAAAAAAAAAAAATCCTCAAGACACAGAATGTAGGCATCCTCTGAAACCCTGAAGGCCACTCCAGAGGGACCATACACTATCAAACCAATTGATTTTTAGAGTGGCTTAAAATTTCCATTGATTATGAAAAGGCAGGGAGTCTGCAAAGCTAGAATCCCTAACGATCAATTTTGCAGCTCATCTTTAGTTAACAAATAGGGTCCAGGAAGGAATTGTAGGACAGGAAGTGGTGGGGGGTGTCTTACAGATGTGTAAGGGGGGGGGGAAGGTTGTCAAGAGCTTAATGTCTGAACCAGGTGCTCCCAGTGCCAACCGGACTCTTCAGCACAGATGGCTCTAATTTAAACTGACAGCTGTGTAGACCAGGTTGGAAACAGGTGATGGTAGGAGAAAAGGCTACTGTGGAGACATTGGCGTTTTTCTTTATTAATGTATGTTTTCCCTTCCAACGCCAGGCTGCATCACCCATTTAAAAGTCCTGTTTGTTTTTGCAGGCATTTACAGAGACACAGAAAAAAAGATTGTTGTCATGGAAACAGCAGGTGCAGAAGCTCTTTCGGTCTTTCCCTCGGAAAACCCTCCTAGACATATCAGGATATCGACAGCAAAGAAAGTATGTTGGGATTTTGTTCTTTGTAAGGCAGGGTGGTTCCCCTGGCCCCTCAATTCCTGCCTCAGTTCCAAGAGGGAATATGGCAGGGCATCACTCTTGTTCATGAAGAACCCCATGGAGAGTCCCAGATCACATTGCCTAAACAGGCCGTGGTGGGAGAAAGGCTGTCAGGCATTCTCTGAGGAAGAGCTGAATTTGGTTCCGTGGTCAGGATGCTGATCTTCATCTAGAAGCATGAGCTTGTGATTTAATGAATGCCAGCAAAACATGGGTGGCTGAGCCACAAAGTGGGGCTCTGAAAGGACCTGAGTAGAATCTTCTATCAGCACCTTAAGTGGAAGTGTAATGCCTTTCTCTCTCTCCTCTCTGCAGACAAGCTAATTATAGTTGGTGGCAGGGTGAAGAGCCCAGTGCTCATCTATTTTGGTCTGAGCTGCAGTCTAATAGTGGGGCATTACCATTCTTGATTTTTCATAGTAGCTCAGCTTCTTGGATGCAGTTAAAAATAAGCCTGGTCACACTTCAGAACATGCTGCCTTAATATGACTGTGAATTGAGAGAGAAGCCAGGTGCATCATGGGAGATGTGAAGGGATGGGAAAGTTTACCATAGAAATGAAGGACAGGGGAGCATTGACTTCAACATGACCAGTGATGGAGAATTTGGAAGAGCGCAACCATGCCACCATCCTAGAGAGAATCACCGCTTTGCTTTACATTTTCAAACATAAACAACACTCATTTCTTCACTTGCACCTCACAGGTTCTGAATTCATTTCTCAGTGCACATATGAGAGTTATGTTAAATTTGGGGGAGGGCAATCATTTGCATAAGTATGCCTTATCACTTAAAAGAAATAGAGCCAGCTGGAGTTTATGAAATGTCATCATGACAGATTTACTTAAAAAGTAAGATGTTACCACATTCTACCATACAGCACTGTTATTTATTAAGCAAATGTTTATTTAGCATGTGCCCAGTGGTATCTGAGCACTGAAAAATTCATTCATTCTGTCCTCACAATGACTCTATGAAGTATAGCTGCTATTATTAACCTCAGTTTACAGATGAATTGATAGGCAGAGGCACCCAGGATTTGGACCAAGCTGGCTAGTGTTGGGCACCAGATCAGCGCTCTCCACCACCGCAGAGCCAGGCATCTGTCCTGGTCTCAGGCTTATGTACAGAAAGGATGTGTCTGCAAATTAATACTACTGCCAGCTTACCAGCTGCCCAGCCCTTGGCTTGGGGGTTGCCAACTCTAATGGTCTTCTGATCACTCCTGCTCAATGGTCTGGATGTAAGGCCAGTCCTGCTCCTTATTTGTCATGTGCTGCTGCCAAGCATGCTGCTTCTACAAGCAATGTTACATTTCCCAAATGAGGAGAACTCCAGGTCCTGATGCAGCACCCTGTAGAAGTCATTCTGAAGTAGAAGTTGACGAGATGGTTTACAATGCACTTCTCATCAGTAACTCATCCCCTGCAGCAGATCCACATCGGACAGCTGCGCGGAGGGAGAATCATGGTCAGGGCCGGCCTGAGGTCTGCCAGGTCGGTCAGGGTCCTCATGGGCATCTTTTATTGACGCGATAAGAATGAATTCATTCTCCGAATATGGATGTTCAAAAGAATGGTTCCAAGTCCATGAAACACAAGCCTGCTCCACGCATTACCTCTGGGATATTTTTACACTGTTAATTTGTTTTGAAAAACTGTTTCTCTCATACAAAAGCAACTGTAGGCAAACCCCTGCTTAAATTATCTCACAAATCCCAAATTAATTGCTTCTTATTAATGTTTTTTTTTTTTTATCAAAGACTTTTCATGCATTGCAAAGAAAGGAAATCAGTTAGACTCAGAAAAGCAGATGAGGTAAGGCCTAGATGCTCAGAGTGGGAGCCCAAGAATGGAGAGCTTCGTTTGGTTTTTCTCAGAAAGCAAAATTATTTCCTTAAGCTGAGTGGTCATAAGTGACCTAAGAGTTCACTCCAGCTGTCGGTAGCAGCTCTCAGCAAACCCGGCTTTGTAAAAATAACCTATAGAGGACACACCCCACTGTCTAATAACCACCCCCCATCTAGGAATATTCTGGGCTTTTCTCCCTCCCAGAGACAGCTGGGTTCTAACTCTCAGGAGTCTCAAGGTTCTCCATTTCTCCAATGACTGCCCCTAATATTGCTCTCTACACACGATGTTGCTAGAAAATAGTCATAACCCAAGTCTGGTTTTCTTAGTCCCAGAAGTTGGGTGGCTGAGGCAGGTCAGGGCCAGTTTGTGCTACTAAGTGAGACCCTGTCAGAGAAAGAGGAGAGAGAATTTTTTATATAAAACTTACAGTGTTGCTTTCCTGGAAGAACAAATCATTTTAGCAACACTCATTTACTCCTGTTTTGCATATGAAATAACTTTTTAAAAATCCAGCCAAAAAAAGGAAGTGAGAAAAATCTATTCACACTAAATAAGGGGTGTGTGGAATCTTAGCAGAATACTGATCATCTGTCTACCAGGTGGTCCAAATTCCAACTTCAGAAGCCAAAGGACCAGTTCTTAGACCCGAGAGCAAAATCCCTGCTTGCTCCTATCTTTTCAAGTTACTTCACTGATGCCCTTGGGTTGGGGGGGGGGGGGGATCCTCTGATCGCATGAAATCACTTAGTACTCCTCATCCTAATTTTCAATGTGAAAACCTTTACTTTTGAGGGAGAGGGTGGGAAATGAGGGAAGAGATGATAAAATAGAGAGACCAAGAACCCAAGAGTAACTTTGACTTCTGAGTGGAATCTAGAACACTTTTCTTGGACACAAAAGCCTGGAAGCAGACAGACTGTCTGAATTTCTTTGCTGTCCCTTCTCTGTCTGGGATATTTAGGAAGTCTGAGAGTTTTTGCACTGCCCTCTCAGACAGACACCACCTCTCCCACATCCATGCACCATCATCATTTGACTTAGGAAGTGAGTGAAGGCGCCCCCCCCCCACCCCCAGTCACATCTGCAGTCTCCTCATAAGCTTGGCATAAAACCCTCCAGTTTAGCAACCAAGAGACTCTGCTCCACCTAGTGGCCGTTGCCTGCAACGCATGTCCGCTCCACCCTCCTGAATAAAGCTGACTGACTCTCTTGGAAAGAATGTGCGGGCTCTTGAAGCCTCCCAGAACCCGGGGCTGGTGGGGGAGATGAGTGCTTTTCTGCTGAGCTCATCCGACCCACTGGGAAGCAGTCTCCTGCGTGGATCCGAAGAATGGAGCCTTTCCAGTCTAAAGATTGGAAGGGCCTGGGGAATGAAGAGACAGGACTGTCCTAGGTCACCAAAAAAAGGCTCACGCGCCTGCTCTCCGGTACAATCAACCCCACACACCAGACTGGCCTCTCCTTTGGAGAAGCATCACGACTCATTCATTCACCTCCGTCCACTTTCAATCCGGCATTTACTGTGGAAAAGCCGACTCCTTGGCTCTAGCTTGAGACATTCAAGGTGAGGAAGACACCTGCCGACCTTTCTTACAGAGCTTATATTTCAATGGCGTCCTCCATCCAAGACTGCCTACGGACAACCTGGTCAGACATGAAGAATGGCATAATGAAGTCAGATCAGTTCTGATGCTGATTCTGCTGTGTTGTTTTGCAGCTTCTTGAAAGGCACCATGCCCTCATGCTCAGACCCACAGGTTGGACAAGACAAGAATGAGAGAAGGCAGAAAAATAAATATATAGGTTTCCCTTCTCAGCTCATCTTTGGGTGCTGCCCCCTTCTGGCTGTATAGAAATTGCAAAATTATTAAGCTTTCTGTTTTTGTTTTTTTCTAGCTATTAGGTTAGGGAGCCTACTTCAAAGGGTTGTCCCATGGGTTAAGAGTAGTGTGTGAGCTCCAACATCCAGCATGTGCTGTTGCTGTTAGATACTAGATGCAGTTTTAATCTTAGCCCATTGATATTTCCCTCCAAAATCTCTTGTCAGCTCCAAGGAGGCCCCACAGGCTGCCTGAGCTGTGTGTAGGGAGTCGGGGAGCATGCCTGAAGCTCTGGGTCCTTTCTCTTTCCTCTCACAGCCGTGGTTTTGGGCAATCCAACTCCCTCCCAACAGCCAGCTCTGTGGGTGGCGGCATGGGCAGACGGAACCCACGACAGTACCAGATTGCCTCTCGGAATGTCCCTTCTGCTCGACTTGGTCTCCTGGGCACCAGTGGATTTGTCAGTTCCACCCAGCGCCACACTGCTGCCAACCCCACCATCATGAAACAAGGAAGACAGGTTGGTTCTGCTCTGGGGAAAGGGGAAATTGATCATCTGTCTACCAGGCTGTATGATGACCCCAACCCAGACAATCTCCAAAATGGAAATTGATACCCCCAGGGAATCTAAACCAAGGGGGATCGTTGATTCCATGACTCCCAAGTATCCAACTCTGTTTGTGTTGTTACCCTGGCAACTAAACAACCCATGGCTGTCACTTGGGAAGCCTAGTGCTTCATTAATGTCAGGGACCCTCATAGACAGTCATGTAAGACCTGTTTCTGCTTGATCATTGACCCACCTCAACATCTCATCACCCTGAGGTTCCAGAAAGCCTTGGCATTTAAAAATTATCTTTGACTTTTTTTTTTTTAAACATAACAAAAAGCTGTTTTGTCACAGTCTCAGCTGCACTGGAGAATCCACGGGATTAAGTTTGAGAGGCTGCCCCTTGTTGTGAGGTTGACAGTGACCTCCCTGTCCTACTGCCTTTCCCCGGTGTTCCCTCAGCCCCATGGGGCTATTGACCGTGGAACTGGACACATACAAGCAGGACTGAGACTCAGGTTACCATGACCAGGAGAGGCTGGTGGCACTCCTGCCCAAAGGGCAGGGCCTGTCTGAGAAGCCCCCATATCAGTTCTAGGAGCAGTCACCACAGGAGGCCCGCAGGGAGTGGACCTATCGCCAGCACTCAACCTTCTCTTTGTTGTGGAGTAAATTTGGAGGGCTCTCAAAAAGAAAATCAAACAAGAGCCCTAAACTCATGGCACTGTTTGCTAAGACAGGCCCGGACCCATACCTCTTTTTAAGAAAAAACAATAAATGCAGTAAAAAGATGTTTGGAGCTAGGTGAGAGAGAAAAGGTGGTCAGGGTGAGCAGAAGCTTAAAACAAGACCTGGGAATGGCCAACAGGTGAGTCTAAACCATCTCTCTGTGAATCCATGGATGGGGTAGCACCAGCCCTTTCAGAAACTCTCCTGGGATAGCTGTCTCCTGAGTTCTGACTGGAGCTCTGCTTGCTCCCCTTCCTCCAGGGGTTCTGGACTAATCCCTCTCCTCTTGTATGCCCCTCCCTAGAACCTCTGGTTTGCCAACCCCGGAGGCAGCAACAGCATGCCCAGCCGCACCCACAGCTCCGTCCAGAAGACCCGCTCACTGCCAGTGCATACTTCCACACAGAACATGCTGATGTTCCAGCAACCAGGTAAGGCCTGGCTAGCACATGATGCCTTTCCTCCTTCTCCCCTGACACAGGAGGGAGGCCAGGATGCCCTGGTGGCCCAACCCGAAAATGCTGAGCCTTGACAGTCACCACACATTCTTTTGAGAGGCTGAAAGTCTTTCCTTTTTTAAACTTTGCCCTGCCAGCGAGAGCAGAGGCTGTCTGGCTGGGAGCCAGCGCCTGAATCCCCAGCACCAGTTACAATCTGACAGGGATATTTTTGATACTTGTCAGATAGCTAGATTCCCAGATTGATTAGACCAGAGGTACTATCCATGGAAGGGATGATCCACTCGGAAAAAGCGAGGGGGTGACAATGTGTGCAAAGAGAGAATAAAACCATGAAAGGGAAACCGTGAATGTTGTCCCTGTGGAACTGCCTTGGGAAATAGAGCCATCATTCACTGATTCAAGAGCTTCTTGACCAAGTGTCTGCGAGGCCAGGTGGGGAGACAGTCTCAGTCACCATGTTTTCTAAAACAAGCTACCTGAATTCCGTAAAGCAGATCGGTGAACCTTTTCTCTGGGCAGTCAGTGACCTCTAGACCCCAGAGCTGCACAAAACCACCTGAGCCACTCCATACCTATCTAGATGATCCTGCCAGACGTGAGAGGTGCATCCAGTGTTTGGGTTTACCCTACCCCGCCCCCAGCCTGGAGCACCATGTCCTAGAAGCAATCAATTTTTAGAAGACTTTGATTTCACTGTTCCTACAAATCTTTAGTTAAATTTATTTTGATATTAGAACTCTAGAAACTCTTGGACTTTTTTTTTTAAGATGTTTCCTAGAATGTTGCAAATTCCTCCTTAAGATCTTAAATCCATCATAAAGGCTAAAGCCTAGCAACAATGCTACTTCACATGTCCTGATTGAAGATGAGCTGGTGAGTCAACCAAGGGGCCCCTCCTGGTTCTGCCCCCCCCCACTCAGTGCCTTCTGGATGGTTCCTCTAGGCAATGAAGGGTGAAACAACCGCAGCCAGGACCCAGAACCCCTCACTGAGGAGAAAGGAAGCTATGAAGAATCTTTGCTAAGGGCACCCCTCACCTCAGCCTTCACAGAAATGCCTGTCAGACCAGACTGAACCAGAGAGGTGGGACCTGGAAGGGGGCCTTACAGAGGAACCCAACCCAGCCAGCCATGGAGACTTCTCAAGGGTTTACGGGCATGTGCTGAGATTGGACTGCAAGGCTCAGCAAAGCAGAATGTGGATTTCATCTTTACATGGTTAGGAGTAAACATGAACATAAAAGGAATTGGGACCAGGGAACCCCCAAATCAAATACTTGTCTTGGGTACAAGGTGTGTTTTTATCCTGGCTTCTGAAGGTTTTCAACGCATTCACTCCAAAGCATGTTTCCAAATCCGAAAACTACAAGAGAGTCTAAACAAGTGTTGAATTTGTGAACTTCAAAATGATTGCCTTACAATGGAAGACTGTGTCTGGAGGATATGGGGAGGCCTCCAGCAGTGTGCCCATATCAGTCACCAAGTTCATTTCCACCAAGTGCTTCCCTCCTTCCTGGACTGCACAGTCAAGGCCTCTTCTGTGGTGGCTTCCAGCTTTGTTTCGACCTGGACAGGTGTCAGATGTGTCTTGGTTCCATTGGAGAAGACCAATAAATCACTGCTGATTCTGGCAAATGACTGGAAATGAGGAGGAACCTCCTGGAGTGGGCATGACAAAGGCTGAGACACCAAAGGGGACAGAGCTCAACACAGTTGTGGGATCCAGTAAGAATGACATACTACTCAGATGTGGGGTTCTTTCACACCTGCAAATCAAACTCAGAAATTGCTTAGAGAGCGGTCCTTCCTTCTGGAAGCAGTTCTGTTTCTGTTGAGCTAGGCTCAGGTACCTTGGGCTTTAGTCAGAGAAGATCTTAGGCTAGCTCTGGCCTGATGCTCAAAGGCCATCGAGTTTCCTTATCCCCCAGGAAGACCAAAATGAAGAGATAGAGAAGCCCCTGAGAAGGATTTACAAGAAAAATCACAGGCAATATATACTTCACAAGGCTGCATTCTGGAAATGGCACCCTTCACTTGCATAAAGCCACATACAAAGCACTCCTGGGCCAGACAACCTGTGTACAAGATGAGTGAGATTAAGCCTTTTGACAGCAGCATTTCGATGTGACACCTACCCTGCACACCTGCCCTGTGTACTGGCTCATGTTCGGTGTCCTCCAGCTTCAGAATGCTGCATACTTGGAAGCACAGCCTTCTCAGCTACTGTCCTCATCGGTGTGTGATGCTTTTCCAAGGAATGAGGACAGGGAGGATGTCACTAGTGCCCCGAGTCCACTAGAGGAGCAAGGAGGGGTCACCGTGCAGACAGAGGCCAGAATAGCAATCATTTAAAGTATGTGATAGTTGTTCCCCGCCTTCTAATAAACGTAAGCAAACAGCTTGGCTGGGGTTTAGAGAAAGGGGTAAGGAAACTGGTCAATGAGTCAACTCCAATCCCAACCAGGGATGCAGCTGGGCAAATCCCCCTTCTGAGAGGCCACCTGGGCAAGATGGTCCTATACTATATCATCTGATCCTGTAACTTTTCATAGACAGGTAGGTCCCAGAGAATGGCCGCAGCACACACCCCACCCCTACACCCCCCCCCCAACGATGACACCAGGGGTGGTTTGTTACTCCCACTGAACCAAAACATGTCTGTGTGATCAGCCTTCCCACCCCACTGGCTCTCTGTACCCTACCTGGGCTTACATCCTTCCCCTTGCTCATCTCATTACAGTGCTCTAAGGGTCTAAGTACTCTCTTCTCTTCAGCACCTCGCTACCCACACAGACAAATGGAAAGTCTTGTTGGCTGTGTAGTAAAGCAGGCTTGGTGGCCAGTGGCCAGGTGGATAGTGCAGGTTTCTTGGCATGCCCACCTTGCATGGCCTCTTCTGCTTGCTCTGTCTTTCTATGCCTATCTTAAATACTTTCTTCGATCAGTTAAGGCATGGCACCACCACTGCCTGCCTGGGAGCCTGGAACTCCTTCTGTAAACTAAAATGACCTTGACCTCAGATGGGATTAAGGGCATAGGTCACCACTCTTGGGATATTCTCTGTGCTGGGATTAAAGGTGTGAGTTACCACTGTCTGATCCTCCTAGACTGACTGTGGGTAGATCCCTCTGATATTTCAGACTATTTTTATTATATTTGAAAATATCCCCACACTTAAGTCTGGATGTGATTGTACCACACAGACAGTGCTATAAAATTGCCTGTGACACTCAACCCAGCAGCCATTTTGGCCTGAGACACACCACCTGGGCTTTTAAAGTGGACTCCACAACAGTCCCCTAGAAAAGATGGGCAGCGGAGGCTTTTCAGAATCTCTTTACTCTGGGTCTGAATTTACAGTGCTCTGGACTTGCAGAACTTCTGAAAAGGCACACTTTAAATTGGAAGTTGGGGCTGGAGAGAGGGCTCACTGGTAAGAGCTTCTTCTGTTGCTCTTCCAGTCACTCACATCAGGTGGCTCACAGTCTCCTGCAACTTCAGCCCTAAGGCCTCTGATGACTTCTTCTGGCCTCCCTGGGCATCTGCATACATGTGGCACACACTCACAGATATATACACAGTCACATACATTTTTAAAACGATAAATATTTTCTTTCTTTTTTTCAGTTTTGAGTTCACCTTAACCCAGAACCTCTAACTTACAGAATTCTCACCAAACCCTAGATGAGCCTGGTGAGGGAAAGAACTCCTGGTATGGGTAGAACATTCCTTGTCCAGGCTGCTTAGGACCAGAAGTGTTTCAAATGTCAGAGAAACTCTAGAACATTTGCATAAGCTTTACCTTAATTTACCCTATTTGGAATACACCAAAGTATCGGAAGTATTCTGTCCACATGTAAAGGGTTCAGATTTTGACTTTTCAGGTGACAGCAGCTCAGAGTTGTGATCCCAGATGAAGGGACAGATGTGGGGCAACAGCGAGAAGGTTCAAGAAAGTCCTTGCTTTTGTCTTACTGAGGACTTGGAGCCCTAACAGTCCCTGCCTTCTGATAAGTGATGTGACACCCACATATTAATGGCCAGCACCATGACTTGATTGTCCTTTAGAGCTAAATTTAAGGAGGGCTCTACTGGGGGGGGGGGGAGGAAGAGAGGGCATCACTGAAGGATGCTTTGATCTACTTGATCATCCTTTCTGATGTGTGTGGCAAGATGCCATTGGTCTGTTTTTATCGGATACACAATTAAAAAGTCACACTGTTAAGGTTCTCTGAAGCAGGAGCATATGGGCTTCTCCAAGACGTGGAGTATCAGTACCGCTCCATGAGGGGTGGTGATCACAGCTCCGCAGAGTGTCAGAGTGAAGAGTGGAGACAAAAAAAAAATGCAAGCAAACCATCCTCCCACCTAAAAGAGCAGCCATGAGGATAGCTTGGAGATCCTGGAGCTGAGAGCCCTGTGTTTCTCAGCCTCTTTCCTGGAAACACGCAATCCCGGGCTTGGAAAAATGGCATTTTGCTGCGTGTTGGCAAGAAATCCAGCAGCTGAGGCTCTGCTCTCCAAATGCCGAGCGTCTTTATTTATCCAAATCTCTCCACAGTGTTTGTTTAAAGGGGAGCGCTAGAGAGTAAACGCACTCTTCCAGTGAGCATATGGATGTCTATAATTGCTGAAGTTTGTTTTTTTTTCCTTCCGTATTTGCTAACTAGCTATATATAAAATTCTGTTTCTATTTTATAGGTTTCACACCCCAAAGGCTGCTAATTTTTGCGTGCATATGATTTTCACATGAATGGATGAAAATACAAAAATACTCTTCCCCCTGGAATGGTCTACTTACCCCAACCCTGCTCTAGGCTCAAGAGAAACTCTTCCCATCCTCTGTCTCCCACCTTTCCCTAGAAACCTCATGGGCCTCCATCCACTTAGGAGTTGGCCCAGTGGTCTTCCAAACCTCATGGATGCTGCAACTTGCCACAGAAAGGTCACTCTATGCTGCTTGGTGCTTTTCCTACTGACCGGTTCTGCCCACCTTCTCTGAGAATTTGAAATAATGGAAATGTCACCTGGCTCTGAATTAGCTGGTGGATGAGGGCACAAACTGGAAAAAAGAGCTTTCAAATTTTTTTTTAATTATTGTTATGGGGGGGTCACATTGATTGGAGGAGCTGAGTCCCTTACTCCATGGCAAGGTGTCAGTTCTCTCACAACCACAGACAAGCCATGACCTTCTTCCTCCTTCCTTTGGGCTGTTCTCCATCTTCCAGGCGCCACTGTCCCTTCCCCCCATGGAGGGCAGATCTAGGTACCTTCTTCTCTTTCTGGCTGGGACTCAATGTCAGCCGCCTTTTCTGCCGACTTCTGTGGAACCTTGGAATGCCTTTAAGTACTTAGAAGAATCTTTCAGATGGCGACAGTACTTTGTCTATATCTGACTCCTAACATCTAATGCTTTCTTCTACTACCAGCGGCCAAAAGCTATGACCTCCTACAGACAGGAGCAGAAAAGGTCTGTAGCATGTGCTGACAATAGGTTATGTTCCAGGCGTCTGGGACATCTGGGACATCCCAACAGTGCCACTACTTTTATATGTGACCTCAGGTGACTGACTGTTCTTTCCCTGGGGACTTATTTCCACTTGGCATGTGGGAAAGGTTGGAGTGGGCCAACATTTAATCTACCTGCTTGCTCTTTCGCCGCTATGTCAAGAGCACATGGTTTGAGAGACAAGGGCTGGTGGTTTGTGAGAAAGCAAATTAAAACCAGTGGCCAGACCCAAACAGTTGTTTTTAATCTAATTAGCTGTACGTTAACACCTTTCTCCAGGAGATGAGATGGCTCAGGAGTTAAAGGTGCATGCTGCACAATACTGGCACCCTGAGTTTGACTCCCGAGAGGGATTCTCTAACCTCCACCCTCATGCGGTACTCATGGTAGGCAGAAAGACATGGCTCCTTTCCTAGCCTTCTGCTTCCTATCTAGTCTTGATGGGCTACAGTCTTCATGATCCCCACTGGGGACTGAATTTGTTGGGCAATAAAAGGGCTGATGCAGCAGAAGCATAAGCACACTTCCTTTATTAAGGAGGGGACCGTGCTGGGTTGGATGTACGGTACCTGTTCCTCACCATGAAGCAGAACTTCATAGGCTAGATTTCAGACCTCGGTGACTATGGCTAAGGCCCGATCCAATGACACCAGCCCTAAGGTGGGAGGGGCTAATATGTGAAACATCTAGGGACGGTACTTTCAAGAAGACAGTAGATCATTTGCTATGGAAGAAGGGAAGGAGTGAGCCGGGAGAACGTTTATGGGCTGGCATTGAGGCAGAGAAAACATCAGTGTAAAGGCCTAGGGCAGAAAGGGCTTGGGATGGAACAGAGGTAAAGGGGATTTTTTTGAGGTCAGGGATGTAAGGAGGCCTTGCAGACCATTGCTGGGATGGCTCTTATTTTTGTGGGAAAGCTACCACATGGTCCAAACAAGAGTGATGGCCTATGACTGTGTCTGTGTCTATGTTAGTTATCAGTTTGCTCTGGGCTCTGCATTCCACAGACCTCAGAGGTGGTCACTCTACATGTTGACTCTGAAGGTCTCCTTGAGACATTTATCCTGGAACCAGGTGGTATCACGGATACTTCCTCCTTGTCCCAGGGGCTCCAGTCATCAATGTACCCCTTTCTTCCTGCAGAATTCCAGCTTCCTGTGACTGAACCTGACATCAACAACAGACTGGAGTCCTTGTGCCTCAGTATGACAGAGCATGCCCTGGGAGGTCAGTGTGTTCCCCCCACACACCTGGGACATCTTGGAGGGGGGAAGGGAAGAGAGAAAAGCCTTGGGGGTGCTGTGGAGCTCCCTTCCTGCACAGTCTCTACACTCTGTTCTTTTTGTGGGAAATGAGTCAGACTGGAGGCCAAGGGGATCTACACCATCCCCCTAGCTCTGGAAGCTCCTCCCCTCAACATATATTTGAACCCCACAGCAGTGGTTCAGCCAAATGCAGGAGCTGGGGGCGGCAGACACACACAAAATATGGCTTCTAATAGGAGCATCTCTCACAGCCCTAAATATGTTCCCTCTCGGCACTGGATCTACCAGTCTGGGCCAAGCATATTCCAACATTTTCTAAAAATAGAATTTTTGAAACAAAGATCCCTGCTTGTTTTTATATCTCCCTGTTGCAAATGACTTTTCTGACGCTGGAGCCTCAAGCTGAGGTTCCCTTTGCCGCATGACAGGCACAGGTTGGATACATTCACATGTTTTAACTAGAGCCAGGAACAGGCTTCCCAAGTCAGATGCCTCCTACTCTCATCAGCCTGGCCAGGAGCCCCCTGTTATACCTGTCCTGGGGGCTTCAGTCCCCTCCTGGGCCTACGCTCAGGGATTTGCACATTTGTGGAGAATTGGTAGGAACAGAAGAGGTGGGCTCTATCCACCCTTCCAGCCATTCCTTCTTCTCGTCCTCTTCCTCCTGGGAGCCTCTGCCTCACAGAGAGGTTATCATGAGTCTTCTCACTGGTCTTTTTCTGCCTGGATGTACCTCTTTGCCGGGGTGATGGGTCACCTGAGACCTGGGCCATTGCCACATCTAGGGCCCAGGCAGTAGGTTAGGCAAAGGCTGCTGTCAGCTACTGCTCCTAAAAATTTTATTCCCAGGACCCTCCACCCCTGGCGTTTAGATGTTTAATCTCTCTATGGTAAGGAGTGTGTGAATATAATCTTATCTTGAAAACAAAACAAAAAACAAATGTTTTGCATGAAACAGAATAAAGAACCCAAACTCCCTCAGTGGATTTGAGCTAAAGGACCCTGGGTAGCAATAACACTACCAGGTCCTGACCAAACAGAAAAGATCCTGGGAGCCCTATTCGCATACTGCTTCTCTATCTCTCTGGCCACATAGATCCTTGATGCTTCACAGAATCTCTAGGAGCTGTCACCAACTCCTCTTCCCTGCTCTGTCAACATCCCCACACCCCCGTAATAAATAAGGAGAGACCACTCAAATAGGAACCAACAAGCTGTGATGTGGCCATTCAGTGAGTAGGAGTCTTACCAGGAAGGAGGTGCCCATAAACACAGCATGAGCGGGCTGGAGAGCTTAACTGGAAGGAAATCTACAGCCCAGGGTACCGCTGCCCCTTCGCTGCCCCTCAGTCACCAGGCTGCACTGGGAGCCTGGTGCAGTCAGTATTCAGCTGCCTTGAAAGGCAGCAAGGAAACCTGACCTTCCCCCACAGGTCCTGATGGATCTCAGATAACTGGCATTTTAGAAGCTCTTATCAATCAGTTAAGTGCTGCTATTATCATTAGCAATGGAAATGCCAAATACTCTTTCTTCAGGGGAAGTTTTCATTGAGTAGACTTTTTTTTTTTAAATAAACCTTTTCTATTTTCACAGAATACCTCTTGGAACTGATGAGTTTTCACTAATGTTAATCTCCTAAGCCTTTTTATTGCTCTCTCTCTCTCTCTCTCTCTCTCTCTCTCTCTCTCTCTCTCTCTCTCTCTCTCTCTCTCTCTCTGTGGGTAGCCTCCTCCTAAGCAGTTTCGGGGCAGAGGATGCAAATCTAGTTGAGGGTGACTTGGCACTGCTCAGGAGCACATTGGCCTCCAGCTATGGCTGAGTCTCTTTGAGCCAGCCCTTTCCAGATGCCAGGGAAGATAACTTTGCTGGAGACATCATGCCAACAAATTAAATCACTTTATAGGAAGACAAATGGCAAGAGGAAGGCACAGTTAAGTTCCTCTAGGGCTGGGAAACAGCCCAGTGGGCAAAGTGCTTGCCATAAAAGCATTATTAGGACCTGAGTTCAAATTCCCAGAATCCATGTAAAATCTACATGTGGTAGCTTTCATGTATCTGTAATTCCCACACTAGGGGCGTGGAGACAGGCAGATCCTTGGAGTTTTCAAGATAGCCACTCTAGCCAAAAAGTGAGCCACGGGCTCAGGAGAATCTCTCAAAAAATAAAACAGAGAATATGAAGACACCTCATGTTGACCTCTGACCTCTACAAACAGACACCTGTACACTTGTGCGCATACATAGAGAAATGAGACATATTAAAAGGGAGTAGGAAGGGAAAAGTTTCTGTACTGTGACTCAGGGATGCAGGAGGAGGGTATCAGGTCATCTGTACTCCAGATGACCATCCACTGTGCCAACTTTTAGGTGCCTCTGATATCTCTGCTCTTCTGTTTCCTTGGTAACCGCTGCCCTCCTGGTACTTGTCTAAGTGCTTTTTCTCATGGCCCTTCCTTCCCATCTCTCCTTTCCCTGAGGCCCCTGCAACAAAACCCTCAAGGACATCCAGGTGGGGAGTTGTGAGTCCTATGGTGTGTGACCAGGAAAGATGAGCATCCAAGCCTCTTATAGAAAGGCTCTGGAGTCTACAGGAAAATCCCACTGTCAGAGGCTGAAGCCTGCACTGAGAGAAGAGAACACAGCCTTTTCTCAGGGCTTCTGGAGTTCACTGTCTTCCTCTCCCCTTCTCAACTGACCCCTTCCCTAAGCCTTTGCCAGCCCTACTGTCACAGACACAGAGCTCCCAGAAAATTCTTTCCCCAAGGTGCAAAGATGGCATTTATTACAGGGATAACCTATGGTGCTCGCCTGGGTATGGTGCCCCCTGTTGTCAGCGTGTGTGTGTGTGGCTTTCACAACTGAAAAGTAGTAAGTCTGGCTTTCCTTGGAATATACACCATGTGGTTGAAATGCAATGCTAATGTGCCTTGGAGTTGAGCTAGCTGAGATTTTTCACACTCCTGGCTTCCCACTTTCACAACTATGAAGATTTAGAAGTAATGTGTGGGCCAGAGAGCCAAGCAAGAGTGTGCTATACTTCTAGAGATGTCTACAGACATCCGCACAACAGAGTGACCTTGCCACATGCTCCTGTTCCTCTGAGACTGTTGAGCCCTATGTTCAGGCTCAGGATGACACCTCAGAAAGTCATTATTGATCAGAAGTTCATACTTGTGGGCCAGCTGATATTCCAACACCCAAAACTATCAGGGGCCACTTTCCCTTCTTAAAAATTCCTTCATAAATTGACATAATTTATATACGTATGCTTGTCCATTATTGCCTGTACACAGACATAGGCACACACATGAGTACAAATAAAAATTTGGGAAATCTAAAGATCAATGGATCATCTCAAAATCGGTGTATTCACTATCATGTTCTGTTACACCTTTACAAATTGTCAACCACTATGGGACCTGAGAAGGTACCCATATGATCTTGCTAGACCATTTCTTACAAATGTGTATGAGCCTATAATTTTCTCAATAAAATTTTCAATTAAAAAAAAATGTCCTCCAATTTCCAGCTGGCATATTTGCCAATATGACAATACCAGCAAGGAGGTCAGGAAACCCCTGTGGTGGACTCACTACCTTTCTATGTCCCTAACTTTCTCTGGAATGCTCAGGAAATTCTATCTTGCCTCTGAGTCTTGCATAGCAACTAGAAATTGTTTTTCCCCACTGGCCTAGTTGGCCATAATGGGGACTGGACCAGCCACACTGGCTGGCCTCTAGAGCTCACCAAAGCTCAGGAGGTACTCTGTAGCTAGCCCACTATGGTCCTCACCCAGCAGTCACTGGATGCCATATTTTCTCCTCTGTGATGACCAATCCATGCTTCCCTCTGCCTGCTAGCCCCAGCAGCTCCAGCAAGCACCAGTATTTCTTCAGTGCTCCTCCGCCACTACCCTTGCCCTTCATCAGACCCCTTGCCAGAGCAGCCAATTTAAAGTGAGATTACATTGTTCTGTTTTTAGTTCCCCTGTACCTACCCACGGTCCTTCTCTTGGTGCCCAAGATGACTGGATCTGCACTGCAAACTGTATTAGAGCCCTTGTGAGAACAGGCGGCTTTGCTATCTATTTCACTCATGGTCTCTAGTCTCTGATGCGCATGTTCCTCCCACAGACACACACACCTTGCCCCCACATGACAGGGAGGCTTGGGCAAGTTCCCTTTCACTGTCACCAACTTCCATGTGCACAGTGACAGCCTTTACTTTTTCAGACTTTCCTCCTGTTCTTGCTGCAGAGAATTTGGATCCGCCCTATCCATCCCCCTGACTGTCCAGCTATGGACAGGAACAGCTCTCTTTTCCTATGGCCTTTCATCAAGGACTTTCAGTAAGAGGGAAAACATTGCAAAGAAATGGTTATGAGCTCCACAGTTGCTTGTATTTCTATTAAAGCCCTTCCATCTTTCCAGACCTGTTCCTGCTACTTGGTCCCCAACCCCTCATCCTACATCTAGGGTCTACCGCCAGCCCCTCCACTTGATGACCCATCAATTCCACCTTACCTGCCCCTACCCTCTACCCATCATCCTTTCCTGCTTAGCATACTCCTACCAACACCATCAGCAAGTCGTTTTGTCTTTATGAAACCATCCTTGACTTCCAAGGCTGACCTATACGGTCCTCCCTGTGTTCCTCCTTTCTCAGAACACACTGGTTAGAACCACCATCACTCAGCATCATTGCTGATGTATGTGTCAGAAATGTAAATTCTAAAATGGGAATACTTTTGAGGTAAGGACAGTTGCATCTTGGTTCTCAAGCTCAACGTAGTTTCTGTTTTTAAAAAGAAAAAAAGCTATTCTCCAGATATTAGATGGATGGTTATGTCAGTAGTTGGGTGAGTGGATGGGTGGATGGGTGGTGAGTGAATAAAGACATCATCTCAGAGCCCTGGATGCTACAGGTGCTGGCATTGCTGTTGGGCTGACCCTGAACTGGTTTTGCTCATCTAGTCCTGTGTGGCTCCTTTTCACAGATGGGGTTGACCGGACCTCCACAATCTAGACACTGAAGATGACAGTGACCGCGCTGGCCGTGAAATCGACCGCTGCAGGCCCAGTATCAGCCATCTTCAAGGTTGCATAGAATCTTCCAAGACACTTTGCAGCCTTTTTCCCCTGGTCCCTTGCCCATTTTGATTTTGTGAGAGCGTAGGTCATCCTTGTAAACATATCAGTAGACCTGGGGTTGGTTTATGTTGTCATTTGTTTCTGTCATGGGATAGGACAGTATGCAGGGTGGGGAGGGGACTCTAGGGAAATGTGGGGCTGGGAGGGGGCGGAGGGATGCTAGTGGCTTCCTGGATGGAAATGGGGTGGGGAACAGTATGGCTAGGAAATGCAAGAGACACGCAGGAGGGAGGTAGCAGCCCTGCCCTGGGGAACCTTCTCCAAAGCCTGGCTTCATAGTCAGGCTTCAGAAGATGGAGGATACAAGCAACCAAAGCCCAATGGTGTCTGGCCTGTTTGTGTCTCCCCTGACTGGATTTCCTGGAGGCCCTGCTTGCAACAGCCACAAAAGAGGGCCATACAGCAACATGGGCAAGAGGACAAAATTCCCTCCAGCAAACTTTCAGATAAACTTTGATTTGTGTATTGTTTACATAAGAATTTTAAAGGGTACATAATGTGTAGCATTGGGGTAGAACTTCTCTTCATACTATGGTTTTTTGTAAAAGACTGATTATTGTTATGGATTCATTTTGTTTCATCTATTTTTATAATAGTAGCAGGGTTGTCTTTTAAGACGGCTGCCAAGCTCTGCTTCTTGGGAAAATGGATGCAGTCAAGTAGGCCTCAAGTCGCCATCTTCCCGCCATGAGGTGGGAGGGGTGTGGGGATGTATCTGAAGGGTGAGGATTTGGCAGTGACCCAGCACTAAGACACAAAGATGGTGGCACCATGTGATCAGTTATGGATCTGCTCATAGGTCACCCAGAGATGAGACACTTTGCAACTTCCTTCTGGGCTGGATTTGCATTCCACCCAAGGCTGGTCTTGCTCGCCCACCACCACAGGCTCCATCCTACCACCTCTGGTCCCACTCCACAGACACACAAGTGGGTACAAGTCTCTCTCGAGGGCTCACACTCAGAACACTTGCAACAGATACTTTGCAGGAACCTAAGCCTGGGAACTGTGTCACCTTTCACACCATCACTGCTGAAGTACAATGGTCTGGCAATAATGCCAGATCAGTGCAGAGAGGCAAAGGCTCCACCATCCAAGGCAGGAATGAAAGAAAAGACAGGAAAGGGTTAAATCCATGAGGAAAACAGTGGCTCTATTCACTCATGTGAGTCAGATTTGCTGTACTGAAGGGTGATTTGTCCAGCCTTACATGAGAAGGGAAAACACACTCACATGTACCCATCACATAATGAGAGATTAGCTGTGGCACACAGGGTAACAGCTCTGTTTCTTAAGGGCAATAAAGACAATATTTCAGAATTTGATGCAACGGAGGATATTAGAGGGAACCAAAAAAAGAATTGTGCACTGCTCTGGAAAATTAGTTGTATAAATGTGATGGTATGAATGCTTAGCCAAAGGCTTGATCTAGGAGAGAAAATAAGGCCTGTTTATTAAGTGGGCAAGACTGATGCCTCTTTAAAAGAAGAAAGTGATGTCTAGTCAAAATTAAATATTAAATGACTATACCTTGCATAGGGTTATTCTTTCAAGTTAATGAAGGGCATTCAGACTTTAAAGGCCTTAATAAAATTCACACAACTTTGTTTGCCTGTCAAGATTACAAATGTACACCTAGCCTAGCCTTGGATGCTGCAACAGAAATCTTGAAGTCTTTTTACAGTCCAAAAGGCCAAGGGTACCGTAAGCAGATAGATAGAGCTTTTAGTGAGCACAGAAGGCTTGGATGTGCTATTCCATGCAGCACACTGCAATGATTAGAAAAGATCCAGGCCACTCCTTTGGGTGACCATGTCTTAAAGATGCAAATTTGTGTGCAGAAGGAGGCAGCATGTTTTGTTTATATATATAAAATTTTTAACCAAGTGCCATTAACACTCATCCCTCAAATCCCTTTTCCAAACAAACTCAATGTTGGGGAGGGAGCTGGGATGGAGGATCACATGTCAAGCAAATAGGTCAAAATGTTGAAGGCCAAAGGTAAGGCCAGAGGGTCTGAGGATGTGTTTGGAGGATGCTGAGGAGATAAACAGAGAGGGATGACAGGATTCCTCGTCTTGTAGGAAAGGAAAGGTGAACGAATCCATAAAGGACATAGAAACCAGATTGTGAACACAATCACATGAGCATGAATCTTTTAAAAAGAAGAAGACCATAGAGTATCTGAAAATCTGAATTTCTATTTATTCCTTCATTGAATATAGAAACAATGGTTATCTGATTATTAGAGATATTATTTTGGGTATGTTACTTATTAACTCGCTATGGCTGGTAACCATGATAAAATCTGTTATTAGTAACAACATAATTCTTTTTTTAAAGAAAAAAAAGAAAAGCTTATTTTTCATTGTATAGATTTATCTACTCAGTTGTGGTTTGCTATGTTAATGTTTTCATTTTTTTTTGTTTTGTTTTCTGATGATTTTAAGAGCCTCTCCCCCACCTTGTTTTGAGTCCTGTGTTGACTGCAGGTATACAGCTCAATTTAAAAATCCTAAAGCAAAGGAATCTTATTTATAAAAAGAGTCAAACAGTTGCATGCCTGAGGCTGAGGTTAGACCTTTAGGAATAAGCTGCAGTGCCTTTTTTTGGTATTTACCCATTGACACCCCCCCCCATGCAGATGTTTTATATTAAATAGTAAAGGTTTAAAACTTTCAGAGTAAAATCTATTTCACTGCATACCCCCCATCCCACGCCCCGCCCCAC
The DNA here is from genome assembly GCA_033318265.1 of Phyllotis vaccarum. Classification (NCBI taxonomy): domain Eukaryota; kingdom Metazoa; phylum Chordata; class Mammalia; order Rodentia; family Cricetidae; genus Phyllotis; species Phyllotis vaccarum. The sequence continues at coordinate 72,978,187 of JARWLC010000005.1, read as the reverse complement.
CCCCGCTCTGATTTAAGCAGCATGTCTCTGGACTGTCCGAGGCACAGAGCTGGTCTACAATATCGTGGGTGATGTTTTATTGGTGCTTTTTATCCATAGTGTTTTCTTATCAGAAAACAGTAGGAAGAAACACACAAACTGTGTGCAAGACTCGAAACATTGCTGCTGATAGTTTGTTTTGTTTGTGTTTTCTCCCCCCCCCCCCCCACATGCTGTTGCGTTTCACTTTTTAAAACACAAATCCAGCTAGCAGAGTAGATGCTACTGGGTCTGCCTGCCAAGGGCTGCCATTTGCACCAAGCTCTCATATCCTGGGTTGAAATGAAGGTCTTTTTCTACTACCTGGGGTGGGAGCTGCAGCTGGACCCTACCTCCCATTCTTCCGAGACGACACTGAGGGAAACCAGATTTTCTTTTGAGGTGTCGCTGGCTGCCTTTTCAGAATGGGAGTCTTGTCCGTGTCTTTTGTTCTTCTGTGCCTCTTGTAGCTAGTGCTCATGCCAGGTTTGTAGATCTGGGCACCCTGAGCTAAGGAGGCAGGTGGCTTCCGTAGATTGCCTTTTCCACTGTAGGCAGAGTGGAGGAAGCAGCCTGCCCAGGGTGCTCAGGTGTGCCCCTTACTAACAGAACCTTCAGAAGGAGAAGTTGTACACAGAGCTGTGATAACACTCATGTTTGCTTTGTTTTTGTTTTTCTTTTTTACGACTCATCAGAGATGTTTGCAAAGTGGCTTTTTTTTTTTAATTCCTTTATCTTGACTTAAAGGTGAATGTGTACCCCTCTGGGGGGAAGAAGAAAGCAGGGATGTTAGTGATGGCAAACAGAGGGCTTCCTCCCTTATTAATATATAACCCTCACGTATTTATGCCTAACGTAAGCTGACCTTCAAAAGGCTTTCTTTCGTTGCATGCCCTGTGCAGGCATTTGTATTGTACATGCATGCCTTTGTCCTGTTTTCCTGTATAAAGTTAGTGAACAAAGAAATATTTTTGCCTAGTTCATGTTGCCAAGCAATGCATATTTTTTAAATTTGTCATATATGGAAAGAGCATGTTTGTTACATGTAAAAGCTTTACTGATATACAGATATACTAATGTTTGAAGATGCTGTTCTTTGCAAGTGTACAGTTTTCAAATGTTGTTATCAGTGACAACACCCTTGTGGTCTAAACTTGCTACAATGTATTTATTATTCATTTCCTCCTACAGAATTAAGAATCATGGCTATATTTCATATGGTTATATTGAGAGTGACGGGAAATGATTAATACATGGTTTTGTAACACTGGGGTGTGTGTGTGTGTATTTTTTAATCCCCCTATTTTTGTAAACACAATTATTTAAAAACACAATTCTCGAGTCTTAGAAATCAGCCCTCAATGAGGAACCAGCAAAAACTCATTGATTAATTATTCTCAGCTGATCACACCATGTGATGCCCACCATCAGCCATGTGTTCCTTTCTGAAATAGTCAGAGAAAGGGTTGGCAAAATGTATGCCTTGTGTTTGTGTTTTGGCCTATGATGATTCGACCCCATTCCAGGTGGGGTTGGTGTAGTTGGTCCTGACAGCAAAGCTACAGCTCTCTGCAGCAGTCTTTGTAAAGGAATTTTCAGTCCTGGAGAAAGGTTCTGCATAGAGGAAAGCTTCGAGAGCATTCCACAGCCCTGCACCAAAGAGATGTAATTCCACATTTAAAAAGAAATTGGGCCAGTGAGATGGTTCAATGTATAAAGGAAGTTGTCACCAAATATGACAACCTGATTTTGACCAGGGAAGAGTCAATGGTGGAGAGTTGATTCCACAGTGTTCTACACACACACACACACCACTAAAAAACAACTGGTGATGGAGCACATCTTTCATTGCAGCACTCAGGAGACAGAGGCAGATGAATCTCTAGAGTTTAAGGCCAATCTGGCCTACATTGTGAGTTCTAGACCAACCAGGGTTAAATAGACAACAAGAACACCTGGCATGTTTCTATCAGTGTTATGGATGAGGCTGCAGGTAAATTCAAGAATCTAAAAGGCTACAGATGAGTTCACTCAGAACCTAGTGGACAATGCTAGGGAAGTCTACTCTCTAGAAAACTCTCCTGGCTTGTTCTATTGGTCTGCCACCACACCTATCACCCACAAGAAGAACTCTGTTCCCCACAGACAATCAGGCACATTGGCATCCCACCACAGACCTGTGGAGAGTGTTCATATTTGTCAACTCCCAAATCACCTGATAGACATCTGAGGACATGCCTGTTGCATTGAGATGCCCACTGTGGGCGAGACCATTCCCTAACCGGGATCTTGGACAATATAAGTAGAGGGAACTGAACAGCAGCACACACATAATCTTTGCCCCCTGTTCTGATTATGAAAGCAGAAATGGCATGACCTACTCCCCAGTGTCACCACCACTATGGACAGTAATCTCAAACTGAGTTAAGCTCTTTCTCCCTTGAGTTACTTTTACTGGGATATTTAATCACAACAATGGGGAAAAAATAAGACAGGAGACAACAGATGTATACAAACAGCTCTGCTGTTCCTGCCCATGGATATTGACACTTGACAACCCTTGCCCCCCTCATGAGTGTTTCATCCTCTGAGCCCTTATCAGAATCTCTGGGGTCCCCAATCTATTCTGTGCTTCTGTGAACAACATATGGTTACTGGCTTTTTTCATTTAACGTAATTCAGCTCTTTTGTGAGCCACAATAAAACATTCACTGGATCCCTGATATATTTTATGAAATCAAGCAGACAAGTTATTCTATCCAATTCCTGTAAGTTCACCGGATTCTGCTTTGCTAGACTCTGCTTTGCTAGACAAACAGCAGGAGGAGGTGGATGGTGGAGTTCTGGTGCCAATAGGCCTGTAAGCCAGGCTGTCAATGCTCTCAAAACAGAAGTCACTTTCAGGTCCCAGGAATACCTAGAACTTGGCCCAAGAATGGTGCCCAATTGAGCCATTAGTCACTCTAAAAGAAGAAAACAAAACAGTGGGAAATGGAAAGTGTGTGTGGGGGATGTGTCACAGCAGAAGCCAAAGTCTTTGGGAACAAGCCTGTTCTTAGAGCACTGTCCCCAAGCCACCCTCCAAACTCTGCTTTCCACATTCCCATTCCTGGCTCCCTGTCCTAGTGGATTAAAAATGGAAGGGGTGTGTGTGTGTGTGTGTGTGTGTGTGTGTGTGTGTGTGTGTGTGCACGAGCGCATGTGTGCCTGCCTGCCTGCCTGCCTGCCTGCCTGTTTGTCTGTCTGTCTATGAAGTGGGAAATGTAGGCTTAGGAACACTGGGAGACAGGCATGACATCATTGTAGCTGAAGGCTCAGTGTGTTCTCCAGGCTCTGTGTGGCCAGTCTTGCCTATGTGGCCTCTGCCCACAGACACTGACTCCTCTTTGTTTTCAACTTGGAAATTCAACATGAGAATTTCCTCTGTGGAATATTTTACACCCTTAAGTAGCTTCTACTTCAACTTAAGGAAAAAAAAAAAAAAAACAGCCAGGAAGTGTCTGGGCAACTTTATAAAGCTTAAAATTTATACATAAAAAAGTGACTGTTTTGTGTTTATATTTGACTCAGAGAACAAGATTTTGTAAATACTATGTCGGATTTGCTGTTTTTGGTTGGTTGGTTTTTGTTTATTTGTTTTGCTTTTTGCTTGTTTTGTTTTGGAATTTTGCTGTTTTACATCCAATAAAGGAGAAACAAAATCAGAGACTTAGTCTCTCCCCAGGGCTGGTGGGGCTTCAAACAAACAGCAACACTTCTGGAGGACCACAGCCAAAGGAGCATAGGAGCATACTTCTGTTTGCTTTGAAGTCCTTGGGAGGTATTTCCAGTGTGTGTGTGTGTGTGTGTGTGTGTGTGTGTACATGTACTGCACATGTACTGTAGGACCCTTGCCAGGCTCAGTTAAATGAGGTTGAATGAATCTACAAACCCTGACCTCAGATCTGTCCAGTTAAACCTTATCTACACATTTCTGTTGGATTTAGCCCCAATCTCCTCAATACAGAGGGGTTTAACACTCACTCATCTTCTCAAACATCTCCTAACATTAGCCTGACTCCCTGGCTTGCAAGATGAAGGGTGCACACACATGTGAATGAGAGAATAAAGACACATTTACAGAAAAGTCCCCTCTACCTATTGTTAAGTGCACCAAGCCAACCCCAGGGTGGAGAACACAGTCAACCATTTTTGATCTCTATGCTGCAGCTGGGCCAGCGCCATCTCCTAAGCGACCTTGTGTGGCTCAGCTAAGATCCAGATCCAGGCTAACATTCACCTACAGTTCAGTCCAGCTTCTCCAGGTTTCTAAGGAGTTCATGTTCAACCTGCTCTTCAAAACAAAGATTTCAGAGAACAGTGTTAGATCTGGGTTTTGAAGTCTTCCCTGTATACGACTTCTTGAGAATGAGATGCTAACCAGCTAGACACCTGGGAAGAGAGGATGCCAGCACCAAGGTGGACTCATAGCGGAAGTTCAGAGTTACAGTGAGGTGGCCACATTACACCACACAACAAAACCTGAGCTGCTGCCAACACCCACCCTGTTCCTTCAGTCTCAGCTGGAGCCTAGGGAGGCGTCTACTAGAGGATAAAGAAAATGACTGTTGCCCAGTTCCTCCCTAGGTCGTGATAGCCCTTCCAGTCAAGATGTAGTCATGGACAGGGCTCTGCTCTGGGTCTTTGGGGGTCCCTAGAAAAGCTTCATCCACCACAGAGAGACATTTTCATTCCTGTCACTTGGAGAGTTTAACACCCCAAACACTAAGAGCAGGAGCCATAGTTAAGGGAGGGTGACTGGGTGAGACCCTCCGTTTATCACCATCCCACAGAAACACCTACTTGGACAGATAGTCAAGCACAAGCTCTCTTAGAAAAGTGAAGGAAACCAGATGAAAATGTACTAAACGTGGATTTTGCATAAGATGAAGGAACAAAACACGGAAGAGGCAGGAAGGGAAGAGGTGTCCTAATCTCCTGGCAACGGAGCTTGGAGACTCCTCCCACCTAGGAAGGCAGGAAAAGGACAATCCAGGCCTTGAGCTTGAAAAGCAGAGCCAAAATCTGACCAATCCTCCAGACCTGTGTTGTTTGCCAGGGAGCCCCCACCCCCGCCCCGACTGTCCCAATTGCTGCCCCTCCATCTTGGGACAGAGGCAGACTCCACCTGCTTACTGGCAGGTAAAACAGAAAAATAAACATAGGACTCTGCCCTGCACCTCAGAGTCAGAAAAAAATTTGAAAAGCTAGGCAGAATTCCACAGTACCTTACCACAGGCCAGAGTTGGTGACCAGGTACCCGGGCCCATTCAGGGACATCCAGAAGGGACCCCTTAGGCATTCACTGAAAAGCACACCAAACATGGGTTTGTAACAAAGTTGGTCTTGGAATGGCCTCTACTAGTGAAATAGTGATGAGACACCAATCATAGATGTGTAACAAACTGTCCTTAAGGTTCCATCTAGTGAGGGAACAGCAGAAGAGAGCACAGGCTCTGAGGAAAAATAAGCATCCTGCTTAAAATTCCTGGAGGGAAAGCCACAGGCGAGGCCAGATTATAACATCAGGATAAAACAGAGCCCTCTGATGTGCAGAGAGCGCCATATAAGAACAAGCATCAAGATCGTCCAGGGAAGAACCTTTAATCCCAGCTCTCAGGAGGCAGAAGCATGAAGATCTATGTGAGTCTGGTGGCCAGCCTGGTCTACAGAGTGAGTTCTAGGAGAGCCAGGACTACACAGAGGTACTTGTTTCAAAAAGGAGGGGGGATCCAACTCACCTGCCCCCCTCTCTTACACACACACAAATACATACATACATACATACATACATACATACATACATGCATGCATACATACATACATACACACATACATACATACATACATACATAGATGTGATCTGTGGGTAAATAAGTCTCTGGAAACCAACCATAGAGCAATAATACAAGCAAATACTTCAAGAGTCCAAACTAACTGTTTCAAGAAGGCCCAGAGAAACAACTTGGCCCTCTGACTTGAAAATAACTGTAAAATAAGTGAATGGAAATCCCTGAGCAGAAAGTTAAAAACACAACAAGGGATGACAATAATAAACTAAATCAAACACGAACCAGTGAAGGAAAAGACAGCCTTTCTGAGAACCACCTCTGGAGAAGGAAGAGGACAGGGCCGAGCTCGGTCATAAGAGCACTTGCTGCTCTCACAGAAGACCAGAGCTCTGGGGAGTCAGGCACTGTCTTCTGTGCACCTTACAGAACTCTCATACACAGCCCACACATGGACACAGACACATAAATAAAATAAAGATTTTTTAAAAGAAGAAAGATGAATAAGATACATTGTCCCTGTGAGAAACCCCTAGGGATTGTACACATTGAAAAGGAAGTGTGAGAAAAGCCATCCCAGGCAAATGGGATACTAAAAATGATGGAAGTAGCTCTATTGAATCAAATCAATTAGACATTAAGACAAAAGCATAAAAAGACACAGGGAAGGCCATTAATTAGCAGTAAATGAGTTGATTTGGCAAGAGGAAATAGCACTGGATATGTATGCACACCTAATAACCTTAGACCTACATGTATAAGGATTGTTAACACATCTGAATAAAGGAATAAATAATATCAAATGTCCCAACATCATACTTTCGTCATTGTACAAGCCATACAGACAAAATCCCATCAAAAGAGTAGCAGAATTAAACTGCATCCTAGATCAAATGGACTGTCCAGACATCCATAGACTATCCCATTCAACAGCTGCAGAATACATATTCTTCTCAATGGAATACAGAACACTGTCTAGAATAATCATATGTTATTATCTAAAATATGCCATATGTTAATCCTCAAAACAAGCCTTGACAAATTTCAAAAACTTGAAATTATGTCATGCCCCAGAGGAAATTTAATTTTTTAGTGAAAATAGAAATACATCAGAGCAAAACCTGATGGAATCCAGTGTAAGCAGCTCTAAGAGGAAGGCTCAGGTTCAGGGGCGATGGTAGGTGCTGGAGGTATGGGACACATAAGACACAAAGGAGGAAGACATAGGAGGCTATAAGTAGGAAATGGGGCCACAAAGCACACTTTGTTCAAAATGTCATTATGATATCTAATACATTATATGCTGATTTTCAAAATTTATAATAAAAAGAAGGGGTTGGTCACAGCAGTGCCTACATCAGAAAGAACAGATTCCAAATGGATAATCCATCACTCAACTCCAAGGAACTAGAAAAAACAAGAATTGAACTCAAGAGAATAATTGGCAGACATTGGATGACCTCCACTTTGCAGATGGGAAAACAATCTCACAGCCACTAGACAACTTGCTTAAAGATCCTAGAAGTCACCGGGCTCAGATCCAGGTATGTTTGTCCCAAATTTGTCAGGAAGCAACTATGGCGGCAGTCTACGGCTCTAAGGAATATCATAAAAGACTAAGGTACAATGACATTGTCATGAATCGCCCAGCCTCCCCTTTTCAACTGCCATTGCAGCCAAAGACAGTGGAATTCTGCAAGCTGCCTATTGTGGGGGCTTTGGTCAAACACAGCCCAAAGTGATGAATGGACCCATATAGCTGTGGGTTCCACCCAGCCACTCCTAGGACTTGCTGAAGATTGTCTCCATTGCTCTGTTCCCAGGAATTTTGACTTAGTTGGTCTAGAACATGGCACCAGGGGATTAGGCATTCAGGTGACTCTAACAAGCAGTGAATGTCAGGCACCCTTCAGGGTCTCGGTTCTCAACCTGTGGGCTGCAACCCCTCTGTGGACTGAAGGAACCTTTCACAGGGATCATCTATCAGATATCTTGAATATCAGATATTTACACTATAATTTGTAACAGTAGCAAAATTACAGCTGTGAAGTAGCAATGGGAATAATTTTATGGCTGAGGGAGAGGGGGTGTGCCGCCAGAACATGAAAATCTGTATTAAACGGTCTTGGCATTAGGAAGATTGAGAACCACTAGTTTGGGAGAAGCTGCTTATTTTTTACTGAAGTGGTCTGAGATAAAGTGTTCCGGCAGCCTCGGATGTCAGGGAAGAGGAAGCACTTGTAGTTCCGTTTGAGAATGAAGAAGAAGCTCATGACCCCACTACTCCCGGGCACCCTGCCTCCAGGATCCTCCAGGACAGACAGAATGGGCTTCCATCAGGCTCACCTCTCAAGTTTCCTGCTGGCATCTGATAGGCTTGCAGCTCCCACCAGCAGGACTCTGCTTTATAGTTCCTGACTTTAATTAACCTGGAGAATCTGTTGCCTGGGACACACAGCACACGCTATCTGGGTGATGTATTAACTAGGATTCCCCAGCCTGAGTCCTTACATCTGAACTGAGGTTAGGTTCCTCACCACCAGCGGATACTCATAAACATCAGTGGCTTAAAAAGTGAAAAAAGTTTGTCTCTCTCCTTGGACAAAATGTCCTTTCCATGCCAGCTTTGAGCCATCAGGGAGAGAGAGTATTGCCATTTGCTGTGGCAGGGAAAAAGGGCCTTGCTTCTATAGAAATGAAATGTGCCTCTTCTGTTCACACTTCAACCACCAAAACAAGCACTAAGGAACTTGGGAAGGACACCCTACCCTGACTAGAAAGGGACTTGAGGTTGCCAGGCAGCATTGATGACTTCCTCTCAACAGAGGCACATGATTGGCTCACAGGGGATGAGGGCCCAGGGTTCCTGTATGACTGAGGCCCATCCCTGATATTGTGGACATTGCCCTATTACAGAGCAAACTGGCTTTCTGAGTGCCTGAGTGCCCTTGGGGTCTTAGGGAGTGTACTGTGACATCTCTGGATGAGGTGTGTTCTAGAGAGCTGAGACACTCATACTATACAGTGATGCCACCAGCTCCCCCCCCCCACCACCCATCCTCACCTCTGTAAGATCCCGCAGCTCCTGATTTCCTTCATGCTACCTCTCTAGCTGACCTACAACCTGCAGCTTACTGTGTTCAAAGACACAGATAAGGGCCATGCACTGCCTGCAGGTGTGCCCTGAGAAGCTACTCCTGCTTTCAGGGCCCTTTGAGCTGCTCTGACTCAGCCTTCCCTTCAAAGGCCCTTTCACTGGAGAGTCTGCAGGAAGCCAGCAAGCCTGGCTTTGAGGACTGCCAGGAAACTACACTGAAAGAGTGCCACGAAGCACTGGCTGCTGCTTCTCACCATCCTCACCAGCCGTGTGGGGTATGACCAGTCTCAGCATAGACACTGCCCCCCCCCCACCCACACACACATGATCTATGCTATACATGCCACACCACAGCACATCACACCACACAATTCAACATCACACTTCACCATACCACAAACTCACACAACCTACCCATCCCACCCCAAGTACACATTCATCACAATATACCACGTGCTCACACAACATTATATCTACCATAGGACATCACACACACACACACACACACACACACACACACACACACACACACACACACAATATACATATATACAGCTCCTCCAGCTCCAGTTTATGTAGGCTGTGCTCTTCCCATCCTGCTCCTGCTCCTGTGACTCATGGGCACCCAAGGAGTACCTTGGTAGTACCCTTGGCAGGGGAATCTCCACCATGCCCAGATGTGACCCAACCCCACCCAACTCACAGACACTATCTAAGCATTTGCCTTGAACATTTCTATTGAACTTTAATCCTGGGCCTGCCTTGCTCATTTCAAAAGAGCTCTGTCTGCGTTGAAATCTGGCTGCTCCCTCGTGTGTAGTAGTACTCCTACCCGGGTACCTTGAAGAAGAGCTGTGAGTATGTGTGTGAACTGGCTTCAAATCCCTCGGGTCCATTTCCTTATTCAGGCCCCAGCTCTGCTGCCTACTACTGTGTGTCTCTAGACTCAGCCCTTCTCTCCACCAGTGTCTTCATTCATGAACCAAGAGAACTGTATGGTGAAGTGGGTGTTTGGGTTCATGGATACAGAGTGCCTGAAACCGCAGTGACACTGAGTGGATTTCTGAATGCAAATGACACGTTAGTCACCAGGGTTGCAAATACCAAGAGCTATACGCCCATAGTCTGTGGTAAAAGGCATGGGCTACAAACTCAGAACTTAGGGTCATCCCCAGCCCCCTCCTCATCTAAGAAGCACCCATAAAGGCCAGGCAGCCTCTAGACAGACTGTCTTCCCTTAGAATTCACAACTGTCACCGCAGTTCCTGCTTACAGATTAGACTGAAACCTAGGAGCCACGAGCAAACTTCCTTGATACTGCCTGTCACACTGGAGCTGTTAAGGAAAGTTCTTTAGCCCCCAACTGCTACTCTGTGTCTGCTAGAAGAGGACCCAACCTCCCAGGCTGGTGGGGGTGAGAAGAAGAGCATTTGGGAGAGGTTGGCCTGAACATGAGACTCCTTCCTTCTCCTGCTCCACAGAGAAATAGTTAAATGGCATCAGGAATGTGTAGTGGGATGGAAGTCCACATCAGCTGGAGGCAGCAATCCAGGGTAGGAGGGTAATAACAGCGTGTGTGTGTGTGTGTGTGTGTGTGTGTGTGTGTGTGTGTGTGTGTGTGTGTGTGTGTGTGTGTGACTTACCTTGACAAGAGGTGATCCTGCCCTCACCCTGATGAACACACATGCCTACTCCCCACCCATCCCCTGACTGGGCCCTACCTACACAGGGCTGAGGAAGGAATTCCGAAGTCTCAAGCTTGAAAAGCAATCTCTCTACCACAGAGCTACAGCCAGTTGGGCAGCTTTCTTTGTGACGACAAGGCCCTCCAGGCCCAACAGGGACCAATTAAGTAAAATACTTCATGGCAAATAGGTGGGCAGCATACAAGGAAGTTCCAGGAAGAAGGGAAGTCGTGTCACCTGACGCCCTCTGGTGGACAGCGTGGCCAGGCTCCTCCCCAGTTCCTCCAGGAGGGGGCTGCAAAGGGCTCTGTGGGAAGCTGACCAAGTTTGCTGCCTCTCCCTGCAACCAACCCTTCTACCCGCTGTGCAGGGAACCAAGGTGAGAAAGATGTCCTTGCCTTTGAGACATTACCACCCTCTTAGACCTCAGAGCTGTCTAGTCTGGGTTATGCTCCTGTCCTGGTATCAGGGTAGTAACTTAAATATGATCAGTACGCCACCCTGGATACCCCACTCACCAAATCCATTACTATGTCCACAGCCTGCTGAGTCACTTCCTATTCAGTCCTTCGGGTTTCATCCCTACATTGACTTACAGCTGTCCTGATCTCACAGCTAAGACTCAGAGTCCATGTGGTTCCCCATATGGGTGATTTGACTCAATGTACTTTAAATACATACATATATCACAAATTCAATTTTTACAACAGAGTTTATACACTGAAAACACATCTTCCCACTCTCTCCCAATCCCAGCACCTGAGTCACCCCAGGGGCGGACCTGCTGTTGGCTTCTCCTTTGTCTCTATACATATTTGACACACATAGCAGTTTGGTTTTACTTTTAAAAAAAAAAAAACTATTGGAAACCTTTCTTTTCTACTCATTAACATTATGGAAGGTTATTCTGCAGCCACAAATGCCTACAGCCACCCATTCTTTTGGAGTCTATTGTATGGACTGACCATGTGAGCTTCCTCTACTGATGTTGGGAGTTGTCTGCCATCATAAACACAGCACTGTACATGCACCCTTCCATATTGCAGAACTGCTGAGTTAAAGGATATGTGACTTGTGGTTTTAACACTTGTTATTAAATATCTCTTTTATCATTGTATCAGCTGACACTCCCGCGAACAAAGAGTGAAGCCCAGGACCTCCTGACTCTGAAGCCAAGGATGTCTCCGTCGCAGTACATGCCTCTTACCAAGTACATGCCCCATCATTAGCCGAACGCCAAGTTTCTTTGCTGCTGCCCACAACTGTGCTTCTTGAGTATCATTTACTGAAGGCCAGGTGTGATGCAGGAGGATGCCTTCATGACCCTAGGGCTAGGGTGTGTGTCTAGACTGTGAGCAAACACTCCTGGAGGCTGGCCCTGAAGGAGGGTGTGCATCTCAATCTTCCCAGGCCTCTAAAGAAGGCGGAGAGGAGTCTTTGCCATCCAGACCATCAGCATCATGTCTTCCTTGGGCCACCCATCTAGAGGTAATGTACACTCAGGCCCCTGCTGAGGAAGAAGTCCCATTACAGGACAATGTTGCTAGTGGTCTGATGAGCCACCTTCTTGGCTACTTACAGCTTTGGAACAGATCATAGGAGAAGATGCTGACTTCCGGCTGCTCCTCCCTGAAGCCTCCTCCATACAGCTCACTCCTCACAGGCGACAGAATGTAGCCCAGGAATACTTCACTGACTGAATATGAGGCCTCACCAGGTGCAGGAAAAACAAAGAGCCAGCAGAGCCCATGAGTCTCTTTCCCCACCAGCCTTGAATTCTGCATGTCAGAGAACCCCAGTTAACTCTAGCCAGCATCTGGGGGAGATAGGGAATCAGATGCCAAAATGGAGTCTTGCAGGTAGCTCAGTGAGCACAGGAAGGTGGGAAGCTGGTGGCCAGCACTTATGTGTCCACTTGGCATCTAGCCACAGGTGGGTACATCATCCCTTCTTAGTTCAGGGGAAGACCTCAGCAAGCCCCCTCTTATCTTCATAACACAGGTGGAGAAATTACATAATGCTTGAGACAATCACCTTAAACTTGAACAGGATTGTGGTAGTCTATACCTCTAAACCCAACACTTGGGAGCTTGAAGCAGGAGATTCAATCTCCCACACTGTAAAACAAACAAAAATCCACTTCTGTATCGGTTAGTTGTCTCTACTGATGTGTCTATGAATGAAGTAATAGAATATTTGAGATTCAGCTCAAAATACTATCGGTATGAGCTGTCCTGCCTACTTTCATGTCAGCTTGACAGAAGCTGATGACACCTGAGAAGCCTCAATTAAGAAATGATTGCATAAGATTGGGCTGTATGCAAGCCTGTAGAGCATGTTCTTAATTAGCAATCGATAGGGGAGGGCCCAGCCCATGGTGAATGGTGCCATCCCTGCCCTGGTGGTCCTGGGTTCTATAGGAAAGCAGGCTGAGCAAGTCAATAATCAGCTCCCCCCCTTCCCCCCCCCCCCCCCCCCGTTCCTGCCCTTCCTGTGTTCCTGTCCTGACTCCTTCAGTGATGAACAGTGATACGGAAGTGTGAGCCAAATAAACCCTTTCCTCCCCAACTTGATTATTGGTCACAGCATTTTGTCACAGCAGTAGGAACCCTAACTAGGACATGAGTGGAGGTAGAGAGGAAAGAAATCTGGCTGTATCTTGAACTATTAAAACGGGCCTGTACACAGGGTCCATCACAGCATTCTGTTTACTGTCTTACATGCATATGAGTTTTTGCAATAATAGGGGGCAGGGAAGATAAAGAGAGAAGCCTGCTGAGAAACTCAACTTCTCAAGTGTCCCACTAGGTGTGCAGAATGAGGATCAAAGTGGGGGCCCAGGAACCTGCTTTCATCAACCTCTGATGAGCAGGGAACCTCAGCTGCAGGATCCCAGGCTGACAGAGCAAAGGCTGGGCCCAAAGTCCCCCCTGGAGCAGCCTAGGGAAGGAATCACTGTCCCTGTCAGTGCTATAGTCTGGCTGGGCCGGGGTGGGGTGTGATTTACATCAGAGGAGGTCTGTTCGTTCTTGTCCTACATCATTGTTGGGATCATAATAAAAAGAGTGGCAGGCTCAACACACTATGCCAGTTCAATCTTTATTAAAATCTTTTTTTCACACCGTGTTCTCAATTTGTTTCTTTGTTCCTGATATCTGGAGTCATACAATTTCTGATATTTGTCTCTGAGATTGAACAGGTTTGGCGGGTGGGCCACGGGGAAGGAAGGGTACTATTCATTTCCTAAGAAATCTATTTCAACCAGCAAGAACTCCCCACCCCCAAGGACTGCTGAGGCTCTGCCTCAGAGGCTCTTCAGTTTGGATGGATTGAGTGAGGTCTTCCCCAGATATTGGAAGATGCTGTGGTTGATATAGAACTGTGAGAAAGTCCATAAACATCCCTAATACTAAAACTAGCCTGGTTCAACAGGATACTAGTGGAGAGCTATTACCTCTAGCCCGGCTTCACCTTTATTCCTGGACCTGTACTTGACAAACTGGCCAGGGCTTCATGTTCCACAAAGCCCTCAACCTTTCAAACCATACACATGCCTTCCTATCTCATTCATCTCACTCATTCAGAGTGGTCTGGGAATTGCCAGATTTATATTTTAAACTTGTTTCTGTTTTTTATTTGTTTTTATTGGTTTTGTTAAGATTGGATCTCACAGCCCAAGCTGATCTGAAACTAGTAATTCTCCTACCTCATTCTTACAGGTGTGCAGTCTCTCTCTCTCTCTCTCTCTCTCTCTCTCTCTCTCTCTCTCTCTCTCTCTCTCTCTCTCTCTCTCTCACACACACACACACACACACACACACACACACACACACACACACACACTTACTTTTCTTGAAGCTGAACACTGTGCACATGCCTGTATCCCAAGAGGTGGACTCAGTAGATTAAGAGTTCACAGTCTGGAAGACGTTGTTTCCTTGGTGGCTTTCATCCCCTCTGGCTCTTACAGCCTTTCCTCTTTCACATAGTTCCCTGAGCCTGAGGAAAAATGGTTTGATTAAGACATCACATTTAGGACTTAGTGTTCCAAAGTTTCTCACTCTCTGCACACTGTTCAATTGTGGGTCTCTGAATTGGTTCCCATCTACTACAGGAGGAAGTTTCTTTAATGATAACGGAATGAAACATTGATCTATGGGAATAGCAGAATATCATTAAGAGTCACTTAATTGCTATGTTCCCTTAGCAGAACAGTCATATTTGGTTTTCTCCTAGGTCCATGGTGTATCCTGTTCGTGGCCACCTGAGCAGTGTCAGGCATGGCTTCCATCTCATGAGGTGGGCCTTAAATCTAATCAGACAGTAGATGGTTACTCCCACAATGTTCCTGCCACTATTACACACATGTATCCTGCAGGCAGGTCACCACTGTAAATTAGAAAGTTTGTAGCTGTTTGGTGTTTACCTTTCTCCTCTGGTAGCATGCAAAGTACCTTCCAGTGCCATGAACACTAGTCAGTATGGGAAAAGGTGCTAGTTAGGGACCAGATCAATTTCTGTGTTCAATGAGGCATGTGTTGTATTCAACAACATGACCTTATCATCTATTTGTTGGGAAAACCAACAGCTTTGGCAACAGTCTGAGCTGTTTTGGGGTTTCCATGGAGCCCCTTTGGCCAACAACTCAATTAGCTGTAACCCATTCCTAGCACTAGAGGTGACAAGGGATGTCTAGCTGGGTTGCCTTTCCATTATTTGATGTATGTATGTTTCTTGCCCTTTTTCTTTGTTTATTATTGATGGTATTACGGTTTTTTATTTTCCTGTTTGTTTTCTACCAAGAGAGAAAGAAGAAATGGAGTAGGATGTGTGAGGAGGTGCGGAGGACCAGTAGGAGATGGAGGAGGGGAAGCCAGGATTAGACTATATTGTATGAATCCTGCCGGGTGATTGTGATGCACACTTTAATCCCAGCACTCAGGAGGCAGAGGTAGGCCTATCTCCGTGAGTTCAAGGTCAGCCTGGTCTGCAGAGTGAATTCTAGGACAACCAGAGCTACACAGAGAAACCCTGTCTTAAAAAAATAATAAACAAACAAACAAAAATATAAAGAATATATTGTATGAATCTGAAGGCTTAGAGAGAGGTTAGGCATAAAGGAAGGGACTGGAAGGGATGTATGGATCTCCCTGAAAGGGGCAATAGAATAGATTTTATGGGGGAACTGAGACGGGGGGGGCTAGGAACAGGGGGATCATGTGGGGAGGAGATAAGGGAGGGAATTTGGGAGAGACAGAATTAAGGGGCTTTTGGGAAGTGCCATGGAAGCCAAGTGCAGTGGAAACTTCCTAAAATACATGAAGGTGATCCTAATGAAATCTCCTAATAACGAGGAAGATGAAGTCCCAACTGGCCATCCCTTTTCACCAAATGAAATTTTCAGTACTAGGTCACATCCAATTGAGTTGTTGGCCAAAGAAGTCCCATGGAAATCCCTGAACAACCTAGGCTGTTGCCATGACAATAGGTTCTTCTTCACAAACTGACATAAAGCCCCACTGCTGAAGATAACACCCACACAGCTCACTGAACGTAGAGAAGTAGAGTTGATGCCTGCATAGAACCTTCACCCAGGGCCTAGTGTCTTTGGTTTGAGGTGGTACTCTGCAGGCTATGAAAAGAGACATGTAAACACCAGCCCAACCACAAATGCTTTGATCTAAACTCTGCCCTGCCTGCTAAATATGCTATGAAAAGGGTGGTCCAAAACTTTTGGGAACAATCAATGTCTGATGTGACTTAAGACCCACGCTACAAGATGGAACCCATACCTGACAGAACTTGGGTGACTAAGAACTGGAGACTAAATAGCCCAGAGACCTAGGGTAAAACCAAGTACTACTGGTCTTAAAAAAAAAAAAAAATAAAAAGTAAGAATAAAATGACTCCTAATGCCATCCTGATATAGATCAGTGCCTTATCCAGTCATCACCAGAGAGGCTTCCTTCTGCAGCAGACAGGAACAAGTAGAGAAACCCAAAGCCAGACGTTATGCAGAGAGAGAGAGAGAGAGAGAGAGAGAGAGAGAGAGAGAGAGAGAGAGAGAGACCTTGGACCACAGAGCTCGAAATGGAGCATCTTCATCAAATCCCTCCTCGCAGAGCTCAGTGCCACAGAAAAGATGGTGGAAAGAGTGTGGGGCCAGAGGTGACAGAGGACACCAGGAGAACAAGACCCTCTAAATCAATTGAGCAAAGCTCATCTGAACTCACAGAGACTGGAGCGGCAAGCCCGGAGCCTCTGTGGGTCTGTACAAGGTCCTCTGCACATATATCACAGTTTTCAGCTTAGTATGCTTATGGGACGCCTGAGTGTGTGAACAAGTGGGTCTCTGATTCTTGTGCCTTCTCTTGGGCTCTTTTCTTGCAGTGGTTTGCCTTCAATGGTGGTGGTTTTGTTTGATTTTATTATATTTTATTTTGTTAAAAGATAATATCTTGCATAAAATATTATTTTCAATTAAAAAAAAAAGAATTCAAGGTCACCCTCAGCTATACAACAAGTTCAAGGCCAACCTGGGATGCCAGAGAGCCTATGTCCAAAAGAAAAAGGAAAGAAACATTTAAATTATAAAAGTACTGATTTTAACATGTGGGGAAGAATAGAAAAGTGGGCAGGAAGACTACGTAACCGGAGCTGTCCACTGTAACTAGTTGGAGATCTCTAAAACATTGAAGTACATGCCTGCCCTCCACCTACATTCCATCCCAGGTCTCCACTGTCCAAGGGGAATGAATTCATACATCCACAGAAAGAGCTGTGCGTGAATGTCCACATCATATGAGCTCCTTTTATAAACCCCCAAACAGAGTGAAAACAAGACACGGGTAAATTCACGGTCAGAATGGCAAGCAGTGGTGTGCCTCTACAATGGAGGAGCATCCACTGGTGGAGAGAGAGCAAGATGAGATATGCGTCAGGGTGAAGACACCATCTCAAAATGGTTAAAGTAAGCAAAAGACATTGACAAAGAAAGAACACAGCTGTGTGTCTCATTTCTGTGTGATTTCAGAATGTGTGTGCTCAACCGATAACAATAAGCAGGATTCGTATGGAAGTCTGAGGGAAAAAAAAGATGAAGAAGTGTTTAGGATGATGAAGGATGTGCTCCCTGTCTCGAATGTGGTAGTTTCAGTCTTTATGGAAGTCAACATTCCCCAACTGGGCATCTTAAATGTGTGACGTGTACATCAATTGTAACTTAACGAACCGATGGGGGTGGGGACTAAAGGAAGAAAACTAGGTTTAACAAGGATAGTCAAGAAAATAGAAGGGCTTTTGTAGGGGTCTTTGAAGACCCCCACGGTTCCAAATGTCCCTCCCTCTGTCCCACCTCCCTGCAGTCTGAACTCAGTTCATTCACTGTCTCCTCCATTCCTGTCTTGCCTGTGAGCCCCTCCCTCAAGCCAGGCTGGCCCAAAGCTCCAGATACTCATGGGTTGTGTGAGGAGAGTGAAGGTAGGTGGGGTCGGAAGGTTGTCAGTACCACGTAACTAAGCCCTGCAGGAGATAAGGTTGGCAAAGTCAGTCAAACCCAACACTCCTTTCCCATCTCCTGCCTCTGACTTGGAGGCTGAGGAAATGTGGCTTGGGCTAGTGAGATATATGTGGAGGAAAGCTGGGAATGACTAGGAAACCCAAGGGTTTCCTGTATTAGAAAGGACAATCTGAGCTGTATGTTCTTCATTCATTCATCCTGTCTAGAGCTGTGAGCGGGGGAGACAAGAGACAGACATCAAGGGAGCAGTCAGACTTACTACCCCATGGGTGAGATAATCTCTCTGTGGCAACCACTTCGCTCAGCTTTCTGATTACTCATAATTGAATGCATTCCTGACCTCAGAGCCCACCCCCACAGAAACACACTTCCTCCAACAAGGCTGCAACCGCTCTAACAAGACCACACCACCTAATAGTGCCACTCCCCACAGGCCAAGTATTCAAACACATAAGTCTGTGCAGGCCGTTCCTATTCAAACCACCATAGTGGGTTCTAGCATAAGAGCATTTACAATAAATCTAATGGTGGGCTTTTATCAATCTTTCTTTCTTTCTGGCGTTGTTTGTTAGTTTGCTTTTTGGTTTTTCTGAGACAAGATTTCTCTGTGTAACAGCCCTGGCTATCTTTGAACTCAGAGATCTGACTGCCTCTGCCTCTCAAATGCTAGGATGTGCTGCCACTGCCTGGCAATTACCAGTCTTTCTCAGGGTGTCCAGAAGCTAGCTTTCCTGTGCTCCACAGCTACATCTGACTCTCCTGACTTTGTAATCACTGCCCTACTAATTTTCATTTGGCTTGCAAGTAAGGAAAGAGAGGTTCAGAGAGGTTTAGGAACCAGCCCTGGTCACACAGCAATCAAGCAAGAGCATGGAAGTAGAAATCAGTGCTTGGTCTTTCCACTCCTGGAGTTCCACACAAGAGGGAGTTGGTTGGTGGAGAAGTTCATAAATTTCTCCAGGTCTACTTTCCCACTTTGGCCTATTTTATAAACCACAGGCTGTGCTATTCTTCCAAGATCAGCTTCTTCTGGAAGAACAGTAATGTCTTCTATGCTCAATGCATGTTCCTGGCAAGGCAGGGAAGAAAGGTGGGGGGGGGGGCAGTACTAACCACCTGAGGCTGCTTCTGTCTGGGAACTCTGAAATTCATGGCTGCTGTCAGCATCATTGTCACCGTAGTGATCAATAAACATCTAACTGCTTTGCTAGTGGAGTGAAGAATCCTCACACCATTCTGGATAGGGATGCTATTACTATCCATATGGCCTGCAGAGCTTAGATGACCTGCCTCAGCCCATGCAGCAAAGACAGCAGCTTTACACACAGGCCTTGAGACAGAAAACAGAGCCTCGAAGCTGCTAAGATGGAATGGAAAATAAGCTCCCAAGGTGGTTCCTACTGCGGTCTGACACTCTCCCTACCACAGCCAGCCGATCAGTGAGCTCACAGTGCTCCCATGGGGTCCAAGGTTCCACACCCAGCATCACTACCTTACTGCTACAGCCTATGATAAAGGACACCTTCCCATGATGCTGAGTGCTTGCTCAATACTGACAAACTTAAATTCAATAAACCAGTGGGAAATATCTTATGAATACCACTCAGATTATGAAAAAGCACTATGAAAAACAGAAAAGCCATTTCACAATGATTAATAAGGCCTGAGGTAAATCCTACCAAAATGCTCCCATACTCTCAGCCTCTAATATCTAGAGATTCATGCAACATTCAGGAGTATTAATGCCTTAGCAGAACGTAGGACTTGTCCATATTATAGCTGAGTCCCCCTTCCCAAAGAAACTCTTCACCCCCAAGGCATTGTGGTACCCTGTAAACCTTTTTAATCCATTTAATTCAGTTGCCTTTGGCCAAGGTACTTCAGAGTAGAAGACCAAGGTATGGATTCCTCAGTCTCTGGCTTCTCATAACGATAAACAGTCAGGTTGAATTCTCTTACAGGCTGCCTCTTTGAGTTACGTGTTCCTCAATATGATTCTAAGAACTGGAAAATGCATATAGAAGCTTCGAGCCCCTTCACAGTCCAGGAAAGCTCTGTCAACTCTCTAGACTTCTCTGAAAACACTGACCAGAAGGGGCTCATGAAGGGACTCCTCTAGCCAAGCCTTTGTGAGGACTACCCCTCCCTCCCTGGCTACGGAGAAGTTAGGAACCCTCAGATTTCAGCATCTCAGTCATTGAAACCGGATAAACACACCCTCCTCATCTTCCTGTAACCAGGTCAGTCCCAGGATCTTTCCGTTGTAATAAGTGACACGAACGCCACTTTTTAATCTGCTCCTCAAAGAAGCACAGACCATCAACTGGCCTTCAGAGTCCAGCCAGGCAGCAATGGCTGCTTCTCCCCAAACAACAAGAACCTGAAGGTCTAACTCAGCGCATATTCTTGCCCACAATGCTCACACCAAAATCTGACTCCCTGTTCAGTGATGTCCCGTACCCTCTCCGCTGACCTCCGTAGCTAAAAAAATGCTAGACACTGAGTAGTGTTTAAACTTCTAAGCCTCCTACTCAGCACATTGTGCCCCATCCTCAGAACCAAGGTATCACCACTGAACAGAGTAGACCCACCAAAATCCAGGGAGAGCTGTAGCTATCTGAGGGAAAAAAACAAAGTGTAGAACAACAGACAACCCACCCCTGAGCTAACCAAGTCCGTGACCGCAGACCAACCACCAAGCCTGCTGAGTTCTGCTTTTCCATCCAGATACATGTGAACCTTGGACTAAAAGCCCCATTCATGGATGATTGAAAACAGATACTTAGGAAGATGGATCTTAGGCTCTGAAGACTAATAGTGACCACTCTAACAGCCCTCTGCCGCCTGACAGCACACTCCAATTTCATCTTCTAAGTGCTAACTAATAGCATTTCAAATCCTCTGTGTGGGAACCAGGGAGCTCAAAATAGCCCCGCCAGCCAATTACCCACAAGGAGAATGCTCAACCTCACATAATCCAGGATATTAACAATGAAATGCCCATTTCACCTTTCAAGATGACAAATATAGTTTTGTTTATAACTAAAGGAAACCACATGCAGCTGGTTAGTAATACACACAAGCCAGAAGTGACTGTGCATGTCTCCAGCCCTGATGCTCTGCAGACTGAGATGGGATGATGGCTGAGTGCAGGTGTTGGAGGCTGCCCTGGGGAGACAAACAAACAACACAAAACAAAAGGAATGAACACAGCCATATCCACACCAAACAAAGGTTTGCTGGTGTGGGAATACTTTGTAACAAAATAAAAACATTCGGAGATATCAGAGGGATCTGCCCACAGTCAGTCTAGGAGGATCAGACAGTAACTCACACCTTCAATCCCAGCACAGGGAATATCCCGGGAGTGGTGACCTATGCCTTTAATCCAATCTGAGTTCAGGTCATCTTAGTTTACAGAAGGAGTTCCAGGATCCCTAGAAGGCAGTGGTGGTGCCACGCCTTAACTGAGCGAAGAGAGTATTTAGGGCGGGCATAGAAAGACAGAGCAGGCAGAAGAAGCCATGGCACACACTGTTAGTCCCAGCACTTGGGAAGCAAAGGCAAGAGAATCTCTGTGACTTCAAAGCCAGCCTGGTCTTCAAAGCAAGTTCCAGGACAGCCAGGACTGTTACACAGAAATCTCTATCTGAAAAGAAAAAAAAAAAAAAAAAAGACAGGATGGGGTGGATCTGTCCTCTGATATCTCCGAATGTTTTTATTATATTACAAAATATCCCCACATACCACATGTTGGTTGGTTGATTGGTTTTTAAGTTCTGGTGTTTGGGAGATAGCTCAGTAGGAAAAAGAGGTTCTGTGTAAGTGTGAAGCCTGGAGGAGTCTTCAGAACCCACATAAATGTCAGGTGTGCATGGTGGGCCATGGGTAATCCTAGTTCTTTATGGCAGCAACAGGATCACTAGAGTAAGACAGCCAGCTAGACTAGCCAATTGGCATGCCCCAGGCTCAAGTGTCTATGTCTGTGTACGGTGGAAATCGACCAGTTTCCACATATATGTCCATCCACATACACACATGGAAGCATGCATGCATGTGCACCCAACATACACTTAAAAGAAAGTTCTAGGGTAAGCAAAATGGTTCAATAGATGAAGTTGCTTGCTGGCAAGCTTGACCACCTGTATTGGAACTCCTGGTCCCACATAACAAAAGGAGAAACCAATCCCTAAAAACTGTCTTCTAACCTCCAAATGCATGCGATGGTGCACACAGAATATAAATAAATAAATAAATAAATAAATAAATAAATAAATAAATAAGTAAGTAAGTAAGTAAGTAAGTAAGTAAGTAAGTAAGTAAATAAATAAATAAATAAATAAATAAATAAATAAATAAATAAAATTGAGATTTTAAGTGCTGAGCTTCAATATAAAGAAGAAAATGCATGGATGTTCATCTCAGCTGTGCTTATAATGACAGAAAAAAATAGATACCTGTAGTAGGAAATTTCTGGCCCTGACTTTTGGGCCTAACCTCAAGGTTTAGGCCCACAGACCCACAGACTCACAGACTCACAGACCCACAGATGCTTATAATAGTTTTAGGATGATCGGCCTAAGGCCCAGGCATACAACTTGCTAGCTCTCTACCCTTCATCTAACCCATGTGTCTTATCTTGTTCAGCCGTGAGGCTCGGTACCTTTTCTTATAGCAGCATAGTTGTCCTCTGCTTCTTCCGGCTTTTCTCTGGCATTCTGCTCTGGCATTCTGCTCTGGCATTCTGCTCTGGCATTCCGCTCTGTGCTTCCTGTAGCCCCGCCCATACTTCCTGCCTGCCTTTGGCCAATCAGCGCTTTTTATTAAACCAGTGGGTGGAACAATTATTTACAATGAAATAACACAATCTCCCACAGATACCTTGAGTGTCATACAACAGAGATTAACTTAAAAAACTAGCACTTTCCATATCATGAATGACAAGCAACCAAAATGATGTTGTAGTGTTATTTAATAATATGGAAATGTTGCTTATAATACAGTATTAAATGAAAGCACCAAGTTAATCCCACTTTTCAAAAAATATGTGTATGTGTATATAAGTGTGTGTAAGAAAGAATTTTCACATTTGAAATAGATGTTTCAGAAAGCAATAACTATCAATCAGTTAATGGTGGGTATAGAAGTGTGTAGTCTGTGTGTGTGTGTGTGTGTGTGTGTGTATGTGTGTGTGTGTGAGTGTGATATAATCTCATGTAATCTAGGCCTCAGACTTACTCTGTAGCTGAAGCTGACTTTGAATTCCTGATTCTTTTGCTTCTGCCTCCTACCTGCTGGTACTCCAGGTGTGTACCACCACACCTGGCTTTATTTCATGTAGACTCTTTATTTTCAGCCTTTCTCACTTTGACTGTGTGATCATGTCTGATCAGAATCTTACACTTGTATTTTGTAATGTCCTTCACAGTTAGGCCTGCATACCTGGGGCTTTCACCAGCCTTCATTTCACAGGGAATGAAGGAGAGTTGGAGTTTTAGACATAGCCAGAGTATTTTAAATTGATACAAATTAAAACAAGCCCAAATGGGATGGGAATGTCCCAAGAATACATGGCTATAGCCTGAGAACTTCTATGGTCCCCAAATAATCATAATACCCTGACCTTTATTTGTCAGAGGACCCTGCCAAGGTGGCCATGTTTACTGACTGTCCCTCTTGAAAGAGCAGTAATCGGCTATTTCTACACCAGCCAACGCAATGCATCTGGAACTAATAATCTCAGAAGCAGGCAAGTACAGAGGCCTGAAATGTATGTGGTTAGCAACACTGCCAGACCTTCAGTCGCTCTTTGAAAGTCTTTTCAACAGGATCATGGGTTGTAGCACCAATCCAAGAAGAAAGCGTGCATTCAACTGAGCAAGTGATGATGTTTTGACACAGTCAAAATTCCTTGCATGGCAATAGTAATGGACATAAGTGGGACCCTACAGCTCTTCCTCAAGGAGTGAGGCTCTTGTCAAAAACAGCCATGTGAAAAGTGGCCACTAAGGACCCAAGTGGCAGGTCATATGTACGCAAACCAAACCCTAACTCATAGCCATGCAAAATGTGCAAAGTTATACAAAATGGTATGTCTTGATGGTGTATAAACTGAATTTCAGTATTTAAACTGAATGAGTTAAGACAAAAGGCATCATTGAAATTTTATCTCTGCTGGCCCTGTGTTTCATGTCTCATGTGTCTGTCCGTGTCCCGTCTTCCCCCCCCCCCCCATGAGAACAGTGCTTGGGCATGGAAGGGATCGCTCAGACCACTGGCCAGCATGTATGGTCCCACAGGTCAGCTCAGTTCCAGCAGAGCACACTGTTCCATAAGGAGATGAGCCCAGGCAGGTATCAGATCCACAAGTTGCACAGCTTGTCTTTGACAAGAGAAAGGTTGTCTTCGTTCACACAAGTGCCACAGTCTAGAATTCTCCTCCAACTTCTATATAGTAACCATTAGGACTTATGGGCCAGATTACTGTGAACTACCAGCTGATTGAGCTCAGATCTGACCACATCTGGGCAGGAAAAATACACCCACTGTGCTACAGGAGTGTTCCTATAAGGGCCATAGTATGGCACTCAACTTGCTGGAGTGAGCTTTGAAAAATAATCCTCAGTATTACTGTTTAAAGGTGATGTAGCATAGCTGGTAAAATCCTTGCCTGGTGTGCACAATCTGAATAAAACTGGTGGTTTACAGCTGGAATCCCAACAGAGGTCGGTGTTGGCTTCACAGAGTTGCAGGTCAACCTGAGGAACATGAGGCTCTCTCAAATAGGAAAATGAGGAACTAGGGAAATGGCTCAGTCAGTAAATGTACTTAATTTGGAAACATACAGACACCAAGATCCCCAGCACCCAGAGAAAAAGCAAGTAGCAGCAGTGTGTGTCTATGTCCCAGGAAGGAGAGAGAGAGGATTCTCAAGGCTCTGGCCAGACAAGCTGACTCCAGCTTCAGGGAGAGAGCCTATCTAGAAAAATAAGGTGAAAGGTGATTAAGGAAGAAGACATCTGACATTGACCACACACACACAAACACACATATACATACACACACAAACACACACACAACCACACACATACACACACAAAACCACACACACACAAACACAAACACACACATACACACACAAAACCACAAACACACATATACACACACACACAAACACATACACACATACAAACACATATACACATACACAAACACAAACACACATACAAACACACATATACACACACATGAACACACACAACCACACACATACAAACACAAACATACAACTATACATGGACTCACAAACAAACAATATATACACATATAAAGCTTAAAAGAGGCAGGTTATCCAGGAGCCCAGGCTATCCCAAAAGCCCAGGTTAGATATATTAACTTTTTTCTCCCAAGGAACTGAGCTAGAAAGACCCATGGACCCCAAATGTCCTGAGGCCCTGACTACACACCTGTGACGTGTAACTTCAGGGGCCACTGAAGAGCCACACTGAGAAAATGACACACTAAATCCCAGCCTTTGTGGGTGAAGGGGCCAGACAGCCATTGTTCTAGCCTCTGAACTCTGTGCCCACAAGGCGAGTCCTTACATGGACACAGTGGGCCTGGCCAGTGAGAATGGGGACAGAAACACTCTCAGATTCAGATCCAGCTCAGCTCTTCAAGGGTCCAGGGCCCATGAAGATAGAAAAAATCCCGGGGGAAAAAGTGCCTAGAATGTCCTCATTCCCCGGTGCTGCATTTACTCCAGTAGACTCTCAGGCTCAGAAGAGCCAGCAGTCACTCAGTGAACACATCTTTGTCAGGTGAGGGACCGGAAGTTAGACCAGACCCCAGCCCTGCCAGGTCAGAGGCAGGATGGCTGTTTCTCATCGTCTCCCGTTTCTCCTAAAGATAGAATGGAGATGCCCCATATGTACCACATACAGACCCGTGCACATGCACGCACACACATCTAGGCAAAGAAGCTCCATCACTTGCTTATAAGCAAATTATCCCATTTCCTGACCTTAAAAAAGAACAGTGGGTTTCCTTAGAAGATTTCAAACCTTATTAGCCACAGTGGGGAATGATGCTTTAATGGGGCTATGATGGCTTCAGCCTCGGGTGTCTGTGTACGCTGCTGTATTACTTAGCAACACCGCGGCCGCTTAGGTTTAATTTCCTAGCTTGCCTGATAAGGAGGCTGCAAATGTAATTTGTGAGGCTGCAAGCTGCGTAAACTTGCAGGGCTATTAGATGAGTCACTGGGTGAGCCAGGCTACTGTGCCCAGCTCTGCCGAGGAAGAGAGATGAGCTCTGATCTGCCGGGGCTGATACCGCTGAGGCAGACACAATTTTCCAGGTGTCTAGGAGCCTGCTTCCCTCCCTCCTGCGTGCTTTCTGGGTTGGTGCGATCATTCATTAAGGGAAGCTTCGCTCACCTCTCAAGCCCTGTTACAGTGATCCTCTAGTTCTCCAGACTCTGCCTGAATGGCAAAGGTTGGTGAGACAAAACAGCAAAGGTAGTAGCCACAATAAGAATGATAAAGTGGCTGTAATAGCGGCATAGCAATATTTTAAGCACCTGGTAAACACTAATACCATGCTCTACGGAAATGATCTCAGTTATCTTCCAGAAATTCCCAGAAAGTAGGCATCACTATAACTCTGATTTTCCACCAAGGAAAACAGGGTTCAGAGGGTGAAAACCAGCTCTAAGACAACAGAGAGAAGGAACATGACTACCCTCTGAACAAAGCATGGCCTGCCAAAGAACCCAACTGTCGTTCAGCACCTACCAGCACAACCATGTTTTTCACTATTCTCCAAAGAGCAGGAAACGTAAGTTTTTATGCAAAATTATGTGAGCTGGCTAATTCTGTTCTTTAATAATACCTTAGGAGCCAAAGCCAACATGTCTGCTGGTCAGATTCAGCCCCCCACCCCCCAACTGAGGGGTGGCTACCTGTGTACATTTTTTCTCATAAGAACACGCAAGCATGCTCATCAAAAGACTCACTCCAATTTAGATGTCTCTTTCCAGGTGTCCCAGGCCTTGAACATTCCTCCTTCAGTGTAGCATCAGCCTCCCAAATGCTTCAGCCAAAGATTCTTTTTCTTTTTTTCTTTTTGAGACAGGATTTCTCTGTGTAAACAGTTCTGGCTGTCCTGGAACTCACTTTGTAGACCAGGCTGACCTCAAACTCACTTAGATCTGCCCGCCTCTGCCTCCCAAGTGCTAGGATTGAAGATGTGTGTTACCACTGGCCAGCTTCAGCCAAGATTCTCAATGACACCTTTATCTCCGCTCACACCTCACACTCAGCTCTCACCAGATCCTGTATGCTCTGCCTTTACCACATAGTCACTATTGGTCTATCCCTCACATCTACAGTGTGACTAACTCTGGTTCAAGCCACCATCATCTCGGTTCCCACCTTCTCCCCAGAACAACCCAAGTATCCCTGTTGAACCTGTCTGGTCCAGACAGATTCTCTGCTCAGTGTGATTTAGTGGTTACTCCTGCTGAGTGAAAGCCAGCATGCTAAACAGCCACAAGGCCCCTGGTAACCCCACCCCACCTACAGAGATTCATCTTTCCTGCACCCCAGAATGTTATTTCTCTTGACTGTTGTCATCTACCCAATGAGCATCAGCCTCAGGCCCTAGACCCTCAGCACGCTCCTGGAAACTTTTATCTATGTATCCTACTGGCTCTCATCAGCTCCCTGTCTGTTAAGGCCTCACTAAGATAGAAGTAATTTCCCAGACAATGTAAGTAAGTGGCAGTCTCCCACCTTATCCACCTGGGTTCTCACCACCTGCCTTCTCTGCTGGCTCATATTATCTACCTTCCAAGTAGAGCCCAAAAGTAGGGAGTTTGATTTCTTCACTCTTTCCCTGGCATCTGAAAGCAGGCTTAGTGCCTACACATTGTTCATTAGATATTTGTTAATAAATGAGAGAGTGAATGTTCCCATAGGCTGCACTGTTAATAGTGAGTACAGCATCCACACTGGCCTCATCTTGGCCTCTTCACTCATGCGTACCTGAGACATGGGAGGCCTACTCTCTGGCTGTTACCACCACCACCTCCACCATAGCCACTACTTAAAATAAGCTCAGTGTGTTGTCTAAT
This sequence comes from Phyllotis vaccarum, assembly GCA_033318265.1. Taxonomy (NCBI): domain Eukaryota; kingdom Metazoa; phylum Chordata; class Mammalia; order Rodentia; family Cricetidae; genus Phyllotis; species Phyllotis vaccarum. Next base: position 72,949,905 of record JARWLC010000005.1, on the reverse strand, counting down.
TGATCACTGACTGAAAAAGGACAAGGAACGTCTGAGTCACCCAGTAACGTGTGATCTGTGTGTGCCTTGACCTGGATGAACTGAGAAACAGCTCAGTCATGAGGCTGATTAATTTTATAATTAGTCTTGATGAGACCTGGAGGTTTTGTTTGAGCATAGAACATTCTAATCCTTGATTATGAAACTAGATAAAGGTGCATTGCTCATTTGTCTATAGAATTTGCATGGGTAGCTGTTGGCCTTATCTTTGTACTATTACTTCTTTGAACACTTGTGTACTGTGGTGGTTTGCATGGAAATGAACCCCATAGAATCAAGTCTTTAAATACGTGGTTCCCAGCTGGTGAAACTGTTTGGGAATGATTAGGAGGTGTGGACCTGTTGGAGAAGGTGTATCATTGGAAGATGACCTTGAGGATTCAAGAGTATCACTATTCCCAGTGTGCTCAACTGCTCCTCTGCTCACCACACCTTTGCTCCGCCATCAGGGACTCCGACCCTCTATAATCATCAGCCCAATTAAAGTCTTTTATAATTTGCCTAGGTCATGGTGTTTTATACAATAGAAAGGTAACTGGTGCATGTATCCTAGGAAGACAGATGCAGTTCAACCCTTAATGGACAGATGGACACATTAGCAGAATAGATGATGGGGAAGAGAAAAATGCTGAACCTTTTCTCATCGAAGCTTTACTGAATCTGAGAAATGTCCATGTCTAAGAAGACATAAGGTTCCCAAAACAGATGAACACACACACACACACACACACACACACACACAATGGAGACTTCCCTAGACAAACAAAACTAAAGGAATTCATCACCACTAGAGTTGCCTTAAAGTCCAGAGTCTAAAAGGAATTCTTCAAGTTGAAATGAAAGGATATTGCTAACACAGGTGCATGGAAAAGTACTAAGCACATTAATACAGGAAAATATGTAGACGCATATAAAACATGATATCACAGTAATGGGAGCGAGGACATCACAGTTTGTTTCATCAACATTAAAATTCAAAAATATGAAAAATAGATATAGCCAAATATGTTAAAAGATGCATAGTATAAATAGATGTAAATCATTAAATCAGTAAAATATATCATTTTGCAGGTGGTTGTAACTACATTGTCACCAGCTGACAGCATACTATTGCAACATAATATATTTTATGTGTGTCAGAAAATACCTATAGAAGTTATACAAATGAGAAAAGAAGAGAAGCGTATTGTTTTAGCTCTCCATAAAGATATCTCTTCAAGTCATAACACTACATCCTTGGTCCCTAAAGTCTCATTTGCATCTCATAATGTGAAATGCATTTAGTCTGTCTGGAAGAGCTCTCGTAGTCTTTAAACAGCCCAACACTGTTCAAAATAGCTAAGACAGTAAGATTTCCTCATTACTATGACAAAACCAGGGAATAAAGGTTCATTTGGCTCACGGTTTCAGAAAGATTCCAGTTGGTCAGCATGGGAAAGGCGTGGCAGAGTGTTGTGGGGATATGTTTCAAATTTAATAAAAACAGTCTGAGATGGACAGATCCATCTCCTCCAGTCTTTGTTTGTTTGTTTTTGTTTTTCCCAGACAGAGTTTTCTGTGTAACAGTCCTGGCTGTCCTGGAACTTGCTTTGAAGACCAGGCTGGCCTTGAACTCACAAAGATCCTCCTGCCTCTGAGTTTCAAGTGCTAGGACTAACAGTGTGCACCACCACTGCCTGCCTGGGAGCCTGGAACTCCCTCTGTAAACTAAAATGACCTCAAACTCAGATTTGATGGGATTAAGGGCATAGGTCACCACTCCCAGGATATTCCCTGTGCTGGGATTAAAGGTGTGAGTTACCACTGTCTGATCCTCCTAGACTGACTGTGGGTAGATCCCTCTGACATCTCAGGCTGTTTTTATTAAATTTGAAACATATCACCACAGAGTGTGACAGAGTGGTTCTGTGGTGACAGGCTGTGGTGAAGGCTTGTTCTCATGACATGACCAGAGAAGAACATGCTAGAATGAAGAGTACATATATCACTTGCTTAGACCAAACACCTAATAAAAAGCAAGGTTTGCCTAGGCTCACAGTTTAAGAAGAGGCTTGGTGGATCATGACAAGGAAGGTATGCTGACAGGAGTGTGGGGAGACACATTACACCCACGTCAGGGAACAGAGCAGTGAATGCTGGCACCCAGCTCATTTTCTCCTTTTTAGTTAGTCTAGGACACCAGCCCATGGGATGGGGTTTCCCTAGTCAAGCTGGGTCTTCTCTGCCACATTGAACCTTTCTGGAAATACCTTCATCGACACACTCACAGGTGTGTTTCCAAATCCTTTCAATTGACCATGAAAATTAACAACCATGACGCCACCATTTGTCAACTTTACCTTCAGACATATTGCTTCAAATCATAACACTCCACCCCACCCTTGGTCTTGAAAGTTTCATTTGGATCCCATAATGCATCAGAAAAACTTAGTCCGTCTGTAAAAGTTCTCATGGTCTTTAACAGCCCAACACTGTTCAAAAGTCCAAAGCCTTTTGAGGCTTAAGATGATCTATTAACTGTGAACAATTACAAAAAAATAAATTATGAAGCTAGAGAGACGGTTCTGCAGTTAAGAGAGCAAGAGCTGCTCTTCCAGGAAACCTGTGTTCCATTTCCAGTATTCGCACGGTGGCTCACAACCACCTGTAACTTCAGTTCCAAGGGATCTGACAATCTTCTGGTTTCCATGTGTATTGCATGCATGTGGTGTACAGGCACACGTTCAGGAAGAATATCCATATACTTTCTTTAAACTTGAAAAAAATAAGAGCAAAAATTATGTACCTTCCTATATACAATGACATAGAATAAACATTTTCATTCCAAAAAGAGAAGAGGAAAAAGAAGGGAGAAAGAAGGAAGGAGGGAGGGAGGGAGGAAGGAAGAGGACATAAAAATCCATCACAAAAAACACCTAATTCTGCAATTCCATGTCCAGTGTCTGGAGCTATGGTCTGGGCTTTAACAGCTTAGACAGCCTGAACCACTCAGTTCTGCAGCCTGAAACTTGCAATACCTTTCTCTTGAGCTGGCTTCACCCTGTGCCTGTAGCTTTCTTTTGTGGACATCCCATGGTTCAGGGGTTTCCACTGAACCTTGGGCTTCCCATAGCTTACACAATGGCTACCACTACCAGAGACTCTATCCCTGCCACATATTGCCTTTCTCAGTGGCTCTCTGGAACTTTGGCACAGGACATCGTGACCTCTCAACTGTGTATCTGTCCTGCTTTCAAAACCAGGACCATGTGGGCAGTGCCAACAAGTTCTGTTGCCAGCTCAAAATGCAACTCGGCACCCTTAGGCCAAGGTGGAATTGGCCTCTGTGTGTCAAGCAGGGGACAATTTCAAGCTTTATTCTCAGCCCAGGTTTCTCTTCTTTCAAATGTGTTTTCATTTTTACAAGTTGAAGGCTGTGACAGGTAGGGACACTTTTCTGTAGTGGATTTATGATGTTACATTGTAAATAATGTCCCGCCTACAAGTTTAATAAAAAGCACTGATTGGCCAAAAGCAGACAGGAAGTGTGGGCGGGGCTACCAGACTAAGAAAACTCTGGGAACAGGAAAAACAGAGCAGAAATGCCACAGAGACTCCAGAGTTGCCAGACAAGCCAGAAGATGCAGAGGACAACTATGCTGCTCTGAGAAAAGGTACCGAGCCCCATGGCTGAACAGGATAAGGGTCATGGGTTAGTTTAAGGGTAAAGAATTAGCAAGTTATATGCCTGAGCCTTAGGCTGATCAGCCTAAGATTAATATAAGCATCTGTGTGTCTCTGTGGGTCTGTGGGTCTGTGGGTCTAAACCTTGAGGCGAGGCCCAAAAGTCTGGGACGGAAACCTCTTACTACACTTTTCTCAAAGCTCCAGGTCTCTCTTTAATGGGGCTAATCCCTCTAACAATTGCTGCTGGATTTGTACCTACCTGTCTGCAATGTTCAACTCTATCTTTTCCCTGGAAAAGGGCACATTTTCCCTGTCATTTGGCTCCACTTGATGCTCTTTCTCACTGTGGACTTGGATAACAACATTAAGCAGAGATCGTGACACAGCTTGAATGTTCCCCTGTCATGAAATTCCCTCTGCCAAATATGTTAATCCATTATTTTTTAATTCAGTCTCACTCAGGTTCTTAGGATGCTGACAGAATGCAGCCAGAGTCTTTGCCAGAGTGTCATACAAATGGCTGCCAGCCCATTTACTGTTATAATTCTTCTCCCCTCTGTAATTTCATGAGTTGGGCCTCCACTGTCACATTTCTCTCAGCCACTGGTCTTCCAAATCCCTGTGACCATGTCTCTGCTTCAGTTTCCCAGGGTTTCCTCTAGCCCAAAGTTCCAGACTCTTCCACCTTCCCCCTACAATTAGTTCTGAAGGCCCAAGGATCACATGGTCTAGTTTATCATAGCAATGACGCACTCCTGGTACCGATTTTCTGTATTAGTTACTTCTCTTGTTGCCCTGACCAAATGCCTGACAAGAGGCCACTAGGCAGGGAAGGCATAGTGCCTGGACTGTGAGGAAGTTGGTCACATGGTATCCAGTCAGGAATCAACAGAGAACAATGCTGGTTTGGCTCACCCCTCCCCACCCACCAAGCCCTTGGAATGATGCTGTCCACATCCATATCCAGGGTAAGACTCCTCTTCTTAGCTAAACCTTCCTAGAAATACCTTCATAGGAACATTCAGTTGTATGTTTCCATGGAAATTCTAAATGTTGTCAAATTGACAATGAAATAATCATCATAGCAAGTACAACATTCAAAGACCCACTCCTGGTAATCTAATTGTCCGACCAAACTCCATTCCAAAGTCTCCATAGTCTTTAAAGTATCAGCACATGCAGGTTAGTAAGTACTCCAAAGATGAGCCTGTGGGTGTGGGGCATTCCAAATTTAAATTGTATCAGAGAGGCTGGAGTGTGGTTGTGAGAAATTGTTTATGTAGTTACAGATGATCAGAAGGCCCATGAGCTGCTCTCCACATGCTTTACACACCAGAGATACAACTTTCTCTGAAAGGTTGAAAGCCATGGTACATGCCAGCTTAAGTAGTCAACAGCAAGCAAAGAAAACTAATCCCCCGTTCTTCCTTCTTGTGTTATATTTTGTTATATTCTGACTTTCAGTAAGTTAGATGACACCCACAATAAGGAAAATCTACCTATTTAGTTCACCGACCTAAACATTCTCACATACATACCCCAAAACAAAGTTTATCATGAGCATCTCATCAACCAACTAAAATTGACACATAAAACTAACCACTAAGCATATGAGTGTAACGGCTAAAAAAATACAAAACACACAAAGGGAAATGTCAGAGAAGGACCATCAGATGAGTAATACAAAACAGCTCACAGAATAACAATAGTAAATCCTTCCTCATCAATGGTTATTTTAAATGTAAATGGATAAATGATCCAATTATAGACTGTCTACAAGAAGGCCACCTTAGATCTCAGAGCACATAATGTAGCAAAGGTAGTGAGGCAGAGGCTTGTCACAGCAGGTTCCTATATTATAGAAGAAAGACAGGGTCAGAAAAATGCCTATAGCCAAGACAATTGCCAAGCAGCCTAACTAACAGAGGACTCCTGTGTTAGGACAACTGTGTTCTGAAATTGTCCTCTGACCTCCAGACATGTGCGCAAAATGTGCACACACATCTCTGCCCACACATAATAAATACATGTAATAATTTTTTGTTTGTTTGTGAGACAGGGTTTCTCCATGTAGCCCTGCCTGTCCTGGAACTCTCTCTGTAGAACATCCTGGCCTCAAACTCTTAGAGATCCACCTGCCTCTGCCTCCCGAGTGCTGTGATCAAAGGTGTGTGCTGTGAAAGATACAAAATAAACAATTAGCTTCATGCCTCAAGGAATTAAAAAAAGAACAGGCCTACATCAGCTACTTTTACATCAACTTAACAGGCTAGAGTCATTTGGGAAGAGGAAATCTCAGTTTAAAAAATGCCCCTACCAGACTGGCCATTGGGAAAACCCGTAGTGAATTTTCTTGATTGATATGAGGGGGCCCAGCTCACCGTAGACCGTGTCATCTCTAGGAAGGTGGTCCTGTGGTCCATAAGAAAGCAGGCTGAGCAAGCCATGAGGAGTGAGCCAGCAAGCTGAAATAAGTCTTTCCTCCTGAGTTGCTTTTGGTCACAATGTTTATCATGGCAACAGAAACCTAACAAAACACCAACCAAAACCACAGTTAGCAAATGGGATGAAATAAACATGGGAGCAGAATAAATGAAATAGGGAACAGAAAGGTGGTTTTTTTTTTTTTTTAATGAAAGAAAGTGCTAAAATTCTGAAAAGATAAACACACTGAAATACTATTAGCTAAACTAAATAAGAAAAAGAAGGGGACTCTAGTGAAGTTAGAAATGAAAGGAAGACAGTAGATGTCAAAGACATTCTAAAAGGATCATTCAAAACTATGATGATGAATTGATTGCATACCAACAGGCTGAATAACTCAGAAGAAATGAAAAAATCAGCTCCTACAAACACAATTTACCATATGTAAAACAGGAAGAAAGAAAATGTGTGCCATCCATTACAAGTATAGGGACTGACTTATGGACCAAGATCTCAGGAAAAGTTCACTAATAAAGTCTCACAAATTTAAAATCAATGCCAATCCATCTCTCGGTTTTCCAAAAATTTCAAAAGGAATAAAGACTTAAGAGATCAGTATTATTCTGATATCAAAGCCAGACAAAAATGCCTCAGATAGAAATCTACAGACCTGTATGTATCTCTGATAAATCTAGACACAAAAGCCTCAATAAAAATTTAAACTCTCTGGTTCTTTACAAATATTTTTTTTTTACTCAACCAAAAACCAAATTCAATCAGGAGATGTTTGTCTTGGAGATGTAAGAATAGTTCAACATCTTCAAAATAATGAATAGTTCTGACTACTGGCTAATGATTTCTGCCTTACTAAATTCATTGCCCCCAGCCTGGTGTCCTACCTGGTCAGGTGATTTTATTTACCACAGTTATGGTTATGGTTTGGATATGAAATATCCCCCACAAGCTCACATGTTGAAAATTGGTTCCAAATACAGTTTAGAAGAGAGGACATTGTGAGTGCTGGACCATGAGTGCTGAAGCTGAGGGATCCACTGCCCACCATTGTCCAACATGTCCTTGACACCCACTAACAGTTGGCGTGTGAAACACCCCTACAAGTCTCATGTCTTGGAATACTTAGAAGATCACCAGCTGTTTGGGAAGCTGTGGAACTTTGGGAAGGTGGGTTTTTTCCCCTGGGGTAGGTGGGCTTTGAGATTTATAGACCACCCTCCCCTCCTGTCCCAGCTCTGCTTCCTGTTGCTCCAAGATGTGATGAGTTGCAGAGTCCCATCCTCAAGCTCCTGCCTCAGTGGACCCGACTGCTATGTTTAGGAGATGAGTCTCTTACAGGCTATAGCTTGCCCTGATTTCAGCCTGACCAGTTGCAACCTGCTGAGATATAAGCGATGTGTTTCCCACGTCTGCCACCACAGTCCTCATGAGCCTTCTCAGGCTGGTGGGCTAGGATAGCCCTCTGCTCCCCTCAGTTGCTTCTTGTCAAGTATTTGATCCTAAGAGTGAGAACAGGGGCTACTCCACCCACTTCCACTACCTTCCCTCCCTATGTGGTCAGTGCTGCCATAATCCCTAGATTTCCAGCACCCCAAGCAGGATTGCTCCGGATGAACCCTTACCCAGTGGTGGACACACTCTTTGGCTCATAACTTTAAAACCTCTCTGCTCCCTCCTCTTCTCAGGTGCACTGACATATTTTTTGCCCTGAATTAATTTAGTCCCTAAGATGTCCATCCTCTGACTGGGATCACAACCGGCCTCCAATCTCCTTGCTTGAAAGCCTCCTACTAACTTTTCATAGCTTTCCACTGTTTCCAGATCTGTTCTTGAGAAAGGCCTGTGAGGTCTTCTGTGATCTGGTCCTCCAAGGATCTCTCCAAACCTCTATCTCTAGAACTCCCCCTCCACTACACACTAGAGCTCTTTAACGGGTTCCAAACATGTGTCTCCATTGCTCACACCTCACCTGAGTCCAAAAAGGCAGGACTGTCTTCCTCACCTTTGTGTTTCTACATACAGCACAGTTAAACTAAAGGAACAAAGCCTTTACAAAGCCATTTCAGCAAAGAGCTGTGTCCTCACAACAGCAGTGACAGGAAAGAGATTGTAGTTGTTATATCTCAGGCTGGGTAGGACCTCACTGTCCGTAGTCACCTGACTTTTCCACCCGTGGAAGAACAGAGGGCCTGACACTCAAGAAGCCTCTTTTAGGTCCGTACCATCAGAAGTTTCTGGGCCAATGTACCCAATCCAACAGTCTATCACCAAAGAGCCCAAATTCCTACCTCTATAACTATCAATAATGTGCTGGTCTTTGTCGACTAGACCCATACTCACACATATCTGGGAAAAGGGACTCTCTACTGAGGACTTGCTTCCATCAGTATGGGTGTGATTGTGGGCTGTTTTCCCAACTAACGATTGATTTGGGAGGACCCAGCCTATTATGAGCAGCATCAATCCTGGGCAGGTGGTCCTGGGCTCTACACAAAAGCTGACATAAGCCATGGGAGGCAAGCCAGTAAGCAGTATTTCTTTATGATCTCTGCTTTAGTTCCTGCTTCCAGCTTTCTGCTTTTAGCTCCTTCCCTGACTTCCCTCAGGGATGAACTGTGACAAAATAAACCCTTTCCTGCCCAAGATTTTGTGGTCATAGTGTTTATTACAACAACAGAGAAGCAAGCTGAGTTAGACCATATCTTTCCCATGCCAACGAAACTTAATAGTCACTAGACTATGACTTCACTTGCAGAGATGTCTCTAAACAGTTAAGAATACATTAGAGGAACAAGGGAGATGGCATGGTATGTAAAGTGTTTGCCTGCAAATGTTAGAACCTGAGTTCAAATCCCGAGCACTCATGTAAAAGCTGAGCACAGAAGCATGCATCTCTAACTCCAGTGGATCCCTGGTGCTCACTGGTCAGCCAGGCTAGTTAAGTAGGTAAGTTCAAGGTTCAATGAGAGATTCTGTCTCAAAATTACCAAGATCACCCTCTTGCCTGCATGTGAGCATATACATATATATATATATATATATATATATATATATATATATATATATATATATATATATGCCTGCATCTCAGAAAAATGAATAACACACATACACACACACACACACACAAACCTACAAACCTGAAAACAAGGTCAAGAGAGGGGAGGAAAAAGGTTAATTATCTAGGGTCCATTAGGGCCTCCAAGCCCTCTAAGACAATTCCCATAGCTGTGATTACTTGCCTGATCCACAAAAGCTCTGCAGCAGCCCAGACAGCTGGAGCTCTTTGCTTTGCATGTGAGGGAACCACACAAATGTGTGCGATCCAGAGTCTGCCAGTGACAGGCTGCTGGCAGCCCCTATGCTCCATCTGTTTGTATATGTGCCATGAGTTAAGAAATGCTTTTGACATGTTTGTAACAACTGAAAAAATAATATTTCATGACACATAAAAATCATATAAGGGGCTGGAGAGATGACACATGGTTAATATCTTGCTGCTCTTTCAGAGGATCCAAATTAAGTTCCCAACATCTATGTCAGGTGCCTCACAGCCACCTGTAACTCTAGTACCATAGGATCTATGTCTCTACCAGCCTCCTTGGGTATCTGTAAATACATGGTATATGTAGAGATATATACAAATACACATGTAAAAAAAGTATATCTTAAAAATAATTATGTAAAATCTTAATATCAGCAGTAATCATAAATAAAATTTCTTCAAGACAAACTATACTGACTTGTTTATATATTTTCTGTGGTGGTTTGAATAAGAATGACTCCCATCAGCTCATATATTTGAATGCTTAGTCACCTGTGAGTGTCTGAAGGTTTACAAGGATTGTGCCCTTGTTGGAGAAAGTATGTACTGGAGGTAGGGTTTGAGGTTTCAAAAGACCATGTCAGGCCCAGTTTCTCTCATTCTGCCTGAAGACTGCCAGCATGCCGACATGCTCCCCACCATGATGATAATGAACTAAATCTCTGAATCCAGTCCCAATTAAATGTTTTGTCTTATAAGAGTTGCTATGTGGGAGGGATATATTGTACATTTTAAAAAATTAGCCTGCAATATAAGAGAACAGACTCACCCACAGTCAAGACATGAAGATCAGACAGTGGTGACTCACACCTTTAATCCCATTACTCAGGAGACAGAGAGCTTTCTGCATTTCTGTGAGTTCAAGGCCTAACAGCCAAGCTCATACCTCTAATCCTAATTTTAGGATTATGATACAGAGTTGAGCTTGGAAGTGAAACAGCTGGGCAGGGAAGCTATTTAAGGCAGGAGGAGGCAGACATTCATGCATTCTGTAGAAGAGACCAACCAGGCTGAGGATTCTTGAAGGTAGATATCCTGTTTGCCTAAAAAGTTGACTGTGTGAGAATTGACTGTGGTCTGTTTCTTCTTTCCAGCTTTTCCCCTAACATGTGGCTCTGGGTTTTCATTATATATATATATATATATATATATATATATATATATATATATATATATATATATATATATGTATATATGTATATATATGTATATATATATACACATATATATATATATATATATATAATTCATGCAATAGCCGTGGTCATTGTGTCTCTTCACAGCAATAGGACAGTGACCAAGACATTTTATACAGCGAATTTCATACTATGATGACAGAGTAGGCCAACACATGTTACCTTAAAAGTAAAAAGTATTTATTCCCAGGCACTTTCCAGAAAAAGGTTGCTAGTCTCTGATTTAGACTACTAAAATGCTGTGAGTTACAGAAAAATGAAAATGCAAACATTCAAGCCAGATAAGATGTTCACTTTTAATGAAGTAAATATACCTGATTTGTTGTTTTGTAGTTTTTTGGTTTTTTTTAAATCACAGGTATATATGGGGCCAGCAGGTATGCATACATTAATTCTGGTGCCATGGAAAACAGATGAAGTACTGGGTCCCCTGGAGCTGGAGCTACAGGTAGTTGTAAGCCATCTGAAATGTATCAGCTCCTCTGGAATAATATGTATTCTTTGACTGCTGAGGCATTTCTCTCACACCATGTGTTGTTTTTGAGGTAGTAGTCACTATGTCCCCTAAGATGGCCTACTCTAAGACTGTATGAACCAAGGTTAGCCTTAAACTCATGATAATCCTCCTGTGTAGTAGGATTCAGCTGTTAGTTGGGGAAGCTTATAGGTGTATCTCTGGAGTACCAGGATCTGGAACAGGACATGGCCAGATCCCACTGAGACCTGGGGCACACTGATCTCCTTTCCTGTTTGTTCCTGCATTCTCAGCAGCCTAGCGAGAGACAGTTCTACTCTCCAAGAATTGTCTTAAGGTTCATTTTGTATTGTGAGTGTTTATATATCTCTCAATAAATATTAACCCTGTATATGATATATTGCAAGTGAACATTTCTGCAATATCTGGCACCCAACATGGGCCACAAACCCATGCTCTACCAACTGAGCTATCATATGTTAATGATGAGAACTATAAATCCCATAGTTAATGGAATACCATATGTTAATGATGAGAATAAGAAAATTATTAACTCCATGGAATCATATGTTAATGGTGATAATAAGAAACTTACAAATTCTATGGAATCATTAGAAACATTGGCTATTCAAGAGATTCAGACCCTAGGAAAAATGATGGTTTCTAAACTTCAACAATGAGAGGACCATGTTGCAATAATGGAGGAGACTATTAAGGCACTGTCAACCCATAAATATTCAGGACAACCGATGAAATCTTATAGTTATAGGGATGATTTGCCTAAAGTAGTGAACATGAAAGTTATTCCCCTCCAATAATACATCCAGTTACAATTAAGAAAAAGAATACACATGCCAAACTTCCAGAATTCATGGAGTACAATTATGAGCCAATCCATAGGAGAGTTATAAAGAACACCAAGGCCATATTACTCCATGGAATCCACTCTACATATGTAAAACAAATATTCAATGAATGGTCAACAAAACTTAGAATGACTCCTAATGATTAGATGCAGCTAACAGCTGCTATATTGGACTATAGAAAACATTTGCAACAGAGAATTTGGCTGAGGGAAGAAGCTAGCACCATAGAACTTCAAGGTAAGGTCTGGGGCTTTGACATCTCTCAAGGCCAAATCCTTGATAAAGGATCATTTGTTGATGTGAAGGTTCAGACTACTTATGATGAACATACAATACTGTTATACTGTACTGCTGCTTTGAATGCTTGAGGAAAGATTTTAGACCCAGGACAAAAAATTGAGCCATATACCAAAGTCAGGCAAGGTCTAAAAGAACCTTATACTGGCTTTCTGCAGAGAGTGAATAAGGCTATACATAAAGCAGTATCAGACCCAGAAGTTAGGAAGCAATTAATACTTTCTTTGGCTTTTTACCATGCTATCTGGAATGCAAGTGAATGGTTATGTTACTAAAGAGCAGATCTGTACCCAGAGAGGAATGGATTCAGTATGCAATCAATGCTGAATCTCTCCATTATGATGAAGAGAATTGAATAGGTCAAGCCATTTCCAATGATAAGGTAAGGAATCAAGGCATCAGTTGCTTTAATTGTATTAAACCAGGCCATAAAAGAAGGAATTGTATGCAAGGCATTCCTGGGAATGACAGCCCACTTAGGAATGATTTAAACAGAAAGTTATGCAGAAGATATGGCAAAGGCCAACATTGGACTAATGAGTGTAGATCTACAAGAGACAAGCAAGGTAATCCTTTACCATCAGGAAACACCTCTCGAGACCTCTCCTGCGAGGCCCCCCAAAATTCAGATCTCAAAATCAAGGAGGGTTCAATCATATCCAGTCACAGTAGAAAAGCAGCCTCCTCAGAATGAGTAGAAAATCCAGTGTCTAATGTAGAGAATCACACAGCACTGGATGATAAAGCAAACTTAAGGGAGGAATTAAAATTTCTAAGAAAAACCACAAAATAAATATTCTGGCAGGATCCATAAATGAACAAAGATCAAAATTGGAAATACTAATAGATATTTAAATTCAAAGCTTAGTTGACACAGGAGCAGATGTATTGAACATAACTCCACAATCACGGCATCCAAGATGGCCTCTAAAGGAAGTAGATGTTCAATTTCTAGGTATTAGAATAATACCTCGGGTTAAATAAAGTATAAGATGGCTTGAATGCATAGTACCGAAAGGACAGAGAGGAAGGTTGAAGCCATATATGACTAATATAGCAGTGAATCTATGGGCTGTAACCTTCTACAACAATGGAATGCCCAGATTAAAATTTCTTTAGGCTCAAATATAAACCAGGGAATCAATTATGTTTCTGAAAACAAATCTTTAGGTATTATTTTTTTTTAAAAAAAAAGAGTCACCAACCATTAAGGTTGTACAAAAACATAGTACAACAGCTGCTGACCCTATAAAGACACAGCACTACTTTTAAAATGGTTGACAGAAAGGCCTCTTTGGGTTCAGCAATGGCCCTTAAAGAGAAACTGAAGCCTTAGAACAGCTGGTACAGGAGCAGTTACATGCTTGGCATATTGAAGAATCAACCAGCCCATGAAATTCTCCTGTATTTATTGTCAAAAGAAACCTGTAAAATGGAGAATGGTGAAAGATCTAAGAGCAATAAATAAGGTGATTCAACCAATGGGCTCTTTACAATCTGGTATTCCCTTGCCTTCCCCATTGCCTAAGGAACAGCCTAGTATAGTTGTTGATTTGAAAGACTGTTTCTTTTCCATACCTCTACAATAATTGGAAAAAGAAAAATTTGTCTTTACAATGCCCACATTTAATAATTCACATCCAGTAAAGAGATATAAATGGAGAGTTTTCCCACATGGAATGTTGAATAGTCCCCAGCTTATGCCAATATTTTGTACAACAGCCATTAGAAGTAATACACAGAGAATTCTCATAATCTATCATTTACCATTATATGGATGATATCTTATTGGCAGCCTCAAATATACATTAGAAAGAATGTTTGAAGAAGTAAAGAAAACTTTGTGTGATTGAAAATTACAAATTGCCCCCCAAAAATACAAAAAGGAGATTCTATTAATTATTTAGGATATAAAATAGTTTTACAGAAAATTAGGCTTCAAAAGGTGCAACTTAGAAAAGAGAGATTGAGAACTTTTAATGATTTTCAAAAACTGCTAGGAGATATTCTCATTTATGGTCCATTATTGGAATAAAAAAACATGAACTAGTTAATTTTTTAGATGGTAGATAAGAACTTTAATAGTCCTAGAACATTTTATGATGAAGCTGAGAGAGAATTAGATTTAGTGGAAAAGAAATTACAAGAAGCACATGTGAATCATGTGGATCCAGACCTTGATTGCATTCTGGTTCTCTTACTCTCTAAGCATTCTCCTATAGGAATTATAACGCAAAGGGAAAATATTAGATTAAAATGGATATTTCTGCCACATAGGCCAAGTAAAAAATTGAGGACATACATAGAAATATTTCTGATTTTATTTTTAACAGAAAATTAAGACTTCGTCAGTTGGCAGGAAAAGATCCAACAGAAATTGTTGTAGCTTTAACTAATGAAGAAATTGATCTATTAGGGGCAGACAGTGAAACTTGGCAAAGAAATTTTTTGGAAGAGATTAATAACAAATATCCCCAAAGCAAAAGAATTCAATTTATAAAAAAAACTAACTGGATAAACCAATTTCTGGAGCTCCTACATTTTATACTGATGCAAACAAATCAGGAAAAGTGGGTTACAAATCAGGAAATTTAAGTAACTCAAAGCCCTTATATATTATCATGCTATTAGTGGTCTTCTTTACAGAGCCTCTTAACATAGTAACTGAATCTCAGTACGGTGAAAGAGTTTTGTTTTTGTTTTTTTTTTTCATATTGAAACTGCTGATTTCATTCCTGATGATACCAAATTAACTTCATTGTTCATACAACTATAGGATTTCATTGGAAATAGAATTCATCAGATATATATATATATATATATTATATATATATCTCACATATAAGACCCCACATGGGCCTGCTCAGTCCTCTAGCACAGGGTAATGATGAAATTGAACAATTATTAATAGGAAATGTGTTCAAGGCCACAGAATTTCATAAGAGACATTGTGTTGATAGCAAAGGATTAAAAAAGCACTTTCCTACCACTTGGCATCAGGCCGAGGAAATTCTACAGAACTGTCCTACTTGCTCCTTCTATAACTATCTTTACCTCCTGGAAGCAATCCTAAAGGTATGCAGAAGAATGAGATCTTGCAGATGGATGTGTTTCATTTTTGCAGAATTTGGAAAAATGAAAAATGTACATCATATATCATTGACAGTTACTCAGGAATGCAATGGGCAACTGCCCTGAGTTCTGAAAAGGCTGATTCTGTAATTACTCACCTTTTGGAAGTCATGGTCATAATAAAATTCCTGTTCAAATTAAAACTGACAATGCTCCAGCATATGTTTTCCAGAAAATCAAGCAGATTTTGGATATTATAATATAAAGCGTATAACAGGTATACCTCACAATCCTATATGACAAGCATCTCATCGCACCTTAAAAGAGATGTTTCATAAACAGAAAGGAGAAATGAAAAAACCCAGGGAGAGATTGCATAATGACTTACTGACCTTGAGTTGTCTTAATGCTGATGAGAAAGGAACAACAGCCACAGAGAGACATTGAGTAATAGAAAAAACTTCTGAGATAAACCAACCTATCTACTTCAAGGACATGCCGACCTCAGAATGGAAACTGGGATATGTGCATCAGTGGGGAAAGAGTTTGGCTTTTGTTTTCACAGGAGAAGAAAAGATATGGGTGCCAACAAAATTAATAAAGATCCAATTCAAAAAGGAGACATCTCCTGATGAAGAAAAAAATGGCTCATCCATCAATATGACAATTGGATACATGGTAAAGAAAACTCACTTAACAAGGCTGGGGTAGGGTTTCATTTTATCTTTACAGAAGAATAGATACAACCATCTTCAAAAAATTCAAAGGATGCTGGATGCTTAGATGCCTAAAGCTGAAAGGAAATCAATTATAAAAGAATTACAAGCAAAGAAATATAAGGCCAATTGGTACCAATATGCGTTATAGGGTAAATTCTCAATTCTCATTGCTTAACATCTCTTTTTTAAAAAAAAAAAAAAAAAAAAAATGTGGTCCTGATTTAATTATAAATCAAGCTGGCTTTGGAGTTGGAGTATGTAGCTTTCTCCTCTAAACTCAAGCAATTGGTAAAGGAAAATTTATGAGATTCTGTCTCATATCAGAAAAGTCACTTGGTATAGAACAGAAGACAGCCAGAATATATAGGGACCAATATTATTATAATTTTATCTTTAAACCTGTTTCTCTGTGTATTTATTCCTTATTAACCTTAAAACCTTCTCTGCATACAGTTTTCTACTGAACATATAAAGTCTTCATTTGATGTTAATGATGCTTAGGGTTTCCACTGTAAACAACACTTTCTCCTATTAGCAATCTCCAAAGCATCCAGACAGAAGATGGGCCCACCACAGTGATTCTACCTGGTCAAAACAAAAACAAAAACCTGGTAATGATTGCCCTTGAAATATAGAGTATTCAGGACAGTTGCAAGATAGCTCTCTCTAATTATCCTTCATGTCACATCTTTAACAAGAATTCCAGATAGCATTAACTAGTACTCTGAGAATGGTTATACATGTTTATACTCTGTCCATTAGTACCTAACCACGGTCTTAGTTTTTATAGGACCACACTGTCACTGGAAAGTCAGCAGAAAGCAACATTATGAAAAACTATGCCCCTCTCCCAATAAGTTTTGTTCTTTAAGGGTTGTGGATAATTATCATTCTGCTAGGGAGGTTGTAAGCTATATTTGGGTTGAGGGTGGAACAATAATATAGACTCAGGAATCCCTTTTAAAGAAGAGAAAGAGGAATGGATAGGACAGACACAGATAGGTTATTGTATCTATTTGTTAACAATTACTAGCCAAATATGAGCCAAAGACAATTTGGACTGGTATAGATACTTGTATATTGATACAAATGTGAAATTATTTTATATGCATGATTGAGATCATTTGTATATTGATACAAATTTAATTCTGAAATTGTTTTTACATGTCTAAGATAATTTGTATATTGATACAAAATTAAATCTGTAATTGCCTTATTTTGCACATGCTTCTACCTCTGTTTAAAATATTTTGCACATTAATGCATATTAAGCATATTATTGTCATTCCCACTATGCAATCTCAACCTCTGTTTAATTATACTAGTCATAATATATAATTATACTAGTTGAATATATACATATATTCTATTTTTGTTTAAGATGTTTTGTATACCTCTGTTTAGATGTTTTGTATAATGATATATATTTAATATACTGTTGTCATTTTGCACTATACATTTACTTTTGTTGAATGTTTATATGATTGTCATACTTGAAATCATTATTCAAAAACTGCACACTCATTTATGAATTGCCTATTTTTACAATGTAAGCTTCAGTCTTTAGGATAAGAACTGCAGCTCACGGTTATTTAGGTTTGCCATGTAATAGTCACATTGTTTAGGCTTCTGAGATATATAATAGAATATATCAGACAGAAGCCTTCAGACACTTCATAGACCTAAAGAATATGACATTTAATGTTTTGTTATTCAGAATTCTGACACGAGAGACACAATTATTCCTGGCATCACTGTTCCTTTCCCGAGATGGTGTTGGGCATCAAGGACACCCCACAAGGAGTTTGTCCTCCTTCCCAGACAGTGTCCTATTGCGCAAAGAACTGCCCTTACCTAGACTGCTCTCATTTTGCATGCTGTCCAATATGGACAAGCAGGATGAAGGATAGAAACTGTCGAAACCTGCCAAGGTAGATAAGACGCTTTCTCCAAAAATGCCCTGCTTCTGAAGAGAGTTGTCAGATATCTTAGGCCTGCAGCCAAAAAAGGTGGATGCTCCAACTTTGCAGAAAAGCCATGGGTGATTGTCCAGGCAGCTGACTGTCGCTGTCATCTCCTAAATCTTGGAAGCTACTCTCTTGTGCTTCTAGCTTATTCAGGTAATATATTTTCCTTCTCAGGTCTTTGATGGGGTTAAAGACTAGATAGTCAAGGCTACTGCCATCTCGTATACTTAGCACCCAGGTATTGGGGTTCATATTATTCAAGATAAACAGCCATGAAATAATCACTATACATTGCCACTTACCAATATTCTCGACATTTAAGAAATACCTTATGTTTGTTGTCTGTTAGTTGTAGTATGACCTTGTTTATATTATTGCCTTTCCCTCCCCCAGACATTACCTTATAATTATTCCTATTGTATATAATCTTAAATTTAGTTGAGAACTTTCTTAGACAAAGGGGGGAGATGTAGTGGGGTTCAGGTGTTAGTTGGGGAAGCTTAGAGGTGTATCTCTGGGATACCGGATCTGAAACAGGACATGGCCAGACCCCATTGAGACCCAGGGCACACTGACCTCTCTTCCTGTTGGTTCTTGCATTCTCAGGGAGCAGATCAGCAACCAGGTGTGGGACAGCTCCACTCTCCAAGAATTGTCTTAAGGTTCAATTTGTATCATGAGTGTTAATATACCCCTCAATAAACATTAATTTTTTATATGATATATTGCAAGTGAATATTTCTGCAATACTCCTGCCAAGTGCTAGAAGTATAGATACCCAACTTTTGATCATCACATACTGACAGAAAAAAAAGCATCTAACTGAAAAGGTCTTTTGTCTCACATGGTCCCACGTCCTCACTGAAAAAGACAGGTACCTATGAGACTTTCAGCTAGCCCGTCTACTGGTAACTTAACCAAAACTTACCTGTTATAGTTGCTCTTCCAGGTTGATTGGTTTAGATGCTTGAAAATGGTCCTCATGACAGATGAGGATAGACCTCAAACCATCCTTCCCCCCAAGCTCAAGGACATCTCAGTTTCCAGTTAACTCAGCAACTGGTGTTCTCATTGTGACTGTCTCTACAAGCACAAGTGGAGCCCTGGAGAAGTCCTTGTCTCCTTCCTTTGTTCTCTGCACATTGGAAAGCTTTAGTGGGGGAGCTCCAGGAGACAAAACTGTATGGAGTGCTAGATCTCCAGCTACAATCTGCCCTGCAGATTATTAGGGCAATTGCATATCTGCAAAGCAAACTATACAGCCCAGATGTCCCTCTAAAAATGAATAGCCATAATCACTTTATCTGTTTGGAGAACACCTTGTCCAGATCCCTCTGGCCTCCCTGTAACAGTCCCTGAAGTAACAGGAAAGCAATGTTCCCCAGTCCACTTATGCTCATACAGAAAATGACAAATGCTTTGAGGGATTCACAATGAGAACCAGTCAAGCTCCTGCCCGGCCTCAGAATTGTGCCGGGCATGAGCTGAAAAGATAAGATGTGGTGATATATTTTATATTTAATAAAATAAGCCTGGATTATTAGAGAACAGAATCACCCACAGTCAAGCCAGGAGGGTCAGAGAGTGGTGACTCACGTCTTTAATCTCAGCACAGGGATGACTAAGTGGTGATTCACACTTTTAATCCTATCACTCAGGAAACAGAGATCTTTCTGTATTTCTGTGAGTTCAAGGCCTAACAACCAAACAGTAGTAGCTCACACCTTTAATCCTAGATCTAGGATTATGATGCAGAGTTGAACCAGGAAGTGAAACAGCTAGGCAGGGAAGATATTTAAGGCAGGTGGAGGCCGACATTTATGTATTCTGTAGGAATGACTAACCAGGCTGAGGGAGGGCTCTTGAAAATAGCATTTACCCTGTTGGGCCTGAGAAGCTGGTTGGGTGAGAATTGACTGTGGTCTGTTTCCTCTCTCTGATAATCCAGCTTTTCCCCCAATATCTGGCTCTGGGTTTTCATTAAATATCAACTAGAATTCATGCAATATTTGACACCCAACATATGATATGAACCCATGACCCTGAGATTAAGAGTTCCATGCTCATTCAAAGATGTATTTCAATTAGATAGGTAATCTTCAAACACTTCAAAGACCTACAGAATATAGTATTTTAAATGTTTAAAGAACTTACTTTTCTAAACAGTGAGACATGTCTGTTCCTGGCAGCACCAATCTACTGTAAGAGGATGATGAGCATTGAAGAAACTCCATGTGAAGTTTACTTTCTTTGTGGCACTGCCTGACAGTATGCTGTATAAAATGGACATGCAGGACCGATAAGAAAGTGATGTCTGGAACTTTGCCAGAAGAAGCTGAAATGGTCCCTTGGGTTTCTGCTTCACAGAGACTGCCAGACATTCTGCAGACACAGGGAGAAGCAACTGATGAACTATTCCAAAATGGAAGGAATAGTCCTTCAAAATTTCCTGCTTCACTGAAAGGTATACCAGAGACACTAGGCCTGTAGGCTGAAGATGAATGCCCAGTCACAAAGGAACTTTGGGTGACTGTCCAGGCAGCCAGATGTCATCTGTCATTTCTAGAATTTGGAAGTTGGATGCTCTTCTTGTTTACTCGGGTAATTTTATATTATTCTGTGGTCTTTGATATAGTTGAAGATTAGATAGTTATAATTATACTTTTCTTTAGTTATAATAAAAGGTAAATTAGATGTGAAACTTTGGACTCACAAAAATAAGATAGATGATAGAATATTTTCTTTTATTTTACTAAAAAAAATAAACTAGATGTTATAACTAATTCTTGCTTACTAGCTGTTTTGTTATATGTAATTTTTCTATGTTAAAATTGAAAGCTTCCTTTTTGATTAGTCAGAAAGGAGAAGTTTTGGAGAATGTCTTTCTGTACACGGTGAATTATCATTGAATAATAAAGAAATTGTTTTGGTCTATGGTGAACCACCTTATAGTCAGGCAGGAAATCCAAGCATAGAAAAAGGGGAGAGAGGGTGAAGGCCAGAGAGAGGCTGCAAGCTGCCACCAAAGAAGCAAGATGTATTGGAGTACAGATGAGCAACTAGCCACATGGCAAGACGCATTAATAGAAAGGGATTAAGATGCAAGAGCTAGCTAGTAATAAGCCTGAGCCATGGGCCAGACAGTTTGTAATTAATATAAGCCTTGTGTGATTATTGAGCTAAGCAGCTGCAGGCAGGTCCAGACCAGAAACTTCTACTACAATCAGGTGAACAGTAGATAAGGAGGAAGAACCCAAAAAATCAATCCAAACAGCGTGAGACCACACTCATTGGGTTTAGAGCAGACTTATAAAATGAGAACTTTAAAATACCACAGTAAATAACCATAAACACATGCTGGGGATGAACAAGAGCCATGCCATATTGCTGCCAGAGACCAAGTTTGTGTTTCCTCTTCCAGAGACTAAGTTTCTATTTCCCCTCCCAGAAACTAAGTTTCTATTCTCTCTCTCTGCCTGGGCTATTTCATAGAAATCATACAAAGCCCCTGGAAAAAGCCCAAGTTCCAGTACCTGTGCAACTGACCATTACTGAGAACAAGTTGTGGTTAGGTTGCTAGGCAACCTGGTTCTGAGAACTCTCCAACCTGCATCTACTTCCTGCTTGGCTTGCTATAAAACCTGCATGAGAAAAATAAAATATTGTAGCTCGATCAGAATATTCTCTTGCTGCCAATTCTTTAAGTCTCTTGTCCTAGTCATTCACTTTTCCTTCTTCTAGAGTCTCTGTTGAAGACCCCCACCGGCCAGGGCAAATACAGGAGTCACATACATACATACAAAGACAGACAGACAGACAGACAGATAGAAATTAATAAAAAAATGCTCCCAAAGTAGAATTGTTGGAACAAAGTATATATGAAATTGCTGTTGTTTTAAATGGCATGTATACAACATACATGTATGTATAAATACACTTTAGACTGGTCTTCTCTGTCCATACTCCATCTATAATTTTTTGATCAAAATGTGCATGATTATATGTTTAAAATTAAAGGATGTCTCTGTAAATTAATTTCTCCAGGTTAACTGAGGGCTGATTCATCCTAAATTAAATATTTGATCAAAGTAACCACCCACCTATATTCATTTGAGGACAATCTTCTGCATGCTGTTCACTCTACCCCACAACACAGGGTGACATCTTCTCCATCCCAAGTTCATTCTCCACTCTGTTGTTTGTAACTACCTCAACTCCAATTTCTTCAGCAGAAATTTGAGCTCACAACACAAGCAGATCTCCACTGACATCACCGCAGACCAGTAAGCATTCTGACCCCACAAAGGAGACAGCATTACCTATCTTACTTAGCAGAAAAAAAAAAATACATATTTTCAAAACCTGGAAACTGAGCCCCTCCTTCCGAAATGACTTCAAACAGGGACACACACACACATACACACACACCACCTTCCAGAAATGACTCCAACTTCAAGAAAGTAATTTTTATTAAATGTTTTTAAAGTATTTGGGGGGTTAGATAAAATCTCTTTAACAATGTTTCCATTCTGCCTCTACCCAGAAAACTCAGGAAGAAAATACCTCTGGTGAAAGAGGCTGCAGATGTAATTTAGTCAGTGAGGGTTTTGTTTAGCACACATTAACTCAGTCCTCCATGTAGGTGGAAGTTTCTATGTCTAGTCAGCAACTCCCAAATACCCAGCAGTCCCTTTTCATAATAATTGACTTGGAAGCTTAATATTACTTATAAATGGCCCATTAGCTCAAGCTTATTACTAACTAGCTCTTACATTTAAATTAACACATAATTTTTATTATGTTTAGCCACATGGCTTGGTACCCTTCCTCAGTACAAGCATTCTCATCTTGCTTCCTCTGTGTCTGACTCCACCCTTCCTCTTCCAAGAATTCTCCTAGTCTGGTTGCCTGCCTATACTTCCTGTCTGTCTACTGGCCAATCAGTGTTTTATGGAACCAATTCAAGTGACAACTCTTTACAATGTAAAAAAGCATTATCCCACAGTACCCCAGTGCCACATAAAACCAGGGTGGTGATACACACCATAATTCCAGCACTCAGAAATGGAGGCAAGAGGATCAGAAGTTCAAGGTCACCCTCAGCTGCATAGCAAGTTTGAAGCCAGCCTGAGCTACCTGAGACCTTGCCTAAACAGAAAGATAGGAAAGAAGGAAGGGAGGGAGGGAAGGAGGGAGGAAGGACTAGTTAATGGGCTGGGAATGTCACTCACTGGTAGAATTTTTTAGCAGAAGAGCAGCATGTGTTTAGTGTCTATGTAGCATGTGTTTAGTGTGTATGTGGCATGTGCTCAGTGCAAGACTGTTTTATTTTAGCTTTGACCCTCAACATCAAAAATTGAAATGCACACATATTGCCTCAATCCTACAAGCAGTGTTTCTAAAATGTGCAGCAGCTTTGTTAAAATGGAAATCCACATGCTATTGCATTTGGCAGCTTCAGTAATTTGATTTTCACTGAAAACAATCTTTCTGAGTATTGGACAACCAGAGAGGTGGAACATCTGTCTCTTTCCCTGTAGCAGAATAGCTGTAACACGCTTAGGAAGCAAATCTGACAGTCTGTGTTCCAGAAACTCGACACAAATCTGGTCACTATCAGTATTATCTGAGACAAGATAGAAAGACATGGAAAACTGTAAGAATACAGGAAGGGAAGAAACCCCTGATCCTGAGCACAAAAAAAACAAAACAAAACAAAACAAAACAAAAAAAAACCCTCACCTGCTGAGAATCAGGAATGCCAGCATAAAAACAATGCCAGCATAGTCACTTATTGGTGGTTCTCAAACTGTGGGTCATGACCCTTTTAGGGGTTGAAAAACCATTTTATAAGGGTGGCATATCAGATAGCGTGTTTATCAGATATTTACATTATGATTCATACCAGTAGCAAAATTACAGTTGTGAAGTAGCAGTAAAAATAATCTATGGTTGGAGGTCACCACAATGTGAGGAACTGTATTAAAGGGTCACAGCATTAGGAAGGTTGAGAACCACTGCCTTACAATCTTTCTCCTTTCCTGCTGGAAAGCCTATACTCTTCTAGTAAAATCTTACCTAAACCTGAATCCATAATAAGGACATGTTCCTAAACTTCTTGTGCAGACACAGTGTCTCTTCCCTTAATTTATGTAATTGTCATATTAATCTCATCCAAAGCACCTCAAAAGCCACATTGTAATCTCATTTCACAAAAGAGGGTCAGGGGTGGAATTTCTTAGCAATCCTTTGAGAAGTAACTTGAGAGCCACCAAAATAGGTATGTAGCTAATGCATCTCTGAAGAGACCCATCCTCTCTCACACACATCTGACTTTCTTCCTGAGATTCTTTCTATTAACCCTCATTCATAAAACACATGTCAAAAATGTCTTTAATAAACTCCAACTCTACTTCATACAGATTCATCTCAAAAGTCTTTTCTGCAGTGAGATCAAGGATCCTATTTTACCCGAGTTGAGGTTCCTAAGAGATTAAAAGAACTCCTCAGACTTGGAGGAAAAAATACAGGCATGACCTGGTAGCCAGCCTTCTTGGCACACTGCTTCTAAATAAGAAGCATGGCATGGCATGCTCCTGAGTATTCCCAGAAGTCAGAACACTGAGTTCTGAAGCAGCTAGCTTGCTGGTTAGTCTACACTGTCCACAGCTCCTTTCATGTGCTTCTTCTGCACAGAGACCCTGGTGGTGTGAATGCTCATTGTCCATCCAAAGGTAATGTTTTAATCAATGTTTTAATCACCAGTCATAATCAACAGGCTCCCACAGATGCTGATCCTCAAACTGTCTCTAGAATGGTTCATTTTGGGGCTTTTTACCCGACCCACAGGCACTTAGATCTGGGGGAGGGAGGGTGGTTAACTGTTAAGTTTCTAACTCAGGACAAATAACTGAGATGCCTACTTAGCATATCAAAGCTAGACAGGGCTGCCAGGTTCTATCAGCGTCTGTCAGTCCCTGCCTGTTACAAGGTATGGCTTGCATATCCTGCCATCTTCTCTGAACTCTCCAGCCCAGGGTTTGGGCTGCCCCTCCCTTCCCTTTTGGACCTTAGGTCTCCTGGCTGCTGCCCCTGGTTCCCCTCTCTCCTCTCTCCCTTCCCCTCCCACATTCCCCACATGGTCTAGCTCAGTCTGGTCATGTCTACTGTGGACTCTCCTTGACTATGCTCTCCCACATATCTATGATAAACTTTCTCCTCCACCTTACCTGGGAGCGTTCATGGCCTTTCCTTTTTTTTTTTTTTTTTTTATTTCTTTGTTTAATTTCATTCGGTAACAATGGCAAGCTTGCTTGAGTGACAGCATGGGCTGTGTGCCTCTGCTCTGCTGCCTCTGACATCACCTATTGTTAGGTCTCACAGGCCTTCCGTAGGTCTAGCAATGAGCTCAACTTGGACTTGAGAAGAATTTCTGGAAGGTTAGAAAATAGTCAGCATTCCTCAGAAATTTGTGACCAAAGGGGGTCATTTCTCTTCTGTCTGGCAGAAGGGACTCTGGCCACCTGTGGTGCCTATCAGCATATCAAAGCCCATACTTGCCTGCAGGCTCAGGCTCCCTGGTATCATAAGTACTTGTTATACTTTTCAAAGTCCACACTAGCCCCAGGCCTTCCCTGCTCTTTGCTGCTCACCCTCCTTATAACCGACTATTTTCTACTATTTATTCTTTCTCTCTCTTCCCCCCCCCCCCTGTTGTCCTCCTCCCCCCTCTCTCTCCCCTCCCTCCCATCTTCACATCTTTCTACTCTTTCTGGCTCACTATCTCCATGATTGCCTCTTACACTCCTAGTTCCCCAGCCCTGGCCATGTTCAGTCTGCTTCTTTCTCTCTGTTCTAGACTCTTCCAGTTATCTCTGGATATTTTCTCTCCTTTGTTCACAATAGAAAAATAAATTAAACCTTACCCTAATAACTGAATGATCATGTTGGCAGTTTCCTTACTGTACTGCCTCAAACCCATCCAGTGCCACGACCCTTGCGTACACCTACCTGACAACATATACACTTTAAAATATGACACACTCGATGCCAGTGTGTTACGAATTTAGCATGAATTTAGTAACACCTTGTCAGGAAACACTTTGAAGTGTGTACCAAAAGTCTTTGCAATTTAAAGGGGCTGGTGGTGGAGGAGTGAATGAAATGGGCAACTTGGTGAGTCCCAAGAGTGGAGCCGCTCAGGATATTCACCATCATCGTGGAGATATGACTTACCCTGTTGTCTCCCGAGTATGTGCCATTCTGGCCTTTAATGGCCCATCCTACTAAAACCCTATGTTTATAGAGGAAATAGGGAAAAACCTGTTTTCCTGCACTATAGACGCTGCCACCTGCTGAGTGCTAGCCTCTTGGGAGACTCGAGACCTTGGGTGTGCCGGATGAGGGGGCAGGGTGTGAAGGAAGTTAAGGTGATAGGGGAGACAAAAGGGGACACGAGGAGAGACACAGGCAGAAGCAAGAGAAGAGCAGAAGCTGGGGACAAGCATGGATTAGAGTCAGTGTGAGTGGAAGGGGCAGAAGGAATCCAGCATGGCGGGAAGCTAGAGGGGAAAAAGCTAGGCGAGATGCAGTGGCAGGAGAGAAGCATGGCTAAGGGACAGACAGGTCTAAGATATAAGATGTACTGAATAAAGCTCAGGTCTCTCAATGTCAGAGAGAGCCTGAATGATGGAACCTAAACGACTCCTGAGTGTAGACTTATTTAATCTTGACGCTCCTTGCCTGAGACAAAACTCGGATCACAAAGAAACCGGACGCGGTAAGTGGAGGTCATAACCGAAACCCACTCGGTAAATGGAGGTCCCACTGAGGTCCAGGAAAGTAGGATTTAAGCGTACAAGACTCACCGGTACAGAGACCGGGGAAGGAAATCTGTGAAGTACCCAGGGTTAGGCGCCTAATAGATAATAAATATAAATAGAAATATAGAAATATGAGAAACTCAACCTAGCAAGTTCCGGCTGGTTCCGAACTTGGAGAGTTACTAAGGAAACAGAGAATTTAAATAAAAGCTCGAACCGCACTCGGATAAAGAGGGACAAGCGGACGAGGTCACCGGTACAGAGACCGGGGAGTGTCTGGGATAAACCCAGGAGTAGGCGCAAGTTCGGTTGGTTCCGAACTTCCAGAGTTACTAAGGTAACAGGGAATTTAAAATGAAGGACGGACCGCACTCGGATAAGGGAGTTTAGTACATGGTTCTTGACAGGGGGAGCCTTAAAGTTTATAAAAGACATTGAGAGATCCAGCTGAAATAAGTTTAAAAAAAAAAAAAAAAAAAGAGAAAAAAAAAAAACTTATAAAAAGCGCAGATAAGCCACGTGCCACGTGGCAGACAGAAATGGGTTGATTTAAGATGTAAGACCTAGCAAGCAATGTGCCTGAGACACAGGCCAAACAGCGTCTCTGTTTGCTAGCCGCAAATAAAGACGCGGTCCCTTTAAGAACTTAGCCGCGAATTGAGCAAGTCACTGGCCTCGAATAAAGGCGCGGTCCCTTTAAGAGAACTTAAGCCTCTTTTTAAACTTCTGAAGGGAGATGCTGAACCCACATCTACCCGGATTTTAACTCCTGAGGCCAAAAAGCCCTTACTAAAATAGAACAGGCATTACAAGATATGTCAGTATATGAACAGCCTTTACAATTTTTAGTCTTGGCTTCTAATTTTGCACCTACTAATGTTTTTTGGCAAAAGGGTCCCATTTATTAGGTACATCTTTCTGCATCACCTGGGCGCACAGTTATTCCTTATCCTGAATTAATAGTTCAATTGTTATGGAAGGGTAGATGCTTAGGGCGGGCTTTATTTGCCAAAGATGCAGATATAATAGTTTTGCCCTATACCCAAGAAATGGTTGCTAATTTGATTCAAAATGATGATTCCTGGTGTTTGTTTTTGTGCACCTTTAAAGGACAGATAGTTCAAGCTTATCCTAAACATAAAATCATTCAGAGTTTTAAATTATGCCCTTTTATCTTTCCCAAGATAATAAAGACTCAACCTATAGCTGGGGCACGTCTACTTTTCACTGATGGCTCCAAGACTGGAAAAGCAATAGTTGTGGATGGGGATCATATAGAAAGCGTAGTAGTGCCTCAGGCCTCTGCTCAGTTGATAGAAATTACTGCTATGATACTTGCCTTTCAATTATATCCTAAAGAGCCCCTTAATATTTATACTGATAGTGTCTATGTGGCTAATATTATGCCCCAACTAGAAGTGGCCCCTCATGTGGGGAATCATCAGAGATTGTTAGCCAATTACAAAGCTTACAGATTTTGATATGGTACAGAAAGCAATCTGTGTTTGTAAGACATTCAGGCTTGCCTGGACCACTGGCCAAAGGCAATGCGCAGACAGATAAAGCTACCCAAATAATTTTGGCTCTACAATTACACAAAAAGTTTCATCTCAATGCTCAAACGTTAAGGCATCAGCCACAATGCATCCTCTAGACAATGGCAACCGCCAGCACGTGCTGGCCAGAGTTGGGGGTGGGTTGTCTGTGTTTATCCACCAGGTGCTGAAAAGCCAATCTAGATACCTGAGAGGTATGTGCGTCCTGTTCAACATGAAAAGATTGAGGTTCCTGAAGCTTCTGGTGAGGCCAGTAAATAAGTAAGTAATTTAAAAAAAAAAAAAAAAAAAAAAAAAAAAGCCCTTTGTTTTCTACTATTTTGCCTTCAATTTAGGCCACTGACACGGCTGCCAATACGGTGCCCATACAAAAAGCTTTCATAACATATGATTGAGGCAGTTGCTTTTAATAGCACTGCTAAGTAGAATGCCAGCACTCATTTTTTAGCTACCCCATACCTCTTGGTCACTTCACACAGATTCAAACCCTGGAGGGTGGGGAGGGTTTCTCTTTAAACTGTTCAGCTCTAAATTTCAGCTTAAGCAACTGATTGGAGTAAAGAACATCCCAGTGCGCTGTTGGTACGAGTTCCAGCTGCAGTGATGCCAGTAGCGTTTCGTCAGACCAAGATCCATCCCCCAGATGCAAAAGAGAAACAAGAATAACTACACAGTCACCCTGCTGCTTTTGGAGCTACAGCCTCAGAAAATGCATTGAGCCAGACAGCCAGAGCTGCATCCTTGCTGAACCAGCTATCAGCCAGAGTGGTGACTGCCTTTGAAAATTCCAGAGACTTTTATGGACAAATACATTTTAAAATTTATCTCTCAACCAAAAAACTGCCCTATTGACATTTTGCATATGTAATAATTGCTATTGTGTAACTTTGGATATTCTGATATTTGTGTTACCTCAAGTAAGATAGAAAATGTTAAGTCAGCAGTTGCATATTGTTAAACCAGTGCTTTTGGGGTCCCTAGAATGCAATTTTTAAATTACACCTTGCAGTTAGCATATATCTTTATACCCCTTGAGACTAGTGGCTTATAGAATACCCTGACTAGTGGCTTCCCAATGGTCTGGATTTATATCCCTTCTTAATATTTTGCCTCAAAGGTTGGCATGCTGTCTTTTCATTCTAATACGCTGCAAAAGCAGCAAAGTCATCAGCAGAAAATAACAAAACAGGCTTCTGGCCTTATAACTCCTGACTGATGCTCAGATATGCATATCAATGTTAGAAGGACTCACCCAAAGACGGGCAACTTCCCCGCCTGCTATATCTACCTAAGACAGGAGTTGGCACATCCAATGACGGGTTCTGTAGCAGGGACTAGGGGTCGAACCTAAGACAGGGGTTTCCTTCTCTATATTTTTTATTTAATAAAGGGGAGTGAGATGTTGTCTCCCGAGTATGTGCCATTCTGGCCTTTAATGGCCCATCCTACTAAAACCCTATGTTTATAGAGGAAATAGGGAAAAACCTGTTTTCCTGCACTATAGACGCTGCCACCTGCTGAGTGCTAGCCTCTTGGGAGACTCGAGACCTTGGGTGTGCCGGATGAGGGGGCAGGGTGTGAAGGAGAGTTAAGGTGATAGGGGAGACAAAAGGGGACACGAGGAGAGACACAGGCAGAAGCAAGAGAAGAGCAGAAGCTGGGGACAAGCATGGATTAGAGTCAGTGTGAGTGGAAGGGGCAGAAGGAATCCAGCATGGCGGGAAGCTAGAGGGGAAAAAGCTAGGCGAGATGCAGTGGCAGGAGAGAAGCATGGCTAAGGGACAGACAGGTCTAAGATATAAGATGTACTGAATAAAGCTCAGGTCTCTCAATGTCAGAGAGAGCCTGAATGATGGAACCTAAACGACTCCTGAGTGTAGACTTATTTAATCTTGACGCTCCTTGCCTGAGACAAAACTCGGATCACAAAGAAACCGGACGCGGTAAGTGGAGGTCATAACCGAAACCCACTCGGTATTACCCAGAGTGAGCTGGTCACAGATTGTAATACACATACACAGGGAGACAGATGCAGGCCATCTCACTATTGGTATGCTGTCCCAATACATTTGTGTGCCATTAAAAGTTTAGCTATAAGACAATTAAGATATATGAGGACAATTACACTGTGGTAGAACCAGAGGCAAGCAAGTAGTTCATCTGAAGACATCCATTCTTGCTACTTTAGGGAGAGAGAGACAGATGAGTTATTTTGTTTCAAGGACTCCACACTAGAATCCTACCTTCTGGAAATAGAGGTGTTCAGCGGAAGCTGTTTGTCACAAAAAACGAGAAATAATCAAAAGTTTGTCATTGTGAAAATAAGTGTTGCCTGTGTTGTTTATACCACAGAATTCCATGTAACTCTTTACACAAAGCTACAAAGATACCAAGGGAGGGGAAGCTGCATGGACCTTAGAGTCTCCAAGGCTACAGTTACATCAGAGAAGATAAGGCAGAGACTGGAGGAATAGGTGATAAAGTCTGGGTCTAAAAGAACTTTAAAACCACCTGAGAAAGGCCAAGGCAAAGTAGAATCATTTAGGAATTAATCATTATACATTGGGGGTGGGGTGGGGTTTTGTTTAACTATTTACTCCTTACCCACCCTGAGATAAATTCAGTGAAATAATGTCTGGATAAAGTTGCTTTAAATCACCATGTTTTAAATATAGTATTCACACAATTAATAAAACGAAAGAAAACAAATATTAACATTAGTGACTTCTGAGTTATAGAATTCAGTAACAGGTATTTTTCTTTTTACTTTACTCTATTTTTTTTAAGTCTTCCATGATGAATCAGGGAGTGGAGGTTGGACAGATTCAGAAAGTCAGACCAGAGGAGTAAGTTACTCATACATAGGTAATTGTAGCACTGATTGTATTAATCTGGAGACAGTCTCTCTTAAGGGGCAATTTACCTTTAGACTTGTCAACTGAGTGAGTGCAGATGCTCTTAACAGCCTTCACGGATGATGGAGCCCATTCTCTTACAATAATGCTCTCTGTCCAAACTGCCCAGGCAGCAGTGTACCAGTTTTCTGGTGGTCTGATTCCATGGGTCCAAAGAATTGTGTTTTTAGCTAGTAGTTTTCAACAGAAGGAGCTCACTGGAATAACCAATGGCTTTTTTTTTTCTTCCCATAATGCAATTACAGAATACTGAGTAGTTTCTCCATAGGATGCAGCATATGTATTGATAAAGCTTCCTAGGTGGTTTGGGGGAGGTACATGTGGCTGAGAATCTTGATATAAATAAATAAATGTGTATGAATATGCTTGAGATCCTTTGGGAAGCATAATAAGAAAATGGGGGTGGTGGGGAAGAGAGCTGGGTGGAGGCAGAGAAAGAAGACTTTTTTCTGTCTTTCAGAGCTTTGTGCAAGTGTGTTATAAGATCAAATAAAGTGAAGCAAAAAGAAGCCAGATTTCAAGAGACTCTGCCTGGGTCCTCAGTTCCCAGAGCCTTTTTCTTTAGCCAGGGTGTTAAGAGCTCTGCAAAGTGACACTTTTTTTTTTTTTTAAATGCAGATAATTTTGCTTTTCCATTTTTCACGGTTGACATTCACTATCTTTAAAAGAACTCCATAAAAATTGTCAGTAAAAATTTTACATTCTCATACTTCTAGAAGCCACTCCTGACTCCAGAGTCACACATTCTAGTGCTGGGGATGTTTTGTTTCATCTGAACTTTGTGCTAAGCACAGAAACACCTATTAAAAGTAAACTTAAGATAATTTGAGCATTTAATTAAGACTAGATGGAACTACAATTTTTTTTCAATATTTTGACATAGGGGATATCACCATACAGGCTGGCCCTGAATGTGTAATCTCTCCATTTCCAAAGTTCTGTTATCATATATACATCACATCCAGCCTATGATTATTTTTCAATATTAAACTAAGATGGAGATTCTGCTAAGATAGTCAACACTGCCACAGAAGTCAATCTCCCCTTCCCCCTTCAGAAAGAAAGTTCTTTGGACAACTGGGCAAGAGGTACTCATATGAGCCTCCAATAAGGACTTTATATGCCCATATTCTGTGCTTAGATGTACATCAACATTCAGAAACCCAAGCCGAGACTCTAGTGAGAAAATTTTATGAGATTAGCTGCTTCCCTTAATCTGTTAAGGGAACTTCCCAAATAAGTGCTAGAAAATAACCCTGGAGTCCCTGCTATTCAGAATTGTTTTAAGGTGGTGGTGTGTGCATGTGTGTGTGTATGTGTGTGTGTGTGTGTGTGTGTGTGTGTGTGTGTGTGTGTGTGTCTGTGTCTGTGTGTCTGTGTGTCTGTGTGTGTGTGTGTGTGTGTATGGTGGGAGGAGTGTAGGGTGGAGGGTACATGTGTGTCTGTGTATGTGTGTGTAGTGTGTGTATGTGGT
This sequence comes from Phyllotis vaccarum, assembly GCA_033318265.1. Classification (NCBI taxonomy): domain Eukaryota; kingdom Metazoa; phylum Chordata; class Mammalia; order Rodentia; family Cricetidae; genus Phyllotis; species Phyllotis vaccarum. The sequence goes on along the minus strand of JARWLC010000005.1, from coordinate 72,917,077 downwards.
GGGGGAGTGTAGGATGGAGGGTACATGTGTGTCTGTGTATGTGTGTGTGGTGTGTGGTATGCATATGTGGTGTGTGTGTGTACAAACACACAGGTTCACAGACTTGCTTTGTGTGCCAAGGCTAGAGGCCAATGTCAGGTGTCTTCCTCAATCACACTTCACCTTGATTTTTGAGATAGGGTCTCTTGCTGAACCTGAGGCTCAGCAGGACTGGCTAGCCAGCAAGCTCTGGGGAGAGGGGAGGATGCACCTTTCAGAACTGGCTTTCCATGTGTGTATTGTGCCTGCTTTGACATGGGTGATGGGATCTAAACTCAGGTCCTCGTGCTTACACAGAGAGCACTTTACCCACAAAAGTATCTCCCCGGCCCCAGCTTTCCTCAGCGCTATTCAGTGCATCTCTCTGTTCTACAAATAAAAGCCCTTCAAGAGAAAAATCTCCATAAAGAAATTTACAGTCAAGAAAAACAATAACAAAAAATCCTACCATCACCATGTATGCAGTAGAAAAAAACATAAAAAGACAAATCAGAACCATGTCTTATTTATCTACCTATTCAGAGTGTTTTCAAGTTTGAAGATCCAGCAAAGGGCAGGAGAGGAAAAATCCCACCTGCTACAATGTGGTTTCCTGGTGTCTGGCAGCCAGAGGTCCAGACCCATAGACCTGCAGTCCCAAACCCCTAAGCTGCCCACCACTGCTTTTCCTCCCAAAAATGACTCAGACGCTTAAATTCATGCTGTTCGGCCTATGGCTCAGGATCATTGCTGGTCAGCTATTTCATCTTAACTCAACCCATTTACGTTAATCTGTCTGCCACATGGCCCATGGCTCACCTGTGTTCTTTACATGTTTCTTCTTTGGGCGTCCTGGGTCGATCTGATCTGACTCCATTCTCCTTCTAACTACTCTGATTCTCTACCTACTTCTTCTAAGGTGCCTGCCATGGCCAAAACAGTCCTTTATTTAAAGACTGATATTCACAGCATACAGAAAGACATTCCCACATCACCCACCTCCTAAAGTCAGAAAAAAAATAATCAACAACCCCTGGAAGTTTTCTCCAAGCCACAGTACCACGTCCGGTTTCTTGGGGCCGAGTCTTGTCCAGGCGAGGGGCGTCGAGATTAAATAATCTGCACTCAGGAGTCGTTTAGGTTCCATCATTCAGGATCACAATGAGAGACCCGAGCTTTATTCAGTTCATCTTATATCTTAGACCTATTTCTCCCCTTGCCATGCTTCTCTCCTGCCATGCATCTCGCCTAGCCTTTTTCCCTCTAGCTTCCCGCCATGTTGGTTTCCTTCTGCCCATTCCACTCACACTGACTCTACTCTCTCCTCCATGCTTCTCCTTGTGTCTCTCCTTGTGTCTCTCCTGTGTCTCAGCTCTCTACTACCTTCTTAACTCTCTCACACCCTGCCCCCTCATCCAGGCACACCCAAGGTCTTGGAGGATCCCAAAAGACTAGCACTCAGCAGGTGGCAGCCATAAGGAGCAGGAAAGCATGTTTTTCCTTAATCCCCCTATTAACATAAGGTTTTAGTCCTTTGGGGAGGAGGAGGGGCCATAGGGCCAGAATGGCACTTATTTTGGGAGACAACACCACAGAAAGCCCTCAGCCTTACCAACCATCAAACTCCATTTCCCTGGCCAGAGTCACTTCCAGAAGCCAAGGGAGTTCCCAAAAGATCAGAGCTGAGCACATGTTGCTCAAACAAGCAGTAGAATATATATATAAAGAGAGCAGATCATTAGGAAGATCACACGTTAGAGGTCAGCCCCACACGACTCACACAGGAGTTGATACACTGTGAGGGTGAGAATGGAAGAATCCACTGCAGAACTGCGGCTGGAGATCTGTGCTACAGTGCTTGCCTCCAATATAAGCGGCCCGAGGTTCAATGCACAATACTGCAGGGAGAGGGAGGGGAGGGAGTGTGAAAATAGAAAAATCCTGTAACTCTCTCCCCCCCTCGACCCCTTCCTGAGGTCTCTGAAACTAGCCAAGGTCCAGATGGCTGCTTGAGACACACCCAGCAGCCTGAGCCTGATACTTCCTGAATTCCTGAGACCCACCTGATGCAGCTTGACCTTCCAAGATAAGGCTCTGAGACCACATTCCTGTGGGATCCCACCTACAACCTAGGTGGGGTCACCCAAGATAGTCCTACCATGAGAATTGTTAACTGTTAACTGTTTGAAGCTTGCACAATGTGTCCTGCTCCAGGAAATGAATGTCTTCAGGTGGTTTCACAGGAAATAGCTTGCCTGTCTGCATTCCTAAACTCTGTCCTAAGCGGACCTTTGGCCCCACCCTGTTAGCGCGCTGAGCCCGCCCATACCCACTCCCCTACCCAGAGTAAGGTATAAAAATTCTGCCCCGAAATTATTCGGGGCCCCAGGCTTTTCTGCAGTGCCTGGGGCCCACACATGTGTGTACCGATATTCATATTCATTAAACTCTCTTTTTCTTTAATGTTAACAGTAGTCAGAGGTGCAAGACCTGAAGTCCCACCCCACTCCACAGCCAAAGCCAGATTTTCCTGCTCAAAGAGTCACCAAAATGGGACTGAAGGCAAGGTGGGGAAATCCAAGTTGCACTGCCTAAGGTAATCCTTGAAGTTTCCAGGGATAGGCCCGAGAAGAGATGCAAAGTCTAGGCATTATTCTCCCCAGTTCTGGCTTAACCTACCTCAGCCAAGCTAAGTAAAAGGAGCTAAGGAAGCACTGTGGCAAATATTTTAAAACTGAAGCCTGCTTCAAAAGGTCAGAACCAGAAAAGAAAGACAGGGAGGAAGAGGAAGAAGACAAAGGAAGGAGGAAGAGGAAGAGGAGGAGACAGGACAGTGCTTGAGAACTGTTTTATAAGAGTCAAGTCGGGATGGACAGTGTAGAGGTTCTATACAAGATGTCAGAAGCTGTAAGGGGTATAGGGGGTTCATACTCCATTGTCTCTCACAAAAAGTAAAGTGAGCCAGGTTTCTTTGGTGAAAGTAGGGTATGCTGTAGAACATTATTTTAAGGTGTGTTACCTTTGTTTATGCTGCAATTGTTTAACTCTGTGAAGCTGTGCTACTGTGCCTGTTTAAAACACCTGATGGTCTAATAATGCGTGGAACAGCCAATATCCAGGCCGGAGAGAAAAATAGGAAGGATTGGCAGCAGAGCGAATAAAAAGAGGAGAAATATAGAGAGGGAAAATAATCAAGAAGTCAGAGAAGGAAGAAACATCAGGGGCCAGACACCCAGACACCCAGACACCCAGCTAGCCACTGAGTAGGAGTGAGAGTAAAATTACAGAAGAAAAGGGAAAAGCCCAGAGACAAAAGGTGTTGTCTCCTGAATGGTGCCATTCTGGCCTTTATGGGCCATCCTCCTCCCCAAAGGACTAAAACCTTATGTTAATAGGGGGAAAAAGGAAAAACATGTTTTCCTGCACTACAAATCTCCTTATCGCTGCCACCTGCTGAGTGCTAGTCTTTTGGGATCCTCCAAGACCTTGGGTGTGCCTGGATGAGGGGGCAGGGTGTGAGAGAGTTAAGAAGGTAGTAGAGAGCTGAGACACAGGAGAGACACAAGGAGAAGCATGGAGGAGAGAGTAGAGTCAGTGTGAGTGGAATGGGCAGAAGGAAACCAACATGGCGGGAAGCTAGAGGGAAAAAGGCTAGGCGAGATGCATGGCAGGAGAGAAGCATGGCAAGGGGAGAAATAGGTCTAAGATATAAGATGAACTGAATAAAGCTCGGGTCTCTCATTGTGATCCTGAATGATGGAACCTAAACGACTCCTGAGTGCAGATTATTTAACCTCAACGCCCCTCGCCTGGACAAGACTCGGCCCCAAGAAACCAGAAGCAGTAAAAAGGTAGCCTGGATAGTTTAAGAAAAGCCAGTAAGAAACAAGCCAAGCTAAGGCCAGGCATTTATAATTAAGAATAAATCTCTATTTGTGATTTATTTGGAAGCTGGGTGGCAGGCCCCCCAAAAGAGTAAAAACAACCAACAACAAAGGTAGTTATGGATTCCCTTCCCCTTTAACTCTTCTCCTAAGGCTTCCTTTTCTCTCTGTCTGTGGAAGGCCCATGCATATCATGATAGGTTGGTAGAAAGCCTGGTTTGGGTCTTGAGACAGGGCCTTACTGTGTATTCCTGATGTCTTTGGAGTAATGGAAATGCATCTGCTTCTGCCTAGTAAGCTCAGGGATTAAAGGTGTACCCTGCCTCTAAAAAGCTTTTCTTTCAACTTTGGGTGAACAAGGACTTGTATATGCTTCAGAGAGAAATCTCAGGACCAATAGATTGAGCTGAGTTGAGTATTTCAGTTTTGACGTCTGGAACTTTGTTTAGGGAGTTACCAGTGAGCATTCCTCAGAATGGCAAGATTGAACACTCAGCATCTGCAGGGTATTGTAAGTAGCAGTGGGTCACTCCAGTGCCTGGCACCTAGACACACAAACAACCAGTGGGGGCTGGAGCCATCATCCAGGGAAAGCAGTATGGAGGATCATTAGGAGCACATGGACTGGGACACAGAAAAACAAAAGCCAGCAAAGCCTTTTACACCTCACTCACCCTTTCCATTTCTCGCCCCTAACCACCTTCTTTCCTCACCAATTTCTCACAAGGAAGCAATGACTGTCCCCAGGAGGCTGCGCCTGCCCCAGACCTCCCTTCCCAATACCAGCAAGAGGCTGGAGTTGGTAACACTCCCATCATACACCAAAGAGGAACTATCAGAGCATTATCATGGAAATGTGTACTCTAACACTTTACTGGATGAACAAGGCTTCGATTTCATGATGGGTACTTTAGAGAGACAAAACCACAGCAATCAAATTAATTGATGTGCTGCATTTATGCTGCTGAGTGAAAAAGAAACATTCACAGGAACAAAATTATAACACTTTAATCATTTAAATAGAACCAACTTCAGGAACATACATATACATACAGAAAATACAAACCATGTGATGAACAGTACATGTAAATACATCAACTTCTTAAAAATCCCCCAAATGGACTCAGTGTCATGGATGTGAAAAGGTAATTTTGAAGCACTACAGACCAGAGTGAAACAGACAAGGCTGTCAGTTTGCAGGTACTGAGGAGACTAGCCCGTGGACATGTCAGGCTTTTATTAAGAGCTTCAGGGGAATGAGCCATCAGAGCCATTTAGAAGAGATATAAATGATCACCCCCCAAAAGATGAAGGGTTAACAAACAATTTCTTTGGTCCTCTAGTCAGGTCATACTTGTTTATGTTTTACTTTAAAATGCCAAATGTGAGTTGAATACTTAGCACTCTACCTAGAACAAATGGGCTAACATGGTTCTCAGGTTAGATATTTAAAGGGACTCAACCCAATTTTACTTTAGAAACTCTAAATATACAAAGTGCCAGGGGAAGGTAGAGATAAAAAATAAATAAGATAAAAAGGCAGCTCTGTCATAAGCTGATGAGCATCTAAGTGGCAGTGGAGGGTCTACAGGGACACGTTTAGAGAGCGCAGTGTCAGCCAACGGGAGACCTCTTCATGGAATAGCTATGTTCGTGTATGTGCAGGGGAGATAGATGCTGTGCTTCACTTGGCCCACACTGCCCCAGTGGAGGATATTTAAAGTAAGTGGTACTAAGCCAAGCTTCCTTTTGAAGATGACACACTGACAAGAAAGAAACTAGACCCCAGTGTACCAGTAGCAACAGCATGGCTTGACCAATTTGGCAGTGGGAGCAGCCCCCATGCAGGCCTCTCTCAGCCCATTCTATGCTCCTTCCAGTTCAGAGGAGCTAGGAGTCTGTATAGGCAGATTCAAAAGATCCTGGAAATACTTAGAAAAATACTTCATAAAAGGTTTTTGAAAATGCTTTGGAGCATCTCCTTGGAAGAGACAAACTCCCAAGAACTTCTAACATGAAATCAGTAGCAGCTAGTTATAGGCAGAGTTGGCACTTATAAACTAATGAAGTAATGGCTTTTCCTACAAGACGGCAAGAGTATCTACATTCCAAATGGTGCAATATTCTCATCCAAGCACAGAGTCAACGCTCTACATCAGTGTATGCTGACATCAGAATGAATTCCGTCTACTCAAAATGTAAAACACAGAAGGTTCTTTTTAAGTCACAGCAAAATTAAAGACAGATATCCCACAACCTTCCCTCAGAGACTAACTAGTGTCACAGGCAGATAGTTAATAAATATATCAAGAGGAAAATACCACTGGTGGTTTCACAAACATGATCAAAGCAGAGTGGGGTCTGTGGGTCTTTGAATGCAGAGAGCAATACTCTCTACATCCATTGTCCCCAGCACTTCCTTCAGCATTATGCTACGTCCACTGATGGGGAAAAACACAGCACAGGGGCCACAGCTCCCTGAATGTCCAAGTGCCCTCTGCTAATGAGTCAATTATGATTTCAACCCAATGCATGAGATCTCCTTGACAGCATCCTGGGGGATCTGAATGGCAGTGGTCTGCGTGGATAACCTCTAGTCTTGGCGGTTCACTTAAAACATTGAAGGTAGCAAGAAGAAAGCAGAAGGCTCACCCCTTAGATAATTACTTTTATTTGACATATCTATAAATAATTATTAAATACAATTCATGATGAGAAATAAAATTCACATCTGTACCAATTGAAACTGGAATGCATGATTGAGACAGAAGATGCTGGTAGCAGTGGGATCTGCAAACCAGGTCACGTGCACACACCAAAGTTCAGCTCCTGATGAGTGTGAGGAACTCTTCCCGAGTCTTTGGGTCTTCCCGAAACACCCCCAGCATGGTACTGGTGACAGTCTTGCTGTTCATTTTCTGTACCCCTCGCATTACCATACACATGTGTCTATAAAATAAGAAAACAGAGCTTGGTTAAAGGCATAGACATTGCTGTCTCATTTTCAGTTAAGCAGGGCAAAGACTAATTCCAGTTCACAGTTATTAACCATGTCCAAACATCCCTTCTTAGGAAAATATTTAACTTTTCCTTCAATCATTTTATGTTACACAGCTTTAATTCATATTGTGGTTGAGTCCAACCAGAAGGGAAAAGCCGAATGTTCTTCCTGGATGAAGAAGCATAAAAGATCTAAATCAAACAAAATTCAGAAATCATGTTTGATCCACCCTCAGGATCATGATGGCACCCTGCCAGCAACAATGTCCTGAGAGGTTACTCAGAATAGAGCGGGATGAAGGTAAAAGCAGGACAGAGCTCAGTGGCTGCCATAGCATGGAAAGAGCTGCTTACACAGTGTGTGGTTCTCACAACTCAGTCTGACTTCAAGAGTGTCTGGAGAACGTGAGGTGAAATAAGGCAGATTCAGAGCTCCCATGTGGGATCTGAGAGTTGGTCTCATGGAACAGAACAGTGATTCTCGAGGATGGAAGCACCGAGCTGAGTAGATTGAACTTACAGCTGGATCCAGTGAGAAGGCCTGCCTGCTATTGTAGAGTGGGGTGAGTAGAGATGACAGAGATGTTTCCATTATTTCAAAAGGCAGGAGGAAGCATCTGACTCTTTTACTTATGGAGGAATGATAGAAGTCTAGGGAATAAGGGACAGTTGACCCCAGTTTAAACACTGCCACGACAGCAGATTGTTTTTGTGTTTACCAAAACCCCAGTTAACATTTAAACTGAAAAATAGAAAATATTTGTTCTTCTTTTTAAAAACAGTGTCTTCGGTTGCCCTTTGCACCAGTTCTTACTTTTTTTTTTTCTATTAGTAGATGTGCACTCACAAACACAAACGAACAAAGGCAAAGGCAAGACAAAAATACTCGTGACTGCACACAGAGAACTCTGCAAGGATTCATATGACTCCCAAGAGGCCAAAGTTCTCACAAGAGGAACAAACAAAAACCCTGGACTGGAGAGATGGCTCAGTGATTAAAATAACATCAAATGACCCCAGGTCGGGTCTTAGGACCAATTTCAGGAGGCTCACAACTACCTGTGAACTCTACCTCTGGCTTCCACAAACACCACTGTGCACAGGACTCAAATAAGATTTAAAAACAAAGCAAAAATCCCCTTTCTATCCCTGGTTCCTGGGTCAGGACCACAGTGTGATGTGGGAATGTCTTTCTGTATGCTATGCATATCAATCTTTAAATAAAGGAGCTGTTTTGGCCCATGACAGGCACCATAGAAAAAGTAGGTGGGAAATTAGAATAGGTAGGAAAAGAAGGGTGGCGTCAAGTCAGATCAAGCCAGATGCCCAAAGAAGAAACATGTAAGGAACACAGGTGAGCCACGGGCCACATGGCAGACAGATTAATGGAAATGGGTTGAGTTAAGATGAAGGAGCTAACTAGTAATGTGCCTGAGCCATAGGCCAAACACCATGAACTTAAAATAAGTGTCTGAGTCATTTTGGGGGCCTAAGCAGTGGTGAGTGGCTAAGGGGTCTGAGACGGCAGGTCTGTGGGTCTGGACCTCTGACCGCCCAGGACTAGAAAACCTCATTGTAATAACAGTGAGAAAGGAGAAAAGAACTGCAGACCCATGGGTGGGGGCACCAGCAGCAGCAAGTAGTCCTTGCTTGGTCCTAGAGAAGCTGAACAGCACCAAGAGGTGTTGGTACTACTGAGACATTACCAAACGTGGTTTGGACTTACGTTGCTTCAATCACCACCCCGACGCCAGCAGGCTGCAAGGCTTCTGTGATGGCCACCGCAATTTGTTTAGTGAGGCGTTCTTGAACTGTGGGGTGTAACAGAGAGATAGGTTTAAAAGCCAGATACAAAGAGGTGGAAGATTTTGTTGCCCCTAGAATATTTGTGATCTTACAAAGCAGACATCTGTGGGATTTAATATCCAAGACATGCCAGCTTTCTCTGAGATTATTCTATGGGCTAAGTCTTAAAGAAGTCCCTGGTCTGTATCCTCACAAGCACTATAGGTCCTGGGGTGACTCTTGGCCCTCCAGCACCTCTGCAGGGGAGGGACTAGACCAGCAAGTATCTCTCCCATGTGCATCAAGAGCAACCGACCCCACAGACAGCTCTATAGATGTAGAGGGAAGACTTAATTCCCTCCCAGCAGAGTTAGTATGGAAGCTAACTGCTGAACTAGTGAAAACTAATGTTGGAACCTAAGTAATTCAGTTTCTTACGCTGACAAAAACAACTTGTCTTTGAATACATACGAAGGTGTTCTCAGACTCCTGCCAATGTCAGAAAACTGGCAAAAATCCCCAAATGTCTACGAGGGCAGAGACTGGCTAGCAGATTAGTTTACACCATGGAATTTGAAACAGCCACAGAAGTGGATGACACGGTCAGGGGTGTGAGGTGTGGGGGTTGTTCAACAAGTGCTAAGTGAAAAGGAAATGGGTTGGAAAGTAAGGCCAATGACGTGAGCAGACCTTTGTTTAAATGTGTATGAGCTGATGTGAAAACGTGGACACATGATAGACACGGTAGGGATGTGAGAGCATGGCAGGGTTTCCTCTGAGGTCAACAGACTGTCTTGTCCATCCCACAGAGGGCTCCATTTCTGCCTTTTTATTTATTACATTTGTAACAGAGTAAAAATATTTGTTCTCTAGGGAAAATGTTTTCTGTAAGTAAGAACTGTAAACATTTACCTTGTAGTCTTCTACTATAGATTTCTACAATCCTAGAAAAGAAGGAATTGTTTTAGTGAGTTGCACATTTGAAATGAATTTGGCAAACCTTCTTCGTGAGACAAAAAAGGATATTGTGGCAGCAGTGGTGGGATGCGGGCAAGAGAGATGGCTTATAGGAAGAAGAAAGAGACCACCAGTCACACCTCAGCTCTGCTTCCCTTGTCCCCAAAGAGACCGAAAACTGGCAGGCCCTTGAGTGTAGCATTCACTGGGAGGCGGGGTGGGGGGGTGGGGGGTGCGGACATAATTACAGGGGAGTGACAAACTTTGATGTTCCCATCATCAATTTCAGGCTAAGTCTCAAGCGCTCTAATTAATTATATTGTCTTATCAGAGCTTAACGTGCAAGTTAAAAATAAAAAGGCATTTGTTAATTAATAGTAGGCAACTACTAAACCAGCTAAATCTATTAGTGTAATCAGATTAGAGCAGATTAGATTTCTTCAGGCATTTCTTTATGAAAGGTTTATATAAGTATTTCACAGGATCAGTGTTCTCCCAAATAAGAGGCTCCTGGCCTTACAATGAAACCTGCCATGGGGCAGTGAGGACAGCCCATGTGAAGCTGGAAATTCACATTTAAAACATTACTGTTTGCTCAAGATGATTTGAATTCCATTTAAGAGTCACTTCTATGAGACATTTCATCTCACACGCACACATCCCTATTCATCTTCCTGGCAAATTACTCCTCTATAGTTATCATGGACACATCCCTTTGCAGGAGTACCATCACGTTTACCCCACAACCTGGGGATTCCTCAGGGCAGGAACCTCTCTGATTCTTAGGTCCAGTAGTTTAAAATGTTGAAGAGTTAGAATATTGTTTTAGTTTCAGTAAAAGGAGTGGTTTTTTCAGACCAGACATAGGAGCTACTGAGCTAAATTTTTGGATATATTACTTGAATTTTTTAGGTGATTAATTTGTCAGATAAGTATGAGATGTCATTGATTTATAGCTAAAAACTCTAACATCCTTAAAGCAGAATTGGGGATGTAATATTAGGCAAATGGTGGTAATGCTGGTGTCCATGTTTCACTCCACGAATGTCTTAGACATTTTTAAAAATATCACCTAAAGTGCTTGTGATGTGGGAATGTCTTTCTGTATGCTGTGAATATCAGTCTTTAAATAAAAGAGCTGTTTTGGCCCATGACAGGAACCATAGAAAAAGTAGGTGGGGAATCAGAATAGGTAGGAAAGGAAGGGCAGAGTCAGACTCAGACCAAGCCATCCGCCAAAGAAGAAACATGTGAGGAACACAGGTGAGCCACAGGCCACATGGCAGACAGATTAATGAGAATGGGTTGATTTAAGATATAAGAGGAAGCTAGCAATGTGCCTAAGCCATAGGCCAAACAGCATGAACTTAATATAAGCATCTGAATCATTTGGGGGGCCTGAGCAGTGGCGGGCGGCTAATGGGTCTCGGGCTGCAGGTCTGTGGGTCTGAATCTCTGGCCACCTGGGACCAAGAAACCTCGCTGCTACATGCTTGTCTATTTCTGGTGGTGAGTTGTTTTCATATCAAGAGGACCATGCATGTGGCTGGAGGGATAGATCCCAGCACTAGGAGGCAGAGGACAGATAGTTCCTGTAGATGTTTATTGAGTAGCTATGTGGTTATGTTGCAAACATGTTCCCTGTGCTCAGAGGGCTTATAATTATTAATTTATTTTGCAGGTTAGAAGCTTGGGTATTGTTTGAGTTTTCTCAACTTGATTAAACATAGATACGGCTGGGAAAAGAGAATCATAACTGAGAAAATGTCCCCACAAGTCTGACCTGTAGATGAGTCTATATATAGGGCACATTCTTGATTAATGGTTGCTTTTGGAGGGTCTAGTTCATGGGGGGCAGTGTCATCTTTGGGCTGGCTGTCCAGGACAGTAATAAGAAAACAGGTTGAGCAATTCACAAGGAACAAGGCATTAAGCAGCATCCTCCAGTCTCCGCTCCAGTCCTGTCTCGACTTTCTTAGGGGATAGAGTGTGCCCTATAAGTTTTAAGATGAAATAGACCCATTCCTCCCATTTGCTTGGTGTGTTATCGCAGCAGTAGTAAACCTAAGTGGACAGAGACTGGTCCCAGAGAGTGGACTATTGCTGTGACAGACATGACCTTGTTTTGGGGGATGAGGTTTGAAGGACTTGGGAAATTTGGCCTCATGAGATGTTGTAGGGACTCCCAAGTCTATGCTGAGAAGGATGCAGACAATGGAGGCCAAGTCTGTGTGGCTTCAGGGTCCATTTGGTCCAATTGGGCCATTATGTGATGTTTTAAATTACAAATCTAGTGCATCTAGTAAGCTGGGGTTGGAAAAAATCAGCTGTGATTAACAAGAGACTAGTGCCACTAAAGTGAAACCATATGGGGACAATCCATACTGGTCAGCCAGGGCTGAAGTGTCAGCTGTGGTTTAGAAGAGACCAGCATTGAGGGAAAATGTTCTGAGAGTGTTTCCTTAGGGTCAGCACACAGGTGCTATAATCAGAGGGTCCTAAGGCTGCATCTCATGCCAGCACCCAAAGGTAATTAATGTGTAAGAGTCTCCCATGTGCCTCTGGTTTTGAAGGCATGAAAGGGTCATGGTAAGCAGCTGAGGCTCAGCACCGTGAGAGGCCAGGAGAGGCTACTGGTGAAGGTGTAGCCTCCGTTGCAGTTGAAGCCCCAGGATTGGGATTGAAAGGGTCATGAAAAGAAGTTGAGACTTGCCACCCTGTGGTAGGGTCAGAGTCCCTTGAAAAGAGCTCAGGAAGCCATCGGTGAAAGTGCAGCCCAGCTTCAACCAAGACCTGAGCATTTTGGAGATGCAAGTACCTCAGGACGACCACCAAAGACAGCAGCAGCTGTGGAGTGGAGTAACCCGGCCCTGTTAGACTCATATGCTGGAGGATATGGATGAAAAGCTGCTCAAGCCCCTGAGGCCCAGATACCTGCACTGAACCTCACACTGCTGCTCTGTGGCTTTGCTTTGATCTGAACGTAACTGTGCCCTGGTTTGTTCCTCTTAGAGGATTAAAGTATCTAGTTTTTGCTAATTTTTTCCCACAGCAGCCTACACTTGAGAGACTTTGAACCTTTAAAAAGATGTTGTTGGGTTTTTAAAGAAAACTTACACTTAAAGTACTGAAATATTTAGAGATGTGGGACAGAGTCACCTCTCCATTACTACCAACTGCACCATCTGCCATGGGCCTTTGGTAAAGCTGCACAGGGCTTTGTGAACTTGAACCTGTGGGTGCTTCTTCCCACTCTTTCTAGTCAAGGATCACACCACACGCCTTCTCTGATGTACAATATGGACAGACTGTGGCTAAGTGCTAAATCCTATACATTCTTACTTCAGTAACTTATGCATCCCCAAAGCATGACCAACCATATACGGCCAGGCAGTCATCCACAACTGCATTCACTGGACCTGTGTGAGTGACTCTAAAGCACTTATAGAGGAAAGAGCCTCGATGGGGCTCAAATCAGCAGTGCAACTAACATGTTAGAGTAAAGTTTTTTACATGCAGAATTTGTGCAACTATATTTGTAAATGAGCCCATATAACTGTTACCTAGCCTTATCATGCCATGTCATGAGGAGTAGGTGGATCATCATTTTACTCAAGCAGCTTTTCATATTCTTCCATGAATTCTTCTTAGCTTTTTTGAGAGAGTGTTTCTATATAACTCTGGCTACCCTGAAACTCACTGTGTAGACCAGGATGGCCTTAAACTCACAGAGATCTTCCTGACTAAGTGCTGGGATTAAAGGCATGGCCCTCCACACCATTAATATATCAAAAATTATTTATGATTTTTGTTAGTCAACAAGGAAGGACCATTCATAAAACCAACTGGTTCTGACCCCTCCTTTACTGAGACATTAATCTGACCTCCGTTGTCAACATTTTGACTGCAGTTTTCCTGGCTTGCAATGGGCTGCATTCTTACTCATCTTTGAAAACCCACTTATTATGGTCTAAGCTTGTGTTGGACATGGTGACTGAGCCCTGCAATCCCAGCACTCAGGAGGCTGACACAAAAGAACTGCCCTGAGTTCTAGGCTAGCCTGAACTACAGAGTAAGACTGTCTCAAGAAAAACAAAAAGATTCTTTAGGCTTTTAAGGTGTCATTTTGTTACATTGCTCTCATTCCTAAATATTGGCATGGAGATCCTCTTAGTCAATTGAATATTGGCAGCGTTTGGACTTGTAAATTCTATTCCCTGGGAGGTTCTCCCCCCCCCCCCCCCCAATTATTCCAAAGATGTTGAACTTTGTCTTAAAAATCAATGGATAGTCACAAAAGGGACAGCATAATTAAATCTGTACTTGAAAAAGATCAATGCAGCAGCATTTGTGAGCCGATTCAAGGACCCTTAGAACAGAGTTAGGATCTTAACACACAATCCAGGCTGAAGATGAAGGGGGTTCAGCAGAGGGCAGAAAGCACATGCCAGCAAGCAGGAAGCACATGCCATCCAGAAGAGGGAGCTGTGTGAGGCAAGGAGCATCCAGGAGCAATGAATGGCTTCTTTCTCATTCCTGGCCCCAAATATATCCAGATGTAACAACGTGGTGATATATAATTAATTAAGTATAATTAATCTGGAATTCAGAGTCAACCATAGAACCAAACCAGGTCAGGGAGGGGTGACCCACACCTTTAATCCCAGCTTTAGGAATGTGCAAAGAGGAAGTTAAGAGAGAGGGTTTCAGCTTTCCCAGAGACTTTCCCTTCCCTTTCTGCTGAGAACTCAGAGGTATCAGTTGGAGGATCCTGGAGACAGGAGGAGTTGGCTGGATGGCTGTGGTTTGTTTCTGATATTTCATCTTAATTTTATCACCACATAACAAAGATTTAAACTTAAAGTAAAGCCTGAAGCCATACAAACTAATAAAGAGCTTGTGACCAGAGAACAGTTTATAAAGTTTCAGAGCCAGGCACATCTCAGCTGAGTTAGGAGGATCCCAAGTTCAAGGCTAACAACCTCAGCTACCTCAATCCAGAATGTTCTGTTCTAGTAACTTATCTTATTAATAGACTAAAAGTACAAAAAGAATGTATTAGATATATCAACAAATGTTCCCCACTTTCAACAACAGTCTCAAACTGTAAAATATACTCATCTGTGTAAAAAGCTGGGCAAGCGAATGAATCAGTCAAAGAAATGTAATGTAGTCCTGAAAAGAAGGTTGTTCTTACTGTATAGCCTTTGCTGGCCTCAAATTCACAGAAATCTGCCTTGCTGGGATTAAAGCTCAGTAAAGTTCGGTTTGGGGAACTAAAAGATGTCAAGAAATTCTAAGACACCTTTTTAAAAAGTTCTTCAAGGAGCTAGAAAGGTGTCTCAGAGATTAAGAGCACTTGATGCTCTTGTGGAGGACCCAGGTTCGGCTCTAAGCACCTTCATGGTGGCTCAAAACCATGTGTAACTCGAGTTCCAGAAGATCTGAGGCCCTGGTCTGGCCTCCTTGGCCAGGCACACACGTGCACAGAAACGAATGCAGATGTGACATTTTCACACATAAAGTAAATACAGAAGACTTAAAATGTGTTTAAAGAAAGCTGCAGTGTTGACCACAGTGTCACACATCCTCTTATAGCCAAAGCCAACTCCGCAGTGTCTTTGCATCACCTGTGAGTTAAATGCCATATTTCTGTTAATGAATTTGGCTGCACACACTGCATCATGCCTTTCTCTCACTTTCTTATTTGCCTTTGTCTAGGCATTGACCACACCTTAGAAGGACTCCCCCATTAGGATTCTGAGCATCCCTCCACCTCAGGTTCTCTAAGCACTGGCAGAAACAGTTTCAAAGCAAACCTGTTTGGGGGCACTTTGGATTGAACCCAGGGCCTTGGGCATTAGGATGGACATTCTGTGGCTATAGCTACCAGGCCCCATTCACTCTCTTGCTGCTCCCTTCTGTCTGGCCATGGCAGTAGCTGGCCTAGAGAGCCCTTCCACCGCAGGTAACTCAGTACACAGGTTAGCCAAGGATTTCCCCAGGAACTACAATTCCAAATTCAAGATTTAATTATATTCATTCAGTTGTTCTAAGGCAAGAAAACAAACAGATTTTTAGCAACAAAGAAAATTTCTATTGGATGTGAGTGTACTCTGGACTTCCCCTAGAACCAAACCAAGTCACTTCTGGTGTCCTCCTGTTGGGTAAGGCTTCCTAGCTTGGTATTTGACTTTACAGAAATGGAAAGGTCATGCATTTAAAGTTGAGCACACAACAAACTTCATAGGCAGGATTAAAATGAACAGGAAGGTTTTGCTAAGATGTAGCTTTCTTTATTATTCCTTGCTCTCTAAGTATTCTTCCTTCTTAAGAGAAATGGCAGTTGGACAAAAATCTCAGTTGAATTTTCTGTTTAGCAGACCCTTTATTCCAGTTTTTTACAAAACATGAAAGTAACACATACTCAGTCTTTGGTTTGGTGCTCCACTTTACTCCTACATTTTAATCCTATTAACACAATGGCAAATCCTCATGCAAACAATCAGTTTCTTTGTATTGCTTCACTGAAGATTTAACTATTTAAGATCTTTTCACCAGGAAAGGACAGAATCAAGACTGTCCTCCTGTGCCTCTCAGTCATCATTGACTCCACCAAATCACCCTAGAAAACATTGTTCAGACTGTCAGTCACGATCAGCAGAGGATGGTCTTCAAGGTCTTCAGAGGTCCTAGTGGTAGGGCTCAGTGGCACAGCCACTCACCTGCCTGGACTGAATGAAGTCCTGGGCTTGATCCTCAGCAACAAAAAGAGGTAAATTAAGACACCATACCTAAGCTTATGGTGCTTTATGGAAGCCATCCTCCAACTCCATCTTCCCTGTTTAGACAGTCTGTTATGGTTTTAATAGTGCCAGTTTCCATGATGAAAACATAGAGTTAGCATTCTTGATGGAAAAGAGAACACCAAAACACTAGACTTATGATTGTGTACAATAAGCATGTTGATGGTACTATTATTCACAATTGATATATATTTATTTTTACTTTTATTTGGGACTAATTAACTGGAGGTACACTGCTCTTTCTTTTCTGTTGCTGAACTTACACATAGTAACCATGACAACCTACAAAAGGATGAGTTTATCTGGCCTTATGGATACAGAGGGATAAGAGTCCATTGGCATCTTGGTGGGGAGGCATGGCAGCAGGCAGGCACAGAAACTGGAAGAGCAATCTGAGAACTCAAATCTTAAACCAAAAGCACAAAGCACAGAAAGCAAACTGGAAATGGCATGAGGCTTTTGAAAGCTTCAAGCTCATCCCCATTAGCATTCTTCCTTCAGCAAGGCCAGACATCCTAGATCCCCAAACATTGCCAACAACTGGGACCAAGTGTTGAAACACATGAGCCTATGAGAAACATTCTCATTCAAACCATCATAGGTTTACATAGATTCTATAAAAAGAAATGAAAAATGAGGGCTGTCACTTCACAACTATGGCAAACTCAGTATAACTCATATAAACCACAAAATAGTCACAGAGATTCATTTGTTCCAATTGTGACTAGTGTCACTGTAACCCCAATCAAGTTATTCCAACTTAGCTTTAAATACAATGACTGCACATTCATTACCTAAGCCTTCATTTGGTTCTACATGCATGCGCACCTGTGCGCGCGCAAACATACACACATACACACATACACACACACACACACACACACACACACACACACATCCCTCCTAGTATTTCTTTAGATAGCCCACTAACTCCATGAAACCAAATTAAAACACAAAAAGACAGTTGGGGCAATAAAACATTGATGGATAGGTCCTAGCAGAGATATATAAATACAATATCACATTGACTTCCAATTAAAGACAAATTACAATTATATACATCGCCTCTTCTTCCTAAATCCCAAATAAAAAGTAGAGACAATTTTTTTTTGTTATTGATTTGTTTTGTTTTTGAGACAAGGTCTCTCTACATAGTCCTGGCTGCCCTAAAACTCACTATGCAGACCAGGCTGGCCTTGAACTCACAAAAATCTGTCTGCCTCTTCCTCCTGAGTGATGGGATTAAAGGTGTGTGCTACCATGCCCAGCTCAAAAAAAGGTTGTTGTTTTGTTTGTTTTTTTTTAATTCATGAACATGTAAGAAAAAAGATGAGAGGGTGATATACCCTGTATCTGCAGGGGAAATGATATAAAATAGAGGGTGATATGCCCTGTATCTGCAGGGGAAATGATATAAAATAGAGGGTGATATACCCTGTATCTGCAGGGGAAATGATATAAAATAGAGGGTGATATGCCCTGTATCTGCAGGGGAAATGATATAAAATAGAGGGTGATACGCCCTGTATCTGCAGGGGAAATGATATAAAATAGAGGGTGATACGCCCTGTATCTGCAGGGGAAATGATATAAAATAGAGGGTGATACGCCCTGTATCTGCAGGGGAAATGATATAAAATAGAGGGTGATATACCCTGTATCTGCAGGGGAAATGATATAAAATAGAGGGTGATACGCCCTGTATCTGCAGGGGAAATGATATAAAATAGAGGGTGATACGCCCTGTATCTGCAGGGGAAATGATATAAAATAGAGGGTGATACGCCCTGTATCTGCAGGGGAAATGATATAAAATAGAGGGTGATATACCCTGTATCTGCAGGGGAAATGATATAAAATAGAGGGTGATATGCCCTGTATCTGCAGGGGAAATGATATAAAATAGAGGGTGATATACCCTGTATCTGCAGGGGAAATGATATAAAATAGAGGGTGATATGCCCTGTATCTGCAGGGGAAATGATATAAAATAGAGGGTGATACGCCCTGTATCTGCAGGGGAAATGATATAAAATAGAGGGTGATACGCCCTGTATCTGCAGGGGAAATGATATAAAATAGAGGGTGATACGCCCTGTATCTGCAGGGGAAATGATATAAAATAGAGGGTGATATACCCTGTATCTGCAGGGGAAATGATATAAAATAGAGGGTGATATGCCCTGTATCTGCAGGGGAAATGATATAAAATAGAGGGTGATACGCCCTGTATCTGCAGGGGAAATGATGTAGCAGTGAATGGACTGCCCTGCAGGACTGAGAAACACACAAGGCACAGATACAAGAAAAGCACACGGAAGCCAGGAGCCCATATACAGATTTGTAAAAGTTTAAAAACATATATTTCACATTCTAACAGAGCCCCCAAGTGGCTTGGCTCCCATCACTGTGAAACCTCCAAGAGTCTTGGTTAAGATACAATACTCTAAAAGCTTTGAAATAGAAAATAATAGAAAGGCCAGAACACTGAAAATATAATAGAAACTCTAAAGGAAAGCTACAAGGTGACATGCTAGAGAGACTCAGAACACACACACACACACACACACACACACACACACACACACACACACACAAAGGCGGTTCATACAGAGAAAAGTTTACCTGATCTCCGGACCACACAGACAACTCTTCCCCATGTAAATCCACACAGGAAGAATGAGAGTACAGAAACCCCATGTGGCCATCATCCCTAACTTATGACTGCAGGTCTATGAATATCAGGAATATGGATGAAGATATAAATGCAAGAAGGGTGTGAAACCCTCAGTTTGACTGAAACATAAAATGATTCACACCAGACAAAAGTACTATGTCTCCAGGGAATGTGGGAAAACCTCCACTGGTTAGAATTCTTTCTATGACAACAGAACTCATATGGAGAGAAACCCTGTGTAAGGAAAGGGAAATCCTTCACTTGTCCCAGATCTTTCATTCACTTGAAAGGGTTCACAGTAGACAGAAACCCTATGAATGTGTTTTATGAAAAACTTTCCAATACATAAATGTACAGCAACATGGGAAATCCTTCACTTTTTTTTTCTTTTTTACCCTGGAAAACATGAATGTACTCACACTAGAGAGAAAACTTATCTGTGTCAGGAATGTTGGAAAGCATCAATCGATCCAGTTCTGTTTGATAACATGAAGGATTCACATTGAAGGAAAGCCCAATAAGGAACAAATGAAGGCTGCACAGCCACAAGCCCTTTCTAGCACCCATGAGAATGGAGAAAACTCACTCACGTGGATTATGTAGTCTTTAGTTGTTTTTGTTCAATTCATGAGCATAAAAGAATACACCCCAGCAGAAAACCTTGAACAGTGGGATAATCAAAAGCCTCTACTTGCATTCACTGGGAATCAGTGTAGGAGGCATGGGACATGTTTTCATAAGACTAGGCCTCACTGTGAGTATGAAGGCAAATCCAGTCCTCTAGATCTATTTTTGCCTACTGGACTTATATAAACACAAAACTATTTCCTACAACTAACTTGACACTGTTCTCCATATATGCAGCTCTTCTTCTATTTCCTGCCTCTTAAAATATAAAGTTAGTGCAGGTACACTCAAGCATGTACTTCTTCCTCATACTGTTAACTAACCTTCCCTTAAGACACAGGGCTTGACTGCAGATAATCTTGGTTCTTTTCCAGTTAGGGAAAACTCTACAGAGAAAGTTATGAGCAAGGAACAGGCAGTGAAAGAGAAGAAGGCGAAGACATAGTGTTTCTGAACTCAAAAGTAAAGCTGCCTATGCAAGTTCAGACTTTCAAGTTACAACATAACTTCTAAGACAGATCCACAGAAGTGAAAGCAAGAAATCTTGAAGGTCTCAGCAGATAGGAACAATTTTATTAAGTTCAATCTTACCTGGCAAGTTTACTGAGGCCAAGGACTTGCTTGTTAGGAAGGTAACCGATGTGGACCTTCAGGGAAGAGAGAGGAAATTATCAGCCAAATGAAGAACAACACAGATGGATATAAAAAGACCATGGTGTACATACATGTAAGTTTATCACCATGACAATGTATCTTTAAAACCCGTGAAGCACTTCTGTACATATTTCAAATTATATGAAAAAAAAGTAAAAGGAAAAAAAAACTATCTAAGAACAGACTTGTTCCAAAAATGGCAAAAATTGTAAAGATCCTTGGAAAAGTTAAGTTCTTGATTCAAATCTTAAAGTCTTTCCTCTATCTAAGAAAAAGACACTCAGCAAAGGGGGAAATTACCTCATAACATCAAGGTATAATCAGAAGAGACTCCTTTAAGTGGCAGAAACTATATCTAAGCACAGCTATTACATGTGTCACATAGCTTTAAGAATCCCACCCCTGAGCCCCGCTATGATTTTGTTTCCATGTCCTTTACTCTTTGTCCAGTCACCACATGATGGCTAAAAACATGAACTTTTTTTTTTTTTTTTTTTTTTTTTTTGAGACAGAGTTTCTCTGTTTAGCCCTGGCTGTCCTGGAGATCACCCTGGCCTCAAACTCAAGATCCACCTGCCTCTGCCTCCTGAGTGCTGAAATACTAGCATCTTAAAATGTATCAGTGGGTATCTATGGTATAAATGCTTTGGGGGCCAAGAATTAAAGTATGAGAAAACATACCTTTAAAAGTACTAATAAAGAGGGGCCATGTGTTGGCATGCCAGCATTGTACCAGTTTTCACATGTTCACTTAATACTGATCAAACATTTATAGAATATGTATCATAGTACTTAGCACTATGCTATAAGAGTTTGAGAACTGTCTTCCTGATAGACAGGAGGAGAAAAAAGCGAAGTAGCACAAACACAGAGATTATCACAGAAGGCAGCAGGATGCAGCAGAGAAGAGCTGAAAACGAGCTAAAGTGCCCCAGCCAGGCCACTAATCCTTTCCACCATTGATAAGAGACTAGCTTTTTCACCCACAAAAGGTTGAGCAAAAAGGTTCCCTCAACATTAACTGTAGCTAGCCAGACATGTGGCTGGCATGCCTTCTGGTGTGATATAATAAAGTCTTCAGAGCTCTGTGAATACTACTTGGGTCAGAAATCACTACAAATCTAGTCTAGCTTATAGGCAATCCTATAAATGAACAAATCCATAAGGTTGGACACTCTGTAGAATAACCAGCCTTGACTCTCCAATAGGAGGATGTGGAGGCATTTAAAAATAAACAACACTCAGGAGAAATAGCAAGTGCAATATAAAGAGGCGGGGTTCTCTCATTTTCTTTTCAGTACTGACAATATGCCCTTATGTATGCCAGGCAAGCATTCTACCACTGAGTCTCTACATCCCTGGCCTAATTTGACTATGTGACTGGATTCCTCTTCAGACAGCCCAACAGTAATTTTTTTGAAACACCTGGAAAACTTAGACATGGGTGATAAATGTTACTTAGAACATACTATTAACTTCTGTGGTGGTTTAGAAGTAAGAATATTTTAGAGATACATATTGCTAATATGACTTATAAATGCTTCATAAATGCCTATTAATAGTTAGTGCTATGCATGCTACATTCTTTCTTTAAACTTTTTTTATTTAAAAAAGTTTTCTTAGCATACCAACCACCGTTCCTCCTCCCTGCCCTCTTCCCAATCCTCCCCTGGCTTCTCCCCAACCCCAGCCCCCATCTATTCTTCAGAGAAGGTAAGGACTACCAGGGTGAGTCAATGCAGTCTAGCATATCCAGCTGAGGTTGAACCAAGCCTCTCCTTTCAGTATCAAGGCTGAGCAAGGTGTTCCTCTGTAGGAAATGGGCACCAAGAAGCCAGTTTACATACCAGGAATAAATTCTGGTCCCACTGCCAGAGGCCCCACAAACTGCCCACACCATTCGACTGTCGTGTGCATTCCGAGGGCTTACTTCAGCCTCATGTAGGTTACCCAGCTGTCATTTCAGAGTCAGTGAGCTCCCATTAGCTCAGGTCAGCTGTCTCTGTGGGTTTCATCATCATGACCTTGACCCTTTGCTCATATAATTCCTCCTCCCGCTCTTCTGCTGAACTGAGAGCTCAACCCAGTGCTTAGCTGGATCTCTGCATCTGCTTCCAACAGTTGCTGGATGAAGGTTCTATTGTGACATTTAGGGTGGTCATCAGTTCGATTACATAGGAAGTCCTGCTTAGGTACCATCTCCACTATTGCTCGGAGTCTTAGCTGTCATGCTACATTCTTTAATATGTTGAAAGACTAATTGCAAACTTGCAAAATTGTTTTTTTAAATCTTAATCTTTTACAGAAACATACTAAAAGATATTATGAAAGAAATAAAATCTGAAATTGGACAGATTATATGATTGGTCCTGTATTGATAATTGCTGGTGCTGGTTGATGGGAACATGAAATTCCATAATATCAGTCTTTCTGCTATTATGTATGTTCAATTTTTTTTATAAACATGTTCAGAGATAGATGATAGATAAATGTAGAGTGCACTGAATACTAAACTTCAGAAAAATGCAATGTGCTGTTAGACTAGTAAATATTGATAACTTCCACATGCTCCCAGGAGAGCAAATTGGTACAACCACTTTGCAGAGACAAAGGTCAGCAGGAGGTAAGGCGAATATGGACAGACTTATTACCAATATAGACTCAGGAGCCAGAAATTGGAGTGAAAGCCTCATAGATCAAAGAAACAATAGGAGTGGCCAGCTGACCTTCTCTCTATACTTCCCAGATCAAAGAGGAAGTCCAAAAGTCTATGAATTTCCAAGTCCCTCCCTATTCCTTCCTGTGCCTCATTAGCCATATCCTGGGTCCTCTGTATACTCTATGATTGATTTTTGTCAATTAGTCCCTGGCTCCACCAATTCAAAGTTAACTTTATTAACATAGTCTCGGGGTGTCACAGTGCTTTCATATATCCCAAAACATACTTATGATCCTGTAATCACACTCCTAGATACATCCCTAACAAGAATGTATGCACATATGCACCAAGAGAAAGTTGGCAACCATATTGTTTTTAACTGCAAGAAAACATAAATGTCCAGAGCACTAAACTGAAGTTTGTACAATGTAATAATGTATAACAGTGAAAATAAACACATCTTTGTGTCTTGTACTATTTCTATGCTTTACAACTATAAGAAAGCAAACTAAAATACTTTAACAAAAAAGAGAAGCAGATATTAGTACTTATTAAATTTAGATAATGGGTAAATATTCCCTGTAAGTCATCCTTTGGAAAATGAATAACAGAAAGTCAAAATAGAATTGAACTATTATAATAGTGGGCATAACAGGCCATCTTGTTGTAAACATACATGTTCTCAAAGGTTCATTGAATGACAACTACATTACTTTTATTATCTAGCTTGCATTGGCTTTTCTTTTCCTAACATAAAAAGGGATAGAGTCCAATTAAATCCACTAATACTCAGCTTAAATTTCCAATTATTAGGTTAGTCAAAATTGATAGAATTAAAAAAACTATGTAAACTGCAGACAGAATAGTAAGAAACAGGTGACAGTTTTAAATATAATTATTCTAATTTAAAACTTTCATTATGCATTCCTAAGTTCTTAGGCAACAAAAAGAGCCTTACCCTTCCCACAAATGGAACGAGATGATGTTCACACATGGAGAACATATCAATGTCTTTCACAATCACCATCTCATCATGATCCTCATCAAATATAGCATCATTGAGGACATCTGAAAACACAAAATAGAAAAGCCAGTTTGGTTAAACACAAAAAGACTAAATATTTTTAAACCTCACTAAAACATTAAGAAAATAAAAATCAAAACTAGTTAATTTTCCCTTCTAAGTGAGCAATCTTTTTTTTAACTTCTTTAACTGATATTAAGAATCCTTGGGACGATGTTTCATAAGAAATGTAGACTTCAGAGTGTGTTTGTCTCATGAGCTGGAGAAAGTAAAGAGAGGAGCAGGTGTGACAGAACACTGGCTGCTTCTGGAGGTAGAGACGGGTCACTTCTTCCATCTCCACATTTTCAAATCCACCTATGAGAAAAACATTAAGCCTTAGCCCTTTGACTTCTGAGGCCAGGTCTAATATGCCTGTAAACTTAGCCTCTATTCTATCCAAATAATTTTCTACAATTCATAAAGTTCTCCAAAGTTATTTTGGGAAGCACTGGACTTGCGGTCGCCTTTCTAAAGAAATAATCCTATGACATGCACTTGTATGCCTCTCTAGGGAGCTGTGGTCGTGTATAAGCTGTGAACCTCAGTCATATGGTCAGACAAAGAGACATTTCAAACAATGCTATGTTTAAAAACTGCACTTAGTAAATGTTCCTTCCTCATCTGCAAAAAGGAAGATTAACCAGAGGATGCACAAGGGGCACTGAGCTCAATCTGTAAAGCATCCTGTTTTGGCTACAGAAAGATAAAGGAGTATAAGCCACAGCCACCACCACTGTAGTATAGACGTGGTACTGACAAACTAGATGTTCTCTAATATTGCACACAAATGTCATGTGTCATTGTCAAGAAGAGATGCTACACCGAGGGGGTGTTTTCTCACTTTTATCAAACAGATACATGCATAGGTAAACCTTTATCTCACCGTTGGCAGACCAGATAACACCAAAGCAATTAGTGTGTATCTTAAAGAATTTGGGGAATACACAATCCACCCATACAATAAGACAAGTGTGAGGAGATGAGCATGGCTTTGCAGCCGCCCACAGCTATTTCCCCCTCAGAAAGCAGGCTCTGAGTCAGAGATGTGCAAATACCCACCCCCACTGCCTGACCTTCAGGAGCTCTGCTACTGAGTCATGCATAAGCCTCTGTTCTCATCCAAGTCAGGCTACTTGGAGTCATCTGGGATTGTGTGGTAGGAGAATCACTATTGTGACCAACAAGAATGAATGTGTGTAGAGTTTAAATACACAGAATGACAGGGATGAGAACCAGACAGGGACAAACTCTCTGTCATTTTCTAAGTAAATATTCCTTCTCCAGCAGCAGTCTCCTATGCAGAACCCTCTGCCCTAACCTTTGGTTGTATTTTTGAAGGCAGTTTACATATATATAGCTCCTTGGGATTTCTGGAAGTGCTCTGAATTTTTCCAAGAGTTCAATATCATGATAAGGTCATGTAGAGCTCACTAAAATCTTTAGTCACATGAGAAATATGACAGTGAGTGAAAACAAAACACTGTTTATAAATGAAAAAAAAAAGACTTATGGGATGTCAGGCACTCACTTTCTCTAATAAAGGAAATCTTCAAAGTTCTCACAACTACCCAGTGCATGTAAGAGTCAGCCTTGGTTAGAATCTGGTTCTGTCACCAGCTGACTGTTGAACCTCAGACAAAGCATACAATGGGGGGACAGCATCTTTGCAGTGGAGAAACTTGGCAGATCAGGACAACTCACCCATTTCTAGGACATAATGACACTGGATACCACCAGTGTAGTATTAAAACTGAAAAATATGCTACACTACAAGAACACTAAGTGGAGTTTTCGTCTTTCTTTCTGCCTGTCTTTTTCTTTCTTTTTCTAGAGACAAGGTCTCATTAAGTTATCTAGGCTGGTCTTAAACTTCTAAGCCACCCAGGTCAGCTTCCCAAGTAGCTGGAATAAGAGAGTACATCAGCAAGGCTCAATGGGTACCTTAAAAAATTTCATTAAGATCATTAAAAAAAACCATGAAAAAGCTGTGAAATTATCAGGGGTAAAGAGATTAGTAAAATATAATAGCTAAGTACAATTAAAACTAAAAGCAAAACCCAATGAAGCATGTAGTTACTTGCATTATGCCAATATTGATTTCTTAAGTGTTAGGGCATGTAAGACTTTTTGGTAGAACCCATGAAATGGTGTATTTGTTATAAGTCTAAAATTACTTCAAATTTAAAAAGTCCAACAACTAATGTGTAAAAAAAGTGGAGTCTGACTTAGTGAAGGACACTGAACTACTGGCACAGCATTATTTCGAGTCTCTTAGTAGCATAAAGTCACATGGAAACATGAAAGGCTCCTCTTGTGCACTGCAGAGCGACACTGAGCCAATGACAGATCACATATGCAGTGGTGCTCTGAGAAGACTGTCTCC
This sequence comes from Phyllotis vaccarum, assembly GCA_033318265.1. NCBI lineage: Eukaryota > Metazoa > Chordata > Mammalia > Rodentia > Cricetidae > Phyllotis > Phyllotis vaccarum. The sequence goes on along the minus strand of JARWLC010000005.1, from coordinate 72,890,561 downwards.
TAGTCATGAGCTAGTCTCTTCAGGTGTGTGCAGTCTGAAGAAACTGCATGGTAACACGTGATTGTCCTAGGATTGAAATTTCAGGACAGGAAAAAGTATAGGGGTAGAGAGAAGTCAGGTGGCTTACAAGGAGAGATGTGGGAAAGGATCTGAATGCAAAATGACAGACAGGAAGAAACTTTCTGGAATGACAGAAGGCCTATGTCATCAATGCCCTAGGGGCTAATTTTACAAACACACATACACACTCCTCTTACAGAGTTGGAAGATATTTGTGGAACCTTTATAAAGTTCATTTCATTTTTTTTATGTGTGACATATGAATATGTTTATCCCCCAAAAGAAATAGAAGTCTAAATCACAAAGTTAATAAAACAATTACTTATAGGTGGTTACAAAAAAGGAAAACAGCTAAAAATGAACTTTTAAAATACAACGTCATATTTTATAAGATTTTTTAAAAAATTACTGATGTGTATGGGGGAAAGTATGCACACACGTGAATGCAGGTACCTGTGGAGTCTACAAAAAGGTGCTGGGTCCCGTGGAGCTGGAGTTAGAAGTGCTGGGAATTGAACTAGGTTCCTCTGGAATAGCAGCTCTTAAGCACTGAGCCGTCTCTCCAGCCCATGTCATGTAGTTCTGCCTTTGAGTTCATACACTCAATGTTTATACACTCAAAATCAAACTAGGAAGAAACCTGATTGTCCTCATAAGGCTTAATGCCTTGTGTAGAACTGAGACACTAGTATGTTGCCTACATTGCATTTCATTAAATAAATCCAGACCATAAACTTGACCACATCAAGTTATTTTTCTTCAATAATGAAGCTTCCCAGCTATATTTACTCAAGTTTTGCTCCCACATATCTGAAAGCTGCTATCTGTGTGGATAATAAGAACAAAGTTTTATCACAGATTGTTTTAATTTCCTGCCTGTTATCAGTAGCAAGAAGGTAACCCTGGAAACAGGGTTCACAGCCCTCTCCCTTCTACTGTCTGTTAGTCACAACCACTAAAGAAGCCAGAGCAGCGTCCTGAAGTTAAGGTTTGTTCACACCACCACTGCATTGTCACTTTTAAGCAATGAAGCAACAGGGCTCAGCACCCATCCCTCAAGCCTTTAGCCTGCTAGGATCTCTCCTGAAAATACAATGAGGACACAATGCGATGCTCTCTAAGCATCCTTTGAAGCAGAGGTTGTCAGACCCTTCCAGAGGTTCTGTTTAAACACAAATTGCTGGGTCCCCTCTACATGCAGCTCTCTGTAGGTCTGGGAGGGCTTGAGAATCTGGTTTCTGAAAAGGTCCCAGACCTATGTTGCTAGCTTGATCCATGCTCTGAGAGCTCCTGTTCTGAAGCTGCATTGCTCCACAGAACCTTCACATCACCTAGATGTTCCTGCTCAAATATGTCCATGGGTATTTAGTGCAAACCTAGATGTTTCTGCCAGGGAGGAAGACATGGAAGGATTTCGCCCAGCAGGAAACTTCTATCATTGGAACTTGTTCTTACTGTTCATTGTTTGGGGTATGGGGGAAGGTATGCAAGGCCAGGGTTCGATACTTGATGCATCTATCTTCCAGCATTCAACCCTGATGAAAGATGGCTTTGGACCTTCAGTGTACACCCATCCCAAGGACAGGAAACATAGAACAGGGCCTGCCTACAGTTCTTAGGAGAGAAAGATAAGAGGGAGAAATAATAGATTTCAGGGATTAAAAGGGGGCAATACAACCCAGGACATGGGCACTCTCTGTTCTTGCCCAGAATAAATTCATTTAAAGGTGTCATCAAAGTCCAGCCTACCCTGTTTTGGGGGGTGGGGATTTGCATCACAGGCCCAACCCCCCAGTGTCACCAACATCAGAGAAACATCTAAGGGCCAAATCTTATGGCCTCCTGACTCCACAGCTACTTGTGTGAGGTTCCAGACTGCCAGAGTAAATGCTCCTTCTTCACACTTTGGTGTTTCCACAGTGTCCTGGTAACACCATGCATTGAGATCTCAGAATCTGTTCCAGATGCTTCTGCTGCATAACACGAGTGAGTGTTCTACAGCTAGCTTATTCGATTCTATGGACTAGAAATGAGACAGAACTCAGAGCAGGTGTCCAGCCTATACTCCTCTCCATTTATAGCTAGAGCCAACTAGGGCTTTTATTAACATGCCCAGTGTTTCAGCTATGTCTCAAACACCAGCACGTGGCTTCTCTGTGTGATCAAGATGTTGCCAGAAAGCAGAAGCCTTGGGGTTGTTGGACTTTCTATGTGGTGACTCAAAGCTCCAAAGTGGCCCACATTCTTAAGACACATTGTAAGCCAATATTTCATGGTTCTCCCTCGTCATAAAGGGGGAATTTATCAAGCACCCACTGCTTTTTGCAGTTCTTCTAGGAGGTCAGGTAAAGCAATATTACCACCATATACAAAATGAAAAGGAAGACAAGGTTATAAGCTTTTATCTTCCTGTATTCAATAAAGTCAAGCTTGCATTGTTTAATTATGGGGATATGTTTGGGGGTGTTGTTTTGTCTTGGGATTTTTTTTTTTTTTAAATAGAGTCTCACGTAGGCCAGGCTTCTCCTTCCAAGCGTTAGGATTACAAAAATGGGCCACTATGCCTGGTTATGATAGGGCCATGCTCTGAGAAATGAATCCAACAGTTTGTTACTGTATGAATGTTATGGATATTCACAACCTAGTACACACTTGGACTGTATGATATTAATGGTGTGTATCTCTGTGTGTGAATTTACATGTTTATGCACATTGCTTATTGCTTTAAGGCCATGGCAAACAAAACACAAGATTAAAGCAACATTGAGAAAATAATGCAATCAGTGGCATGATGAATGTAAGACCAAGAGGCTCTGCGGATGCAACAAGGCGGACTACTCCATAGCTGAGGGGTTTGAATAAGTTTGAATAATTCAACCTGAAATAACAATGAAAAGTTTACCATAGCAAATACATCATCCTCGAACACAACAGCTTATTATTAGCCAAGTATTGTTGGTGTACATAGTTGTACGTGCTCTTAACTATCTACTGGCAACAGAGACACTTGATGCACATTGGTAACAGGCTGTCCTGATCAACAGGGTTTGTCACTTCAGGGTATGTGAGTGATGCTAACTGAAGCAGGAGGCTCAGAACGGCATATACACTCACTCCTCTTTAACTCCAGGGCAAAGTTTCCAGTGGCATATATGGGCTTGCCATAATGACTGCTTAAGTAGCCAGCAGAGAGAACAGCAATCCCTTTAGTCTTGGACTTGAACTAGCGTGGTCAGTGAGTTCCTCACAACAGCTCATTGGACATTAGGTAAAACCTCAATGCCTTTGTTTTGAAAATGCAACTGACTCAGAAACTTAGAGCTGGCTGTTGAGCCTCTGCCAGGCTGTCTGTCAGGCCCACAGCACTTAGCCGTCCCTGTCCCCCATATGTCCTCTCTCCCAGCATGCAATGCCTGAGTCTAGACAACATCATCAGTCTCCTATTGTCATGACCCACCTCTGCTCCCCTCAGATCTTCATCATCCTCCCAGCTTCATCAAAACCCTGTGAGGAAGCTGTCTAGGCTCAGGCTCCTATAATACTAAGCCATTTTTATGAAAGCAAGAATTTTATAATTCAAATTACATGTCCTTACTCATTATCAATTCTGTTACTTGGAACAGAACTGTTTCCAGGTATGGTGGCACACCCTTAGTCCCAGCACTCAGGAAGCAGAGGTATGTGAGTCTCTGTGAGTTAAAGGCCAGCCTGGTCTACATGGTGAGACTCAAAAAAAAAAGAAAGAGAGAGAGAGAGAGAGAGAGAGAGAGAGAGAGAGAGAGAGAGAGAGAGAGAGAGAAAGGAAGGAAAGAAGGAAGGAAGGAAGGAAGGAAGGAAGGAAGGAAAGAAAGAAAGAAAGAAAGAAAGAAAGAAAGAAAGAAAGAAAGAAAGAAAGAAAGAAAGAAAGAAAGAAAGAAAGAAAGAAAGAAAGAAAGAAAGAAAGAAAGAAAGAAAGAAAGAAAGAAGGGGAAAAAAGGTAAGGGAGGGGAAAGGAAAAAGATGCCACAATGTGTTATTCTATAATATATATTATACTCACAATTGAATAAAGTAATATTTGATTGTATATTATATAGCATTATTATATACCATATAGTATATAATGCTATATATAGTATATAATGCTATATATAGTATATAATGCTATATATAGTATATAATGCTATATATAGTATATAATGCTATATATAGTATATAATGCTATATATAGTATATAATGCTATATATACTATATAGTATATAATAACATTAATATTATATACACACAATTGAATAAAAGTCTGCCACTTGCTTGGGTTGTTAAGAGTCAAATTTTCTTTTCCTTTGTATTTTATATTTTGCAAAATTTTCCTAATATTTAAATATTGGCATTTAGATATTTTTCTTTGGTGAAGCATGCCCTGATCAGTTTTCACAACTGAGCAACACGACACTGCTAACTGCTTCCTGGGCAGCCTCTTTGGCTTGAAGCATCTGCAGTATACCCATCAGCCATGGACTGGAGAGACTCTGGAGACTGGAGCATATGAAATGGTTCTGAGTCATCAGCCTCCAACAACACACCAGTGACTATACCAGCAGGGGTTGGGTGTGTGGCTTTAATTAGAGAAACAACTGTTCACCTAACTTTTGCTTTTGCTCTTGATGGGGGACCGATGCCAACATGGAAGCAGTCCAAGGTTCTCGGCCTTCTACATGAACAGCAGGCTGTTGCATGGTGACTGTGCATTAAGATGCTGCTGTGAGCTGGGGGCTCCTGCAGCATATTTTTACTGGGAAACAGTGTGAATGGCCAAGAATAGCCCCAGTAGCTGCTGCTGCAGAACTGACCTACTCTCTGTGTTAGCTACATATATTGACATTATTTGTGCAACCTGTGAAGAAATTGGTCTTGTGGTGCTAAGCTGTGAGCAGGCCAGTGAGAACCTGATCTTGACTGAATAACCTGGCTCTGCAGTGTGGGGCTGAGTTGGAGTCTGTAGGATAGCCATCATGGAGTGACTTGAGGAGGTGCTGGCTGGCAGAGGTTGATTACAGGACTTGGCATAGTTCATACACTTGCCATTTTCCAGTGGGATGAGCATGGCGCTCTTCTGTCACTGAGCTAAAGCTACATCCTGTGGCTTTATTTAGTTTATTTTAAAATAAGTATGTACTTAGAAAGTTACATATATCAACACACAGTTGACCCATGAAGTTGAACTGTGTTAATTTACCTATATAGGTTGCTTAGGATATTTCTCATAATTTGGGGGGAGGGTATTAGAATCAGGTAGCAACATAAGGTATGTATAAAATACACAGACAGCAGTCTGCTTTAATCCTTTACTACCTTGACAATATACACAAATCAATTTTTTAAAGTAAATACTTGGGGTGGGGAAGTAGCTTCAATTATATATATATAAACAACTGGGTGTGGTGGCCATAATCCTAGCTAGCACTGGGAAGGCAGAGGCACGGGGATTCCCAGGGGCTTTCCAGGCCATCTATCCAATCAGAGAGCTGCAAATTCAGGGAGAGACACTGTCCCAAAAATCAGGTGGAAGGAACAACTGACAAGGACACCTTTGGCCTCTACACACATACATATACAAGCACACAAAGTGAAACTTTTCCAGATACATGTAAGTATATCCCATACTGCACCATTTGTAGTCAAATGTAAATAAACATTTCAGTATTAAATCATAATACAGCTAATAAAAAAGGATTAATACAGCTATTATTACAATAATTTGTGATACAGCTCAATGATGGGACCCTTGCCTAGGATGCTCAAGACCCTAGGTTCAATGCCTGACACCACAAAACTATTAACTGTAGAACCATCATGATTTCACAGCTGCCCCTCATTGCTACTGTCCCAAGCTTGTGTTGACTTATCTGCCAATCTTTTCTTGAGCAATTTCTCTCTCCAGGAAGTTATATAGCCCAGTAAAAATGATCTCTCATAGTTTATAAACATTTTACTATGTATGATATGTATATCACCTCTATATTAGTCTGTTTGTTATTAGTAATGCTTCCTGTCAATAGCAGATTATCAACTTTTAGAAGACTTGAAAGTTAGTCATGAACTTCTGACTCTACAGGGGTTGGTGCCCAACACTAGCACTGCTCCATGGACATCTGGAGTGCTGTTGAGCATTTCTATCCTTGTCCATATCCCTAGTATTATGTAACTGCTGGTATTACTATTTAATTTCCTAATACAACATTCTGTTTCTATACACACCATTTTCACACAAAATTCAACCTTTGCAACATTTAGACATTGTAAGACAATGGGTACTTAAGTCATTTCCATATAATAACTAACCTTGAATGTACATAATATTTTCTTATAATTTTAATAATATAGTATCAAATTTCTGGATGTTTGTCAATCCAGCAAAGAATAACATACCTATATCTAGGATCTGTGTTTCTCTTGTGGGGAGTGAGAACAATCATATTTCCTGGTGTTATAGGAGCCCTTTGGATTTTCTTTATTCTCTTTACATGCTTTGGCAATATCCAGTTGTGTGGCTCACCTTTATCTCCATCACTTCCCAGCATCTCTTCTTATGTAATTATCAGCCCACTGTCCAGGACACCAGTGCTAAATGTCTCTTCACAATTCATCACTCAACTCCATTTGTGTTAATATTTAACATATGAAAATTCCTAATTTTTATGATGTCAGTTATGTTTTATGGCTTCTAGGTTGAAGCCATAAATAGGTCTTTTATATTACAGAATTAAATGCATTAAAAATTACAGCATTTTATGTTTTTTAAACTTCAGACACTTTAAAAGTTGAAGAGTTATACAGATCCCTTTATAAAAGGACACAAGAGTCTTGTTACATCTTTAAAGAATTCCAACTAATAAATTTAAAATGAATCAAAGGACCAAAGATCATTAGTCTGTCACTTCTAATGGATGTCAGGTCTAGGTAGTCACCAATAGCTCCTAAAGCAGTAGGTGGAAATCTGGTTGGTAACTCTGTCATTGACAAGTTGGGCTGAGACCTTATAGATTGATAGAGCTTAATGCCAGAAAAGGATTCTGTCTTGGCTCCTCCAGACAGAATCGCATGCTTCCTTCTATGAATCAGTCTTGCCGACACTTAAAAAGTTTTGGTTTGAGAGATGAGCAAGTCTCTGGATCTAATAACTACTGTATACGCAACACAAAAAATAGAGATTCATGTTAGACCAACTCAAAAATAAAATAAACAAAGCCCATGTGGGAAATCCTGCACAATAAATAGCCGACTCCTTCAGCAACTTAGTAGAGTCTAAGAAGTTGATGTGGGTGACTTATAAGAACCTTAAGGAGTGGCGATGTGAACCTTTAATCCCAGCACTTGGAAGGCAGAGAGATCTCTGTGAGTTTAAGGCCAAGCTGGTCTACATAGTGAATTCCAGGACAGCCAAGGCTGTTATGTGAGAAAACCTGTGTCAAAAACAACAACAAAAGGATCTTAAGGAGAGTTTCCCAGTATAACAAGTGAATTCTGTTTAAATCAAGATCAGCGTATACAAAGAAATCTGTGAGAATTATAACTGCAAACATTTGCTAGATACTTGATATGGGGGGTGCTATGGTCGACTTCACATGTGAGTATATGTTATTGTTTTTCAAATACTTCTATTTTAGAGATCAGTAGAATGTTTACCACTAAAATGTCACAGCTGGGACTTTCTTTAAGATGATTCAGTGAGGAAGGATTGTGAGGCAGAAAAGGACAAAGCCGGATAGACCTATATTTATGTTGACAGTAACAGGCTCCATGATGGGGACACAGCCTATTCTCATGCACATTGAAACCCTTCTACAAGAAAGATACAAAATCTTTATTTCTGGGCTGGAGAGATGGCTCAGCAGAATACCAACTACTTTTCCAGAAGAGCAGGGTTAGGTTCCCAGAACCCAAATGGTGGCTCACAATCATCTGTAACACCAGTTCCAGAGGATCCAATGCCCTCTTCTGGCCTCCATGGGCACTACACATGCACAGTGCCTAGACATACAAGAGACAAAACACCCATACACAAATATATGACCATTTTAAATCTACAACCCTAGCAAGACAAAGCACCAAATGTTCTGTCCTTCAAAAACATCCAAACGTTCATTAAGTCCATCACTTGTGTGGGACAAGCTGTTGAGAATTCAGGAGTGCCTACAGCCCTTCTTCACTGAACATATTCTATTGTAAAACAAAATTTTAGTAAATCAGGATCTTCAGCCTTGAGCATAACAGATTTCTCATATAGTTCAGATACTCTCAATTAACTCATTCTAGTTTGTCCCCGAGTATAACTGCCACATACTCAATAGAGAATCTACAGCTGTCAGAAATACCTCCCTTCACATACCCTGGAATTAGGATTCCTTGCAATCCAAGGTTCCTAATCTAGAAACCAGGACTCAGACATCAGCCCTCTCCTGGTAAATTTAGGTACTACAGTCTTGTTCACCCAAACACTGAACTCAAAAAACCAAAGGATACTGTAAATGCAAAACTGGGGAGATGCCAGGATGTGGAGGAGTTTCTAAAGCCAGACAAAACAAACAGCAGAAAAAAAAAATACAAAGAAGAGGGTCAAATAAACTAGTAAAACACTGCCATCAACTAAAAGTCATGTCACATGAAGCTCATTATCCTCTCAGCTCTGCTGCTTTCCAGCCACCACCTGGAGCCAGATTTCCTTTTCTAGAGCATGGGAATACTGCATCCTTGTCTATAGCGGGGGGTACTGCATCCATGTCTATAACATGGGAATACTGCATCCTTGTCTATAGCAGGGGGGTACTGCATCTTTGTCTATACCATGGGAATACTGCATCCTTGTCTATAACATGGAAATACTGCACCCTCATCTATAGCATGGGAATATTGCATGCCCTAGTGGGCTATTATGAAGATAGAGCAAAGCGACTCCTTTCAAGGACTCAGGGAGGGCTCTAAGCAAGTGAGCAAAGATATCAGCAGCCCCAGAGTTGCTGTACCTTCCACACTGCCATCTCCCAGCACTAGTCAAGTGTCTTTGCTAAATGCTCACAGAGCCATGTGGTTATTGTCACAGTTCTCCTTCCTGTGGTTGGTTAATGTTTCTTTCCTCTAAAAGGCTGAAGATCCTGTGAGGACAAGAAGAGCCTTATTCAGCTTTATTCTGTTCTCAGCACTCAGCACAATTCCTGGAACACAATAAGATTTTTTTAAACGATTCTAGGCCTGGTGGTGTAAACCCTTAATCTCAACATTCTAGAGACAAAGGCTGGTGGATTTCTGAGTTCAAGGCCAGCCTGGTCTACATAGTAAGTTCCAAGACAGCCAGAACTACCTAGAGAGACCCTGTCTCAAAATAGAGAAATAAAAATTAAAATTAGGTGAAACTTTAGTAAAATTCCCAGTTAATATCATGAATAGATAATATTTATAATTGCCTGGATTGAACCCTACAGAAAAAAATCATGCTGAAGCCCTGGGTGCCTCTGAATATGATTCTACTAAATACGGTGCTATTGCAGGGTTAACTCGGTAAATTCAGGTATATATACTAGAACATCCACTATCACCCGTGTCCTCGGGAGACAAAAATGTGGGCATTGGCAGAGAGAGAGGCTTGAGTGTGATGGCTACAAACCAAGGAGCAGGGGTTGAATTCATGTAGAAACAAGGATGAAGTATGGGAGTCTCCAGTTCAGTTTCCAGGTTCCTCATTTTCAGACTTAGCTTCCAGGGCTGTAAAATCACTGATGTTTGCTACTTAAATCCCAAACTGTGGTATCTGTGACAGCCCTAAGACACTAATACCAGTACCAATGCTGTGGTGATTGGTGCTTTGAATGAGAATAGTCCCGGAGGCTCATGTTTAAATGCTTGGGCCCCAGTTGGTAGAATCATTTGGGAAAGATTAGGAGGTGTGGCCCTGTTGAAGATGTCACACTAAGGATGGGCTTTGAGGTTTCAGGAGCCCATGCCAAGCCCAATCCCCCATACCCATGCCTCGGACCTGAGAATCAGAAAGCTTTCAGCTTCTACTATAGCACCATGCCAGCCTGTCTGCTGCTACGCTTGCCGCCATGATGACCATGGACTCATTCTCTGAAACTATAAGAAAAGCCCCTGATGTGGGAATGTCTTTCTGTACGGTGTGAATAAAGGACTGTTTTGGCCCGTAACTGGCTCTATAGAAAAAGTAGGCAGGGAAATCAGAATAGGTAGAAGGAGGGCAGAGTCACAGACAGATTGATCCAGATGCCCAAAGAAGCAACATGTAAGGAACACAGGTGAGCCATGGCCCTTGTGGCAGGACAGATTAATAAAAATGAGTTAAGATGAAGGAGCTAGGTAGCAATGTGCCTGAGCCATAGGCCAAACAGCATGAGGTTAATATAAGCATCTGTGTGATTCATTGGGACTTTGGGATTTCTGGTCCAGATAAGCGGTGGTGGGTGGCTCCAAACTGTGGGGCTAGCCGGGCCAGAAACCTCAGTGTAACAAGCCCCCACTTAAATGATTTCTTTTATAAATTTCATTGGTCATGGTGTCTATTTAAAGCAATAGAAAAGTAACTAGGGCAGGTGCCATGCTTGTTTGTCATTCCAAAGTTGTGTGTGGTGCCCTACTGTGCCTGTTCATGGCTTTTCTCCCTGTTCTCAGCAGTTCTGATCCACATCAACTATTGTATCAACAGATTTCGTATTTTCCCCTTTACTCCTGCTTCTCTTTCTGGCAACAAATAAGCTCTATTTAATAATTCACTAACAAAATTAACAGAAAGTATTAGTGAGTCAAGATTTAAGTGAGCTATATGTTCACATTCATCCATTTTGACATTTCAGCCAGCCCTTAATAAGGTAACTGTTCTCTGTGTGTGCTCACGGCCAGAGATTGATGTCTGCTGTCTTCCTCAATTTCTCATCTTTTAAGACAATCTCCCCATGAACCTGAAGCTTGCCCATTTGGCTATACTAACAAGCCAAAAAGTCCCAGGAATCCTCCTGTCTCTACCTCCTCAGTGCTAAGATAACAAAAGTGTGACCCCAGGCCTTGCTTTCTTAGGTGAGTTTTAATGGTTATTTGGTAAACATTTCATTAACTGAGCCATTCCCCCAGTCCCTATAATATGTATTTTCAAACTGAGGAAATTAATTTACCTTTCATCTGTAATACAAGAGGGAATAGTAAAAAAAACTTTTATTTTGAGACTAGATGGATGGCTCAGAGGTGAAGAACATGTACTGTTCTCTGAAGGACCCAGATTCATCTCCCAGCACCCACATGTCACTGCTCGCAACCTGTTAACTACAGCTTCAAGGAATGTGATGTCCTCATGTGTGCATTCATTCTCTCTCTCTCTTATATAATTAAAAGTACAATAAATCTCAAGAATGCTTTTTTTGTCTATCTTGACGCTTCAGAGCTGTCAGTTTTTAGTTCATCAATGCAACCTGATTTAATAAATCAGATACGATGTGATTTCAGAAGAAAAATCTTCACAATTACTATATGTTCTCATGATGTAGTGAAGACCTGTTTTTTATTTTATTTAAAAAAAAAAAAAAAAGTATCCCAGGGACTGGAGAGATGGCTCAGAGGTTAAGAGCACTGGCTGCTCTTCCAGAGCTCCTGAAGTCAATTCCCAGCAACCACATGGTGGCTCATAACCATCTGTAATGAGACCTGCTGCCCTCTTCTGGCATGTAGGCCTATGTGCAGGTAGAACACTGTATCTACATGATAGATAAATAAAAATCTTTTAAAATAAACAAATAAACAAACAAAGCCCAAAGCATCCCATTGTCAGGATATACTCTTCAGGCTGCAGGAACAATCTGCAGTACAAAGGCCGAGGAAGGGCCACAACTTACCACCCCGCCAGGACCATCACCTCATGCTCAATTATATATATATGTTTCCCGAAACCCAGGTGGGACACTGTCCACACGATCATGAAAACTCTTGGCAATCCAAGAAAGACAAGTACAAACATGTTCATGAGAAAATGAGACAGAAGAGTTGTGTATTTCCACAAACTCAGAAAAGGCTCAATTGAAGATGAGACCAGATATAGCATTTAACCTGTGGTGGCTGATGATGCCAAGAAGGTTGTCACTTTTTATTCCTGGGAAAAGACAATGAGGAGAAAGGTCCAATCCAAAGGCCCTCAGGGAACAGAGTCATGGACCTTCCAACTTAACAAAGTGAAGGTTCTGACTGGAAGAACTGGAAGAAATGAAGACAAAGTAGCTGTGATGCACACCTGTAACCCCAGCACTCAGGAGAGGCAGGAGGAAGGGTGCCTGCTGGGAGAAATCACCAAGATGAAAGCTTTACCTCTTGAAGAGGAGTGTGGATATGCTGAGAGGAGACAGAATGGAGAAAGAAGACTTGGTCTGAGTTAGACCAAGGACAAGCCTGTGATAGGCTTCTCCTCTGCCTCCTGGTCCACAAGCTATCCCAGTAGTGATAGACTTGGTAACCCTGACACACGCAGCCCTGTCATGGATGACCACGGTTGCTCCCAGGGAAAGGTAGGTACTGAAAAGAAGGGAAGGTGTAGCAGGGAAAGATAATGGTGAAATGACCAACTCCCCAAGAAAAGAAACCAGAAGAGGAGATAATATGAAATATCACATGATTCCTGACATAAGTTAACAAGAAATGAATAGATAAATCACCAGATATACAAAAGCCATAAATCCTTGCAGGCACGCAGATCTCTGAGAGTTCTACACCAGCCTAGCCTACATATCTGGCAACAGGTCAGCCAGGACTACATAATAATTTCAAATTTTTTTCAACTGATAGATATAAATACTCTTAAATAGTTTGTGATTTTCATTGTGGTAAAATATCTATGAAAATTCTTCATTTTAACTATTTGCAAAGTGTGTTGTTCAGTAGTATTCACAATTTGTGTAGCCACCACCCCTGTCTAGCTCCAGAACATTTCTGTCACTGGAAAAGGAAACTCCATACCCATCAAGCTGTCACTCTCTAGCCTCCCTCTTCCTCAGCTGATGGATACCAATCTTCTGTCTCCAGGTCAATGGACTTCTTATTAATAAATTGAAATGAAGGATGCTTTGAGTCTCAATTTATGAGGCAAGCCTGTGACGTTGGGTCTCAAATAACAGACAAGTCTCTTTGGAGAACTAGGTGACTTGTGTCAGGACTAGAAACGCCTCTCCCTTGGAGTGATTAGATCCACAGAAGGAGGAGACTCTGCAGTCTGAGGTTGTGAGGACCACCTTTTTTATCTACAAGATAAAGAATAAGCAAGGCTCCATCCCGATGCTCCTTCTAACTAACACACCCAGATACTGAACTCACAGGAAATCCAATGACTGTTCTTCAGTCTTTGAATTTTCAAACCCTGTTCTTAGGTTCCAAACCTTCACAGCCAAAAAGGAAAGCAGAAACCCAGACTCAAAACTAGACCTAAATCTCCTTCCTAGCACTAGGAAGTGGTTTCGTTTCCTTTGGGGCCCCACCCTTCTAAGGCTCTGATTTCCCACCCTTCCTTTGAGGTGGGGGAAGGTTTGGCAGAAATAACTGTTCTTTCTGGGACGGGTTTTCAGTCTCTCAACACCTTCAGGGAAAAAAAGGACGCTGTTTTTGTTTTTTCCAGGAAAAATTGGTGGAGCCAAAGAAACATGTCAGAGATGCACAGCTGTAAACTAAACATAACGCCTTTGAGCTCGGCCAAGAGAAACAAAAGCTTTTTGTTTTAAAATAAAGACCAATGCCAACCAGACGGCAAGGTCCTCTTCAGCCTGCCTCTGTACCCTACCTACACCAACTGCTCCTCCATCACTGGGTGGGAAAGACTTGCTACCTGCAAGCTCAGACTGCTGATTTTAGGCTGGGCGTGGAGGCACACAACTTCACTGAACTTCAATTCTCCCAGCAGCGGGTGGGGGGGAGGTCCCTTTATTTCTTTTGAGAGAACAAGTGTGAAAAGGCTTTCAGCAACAATACTAACTCAAGAAAACCCCACACCTCAAACTGCGGAAGCCCAAACCCAGAATTGTGCCTAATTTTGGCAAAGTCCTAACTGGAATAAACTTAAGGTAGTAGGATGAGAATTACAATCCTGTGAAGATGCCCCCCACCGTTGCAAGTACCTAACTTTGCTCACTAACAGGCTCATTGGATATACACAAAACCTAGCTTCACCCCAAAGCTCTGCATCTCAGACCGAGACTAGAAGCTTTCTTTCAACAAGTGTCCAGGGGAAGGTGCAGCGGTGTGGGAAGGTGGGTGAGGCTCTGGGAGCTCGGGTGAGAGAGTTCCGCATTCCCTCCCGCCCGGGACCTCAGTGCCAGTGGCTGGACACACACGAGCCCCTCTCCCCAAGGACGCCAGCCACACGATCCAGGAGAGGAACTCGCCTCGGCTAGGCAGAGGCTCCCGGACTACGGCTGGATCTGAGAGGTGACAGCTTGGTTCCCAGTGCCAAAAGTGAAGCAACTCGGGAAAGTTCCCGGAGCTGCCCCCACTTCCTGAAGCCGCCTCCCCACGCCCCACACTACCCGAAGCCCGCAGAGACCTGAGATAGTCTCCTGGTATCCCTTGGTGAAGAACTGCATGGCGGTGGCCGCTCTCCAGGGCGTCTTGAGCAGCCCCTGCCGCTGGGGGTCCTCGCCCAGCGAGCGCAGGATGGACGAGTAGGCGGCCGCCAGGTTGGGGAGGTTCAGCTCGTTATCCTCCTCGCTGCGGGGCCGCCCTGCCTTCCAGGCGTCGGCGGGCTGTGAGCCCTTGGCCTCGGGCGGCCGGGACTTGTCCGAAGGCCGGCTGGCCCCAGGTCGCGGCAGCTCCCGCTCGGGGAACCCATTGGTGCACCTGGCTCCCCTCGGCTTCTCCGCCGGTAGCGGGCCCTTCTCCATGGTCCCGGCACGACAGCTCCCGAGACGCCCCGGGGTGTTGCAAGCCCTGTGGTTCAGCTTCGCCGGCGGCCGTGACCTGTGGCCGTCACCGGGACAGGGAGGTCGGTCTGCAGAGACACACTCAGTGTGAAGGGCAGCAGCCAGCTGGGGAGCCCCAGCCGCGCCTCTCTTTTTTATGGCGGGGCGACTCTGCCGGCGCCGCGGGGTGTTCTCATTGGCCCGAGCCTCTTGCGTCACGGATCTAGCCCCGCCTCTTAGCCCCGCCCTTCTGGTTGGACCCTAAACCCCGTGGTTGCACAAGACTAGCTTCGGGTTGGAACCCCTTGGCTTAGGAAAGGAAGAACTGAAGTCAGCAAAGCGACTGGAGTCCAGGGAGCCAGCACCTCGGCCAATAGAGACATCCCGTCCGTCTCACTTTCGACCCGCAAAGGGGGCGTGGCTGCAAAAATGTTGTAGTCTGGCTGCCTAGTGAAAGATGAGCTAACAGGTGACCTCGCCACCAGGGCAGGCAGGGTGGAGCAAATTGCTGATAAGCAATTCCAGTGCTCTTTAAAAAACATTTTTTTAAACTTTTTAGTAGGATTTTTTTATTTTGAGGTTATAATTAACTTCATTTCTGCTTTCCCATTCCTTCCTTCAAACCTTCCCATATACCTTTCCCCCAGTTGCTCTCTTTCAAATTTATAGCCTCTTTTTTTTTTTTGATAGGTGTTACATCTGTGTATGTGTTCCTATGTAAACATAGTAAATACACGCTGCCCAGTCTGTAAAATATCACTTGTATATGACCATTTGGTACTAGTGTGCTCTTCCTTGGGGAAGCCTGTCCCAGCCTCAGCATTCCTTGGTTGCCTGTGGTTGTCTAGGGTTAAGGCCTCTCATGGAGTCATCCCATTAACCATCATCACCCGGTCTGTGTTCACATGTCTATTAGTGTCATATTTTTGTTTTATTTTTTGTAACAAAGTTTCACTATATTGTGGTAATACATTTTATATTTAATAAAACCAGCCTGAAATATCAAAGAACAGATCCACCCACAGTAAAGCTAGGAGGGTCAGAGAGTGGTAACTCACTCACTCCTTTAATGGGGGGGGGGGGATGGACACACACCAAGTCTAATTTACGCCTTTAATCCCATAACTCCAGAGACAGAGATCTTTTTGTGTTTCTGTGAGTTCAAGGCCTAACTACCATACAGTAGTAGCTCACACCTTTAATCTTGACTCTAGAATTATGATGTAGAGTTGAACTTGGAAGTGAAACAACTGGGCAGAGAAGATATTTAAGGCAGGTGTAGGCGAACAGTGTGGCATTCTTTAGAAGTGGCAAGGAGCCAGGCTGAGGGATCTGGAAGATAGCTTTTACCCTGTGAAGTTGGCTGGGTGAGAATTGACTGTGGTCTGTTTCCTCTCTCTGATATTCCAGGCTTTTCCCCAGTATCTGGGATGGGATTAAAGACATGTGCCCAGCCTCTCTCATTTTTTTTTAAAGCTGAAGAAGTTTCCACTTGAAATTTGTTCTTCAACAGTTTGAGATGTATACAACAGACCTGCCACTCTAAAGAACTCTCTGCCCACTACCAAGGTATGAGTTACAGTAATTAGCACTCATGGGAATCCTCTGCCCGGGAAGATACAGTATTTGTAAGCTGCAGATCTCTGATCCACTGTACCCTCCCTGGCCTTGTTCTTAATAATGATTAGGGAAGCTTGATTTTTAGCCTTACCCTGAATCTGGTGATTAGCAAGAGGACCGAGGCAGGCCAGCTATGTCTTCTAGCCTTGTTGTCAGAAGTTTTCTGACCCATCCTAGCCCTGAGGTCCAGAACCACAATCCCATAGCTGCTTAGTCCCAAATAATCACATAAAGGTTTATATTAATTACAAACTGTTTGGCCTATGGCTCAGGCATATTATTATCTAACTCTTATACATTAAGTTAACTCATGTTTCTTATTTCTGTTTAGCCATGTGGCTTGTTGCCTTTTCTCAGGGCACCATTATCATCTTCCTTGTGCATTTTCTGGCATCTCCCTCTGACTCTGCCCTCCTTTGACTTTATTTTGCTTGGACTTCCCACCTGCCTCTAAGCTGCCTTGCCATAGGCTTCTTTATTAACCAACAGCAATAAAGCATATTCATGGTGCACAGAAAGACATCCCACATCATAGCCTGACAGAATGTAATATGTCAGAAACTGCTCCTTGGCAAATTAATCCATGACAAGAGTAGACAAGAAGGGGTGGGATGATGGCTCAGAGGTTAAGAGCACTTGCTATTCTTCCAGAGGTCCTGAGTTCAGTTCCCACCAGCTTTATCAGTCAGCTCACAACCATCTGTAACTCCAGCTCCAGGATATCCCAGTCCTCTGCCTGCCATGGGCACTAGCAATTATACACACAAACTCCCGCACAGACACAGACACATAATAAAAAAAAAATCATAAATTTTTAAAAGAAGAGTAGATAAAGAAGTAGGCATCTATGTTCTTGAGATTTGCATAATTAAAACCATCTTC
This sequence comes from Phyllotis vaccarum, assembly GCA_033318265.1. NCBI lineage: Eukaryota > Metazoa > Chordata > Mammalia > Rodentia > Cricetidae > Phyllotis > Phyllotis vaccarum. The sequence goes on along the minus strand of JARWLC010000005.1, from coordinate 72,873,089 downwards.
TGATCAGCAATTAGGATTAGCTTAGCTGTGAGTATCTGGCCACAAACCTTCAGACATGAGAAGGCACTCAGTCTGCAGTTACCCATCTCCTGCATAAACTGCCTCCTTGATAGTTTTTCCAAGGATGTTTCTGTAGACCAGGCTGGTCTCAGACTCAGCTAACCACCTGCCTCTGCCTGCAAAGTACTAGGATGTGGATCACCAGCGTCTGGCCTAAGACTGTCCCTTTGGAGCATGAATCCCTTCCTCTTGCCATCAGCTAATTCTACCACTGATGTTTCCGCTGCCTCGCTTGCCTCTGTTCTGATTAGCTTCCTGAATGTGGTAAGCCTCTTGCTGGCTAACATTTGTGGTGACCAGAACTTTGACCCTGGAAATTGATTTGCAGGAGAAAAAAGGTTAGCACTTCATTTAAAACACATCTGTGTCTTGTGGGGAAATAGGAGATTGATCAGTTTTAAGTACAGAGATCTGTTCCCCAGATGTTGGTACAAACTGAAATGATTTTGATCAACAGACTTTTTTCTTTCTTCAACGGTTTCTCATTTTCCTCCTCTTCCTCCTCCTCCTCTTCCTCTTCCTCCTTCTCTTTGACAGTTTCTCTGTGTAGCCCTGGCTCTTCTGAAACTCACCCTGTAGGCCAGGATGGCCTTGAACTCAGAGGTCTGCCTGCCTTTGTCTCCCAAGTACTGGGACTAAAGGCTTGTGTGGCCACTACTCAGCTCTACTGGACTCTTAACCAATAACATAAGCTTTGATATGATTGTTTTGAGATTGGAAAAAATAAAATGGCTTTGCTATGTGGAGGGATTGTGTCATAATTCCAAAGGTGAGTTTTATCAGATGATCAATTAGTATCTTATTTGTTTCAGAGGATTTTGTGCTGATTCTCTGACTTATAAGCAGGTTTAATAGGCCTAGATGGGACCAAGCAGAAGGTAAGCCCCTGGAATTGTCCTGTACTAATAAAGCCTATTACTGTAGCTTATAACTCATATTTATTGGACATCTATTCCAAATAAACAGAAAATAAGCATAAACATTCCTTCATGTCAGAGTCACCCTCAGTCTAAAATAGAAGAAATGAGGCTGGAAGTGTAGCTCAGTTGGTAGAGCGCTTTTCTGACACATAAAAAGCCCAGGTTTCTACCCCCAGAACAACATAAATCAGATGTGTTGGCACAAAACTATCATCCTGGCATAGTGAAGGAGTCAGATCAGAAGTTCAAGGTCATCTTTAGTTACTCAGAGATTCTGAGAGTAGCCTTGGCTAAAGAGGCCCAGTCTAAATAAATAAACAAAACAGAAGAAATGCAGCTCTTACCTAGCATGCTTAAACCCAGACTCCATCCTTAACACTGCCAAATAAGTGAGTGTGTGTGTGTGTGTGTAAATAAAATAAATATCCATGTCAGTGGAATTTTAAAAAGCTAATTATTGAATTCATATATGGTCATCTATATTATATTCATATTCATATATATATATCAAATAGCAAATTACATAAATCAAGAAATGGCCATCAAACTTATAAGCATAGCTGGAGGCAACATTTAAAAATAACTCATATGTTTAACAAGTAAAAACAAAGATATCACAAAAAGTGTGTGTGTATGTGTGTGTGATGTGTGTGTGTTTGAACACACATTTATATTCAGGTGAGCATGTATATGCACTCATGGAGAACAGATTAACATCAGGAAGCTTCCTCTATTTTTCTTCATCCTGACTTTTAAAAATTGAGTCTCAGTGAACCTAGAGCTCACCAATTGGACTAGTCTAGCTGGCCAGGGAATTTCAGAGACCCTCCTGTCTTCACTCTCTGTTCTGGGATTAAAGGTATACACTCCCACACCTGACTTTTTATATGGGTACTGGGGATCTGAACTCGGGTCCTCCTCATGGGTGTATAGCAAACTCTTTATCCTGAGACTTCTCAGCACTGGGGAGATACTTTTTAAGTATAAATAAATAGAGATGGTTGAATTGCCTTCCTTTTAAAAAAATATAAATGTTAACTAATAGGGTATTCCTTAAAGAGTTCCCAGTGTGATTTTTATAATTTTATAAAAATTAACATTTCTTTTATGATACCACTGGGCCATCAACTCTTTTGTCATTGATTCTCAGCACAGTCTTGGATTTGTGCTATATAATGTAAAATAAATGCAGTAAAGTCTAGGAGGACTGAGTGAGCCTCCTTGCTTTCAGAGGCCTGGTAATTAAGCACTACAGGGCCACAAGGCTCACTGTGGAGAGCACCTCTGCTATGGTTTGAAAATGAAATATCCCCACTGGCTTATGTGCTGAATGCTTAGCCCCCAGATGGTGGCACTGTATAGAGAGATGGTGGGAACTTTAGGGCTTGAGGCTGAGCTGGAGGAAGCAGGTCATTGTGACTATCTTTGGTCCCACTGTATCCTGTTCCAGGATTTCCTATGGCTTTCTCTTCCTTTGCTTCCTGTCATCCATGAAGTGAAAAATGCCACATGCCACACACTCCTGGATGTCCTAGTCAAGTGCTTGGAGAAATAATGAACAAAAGAAACAGCACTTTGTGAATATGTATTACTCCCATTGCTTAATAATAAATCTGTCTGACCTATGCCAAGGCAGGATAAGGTTAGGCAAAACAATCTAAGTGAGATCTAAGATTAAAAGGGGTCAAAAGAGAGGAGAGACAGCCACCCTAGAAGCAAGATGCCAGAGGTCCATCTTGGTTGGCTACATACCAATACTTAGATAATAGAAACGGATTAATTTAAAAGAGCTAGTTCAGATTAAGCCTGAGCTACTGGCCAAACATTTATAATTAACATAAAGCCTCTGTGTGGTAATTTGGGAACAGGCAGTTAGGACAAGAAACTTCCATCTATAGCTCTTGCCTCCAAGGCACAAAAGAATTTATTTTAGAGCCAAGTTTGAATAACCATGATCTAAAAATATATACTTGGGTATTCCCCAAATATATTTTAGTGAACTAGCAATATCATAAAGTTTTCATAGAAGCTGAAAAAGTCATAAATCAACCCATTTTTTTTAACGCTTTGATAGGTGCACTGTATAGGCGGGTTTTAGAAAAGTGGAGAAAACTTGCCTGTACCCCTCAAATACTATCTGACCACATTCTTATTCCTTTGGTTAGTGAGTAACTAGTGATGTTCATGAACATTACAAAAAATGTACTAGTCATTGCTAGGGATTCAATTGCTGTGAAGAGACATCATGACCACAGCAACTCTTAAAAAGAAAAGGAAAACATTTAATTAGGTGGCTTACATTTTCAGAGGCTTAGTCCATTATTATCATGGTATGACATGGTGGTGTGCAGGCAGACATGGTGCTGAGGAAGTAGCCGAGAGTCCTACATCTTTACTTGCAGGCAAAAGGAAGTGGTCTGTCTCACTAGGAGTAGCTTGAGCATAGAAGATCTCAGAGCCCACCCCCACAGTGACACACTTTCTTCATAAAGTTCCCATCTACTCCAACAAAGCCACACTTTGTAATAGTGCCACTCCCTTTGGAAAAAAAACAACCACAGTAGCCAATAGTCACAAAGATCTTAGGTTATTTATAGAAAAAAAGCAATAAATGTCTAGTAAGAGTGTTGAAGATGGCCCAAGATAACTTGGCTATGCACTTGAAACATCCCAGACCTCCGACCATCTTGAAATTCTGCTGAGTCAGCCTTGCAGAAGGCTCAGCATAAGAGGAAGTTCTTTACAGGATCTTCTATTCACAGACTGAGCCTCCTAAAAGAATAAACAAAATCAATCTTTCCCCCTTTATGCTCTCAGGTATTTTTCTCAGAGCAATGCAATGTATGATTCATGAAATTTGTGATGGGTGGCTTGCAGTAACAATCCACAGTTGATTTTTCAGGAGCTTAGAGGAAGTTCAAAATAGCTAAAATCATCAACACTTCGTCTGCTCATGACTATTGGATGGTCCCTTGATGCAAGACGCTGTAAATGAATGCCCTCAGACCACACTAATGCCACTATTTCTGAGCATGCATCCTATAAAGAACTATACAGTTTGTTTATGTATGTACATCGTCAATCATTTCAGGCTTCCTTACTCTGATATACTTCCCCACAACTCAGTCCTATAGACACTCCAGTCTTCAGGAAGGTGGATTTGAGACTTGAGGCTCCTACCCCCTCACATTTGGCATCTCATGTATACACTGTCCTTTGCAAAACCAGCCATTTCAGTGATTGGCATACTGTTAGATTTCTGAAGCAGCTTTAAAAAATAGGAGGCAGAAAAGAGACTAGAGACTGACCTCAACAGACTTGACTGTATTTCATACAGTGAAAGACAAACACTCTCCCTCAGGAAAGGCGTGTCTGTGAAAGGGATGAGGGATACTTGGAGTTTATATAGGAAGTTTTGGGGAATACAGCTGCTGGGGTTATGTCCAAGCCTGCTGTTTCTTCCTCCTTTATTGTCTGATCCATGGACACAAGGGGGACAGGCTGAGCCACTGACTGTTGTTTGAGCAGGGCCATTTATAACCACACAAGGATTCTACTTGTACAGCTGAGGCATTCTATCAAATACAATGAGGCCGGCAAAGCACCATTTGGTAACAGTAGTACCTCCCTGCCAGTGCTCAAAGACAATATAAGGAAGGAAGCTTTGAAATCATCAATATAGTAAACAGTTTACTAGCAACATGTAAATCATTGATGGGGTTGGCTTTAAGTAGTAATGGGGAAAAGGGGAGGCACAGACTAAATGAGGTAGGTGTGTCCCACAGAATTAATTAGCACAAGACAGGTTGATACCAAATTGTAGGCATTTATGCATAGGAATTGTAATGACACTATATTTCTAACCCAGTAAGAGACCCAATAGCAGGTTGTACCCAGACCAGTAATTTCTTTCTTTCAAAAGGCCAAGGAGCTTTTTTTAATCCTATCATTTCTAGGGCATGGGGCAGAAAAAGAGGTAGATAAGAGAAACACATGGTGTCAAAGACTGATTGCTGCCAGAGGAGGGAGACGACCTAGTCAGTTGCCAAGAGCAACACATGAAGTGGCATTAGATACTGGGCAACACTGGTTAGATATGTGCAAATGTCTTCAGGTAAACCTGCCAAAGGCTCTATACTTGAAAGTCAAGCTTTGGGGGAGACTATTGGTCACAGTGGAAAGGTCTTGTCCTGGCCAGGCTTATGTCAACACAAATTAGAGCCACTTGGGGAAGAGGAACCTGAAGTGAATGCCCCACCAGATTGGCCTGTGATATATCTTCTTGATTAAATATTGATGTGTAAGGGCCCATGTAGATAGTTCCATCCCTAGCAGAAGGTCCTGGATTCTATAAGAAAGTAGGTCAAGCAAGCCAGGAGGAACAAAGCAATCAGCAGTTTTCTTTGTTTCTGCTTCAGTTCTGCTGCTTCAGTTCCTGCCTCCATGTTCCTGCCTTGGCTTCCCTGGATAGTGGACTACAGCTGTCAGATGAAGTAAACCCTTTCCTCCCCAACTGCTTATGCCCATGGTGTGTTATTACAGCGATAGAAATCCCAAGGTAGGTAGGTATCTTTGGGCTCTACTGTAGTTAGACTCTATCCTAACCTTCAAAATCCCTCCTGGAAGAAAAGTCACTAACACAAACTCTTCAAGCTCTGAACTATAACAAAGCCAGGGAGTAGGGGTGGGAAGTGGGAAGATGTCACCTTCAATAACTTGAGGTGTCTATAAGTAGTTACCTAAACATGGACCTAAGACAGGAAAATAGCAAGACAGCAGAATAAGCATCTAAAAGCCAAGCAAAGCTAAACTAGGCTAAGAGGAAATAGTGGTCTTATTTAACTTGGGTGTCTTAGGTTTCTATTGCTGTGATAAAACACCACAATCAAAGGCAACTTGGGGAAGAAAGGGTTTACTTATCTTAAAACTCTCGGGTCACACTTAGTCCTGGATGGAAGTCAGGGGCAGAAATTCAAGGCAGGTACCTGAAGACAAGAACTGAAGCAGAAACCGTGGAGGGATGATGCTTACCGGCTTGCTCCTGTGGCTCACTCAACCTGCTTTCTCATATAATTCAGAACCACCTGCTCAGGTACCACCCACAGTAACCCGGGTCCTCTCACATCAATCCTTAACCAAGAAAATGCCCAACAAACTTGCCTACAGGCTAATCTTATGGAGGTATTTTCCTCAATTGAACCCTTGTTCCCAAACGACTCTAGTTTGTGACTAAACAATGCAACTGACCCCTTGTCAACTTGACACACAAACATACCATTATTATATCATAAACTTTCCTTTCTTGTTTATCCCCAAGGCCTCAAGTTAATACTGAGATCATATCATCATATAGAGCACAGTCAAGCTTTCTCTCAACTGTGAGCTCCTATAAGATCAAAAACATATTTAATACTTTTTTACTCCAAGAGGGGAACACCCAGAGCACAGTCACAATCAAAGCAAAGCAAACCAAACTTCGAAATGTCAACAGTGTGAAAGTTCAGTGCTTGGCCCCTAGGACCCATGCACAATCCCATGGCTCCAAAGGGTCTGGGCAGCTTCTCTAGATCTGCCATCCACAGCATTCACAGCCTGCCTCATAGGCTCAGACTGGCTCTACTCCACAGCGGCACTGTCCTTGGTGATCATTCCCTGGTATTACTATCTCCAATTTCTGCACTTCACTGCAACCAAGCTTTCACCCTCACCAATGGCCTTTCCCTCTCTTCAAGGACTCTGGTCCTGCTGCATGGTGCCAAGCCTCGGTTTCTCTTCATGACTTTTTAGTCCTAAGGCTTCTCCTACAATTGAGGCTAAACCTTCACCATCGGACTGTCCTCTCCTCTCAGAGTGTTGGGCCTCAATTGCTCTCCATGATTCATTCATTCCTTTAATCCAGTACCACCTGGAAAATGTTTGCACATTACCAAGTCCAGCTGCCAGCAGGAGGCACAACCTTGTCTCTCTCTGGATTATGGTTTCTGTGTGCTAACCCTGAGCAAACGCTTCCCAGAAGATTTCACCTCAGTAAAGCTGTTCTTTCTTTAATCAAGCTGATTCTTCGGCACTGGCTGACTCATACAGATCGTCTCGGCAAAGCAAAGCTTTCACTTAGGAGTATTGGTCTCTTGTTAATCACAGCTCATTCTTAGTCTTCAGATGACCAGAAATCACAGGTTTTGGTTTTGGTTTTGGTATTTTGTTTGTTTATTTTGTTTTCTGGTTTTGTTTGGTTTTTTGGTTTTGGTTTTGGTTTTGTTTCAGTGTTTTGAGACAGGGTTTCTCTGAGTAGCCCTGGCTGTTCTGGAACTGGTTCTGTAGACTAGCCTGGCCTCGAACTCACAGAGAACCACCTGCGTCTGCCTTCCCTCCTAAATACTGGTATTAATGCTGTACACTACCACTGCCTGGAAAAACCACGAATTCTCATTTCTGAAACTTTACAAACCAGATCTCTGTCATCTACATTTCATTCAACATTCTCATCTTCTAAGCTCCCACAAAACGGTCCATTAGACTTTGAGTATTTGTGGATTATTTTAAGTAGGGAAAAATGTGTTTCATTTGTTCATGCTGCAGAATATAACTTTAACTATGTGAAGGTGTGTTACATTTGTTTCTACTACCTTTGTTAATGATGTAAAGACTTGTTACATGTGTTTAATTATGTAAAATTGTTATTTTTGTTTCACCTTAACTGCCCAAAGCACCTGATTGGTCTAATTAAAAGCTAAATGGCCAATAGCTAGGCAGTAGAGGGAAAAGGTAAGGCTGGTGGACAGAGAAATAAGTAGCAGGAGAAATCTATGCTTAAGAGAGAAGAAAAAGGAGAGAACAAGGGAGACAGAGAGGGACAAACTCAGGGCCAGAAGCCAGGCAGCTGCCAGGCAGTCAGACAGGAGAAACAGAGAATGTGAGATATACAGAAGGAAAGAAAGGTAAAAATTCCAAGGAAAAACTTCAGTCTCAAATTTCTGACCTGTCCTGCCTGAGGACCAGTCCCACAGCTCCTTAGCCCCAAATAATCACAACAGCTTACATTAATTACAAGCTGTTTGGCTTATGGCTCAGGCTCATTACATGCTAGCTCTTTCGACTTAACTCATTTTCATTAATCCATGTATTGCCACATGGCTTGTGGATTACCTGTGTTTCTTTACATCTTGCTTCCTTGGGCAGCAGCCTCTCAGTGTCTCCCCCAACCCCACCCTCCTTCCCTCTTATGCTCAGACTTCCTGCCTGCTTCTAAGATGCCTTGCCATAGGTTGAAATAGTCCCTTTATTAACCAATGGTATTCATGGCATACCGAAAGACATCCTACATCATAAAACATAGATGAAAGAAAACAGGTTAAGTTATAACAGCTAGTTTGAAGAAGCATAAGATAAGGGTGAGCATTCATAACTAGAAAGAAGCCTTCATGTCAGATTTAGGAGCTGATTGGTGGTCTAAAAGAAAGATTGCTACAAATATTCAATATTTTCTCCAGCCCAAAGTTCCAAACACAGTTACAGCCCTCCATAAAACAATATGGTTAGGTCTGTCATACTATCCTGGTATCCATTTCTGTGATAAAACAACATAATCAAAAGCAACTTGGGGAATAAAGGGTTTTTATTTTATCTTGTAGCTCTTGGATCATATTCTATCTCTGAGGGAAGTCAGGACAAGAGCTTGAGGCAGAACTGAAGCAGAGACCATGAAGATTATTGACTTGTTTCTCATGGCTTGTTCAGCCTGCTTTCTTTGTTACTCAAGACTTCATGCCCAGGTTTGGCACCACCCACAATGGGTTGGGTCCTCCCACACCAATCATTAATCAAGAAAATGTCCAAAGACTTGCCTACAGGCTTGTTTTGTGGAAGTATTTTCTCAGTTGAGTCCCTTTTCCCAAATGACTTTAGCTTGTGCCAAGTTGACATTAAATTAACTACCATATGAAGTATCCCTCATCTGCAATAATTAGAGCCAGAAGTGTTTCATATTTCAGAGATCTGAGGGGTTGAAATATACGCAGGAGCTTTTCTTAGTCCTATGTAAAAATCTGAAATCTGAATGTCTATGAAATCAAAAGTTGGTCCTCAGAAAGTCTTATAGCACCTTGAACTTCAGAAAGATAAAACTGGACTCTAAGTACCTTGAGTTTGGTTCTGTTTGATTTTTTTAATACACTTAGTAAAATACCTGAGTGTAGAAATAGGAAATTATATCTCAGAGGGTATAAATACTTTTCACTGAATAACACCAACTACTAAATGTCCATATGTTATATTCCCAGGCATTGTGCAATGTAACAATTGAACAAGAAAGCTTGTCTAACTTAATGTTTGAGTATAACATTAGGCAGACTTTCACCTGGGATGCAATGATCAAAACAGAGATGAACACCTATCTGTAAAATGTTGTCTCCAACTAACCACCATCTGATAGTGAGGCCACACACATCCATCCTGTGTCTTCCCTCTACCTTCTGCCTGATCTGTCAATTAGGCAGCAGCTGCCTGTGGAGAATCTCTGCCTTACCAAGAATGGAAATTTGTTTTCTAGTCAATAAATGCTTTCAAGTAGTAATTTAACTGTCAATGAAAAATAAATAAAAGGTGCTGCAGAACCTTAGTGATTCTTGGAAGCTCTCTTGTTATTGAATGAATCTTCCTCCCAGTTACCTGGGAAACTGCATTTTAATGTCACACATCAAGCAGTTCTTTCCTGGATATAATTGTGGTTTATATGATGCCTTCTTTAAAGCTGTTCAAATGTTTGTCTTCTGGGAAGTATTTTTTGGCATCACGTATGACAGTGATGGATCTGAAGTAATTTTAATACATTTTAAAATAAATCCTACTAATTTGTTGAATAACCAGAAGAAACTTAAATAGTTTGAAAATATCTAATTATCAAATGAACCAAAGAAGATCCATATAAACCTGTGATAATTCAGCATCTCCTGCAGAAAAGCATCTTAATGACCAACTCAATGATGTTCCATCAGGGGACACTGAATAATAAGATGCAGCTGTATATCAATGGGCCTCTGCTTTGCAGAAGTCAATGCTAGATACCTAATCTAATATTTTTAAATTTTTTTCTTTTACTAAAAATTTTTAATTTTTCTTAAAGAAGACATGTCTTGGACTTTATTAAGAAAAAAGAACACACCAACAACAACAACAAACCACACCTTTTTCAAATTCCTTACAGCGACAGTGGCCATGTGCACAGTTTATCCAAAAGGTTATTACTGTTGCCAGATGCCATTTCTGGGTCTTTAAAGAGACAGTTAATACTGAGCTGATAAATCCTATTACAACCTCACAGTCTTTCCACAGGAGTGCAAAGATTATACCAGAAGTACATTAGCCTTCCTATGTTCAGGAAACCACAAGCCCAAGCTCAGAATACTGAGCAGAAAAACAGAGATTCCAACGCTCAAGAACAACAATCTAGACATCTTCCTTCAAGGATTCCCATGACTTCAGAAACATAAAACAACTTAATGACTCAGTGGCGTTCAGCCCTTTGTCTTCAATATACAGATGGTAAAGACAACATAATTTTGATGTGAACCAGAAATTTCACCCTGGAATAAACTTTGTGATTGCCATTTCTTTGGGGAAGTACTGATTGGGTCACTCAAGCCTTATGAAGAACATCAGTCTGCATCTGTGTGCCATGTAAATATCAGAATTGTGAAAAAGATCAGAATTATGGAAAGAACAGTATGAATGTAATAGTGATGAAGCTTTCAGATGTCCCAGATCCCTCAAAACATGAAAACTCCCACTAGAGAGAAGTCTTATAATTGTAAACAATGTGCTGAGAGACATCTACTAACACACAGCAGTGATGGATCTTATAGAACCTTTAGGGGATCATGACACCCTGGGGAGAAGCAGACGTGAACGTAAGCAGAGAAGTAAAAAGATTCATTTGTCACCACTGTGCTCAACTGCACATAGTGGCTTTCTTTTTTCCTAATTCCTTTTATTTCATAAAGAACTCACATTGTAGAGAAACACCATACATGAAACTCTATGCTAAAGTTTGTAAGCCTTCTGTTTCTGTTTAAAATTAAGAAACCATTCACAGTGCAGAGAAGTCTAATAAGTGTATCACTAAGGCCCTGGTCTGGCTTAGCCCTGATCATCATGTACTTTTCACCCCAAAGTGATCATTTGCTTACCAGAGATATGTCTCTCCTCTAGGAAGAATACTATATTGACTCAAATGAACATTTCCTCCATTGTTACCTCAAAATCTCAAAGCTTCCTCAACTACTGTTAACCCCACCCATCAAGAATAAAACCACAACTGCTCCCATTTAAAGCTAAATTCGAAACAAGCTTTAATTAAATACTGGCCAGGTGGATGAGCTCTGGCCAGGTCTGTACCCATGTGACCGGGAAATGGCCCTGACTCATGGTTTGCAGCAGCTTAAGAAGGAAAACCCATAATTCATTGCACTTCCCATCAGGTCCAATCAGGAGCAAGCATATGTCCTGACATATTTTCTGCCTGTGAACTTCCCACCCCCATGTGATCAAGCACATCAGATGCAGATGGTTCAAACTTGTTTAGGGGAGTGAAAACATTTGGCTTGTTATCTCCCAGAAACAGTAGCCTCCAGCATTTCAGAAACTCTCTGTTTTTGGACAAAGATCTTGCAAATCAGAGGTATGTTTGTTGCATGGATATCTTAGGCATAGTAATTAAAATTTAGAATGTAACTTTGGGTCTCACACTATCTCTTAGCCAAAGTCTATCTTTTAATATCTGTAGAAAAGTTGAAAGGACAAAGGAAACTCCTGACCAAAAATGTATAGATTGAGTTGATCTAAAGTTCCAGAAGTTTCTCTGTGCTCTAACTACTGTTAGCACATACTGCTTTCCTAAGTCCAAGGAATATGATAATTTGTGTGTGATGTGTATTTGTTTAGAGTCATCTTGTTCCTGGAATGTGCAGGAATGCTCAAATATCTAATTCAATTTTTCCAAAAGAACCCTAAAAAAAAGACAAAGTATTTGATTTTTGAAATGATAATCCTTTCTGGCTCCACACTGGGAACTTTGGGAAGCACAACCCTGAACCTGGTGTCTTGCAACCATGGATCTCAAATGCCCAGCAGAGGTGTTGACTGAGCTGCGAAGGAGGTGGCCAGGCTTCATGCAGCTGTTTCATGCAGGAACCAGCTTCAGGTTGGCTACCTACTCCTTATGAGTGCTGCTTCTGCAGCCAGGCTCATGCCCATGCCCATCCCAACCCCATGCCTCTGAGGGGGTGCAGGTGCCTTACATGCAACTGCCCGTGAATTGAGCACATATTTGTCGCTATTGAAAAATGGTGGGCCCAAGTTCTGTGATGGCAGGATTGGTCCTGCCACTGTGGTCTATGTACAGCTGTGTTTGGGTAAAGAACCAAACCTGTGACTTGTAGAACTTACACAGGTACATGCCTGGAGAGCTGGTTGTGCAGGGAATGTCTGCTAACATTGCAAGGATCTCAAAAGGTGACCCTCAGGGACTGTCATACCTTGTATGAGTTCCTGGTTGCTGTCCAGCTGGGAGGTCAGGGCCACAGGTTTGTCGGCTGACCTGAGGCCTGAAATAGGTGCTAGGCTTAGTCAGGCTGGGTGATAGGAGCAGGTCCTACCTGCTCCTGGGCCCTCCTCCCTTTGTTCTTCTTACATCCCCATTTCTGGAAGACAAGCTGCAAGCAGGGGCTTGTGTAATATCTCAGAGCTTCCTTCTTCCCACCTGACCATGTGTAGCTGTGATGGGCAAGGCCCTGGACAGAGCCTGGGCCTATAATGTCTGTGGTGTGAGGCCAGCTGTGTCGTCTTGGGGAATGCCTCTCAAAGTTTCTGTTTAACAAGCTCACTACCTGGATACAATAAAGACTGTGGATTTTTAAAAAATTTATTTACAATACTTTTTATACCTATAGGTGGTGGTACATGCCTTTAATCCCATCACTTGGGAGGCTGAGGCAAGTGGATCTCTGAGTCTGAGGCCAGTCTGGTCTACAGAGCAAGTTTTAGGACAGAGAAACCCTATCTTGAAAAAACAAAACAATTAATAATAATAATAATATCATGATGTTTATTTTACACACACACACTTATTCCTCCTGTAGCCTCTGAACAGAGGCTCCTCTGACTTCAATGTAGAATGAGGTATCCCTTTGGTTCCAGTGGGATAGTCTGATTCTAAATCCACTGAGATATGAGCAAGCTGCCTTTTCTTTCTGGGCTGCAGAGCTGTGGCCACCATGTCTCCCCTGCCATGGGGGGAGCTGCATACCTGGGACCATAAGCTAGAGAAACCCTTCCCCTTGAAGGTGCTTGGCAGGTGTTTGTCGCCTGATAAAAATAAGTGACGCACAAGCAAAATCTCATGTTCTTGCTCCGACTCTAATGAACCTGCTTCCTCTTTCTTCTCCAATGTCAAATTTGATTTTTATGCTTTTATGACATGCACAGTATTAATAATACTAAAGGAAATAAAACACATGGCTGGAGAGATAGTTCAGCAATTAAGAGTGAGTACTAACAAATGTTACAAAGGATCAGAAATCCAACTCCCCAAACCCCCAAATGTTGGCTGATTCACAATCACCTGTTACCTCAGCTCCAGGGGAGTCCAGTGCCTCTGGCCTCCACAGACACAAGCACTCACATGTCTAAACACAGACACACACTTAAACACATAATTTAAAATATTTTTTAAAAAGATGTATAAACTTAGAATCAAGAATAATAAAGTTTAAAATGCTCAGTAATGATTGGGGCTTCGGTGTGGGGATGGGAAGGGGTTGATATCTGAAGAGGATCAATGGTAACCTTGCATCTTTTAGAAGTGCAGAGAATAGTGATGAGTTGGTTCTTACCAGGGCATCTGATATCACCCTCTCCAAGACTCCGGGAACATCAGCAAAGAGGGCCTGGAGGAACGTACCAGATAGCAACTGGGAGGAGTGAGCAATGCATGCCCACTGCAACCGTGGTTACTATACCAGACTTCCACTACACACCTGTCACCATCTAAACATCACGTGTGGACCAAGGGCTTATGAAGTCCCACCCCTCAATGAGGGGCCCTGGGCAGATGTTGTGAGAAGGTGTGCCATTTCCTTCAGTGGTGTAGCGACTGATAAAATGTCCATGTTCCAATTAATAACCCCCAACTTCTACTCATTCAAGCAATCACAATTAAACTCAGTGAGGAAAGGGGGGCATCAGATAGGTAGGGGGCTTATTAGGAAAAGGTTTTCGGCAGGAGAGATGGGGTGATAAGTGAGGGTAATAGGGGTGAAAACTCGTTATATTCATATATAAAATTGTCAAAGAATAAAACATTCAAAATGTCTATTGTCCTCCCCCCTCCCTCTCACTTGCCCCTCCCTGAAACCATGGTCTGTTGCCAAGTAACTGGCCTGCCATGCATTTGGAAACCTGCCCTGGACTAGAAAAGTCTCTGTGGGTCACAGAAGCACTTGGTCTTTAAAGCTGATTAAGAGTCAAGTTCAAAGGGCATATGGAAGTGCTTGCCTTGAGGGAGCTGGCTGGCTTGACCAGAGAGCATCTCTATGACACAGAAATGAACTGAACAGCAAAGACATTTCTATATCCCATTCACCCCAAAGCAAGGCCCTAACTCCCATTCTGGTGTTGTCCTTAGATACACACACACACACACACACACACACACACACACACACACACACACATACACATGTAGTATGAGGTTTCTGGCCCGGACTTTCGGGTGGGACCCGCAGACCCCCGCAGTCCCACAGTCCCACAGAGACACACAGATGCTTACATTAATTTTAGGCTGATCGGCCTAAGGTCCAGGCATATAACTTGCTAACTCTTTACCCTTAATCTAACCCATAACTCTTATTCTGTTCAGCCCGTGGCTCGGTACCTTTTCTCAGAGCAGCATAGTTGTCCTCTGCATCTTCTGGCTTCTCTGGCAACTCTGGAGTCTGTGGTATTTCTGCTCTGTTCTTCTTGTTCCCAGAGTTTTCTTAGTCTGGTAGCCCTGCCCACACTTCCTGTCTGCCTTTGGCCAATCAGTGCTTTTTATTAAACTCATAGGCGGGACAATTATTTACAATGCAACATCATAAATCCATTACACACACACACAGCACACACACACACACATACATACACACAAACATACACACACACATACATACACACACATACACACATACATACACACACAAAGTATTTGACAAGTAGGGACTGGAGTGAGCCCCGCCCTCACTTTCTGTCTGCCTTTGGCCAATCAGTGCTTTTTATTAAACTCATAGGCGGGACAATTATTTACAATGCAACATCATAAATCCACTACACACACACACACACACACACACACACACACACAGCACACACACACACATACATACACACACGTACACACAAACATACACACACATACAGACACACACACAAAGTATTTGACAAGTAGGGATTGGAGTGAGGCTAAACTTGACTCAGAAACACTGTGGCTCTTACCCCAAAACTGGAAATTCAGATCTCTCAGGCAGGTCTTCAATCTATGTGTTGTAATCCTCAGACCAAGATGAAGCTCAGTCAGCCTGGGAGGGTTCTTCGAGGTCACACTACAAGTGTCCATGTTAGGAGTCTCTCCACTTCCTCCCTTTGTGTTGTGTCAAGAACATGTAATTAAAATGTGTTGTCCACACACTTGAAACCTATCTTGGACCACAATATTTCCCATAAAAATATATCAGATAAATTCCAGACATGTTCTCAGCAAACATCCATTTGATCCCTCACCCCCAGATAAAAACTGGAATTAAAAGCCATGATCAACATCTTTCTGCCCCAAAGAGAATTTTCCCCTATTTTATTTTATTTTAAAAATATTTTCTTCTGGCCAAGAGATGTAGCTTTGTTGCTTGACAGGGATAAAGCACTGTGTTAAATCTCCAGTACTACAAAAACAAATTTTTTTTTTTTTTGCTTTTTCCTTTAACTACAAAGATAGGACCATTTGGCCACTGTGGTACAGAGCCCAAAGCTAAGGCAAAGATCTGAGGCCCTGCAGACTGGGATTCCAAAATCCTTTACTCTGTGAGCTTGGAGAAATGTTTCATCTCTCTGCACTGCAATATTCTTGATGGAAAAAAATAAAAATTATTTGTGAAACAAGAAGTAGCATCTACAAAAAGGCCCTGGTAAATGGATGCCCGAAACAGAGACACATCTCATATTCTTATTCCTCTGTGTCTTCTCTCAGCCTTTATGACAGGCCAGCAGAAAGATTTTCAACTAAGATTTGTAGAAAACAAAAGGCTAGCTGCCATTTTCATGGCTGCACCTGTCCTTACACTTAGTGTCACCATATCCTGGAAATCAATGCGGCTATTTGCCTCTGGGCACAGTATCCCAGCAACACACATTTAAACTGATTCAGGCTACTTCATCAAGCGGCTTTTTGCAAGCTTCCATAAATATTAGTATTATACCTGCTTAAGGGAAATGAGCAAATGTTATGTTTATACACTGTCTTTCTCCTGGGATTTTATAACGCTGAGCAAAGAGTATTTACTGAGCTGCCACAGACCCTTAGAAGTGCAATAGTTTGCAACATGTAAATGATGCAGATGTTCAGAATTTTTTCCCAGGATCTTCTGGTCCTAAGGAAAAGATATAGTCCTTCTGTGAACTCTTAAAATCATTTGTTAATAGTCACAAAGGACCCAGAAAATATTCTGACTTCCTTGCACAAGGGTCTACCCTGACATTTTCTCTCTCTGCCGGTCGGGACAGACTGGCGTGCACCTTTAAGGTAAAATAACACTCGGGTTATTGCCAAGACATTTAGCAAACAGTGTATAAATTTTCCATGTTTTAAGTGTAAATATTCTTCATTTTAAAATCCCTTTATCCTTTCCACACCTGATTTAAAAGGAAAGCAAATCTGTAATCTTGAATCCCTACAGATAGGACATTTATTCCGCTATCTATTGAGTAGGGGTTATATTTGTGATTGATAATCGAGATTATCATATTTTAATAATGAGAGAGAGAACAGCATGTGAGAGTTGGTTCTCTCCTTCTGTGTGGACTCCAGGGATTAAACTCTTTATCAGGTTTGGAGGTAGGTGCCCATACCAGCTGAGCCATTTCCCTGGCCCCTGATAAGAAGTTGTAATTGGAAAAATAACAATTATCTTAATAAGGTTTAAGCCTCTCATCATTTCACCTCTAACAGTCATTTTATTGCACTTCTGATATTTTTCTTTTTCTTTTTAGTTATTTACAATTTTAATGTGTGTTCATGTGAGATCTGAGGAAGAGGGGCACATGCGCCACAGTGCCTATGTGAAGGCCTAGTGCTGTGGGACTATGATTTTGTACACTGTAAATACTTGTCACTGTAACTATTGGCTTAATAAAGTCCTGACTGGCCAGAGGCTAGGCAGACAGGAAGTATAGGTGAAGCAACCAGGCAAGGAGAATTCTGGGAAGTGGAAGAGGAGAGAATAGATGCTAAGAGACGCAGAGGAAGGAAGATGAGAACGCTGCTCTGTGAAAGGGTACCAAGCCATGTGGCTAAACATAAATAGAATCTTGAGTTAATTTAAGTATAAGAATTGACAAATATTAAGCCTGAGCCATAGGCCGAACAGTTGGTAATTAATAAAAGCTTTTGTGTGATTATTTGGGACTAAATGACTGCAGGTCCAGACCTCCAGACTAGGCTGGACCAGAAACTTCTGCCTAGAAAGAACAGCTCTGTGGGCACAGTTCTATTCTCCCCTATACATGGAGTCAGGACACTGAACGGAGACCAGCAGGCAACAAATGCCTTTACCCTGAGTGCCCAGCCATTTTGCCAGCCTAGTTTGGGGATTTGGGTTGGTTGCTTGCTTGCTTGGCTGGTTCTTGCTTGATTTTTTTTCAAGACAGAGTCTTCCTATGTCATCCAGGCTGGTCTTGACTTCCTCATATCACGATTTCATCCTGCTGAGTGCGGGGATTACAGGTGCGTACCACAGCCCACCATGCCTTAGCGTGCTGTATTTCTTTTTAATGTTTTCCTATATCCAAACATTTTCTTTTCTTTTACGTCATTACCTTCCACTAATCTACATTTTATTTCACCATTATATATTTTTTCATACTACAGCAAAACTTTCTGTCATGGTTCTATTTTATTTTTGTAAATATTTCTTAAGGCATCCACTTACATATTGTTTGTTTGGCTGGTTGGCTGGTTTTGTTTGATTGGTTGGTTAGTTTTGGAGATAGGGTCTCACTATATAATTCTGGCTGTCGGAAACTCACTGTGTAGACCAGACTGACTGGCTTCAAATTCATGAGGACCACCTGCCTCTGCCTCTCAAGTGCTGCAGTTAAATATGTGTACCACTATGGTTGGTCTTGGTATTAAATTTTATGTAAGTTAAATCTATCATTCAATATATATAAAAAATGTACATATCAAAGTAAAATGTTTCAATACACGTATGCATTGTGTAATGTTTAAAGCATGTTAACAAGCTGTCTTCATTTATTATTTCTTCTTAGCCACGTATTATTTCTCACTGTGTAGCCCTGGCTGTCCTGGACCTCACTGCACATCAGGCTGGTCTACAACTCACAGAGGTTTGCTTGTCTCTGCATTGGGAATGCTGGGATTGAAGGTGTGTACTACCACATCCATCCATTTATTATTCCTTTATAGCAAGAATTTTCATAACTGCTTTCTTTAGCCTTTTAGAGTGCAGTACATTATCATTATCTATAGTCTGCCATATTATAGCCCTGAGGAACTCCACGTTTGTCATCCAGCAGTAATTGACACTGCAGCCGTAAAGACTGTTAAGGAAAACTAGCTTCTATGGTCAAGAGGATGAACTCTCTGGTGTGGGGATATTTTCAAATACAACAAAAACATTCGGAGATATCAGAAGACAGATCCACCTCCTTCTGCCTTTTTTTTTTTTTTCTGGGAAAGACGAAGATATTATGGAAGAAACACCACAGTCAGATCTCACCCAGCTTCCTCAGCCTCGGTCCTCCTGGCTCTTCTGCTTGCCCTGTCTTTCTATATTTGCCTTAAATACTTTCTTTGCTCAGTTAAGGCATGCACCACCACTGCCTGCCTGGGAACCTGGAACTCCTTCTGTAAACTAAAATGACCTCAAATTCAGATTGGATTAGGGGCGTAGGTCACCACTCTCAGGATATTCCCTGTCCTGGGATTAAAGGTGTGTGTTACCACTGTCTGATCCTACTAGACTGACTATGGGTAGATACCTCTGATATCTCCAAATGTTTTTATTGTATTTGAAAATATCCTGCACACTCTGGCCTGGGTGGAGTCCTAACATCCCAATCTACCCAAAAGACATCAATGCATCTGAGCAGGTCAATTCACCTGAGCAAAAGGACACTCCCAGGGAAGCAGGCTTGTCTTCAGCCAGCAGTTCCCAACCTGTGGGTCACGACTCCTCTGGGGTCACATCTGAGATACTTACCTTATGATTCACAACAGTAGCAAAGTTACAGTTATGAAGTAGCAATAAAATAATTTTATGCTGGGGGGGGGGGTCACCACAGCATGAGGAACTGTATTAGAGGGTCGCAGTGTTAGGAAGGTTGAAAACCACTGCCTTAAGCTATGCTAAAGAGATAGGTGGAATAATTATCCCTGTAAGAAGATAGTTTACTCTTTCTTCTCAGAATTTCATCACAAATTCCATCCAGCTCGGTCTCACCGGTGCAGCCATCCTGCGTCATAAACCAGCCCACCTTTCTGAATCTTTCTGATAAGCATTGTGTCTTCTTTTCCAAGCATTCTTTCTCTAACATCCTTCCTCCAATTTCCTCTTCTCCCACCTTGTGAGTTCCACACCGGCTTAACTCATGACGTGGCCTGTTCCTTCTCTGCTTCACTCTCTTTCAGGCAGCTGCTGAGGTTAGTCTGCCTGCTCTGGAGTTTTTCTTTTAAAGCCTAAAGAACCATTCTCTCTTAAGAAACCTTGGCTTTGTTTGACTTCCAAACGTTTTCTACCCTTTAATTCTTTAATCTGTGGAGAAAAGGAACCTATTCCTGTACCTGTAAAATAGCATCATAACTTCGGAACCTATAAGGCTATCTTTCTCTAAATCTTCCTCCCCTACTCTGCATGTCCTCTGGGAACCACCATTCTACTCTCAACTTCTGTGAGATGGTTTTAAAATTCCATATACTAGTGTCTTAGTAATGTGTTGATTACTGTGATAAAGTACCATGTCCAAGGTAACTTGTAAAAGAAAGCTCATTAATTTGGGTTCATGGTTCTAGAGAGTTAGAGTCTATAATTATTGATAAGGTGACAAACAGGAATACCTTGTGTTGGACAAACAATTTCTGAAGGAAAAGTCGCAGGAGAGACATGTAGCTCCCTACAGCTGCAGCAAGATCCTCATTCCTAAGCCCTTCATCTGCCCCTGTCAAAGGTCCCAGCCAGATTTTTCCTCTGGAGATCCCTCCATTTTTCATGGGAGAGAGGTTGCCCCTTGCTGCATGTGCTAATCAACACTGTCTCATCGAGGTCAGATTTTAATGTCTTTCTCTCTTCTGTCTCATTGTGCAGCCTCAGAAATCTAACAGCCGTCATGGCAGGAAGCATGGCACTGGATAGTAGCTGAGTGCTTAGATCCTTATCCTCAAATAGGGGACAGAGAGAGAGCTAACTGGAAATAGTCATTGCCTCAAAGCTGGTCCCAAGGCCACACCTTCTAATCCTTCCAAACAGTTCCACCAACTGGGGTCCAGGTGTTAAACATATGAGCCTCTGGGAAGCAGTCTCATTCAAGTCTCCACAGTGAGGGAGGCCATATGGGACTTTCTTTCTCTATCTGACTTACTTCACTTTAACAGAATGGTCTACAATTTCAGATGTCACATGTGGTAAGATTTCATTATTTTCTAGAGGCAGATACTGTTTTGCTACATGTAGAGACCACATACTCTTTATGTAGCCAGTATTTAAATGGCTTTTGTCAGGTCTGATGGTTCACATCTTTAAATCCAGTACTTGGGAGGCAGAGGTAGGTGGATCTCTAGAAGTCTGATCTACATAGCCAGTTCCAGGCATGCCTAAATAAATAAATAAATAAATAAATAAATAAATAAATAAATAAATAAATAAATAAATAAATAAATAAATAAATAAGTAAGTAAGTAAGTAAGTAAGTAAATAAATAAATAAATAAATAAAACAAAAACAAAAAACAAAAAAAAACCCCAAAAACATAGTGAAACTCTGTCTCCAACATAATAAACAACTTATTATTATACATTTTGGGGGGTTTTGAGACAGACTTTCTCTGTGGAGCCTGTCCTGGAATTTACTCTGTAGTCCAGACTGGCCTTGAACTCACAGAGGTCTGCCTGCCTCTGCCTCCCAAATGCTGGGATTAAAGGCATGTGCCAAACCTTATTATTATCAAGTTAACTTGGTAAAATACCTTAACAACAAAGTCCAGCATTTATTGTCACAGTAGGACACTGAGACTTAGCAGATTCTGGTTTTTGTGCTAGGTGTAGACAGCTTACTTTTTGCATTTAAGACATATTCCCTTACTCTGTAGTTATAAAAATCTAAGATAAAGGGAACATCCTAAGTAGTGTTATGACCCTGGAAAACTGTGTAGCTTTCCAATTTTAAAAAGGGTATTTTTTGTTGTTGTTGTGTGTGTGTAGGCGCTGGTGAACATCAACCCTCTGGAGATAGTTACTCAAAGTTGTTAGTTATGTGTGCGGTGAATGCTAGAAACTGAACTCTGGTATTTTGGAAGAAAAATATTTTGGGGTTTTTTTGGGGGGAGAGGTAATTGGTTTTTCTTTTTTCTTTGCAGGAAATGTATTACTCCAACCAACCGTTCTTTTCAACATCTTGCTCCACAGCATCCCAGCTTCTTTCACCCTTTTTACTCGGGTACCAAGGAGCTGGGTACAAAAACTGGCAAAAGCCTTAAAGTGCATCTCTCCCTCTGTGATGAATCTGGTTTTCTCCCTTTTCTAAGATGTTCTGGATGGGCATCACTGGTCCTCTTAGCTGGGTGGCCGGTTTGAGTTCTTCAGGAGAACCGCCTCCATTCTTGGAGCAGAAGGCTTCCTAGAGAAAAGTATGAGCTTGGAGCGGCATTGTTTCAGACGCTGCATAGAGGCCTGTAGCGATTCGGTGAGTTTCTTTTCTCTCCTTGGGTCTCCAGAAGTGCCAGTGATGCAGACCACTTTGAACTTATGAACACCAGCCACCCTGAGTTTTTCCAGACTGAAGCCCCTGCCAGTTTGGACTTTGGGATGAAACCTCACTGTAGGACACCTCACTCAGGCCTGATGGGACAGGACCTGAAGCAAGGGACAATGCAGAATGCTTCTTCCTGCCAGACTTTGTGTCGGCTGATCATGTGCAGCCACTGATTGAACCAAGTGTTCACTTACTACTGCCAGTCCTTGCGGAAGTGGGATCAAGATCAAGCCATCCTGGCTAGGCACCATGGCTGTTCTCCGGTTAGGAAGCAAGAATTTTTAACCACTAATCAATCTCTCTAGCTCCCTTACAAACATTGTGGGCTTTGTAGAGTTGAGGAGCAAAGCCAGAGTCTTCCAAATGCCAAGGCAAGAGCTCTGCCACTTTCCTACATGCCCTTGCCTTTCTAAACAAACTCTTATCTGTAAAATGGGAATGGTAATAACTTAATGGTTGCTTGGATTGAGGAAGTAGCTCATTTGTTAGAATGCTTGCCTAGCTTGCATAGAGCCCTGATTTTTATCCCTAAGCCCTATATAAACCAGATACAGCATGCAGCTGTAATCCTAACACTCAGTTGGCAGAGTCAGGAGGATCATACTTTAAAGATGGATCTTTCAAAATCATCTTGAAATGATTTTGAAACTATCCTGGGTTACATGAGACATATATAGGTGTGTGTGTACACACACTAATGGTTCCAGTACCTCTCACTTGCTAGTTGGTGAGGTATTTGTGGTGTTGAGGATCCATTGCTGGGGAAACATACTGTCACCGAACTATATTCTCAACACTGTAGTGTATGTTTTCAACAAGATTAATTACTAGTCAAAACAAGTGAAAAAGAAAATATTGAACTTATACTAACAGCTATCAAATTAGCTTATACTATTAGCCAACATGAAGGGGAAGCTTGAAGAAATACACTGAACATAATCAATAAAAAACATTATCTGTTGACCCAGAAATGCCAAGCTCGCCTTTGTCAGGAATTGCCATCGTCTCCTTGGAAGAGCTCTAGATAGGCTACAAACTGCCTCTGCCTGCCCTGCTCACTCAGTGCCTCTGGGCAAGGTCAGGTGCCAAGCCAGTCACAAGCTCTATTAGACAACACATAGGTCACTCAAAGAGCAGAACATTGTTTCTTTAGTCCTGACAGGTCTAAATACTATTTCAACTATGATTTTGCAATAACTAAACATTTAAATTGTCTGAAGTTGATTTTAGAGAAGCAAGTTTTAAAATTGATTTATTTACTAATCTTAGGTGATTTCATGCATATATATATGTATATATATATGATGCATTTTTACTGTCTCTCAGCTCCCTCCCTCTCTTGCCAAACCCCTTCTTTTTCCCAGAAAGCCTCCAGTATCAGTTTGTTTTCTTATGACCTGCAGAGTTGATTAGGGTTTTGGTTTTTTTTTTAAGATTTATTTTATGTATATGAATTTCTTGCTTACATGTATGTCTGTGTACCACATGTGTGTCTGGGGCCTGAGGAAGCTAGAAAGGAGTTTCAGATCTCCTGGAGCTAGAGTTACAAATGATTATGAGCCACCTTGTAGGTATGGGAACTAAACCAGGGTCCTCTGTTGGAGCAGCTGGTGCTCTTAACTGCTGGGTCATCTCTCCAGCCCTGACCTGTTGAGATTAATTTGGAAGGGAAGGTTATTTGCTGGAACATGGGAACTTAGGTGAGACCACTCAGGAGAATGATTCTCCCTCCCCCACAACCATTCACCACTAAAGGAATCCAGCAGGAAGGGCAGAGCTTGTGAACCTCTTACGTGGTGGTTTGAATAGGACAGGCCCCCACAGACTCAGGTGTTTGAATGCTTGGTACTCCTAGCAGGCAAGGTCTTGCTGGAGTAGGTGTGGCCTTGTGAGAAGTGAGGTCCTGGGGGTGGGCCTGCACAGTGGCTCTCCTTCTTCTGCTTCTCTATCCAGCACCGTATCTGCCTGCATGCTGCTGGCCACAATGATAATGGACTAAACTTTGGAACTGTCAGCCAGCCCCAGTTAAATGTTTTCCTTTATAAGAGTTGCCATGCTCGTGGCATCTCTTCACAACAACAGAAACCCTAATTAAGATGCTTTCTCCGTACTTGATGAGACCCATCTTTTGCAGGCAACCACAGCTGCTGTTAGTTTATGAAAGCAACAGCCATGTCATGTCCAGTAGGCGGCATTCCATGACCCTCCTCCCCATCCTTCAACTCTTGCATTCTATACTGAGTCTTGGGGCAGGTGAGTGGAATGTCTCCCTCTGCTGAGCACTCAACAGTCACTTATCCCCAGCATTTTGACCAATTATGGTTTTCTGGATTAACTGTTGCCCTCTGCAAAGGGAAGCTTCTCTTGTCAAAGCTGGGGCGAGCACTGCCTGATTGTCAGCTCTCTCTTCTGGACTCGCCCAGCCAGTGCCTGGTCCTCTACTGTGGGCAGTCCATTCTCCCCTCTGAGTTTTTCTTTTCATGATCAGATTAGTCTGCTTTTCAAAGATGATAAAATGCTCAATGCAGAAAGGGAAGAGGAACTAACACTTTAGTTTGTAACTTCATACTTAAAGAAAATCTGAAAAATTTTCCACACACTTGTAATGACACACAGATCCCATAAACATTAACGCTTGCTTTGTTCCTCTTTTAAGTCCATCAGTACTGTGCATGAACTCAGTGTGTTTTCTGTTATTATTGACTTTCACTTATCACTTTTGTGTGTATGCGTGTACAAATGTGTATGCATGTTTAGGTGTGGGGGTGTTATGTGTATGTGTGTTTGTGTGTAGGCATGAATGGGTGTTATGGCATGTATGTATGTGTGTAGGTGTGTGTCTATGTGTATATATAGGTGTGTGGGTGAGTGTGGGGTGTATGTAGGTGCATGAATAGGTGTATGTAGGTGTATATGTGTGTATGTAGTATGTGTTTATAAGGGGTGTGTGGGAGTGTGGGGTGTAGGTGTGTGCATATGTGCATGTAGGTATATAGGTGTGTGATGTGATGTGGGGAATTACATGGGACAGGTCTCTCCTTCCATATTTATATAGGATCCAGGGTCACCTCAGGTCCTCCGGCTTGTATGGAAAGTGTTGTGCCTACTGAGCCATCTCACCAGCCCTCAATGTATTTTCTTTTCATGTGAACTGAAATACTCTCTGCTCCACCAGTTTTCTCTAACTCACACCTCAGACAGACTTAAATACGTACTCACGGAGTTAGAATATATTGCCATGTAAACTGATATAAGTATAGCTGTTGCATGAATTCTGGTTAATAAAGGATACTCAGAGCTAGATATTAGGGAAAGGCTGAGATATCAAAGAGAGGAAACACCACAGTCAACTCTCACCCAGCTGTCTTCCAGCTTCCTCAGCCTCGCTCCTTGTGGCTTCTTCTGCCTCCTCTGTCTTCCTATGCCTGCCATATAACAACTCCTTCACCCAGTTGTTTCACATCCAGGTTAAAATTAAAGGCGTGGCTACTACTATTTGGTAGTTAGCCTTGAACTCACAGAAACACAGAAGATCTCCTCTGTCTTTAGAGTTATGGGATTAAAGGCCTGGAACCACCACTGCCTGCCTGGGAGCCTGGAACTCCCTCTGTAAACCAAGATGGACTCAAACTCAGATCTGTTGGGATTAAAGGTGTAGGTCAGCACCACTCCCAGTTTTTCCAAGTGCAGGGATTAAAGGTGAGAGTTACTACTCTCTGATCCTCTTGGATTGACTGTGGGTGGATCTCTTCTCTGATATTCCAGACTGTATATAACATATCATTACACATAGCCATTATTACTCATATTTCACACATATGGCTAAGCATCATTGTGGACAATGAGCCTGTATTGGAACACAGTTCCATTCCTGACTCTGCTCTTCTAAAGCATCAGCTCATGTGTGTGTGCCGTCCATGGAGACCGGAAGAGGGTGTTAGATCTCCTGACAATGGAGTTCCAAGTGGCTGTGAACCACCGTGTCAGTGTTGAGAACTGAACCCAGGTCCTCTGCAGGAGCAGGATGTGTTGAGCCATCCATTCCAGCCCCATAAAGTGCCACTGCTGAACTAGCCATTCTTGTTTGGGCTTTCAATGGTGACCTCAACATCCTTACTGCCACTTCTTACTAATTAACTTAGGACATTGACTTTTAATTTACTTCTATGAAAAATGGGGAATTTAGTCCACTTATTCATCCTCATCCTCCGTACTGAAACCACTTTTCTTAATTGTTCTAAGGCCAAGTATCTTCAATCAACAGATGAAATCTTAACATGTGTTCTTGTCACTATAGAAAGCCAACTGGCCTCCTACTTTGTAAACAAAGGATGCTAGTATTCTAATGCCTTACCCTTCTCCCCTTCTGGAAGCTGCCACTTTACTTTGACATGGTCAATTTCGATCGATTTCATTCTGACCCATCTTCACAGGGAAATGAAGCTCTACCTCGCTCTACTGAGATGGTTCAGTAGCTCAAGGTGCTTGCTGCATGCACAAGCCTGGTTCTGAGAACATACATAAATGTAGAAGGAGGGCATCAACTCCATAAAGGTGTATGGACGGTGTGGCAGGCATGCTGTGCACATACAAACACACAATAATAGTCAATTGAGAAATTTAAAGGGCAAGTAGGATGGCTCTATAGGTAGACTGCTTGCTAAGCCTGATGACCGGAGTCTGACTCCTAAGACCCATGGGGAAAAGCAGAGATTCCTACAAGTTATCCTCCAACCTCTACATACACAATGTAGCATGGAAGCCTCCTCTACACAAAATCAATGGATATAAATTTTAAACGAAAGAAGCTACAGCTACATTCAAGATCCTGCAGAAAGCTTGACCTGGGCTTATTAGAACATGGCTGTTGTGGAGAGATGGGACATAACAGGTCAGGAGCCAAAATTATATCGGCTCATCATCTTAGGCCCTTTAACTTCTGTACTTGACCTAACAGTCTCCAAAGCAACAGAGTGGTTTCTTAGAACGTATCATAAATTTTGATAGATTTCTGACCTCTGACCTCTGCCAGGCCTAAAGCTAAGAGTGCACTATCTGAAGCCATAGAAGAACCCTTACTGCTTTGCTGCAAGCCTCCCCACCTCCCCCAACCCCCCACCCCCGGCCTCCCTACACCTCGGGCAATGGCTGCCAAATGTATTGAATGACGACTTTCTTTTGTTCTGTGACAAGAAACATTTCTGTCATCTCTTGAAATGGGAAATGTCATTCAGGGCAACTCAAGTTGTAGTTTCTGGGCTATGGTCACCCCTGTGTGACTCAGTACAAAGTGTCTTCTCTAAAGCAGAGTCACTACTTTCCATTGACAGTTTTGGCACCCACCATGGTACCCAGGACAACCATTCAATAGAACTTCCCCATCAGTTCAGGTACCACAACAGGGCCTTGTCTCCTATCCTTATAATTCTCCTTTCTCACTCCCCTTTTTGTATTGATAGTCCATGAGCATCAGATCATAAAATTGCTGAAGAAGCACTCATTCCTTCCATTCCAACAGGTTGTTGGGGGGGGGGGGGAGGTCAGGGGACTCCCTACCATATACATTGGCCTCATAGGAAAGGCCTGAAATAACAGGCCCAATTCTTGGATCAGAAGCAACTTTATTGGCTCCTATGGTAAGACATATGTAAGGGGTGACCAGCAGTGTCTGGAGCATACCTACATTCATAAAGTAAATATACAGGACAGATCTGAGAAGTAGGGTGTAGTAAGTGTTTTCTGGCCCAGACTTTCGGGCCTAGCCTCAAGGTTTAGGCCCGCAGACCCACAGACCTGCAGAGTCACACAGATGTTTACAATAGTTTTAGGCTGATCGGTCCAAGGCCCAGGCATATAACTTGCTAACTCTTTACCCTTAATCTAACCCATGACTCTTATCCTGTTTAGCCACGCAGCTGGTACATTTTCTTAGAGCAGCATAGTGGTCCTCCATCTTTTCTGGCTTCTCTCTGGCATTCTCTCTGTTCTTCCTGTTCCCAGAGTTTTCTTAGTCTGGTAGCCCCACCCACACTTCCTGTCTGCCTTTGGCCAATCAGTGCTTTTTATTAAACCAGTGAGTGGGACAATTATTTACAATGGATCAACATGGCAGCCCAACGTGGGTAAAATATACCCACATAAAGCCATAGAAAGCTTAAAAAAAAACAAAAAACAAACAAAAAAAAACGGTGTAGAGCATAACATTAAAACCAAAAACAGTTTCTGAGTTGTGTCTCTCAGGTACAGAGACACCCTGGTGAGGCATGTAGGCTTGAGCTACAATGGTGGGCTTTTGGAGTGCAGCTTAAGGTGTAAAATGGCTTGTTCCGCAAGTCTCACAGGACCCTCAATATAAGCAAAAAGTTGTAAATGATGTATTTAAGGTTTCTGTTCATAAGGACAAAAAGGGAACAGAATCAAAGATGGCTTTCTAGTGTAGATGTTTTCATAAATCAGCTCTGTTTGCTGGAAGCAAACTGAGGCTTGGCTCTTTGAAGAGAAACTTTCTGATTCAGCCTTAGAGGCAAAACACTTGTGAGTCTTTTAAGAGGCCCTGTTGCCAAATACTTAAATGGAGTTAATGAGCAGCAGATGGCAAAGCCTTACTTGGTAAATATATGGACCCTAAAATTCCCAGAGTATCTGGGCTAAAAAGATAAATTCTATGAAATTAGACTAGAGCTGGGTGGAGCCATCCACCCATCCTACCAACCTTTAATCCTTAGCCAAGGACTTTGGCAGATTAAAGGTGTGTTCAGAAACAGAAAGAAATAGAAGAATCTGGGTGGAGTCAATCACCCTAGCCAAGCAAAGGTGTGGTCAGAGACAGAAAAAGTTAAGAAATAAATATACAGTAAAGACAGTTTTTTTTTTAAAAAAAAAAAGTCTAAATGGTTTAGAGTGTGTTAAAAATATATATACATAGGCTTAGAGAGAGAAAAAAAGGTAGAGAAAGCTCTTAAAAAGAAATAAAGTAAAAAAAAAAGCCACGTAAAGATGGAAAATACAAAGAATGTCTGGATACTGTATATTATTGTCTTATCTTTAAGCTTCTTGACTGAAAATGAAATAGTAAAAGCTGCTGAAAGACAGTTGATTATAAATGCTGTTGGATTAACTCAATTTATATATTTTGTAAATGAGTTGATTTTAAAACTGAGATCCAAAGATATGCTACTTTGGAGAAGAGGTTTTCTTTTTATTTCCACAGAAAATGAGAGTCTTTGGATTTATTCCTAGATAAAGAACATAAAATTTGATTGAGGAAGACCCCCTGAAAAATCTCCAATGGAAATGGATGGCCCAGATAATTCAGCATTTCAGAACACCTCTGTGAAGTTTCCAGAGCTCTGTATCCAGAGCAATTTCAAGGAGACTGGCTGAGATGACCCAGCCTTACAGACTACTCCATTAAAGACTTGTGCATAATCCTAGATTTTTCTTTGGATTCCCATGAGATTGCCAGCGCCCCCATTCAGCAGGAAGTAGCCTAGAGAACAATGCCCACATTCCCAAAACATGGATTATGGATGTTTGTGTTTATTTACAGTGTTGTTTATAAATTGTTATAGATAAGGGGGGGAAGAATATTAGATTTGGAGTTCTTTTTGTTTTAAAAAGAGAAAAGGGGATATGTTTTGTTTTGGTAGCCCTGGCTGGCCTAGCAGTTCATGATGAAGCTCAGGCTACATCTCTCAGCTTACTGCTAAGTGCTAAGGGTTAACAAGTGTTCTACCACATTCTCCTTAAATGGAAAAAACCTTAAGAGAAATAAGTAGACCAGAACATTTTTTTTATACTTAAATTTTTAAACTTCACTTTTAGACTACCTCGAGCTGCACAGCCGGTGGCTGCATTCACTGCTGCCAACTTGAAAACTGACAAATGAATTTAAATGTAAGCTGCAAGATATTTGTTTTCTATTTTTCATGTTTGTGTATCATACACTTATGTTTGTGCTTTGTTGTTGTAGCTTTTTGTTTTTCTTTGCTATGTTGCCCAGACTGGCCTTGAACTCACTATATTGTAACCCAGGATGATCATATGCCTAGGATTACAGGCATATGCCATCATACCTGGCACCTTGGGTGAAATCTTAAGTAGATAAGATTCTCATAGTAGGGCTGGAGAGATGGCTAGGTGGTTAAGAACACTTGCTGCTTTTGCAAAAGACTTGAGTTTAGTTCACAGTACCTACTCTTAGTGGTGAACAACCAACTATAGTGCCAGCCCCAAAGGTATCTAATGCCTCTGACCTTCACAGACACCTACACTCATGTACACAGACCACCACACAGAGATAGATGAATGCATATACTTCAAAAATCAATAATTTCAGGGTGGAGGGGTGGGGAACAGGGACAAGGTGACCACACAGGAAAAGTGTTAGGCCTCCAAGAAACCAGGACAAATGGCTGAAGTGTCTTTTAATATAGGCCTCCAGTCTCTCTCAGCATTGCTAATTCCTCCACAGAGTTCAGGCTCCTCTTGCACTTCCTCTCACCCCAATCACCCCACACCCTACCTGAACCTCTCCATCCCAGGAGCTCACATTCCTGTCTTCAGCTTCTCTAACCCCTGAATAACTTTAGCTACTGTGGCTACAGGGGTCTCTAGGCTCCTGGCCAGCTCCAATCCTGCATCCCCCTTGGTCTGCTTGACCCCTCCCTTCCTCTTACTCCCCTATGCCCCGGTGGGGGGCAGGGAGCTACCCAAGAGAATATGTGTGAATATAATCCCAAACATGATGTGTGCAGGTATAAAAATATGATACTGAAACCCGTGGGCTACAGATCAGGCTCATCCATTAAGAGCACTCATTGCTCTTCTAGAGGACCTGAGTTCAGATGCCAGCACACACGAGGCTCACTAATACCAGCTCTAAGGGATCCGATGGCCTCTGTATCTGCACATATATGTAGGTATGCATAAACATAAATAAAATGTTTTTGAAAAAAACATTATTACTTATAATTATTATATTCTAATAAAAGTTTTTCAAACAGTGTGTGTATGTACAGGTTACGTGTCTGTGTGTGTCTGTGTGTGTGTGTGTGTAGGTGATAAAAAGCAACTGTGTTCATCTGACCAGCAGAAGAGCCATGTGTAACTTTACAAAGCTCTTGTTAAATAAAGACTGCTAAAATATATATGTAGTAGGAAAAATTGCCTTAGAGTTGGCTAGTCTTGTTACAAGTGAGGGGCTTACACTCTCCCAGTCTCACAACTGAATTTAGGTTTCAGTTCTCTGAGGACAAACCAGGTGTCTTTCCTAACGCAGAGCCATTTATCTGCAATACCCTTATATTCAGGGACTTCAGGGAAGGAGCAAACACAAGGCCTAATTCAGCCCCCAGTATCTCAAGGACAAATCCTACAGCTCCTTCTGAGTCATGAACTGACTTGCCCAAGCTTCTGTATGTTCCAAAATGATAAGACTAAACCTTAGCCAATTAAAAGTACACTGGTATAACTGTTGCTTGCTTAACCAATCATGTATGAGATGACCTTACTGTCCCTGAAACTCCCCTTAGCTGTGCTTAAAAAGAGTTTGCATGCTGCTCGCAGGGTCGTCGCTGTTTTGTACAAGTGTCAACCTCACCTGTATGCTGGAATATTAACGAACACTCTTTGCTTTTATATTCTATCTGAGTATGGGCTCTCCTTCAGTGTTAACTCGGACCCCATCATAAGCACTTTACACAACTGTTAACAATGTGTAAACCCAATAAAATCGAAGGCCAAATATTTATTTATTCTACCTGGTGTCACAAACCTATTGGAGTAACCTGAAATCTTAAAATTATGTAATACTAAATCTAGTAAGAATTATTAAATGTCTAGGTAATTTCTAAAATTAAAAAACAAGCCAGGTGGCACATGCCTTTAATCCCAGCACATGGGAGACACAGTTAGGCAGATCTCTGAGTTCAAAATCAGTCTGGTCTACAGAGAGAGTTCCAAGGTGGCCAGGGTTACACACAAAAACCCTGTGTCAACTCGCCCCCCCCCCAAAAAAAATAAATTACCAATCTAAACAATAAGGGCAGACAACCCAACCAAACAGGAAGACGAGAAACAGCTCAGTGAAAAAAATGAAGCCTACACTATGAGAGCACGAAAATGTGTTGAAGGAGAAAAGCCCAGTGTTGTAATAAAGATGGCAGTGTTTCTCAAACAGGCATGTGAGACCTGAAACAGAGTCAAGGACTACATAACCTTAGAACAGTTCAGGAAAGTTGTAAAATGATCTTCAAATGGAACAGAATTTGTAAAACACTTTAAGTGTGATCAAGTTAATAAAATTATTTACAGATTTTCTTGCACAGTGAGCAAAACTGGAGTTTAATCCCATGTGTTTAAATGACAGTGTTCATGAAGCACTGATCCGCCTTTAATAGAACTTGTGAGCTTCCTTTACTTTCTAGTACATTTGTCTGAAAAACAAAGAACCCATCTTTCTTGTGCTCTAAAGTGTGTGTGTGTGATGTATATGTGGTGTGTATGGTGTATGTGTGTGAATATGATGTATGTGTATGATGTGTATGTGTGTATAGCATGTGGGGGGGTTATGAGGTGCTGTACTTGGAATTTTCTTTGAGTTGCCAGCCAGCTCCCACATAAAGACATGGAAACTTATTATTAATCACAAATGCTCATCTTTAGCTTAGCTTGTCCCACTAGCTTCTGTAACTTAATTTAATCTGTTTCTATTCTCACACTTTGCCTCAGGGCTTTTACCTTCCATCCTGTATGTCCCACCTTCCTCCCTGTCTGGCTGCCTGGCCCCTAGGGTCTCTTTTTCTTCCACACCCTCAGTTTAAATTCTCCCTTTTACTACTCTCCCCACTCAAAAGTCCCGCCTATACCTCCTCTTTTGCTATTGGCCATTTAGCTTTTTATTAGACCAATCAGGTGCTTTAGGCAGGCAAAGTAAAACAGCCACACATCTTTATGTAATTAAACAAATGCACTAAATCTTTGCATAATTAAACAAATATTCTGAAACTGTGTGTGTAGTGTGTTTATAATGTGTGTGTGTGTATTTCTAATGTGTGTGTTTCTAATGTGTGTTTATAATGTACGTGTGTGCATATGTGTGTGTGTATGTGTGTGTGTGTACATGAGTGAGCACACAAGGTACAGATCAAAGAGCGCACGAGCATCGGAGAACAACTTGAGGGAGTCTGTCCTCTTTCACCGTGAATTTGGGACTCGATCTTGGGTGGCTAGTCTTGCATTTTAAGCATTTTTACCCACTGAGCCATCTCACTGGCCCTGTTTCATTATTGCTATTGGCTTGGCTGGGTTTGTTTTGTTTTTTTGAGAATCATTCTTACCATGTAAACAAGCTGCTAATCCCCCTGCTTCCATTGATCATTGCTAGAATGATCAATATGCAACACAATGCCATAATATTCTTATTATATGCGATGTGTACATGTTATATCAGATAGAAAGGGCAGACAAGAAACAGAAGCTGATGGCTAATATCATCCCCATGATGCAGGGATGCACGCCTTCATTGAAGACCTCAATAACTATCTCTCTCCCTTAAAGATGACTCTCCCACCTATTTATCTTTATCACATCTTTCCAAGTTTCCTGGGGCAGAAAATAATTGGTCTCCTGTGGTGCATGGTTGGCAATAGGAATTGTAACCTGAAATCCTCTACAGAAGGTATGTCTCCATAAAAGATTTCCTGGAGGGCTTGACTTTGACTATATCATCGCAACTGGAAAGACATGGAATGTCATAGATCAGAAGCCTAAGTTGTCTCAGGAAGTTTTAGGCCCCTTAACAGCTATTTATTTTTATTTTTGCATCTGACCTAACAGTCTCATAGCCAATAGACAGGCTTCTTGGAACATATTAATTTTCAGACCTCTAACCTCCACAAACTAAAGCTATAAATATAAAACTATCTAACACCTACAGAAGAGATTTTTCTACCTTGCTGTAACATGCTTGCCCACTGCTTTCACCAAGGTAGGTGATTTGTGGCTAGCTTCTGGTTGGACATGTCATTCAGGATAAACTTCACCCCATCACTCCTACTTAGTTTAAAACATACTGTTGATTAATCAATTCATTTTTAGTTTTTGAGACAGGATATCATTGCATAGGTCTGACTAGTCAGGAACTCACTAAGTAAACCAGGCTAGCCTCAAACTCAGAAATCGACCTGCCTTTGCCTCCTGAGAGCTGTGATTAAAGGTGTGTGCCACCAAGTCTGCCCTCCTGGCAAAAACAAAAACAGTTATTTTATGTTAATTATAGATGTCACTATTGAAATACCCATAGTTGCTTTATCTCAGGGCTGAAGAGATGGCTCAGTGGTTAGAAGCATACACTGCTGTTCTTTCAGAGGATCCAAATTCAGTGTCTACATTCACAATGAGTGGCTTACAACCACCTCTTACTCCAGTTCCAGGGTATCCAATGCAAAAACTCCTGTGCTCTGCATGTGTGTGTTTTATTTATTTATTTATTTTTTAAAGATATCTGGTCTCTGTTTATTTTCCCTTCTCAAGATAGGATCTTTCTTTGTAGCCCTAGCTGTCCTGAAATATCCTTGATAAACCAGGTTGCCCTTGAATTCAGAGATATGCCTACCTCTGCCTCCCAAATTCTGGAATTAAAATTGTGCCGCCACCACCTGGCTTAATTTTTTTTTAAAAGATTTATTTATTTATGGATGGTGCCCATGGAATTCATAAGAGGGGTCCCTGGAACTAGAGTTATAGATGGCAAAAAAATAAAATAAATCTTTAAAAAAAAAAAAAAGAAAGAAAATGGAAAAGGGAAAGTATTTACATTTTCATCCATGCAGCCATGGCTCACTGCAGAGCAAGTAGCCTGGAAGGATCCATTCTCTACAGGGTCAGTACTGTGGTTATGGGTTGTCTGGGGAGAGTGTTTCCTAGGTGTCTTAGTTACTGTTTTATGGCTATAAAGAGACACCAGAACCAAGGCATCTCTTGCAAAGAAAGCGTTTATTTGCTTACATTTTCAAAGGGTTAGTCCATGGTTATCATGGTGGGAAGCAGACAGCCATGGTGTTGGAGCAGTAGCTAAGGGCTTTATATCCTGATCCACAGGCGGGAGGAAGGGAGGAAGAAAGAGAGAGGGAGAGATTGATTTGAAACCTCAAGGCCTACTTCCCCCTGACACACATATTCCAAGAAGGCCACACCTTTTAATCCTTCCCAATCTGTTCCATTAACTGGGAATCAAGTCTTCAAACACAAATCTATGGGGGCGGGGGCATTGTCATTCAAACCACACCAGGTGAATCATTCATCATCAAAAAAGTCAAGATAGGAACTCAAGAAAGGCAGGGACCTGGAGGCAGGAGCTGATGCAGAGGTCATGGAAGGGTGCTGCTTATTGGCTTGTTCTCATGGCTTGCTCAGCTTGCTTGCTCCTCCCCCACTCCCAGACAAGGTTTCTCTGAGTAACAGCCCTGGCTGTCCCGGAACTCTCTATAGATTAGGTTGGCCTAAAACTCAGAGATCTGTCTACCTCTGCCTCCTGAGTGCTGGGATTAAAGGCACTACCTGCTCTGCTCAGCCTGCTTTCTTATAGAATCCAGGACCACCAACACAGGGATGGCCCCACCTACAAAATCACTGATTAGGAAAAGGCTCTATAGTCTTGTCTACAGCCCCATTTTATGTGGGCATTTTCTTATTTGAGGCTTCCTCCTCTTAGATGACTCTAGTTTCTGTCAAGGTGTCATAAAACTAGCCAGTCTAAGACCTTGGTTTTTCAAATCCTCAATATGAACTGGGTGTCTAGCACTCTGGCATCTGCAAGATGTTTCACCTTAGCTTGCTCACTCCTCAACAGGAGTGTCAGAATGTGCAACTCTGGCTCTCCCTAGAAAAGTCATTTGTCTTTAACACAGAAGCCAGAAAATAAGACAAAGTCGGGGTGCTTTGTAGAAATTCTAGATTTTTTAAAACTAAGATTGGGTAACTCTGAATCTGATTTCTACAGATCAGACTGGCTGCAACTTTGTCACTTCCATGTCCTGTGTGGAGAGTGGGTTTTCAGATCCCATGTTAGAGCTGTAATGAATCTCCATGGCTCCAGCTCTCACCCCATCCCCACCCTCCCTCAGTCTTAAGTCCTTCTCAGGTTCACAAGCAGACTGTGCTTGTGGTCTGCTGACCAGCACAATTATGGTGGAGTCATCTGCAAGGAGTTGGCGTCATGCAGGCCCTCATGCCCCTAGGAGGCTGTCAGAACCCGAAGTTTTGAACCAACATTAGGGACTGGTCCAGGCTGTTAGCCTCCAGGCTTCTCTCACTGGCCTCCTTCATGTTTGTTTTTGTCTCCCTAAGTTTATTGAATTATAGATGTGAATATTTTTCCCACCCCTCCCTTCTCTTACACTTTATTATTAATTCTGTGCGTTTACCTTTACATTTTTGTTTCCTGTTGCTTACTGGGGTCCCTAAAAGGGCCAAAGGAAAAGTTGTGTGTAGGCAGCAACTCAGCAAGTGATTCCTTTGTTTTAGAGATAGGGTCTCTACATAGCCCTGGCTGATTGGGAACTCACTCTGTAGACCAGGCCGGCCTCAAACTCACAGAGGTCCACCTGCCTCTGTCTCCTGAGTGCTGGAATTAAAGACGTGCACCACTATTGCATACGTCTTAGGTTTTCATCTGCTTGTTTCTTTGTTGTTTGTGGCGACCCTCTAAGTGCAGATGTGGAAAATCATAACAGATGTTTCTGAAGCTAGTAGAACAGATCCTCATGCCAGCATCTCTTGGTGCCTTTGGTTGCTTGCTTAGTTTGGAAAGGACAGCGCCAAGGGCTACTGTTCTGCCAGCCAGAAACGCTGCCACTGACCATGCTAATGAGAAGTTCCAGCAAGGCAGAGGACCAAACCTTGTTTCTTTGTTATTCTGGCTGGTTCTATTTTTAGCATTGCAACTTCACTTTACATTTGCCCCAGTCAGTCATTCAAGAATTTGTGGGAATGAATGTCAATATTGTGGAAGTTTCACAGACGACTGAACCAAAGCTCATGGCAAAATGAACTGGTTGTGATCTTTTCAATAAATACTCAAGGGGTCCTACCTTCTCTCTTAAATGTTTTCAGTAAGACAATATCCGAGGTTTTTTTGTTTTGTTTTGTTTTGTTTTGTTTTGTTTTGTTTTGTTTTGTTTTTGCTTGCTAGAAACTGGATATCTATTAAAATCGACTTAAGTTAGTGATTTTCATAGCTAGATACACACTGCAATCACTGGAACTGCGTCTGTCCTGGAGAGATCCAGTTCCATTTGTGGGAGACTAGAGCATGAAGCAAGTCCCCTGCTCTCCAAGGCTAGTGTCAATGGCTTGAACCATGTAGACGCCCCAAGCCTGGAAGGAGTGTTGCAAGCATGGCTTCCACTCAGGATGTTGTCAAGGAGTCAATTGCTTAGTAAATCTGTCTATGGTCATTCTCAGCCTGTTGCCAGGGTCTCTACTCTCTCACTCAGGGAACTGCTGTAATTCTGGGCCTTAAAAAAAAAAATCTCAAATACAGTGAAGAAAGTGAAATCACAATCACTTCTTTTTGAGTTAGCAAAATGGCTCAGTGGATAAATGTGCTTGCTGCCAAGCTCGACAGTCTGAGTTTGCTCTCTGGAAGGATTTGAGATGGTAACAAGATCAACCAGTTCCTGAACTTTGTTGTCTTTCCTAAAAACATGTTCCATGTCACATATAAACACACACACACACACACACACACACACACACATACACACACGCGAATGAATGACTGTAGGGGCAGGGGAGATGGCTCAGCAGTTAAGAGCACTTGCTGCTCATGTAGAGGACCTGGGTTCAATTCCTAAGATCCTCATGGTGGCTCACAACCATTCCACTGCTCTCTTCTGACCTCTGAGGATACCAAACATGCAAGTGGTACACATACATGCACATAAAACATTTTTACATATAAAATAATCTAAAAAATTAAAAATAAATTTAAAATGTGATTTGTTTTTTGAGACAGGGTTCCTCTCTGTAGCAGCTCTGATGGTCGTGGAATCTGCTTTGTAGACCAGGCTGGCCTTGAACTCACAGAGATCTAACAGCCTCTGCCTCCCTTTTTTTTTTTTTTTTTTAAAGAATCTAACTTTTCTTCTGTAGGCTAAAAAGTGCACATTAGGGCTTCTTATCACTAGATGTAGGACATCCTCAGCTACGCTCTCCCTGTCAGCCTTCCTTAGCATTAACTTACACAATATAGCACAATATCAAAACCAAAAGTAACTGTTAAAAACCACTGAATTTCCATTCTACCAGTGTAGAATCATTTTTGTCTATGTTGGGTGTATATGTGTGCAATTCTACATGTGTAGCCTCTAAAGCCACCCTCATAATCAAAATAACCCAACTCTACATTAACATGTTTGAAAGGAGATGTTTCCCACAGGTCTATGTGTGGAGCATGCGGTCTCCAGCTGGTGTTACTATTTTGATTTTAAAAAGGTGTTTTTTACTTATAGGTATGAATATTTTGCCTGCATGTATGTACATGCATCATATGTGTGCTTCATGCCCCCAGAGGTCAGAGGAGATATCCAATCCATTGGAACTGAAGTTACAAATAGTAGCAAGCCACTATGTGGGAGCTGGAAACCCAACTAGGGTCCTATATACAGCAACAAGTTCTAAGCTGCTGAGCCATCTCTCCAGCTCCTATTTTGCAACCGTTTTTTTAGGACATGAGGCCTAGGTGAAGACAGGAGTTACTAGGGTTTTGACCTCAGGGCTGTATCTTATCCCATGGTCCTCTCTTTGCTTCCTGTCCATGACTCATCACGACTGATATTCTGCCCAAGTACATGGGACAAAGCAAGTTTGAACTGGGCCCTTTGAAACCATGAGCAAAATCAATCTTTCCTCTAAGTAGCTTTGGTTATTTTGGTCAACGCTACTCAATAGAGACTAATAGAGCATCATTACAGCATCTCTCCTGCTGCTCCTTCACCACACACTTCTCATCGTCTTAACCATTCAGGTCTCTGTCTGTGCTATTTATATTTGTGTGTTTGTGTAAATATAAGACACATGTGTGCAGGTACCCACAGAATCCAGAAGAGGGTATGAGGTCCCTTCAAGATAGGTTACAGGCAATACCACGAATACTGGGAACTGAACTCAGGACCTCTGAGAAAGCAGTTAATTGTTCTAAACTAAGCCATCTCTACGGGGCTCTGTGTTATTTCTTGACTGTTACACTGTAGTATATCCTTTGAGACTGGGTCTTTCACACCCATAATATCCTTGTGGTTAGTACAAGGCATTGATTTTACAGTTGTGTTGTTGTATAGTATACTATTGCATGCAAATACCATCATTTATTTATAGTCACCCACTGTGGGATGTTTGGATGGTATCTTAGTTTGCTTTCTGTTGCTGTGATAAAACACTGGCAAAAAGCAACTTGATGGAGGAGAGGGTCTGTCTGGCTTACGAGTTAATCTACCATCAAGGGAAGTCAAGGAAGGAAGGCAGAAACTTGGAGGCAGGAACTGAAACAGAGACCATGGAGAAAAGCTACTTACTGGTTTCCTTCTCTGGTTTGCTTAGTTGCTGTTCTTAGATAGCTGTGGTTTGAATGAGAATGGCCCTCATAAGCTCACATGTTGGAATACTTGATCCCTGCTTGGTGGAACTGTTTGGGAAGGATTAGGAGGTGTGGCTTTAGTGGAGGTGGAGCCTCATTGGGGGTGGGCTCTGAACTTTCAAAAGACTCCCAGTTAGCTCTCTCTATTCTGTGCTTGTGGATCAAGATGTAAGCTCTCAACCACCTACCCAGCACCATGCCTTCCTGCCTACTGCCATGCTCTGTGGTTATATTGTTACTTTGTTAATAATTGTCCCACCCACTGGTTTAATCAAAAGCGCTGATTGGCCAAAGGCAGGCAGGAAGTGTGGGCAGGGCTACCAGACTAAGAAAACTCTGAGAACAGGAAGCACAGAGCAGAATGCCAGAGAGAAGCCGGAAGAAGCAAAGGACAACTTTGCTGCTATAAGAAAAGGTACCGAGCCTCATGGCTGAACAGGATGAGTCATGGGTTAGATAAAGGGTAGAGAGCTAGCAAGTTATATGCCTGGGCCTTAGGCCGATCAGCCTAAAACTATTGAAAGCTTCTGTGTGTCTCTGTGGGTCTGTGGGTCTGTGGGTCTGTGGGCCTAAACCTTGAGGCTAGGCCCAAAAGTTCAGAACAGAAACCTCATACTACAATGCTCCCTGCCATGATGGTCAAGAACTCTAAACCTCTGAAACTGTAAGCCCCCAATAATCTGTTTCCTCTATTAAGATGCTTTGGTTATAGTGTCTCTTCACAGTAACAGGAAAGTAACTAAGACAATAGCCAAGACCCACCTGCCTAGGGATGGTTATTACAGACAGTGAGCTGGGCCCTACTACATCAATAAGTGAAAAGTGCCGATAGCAACCAGAAGAGAGGGATGAACTCCTGAAAGAATGGGCCACACAGACCAAGGATGGATGTTTCTACTTAAATAACTGCCTCATCCTTCCTCAGGACCGAGCATTGTCTATCATTTCAGACATCCACCAGACTTTACAGAGGCCCCAAAGACTTGTTCCATTTCTTAAATCTCTTCTTTAATCCCCTCATTTTCAGACTTATATTTCCTGCCAGACACATGCCAAGGCCAATTCGCAGCATGCCCTCCAGATATGTCAGTCTCTGCACCAACTTCAAGAACACCAACTGAGAGAGGATCGGCAGGTTGCTTCCACTCACATGCCCACACTAAAAAACTCCATTACTTCCTAACTACGGATGACACCTTTACAGTAAGGATAGAAGCCTTCCCCACCTCCAGGGAAACAGCAGATGTTGTGGCCTCTAAATGAAAAGTTTCTGCACCCTGATAAGCCTCTCCACTGATGCAGCAATCCAAGTCAGAATGAATCAAACGGAATCAGAGAAAACCCTGGATTAATGGGTAAAGCACTCCTGGGTGATTCTCCAGTCGCTCAGAGAGGAGGCTGTTTTCTGGAGGGTAGTTTAATACCCTATGGGAGTGGTCTTGAGCATCTCTGAGGGAGGAGCTGTGTTTAGAGGGGCTTTTGGAGGGGCAGAATCTGTGGAGAGAAAAGTAGGGCTTCCACCTAATCATCCAAGACTCTTTGGGTGTATGGATGCCAGAGTGCCAGGGGCTGGGGTGGAGCTTCCACCAGAATAAGCAGTTAGGAAAATGTTCCACAGACATGCACACAGACCAATGTGGGGTAGGCAATTCAAAGTTGAGGTACCTTCATCTCGGGTAACTACTTGTGTCAAAAAGCATGGGTAATATACAGGTTTGGCACTATTATAATTTACAAATTAAAATTAACTTCTCTGGTATAGAAAAATGCTATGTTACATTGCAAGCTCATTTTAGTGGGGTTCTGTATCCTTGTTTGTTTGCTTTTTTGACACAAAGATACATGGAGCCAGGCTGGCCTCAAAATTGCTATGTAGCCAAGGATGACTCAATTTTTGATCTTTCTGTCTCTACCTCAAAAGAGCTGGGATTTCTGGTGTGCACCACACCCAGTTTTATGTGGTGCTGAGGATGGAGCTCAAGGCTTTGTCCATGCTAGGCATTCACTCTATCAATATCCCCAGTTGTTTTTTAGAAAGGGTCTGCACTAGCCCAATCTGGTTTCAGACTTGCAATGTAGCTAAGGCTGACCTACCTAGAAGCTCTGCTCTTCTTGTGTCTATCTCCCAAATGCTGGTATACAGGGGCTTCCCACTATGCACAGCTCTATTTCAGCTTTGACAGAAACTGCCCAACTGTACTATAGAGCAAGTAAAGTTTTACATTCCTACCAGCAAAATATGCACAATGTTTTCCTGCATCTTTACTGACAGGCATGTGGTGATACCTCATTGTAATCTTAATTTGCATCCTGAAATAGTAAAAGCTACTGAAAATTTTCTCACTGTAGTTGGGCTGTCTGTGCACATTTTGTTCATTTGCTAATTGTATGTTTGTGGGTTTTGTTTTCCAATGTAGAGTTTGAATTTTATTTGTGTAAATATACCCAACTACAACTTTAAAAAAAAAAAATCCATTACTGTAACATTTTGTTTTAGAGGGAAATGTCTACTGTACTGCATTAATATCCTCCCTTTAGAAAAACTATCGAATTTTAAGCCTTCAGAGGAACACTCTTTGAAGGTGGCCATTCACAACCCTGGGCAAAACATTTTGTTTCTTTGGTTGGTTGGTTTTTTTGTTTTCAGGACAGGATTTCTCTACATAGCTCTAGCTGTCCTAGAATTCACTATGTAGACCAGACTGTCCTTGAACTCACAGATAGCACTGCTTTGGCCTTGAGTAGTAATATTAAAGACATGAGCCATCTTTCTCTCACATAAACAATACATATATATAGTTATTAAAGGTTTTACTTATATTATGTATATGTGTGAGTATCTACCTGTATGTTCATGCATTATGTACATGGCTGGTACTATCCCTTGGAGCTGGAGGTACAGATAGTTGCCAGTTGCCTGATATACATGTTGGGGATTGAACCTAGGCTCTTTGCAAGAGCAGCAAATGCTTTCAACCACTGAACCATCTCTCCAGAACTTACATGCATATTTTCAAAACAAATAAGCAATCCTCCCCCAACAACCTTGTCACTGAACATCTTTTCATGTGTTATTTGCTATCTATATGTTATCAGTCAATGTTTGAGCACATCTTTAGGGAGGGAAGTCCTGAGTGCATGTGTGTAGTTGACATAAGGCAGCTATGTTAAGAACTAATGCCTGAGTCTCATGGGAGTAGCAAAGCCTTTCCCAGGTGAGGATCAGAGAGATGACGTAGCTTTCTTGTGATATGAATGCAAATATTGATAGTATGTGCAGAAAATGTCCACTGCAGCCTTCTCTCCTGTCATTCATATTTGAGGCCAGAAGACTACTCCCCTGCAGAGACTGCTCCTATAGAGATTAGCTGAACCTGCTTCCTTGTTCAGCTGTGTGCCATCCTGCCATCCTGTTCAACTGTATATAATAAACACACTGTAGCTTCTCTATCAGAGGCCAGCCCACCCAATCCCAGCTTTTCTGAGTCCTGTGTCTGTCCTTTCTTAGTTCCCGCCCCTGCTGTCAGGTCAGTCCCTGGAGTCCTATAAGAACAACCCAAGGCCATTTTCTTTCTTTCTTTCTTTCTTTCTTTCTTTCTTTCTTTCTTTCTTTCTTTTTCTTTCTTTCTTTCTTTCTGTTTCTTTCTTTCTTCCTTCCTTTTTCTTTCTTTCTTTCTCTTTCTTTTCTCTCTCTTCCTTCCTTTCTTTCTTTCCTTTCTTTTTGAGAGAAAGTGTCTCTGTTTAACAGCTTTGACTGCCCTGTAACTTGCTCTGTAGACTAGGCTGGTCTCAAGCTCACAGAGATCTACCTGCTTCTGTCTCCCAAGTGCTAACACGGCCCAGCTGGTCATTTTCTAATGGGGGTGTGTGTGTTCTGACTACTGTAAACAGTCTGCTTTTCAGCTACTTTCAGGTTATGGCATATTGTAGATTTAAATATATTAAGAGCTTATTTAGTGAATAATAACAAAAAACTACCTCTGAAATCACCTTCTTTTATACACTGAAAGGTTGGGGTTATCCATCTTTAAGTATAAAAGAAGCAATGGGGATGAGTCTACTGCAAAGGAAGCACTGGTTCAAATGCATAAGGACTGGGGTACAGGTCTGAAATCCTGAATTCACAGGGCAGGTCTTCCAGTAGAGTAAGTTGTAAATACCGGGTCAGAGATGATCATGTCCACAGTTTTAATTCCTTCCTCAGTTACTTAACCAGTCCTATCCCATTTTTTAGAACATTCTCCCTTACTACAGTCTGTTAATTTACTGACTTCAAACATGCTCCATGAAGTACCTTCACCACATCACTTGCTAGCCTGCAATGTTGCTATATAACCTGAGCATCGCCAGTGGAAACATCTGCACCGCTTGTAGCTAATAATTTCCCTTTCATTCACAGACCATTGTATTTTCCTTATTTTTGTCACTGTCACAGGTTTTTCTAAATTACAGATTTTGCTAGCTGTTTTATACAGTTGCTTACCTTTTTGTCTATGTTCTTTCACTGCAGAAATATCATCATAGATCAAGAAGAAATCATGTCAGCCACACCTCTGCCTTCTGTGGCACAAAAGACACACTTTGAATTCTAGGCTTGTGTTTTAAAATAGCTAAGTTTTTTTTGTTTGTTTGTTTTTTGTTTTTGTTTTTTGTTTTTGTCATTCTCTATGTGGACAGAAACACTATGCGGCCAGTTAATCTCTTAGCACAGGATTATATACTAAGAAACAGATCCCCCGGCGCTGGAG
Source organism: Phyllotis vaccarum (assembly GCA_033318265.1). NCBI lineage: Eukaryota > Metazoa > Chordata > Mammalia > Rodentia > Cricetidae > Phyllotis > Phyllotis vaccarum. The sequence continues at coordinate 72,828,436 of JARWLC010000005.1, read as the reverse complement.
AGATGGTTCAATAATTAAGAGTACTACTGCTCTCCCAGGAGGATCAGGATTCAACTCCCAGCACCCACATGGCAGCTCAAACTGTCTGTAACTCCTGTCCCAGGGGATCAAATGCTCTCATACACACACACCTGTAGGCAAAATGCCAATTACATTAAAATAGAAATAAGTAAGAACAGATTCCCCCAATTATGTTTGAGATCAAGTTGTCCAGAAAGTTCATGTTGTTCTTTTCTTGTTTCTCTCAGGTGGGTCTCATGGCGGGTGAGCAACAGACCTCTACCTAGGGTATGTGTCCTGGTTATTTTCTTGTCAACTGGACACAAGTTAGGATTTCCAATTTCAATTGGAAAAAAAAAAAAAAAAAAGCCTTTCAGATTGGGCTGTAAGCAAGTCTGTGTGGTATTTTCTAAATTATTGATGTGGGAGGGACCAAAACAATGTGGGCAGTACCAGTCCTGGGCAGAGAGTCCTGGGAAGCAAGCTGAACAGGTCATGAGGAGCAAGCCAGTAAGTGTTATGGTCTGTTTCAGTTCCTGCCTCCAGATCCCTGCCTTGAGTTTCTTTGCAGTCGCCCCCTTCACTGTCCACTATAAGGTATAAACCAAATAAACCTTCCCCACAAGTTGCTTTTGGTCATGATCTTTATCCCAGCAATAGAAACCAAACTAATATAAAGTTCATAATTGCTAGATTCTTCTTCAGTATTGTACTTGTCCTTGAGTTGAAGTGTATCTTTCCAAGCCTTAGTCACGATGGGATAAAAGCATCTAAATTTTCAATTTATTTTATTCCTTTCAACCTATAAACTATCTCTGGTTATGAGTCACTATGTGTTTTGGTTTGTAATAATCTCTACTTAGAATAGACTAAATGTGAGATGGAGAAGATGGCCCACTGAGTACAGCACTCATTACATAATCATCTGCAATCCCAGAGCTTCTACAGAGATGAGAAGGAGAGATAGAAGCCCCAGAAGCCCAGGGGCCAGCTGCAGACAACAAAGAGGAGGCTAGGACAGACAGCTAAGGTGGGGCATATTAACCAGAACTCACACATCAAAGACACACAAGCGCCACCACCACAACCACTCCAAATGCACAAAATAATTTAACTGTGGCTGCTTAAAAACGCAGTTAGACACTTCCAGTTCCTCTTATCAAACTTTCAAAGACTCACAGGGCAAAACACTGCTGCTGGTGATAAGGCCATCACCCAGCAGCATGGATGCTTACATAGCCACAATCTCCAAGTAAGGCCTTCAGCCTTTCTCTACCATGTAAATGATGTAGCAAAACATGGGACATGGAAAGTCAGTGTTAAAACCATATCAAGGCAAATATGCAAATAAGGTTGTATTTATTAAAAGACCCAGGCTGTACAAATATAACAGAAAGTCAATTATGGAAAAAGTTCCCAGACATACAAAATAACATATCATTTACAAGATTATTTACACTTTGGGGCCCATATTAAAAGCCACAGTCCTGACATCAAGTTGACAAGAAAGAAGTCTAAAATAACTCAGCTGGAAGCCAACGACCATGGCACTTCAGCCATGAAACTAGAGGAAGGAAACTTTAGAAAGTACTATAATGTGAAGAGGTCTTAAGACTGAGGCTTCTAATGATTTTTAAAGATAGGAAGCAGTAAAAGTGACGGTGTCCCTGGTACTAACTGCAATCATGACACTTCTGTTTCGGAAAGCCAAGTGATCTGCAGACAGCTCTTACATTGTTTCTGATGCAGCAAATTGCTACTTTTTCTGGCTTTGGTGGCAATAAGGACGAGACCCGGGGCTTTGTGTATGCCAGGCAAGCACTCCACCAGTGAGCTGCACCCTCGCCCACTACACACGGGAGTATAATATGTTCCCTAAAGACTAAAACAAGTTCAGATCCATCAAAAGCTGGAGCCAGGTTTCAGTATTACCTGACCCTTCCTTCCTTTATTCCTGCTTAAATGCAAAAGCTGACAGTTTCTGATTGGTAGACAGACCTAACGCTTTTTGCTTTTTAGACAGATCCAGATTCTCCTTTGCTGCTTCTTCCTGGTTTTCTGACTCACAGATCTCACGTTTTCGCTTCTTGGATTCAGCTTCGTCGCTGGCAATCCCTCCCTTGGCCTTGTTGGTCCATGACTTTGTAAAACAGTGGGGTGAAGAGATTTTTATGCACAAAGAAAAAAAAATAGAATGAAAATGTCAATTTACTTCCATGTATAATGTTCTTGTATACAGAACAGTAATTGGCACTTGAATTTTAACTCTTATCATTGAAAGTTCTAATTGTTGACATATTTAGACTTCTTATTCTTTGGAAGAAAATATTTACAAACTAACCATCTGAACAAGGGGTAGATATCAATAATATTTAAGCAACTTTAAAAACAATAGCAAAGCTCCAAACAATCTGGTTAAAACATACAATAGATTGTAAGTAGATAGTCTCAAGATACACACAAATAGCTAACAGGTACATGAAAAGGTTCAGCCTGTCTAATCACCAGGGTCCAAATCATAACTCTCTAAGGTAATATCCATATGGATATGGTGCTGGACACTTGGGAGGCTGCTGAGACAGGACAGTCAAGAATCCAAGGGCAGTCTGAGCTAATTAATTAGATCCAGTTTCAATAAACAACCAATAACAACGTATACTTGGGGGGGGGGGGGGGACAAAGAAGAATATCCTTTTCTTAGGCACTAAAAACAAACGTGTGTGTGTATATGTGTGCATGCAAGAAAATACACATACATGCACTTAAAAAAAATAAAATACAATCAGCAACTAGGCTCAACACTATAATCTCAGTTCCTGGTGGGGAGAGGGGGAGCCACAAGACACAGAGGCGGGAGGTCTGCTCAGAGTGTGAGGCCAATCATAATTACATAGTGAGTTCCAGACCAATTAGGGCTACAGAGCAAGGCCCTATCACAAAACCAAATAATCCCCAGAGCCATAATTGTGGGATGAAGATGTAGTTTCAGTGCAAGAGTGCTTAACATTCACTAAGTCCTAAACTCTATACAGAGAAATACGAAATTCCTCCAAATTAAAAAACAAAAACCACAGAATCACAAATTCTGTTAAGTGTCTTCCTCTTTTGTAACAAATTCATTCATGTTAATTTACACAGAAAGACAAAAATGCTAGGAAGGTTTGAAATGCAGCCAGAAATGGTTATTTTCCAGCTTCTGGATCATGCAATCACCCATAAAGCCCAACTCTTCAACTCAAAGCCAGCGCCTACACCGGGGATGCCTACACTGTACACTGCCTCTCTGAGGACATTAAGATTTAATTGGCACACCACCCACATTCCCTCCTCCCTGAACATGACGTGACACAGGCGAACCAGCTACCCAGCCTAATTTTTGTGTGAAAGCTAGACCAAAGACCGAGGTTTTCCAGCAAAAGGAATTATTCTTATGCAAGTAGACAGCATTAAATTTTTCTGCTTTTACTGACTTGAAAGCAGTAGTTTAAAGTTTAACTTAGATCATTCATGTCTAGTTTTCTCTTCACTGAGACGTTTTTGATGTCTTTGGTTTTCTAATGACAAAGGCATTCTCTAGGAACATCTTAATGCTGGGAAATGCACCGAGATCTCACCGTGCCGCAACCTTACCTTCCTCTCCTCAGCGGACAAAACTCTGAATCGGACCATTCCCTCTTTTATTATGTCGGCTTCATCTGAAAGGTCAGGGTTGTCACACAAAATATGACTTCTATTTTCTTCCAGCCACATCTGGAAACCAGTCCTCGGCCTAATGTAATAATGAAGTGGAAAAAAAAAATTATGTGAGATATACTATTTAAGGTATCACATGACCTGTGAAATTAGTAACTAACCATTAGCCTTTTAAGACTCATATAGTAAGGAAGACACACCTAAACTAGTTAATAATATCCATATCACTTTCAACACCTGATACTGCAGGATCAGTGAGATGGAGAATCCTTTGCAGGGAAAATTCAGAAGGACCACTTTTACATCTGTCAGTGCAGAAATATGAACTCCACATTTTCAGCTCCGTCTCCAAGCTCTCTGAGCCATTCTGGCCTGACAATTCCTCCAGCTGTCATTCACAGACTCACCATTTAGCAAAGCAGCTATCTGACCCTGCTGTCTTCTCAGCCTGCCACCACTTCACCTCACTCACTGCTGACCTAGGTCCTTCCTGCACCAGCATGGACAAAGCATATGTGTAAATTTGACTGGATTCTATTACACCGTCTGCAAAAACTGTTTAGATCATAGAAGGTTTAATGGAAAATTTAAGATTCTGAGCACTTGCTGTCACACACCCTAAATGCTTTCTGTGTATTACTGTATAGCAAAACCCTATAATTTGGAAATAATTAGTATCTCAATTGATAAAACAGGCAAGGAGGCTTGGAGAGATGAGAGAATGAGAACAGCTAAGCAGAACATCCTCGGTTAGTCCACCTGCTAGCTCTACTGCCTCTCACTATGCTGAGTAACATAGGTATTCCATTAAGATTTTATTTTTAATTAATTAATTTTGAAACAAAGTCTCATTAGGTAACTCTGGCTGTCCTGGAACTTGCTTTGTAGTTCTACTGGCCTTGAACTCACAGAGATCTGTTTGCCTCACCTCCCAACTAGGATTAAAGGCATAAAAGGCCTCACATCTGGCTGAGCCACTGCACCTTCAAATTTCTCTATATACTGACCTCTGGTTTTCAGACTTCTGAGGGGACACAGCTGGAGTTTCAGATGACACATTCTTAGGTTTTTCTTTGATTTCTTCAGTCTTGTCACCCTGTGAAGTTCTTTTCTGGAAATAGGATGCTGCAGATGCCTATGAAAACAAACAGATGTGTGAATCTGGGGGCAAACATTCAGACATTTTAAAAAGGGGGATTCTGGACTAAACCAGGGCTGAACACACTCCCTAGCCACACAGTATTAAACCACAAGCATCTCATCTACTCCTGCGGAGGGCACAAAGCCACCAAAGCTGTACCTGCTTAGACTTTGGCTTGGGAACAAGAGGCTTTATAACTGGAGATTTTTCGTTATTTGCTGCTCGATTAAGAGAGGTGGACTTCCGGGATGGTTTGTTCATATTGTCTAAAATATTAGTTGAGCGTGTTGAACTCAGGTTCTTTCGAATTAACTAGCACCTGAAAAGAGCATTTTATATATGAAGAAGAAAACAACCCCATTGTAGTATCCTTTTGGGAAATGAAGTCATGGAGTATAACCCAAATTGAAACTAACCCATATTCTCTCAAATACCACACCCCAAACACAAACGGGAGTAACTCTCAAAAGCATGCACACTCAATGCTCAGAACTAAGGAGGGACAACTGCAGTGATGTGCCTTTAATTCCACAATCTAAGGAGGGCCTTTGGAAATTATTCAAACAGAAAACACCATTGGTTACCTTGAAGGGATTTACCCGGCCTTGGCTGCTAGAGAAAACTGCACCTATTACAAGAAGAAAACTCTCAATAGTGATTTTCATTTTTTTATAGATAACTTCTAACTTTCACAATACTAAATAGAATATTTTAATCTGTATTATATGAAAACAAAAGTACTGTGCAATTTTTTTTTTTTTTTTTTTTCTTTTGAGACTAGAGTCTCACTAAGTCATTGTAACTGGCCTAGAACTACTATGTAAACCAGGCTGGCCTCAAACTTACAGTGATCCCCATTGCCTCTGCCTCTCTAATGCTAGTTTTAAAGTTGTGTTCTGCACTACACCTGGACCCCACGTAATTTTAAAACAATGAACAAATACAGATATCTCTCTCCTTCTTCCAAGACAAAATAATTTTAGCTGGAAACTGGTAACTTTTTTTCACCTCCATAATTTATTCTAACTTTAGTTAAAAATTTACTATAGTAAAAATGTTGATAGCACTGTGGTCCTATGCATTTTGATTTTAGTTCTCCCAAGACAAAATAATGTTAGTTGGGAACTGTCCCAATTTCCTGCTGTGAAACATACCAGTGTGTAGACTCCTTATGCAACATGGTACTGAGGTTAATAATCCCTTGAATGTAGACACCCGCACCCACTTGTCATGGAAACAACCTACTGACATCTCTTTCCTCATCTTCTGACATTTGCCTCTCTCACAAACAAAACAAAGCAATCTCTTCACACAACTAACTACCTTCTCTTACAACCCCTATGAAATTCTTCCAAAGCACTGACATTACTACCCCTTCCTCCTTGCCCATACATCTCTCCATACAATGGTATAAGGTCCAGCCCTCCTACACGACAGCTAACGCCTCCAACCATTTCTATGTAACCAAATGTGATAGCTGCTTTCTGCCCCTTTGACCTCTCAATGCTTTCTCAATAGCTCCTCCTCCCTTGACGTTTTAGACTTAGCCCTCTCTCTCTGGAGCGGTCTGTCTGTCAGTGGTTCCTCTCCTGAACTTGATATTCAAATGCTGAAAATTCCCTTGACTAAGGCTCCTGTTTCTTCCTGCTTAAAAACTCTCTAATTCATGCTCACCTGTGCCCAAAGAATAAACTGCTCCATTTATGTCAATAAAACTTATTTCAAGAGTGTTTGAAGCAAATGCCTAACTATGTGACCCACTTAGCTAATGGTAACACATCAGCATCCCCTCTACACCTGTTAGCTTCTCTCTACTGTCTCTGATGCTATACTGTTCTTCACTGGAACCATCTTCCACTTTGGAAGCAGCTCAGCATCACTACCTTTCTTTGTGCTATTACTATTCTAGCTCAATCAAACTATTCGGCCTCCCCTGGGCTGCTCTAGTGGTCTCATATCCATCCCTCAGTATCAAGTGCGATGGTTATGTTCTGCTGAGAACTTATAGCAGCCTCCCAGGGATCTTAAAGAAGATTGCAATTCTTAACACATTGCTGCCTGTCCCTTTAAGCCCCACAGAACTGCTTTCTGCCTCCTGCCTTCTGCAGTCTTCACACATACTGTCTCCTCTGCCCTGGCTCCCAAACACTACTCCCTTGCTAGCTAATTCCTCTCTGGTATCTACTGTCAACATTCCATGAGGACATCCTCTGGCACCTATTTCCTTCTGACTGGATTACAGCCATTTTTATAGGCTCTAAGTTTACATATATTTCTCACCTGATTTAAGAGCTGGTGTATCAGGGGAATTTGCACTTTGGAATAAGTTCTGACCTAAAATTAAATCAATACAATGTAAGTGAGGAAAATGAAGTCATCCTTGATATTCAACATACAGACAGCAGAGATACCTTCAATATAGAAATTCAATTTCCCTCAGCCAACCAAAATGGAAAAAGCAATGCTCACAATGGCTTTCGTCTCTTATTTATTTATATAACTTATTGGGGGCAGCACTTTGTATACACAGAGGTCAGAAGACAACTTTAAAGAGTCAGTACTCTCTACCTTTTGGTGTACTCTGGAGGTGGCCAGCACGGCATGGCAAGTGCCGTCACCTGCTGAGCCTCTTTATCGTTCATTACTTGAAAACGTGACTCTTTCAGCCCCTTTCGCCAAGACCTCGAGTCTAATTCTCATAATTATAATAAATTGCTATGCTATGCTGATTCTGTAAAAAAATGTTCTGTAACTATTAAAATAATTTCCTGATTCTGTAAAAAAGAAAGAAAAGAAAACATGTCTCACCATGGTTTTGTGGCTCTGGTTTTTCTTCTGCAACAGTCTCTTCTCTGTCCTCGGTATCTTCTTCAACTTTATTTCTGGCCCGTGGCTGACTCCATTCTGTAGTGGTGTGACTGTAACTGATGGATTATAATATTATTCCATAAGGAACAAATGCAAGACCAATTTCTTATTCAGGACAGTAAAAGGAAATTCAAATAGCTACTGTTCCTTTACCAAGCATTCAGTTTCTTCCTGAAATCCTCTTCTTCCTCTTCTTCTGTCTGGCTCTCTGCCAATTCAGCTGCTTTTTCTGCAGCAAGTTCACTAAGCTTTTGAGCCAATATTAATTTCCGAGAGCGAGAAGCATATTTAATAGCTAAGTTTAGAGCATTTTGAGTCATTAGATCGGCAAGTTCCACACAGCGAAATTCTCGTTCCAGTTTACAAGAAAGCTGATGGGGGAGGAGGGAATCAAGATCAAATCATTTCAGTCAAACTTAAAAAGAACCGACCAGACTTGCAAGACAAAGACAGTCTTCTGGGCACAACCTCACTGCTCCTGAAACACACTTCTACATCAACAAAAATAAAAGGTATTGTATACAGGTGGTGGGCTGGCTTGACCAGCAGCATTTCTTAGTAGCTTAGACTCAATGAGATATGACATATTTCAGATGTCAGTTGCATGAAAAGGAAGCTGTTCAAAATTCAAATGTATTTCTCCTAAACTTTTCTTCAGCTACCACTGATCACAATAGGGCAAGGAATTTTAAAAAGTGACTTGTAACGAAAACCAGTTACTACTTTGCTCAGAACTGGCAAACAAAAGCTACTAAGTGAATGAGGATGGGAGAAATAAACATCCTTAGAATTTCACATCCATCTATGATCTTTAACCACCAGGAATTCTATACAAATTCCAAATTAATGTATTTTTTTATGCCTCTAATACAAAATGAAGAGAACTGGGGGCCAAGAGGGACGGCTCAATGTTTACAAATGAAGGGCTCCAGTAGGCCTGTGCAAGGCAAACATGGTCTGGTAGGCCTTGCCCTCTCCCCTTCCCTAAAGGTCCACTCCCTTATTTGGCTACTTCCTCCTCCTGAGGCTGACTACTAGGCCCCGCTATTAAATAGAGTGAAGTCTAGCAATCAAAAGCCCCCTTTTGGCTACCCTATTAACATGTCCAATCAAAACAAGCCAACTCATCCTAACACGGGTTTCTCCCTTTCCCTTTATAAGCAGTCATTTGCCTATGTGCAGCATCCGTCTCCTCTAGCCAGATGCAGTCCTTTGTTCCTCCGGGATAAATATTCCTCTCCCTGTTCCCTTCCTGTTCTCCCTTCATCCTCTGTCTCCTGCCTGTGTCTCTTATTCCTTTCCCTTTGACCCTCTGGCACAGATAAATCCCCTGGGCGATGAGAACTTGGTCTTGAGGGTCCTGAGTCAATTCCAGACCTTCAAAAGAACATTTGCTGCTCTTGAAGAGGGATTGGGTTAAAATCCCAACACCCACACAATGGCCCCTAACTCTACAGACCTCCAGTTCCAGAAGACCCAATATCATCTTCTGGCTGGTGACTGGTCTACAAAGCAAAGTCAAGATAGCCAGGGAAATATAGAGAAACCCTATTTTAAAAGAATTTCAACCTAAGAAAATGTGATAGTTTGAATGTATCTGGCCCCCATAATCTCATAGAGAGTGGCACTGTTAGGAGGTGTAGCCTTATTGGAGGAGGCTGGATGACACACACTTAATCTGGGCTACACCTTCCTATTGGACATCACCATGGAGGACAGCTTCCCTCTGTGACAGTCAAACGACTTCCTGTTGCCTAGGTCAACATGTAGGACTCTCAGCTCCAGCACGTCTGCCTGCTGGGCTGCCATGATAATGGACTAAACCTCTGAAACTGTAAGCAAGCCACCCCAATTAAATGCTTTCTTCCTAAGAGTTGCCATGGTCATGGTGTCTTTTCATAGCAACAGAAACCTCAACTAAGACAGAAAATAATTAAACTTTAATTTTTTCAGCATATTTTACTCACCGCAAGCATTTTCATCAAAAGTTCTTGCTGCTCTTTTACCGACTGATTTTTAGTGCTCTCCTCATAATCATAACCATTTTTAGCCAGGTAATCAAGGTGGTTATGAAACAGGACCGAATGCCAGAATTGTTCCTGCAAAGTGGATCAAAGAACATAAAACCAATATACCCTTAATACCCCACAAGTGTTAGGTATATCTTAAGATGCCAGCTTAAAAATATTTTCTGAAACTCTTTCTATATAAGCTTATTTTACAACTCCAATTTCAATGTGTTATTATAGCTTGATTTATGTTCTGTGTATATTAGTATATTTTTATCTCCTATATTAGTCCTCAAAGGACTCTGCAAACTAGCTCTGTAGATGACTTGCTTCCGAACTAGAGGAACTAATTGCAAAGTTTCAAGTGTCTTATGACAAGAGGGCTAGGTCTAGAGTGGGATGAGTTTATGGTCAGAGTGCAGCAGGCTTTCCTGACCCTACCGAGTAAGGCACTCCCAATCAGTGAGCCCTGGAAGCTGTGACAGCAACCACGTCAGGTGGTCTCAGGATTGCAAGCAGTGCCCTACTGCACTACTTAATCACTGTGTATTACTCAACGCTGTCCACTGTGGTGATATAAAAATCTGTCACAGGTACTCGCTATCAAATTTAGAGTATTACGATATCCCATACCTCCATTTGTCCTTTCTCTGTCCCAGTCTGACAATAAGGAAGCTTAAAGGATAATATAGCCACGGCAGGACGCGGAAGGGTGGGAGGGAACCGAGAACCTTTACAAGGGATGCACCTGTCAGTGAAAAAAAAAAGTCCCACTTTAAAGACTTTCTAAAATATCACAAAAACTGCTAAAATAAAAATGTTTCCAGAATTAGGAACAATGAACAGCAATACTATTCTAATAGGCCTATGGATTTCAAATATTTTATAACCAATTCTAGTATTAAATGCCCACCAGAGAAATTAAGAAGCAGCCACACTCACAAATGCTGTTTACATGATATATGCCCTTTTGTCATGACATGAACCTCTCCTTTACTGTGCAACAATACAAAAACATGTATGAGCCAGGGCCCCGGTGTTGGTGCACACCTTTAATTCCACCCAGCACTGGGGAGGCAGAGGCAGGTGGACCTCTGTAGGCCAGCCTGGGCTACAGAGTTCCAGAATAAGCTCCAAAGCTATAGAGAAATCTTCTCTTGTAAAACCAAAACCAAACAAAAACCCGAAATTTAAAATTCCAAAAATGGAATTTTAAAGTTCCATTTTTGGGGGAACATATAATCTTATTTTCTTTCTTCTCTTTTATGGTCTTACAGAGCACCAGGGAGGGTACGGACACTTCAAATGTGAAATCTGCTGTGGTAACTGTAGTAGGTTTCTGGCTCGGACTTTCGGGCCTAACCTCAAGGTTTAGGACCCACAGATCCACAGACCCGCAGAGGCACACAGATGTTTACAATAGTTTTTAGGCTGATTGACCTAAGGCCCAGGCATATAACTTGCTAGCTTTTTACCCTTCATCTAACCCATGACTCTTAACCTGTTCAGCCATACGACTCGGTACCTTTCTTTAGAGCAGCATAGTTGTCTTCTGCTTCCTCCAGCTTCTTTCTGGCGTTCTGCTCTGTGCTTCCTGTTCTCAGAGTTTTCTTAGCCTTGCAGCCCCGCCCACACTTCCTGCCTGCCTTTGGCCAATCAGCACTTTTTATTAAACCAGTGGGTGGGACAATTATTTACAATGTAACAACATAATCTCCCACAAGTAACCACCATGCTCTTAGTCACAAGCACCATTTTGCTACCAGTGTAAAAGAGGCAAAACATGGGCACTTGTGGAAGAAATGGATTCACAATCGAGCCACTGACAAGCAGGAAGAGCGTTCTATCTGCAATGGGACCAGTCCTTTGTTTAACCTTTTCCAGCTCAAGTACTTTATTGATTTCATCACAAAGAAAAAAAAGGTATGATTAGGATTTATTACATCAATTTCCAAGCCATTGTATACCCCAGCAGGACACTGATCATATTTTTATGTTCTTAGGTTTAGGTTTAAAGACTTTCCTCTGGAAGAAATGAGGCGGGCATGGGGGGGGATACATTTGACTGGTGAGTAGTTTGTCTGTGATAAGCATGCCTCTTATAAACCATGTCTAAACTATTTGAGTAGGAATGTGAAAGAGTGAGCTACCAAGGACACAAAGCTACCTCACCTGCTTTCAAACTATCCAGCATCTGCTGTTATGTTACAGAAGAACTGAAGAGAGATGACAAGCCGTACAACACTGAAGCCGGTGTGCAGATTCACCTCTGCAGGAGGCAAACTATCTTCTGAATGGCCAGACTTTTGTGCTTCAGGGGTCTTTGTTCACACCTTTTAAGCACACATTCTAACAGGATTGAACAAGCCTACCTCTTCCAGGCAGCACTTTAACTGTGTGGTATAGTACAGGTAGCCAGGACTGTAGCAAACACTTGTTAAATGAACACAACTTAAAAAACAAAAAATGAGTCTGGGCCAGCAAGATGGCTTGGTGGTTAAAGGTGTTTGCGACAAGGCTGCTGTTCTGAGTTCCATCCCCTTAGGAAGCATGGGGCAGGGAGATAAACCGCTCCTATAAACTGTCCTCCTACCTCCATGTGCACAGCACGGCATTCAGGCACCACTCATATCATACACACACAATAAAAGACAAAAGCAAATTTACCTTCAGATTCATTAGAGAACTTTGGTTTCTAAAAAGAGAAGAACAAAGGGAGGAAGGCTGCTGTTTGCTCATGGCTAATTAGCCCACAGCACTGATAAATTAGCCCCAGTCATATATTAATCACTGCTTGTCATGAAAAAAATCTTTGAAGGAAACAATGATAGCAGTTTTGCTAAACGGAAGTTCAGTTCAAAAGAAGTACAAGTGACCTAGGGTTAGTGGTGCACACCTTCAGCTCCGCACTAGGGAGAGGCAGCAGGTCTCTCTGTTCCAGCTCAGTCAGGGCTGTACAGAAAGAACCTCCCCCCCACACACACACACACAAAGGAGTATAGGTGCTGTTTCTATTACAACAACTATTTTTAAATTCAGAATTAATGGTGTTTTGAACTCACAGATTAATCAATTAATTAATTTTATAGTTCTAGGAATTGAAACAGTGCTTCAGGAATGACAAATACTCTCCCACTAAACAGCCCTTATTTAATTATTTTTAACAAATTGTATTCTGTGGTGATATTTTGTGTATGCTCTAAGAAATAAAGCTTGTCTGAAGATCAGAGGGCAGAGCCAGCTAAGAGGCCAGGCGTGGTGCACTTGAGCAGAGCACTCTGGGAGGCAGGCAGATCTCTGTGAGTTCAAGACCACCCTGGACTACAGGAGATTTAGTATAAAATAGAAAGAGTCTGGCACCTGATGACTCACACCTTTAATCCCAGCACTAGGAAGGTTGAGACAGGAAGTGATTTGGCTACATAAAGACAGGGAAATAATAAGGCTATAAGGCGGGTTGAGATAGTGTCTCGTGGGGAGGCATTCAGTCTAAGAAACATTCAGTCTGAGGATTCGTGGAAACAGATCTCCCCCTTCCAACTGAGTTGAGAAGTGGTTGTGGCTTATTCCTGTGTCTCTCTGATCTTTCAGTATTTATTCCATGTCTGGTTTTCATTATAATAGCAATTAGAATTCATTCAACAGTATTCTCTAAATTGGATTGGGAAATGCATTTAAAGTGAAAAGAGGTAGAAATCATCCTAAAAGCAGAAAATCTGTCTAGCATTTGTGAGGCTCTGGATTCAGACCTAAGCACAGCTTCACCAACTCCATCAAAACAAAATAGTAAAGAAACAAGTATTAACTATGAACCACAAAGCAAAATACCTGTGACCAAGAATGGAAGGAATCTGGGCATGATGGCTCATACCTTTAATCCCAGCACTTGGAGGCAGAGGCAGGTGGATGGATCTTTTTAGTTAAGGCCAGTCTAGTCTACAAAGTGAGTTCCAGGACAGCTAGAACTATACAGTGAGAGAGTTATACTGTCTCAATATATATATTCTAATTTTTATTAGCTAACTTCAAAGGACACCACTCACCTGGTGATATAAACTATTCTATGTACACTCTCCTTACAGAGTCATTTCATCTTTCCTATAATTCTGAGATGGGCACTTTCTGTCAGAGATGAGGAAAAGGCACAAAGTCTAAACAGTATGACCTGACCTGACCACACAGCAGGTAGGATGACTCAGAGGCTGCCCGTGAACTTTGACATTACACAGCCTTTCCAGAGTAACAAAGCCCATACTATGTTTACCATAGACACCAAGATCAAAGCCAAGCCTTGTTGCAATGGGGTTTCTTGGACCCTGACACACCAGACACCTTAGCCGCCCGCCCGCTGCTGCTCAGGCCCCCAGAAATGACTCAGATGCTTATATTAACTTCATGCTGTTTGGCCTATGGCTCAGGCACATTGCTAGCTAGCTCTTACATCTTAAATCAACCCACTTCTATTAATCCTTACATGTTACTCTTTTGGGCTTTTGGATTGGTCTCTCTTTGACTCTGCCCTTCCTTTCCTACCTATTCTGATTCCTCTGCCTACTTTTTCTATGGTGCCTGTCAAGGGCCAAAACAGCTCCTTTATTTAAAGATTGATATTCACAGCATACAGAAAGGCATTCCCTCATCAAAGCCTTGAGAGGTTTTAATGGACTTTCCTGATAACAAGGGCAACTAAGTAGACTGCTGATAAAGCTGTAGGACTTCCTCCCTAACCACACAAAGGAAAACAATCATCTCTAAATGAGTGCAAATAAACAGACATGCAAGGTGCAGTTATCCTCTGAGGATAAAGATCATGAGTTTTAAACCAATCAGGCTGGCACTCTCAAAATGAATGAATGAATGAATGAATGAATAATTGGGGGGGGAGAAAAAAAGGAGGAAGCAGCAGCAGCAATGAGCAGTGACTGAGCAGCACTTCCCAACCTGTTTATTTATAATAAAACCAAGGAAAACATGAAAATACCCTTTCTTAATGCATAAAACTAGATAGTTTCGTTTTCTTTCCCTTCTGTCTTTGGGCCCCAGTCACAGTACAAGCCCCAGGCTGGCCTTGAAGTCTCAATTATCCTCCAACTCAACAATACCTGGCAGAAATATATTTTTCACAAGCAGACTTTGAGTTGTCAGGATTAAAGGCATGTACCACTACTAATCAGCCAGCCTAACTATGGTTGGGTTTTTGGTTTTAAGATTTATTTATTTTGTGTGTATGAGTATTCTGTGCACCACATTTCTATCTGGTAGCCATGGGGTACCCAGGAACGAGAGCCATGGATGGTTGTGAGCCACTCTATGAACGCTAGGAAAGACAATAAGTGCTCTCAATCTAGGAACCACTTCTCCAGCTCTTAGCATCTCTTAGCATCTCCGTGCCTCAGATGCACACCGTGGAAGGCTGTCCTAAATGTGATAGCACAGAACTGCAATTCTAGTACTCTGAGCAGTGGAAATCAGAGTTCAAAGCTCTTTGTGATCACATTGGTGAGTTCAGCCCAGTGTGAGCTACATGAGATTCAACTTCCAAAAAAAAAAAGTAATGTTTAAATTAATTTTTTAAATTCTTATTATGAGTACGGTGGCCAAGAGTGGATTTGTGAAAGTATGTAAGGTGCCCAAGGCTAGAAAAGTGTGTTGGGTCCCCTGAAGCTAGAGCTATAGTTATGAACAGCATATCCTTAATCTTAGCACTTCAGAGGCAAAACAGGTGGCTCTCTGAGTTCCAGGTCAGCCTGGTCTACATAATAGACACTGTCTCAAATAATATGACAGAACAAAACAAGTCATCCTCACTTTAGTAAGCACTAGAGAAACTAGCAAAATTCTCCATGGGCCCAAACTATAACCTCCTACTAAGATATAAAATGAATTTTTTAACTCAAACCACTAAATAGTCTTATTTTTAGAAATGGAAATAAAAACAATTTCTGAGGACAATCATATATCCTAACATGGACTTAGAAGTTAACTAATGTAGTCTCAAAACAAAACAAATCACGGGACCTTATGATGTAGCCCTGGCTGACCTGGAATTTGCTTTGAAGACTACACTGACCTCGAACTCAAGATCCAGCAGCTTCTGCCTCCTGAGCACTATGTACCACGCTCAGATTTTTCTTTAAAAAATAAAAATATTATTTTTCCTGTACTGAGGATGAAATTCAGTGCCTCCTGCATGCTAAGAAAGCATTACCACTAAATCATATCCCCAGCCAACTAATATAGTTTAAAATACTAAATATATCAACAATGGAATTCTGCAGAGTCTAGGCAAACATGGAAATAAGCATTTAAACCTTTATAGTTTTCTATTAAATTCAATTTTGGGTTGTCGAAAAGCACTGCATTTTCTCTTCTCAGATCCTCACAATGTGGACTACTATCCCCCAAACACTCCTGCTCAGTTTCATAATCTGCCCAGATATGTCAGAAATAGAATATAGGAATTCCTGTTAACACAATTTGTCTCTAGATACCCTATTCTGGATATTTAAGTGGACTTAAAGCCGAGAGGTGGTGGCACACACCTTTAATCCCAGCAGAGGCAGATGGATCTCTGTGAGTTCCAGGCCAGCCTAGTCTACATAGCAAGTTCCAGGACAGGCTCCAAAACCTTCACAGAGAAATCCTCTCAGAAAAAAATAAAAATAAAAGTGGACTCAAACAATATGTAGTCCTTTAATACCTGATTCCTTTTACTTAGCATAATGTTTTCACAGTTCATTTATATTTAAGTGTGTGTTTATAACTTTCTACAGGACATTAATATAGGTAGACCACATTTTAATTTTCCTTTTATCAGTTGGCAGAAAATGAAAAGCAAATAAATATACTTATCAAGTCTTATACAAAGAGGAAGCTGGAGCCAGGCATAGTGGAGCACTCAGGAGCGGGAGGTAGGAGGACAGCCTGAGCTAGAGGACAGACTCAGTTCCACAGCAAGATCTGATGCCAAGCCCTGCCCCTAATCAATCACCTCTCTCCACTTTGTGATAGCCCACCTTAGCTGCTGGGGATTTTCATGGATACCAACCACCCAGTAGTGATCAGATTTTCCTTTGCAGTGTTCTCTTATGTTACATACAGGAGTCCATGTATTCCCAAGCCCTCTGTTAAGCATTCGAACACAACCTTCGGAATCCACATAACAGGGAGTACCTAAATACCAACAAAGAAATCACTTGAAAATACAGCTAAGTACTGTTAAATAAACCTTCAAAGACACATACCAAGTATTCAACTTTCATTTCAAAAGCAAAAGGTGTTGGAGATAATTCAGGGTTGCTTTCTCTAAAATTTAATCACCACACAGACTCAACTGAAGAAAAAAAACCCTGAATTTGACTAAAACTTATTTTAAAAACAAAAACAAAACAGTTCCAGTGAAAACTATGCCCCCTGCTGGAATATAGTAGCATTATTTTTAAGTCAATTCAACTTTTAAAAAAGATTAAGTCTCCTGGTTAGGAAGGTGATCCAGTGACCAGCACTTGCTCTGAGGTAAAGCACTGGTATTGTTCTCACGCCTCTTTTCTTCACTCTTCTGACAAAAGCTCGCAGGTGAGCAATTCTTAAGGAAAGAGGGAACATCACTGTTGCCCACCTATTTCTCCTCAGAAGGTGCAAATTACCACCTTTATTATTTTCAACCATTTTCCATCGGTGCTAGACCTGGCTGGCACCTGGGAAAGGAAAAAGCTATAGAATGGAAGCTACTACTCATGGTAGTATTATTCAGGCAAAAATAACCATTGACAGTCCAACAGAATTGGCTGTTACATTAAAGATGAACTAAGGTTTTTAAGTAAAGCAAGTGCTCAATGAAGGACATGCATCCCTAGTAAGCTGTATTTAAGCCCCTGAGAGAGTTAGCAGATGCCTAAATAAGGCACTTTTAAAAGCACCTGTCATAAACCACTGTAAACAGGTAACTGGACTGTCTAAGAGAAATATCATGTGATCCATAAATGTAACTTTTAATTATATTGTAGTACTTTTAAAAAAATTTTTAGCATGTAATCCAATACGGCCAAAATATTATGATGTATCATGTATGTAGTCATTGTAAATGAACTGAGTTTTTTTTTAATATTCCTTTTTTTAAACACTAATCTTTAAAATTCAGTATTCTATATTTATAGCATATCTCAATTCAGACTGGCCACATTTCATGTGTTCAAGAGCCACACATAGATTAAGCATAATTGTGGAAACTTCCTAACTTATATGGAGAATTTACTAGAAAAGACATAATTTTATCAATGATTTGTATGTTCTGTTTGCTATATACTAAATAAATACTAGAAAAATATAGTTCTTCAGGACTCGAGAAATGGCTCAGTGGTTAAGAGCACTTGCTACTCTTACAGAGGACTAGTTTGGTTCCCAGAGCACACAGAGGTAGCTCACAACCACCTATACCTATAGCTCCAGGGAATCCGATGTCCTTCTGGACTCTGTGGGTACACACACACAAATTAAAATTATAAAAATAACACAAGTATAACTTCTTTTGTACGCTCTCTCATCAGTATTTTCATGAAAATAACAATTAACAAAATAACAATAACAACCACTATTCTGCATAGCTGCAGTTTCTATGTCATATTAAAATTTAAAAATTTAATATAAGCAGTATTTTTAAATAAATTGAAACTAAAATAATAAAATTATTTTCTTCAAATATGTCTGTATTATAAAGAAGGGAAATTATCTTGCCTTCAGCTGAGAATCCCAGCCATGTAAGGTAGGATTTCCTTGTAAGAGGAAGAGGGTCACCATGCAAAACCTGATTTTTCTTTTGCCCCAACTCTAGCAGTTGAACTCCAAGGCACTGATCTCCATCAAACCCTGTACCTGCAGAAATGTACATATGTATCAGGCACCAGAGGTTATTCAGCCATAATCAAATCAAATTATACTCTGCAAGTAACTTTCTGACACATTCTTAAAACAGCACTATTTTTATGGTTAACCCACACAATAAATCATTCTGATACATTAGAAACAGATTAATATACTACACTATTTGTATAAAGCAGTTAGTTATTCATTCATTCAAGAACATTTGTAAAGAACAAAACTGGTACCATTCCCCTCTCATGATCTTGGACATACAAATGTAGAAAGGGAACTGAGAAACATATGTTCATCACTTTCTGCTTCTTGACTGAATGTAATGTGACCAGCTCATTTAATAAGCCTGATTGCCTTCACATCCCCACCATGATGGACTGTGTAAGAGTAGACCCTTTCTACCTCAAGTTGATTATATCACAGACTTTATATACTACTATCATCATTATCATTACTATTATTGGTTTTTTGAGACAAGGTTTCTCTGGATAGCCATGGCCGCCCTGGGACTCTTTCTATAGAACAATTTGGCCTCAAACTCAGAGATTTGCCTGCCTCTGCCTCCCAAATGCTGGGATTAAAGGTGTGAGCCACCACTGTCCCACTAAGGTTGTTTATCACAGCAACAGGAAAAGAAATTAAAACAGGGCCATTCTGAAATGGTTGGATAATTATAATCCCAACCCAAAATTCATCTACCAGAGCAGCCTGGCCTTGATTCCCAGAGATCCACCTGCCTCTGCCTCATGAGAGCTGGGATTAAAGGTGTGTGCTACCACTCATTCACCATTTTTTATGAGACTAAAATAACAAGTTTTACAATCAAGCATCCTGACACAGTCCACACTTAACATTGTTTCTAATAATTAAGTCATTATGTTCTTTCTATAAGAGTAAAAAACTACCCACGTACAGTAAACAAACTGTATTTATAATATATACATTTAAACCAGATGCTTCAGGTTGTATGCTTTGGTGTTCAGTGGTGGGTGGCAGACACAGTTCTAGGTGTGCATACTGTGCATTCAGAACTCAGTGAAGTCACATGAACAAAGACAAGCCTTCTATAATCATTATAGACTCATTGCACACTTAACTTTGGATTAATTTCCAGTTGCATTTAGATATGGGCTCCCATTTAAAATATGGATGCAGTGACACAGGAACAGTTAGTGGAGGGTCCTAAGACAGAAATGAGGGTTCACAGGACAGAGTGACAAGCATGACCACAGCATGGCCTGAAAGACAATGGAAAGATGAGGCTAAAGACCATGCAGGAGCAGTAGAACACCATGTTACAGCAAGTCGTTTGGTTGCTGTTATAAAAATGAAAGGGAGTTAGAGAAACTGAGAAAAAAGGTAGGAGATCTAGGCTTTAAAAGATCATCCAGGCAGATGCAAACAACACTGTAACACACAGGAAGTATGAACTGAAAGGCTGGGGGGCGGGAGAGAGCCAGTAACACCACATGACACCTGGCTGGGTGTTAGATTATGAAATGAAATGAGGCAGACTTGGAATGGCCTACTCCACAGACTACACTGAAGGAGTTTATGAGGCTTGTACTTGTGTGGCTTGAGCATTTGTTAATATGAACTGTTAATAGGCTAACTACTCAGGTGACCAAACTGTTCAAGCCACAAGTTTAGAAGAAAAAACATAAAGGTTTCACTTATACGGTCATGATGATTCGAAAGGCCAATTAAAACAGAACACACAGATTTCAAATGAGCAACTGAATATGGAATTCAAGGTTCAAGGTAGGAGATGAGGCTGATACACCAGTTTAGAAGGCAGGCAGACATATTTAAAAACATATTAAATAAAATCCCCTAGTTTCTCAAACTGTTTTGGGGTGACTTTTTTATTTAGAGATAAGGTTTGACTGTCTAGACAGATATAGAGCTCGGACTAACCTGGAACTTTAACCTGGAACTCTTATGTAGACTAGGGTGGCCCTGAAAGCAGGAAATCTGTCTCTGCCTCCCAAGTGCTGGGATTAAAGTTATGCGCCAGTACACCTGGCTTTCAATCTGTATTATTTTTATGAATCTTGACATCAATTTGGAGTTTCAAATAACATGTTAAAAGGTAAAATTAAAGAGTAAACACTGCTCATGAAACACTCATTTCAGGTGTACTTGCACACATGTACAAAATGGCAGCAGAGATCTGTCTGCTTTTCGAGACAAGGTCTGTGTAGGATGGCTGTCCTGGAACTCACTCTGTAGACCAGGCTGACCTCAAACTCAAGAGATCTGCTTCTGCCTCCCAAGTGCTGGGATTAAAGGCATGTCAAACCACTATCCAGAAAGAATCTATTTTTTGATTGTAGCTGTACTGTCAACAGGCTGCAAGGTTCTGTGCTTTGGAGAGTACCAGGGAAGCTGATGTTCACTCCAGCAAAAATTCAGAACAGGAGGAGGCAAAAGGAGAGAGTGGTCAGTGAGGGGAAAGTAGGGTGGAACACAGAAGCAAAGAGAAAACAGTATTTTAAAGAAAAATAACCTCGATCACTGATGTAGGATGTCTCTGTGCATGCTGTAAATATCATTGGATAATGAAGAAATTGTTTTGGCCTATGACAGAGCAGCTTAAAAGCAGGCGGGATATCCAAGGATAGATACAGGGGAAGGAGGGCAAAGTCATGAGGGACGATGAAATGGAGTACAGGTAAGCCATGAGCCACATGGTAAAACACAGGTTAGTAGAAATGAGTTAAGATGCAAAAGCTAGCTAGCAACAGGCCTGAGCCATAGGCCAAACAGTTTGTAATTAACATAAGCATCTGAGTCATTTTGGGGGCTAAGCAGCTGCTGACAGGTCCAGACCTTAGGGCTAGGCTAAGCCAGAAATTCCAGCTAACCTTGCTGAGGTCTCTGTTAACAGGGGTAGGGAAGGGAATGAGGAGGTAAAGGAGGTTCCAGCTTCCAAGAAGACACACTCACAGCTGTTTTGGTTCTTCACACTACAAGTTGTAGGTTATTTTGAGGTATTTATACTGAACAATGTACTTGCCAAAAGATAAGCTTTATACATCCAAAAAAAAAAAAAAAAAACAGATTTTACTTTGGGATTCCCTCTATAAATGGAGCATCCTCATTTTCCTTGCCTAGTAACACAGCAAGGAAAATTTAAAAACTAAATAAATACTAAGTAAATGTTAAAAAAAAAAGTATACAATCCAAAACAAAAGTGGCCAATAATAACCAAACAAGCTCCAGTTTAGTATCATATAAAACAAGGAGAAACCTACCTCTGTGATAAACAATGCAAAGCTGTTCTCCATGCCCTGCCATTGACACCACGGGTCCAGGAAGGCAGAAGATTTCTTTCTGAACACCTCCAATAGTAAACAATCGAAGGAGCAAAGCAGTAGTAGCAGCAGCAGCCCAGCCTTGACCAAGACATATGGCTTCAATATCTTCATTCTGAGGCATATCCACTATCCACTCTTTGCTTGAATCCCAAGAACCAAAGTGTAGGCAGTGAAGCTTACTAAGAAATAAAACAGGACAGAAACAAATGAATTTTTATATGTGATTTTCTTTTTCTCCTTGAGACAAGGTTTCTCTGTGTTAACAGCCCAGGCTGTCCAGAACTCATTTTGTAGACCACAGAGATCAGCCTTCCTCTGCCTCCTGAGTGCTGAGATTAAAATATGTGATACTTTTATATATATAACTAATCATGACGCCAAAGTTTATTTTTCTATTATATTACTAAAATTGATCTTAAAGAAACAATCATGAAATTTGGGTATGTGTGCATGACTGTGAAGGTCTGGTACCAGACATACAACCTTGAAGGTAATCAATACTCTATGACTGTGTTATATTCCAAAGCCATGAAATATACTTAAAATAATCTACATTAAATTTTCTGACTCATATTTTTAAGGATATCTGAAAATATAAGGGCAAGTTTACAAGATACTGAATGCAAAGTTGGATGTAAAGACTAAAAAGTGTTTATAGACCATAAATACACACAAAACAACAACCAAGACTTTAGGCAAGTCACAATGTATCAAAACTTCAAGCAACAGTTTTCATAAAAAAAAGAATCAACATGACAGACCCTAAGGGGAGAATGAAAGAGGCGTCATATATCACCAGTAAAGTTATTAGCACTGATAAAAGTTGAAGCGTCTCCAGTCTTCTCTCTCTGCATTTAGAATGCAGGTACCATTCAAATTTGATATCAGAAGATACTGACTCTCTGAATACTAATTATAAAATAAAAAGGAAATATACAGAGCTGTGATATATGCCTAAGGAAAACAAAAAAAAATCTGTCTACTTATCAAACCACATAAACTAGTCAACAATCCACTAAGCAAAAAGAAAAACTTGATGAATATTACACTTTGATGTTATCTTCCTTTGAAAAATAAATACTTCAAGTCTAATTATAGCAAAACAAACAGAAATCTGAGGCCAGCAGTTATCTAAGAATAGGACTGAATTAATTACAAAAATCAGAAAAAAATTTCAAATAATAAAAAATATTCTATAATCTGTAGTAGTACTTACTCTCAAGTATATACAAATCTGTCAGCTCACCTTCCTGAAGTATGGTTACATTTTCTTGTATATAAATTATACTACAATAAACTAAATTTTAAAAGGCAGGTTCATAAAAAAGATGTCAAGGAGTCATACCAAATTATTAATTCTGAGAGAATTCTAAAGGGAATTTTCAGAAGGATAAAGGAAACCTTCATTTTCTGAATGTTCTATGAATGTTACAGTAATAATAGTAATAACAGGAACAACACAAAATATAATCTATTGTATTATGAGTTATATCCTATCATTTTCATATCCAGAAGTTGGAATGAGGAGACAACTAGAGCAACACACATTCAGGTGCTCACACCCAATTCTAGATTCTGATATTCCGTAGTATCAAAGAAACAATCTGACCTAACGGTTCAACAATGCCAGATCCCACTATGTACCTTGCTAATTCATCAGTGCTTTCACATGCCAACAGAATAGCTTCATGGGAAAGAGTTCCCATTGTATAGTTGAAAGTGTTTGATAGGTGCGTTGCATGGTGGATGGAGGTGTCATGGAACTCCACATCTATGGCACTGTCTTGATCATCATTATAGCAGCGAATAATCCCAACAGAGTTCCACACCTACGAGTATGTTAAGACCAAGTAAGGAAAACAAACTCCTAAGGCTGTATTTCAAGAGCACCGACTAACAACACTGTAACTCAATCTGGACCCAGTTACCACATTTTATCTAACTCAGCACAGCTTCAGAAAGCTTACAATGACTATTTATTCTTTCCTTTATAAAATGCCACATAATCAATTAACAAATGGAGTGTTAAATATTTTAAGAATTACATAAGTAATATAATAGAAAAAGCACTTACAATTGGCCTTTCAATAACCAAACCATTAAATTCTTTGAAATAAATACCTCAAATTTTGAGTTTCTACACAAATAAAGATATAAATGAAACAGATTTACTTTTCTGTTCAAGTAATTGGTTTGTTATAAGGTAAATATATAAACTATAAAACAACATAAATTCGTACCATATGGAAAGTTTACCTTTCACTGATGTGTACTATAGGCTCACACTTGGTCCTAGTCTGTCTGTCTTTTTAATGTGTATGTGTGTTTTTCCCTAATGTATGCATGTGTATGTTAACATGTGCATATCCGGTGCCATCAAGGCCAGAAAAGCATGATGTTAACATAGCTACAAATAAAATGCTGACACTAAGATGTATTACTTGATGAGAAACTTTATCATTAAACACCACTCTTCATATTTACACAAAAATTTATGCCAAGACTATGTCTTCAATAAAAACATCGAACAAAATTTGCAGAACGGAAAACATCATCTAACAAGTAACACCCTGAACTTTGCAAGCTCTCAGATTTGAAGAAAAAGCTACTATTTTCATCCATCAATTCAAAAATCATACTTACTGCCCACTGTGTTGTATGTACCTTGTTTTAAATACTAAGGTACTAGGTTTTTTTTAATTTTTAAAAATGTAGAAAGTTTTATGTGTATGGGTGTTTTATCTGCATGTAATATCTGTGTACCACTGTGGAGGCCAGAAAAAAAATATTCAATTCCCTTGGGACTGGAATTACAGACAGTTGTGAGCTGCCACATGGGTATGGGAAATTGAATCTAGCCAGTACTTATAACCACTGAGCCCCTAAGATACTAATTTTAAAAAAGAACTAAAAAAGAATTAAAATCCAAAAATAATTTTAAAAGAACAAGTTCATGGGGTGGTGGTGGTGATCACCTTTAATCCCAGCAACTGGGGGCAGAAGCAGGCAGATCTCTATGATTGAGTGCAGCCTGATCTACAGAGTGAGTTCCAGGACAGCCAGGACTGTTACACAGAGAAACTCTGTCTTGAAAAAGCAATTTTCTTATAAAAACATCTTCCAACAAGTGTTTTAGAATCCAAGTAATCTTTCATACAGAAAAAAAAAAAAAAATAGCCAGGCGTGGCTATAATCCTAGCACTCAGGAGGCAAAGGCAAGAAGCCATCATAAATTTGAGGTCAACCTGGTCTGCATAGGTTACTCAGTGAGATTCTGAGAAATAAGGCTTGGAAATATTCCAACAAGTATTACAAGATATATAGTCATATTTTCAATCATTTTATCTTGCAATACAGAATTAACATAATCCTCAACAGTAATACTGAAATAAGATTAAAAATTGTAGTGACCATGAAATAAACCTATGATAAATTATATCAATTAAGATGCTCTAGCCACTTAAGCAAGATTTCTAAAATTATATTTTTAATCTATCAAATAAACTGTAGAGAGGCAAAATGCTGAAGAATTACCTAAAAGCTAGCTTACCATGAATCTGTGAGAGAGATGCAAGGGTGTAGAACTTGACTGGAACGGCTTTTGTCGGGGTGTTGGCATGGGCCCATCATAGATCGGCCTTTGGGATTTTGTAAGGGGAAGATTAGGAATACTCTCTGTCTGGTCATCTTCCCCTTCGTCTTTGTGAAGATCAGTTTCTAGCATTGTAGCATCTACAGTGAAAAGAAGTATAAGAATCCTAAGAGAGGCATTATGAAAGAGTAGAGTGGGGGTCCTACATTTCTTAGCAGTAGTTGACACACCACTCGCCTCTTCCAGCATGTTCAAGAAATGGAGCAATGATGCTAAAGTCCTGGAAGGCAGAACAGATGGTGCCTTATGCCAGTCTAGACAATGACACCAAACTTTGTTAGTACTCACCGCACTGCTAGCTACCCACTTACAGTAAAAATACTCATTTTACAAATTCTTGTAATTTTAGAAATTAGATTCTAGAAATCAATTTCTATTTATTTAAAAAAAAAAAAAAAATCTGGGTGAGCCAGTGAGATGACTAAGCAATTAAAGCTGCTTGCTGTATAAACCCGGTAATCTGACTTTGATTCCCAGAATCCACACAAAGGTCGAGGGAGAGAACCAACCCCACGTATGCTGTGACATGCACATTTTCGTTTATGTTCTGGGCTGAGGGGATGGCTCAGCAGTAAAAATGTTCTCTGTGTACTTTGTGGGTCCCAGAGACTAAACCCAGGTTGTCAGTCTTAATAGGCAGGTACTTTCACCCAATCAGACCTCTTCCTGATCCAGTTTTTGTTCCTTTAATTTAGTTTTGTGTGTCTTTGAATGTAGATGCACACACGCCATGGCACATATGTGGAAGCCGGAGGATGACACTGGGAACTAAACTCTCTCCTGCTACCTCATGGGATCTGTGAATCAAACTCAGGCAACAAGGCTGGGCATAAGCACCTCTATCCTCTGAGCTAGTCCTCTAACTTTTCTATTGTCAATTTCATTGAGTTAATCTCTATTATTTTCTTTCTTTCTTTTTTTGGGGGGGGGGGTATAACTTTATTTTATAGCTTGTTAAAAAGGCTTAGGTGGTTGATTGGCTGATTTGAAAATTTTTTAATGTAGGATTTAGAATGTAACTCTAAACACTAATTAAGCTATCTGATAGTTTTAATAATACTTGGAAAACTAATCAGCAAGGAAATTATCACATGAACAAATTCAAATTCATACCAATGGAGTTTTCATCATCTCCCAAGACATGACTTCGCCGTCTAAGACGATCCGCAGCCAACATGAGGTCATCATCCTCATCATCATCATTTACACTTCCTTTTGAAAAAGAAGGGATCTCAACCGCATTGTCATTTAGGAAATCTCCAGCACTACTTGCATCATCGCCATCAAAAAGATCATTGTAATCCTTTTCCACTCTACTAGACACCTTGGAAAATTAAATTAGAACATGCTAGTAAATTATTTAGAAAAACAATTAGGCAAAAGGCAGCTTTTTTTACTTTGCTGTTAATGTGGTGGCAGAGATAAACCTGGTTCCTTGCACATAAATGTATACTTTGATTCCAAAGGCAACCTTTTTGTGGTTTTGGGGTTTTTTTGGAAACACTGTCTCATATATCCCATGTTGGCCTCAACTCACAATGTCATTAAGGCTGACCTAAAACCTATGCTCCTGATGCCTCTACCTATCAAGTGCTGGGACTACAGACACACATCAACACACTTGGCTCCAAATGCATAAACTCTGATTTAAAGTGACCAGCGAATACATTTATTTTAAATGCCTTGTACTCTGGGGACAGGCCAGGTTTACAGAGATAGATATGTAAGCAAATACCACACACACATACATACATACACACACACACACACACACAGAGACACACGCAGCCACCATGACATAGCTAAGTCTGTCTGCTCCTTCTCTCTTTTCCAGATACTGCTAAAAGACTAGGCATCCTTTCCCTGACCCTCTGGCTCTCTCAGCTGTTCTCAAGACACTGCTACCACCCACACAGATTTCCACAGGCTTGCTGACCTCCACGCCTCATTTAAAGACATGATTTTCTTCTCCATTTCCCTCGAGGCTCTCAGCAAATGCTGAGAATTTCTACTTGCCTACTATTGTTTTCCTTTCTAATAAAATAGCCCTCAATCTTCCTTAAGTTCATTTTAAATTATTTTATTAATAAAACTAAAAGCCCACAAAAGGGAACCCCAATTTCCTCAGTAACAAGTAGTGACCATGAAGGGCCACTGAAAAGGCCCTTTACTGCAATGGCGTCCATGAAAAAGCTTGTGCTTAGTAAATGAGGGCTAGCAAAGGAAAAGGAGGACTGCCATCCGTAGCTACTGATGGATGATGAAACGTGTGACAGCCAGACACATGCCAAGTACTGTGCTCATGCTCTAACATTGTACTTTGCTTAGTCCTTACAATAACCGTAAGTCAGAGGCACTCTTTCTATCTTTATTTTAATTGTATTTAATGCATCTTTTCCTTCCATGCACAGCTTGTTCATAGAGTTAAAGTTTTTTTTTTTCTCTTTAGGACTTTTCTGTTGGAAAGATTCTTGATATGAATAATACAAGGTGATAATCTTTGGGGGCCACAAGTAAACTGGGAATTTTAACATTCAAGTATCATCGCTTTCATGCAAACCTATTTTCAATACAGTATTTCCAAACCTTCCCTCATCTAATGCTGCTCACCTGTATCCAGCATTCCTAGACCAAGTGCCTTCTAAAGAACAAATTCCCAACATCTGCTAAAATAGATGGGTGGATGTGGGGAGAAGGGCTACCCTTCTGTACATACACACACTGAGATGGAAGACCTACTTGCTCATTAAATCAAATCTAATGTTTCAGACCCCTCTTTTGGAAGTGCCTAAGGCTACTAAACTCTGAATCTTTAGTCGGGCAAGCTGGGCTGTACCTCAGTTTGCCACCACTGTAGTTAAGATCCAACTTTCTGAAAAACTAATTTAAAATAATCCTTTTGCATTTTCACTCTGCAAAATTTTATGTCTAGCATAATTCAATTGTCTTCTTTACCCTATGTGACTCTTCACCTTAAAAAGCTTTTTAGTTTAGTTTTAATAGGGTTTTCAGTATTTATTCTGCAACCTGCAAATAGAAGACTTGAAATATGAAAAGATAAAATTGTCAAGGAAGGTGAATGAAGAAAAGCAAGGAAATATAAAATAAGGTCATCAACTCAAAGCACTCTAGAAGGTTAGACGGCCATGTAGAGGATGTAGCCAGGAAGCGTTAAAAGTGGAGTCTAATTTAGAGCAGAAAAGGTTTGTAAGCCAACCAAGACCTGTTTTAGTTATTAAATTCTAAGTTTTAGCTCTGAAACATTTATCCAATAATCCTCATACAAAATGCAAACGTATTTTACAAAAAATTACAAAGAAATAAAAAAGAAAAAACAAGAAAATCATTTAGAAAAGCATTCAGTGGAGAGAATAAAGCTTCCGTGTAAAATGTATTTGAGAAATGTAAGGTAGAACAAATTTAAATAGTTTTATTATAGATGATTATCGAACATCTAAGATAGAAACATAAATTGCAATTCCACAAGAAAATAAGGCACTTTACTCTCCATTTTCTAAGTCCACACAACTGTTCTAGCATACTATATATTACCTTATTGCTTGACATTTTTCCACTGAGGTCACAAACATTTTCCAGGATCCCAAGGTTTCCTTCCATATCAGTGTAACATATTTGATCACAAATAGGATGCCAGGCCAGGCCACAAATTGCGTAACCTTTCTCATGTTTTACTCTAAAAAATAAAAAAGTGGCCTTTTTTTAAAGATGCAGTCAACTAGACTGGAGAATATGACTCAGTAGTAGAATACTTGTCTAAGCATGCATTCAACCTTCAGCACCATCCAAAAACAAAGAAAAACCACATCTCTTTACTTTCTAGGTAAATTTCAACATGAAAAAATTACAAGGTACTGGAGACAATTAATTCAGTGTGTTGTCACCAAGCTTGAGTTTGATCTCCAGAACCTTTACAATTCAAGAATGTCTTCTGATCTCTACAGTATACCGCCGCATGTATGCTCTCTCCAGTGTGCACATACATACAAACAATAAGTAAATAAGTATTTAAAAAAACTAAACGATCTTCAGTCTAAGAGCTATTTTCATTTTGATTAACAGCCAAAACGTGCAAATGTTTTCTAATAAAACAAAAACAATAAATTGTACCTTTCTATGCAGTCTTTGGTTTCCACATTCCAAACTACAATTAAGCCATTAATAGTACCTGCAGCCAAATACTGCCCACAGGGAGACCAGGTAACTATATTGAGTGTCTGCAAAGAAACAGTTAATAATAATGTACATTCTGAAACTACCCACTTTATTACCCCCAAATAGTTTTAAATTTCTAGTCTATATTATTCTAATTACATTTTAAATGGCAATAAAGTATATTTATTTTTAACCTTTTTAAAATAATATTCAGCTTTAGCATATGTTTCGTTAGCCAAGAGAAAATTAATACCTGCCTAATTTTAACAATAAAATATGACAACATAAAACAATGCTATCATCTTGAAAAGAAAAAGAAAAGAAAATCCTCTGAACATTCACCATCAGATGAAGACAGCAATCAATGAGGAAAACCAAAGTCACTGTTGAAACCCTCAGCCTTTAACTGCAAAACCACACATGAACATAAGCAGTGAAAGAACATACATTAGTCATCTTTTGACCTAAAATATGAGATAAATGAGGAAATGAAAGAGACAGAATAAGAAAAATAACAAGGTGCTGGAGAGGTTGCTCAGTGGCTAGGGGCACTGGCTGCTTTTACAGAGGACCAGGGTTCAGTTCTCAGCACCCATATGGCAACTCACAACCATCCAGAACTTCAGTTCCAGGGATTCAGAACCCTCTTCTGGCCTCTTCAGGCACCAGGCATATAAACAGTCCACTTACACACATGCAAACAAAACAAAACATACACTTAAAAAAGAATACATCTAGTCAGGAGTGGTGGCACACATTTTTAATCCCAGTGGGGCTGAAGCAGGTAGATTTCTATAAGTTTAAAGCATAGAGCTTTACATAGAGAATACCAGGCCAGATAGGGCAATGTGGTGAGGCACTGTAGTGGTTTGAGAGAAATGGACCCCAAAGGGGGTGGCACTATTAGGTGTGGTCTTGTTAGAGGAAGTGTGTCACTGTGGAGGCGGGCTTTGAGGTCTCATATGCTCAAGCCACGCCCAGTGAAAACAGACAACTTCCTGTGCATCAAGAGCAACTCTCAGCTCCTTCTCCAGCACCATGCTGCACCATGATGCTAATGAACTAAACCTCTGAAAATTTTAGCCACCCAATTAAATGTTTTCCTTTATAAGAGTTGCTGTGATCATGATTTCTCTTCATAGCAATAGAAATACTAACTAAAATAGGTACTGCCTAAAAATAAATAAAGAAATCTTTAAAAAGGAAATAAAAACCTAACAATCTTCCACTAAAGTTATGGAGACTAGAATCACAAGTCTTATTGAAATTCACAACAACAACAACAAAAAAAAAGAATAATTTACTCTAATATCAAACCAAGGGTAATTTTACTTTCTATAAATTTATTTCCTTTATTCATATATCCATTTATTTATTTTTATGTATATGGGTATTTTGGTTCAATGTATGCTTGTGCATCATATGCATGGATTGCTGTGAAGGCCAGAAAAGGCCATCAGATCCCGTTAAATGGTTGTAAGCCACTTTGTGGGTGCTAGGAAGCATATCTGGGATCTCTGGCAGAGCAGCCAGTGCTTCTAACCACTGAATCATCTCTCCAGCCAACATGCTTCATATTTGACAACTGTTTTTAGTGAAGTATGCATTAAATCCTCTATATAGTTACTATTCCAAGTGTCACTTAGAAAACCTACCTGAGAGATAGAACTATCTGAAAGATCAAATACATTACTCCAAGTTTCTCTTCTGTATAGCTTGACAGATTTTTCCACAGGAACTGCTAATAACTATTGAGAAAGACAAATAAAATTACAAAAATTCAATTTGAAGAGAAAAAGAGCATAAAGCTAATCTACGTAAACTTACAAGAAGACATAAGAGCAAATTTGGATTTCAACTGCTACTAACAAAACTAAAAAAAAAAAAAAAAAAATCACTTGATTTGAAATTTTGATAAGAAAAAAAAAGGAATGATCTTCACTCTACTACTTTCAATGAACAAGGCATAGTGCAGTAGCTACTGCATAGAATACATACTGTGTATGTATGTGTGGGAGAGAGCACACACGCCTTTGGGAAGATGGAGAGATCGCAGGACAACTGGCAGGAGTCTGTTCTCTCCCACTTTGTTAGGTTCTGAAGCTCAGACTCAGGTTGTCAGGCTTGGCCACAAGTACCTTTATCCACTGAGCCATTTCACTGGCTCTTTACTATATTTTAAAATATTTCTAAAGACTGACTTTCTTTTATTTTATTAAGATTTATTTATCTTTATGTGTGTGCTTTGTCTGTTATATGTCTGCTCCACTTGCATTCCTGGTACCCATGGAGGCCAGAGGTGAGTATTGGATGCCCTGGAATGGGAGTTACAGATGCCAGAAATTGAAGCTGGGTCCTCTGAGAGAGCATCCAGTGCTCTAATCTCTGAACTATCTCTCCAGTCTCAGAATCCAGCCTTCTTATACCTAAAAATACACCTTATTTGCTGCTAAAAAATAAAGGCAGAGTCCTTGATTTTTAATTTTTAAATCATATTTACATTTATTAGTTTATTTTATGTGTGTGCATGTTGAGCAGTTGGTTCTCTCCTCTGAGGTATGTCTAGGGGATCCAACCTAGGTAGTCAAACTAGGCAGCGAGTACTTTTACCTGCTGAGTGTCTCACTGGCTCCATAATACTTTTAATGTCTTGAGAGGAAAAAAGAAATCAACTTCTTGTCTAGTATATTCTTCCAAGAAACAGATAAGTAGAAAAAAATAAAACTGTGGTGAGGCTGAGAGACAACTCAGTGGAAGAATCTACACAAGGTCAAAACTTAGGGGAAAAAACACAATAAAAACCAGCACTATTAAAACGCTAAAAAGAAAATGTTTAGTTAATAAAGTGGGGCTGAACTCAGTGGTGGTGGCACATGCCCTTAATCTCAGCACTTAGGAGGCAGAGGCAAGTAGAGTTCTGTGAATTCAAGGCCACTCTGGTTTACAGAGTCCATTCCCAGGACCAACAAGGCTACATGGAGAAACTTATCTCAAATAAATATATATTTAAAAAAAGTGGAGCTGAAGAGATAGCACAGAAGTTAAGGGTATTGGCTGCTTTTCCAGAGCCTGGGCTTGATTCCCAGCACCTACATAGCAGCTCAAAGCAATCTGTAACTCAACATTCATGCAAACAAAACATACAAACACATAAAAATTAGTTAATTAAAAATCTAATAATGTATTTTATTTTAAAAGTCTACAAGGTATTACATAACAGAATTTTTGAAAACAAAATATAGAATGCTTCATGAATTTGAATGTTATCCTTGCAAGGGGACCATGTTAAAATTCTCTGAATCATTTCAATTTTATGAAATATGCTACCAAAGTGAATTTACACTCTTAAGTGCTCACTCAGTTTATGGAAGGTAAGTGTGGTTATATATGCTCATAATCCTAGCATTCAAAATGAAGCAGAAGAATTCTGATTTCTGGACTACATAGCCAGTCCTTGTGTCAAAGAAAAGATCCAAAAGGAAGGGTCTTGTCCTGAAAGTCTCTCCAAATCAAAACCAGTTCTACTCATAAGGACAAACATAAGCAGACTATAAAAGGATGAATATGTGCAGGATACTTGTGAGTCTGTAATCCTAGCACCCAAAAGCAGAAGCATGAATTTAATGTCTTCCCTAGCTACACAGCAAGCTCGAATTAGCCTCTTCTCCAAATAAAACAACAAAGAATGCATACGAATACATGCATGTGTGTGCATGTATACATTTAAGTGTTCATGTATAGTGATACGTCTTTATTAATAAGCATTAACAATGTATCTATACCTACTACTTTGTAGCTTGATAGTTTGTATTTAATATACCTAAAGTCTATTTCATAAGAACATGAAAGACATTCCTCATTCTAACCATTAGAGAGAATCTTCCTTTCAGATCTACCAACATTTATTCAACCAGTTCCCTATAAATGAACACCTAAAACATTTGCAATCTCAAATACGGTAGTGCACATGTGTAAATATTCTTATAGAATGTACCTAGAAGTAGCGCGGAATCATTTATTCTAAGCAAGACTTCCATCTCTTCAATACTGTATATATAATCCTGTTTTAGAGTTATTCCATTAAGTGTTAATAAAAAGGAAAAAAAAACCTAATTCATGTGAAGCATACAATTTGAAGAGACCTATCCTTTCACCTTCACAGGAGTACAAGGGAGCAGTCATACTCTTTTGGCAAGTGTTACTGTCCCCAGAGAGCTACCTTGCCAGCCCAGCCCAGACCCCAACTTCTCATAGACTCTTTTTAAAAACAGAATGCATACATCCAAATAACACAACTTGAGGCACTTTAGTATTAATTATTTGGCTTAAGAGTTCTAAAATATACAATAAAAAACAAACTTCCCACATTAAAAATTAACAGACTAAAAGAAATAGTTTAAGGGTTGAAAACTAAGGTCACATACTTTCCCAGTTCCGGGCTGCCATGCGAGCCTGCACATGGACTTCGCATTCACCACATCGTTGCTCTTTTGGAGTACCGGCCAACTAATAGCGCATGTCTGTGTTTTAAAAGAGAAAACTTACTCCTTTTTATCAAAATCTCTCTCAAAACAGATTTAACAGGTGGTTTCTTCCATTTGTTATGTCTTGGGAAAAAGCAATTTAATATATTTAACTAATTAGCATTTTAACACATTAATTAGCCTATTCTGTTTTAAGTTCAGATACAGGAAGAGCATGAACTTTACACAAGAGCATTTCTGTGCACATTAAGTGAACATGATTTTTCAGAAACCAAAAAAGACCAAACAGACTTTAAATAAATCAAGCATGTCAGCAAAAATAAATAAATCTTGAAAGGTCTGCCATAAAATGGTAAGGCATCAAAGGTATCAAAGTCAGAACTAATATTTTCAAGACTTCAAGCAGGAACTGTGGCTATGAGGGCCCATCTGTGAAGGACATTTTCCATATCAGCACAGTATCTGTACAATGATAAACTCACTGATTGCCTCAGAGAGACTGAACTGCTTCCTCTGCCACACTGGAAAGTTTTGTGTTTCTTGTTTTTTTTAAAAACTGGACCAGGCTTAGTTAGTAGAAGTTTAAGATCCCTGTCACTCTCCAAAACAAATGTGGCCTCTGCTTATTTATTTCTCTATCAGCAACATCTAAAACAAGACCCCAGGCTGGGTAGTTATCCTCTAAATATATAATGACTAAATTGCCCCCTTTAATTTATCAAGCTTAAACATTAAATACTATTTACAGTTCCGCCTATGAGTTAGTGTAAAAGTGATTATTGTTCAACATATTTATGTTTATACCAGATTATTTTGGAATAATGAAAGCAATGATTACTGTTACTCAGAGAAACAGGTTATAAAGATAAATAACTATTCATATCAATAATATAGTATGTAACCCAAAATATCAAACAAATGAGCAAAATGTTTTAAATTTAAATTTACTAATTTACCTGATCAGAAACATTCCACACTCTGACAGTTCCATCACAACTAGATGATGCCTGCAGAAATAAACAATGCATTCATTTCTCTATCATTATAGCCATAATACCACTTAGAAATTGGTTCAACTGACTAAAACAAGTATTTTACCAATAGGATAAATTTCCACCAATTTCCCCATAGCTTTAAATACATTGGAGAAAATGAAAAAGGAATGAAGTTACCAGGAAGGCATCCTTAGGATCAAAAGACAGACTTAGCACGGGAGCATCGTGTCCTCTAAATGTTTGCTGCTTGCTGTTATCCACCACGTCCACGACTTTAACCAGAAAATCACTACAAACAGTTAACAGGAATCAGGTGAGTAAAGGCCAATACAAACGCCTCTTCTAAAGCATGGCTTAAACATTCCAAAACCAAGAGTGAATGCTATAATTCTTTATAACAACCTGCAAACTATCACCCAAATTTAGTAACTTGCTGCTTCATTTTGTTCAATAAAAATGGTGAAAATATAAATCAAAGCTTCTTACCTTGTTAAAATATAAACACAGCTAAATGGCTTCTCTGGATATGTCTAAGCTCTTATTGCTAATCTAATTAACAGTTACAACCATCTTAGAAAATGCTATCACACGCCACCTTAGCATTTCAACAAGTTTGGGTTTTCTTTCTTCTTTCTTTCTTTCTTCCTTTCTTTCTTCCTTCCTTCCTTCCTTTCTTTCTTTCTTTCTTTCTTTCTTTCTTCTCTCTCTCTCTCTCTCTCTCTCTCTCTCTCTCTCTCTCTCTCTCTCTCTCTCTCTCTCTCTCTCTCTCTCTCTCTCTTCTCTCTTTCTCCTAATAAGGAGAATTAAAACATACTGCAGAAGCCAGGTGTGGTGGTATATACCTTTAAACCAGCACTCAAGAGGCAGAGGCCAGTCTGGTCTATAGAGATTTCGAGGACTGCCAGGCTACACAGAGAAACCTTGTCTCAAAAGAAAAAATACACACAAACACACACACACACACACACACACAGAGAGACAGACAGACAGACAGACAGACAGCCAGAAGATTGATTCCATAGAAATATGGATTTTGGTTCTACCTAAAATAATTTTTTAACATGTTATCATCTTTCTCTGATCTTTTTCAGCACTAAAAGCAATATATTTCATTTGTTTTTTTAAATCACAAGTTTGTCCTCAAAACCATTTTTAAAAGACTTGGCAACAGGAATAAAGGTGGACAGTATCCTGAAACTATCGCCCTTCTAACACTGTGTGGGAGCTGAGCTCACCTTGACCCAGCAGCAATTTTAGTACCATCTCCGTTGAAGACCACATGGTTTGCATTTGTAGTGAAGCGTGTTAATATGCCATCAGGAACTCCTTCAGGGAAGGTATGGACTTGGACGGTGTTATTAGAAACTGCAGTGACCAGTTTTCCATTCTTAAAGAAAAATAAAGGTTAGACACTGGCATAACAAATCTGAATCAGTTAGCAGTATCTCCATAATGAAAAATCCTGTAAAAACCGCAAAGCCTTATAAATGTAGCTCTTGTAGAAAGAGAACTTATCAGTATACACTTTGCCTAAAGTAAACATTAGTAAGAAAAATCTCCTAGCTTTAGAAAACTTAATTCTACCTTCACCAACCAGTCTTTAGCCTGTAATTTATTTTTAACTTCTGGTAAGAAAAGCAGTTATATTTCAAAGGATTCCATGTATCATAAAGACGAGGAGACCAGAAAGAGGTTATCGAGAAAAGTTTCAGCGGATAAGATGGCATAAAGACAAATCCACTTCAGCAACCCTAGTACCAAATATAGTTATGCCATTTGGAACAGGATAAAGACTAACTGCAGAGCCCATGTTCAGACGGAGTGCTATGAAAACACCGATAGATTCCGACCATGACAACCAGAAGGCAGACAAGGAACAGGTCATCCCTCAGAGATCAGCAGCAGTTAATTCTGCCAGCACTTTAGATCTCAGGCTTCTGGCCTCCTGGATTGTGAAGCAATAGCATTCTAGGGCTTTAAGCCACCGAGTCTGCAGTAATTTGTTACACAAGGGCTAGCAAACTAATACTTAATACCTCACTTATTTTTCCTTCCTTTACGCTTTTTCATACAGCACATGCATGATTATTTTTGAGGGAAAAAAAGACAATATGAAAGTGTCCTGAGCCAAAAGAATTTTCTACTCTTATAAAGTAATCTCTATTAACATATGGAGGTTATATCATTTTAATTTTTTCCTAATCACATGAAAATACATTTGTATTTTTAAAAAAATTTAACAAACATCACACTATACAGGTATTTCTACAACTTTTTAAAAATTTTTTCAATTATAAATATCTTTCCTGATGCAGACATACTAAAGCTATCCTGTTTTGTAGTTTCTTATCTATTTTGTGACTACCAAATTATAAAACAAATTATCTGAGAATTCCTTCAATTGCTTCCAACTTTTGCTATTATAGGGATACTGGGCTGTAACGTATTTCAGTTGCTAGAGTGTTCTCCTGGCATTAGGAAACCTTGGGGTTTGATCTCCAGGACTATATAAATCCAGCACAGTGGTGCATGCCTATAATCCCACTACTTGGTAGGTAGAAGCAGGAGTTCAGGTTCCAGAGAACCATGAGTTCAAGGGTCACCCTTGGCTACAGTGAGTTCGAGGCCAGCCTTGGCTCAAGATCTCTCAACAAACAAAGAAAAAAATGGGGGGTGGGGATTAAATAAAGATGCATTTTATAAAAAAATATTTTCCTTCATGGCTCAGTATTTAAGAGCACTTACTGTTCTTCCAGGGGACCAGAGTTGGGTTTCCAGCATGTAAGGTGGCTCACAACTGCCTTAACTTTAGCCCCAAGGGAGCAGGTGCCCTCTGCTGAATTTGGAATATAACTGCAAACACACACATAATTAAAATAAATCCTTCTTAAAAAATAAAAACTAAGTGCTTCCCCAAAGAGATGGCACAAACAAGGGAAATCCAGCAAAGATTTATATTTTTATGCAATTTTTCACCCAAGCATAAAAGTAACATGTCAGCATTACTTTACATTAAGTAAATAAAGTACCTTCAAAGCACAGGAAAATGCCTTTTCTCCAACATTAATAGACTTAGGATCATCATCGTCCAAATCTTCCCACATTCTCACATCACCATCACTTCCACAAGTCACAATAAATCTGCGAAGGACACATACATATTAAAATGTCACCCAGTTTCAGAATGTTCTTTATGGAATTCTACTTTTATATATTTTGAAACAAAAAACAAGATATTAGTGAATATTTTTCTCATTTTTTCAAATAAACATAACAGACTGCTAACTTCTCATTCTATAAAATAGAAAAATTCAATGGTCTCTACAGTTCCTCCTTGGAATAAAATTATTTCTTGTAATAAAGTAAAAGAAAGATGAATATAAAATCTCTGCAACTACTATGAGATATTGCTCTTGTACACTGTAAAGATTTGTTGCTTATATTGGCGTAATAAAATGCTGACTGGCCAGTAGGAAGTATAAGCAGGGCTAGCAGACTGGGTGAATGCTGGGAAGCAGATGAGTAGAACAGAGACACCAGCAGATGCAGAGGAAGGAAGATGAGAATGCTGCTCTGAGAAAAGGTACCAAGATCAGAATCATGGGTTAGTTTAAGAGTAAAAGCTAACAAATAATATGCCTGAGCCATAGGCTAAACAGCTTGTAATTAATATAAGACTTCTGTGTGATTAATTGGCTGGTCCAGATCTCTGGGCTAGGCCGGTCAAGAAACTTCTTACTACATGCAACAGCAGAGACTATTTCTGCCTCCATCCCCATCATATCCCCAGGAGTAAGCAGAATATGACACACAGAAACTATAGCAAATGTTTGTTGAATAAATATATGACCTCAATTACCCAAAAATAATTTCTAAAATAGCTACATGCACCTGTTATAGGTTGTTTTTCAAGCTTCTCATTTTCTAAACGCTTTTGTTCATTTTCTTTAGTGTTCTATTTAGATACATATAAAACTGGAAATTAGCTGATTGGTGGTGGCTAAAAATGAGCTTGGCGATGGTGGCACACGCCTTTAATCCCAGCACTTGGGAGGCAGAGGCAGATGACTCTCTGAGTTCTAGGCCAGCATGGTCTATAGAGTGAGCCAGGACAGCCAAGGCTACACCGAGAAACCCTGCTTTGAAAAACAAAAACAAGCAAACAACAAAAACCCTGCAAATTAAAAACAGCATAGGACAAATGGTCAGAAAAAAAAAAAGGGAGAGGGTGGGAGAGAGGGAAGGAAGGAAAGAATCTGAATAAAATGAATGTTTAGAGAAAAAAAAAAAAAAAAGATGTATTCCTAAATGGAAAAAGCAGAAGGGGTCATAAGGAAGTGATTAACCAGAGGTGGTAACACTGACCATAATCTCAGTGTTTGGGGCATACAGTCAGTCTCAGCTACATATTAAGTTTGAGACCAGCCTGTGCTGGTCTAGGACATCAGCTTCTAGGCAAGATATATCCACTGCGTGAACATACATGGCATGGCAGTTATGGGGGTAACCAAGCGCTGTTTGGATTTAATGTCTATACCACAAAGAGGAACCCATTCCTGGTACAGTAGGCCCTTTTAGAAGTCCATAGCAGAGGAGGTCACAGACCCTAGTGGGTACTTAATACTAACTTCTAAATATTTATGTACATTACAAATGCTACTTTCAGCCTTTATTAGAGAAGTCTCTGTTTCCAGGGCATGGTAGTGAATGCTGAGACTCAAGGATGCACAAGGTGAGTAAGTGACTTCTCAGTGCTTATTTTAAGTGTATGAGTCTTCTATCTTCATGTATGCCTGTGCACCATGTGCCTGTGTGGTGCCCAAAAACCAGAAAAGAGCATCAGATCCCTTGGAACCAGAGCTGCAGATGGTTGTAAGCTGCCATGTGGGTTCTGGGAAATAGACCCAAGTGCTCTGGAAGAGCATACATGCTCTGACCCACTGAGACACTACTCTAGCCCTTCAAACAGTTTTATATTACACTGGAAAACAGAATTAGGTATCTATTTATTGAGGCAGAATCTTATCGTGTAACTGGTTGACCCAGAAATTACTATGTAGACCAAGTTGGCCTCAAACTCAAATATCTGCCTGCCTTTACCCCAATGCTGGGATTAAAGACATGAACCATCATGCCCAGTCCAGAATCCATGATTTATTTAACTGACCTTTTGTTTCTCATTTCCTGAAAATTCTCAAATCCCTTTGAATCCATCTTAGATCTCATGCTCTCTCATTAATATCTGTCCTTTTTCATTGACCTTCTGACCCTCTAAGACTTCGGTACGTGACAAAACTCCTAGGCTTGGTTTAAATTTGCACTGTCAGAGCTACTCATCGTTGAAGAACATACATCAGGTTATCTGTTCTCACTTTAAATTCATTATAATCACAGAAGAGTCAGTGCTGTCCATCAACTCAATTACGTCTCCCTAGTCCAGCCAGCCCTTCCTGTACCCTAGTCTTCTGCCTACTCCTCTTCTTTCAAACGACTGCTTCCAACTTTGCTCAGAAAACAAAAAGAATCGATTGTTGACCACATTTACTGCCACCCTACCTTCGCTTCACTTGTGAATTTGACCATGTCCCCATTTCCCATCCACTCAAGCTATCCATTACTCATAAATTCCTCATTCTCTATTAACTCATCTCCATGCACACAAAAGTTGTAACCCCTTGCCTTAAAAGTTAAAAAAAGAAAAAAAAAAAAAAAAAAAAAACCTTTCCTGACCCCACATGACAACCAGTTCTTTGAGAACATTATCCTCATTAACTCCAATTCTTCCCCCTTTGTTCTCCTGACTCCAATCAAATACAGCTTTCAGTTCTTCCTACCCCACAAAACTTGCACAAAATCCATTTCCTCTATGTTATTAAATCTACTATTTTTCAGTTTGGCCCACCAAGGACACTTGATACAATTACTTCTTCCTCTTCTTTCTGTAAGCATCTCTAAAGTAATATCTAAGTTTTGTGGCCTAGTCTTGATCCCCTTTCTAGGCAATTCCTTCGAGCTATACAGAGGCTGACAACCTCATTCACCTGCCCGTTAAGATTTCAATCCTAAATCCTGACAGACATCAAGTACAGATACACTTGTCTATTTCTGTCCCTAGCAAAGTTTTCTGATTTCCAAATGTTTTCTTTATGTTTCTAGTTGAACATCTTAAAATCCTGTACTATCCTCGTCCAAAAGCAAACTCATAATCCCTACTCTCTGCTCTTCAAGGGTCAAGTATCTCTAGGACCTACAATGACAGCATAATCCTCAGCTCTAAGATATTACCAGACATTTCTCTCTATCCTTGATATCTGAATTATCCCATTGATGGCCTGTTTCCTTCAAGCCAATCTCCAACTCAGTGTTCATTTCTGCCACACAACTAATCAAAGCACCCCCTACTAATTCATCCTCCACTTTCTTCTCAAATACAAGAGAGTGTGTCTGTACTCCGTTTCAAACAATTCAATACCTTCCCACTATCAGGGCACAAACAAGATTCTTAGGTGTGTGCATGCAAGTGTGAACGTGTGTGTGGGTGTTCATATGTGTGGGTGCATATGAATGTGAACAGAGGTTAATGTCAGATGTTTTCCTCTATAGCTCTCAAATATGGAAGCAGGGCCTCTCTTGAACTCAGAACTCATGAATTCAGCTAGTCTTGCTAACCTGCTTGCTGTGGGAATCCCCTGCCTCCACCTCCTAAACACTGGTATCTCCCCACATCCCTCCAAACAAGACTAAAAACAGAAAGCCTTGCATAGGACACCCTGTTTATCTTTACATATCCATTTCGGGAAGCTCATCATCTCTCTACATTGCTGTATGGGTGGGTACCTTTTAGTTTTTAAGCAAGCAGGGCCCCTGACTCCACTGGTCTTTTGAACACATTCAGAATGCCAACATCATCACTATACTGCCATGCCTGCAACTCTTTATATTTTTGTTGTTGTTTTTCATGAGGCTGGAGAATGTAGTACCACTAAGCTACATCCCTGGCCCATCTTTATTTCTTAATACCTCCTCAATCTTCGGTTCTCATTTCAAGATACTCCCTGTCTGTCTTTTCAAACTACAGCTTCCTGCCCATATACTTAT
The DNA here is from genome assembly GCA_033318265.1 of Phyllotis vaccarum. NCBI lineage: Eukaryota > Metazoa > Chordata > Mammalia > Rodentia > Cricetidae > Phyllotis > Phyllotis vaccarum. The sequence continues at coordinate 72,786,132 of JARWLC010000005.1, read as the reverse complement.
TACTGCACACATCACTTAGGAGTTCTAAGCATATTTCTAAATATACACGTATTTTGTAATTAATTTGTGCATGATGCCTATTAATCCAAAAAGATCTTAACATCAATAAAGGTCATGGCTTGTCATTATCTCTAGCAGCCAGAAAAGTAGATTCACAAATTTTTCTTTATGGATCAATGAACAGAGAGGTGTAGTATTGGAAGCCACACAACTTAACAATACTAGACCGGAATGGCATTTAGAAAGATAAAAGGGAAGAACAGGGGTTGGAGAGATGGCTTGGGTCTATGAGCACTAACTGCTCCTTCAGAGGGCCTGGGTTCGGTTCCCAGAACCCACATGGCCACACACACACACACACACACACACACACACACACACACACACAAACACAACAAAATAATAAAATAATAAATAATAATATAACAGTTTGGGAATGAAACACAAAAAGTCAATTCTAAGTCAGCAAGTTAAAAAGAAAAGGGAAGGAAAGAGGCATAGCATTGCTAAAGTACACAGAGGCTACTATTCCCGACAGGATGAGGGATTTGATAAGCATATGCAGTGAGCGAGTTCATAAAATGAACACGACACCGAATGAAATTGTGAACGGCGAGAAGACGCTCCTCTGGGAAAGTGATTTTAACTTTCCTGAGATCCTGGAACTAAAACAAGTCTCTGAAAACGGAGGTTCCCTGTTTATCCCGTGTATCCCTCTCTCCCCCGCATCGGTCTTCAGCTGGCTGTACGTGCAATAACCGACCGCTGACATTCACACCCGAGCAGTTCTTTTATTTCCAAAGACACTCACCTTCCAGAATCATCAAAACAGACGTCGGTGTGTCCTTCCGTATGTCCATACCTCATGGGCTTCTGCGTTGCCGGCATCTTTCCCTCTGTCTACCTAAACCGCTTTGTGAGAAACAGTATTTTCGGGAGGGAGGCCGTCCTCTGCGCGCTATGTAGTGCTATTACCCTCACCCAAGGAGCAACAGCACGTCACGACGGAGAGTCTGTCACACCACACGCCGGGAAGGTGACAAGCGTCTCCACTGCAGGCTCGGGCAAGGCGACCAAGCCGCAGCAGGATGCAACAGCCTCCGTGTGAGGGATAGCACAGTCTGCACAGAGCGGCTTCCCGCGCTCTGGCGCGCTGGCGCTGTGCGCACGCGCGGCCCCGCGCAGGTCCGGGCCGAGGTCGCCGGGTGTTGACGTCACGGCGCGCCGCCCTGAAGCCCAGAAGCGGGTGGCCGGGGTGGTTTGGAGAGAAAAGGTGGGAGCTGAACCCGGAAGTGATGCCGGTCCCTGGAGAGCAGGCGGAGACAGCGGCAAGTCTGACACAGAACTGACTGAGCGGGGGCGGGGGCTGACTGAGAGGCATCCGCCTTGCCGGAGCTACACGAGGAGCCGGAGTGGCCGGGCCTTCCTTCCGCACTGGAGCGAGCGCCGAGTGCTGGCGATGGTGATGGCGGCAGTTGCTCGGACAGCACCAGTTAAGCTGCGCTCGGAGAGGTAAGAGGGGGAAGGGTGGCAGTGAGGGCTGGCTAGGGTTTTGCGCCTACCCTTCCAGGCTCTCCTCCCAAGCAACCATATTCGGCTCCTTGTACCGATCGAGCTTCTCGGGACTGGGTTAGAGACAGACCTTTTCAAGCCTTTATTCTTAACATCCTTCATACCCTCACTTTGTCGTTTTTGTAGTGATGAAGGATGTCTTAATTCTTGTTTCTTGCGCCTCTACGTAAATAATGCTTAAGAGAGTTAACTCGGGTTTCATATTTAGATCCCACCCAAAGTTTACTAAAGGGCAATTAGATCTGAAAAAGGAGTTCTAATTTTTATTGTTGAATGCTTCCTTTCATCCTTGCAGCCCATCACACATCCTGTTCTCGGTAAGGTCTTGGCCTGTCAAGTTTATGCTTTTCTTGATTCTTCATGTTCTCCATGTTAGTAAACTGGTCTCTGCTGAAAACTATGATTTTTTTTTGTTAGTATTTATCTTATGGAATTTCTCAAGAGTTTTTGTGGTACCCATCATACAGTTTCGTTCACTTTAATTTTACCACCTGAGACATTTTCCTGTTGCATACGTATATTTCCCTGTTCCTAAGTCTCAATTCATTCTAAAATGTTGCAAGCTTTGGAACCAGGGTTCCAAATAGACACTCAGATTTGTATGAGTAAAAAGTAAACGTTGTTGGCTCAAAAAGAACCTGAGATTCTTTTAAAATACCCAGTTGTTAATTTCCGACAAGAATGCAAGTACGTGAGATGATGGTTTCTGGGTAACTTAGTTTTTATTTTGAAATGATTCAGTTTTTGGATGAACCAATTTATAATTCTTTGGCCCAAATAACTGAGCAGTAAAAATTATTAGGTGCAGTGTGAGGTTCAGGTTGAGCTGATACTTATTTTTATATCGAATATATCATAGTAGGATTTCATAGTAATGCTTTTCAGAGCACAACATTCACAAACCTGCAAACAGAAACAAGAGTTTAGTTGTAAATATTTTAGGCATAGTATCTGTAATACTACTTGGTTTTAAAACTATGAACCATGTCAGCACACTCTCTTCCTTAGCAATCAAGCCATTATTCACCAGTTAAGATATTTCCCTTGCTAATTTCACGATTGTGGATAAGCTTAAGCCTGAGGATTAAACAGTTCTAGTTTTTAATTTTAACTCTAACCTATTGTATAAACTTGAGTGTGAGCATTTCTTAGTTTCCCGAATGTCAGATTTCTCACTGCCAAAATGGAGATGATGCTTATTTCCACCAAATTATTGAAGTACATAGAAGATACTCATTTATGTTTAACTGGTAAAGCCTCAAGTTATTTATTAGTTAGGCACTTTAGGTATCTAGTGGTTTTGTTTAAAGTAGGGATTAGCCTGTAAAACCTTCAAATGCCTCCAAAACTGTAAATACTGCCTTCAGCAAGTTTATGGGCATATTGAGAGCAAGAGATTTTCAAGCAATATGTAGAAAATGATAATTCAGTAGTGAAATTTGCAAACTAAATTACATGGTGACTTCCAGGACAGTCAGGACTATGTAAAGGGACCTGCTCCATCCACCCACCCACCCCCCAAAAAACCCTTGCCTAGTATTTCTGTTAAGTTAGCTTGTAAGGAACTATAAATGGGGGGGGGGGGTGCCTAGAGAGATGAGTCAGAGATTAAGAATATCAATTGATCTTTTAGAAGATCTGGGTTCAATTCCCAAGAACAAGATATGCAAACAAAATACCCATGCACATAAAATAAAATGAAATATTTTTTAAAAGAAACCATAAAAATTTAATCACTATAAACATTTGTTTATTTTCACTCCATATTTTTAAGGAATCTAAAAGTTTAAAGCTTTGGGGTTAGAGAGATGGTTCAGCAGCAAAGAGCACTTGCTGTTCTTTTAGAAGACCTAAGTTCAAGTCCCAACACATCTAATAATTTACAATTACTTCTAACTTCAGTTGGAGAAGATCTGAAACCCTCTTCTGGCTTTTGGAGGTACCTCCACATATGATGCACACTCCTGTATTCAGTCACAGATGCAAGTAAATCTTAAGAGAATCAGCAGCAGCTTGTCTAAAGGAGCACATTTAAAGAGTGATGTGCTTCGTATTTTATGGTATTTTAGAAATATTGGAGCTTTTTGTATTTCGGATATTTTTGGCTTTTTGTTTTGTTTTGTTGAGCCAGGCTCTGTGTAGCTTAGCTAACCTGGACTCCCGATATTCCTGCATCCATCTCCCAAGTGGTAGGATTTCAAGCCTGTACCACCATGTCTAGTATATATTCAGATTTTCATGATATATTTTTGTGCAGTTTCTAGCCTTAAATACACAGCTATTGGTGCTTCTCCTTCCTTTCTCTTTCCTTAATTTTCCACTTTTCCCTTGTTTTTAGAAAAATTCTCAGTGATACTTATTTTTGTTATCCCACTGAATGTTGCTTCCATATATTTCAACTATGACTGTAAAAATGATTTACGAATGAGAAAATCAAGTTAGAGTTATACTTTTTGGTGGTTTTGCAATGTTGGAGACTGAACACAGAGCTTCATGAATGCTAATCCAGTTCTCTACTGGTGATCTGTACCTCCTTTCTTTTCTTAAACTTATTTTAATATTTCATATGCTAATCAGTATACACTGTTTTGTAATTGAAAATTATAAATTAGGAAAATACATCAATTCCATAAAGTGTTTTAATAATATATTTTAAATATTCCAGTTCTTAACATTCTGTTCTTTGACTTTGAGGAGGCCAAGTTTTACATGGTAGTCAGGGGCTAAAGTCAGAGTTGAGTGTTTCTAGATTCTTATTCAAGGAATTGAAATAAAATAAAAGCTCACACATTTGCAAAGGTAGCAGGGAAACTTTATTTTAAACAAAGCATAAACAAAGCAATAAAAAATGATCATAATGCACCTTTAGGAAGCAGTGGCCTTCATGAGCCTAGGTACTCAAGGACCCCAGTTATCATTTGAGGCTTCTTTCTCTGGATTCTAGAGAAAAAGAAATTTTGTTTAAAAAGCATGGTGTGGATGGTTTCCTGTTTTGATTGATAGTTAGATCAAATAATCATTTTTCTATTGTACATGTTTCTTTCCATAATGCATCTGACTTTAATCATATGCACATCCAGTTATACATAGGCGTAAGTAGTAAATAGGGGATTCTCTAAAATTTAACTTGACACAGTTTTGCTTTACTGCACATGTACCTAAAGTCAGTTTACATTGGATCAGGACCAGGAAGTACTGGGAATATATTTGAATAAAAACTGTTCCTTGGTCAATGTGGGAAGAGAAACCTGTATAGTTGGTCAAAAAGAGATGTAGGCATAGCTTGATGCAGGTGGGGATCCTGTGTTGCTAGCAGGTTGCTAGGTGTATTGTTCAGAGAAGTGTATGTTCATAGTACCTACAGGTAAAAGGCCTAAGCTACGGAATACATTATTAGAAGATGGGGGTGTGTGTAACACAAACCTAAGTAAAACCTAGGTTACTAAACTATTCCCTGGGCTTGCCTGCATTACATTTACTTCAGCCATTTGCTTTCTGCCTGCCCTAGGGTAGCTGACTTCAGCCAATAAGTATTTAGATACATCTCTTTATATTTAGTTCATAAGCTTATGGAATGTACATTCATTTTAATGATTCCCAAACTCTGTTCTACAAAAAGGATTTGTAGTAAATGCAGGAATCTGTACCTTACTTAAGCAAATTTCTTTACTAAAGGGACTCTGAAAAACTTGGTTAACGTAAGTGGTAGTTGGCCAGTGTGTACTTTTCAAACTTTTTAGCCAAGAGGTCCCACCTGTTTTTCCCAGAATAAATATTTGTATCGAGTTGTTTTATTTTGACAAATAGTAACTTTTTGTATTTATGGAATACAATATGATTTTGATGGGCATATATAGTGAAATGATTCATTCGAGTTAACATAACTTTTATAGTAAGAAAGTTAAGAAGTCTATCTTAGCATATTTTTAAATATACATTATTATTAACAGTGGTCACTGTAGTATGATAAAGCACTGAAATTTTCTACAGAGAATTTTAGAACTTTTGTTTACTGGACTATAGATTAAAGACATGGCCAAGCTGTGACTGGGAAGGAGAGTGGAGGGGGGGGAAGGGCAAACAGGAGTAGCATATTAACTGAGGCTTTGTTTGCTTTTTCCTGTTTCTTTCGGGTTTTTTTGTTGTTGTTTTTTCAAATATCATCCAGTTCAGTCTTATGAGCCCTGGCTAACTCATTAAGGGATATACTTTAAAATAAATGTAAATTTTTTTGCTAGAAAGTTAAAAAAAAATATTAGAGAAAAGAGAAAGTTAAAAAAATATATTAGGGAAAAGATAATTAGAGGTTGAAAACATTTTTTTTCATCTCAATTTTTTTTCTCATGTACATCATCTTCATTTTCTGATGTAATATTCCAAGGAATTCCACTGTTATCTGCCACCCAACAAATTCCATTTGTGAAGCCTAAATGTTTATTCAACATCCAAGCTATAATCTGAATGCTTTGGTAGGGTGGTTGCAGGTAAGCTTGGAGTCACAAATTTCGTAGAAAAGGCCACAGGACTGAATTGCTATCACAAAATAATATATTTGTTAATTATTTAGTATATTGAATTACTCTTTGGATCATCAAATTATTTTGGGTATTAGAAATTAGAATTCTAGCCTGAAATGTATATCACATTGTAGGCATAAGTGGTTCAATGAGTAATTTATATCCACACATAGAAAATAGGTTTTATTATCCAGTAATATAAAAATTATAAATTAGTTTTCCAATTATTTAATTGGAAATTTATCATTTACTCCAAAGCAGAGGTAACTTCTAATTAAAAAATAAATTTTATTATTTAAACATAATTAAACAAAAATAATGTTTAACCCTTCTATTATTAACTTTTATTTTTTATAAAACTCTTAAGTTAAAAAAAATTACCTCGAGTTAAAATTACCTTCCTGGATAGAAAAATTAGCTACATCTTTTCTTAGTGAAATTAGCATGTGGATTTTGATTTTTTTATTATTATTATTGTCAGGGCAGTTGAATCTGGAAACTTGCTTTCTTGAAGTGTCTCTTATGCAAACTTGCTTTTTAAATATTTGCCTCTTGCTCATAAAGAAATAATGGCTTTTTTTTTTAAATGTCACTGTTCATTCCCCAGGGTTGTGTGTGACACGGCTCCCTTCATAAAGAATTAATGGCCCATCAGGAACCGAAGCAGCTTCCCCCAAATGAGTCTTTCCTCTTGTTTAAGAAAGAAAGAGGAAGGGGAAATTCTCTACAGCTGTTAATGCTCATAACATGCTTACATCTCTGGAAGACCTGTCTGTGACTTGGTCATTGAGCCACCAGCCTTTCTGTAGCTCCTCTTCCTCTGCACAAAGCTCCTCTTAAATTCCAAGGTCAATGTGGGGCAGAGCACTTCTCCAACATGCCCGAAGCCTGGGTTCTAACCCCAGCCTGTAGAAAGTAACAATGATGACAGCAGAAGTTTTCAAGGACTAACGACTGGCTCTTTGGAGCTGTGTTAGTGAGTGTTCTGTTACTGTGAAGAGACACCATGACCACAGCAACTCCTAGATAAGAAAGCTTTTCATTGGGGCAAACTTACAGTTCAGAGGTTTAGTCCATTATTAGAATGGCAGGATGCATGTAGGTAGACATGGTGCTGGAGAAGTGGCTGAGAGCTCTACATATGGATCTGCTAGCAGCAAGACGACTTGAACCCTCAAAGCCCTCCCCAGTGACACACTTCCTCCAGCAAGGCCACACCTCCTAATCCTTTTAAATGCCACTCTCCAGTGACTTAACATTTAAATATATGAGTCATGGAGGCTAGTCTCATTCAAACCACCACAGAGCCATGTTAGTTTTATTGAGAACTGTATAATTGAGAGACAGGCATAGTTAGCGCACAACTTTAATGCCAGCCCTTGGGAGGCAGAGACAGGGATAGATCTCTGAAGTCAAGACTAACCTGATCTACATAGTTCCAGGCTAGCCAGAGCTGTATAGTGAGACTATGTCTCCAAAATAAATAAGTTTTTTTAAAAAATGAATTTGGTATGCTGGGGATGCTTCATTAAAAAAGCATTGTGAATCCTAGGTTTGATCCAAGCACAAGTCTAATGAGACTTGAGACCAATAGTAGAGAAATCCCTCCCAGGTCTTTAAGGGTAAAGATATTGGAAAGGTTTTTGTCCTTAGTGTTTTAACATGATACATGGGTTGTTTGGTTTGAATGCTTAAGACAGAATCTTATGTAGCCCTAGCTGACTTCAAACTCACTATGTACCGAAAGATACATTCAACCCCTGATCCTCCTGCCTCCCCCTCCCAGATACTGGGAGTACATCTGTACCACCACATGCACCACATGGTGAATTGTTACTTTTTCTATACAGTGGAAGATGTTCTGAGTATCTTATGGCAGCATGATCTGGACATCCCAACTGTCTTTTTCTGATATGATCTTACTGCAACAGCGGGCTTTTCTAGTAGTTAATAAGAAGTTACCTATGCTATAGAGTAAACGATTAAAAATCTGCTTAGTAACTCTGGAGAATTACTTCTTAGCTCAGTAAAAGTGAAATTAAAATACTTGCTATTTTGTGAAAGAAAATTTGATTTGGATTCCTCTTAAAAGTTAAACTTATTTTTCAAAATATTTTAATTTTTATTTGTGTATGTGAGAAAGAGATGCTAGAAGGGTGTGTCAGATACCTTTATGCTGGAGGTAAGGCTGTTGTGAGCCACCTGCTGTGAGTGCTGCCTCATAGGACTAGAGGATTCTTGTCCTCTGGAAGAGTAGCAAGTGTCCTTAACCACTGAGCCAGCTCCCTGGCTCCCCAGCTCCCAAAGCCCAACTAATTTAAATACTGTATCTTGAGATAACTTGCACCCCTGGTGTTTAACAAAATTTTCATAGTCATATCTCAACATAGCGTATTATAAAGATTCTTTTACTTTAAATATTACAGTCCAAAAATTCATCCCTCATCATACAGACAGGTGCAGTACCATACACTGAGTAACGGGGCACAACTGGCCTGACTCCAGCATGTGAGGACTCTTGCTTTTCCCAGATGACAGTGAGTTATGAAAGCATTGCCAACCGTGTAATCAATCTCATACACTTTAATGTTTAGGAAACCAAGAAATACAAGGTAAATTTTCAATCAACTTTGAAAACTGTAACAGTTGCATGATATTCTAGACTATACATTGATATAGCAAAAATCACTTTATAAAATTAGGATTCCTTGGTCTGCCACAGTACCTTCTTATAATACTAACATTCAGGAAGCAGGGCACTTTCCTACAGGAAAAAGGCCCTAACTTCAACCCCAGCACATGTGGGGGAAGATGGACTTACCAGAGCTATTTAATCTTTCTTTAATTTGCTTTATCATTCTGGAGGTAACCTTTCCAAACATTGACCTTTGACCTTGGTGTTGTCTGTCTTTTGTGTCTGGAGCGATCCTTCTGTCTGTCCCCAGAGCCTACAGAGCCCCAGAGTCTCCTGCCTACACATCTTCTTGGTTTAGACTTACATTCCACTTTTAGAGAGCATCCTATCCATAATTAAGTAAAATTGTTGACAAATAGGAAGTTTTATTTTCTCCTCTGTTTGATTCTTTGGCTCATTTTTCTTCAAAGTAAGAAACTCACCTTTAGCTTCGGTGTTATAGAGAAGCATTTTTATCAGTAGCTGTAATGTATTCTTTCGTGGGCTTACTTCAGTCTCCCTTAGTGATATTCTTGGGACCAAAAGTGTTTTTAAGTGTTATTTTCCCAGATTTTGGAATTTTCACATATGTGTATGTATATATGTATAATGAGATGTCTTGTGAATGAATGAGTCCAAGTCTTAAAACTTTATTCGTGATTTATACATATCTGATACACATAACCTGATGTAATGTTACACAGCATTTTTAATGTGCCTGTGTTTTGTCTGCAGGCAACTGCATGGTCAGGTTTAGAATCTTCCGATGGTGACACCATGCTGATACTTTAAAAGTCTGATATTTTTGGAGCATTTCAGATTTACATTAGGGAATCCTTAGACGAACTTCGTTCCTCCTAGGATTCTAAGTCTTTAAAAAGATGTGCTATTTAGCAGGCTTTTTGACTATGGAAACTCCGTTGAAGGGGTCAGTGATACTGTTGAAAATAAAGGCAATGCTAAGTGATAGCATTCATTGCTTGAAAAGTTAGATAAAATTAGGATTTTATTTCAAAATGTATTAGCCTCTAATTATATCACATGACTACTGAGGTTTTTAATGTTCTAAAATTAAGAAACTTAGTTGTAGTTAGCATATTGAATGACTTATTTTTCTGATACAAAACTCAGCTTTCATTTGCAAAATATTTGGAATCAGGACCTCGGCTGTTTAGTTCTTGGCTTAACTTTTGCTTCATTTAAAAATACTTAAGTAGGGCTGGAGCGATGGCTCAGAAGTTAAAAGAATTTTGTAGAGTACCTAGGTTTGGTTCCCATCACTCACACCAGGAGGCTCACAACCACCTCTGACTACAGGTTCAGGGCACCTGATGCCTTCTGACGTCCTCAGTCACCTGCATGCACATAGTGCACATAAACACACAGGCACACAAACACAGAATTCAAAATGACTAAGAAAAGGTTTTAGGAATACTTACATAAATTCATTATGAGTTCTAGTATGCGTATCCAAATGCCCTGTAGACAATACCTGTTTGTTTTCAAGTGAACAAGAATAATAAAGTATTATGTGAGTAGACTATTCTTAAAATCTGCAAAAACTGATAGTGATAAAATTAGTTATTGGAATTAATTGGCAAAACTTTTAGGAATATTTACTTGGCATTCCTATTTCTCAATGGTAATTGTTTACTTCATAGATTCTAAAAGCAACTTAAAATTGTTGCTATTTTAATCAATGGAAATGGAAACAAGGTCTTGGTTCTAAGCAATGGCTCATAGATTGGTAACTGCCTCTTCTCATAAAGGATTCACTGGCCTCTTGTGAAATAGAGAAATAAGGGACAGTCAGATACAGTGACACATGACTGGAATTCTAGCATAGAATTAGAGGCAGAAGGGATGTGCAAGTTTAAAGCCAGCCTTGACCACATAGATATTTCCAGGTTGGCCAAGGCTACATTGCAAGACCTGTCTCAGGAAACCTATAAAAGGAAAATAAGGGAAGGAGAACTAGGCCTAAGGTATACTGCAAAACTAGGAATATTCCTATCCAGACATGCGTCATGGCTGAGAGAGGACCCACACTGAATGTTGACTGCTACTTGACGGCCAGTACACTCCTGGAGAGGGGAGTATGGATTAGCTATTAAAGAGACAACGAACTAGACTATGGTGAGTGAATACTGTAGCCGCCCAGGTTTATTTTTTTCAGGCTTTTTTTATACTCGAGCAAAGGGGAGAGGAAAGTACAGACAGGTGGAAACACTTTTTCAATTCTGAAAACATAAGACAGCTGCCAACCATACCTTTGACCAAAGATCCTATTATGCAGCACGGGGTGAGGGGCACCATGGACACTGACACAAGCTTGGATTCTCTGACCTTGAGTCAAAATGGAAACAAACCACAAGCTGGAATCTTTCTGAGCTCCCACAACTGAAATTTAGCTATGAGAAAGGAACCCATTATCTTGTCTCCGTGGTATGAGAAAATATTATCCCAGTATGGTTGAGCAGTAAGTATATTAACGTGGGAACAGGGCTCCTGGGGCTGCCTGACAGCTTATCGGTGCTCCTTTGATGTACTTATTCTGCTTGTTATTTTGCATCCAATACTTAATGACTTCCTTTTTTCTTTTTCTTAGATTCATCCAGAAAGTGCCCCGAAGAAACTTGCTGTCAGAAAAGCTGAAAGTGCAGTATTTGTAACACTAGGATTTGTAAATAATTAGTTTAAAATGGCTGAAAACAATAGTAAAAATGTAGATGTACGGCCTAAAACAGGCCGGAGTAGAAGTGCTGATAGAAAGGATGGCTATGTGTGGAGCGGAAGGAAGTTATCATGGTCCAGAAAGAGGGAGAGCTGTTCTGAGTCTGAAACTGTAGGTCCTGGAGAGAAAGCCGAACCTCCTCGAAGGAGCCAAGAAAGGGAGCACAGCTGCTCATCCATTCAGTTGGACTTAGACCATTCCTGTGGGCATAGGTTTTTAGGCCGATCCCTTAAACAGAAACTGCAGGATGCCATGGGGCAGTGTTTTCCAATAAAGAATTGTAGTAGTCGGCATTCTTCAGGGCTCCCATCTAAACGAAAAATTCCTATCAGTGAACTCATGCTCGATAAGTGCCCTTTCCCACCTCGATCGGATTTAGCCTTTAGGTGGCATTTTATTAAACGACACGCCGTTCCTATAAGTCCAAACTCAGAAGAATGGGTGAGCACAAACTTATCTGAGAGTAACTTAAGGGATGCCGAGCTAAAACAGAGAAACATGGAAGAAGACGAACCCTGTTTCTCACATACCAGTGTTCAGCCTTGTGTCTTAACTACCAACAGTGCTTCATGTAGAGGTGGTCACATAACTGGCTCGATGATGAACTTGGTCACAGATAACAGCATAGAAGACAGTGATATGGATTCAGAGGATGAAATTATAACACTATGCACAAGCTCCAGAAAAAGAAACAAGCCCAGGTGGGAAATGGATGATGAAATGCTGCAATTGGAGGCACCTCCCAAGCACCACACCCAGATTGATTATGTTCACTGCCTTGTACCTGACCTGCTTCAAATCAGTAACAATCCATGCTACTGGGGTGTTATGGATAAGCATGCAGCCGAAGCTCTGCTAGAAGGAAAGCCAGAGGGCACCTTTCTGCTCCGAGACTCGGCACAGGAAGACTATTTATTCTCTGTCAGTTTTAGACGCTATAGCCGTTCTCTTCACGCTAGAATTGAGCAGTGGAATCACAACTTCAGCTTTGATGCCCATGACCCGTGTGTCTTCCATTCTCCTGACATCACTGGGCTCCTAGAACATTACAAGGACCCAAGTGCCTGCATGTTCTTTGAACCACTTTTATCTACTCCATTAATCCGGACTTTCCCCTTTTCCTTGCAGCATATTTGCAGAACAGTTATTTGTAACTGTACGACCTATGATGGCATCGATGCCCTTCCAATTCCTTCTCCTATGAAACTCTATCTGAAGGAATACCATTATAAATCAAAAGTTAGGTTTCTCAGGATTAATGTGCCAGAGCAAGTGATGGAGAAGGATTAGGAATGTGGACTTGCATACATATTTTCATTTAATATCTTATTTTTTCTTAGGCCTTTTCAAATTTTTCTACAAAAGCAGTTAGAATCCAAAATAAAACTGCCCTAAAATTGAATTCCAGATCAATTTATTTTTCTTATAATATACTTGTTATATATTTTTAAGCAGGTGTTTGGATTTTGTTTTTACCATGTAAATTGTATACTTTTCTCCTTAATTTACATATGGTCCAGGCATATTTGAAATTTCAAAGCATTGCAAATACATTTGAATATTCTATTTTTTTTTTTAAATAATCTGCTCTTTACTACAGGTGAAATGTTTTGCTAACCTATGCTGTCAGTATTCTTGTATGGCAGAATAGTTATCTTTCCCACTTTTGTTTTAAAATTCTTCAGTAATGATGAGTGTTGTAATTCATCCATGATAAGGTCATTGACTTTTGTAATTGCTAATAGGAATGTTAGGCAGCAAAATGATTTAAAATGAAACTTAATATGTTTTCATTTTAAATATTAACTAAAACAAGTTTGTTTGTTTTTTATTACTCTGGCCAGTGAAAAGAGAGAATTGTTATGTTTTAAAGGTGCATTTTTTCTGCAGTATAGCAGGATTGTCAATAAATCCAAATACAGTAGCCCCTCAACCTGGAAGAGGTGAACAATAATTATAATGTAACTTGTGTTCCTTCCTTACTGGAAGCTTTACAAATAAAATAGCAGTATTAGAATCTTGGAGTTGCTAAGGCAACTAGAGGTTTTCAGTATTAAATTATGGACTGCTGCATCTACTTAGCTGTTAAGAACTCTGGTTCCCATGGGTAAATACAGTTTCTAATCAGCTCCTGTATCTACCAGTAACCAAGGTACCCGAGTAGTTTCTCGTTATTTTAATTTGAATTTAAATAAAGATGCAAGCAAAAACCATGGTTCAATATTTAGGAAGCTAAATATTGCTTTTGGTCTTGACAGCCTAAATGATTATTTCTGTCTTCAGAACTAATGTATTTTATGTGGTTTCAACAAAGAAAAGACATGGCAATAGCTCTGACATGCCAGACAGGAGGACAGAATAGTATTACACATTTACTGTCTTAGGGCAGCACAGCGTTTTAGAACCATTGCTGGTCTGCAGCGGCCCACCCGGAAGAAAGACAAGTCCCCTATCTCCTCAGTGACTAACCTACACAGATGGCCCAGGTTTCCTTGTGGAAGGTTATCTGCCCCTTTTAAATATTGTAATTTGTATTTATTTTATTTGTGTGTGCGTGTGTGAGAGAGAGAATGTCCATGTAGCCTAGGCCGTCCTTCGATTTGAGATTCTACAGCCTAAGTTTCGGGATTACAGATTTGAGCTGCCATGAGCGCTAGTGATTGATTTCTTTCTTGCTTTGCTTTCCTTTATTCCTTTTTCTGTCTGTTGTTTGAAACATGGTCTCTGTGTGCAGCCTTTGCTGTCCTGTAGCTTGCTGTGTAGACTAGGCTGTCCTTCCTTCCTTCCTCTGCCCCCCACGCCTGGCTAGTAATTGGCTTCTTGATGTTAGTCCGTCTGTGCCAGAAAACCTGGAGTGGAAGAGCGCTGACAGACACTGTTTCCAGTGTAGAACAAGTATTTCTTGCTGGTGTGGTGACCTGTAGCCCCAGCACTTAAGAAGCAGACGGATGGAGATTGCTGCAAGTTTAAGCCAGCCAGAGCTGTATGGTGAGGATTTGTCTTAATTTTTCCTTAGTTCTTGCTGCCTGTATGTTAAAGTAGCCTTTCCCAGTCTTGATGGGCTGCTAATGTAAAGAAACACTCTTCAGTAATAGCTTTTATTAATTTTGGTAGTTCATGCTTATACTGGGAGAGTGAGGTAAAAGGATTGCCAGGGAGCTCTGGAAGGACCTAGGCTACAGAGTAAGACCCTGTCTCAATATCCCCCCAAAGAAAAACCTAATAGCTTTAAATTTTTCAGCAACTAAAATGGGGAAAGTCGGTTACCATTGTCTTCTAGAATTTTTTTTCTTAATGGTCTAAAGAGTGTCTCGATCTCTGTGAGAAGTAGACACTCAAGATGCACCTCTTCTAGATATAATGAGGTTCAGGCTGTGAACACATGTCAGATAACTACATACCCTCTAAGATGATGCTGACCCTCCCTGAAAATGGAGTCTCCGACTACCTCATCTTTGCTGTGGCACATTTGAAGTTGCTTGCTAAGATGCTCATCTTACTGACCAATATAACATTTCCTAAGTCTCCATCGTTGGCAGCAAAATTTATAGTGTGGTAAGACTCTACTCATAATTACAGCTTTTTATCAGAATTTGATATAACCTGTTTCTATGAAACAATTATTTTTAATATCTTTCTTTTAAAAGTAACTTTTTATTAGTACAGAACTGTCTATGGGATGACTAGCTTATGAATATTCTGTTAAAAGGTAGTTTTATAAAGAAAAGTAAAATATAATCCTGTCTTTTATAGTGGTAAAATTAGTGTTTATATGATAGTCAAGATCTGACTAGCTTTTAATATACTTCAGATTGATTGCTTATGATATATTTTCTCTGGCTCTTTAGTCTTTTCAGTTTCAAGGTATGAGAGCTGTTAATATTTTCAAAATCCTGCCATGTGTGCAGCTGTGAGATGTGTATTAAGTGAAGTCAGGAGAAAGGCTCGTTTACGCTGACTGTATCTTTGGTACTGTGACAATGAAAAGGCATTAGAAAGTAGAGCGTAGAAAGACTCGGGAAGAGGACTATCCATTGTGAAGGAGAGAGAAAAGAGTGACCCAAAAATTAGGGGACTGGAATTTAGAGAAATTACCCACTTGCCCTGTGTATCTGTGAAGAACATCAATATTCAAAAACTAACTCATAAAAAAGTTTAAAATGTATTTACTGAGCTAAAGCTAAAAATGAATAAATTTTGTGAAATATGCAAAGAAGTCTAAATTAAAACAAAAATGAAGTGTGAGACATTTGAATAGTGTCAGTTCCAGTTGAAAAGGTGTCTGGGTCAGGGCTTGATGCACACTTCTTGGCAGGTCTCTGAGAGAGGAGCGCCATCTGGTCTACACGGTGAGTCCCAGGCCAGCAGGCTGCTTAGTGAAACCCTGTCTCAAAAAAAAAAAAAAAACACGAAAGCAATATAGTCGGTATGGCAGAAATGTGTAGAGGTCACTTGTGAGAGGATGGAGCTAAAAGAAACAGGATAAAATATTAAAATTAAAAATATAGGCATTGCCTCAGGGAAAAGTCTTGCCAGTGCAAAGGAACTACTTTATCGCTAATAGCTAGTCTGGACCAGATGCTGACTGCTTTGGGAATCATCTTGTACAATCAGGAAATGAGCTTGACTTTTCCATTTCTCTTGAGGCTTTTCAGGACAGACCCTTCTGTTCTTTGTCAAATCTACATTGTAGTGATGCTATGGCTCCTAAATTTGCTGAATGGATTATTTTTAGTCTCTTTGGAAATTTTTCTATGAGAAGTTCTATGTGATCTTTCTGATACAGAACCATGTCATTGGCCTAAATAATTTTATGGAGAAAATATGTTAATTTAAAGGGGACCTGATAGGAATATTAAAGGAAGCTTTTAGTCAGACTGTGGCTGGATTTATTGATTTGGTGAACAAACCTGTATTCTTTGCTGACTTTCAGCTAATAGCTAACTGTGGTCAAAGAATGGCTTTCATTTAATGTTTTTGACTTATAAATAAGATAAAGAATGTTTTAGTAATTAGAAATCTTTCAAAACATAGAAAAATGTACAAATAAGACTCATCATCTTTTTATAAGAAAAACACATAAGCCTTTATCATTTATTCATGAGCTAAAGCCATTAAGATAAATCAAATTATCAACTTCCTGCCTCTGAAGTTTGGGCTTTTTTATAGATCCATGTAATAGAGCACTTTTTTCCTGTGAAGCAGGTGCTTTGAGATCTCCTACGCTTTTCTTATTAAAGTATTTGTCACTTTTAACAGAATCCAGTAGACAAGCATATTTTTATTTTAGCAGGGCAAATTTCACAGACTGTAGGCTTAATTATAAGACAATCCTGAGGACAAAACAGTGTTTAAAATAGCCTATGTAGCCAAGTGTGATGGCATATACCTTTAGTCCCAGCATTTGGGAGGCAGAGGCACATGGCCAGGGCTTCATAGTGAGAACTTGTCTCAAACAGAGGAGTGAATTAAAAATGTGAAGTAATGGTTACCCAGTGGGAAAGGCTTTGGGACAAAACTAACTCCAGATAGGATTTCTAATTTGTAATTTGGAGTGGATTACTCATTCCTAAACCTTTTATTAGTTTCCTATGAAATGTAATACTGTACCTTGGTTTCCTGAAAGTTCATTCAGTAAGAGGTGTCCCTTGGAGCATAGTTGAAAATAATTGCTGAATAGCTATTTAGAACAATTTGAGTCTGTGGTTCAAACTCTACAATTAGATGATTGCAACTTCTTCCTGTCTTTCATAAGATCTGTGTAAACTGATATTTGCCTTATTTGGAAAGCTGATTACATTTGCAGGAAATAAAGATAATTTTTCCCATGGTTATAAATCAAATCTAAGCTTTCAGACTTGGGAACCATGGTATAAAACTAAATGAAGATTATTTAAATTTTGCTGGCTTTGCTAGAATTGGATCAACTTTTTATTAGCCAATTATGAACTGTATATACTTGAATATACAAAACCTAATGATTTCATAAAGCTATGTTGTCACCCATACGATCTCCACTTTCTAATTAATTTGTGTGGGGGTTTAAATTTTTTGATCTAAGTAAATTTTCGCTTAATTAAATCTTCATACATGAAATTCAAAGGCTTTGTTGTTTTTTTTAAAGATTTGTGTCACTGTGTTAAGTTCAAGAGCATGCCTTGATATACTTGGGAAAGTCAGAGGACTTTTTGAGGGCTGGTTCTCTTGGGGTTTGACTTTGAGGCAGGGCTTCCCCTTGTTTGCATCCATCCTCACCATAGGAGTGCTGGAATTACAGTTGCTGGCTACAGCACCTAGAGTTTCACATGGGTTTAAGTCATTAAACTCAAGTAGACAGGATTTTTTGGCAAGCACCTTTACCTGCTAATCCAAAACTTTGGCCCCAGCCTTGTAGTTTTGTTCTTCAATTCTTTAGTATTGGGGGAGTTAGAAGAGGTGTCATGGTGTGGAGGTCAAAGGACAATTTGTGGAGTTACTCATCTCTACCTTTACCTTTGTTCAGGAGTCAGATTCAGATTGTCAAACTATTGTCAAGCACTCTAAATGGCCAAGCTATGTCTCTGGCCAGTGTTTTTGTTTTAAAAAGCATTCCTATCTTTGAATGAAAATGTGGAGGTGACCATTCTAAGGTATGAGTGAGGAGAGGTGTTTTATTGTAGATGTGGGAGACACCTTCCAGAGGCATCTTGAAGGGTCCAAACTTGTAGCAGACTTTCTTGGGTAACCAGCCCCCAAATTATGACAGACTTAACTTACTAATTATGAAAGCTCATCCTTAGCTTAGGGTTATTTCTGTCTCACATAACTTAACCCATTTCTATTAATCTACATGCTGCCACACGGCATGGCTTTTACCTGCATGTTCTGCCCTCCCCCTCCCCATTCATCTTTCTCTCTGCCCAGAAGCCCTGCCTAACCTCTTTCTGCCTAGCTATTGGCTATTCAGCTCTTTATTAAACCAATCAGAAGGTGCCTTGGTACAGACATCTTCACAGTGTACAAAAAGATTATTCCACAACACAAATTGAACCAGACCATGAGGAGAGGACCAAGAGGCCAAGAGCAGGCCAGGAGACCAAGAGAGCACTTAAGACAGCTGGGCTGATATAGGTATCAGAGGCTAGGGCAAAGGAAGTGTAGCCACTGGGCTGGAGAGATTTAGGAAGGAGGCGGGCTAAGAAGTGATGGGAAGAACAACAGGTCCCGAATGAGACTTGTTCTCAGTTTTCTTGGGACCTGACATACATACCTCATGTATTCAGATCAAAAGTCTGGAAAGGGAAAAAATTGAAAAATGTATAGATGTACTTACATTTTACTTTTTGGTACATCAGTTTTGAGCCCCCGAGAAACAGAAGTCGCAAGAACCACAGCTCTCATCTGAAAGCAGTGGCCCTCAACCTTCGTAACCCTGCGACCCTTTTTAATACAGTACCTATTGTGGTGATGCCCTGCCATGAAATTATTTTCATTGCTTCTTCGTAACTAATTTTGCTACTGTTGTGAATTGTAATGTAAATATCTGATATGCGATCCCTGTGAAAGGGTCAACTCACAGGTTAGGAACCACTGTTCTCAATTTAAGATTTAACGGGAATAAGAGATAGCTCATTCTGGAGCCATTTTGAGTGATGTTGGCGCCAAAACACAAATTTGAGTTACCTCAGCCAGTATCAAGAATTTTTTGAAGAGCAGGGAAAGTCATAAATCAAGGTAAGTTTAAAATACACCGGTGGGTACATTGGAGAGCCCAGTACGCCAAGAGAGAGACTTTTTCCATAGGCCTAAAATGCTATCTGATGACATTCTTAGCTTCTGGATCGGTAGAAGCTAGTTGCCTGTCAGTACGTTCTGGAAAAGTCTTTTAGCTGTTGCCACAGACGTTAGTTTTGAAAGACCCCCGGGGGTTAAGGACCCCCGAAATGGACCTTTCCTCGGAAGGAGACCCCATGACCCAAGGAGGACCGAGCCACAGATCAGCTGCAAACAGCACGAGGTTTTATTGAATAACGCAGGACCTGCGGGCCACCAAGCCACTTGGGATGGCTGGCGCGCCCAGCCCTCTGTTTAGGGCCTTTTTATAGGGTTAGGGAAGCAAAATCATGCGTACAGAGGCAAAGGCGAAGTTACAAAGTTTCCATTGGCTGGTTTGAATGAAATCGCCCGTTGAGGGGTGAGGGGTGAGGGCCCCCAGGTTGCCATCCGGCCTGACCAAGCAACCTGGTTATCACCCGCCCCCAGGCCTGCTGTTTCTTTTGTTCTTTATCTTCTTTTTGGAATTCTTTCCCTGATCAGGCTGGGCCTGATCCCATAGCTAAGTAACTGCTTCCCCTCCCTTCCCCCTCTGCCCAGCTGAATCCTGATCACATAGCTAAGTAACTGCTTCCCCTCCCTTCCCCCTCTGCCCAGCTGACATATATTGTGAAAGTTACCTGACTACATTCCCTTGTCTTTATCTCAAGCATCTTACGGAGTTAATCTTTACTGTCTTGTTAATATGTCTTAGGGAGGTTTACTTGCAACGCGCTGCTGTTAACTCTACTTCTTGGGGAGGGGGCCTTACATTCCCCCATTTTCTTTTCTGAATATCTCTAATCTTAGAGATGACTCTTTATCTAGTGTCTACTTTTTTTGACAGCAAATTAACTCTATGGGAAGCCCTTATTACGCTTGTGAGGGCTTCTGCTCTCGGATCCCCTGGTGGGCACACGGGGGCAGATGGGCAGGGTCAATGGTGGGTATGTCCCAAGGTTCTAATCTTGCCCCCAGCAGGCACAGGTCCGGGTACAGGCTAGGCCACCAGGTCCACTGGAGATGGTGGGAAAAGTGTCCTCAGTCCCAGATATCACCTGCCACGTCTGCTCAATCGATTGGTGAAGGCTCTTCTCTAGGGGACTGTCGCTGCACACGGAGCTTGAGGGGATTATCAGTTCTTTGTACAGTCCATCAGTCATCAGGATCTAAGCAGCAATGCCATGAGGTCAGAAGGACTTGGTAGGGTCCCTTCTAGCGAGGTTCAAAAGTCCGATGCTGGTGTCACTGGACGTAGACGAGGTCTCCCACCTGGTAGCGATGTGGGGTCTCGTCTCTCTCGGGCTGGTAAAGGTCTGAGAGCTGCTTTTATAAAGAATGTTATATATTAGCCAGGGCCTGTAACCTAGCAGACAAGGGGGTTACACCAGAGATGGTTTTCAGATCTAAAAAGTATTAGCAGAAGGAGTATTGAGCTCAGAAAAGGGTATAGGGCAGGAGCATCACCCAAACTCTGTGGCCAGTCTCCAGGGTTAATTTGCTTAAGGTTTCTACCGGTCCTGAACTTTGGGGTATAATAAAGTTTTTAATCAATCTCTAACATCTTGGCTAGTCCCCTAACTTCTTGGCTACTCACCTAACTTACCTGGGCCGCGGACCCTATCTTTCACCAAAAAGTCCAAACCAAGGAAAAATTTGCAAGGTTTACCAAGCGTCTTTCACCAGGAGTGAAATACCATCAGGAAGGACTGGAGCTGAGGCCGAGAGCAAGGTCCTCTTGATCTGGTCAAAAGTCTCTTGCTGTTTTTTTTCCCATCTATAGGCGGGGCATAGAGGGGCCGCCAAGGCTGCGAAACCCGGAATCCAGAGCCTACAGAATCTAGCAGTTCTCAGGAACTCTCTCTGGCTCTTTTGGCTCTCAGGGGGAGGCATCCGAGTGACAGTTCTCTTTTTGGACTCTGTTAGCCATCTCTTACCGTCTTGAAGGGTCAGGAATGTCACCTCAGGTCGGCATATCTGGGCCTTCTTAGCAGAGGCCTGATGTCCCAGTTCGGCCAGTTCAACAAGCAGTTTCTCAGTCCCTTCTCGGCACTGTTCCACGGTGGAGGCTGCAAGCAATGAGTACTGCAACGGAGTTAGTTACCTTGATGCAGGGCCTCATCGAAGATGGTAGGAGAGTTCTTGAAGCCCTGAGGCAGTCTAGTCCAGGTACGCTGTCCTGAGAATCCGTTCTTTGGGTCTGTCTACTCAAAGGCAAACAGGGGCTGGCTGGACTCATGGAGACGCAGACAGAAGAAGGCATCTTTTTAATCTAAGACAGTGTAAATGTCTATATCACCCGGCTGTTGACTTCTCTCAGGTCTCAGGCTTCTTTTTCTTGGGGCAGTCCCCACTAGCTTGGTATTCTTCTGAGCTTCTGGTGCGGGCCCAAGCTCTACTGTCTCCCTTGCCTGTCAACTAAGGTAGCCAAGATTTTTTTCTATTTTTTCGTTTATCTATCGGTTTTTTTTTTTTTTCTCTCTCTATATACATCTCGCTTCCGCTGTTCTCCTCTCTCTCTCTCAAAACACTTTTCAGCCTCTCTAACTAAGTCTCAAGGCCATATCTTGTAAGCCACCCATTTTCTGAAACTTTCTTTGAATACCTATTGCTGACTGTTTTATAAAGGACTTTCTTAACGCCCCCCTCTGTTCTTCTGATTCTAGAGCAAACAGTGTATATCTCTGATAGACCTTTACTTAGCTTTACTAAAAACTCAGAGGGGGAATTTATCAGACTTTTACATCTCTTTTTCTTACCTTGGCCAGATTAATTGGTGCATCAGAGCCTGGCGACAGAGTTAACAGGTGTCTCCTACCTTCCCAATGGGACTGCGTCGGGGTGGCGTCCGAGCTGAGGGCCAGTTTCCAAGCTGCTAATAAGATCCGATCTTTTTCCTCAGGGGTAAAGAGATTCTCCCAAGTAGGCTGATAAGAGAACATAGTTTAACAGGAGTGCCGGCAACGCCCTTAGGTGGCCCGGCTCTCTCCGGCTCCGGGCCTCACTCTCAGTGGCCCCAGGGGGATGCCTATAACGGGTGGAGGAGGAGCCTCTGTGGGTCCTGTCGGATCTGAGACTCCCGGTAGGCAGAGGACTTCAAGGGAAAGTCAAGCTGCTCTACCAGGTACCCCAGGAGCCTTGGAAGCATCTACCAGGTTCAAGCTGCTCCGACCCAGGCTAGTCTCAGCGACCTCAGATAGGGGCCCAGGGGGAGGGAGCTGGTCACGGCGGAAGTGCCCATCGGCCCCATTCCCGGTCCCACCCGCGTGCGCGCGCCCCGCGGCCGGAGATGCGCCGGTCTGGTGGAGGGGGCTGAATCTTCTGCAGCTGACACTACCGCCCGACTCCGCGCTCTCGGCTCTGCCCTCGGAGGAGCAGCGTAACCGCGGCACACCGCCCCGCCCCCGCCCGCGCCATCCTCTCTAACCCGGCCTTCCCAGCCGTTCTGGAGCCGGTTGCGGCGCCGCCATGGCAGAAGTGCGCGTGCGGCAGCCCGTCGCAGGCCAGACCCCCATCTCCGGCTCCGCCTGCGCGCGCCCGAAAGCGCGCAACCTCTGCGGCCGGAGACGCGCGCAGGTGGACGGGTCTGCGCCGGCTAGGCTGACCCGTGTGCCCGGCACCTGCGAGCGTGGTCACGCCGCAGGAGGGGCGGGGCGGCCCGGCCCAATCTCCTCCCGCCCGGGCCGCGCGAGCTCCATGGGGCAGCGGAGGAGAGGCGGGAGGAGGGAGGGGGTGGTGAGGAGAGCGCGGCGAACTACCGGCCTCCTGCTTCTTCGGCCCCGGGATTCGGCGAACGCTGCTGCCAAGGGGGGAGCTGTAACATTCGGGGGCGGGGTGGTTATCATATTACAGAGACAAGGACAAGACTCAAACACGAGACAATTTCGCTGCGCGGCTTCGGCGTAGAACCGAAAGTCGACTGGAGATTTTGGGGAGTCCGGATTTCCCCTCTCCTACTAAGACCACGTATCTCTCTGATACGGGTTGAGCTATCCAAATGTCCCGCCCGGCGGGACTACAAACACCTCTGAGACGTCTCCCAGAGGCTGCAAGGGAGAAGTCCGGGCTCGTCAGCCCCTTCTGGCCCCCGCCAAGTACAAATGGATCCGGCCGAACCCCAAACCAAACGCGTGCGCAAATACACAGGACACAAGTTCAAACACGGCTACAAACAACGCAGATTCACAGAAAACAAGTTCAGACACAGCCACAGACAATGAACAAAACGCTGGCCAGCTTACCTCCTGACAGTGAGTCGGTGGTCCCTGAGTGGGGGTCTCAAATCCCGGAAGAGCCCCCAAATGAAAGACCCCCGGGGGTTAAGGACCCCCGAAATGGACCTTTCCTCGGAAGGAGACCCCATGACCCAAGGAGGACCGAGCCACAGATCAGCTGCAAACAGCACGAGGTTTTATTGAATAACGCAGGACCTGCGGGCCACCAAGCCACTTGGGATGGCTGGCGCGCCCAGCCCTCTGTTTAGGGCCTTTTTATAGGGTTAGGGAAGCAAAATCATGCGTACAGAGGCAAAGGCGAAGTTACAAAGTTTCCATTGGCTGGTTTGAATGAAATCGCCCGTTGAGGGGTGAGGGGTGAGGGCCCCCAGGTTGCCATCCGGCCTGACCAAGCAACCTGGTTATCACCCGCCCCCAGGCCTGCTGTTTCTTTTGTTCTTTATCTTCTTTTTGGAATTCTTTCCCTGATCAGGCTGGGCCTGATCCCATAGCTAAGTAACTGCTTCCCCTCCCTTCCCCCTCTGCCCAGCTGAATCCTGATCACATAGCTAAGTAACTGCTTCCCCTCCCTTCCCCCTCTGCCCAGCTGACATATATTGTGAAAGTTACCTGACTACATTCCCTTGTCTTTATCTCAAGCATCTTACGGAGTTAATCTTTACTGTCTTGTTAATATGTCTTAGGGAGGTTTACTTGCAACGCGCTGCTGTTAACTCTACTTCTTGGGGAGGGGGCCTTACAGTTTCCACAAAGGTGGGCAAAGAACAGCCCTTGTTCGGGATAACTAGCCCAAGATTGAGGTGATTAGCATCTGGATTTGCAACATTCCAATCTCCACAACACTGAGATTCTAGTTAGCCACTCCGTCTCTGCAGAAACCCTCAAAAGTTTCCATTCATAACACCATTGGAAAGTCTTAACCCTGCCCTCATCTATTTACCCTCATTTTTGCCTGGACTATGACAGTCAGCTCGGAGCCTGGGTGCAAAAACCGCAGAACGTAGGGGTCCAAAATCTAGCCACGGGCTTGCCTTGAGCATCACCGGCCAAGAAGTTTTCGTTCGGGTCTTTTGAACGCTGGAAGCGGTGAAGCTTTCCCGCGCTCCACCCTGAAATAAACAGCCCAAGCTCCGGGAGCCACGCGGTCCCGCCTGCAATCTCGAGGGCGGCCGGCTGGGGGCGCAAGACGGCTGGGCGGGGCGGGCGGAAATAACGGGGCGGCCTGGCCGGCCTCCGCGCTTCCTTTTCCGGTGCCAGGAGGAGCCGTGTCGCTGCAGCCTTGGTCAGTCAGGTCTCCGGCCGATTCTCCATCGCTTATCTCTCGGGACTCCTCGCCCGCCACTGTGCCGCGCCTAGGGCTCGGATCCTGCCGGGTGAGTCGGCTTTGGCGCCCGCGGGGGATGGGGCGCGGGGCTGGCGGGAGACGGCGCGGGGTCCCTAGGGACCTGGCTGCTCTCGAGACTTCGGCCGCTTCGGAGGATCCTCCGGGGACCAGACGACTGAGGGGTCCAGTGTAGCGTTGGCCGGGTTCCGGGGCGACCACGTCTTGCGGGACTTGGAGGGTGGGGCGGGAACGAGAGACCCTCCCCCACACTCCCGCCGGCGCGACCCGCTGGGGGCTGGTTTGCTCCGGTTGATCCCGGATTCCCTTTGTTCGCTTAGCCTTAAGGGGCATCTTGCCTAGCATTCCTTGCCCAGGCCTCACCAGCTGTATCTCTTCCACTAGTTTGTAATAAAGATGGCATGGAGGAGACCCGAATCCTTTTCGGGAAGATCTGGCGCATGAAAACTCTGAGTGACAAGGTTCTTGCTGTTCGAAATTACCCATTCGTTAAATGACTGCCCAGGACAGAACGTGCCAAGGGCCGAGTAACGTTCTCCTTTCCAAAGATTTAGACACAGATACACTTGAACCATTTTCCTCTTTGCCTTGAAAACCGAAAGTAATGTTTTCACTAATCCTGACGTTAAACCAGACCCCACCGTCGATATATTTCAGCCTACGACAGGAATACACACGTGTGCCCCCGTCGTGGTTAAAGGCCAGGGTTCGCCTTCGAAAGTCTTTGTTGAGTGGTGCTTCTTGGGAAGGGAGCGTAGTTTTCTTATTCACAATGTGTAGGGGCGACTCTAAGACTAGCTTCGGAAACTTTTTAATGCAGTTGCCGAAGTTGGAATGTTCTTTTTGATTGCAGAAGGAATCATGATATCTATCTATATTCTCTTGGAGGTTGAGTCTTGAGGCCAGGATGCGCAGGAATTCAGTAATCTTCAGGTTCTGTAATTTATAGAGGTTCTTATTTCAGAGGAGAGGTAGGAGAGGTAACACCCCTAGACTTCCGGGACCGTTAATAATCCAGTATATTTGTATTTGTACAGGCTGGGCCTGCAGTTAGTAATTGAGTACAGGCCTGGCCTGCAGTGAGGCCCTAAATTCAATCATCAGAACTCGGGGAAAAGGGGGAAAAAAATGCAGCAATTTTAAGTATTCGGACTATAGCTGGGGGTGAATGGAAAATGAAATGGATTGAGTGTCAGGTCAGCTTTTGCCACCAAGTAGGGTTTGTGCCATACTTAGGAGATTGCGTTTTCTAAGCTCCCTGGTTTGAAAACAGACAAAGGTTTGTGCTCATATTGTAGCAGTTGTAAAAGCTAACGTTGAGTTTTTGCTCTGTGCCAGGCAGTGACTTAAGAGATTTATTTACAGATTTATATGAGTCTCAGCAAGTCTCTGGAAAATACCCATTCTGTTTATGAGACTCAGTGAACTGGATTTGACCAGAGGCCAGTAGTCTACTCCGTTACCTCTGTGCCATAATCTGTGGGTAAAAAAGAAAAGATGAGACTGAAGAGTGGATCGAGATGGCTCCGGTTAAAGACATGCACTCTTGTGGAGACAGTGGAGTAACTCCACTCTGTTCCCAGCATACATGTGGAGCAGTCACAACTGCCTCTTACTCCGGCCCCAGGGAATTCAACACAAATCCATATACATCCCTCCCCCCCTTTTTTTTTTATTTAAAAATAGCAAGAAGGAAAGTTGGGTTGTTGGTTGTCTGCTATTTTCCAAGTACTGTTTTAGTTACCTGGTCAGATGGAATCCTGTGTAGTTCCCATGTTCTAAATACTTGAAGAAACTGAAGTTGACTCAAGTAAGCCATGAAGTTAAAGTATTTGGATCCTTGTCTAGAGGCTGCTGATAAAACTTGTCATTGCTTTTTTTCTGTTTTCCAACCAATCTGAACTGCTTCTGCTTTCCTACAGATCCCGCCTCCATTTATACAAACTCTTCTTACCCTAGGGCCTGTCTTTAACCTAATGCTCCCTTACTTTTATTCCATACTACAGAGACACCACGTCTCAAGAATGTCTAGTGACACTAATTACCCTAAAGCCCAGCAGTGGGTCACACTTGGGTTCCAATAAATGTAAATAAATTATAAAAGGTACTACTAGGAATTTTAAATGTTCAAATATATTCCATTATTTTTCACTCAGTTGTAAAATTGAACATAATCTGATAAACTAGCCAGTACTAAAAGCCTACCATAGATTCTAATTCAGAATCTGTGTTCAGTATAACATATACTTTACTGCTTACCCACACAGAAATTACAGAAGTCTGGATTTTCCTTGGTTTCTCTGAATTTAAATATCTGAGGTGTGTATGTGTTTAGACTCTTGATTGATGAAATATCCAGGAGACGAAGCTCTTACAGATGTTAAGAAACTTCTTTTGTCAAAGGGCATTGATATTGATGTTTAAGTGTAGGGTCTTATACTGGTTAGTTGTCTGTCATAGTTTGATGGCCTTCTAAAGTCCTTGCCAGTTGTCACAAACAACTCAGTGGATTTTAACTTTCTTAAACTTTGGGTGGGGATGATTGCCTGGAAGACCATAGAAACTATTAATGTGTTATTTTTTCTCTAGTAACTGGCAAAAGATATTTACACTCTATATTTCCTATTTTTACTCCTAAGGAAATGAATACTTTTCAGCCTGGGAACAATGAGACCCTGTCTAAAAAGGGGAGAAATTGGAGATGCAAGGAGAGTAAATATCACTCTGCCTGTACCTTGTTCTTGGATAAAAGCCAATATTGTAAATAGTAAAGGAGAGTTTAGGAAGTAAAAGCTTTTAATTGTATAAAAGGGAAAAAAAAGTGTCCTTTTTGAATTTGAAGCTGAAGTATGTACGTGGCACAGACTAGCTCAAGCTCCCAGCCCTTCTGTCTCAATGCCATGACCTCCTGAAGAGTGTAGGTATGCTCCATCCCACCCAACTGAAAAATATTCCTGGTTCTAGACTTCTTTGTTGCTCTTTATCTTTGTTTTAGTTAGTTTTGCATCCCCCACCCCCAGCCTCAAACAGGGTTTCTCTGTGTAGCTCTGGCTGGCCTTGGACTCAGATCTGCCTGCCTCTGCTTCCCAAGTGCTATGACTAAAGGCATGAGCCACCACTGCCCAGCTCTAACATTCCTTTTTTATTTACAACCACTCTTCATTAGTACAGTTGGGTTTTTTATATGGTTTTTGAGAAAGTCTAAGTATTGTGTCTTGCAACAAAGCTCAAGCCTAATCGCGTTGTTTACCTCTCTATAGAGTGTTAGGACTTGGGAGCCAATAAGTAAGAGGAGTAAATCTTTATGTAATGGCGCATTTTATTCAGAGCATTGGACAATTTATACTCTTGAGGGCTAAAGGAGTCACGTGAATAAAGTATAATCATAAGGGCAAGGCATTCAGAAGTATCTTTTTCCATAGAGGTGTATAAACACATAGCAATGGCCAGTTGTAATGAGTAATCTGAAATAAACTCAGTCCTATCCTGTACAACTAAGAGGGGCACAAAAAGATATTCCAAGAACAATTCTGTGGTTTTTGAAGAAACTAAGACTCTTGTCTCAGTTTCTTGGAGTTTTCTCATAAGCGCTCAGAAATCTCACATAACTCCATTCTTGTACTGTGTTCTGACATCTTTCCTCTTTTGAGTCTTTTGAGCAAAAGATATCCAGAGTTCTTTACTTTAGATTCATTATAGATGAATCTAATAGTCATTTGATACATGAGTATTTTATAAACAAACAAATTATGATATTAGAACAGTGAAAGCATTGTGTGTAATACTCTGCCACCAAGAACTGTCCACTATTTTTGGTTACATTTTATGGATACCCTCTTGTTCTTTAGCTGGAGGTTTGCTATCTTCCTGGTGACTTCCACTGTCTCCTCACCCTCCGCTGCCATTGATTTGATGACCCAGAGCTGGAGGAGCTGAAGAGGAATGCATAATCCTCAGTGGATCCATATGCAATGACAGATGGATACCCTTCCCAATTTTCTTCTGGAGAAGTAAAAATAGAGCAGGTTAATGCATCAGGCTTGGTTATCTCCTTCTGCAGTAAGACCAGAGAGGTTAGAGTATGCCATTTTAACCAGATAGTGTGGTTCCTGTAGTAATGGGAGCATAACAGTGTGAAGACAAAACGGTTTCTACTGATGAAAATAATCCTATAATGTAAGCGGAATCTGAAAAAATATTTAGGAACTTATGAATTAACATAATAGATGAGTCAAAACAGCCTTTTTTCACGTGTTGGGCCATCAATAAAATAAGTTCCTGCCTATGAAATGGGAAGAGGTTGAACAATTTTTATAATCATTAATGTATTTCATATGAGAAAATCCCATAACTTACTCGCTAGATAATGATTTCATATCCTTCCATAGTAATGTGCAAATAAAATTTGAAAATCCATCTGTAACACTTTAAAAACTGATTGTTAAGGGTAATATATAGTACAGCAAGGATCAAAATCCATATAATTTCTGACATCATATCCTGTCCTAATTTACTGAGCAAGAAGAGCAAAGTAAGCAGTTAGTATTTTATGGCCCTTGTGCTGTAAATGAATCGATTCCAAAGGTTTATCTTCTTATGCTTTAATGCCTGAAGGAATCAGTTTAGTGGGGAAAATAAGTTTAAAGGCATTGAAGGTTCCACACTAAACACAGATGCCTCTTTTAGTTTGGATTCAAAAGTTGTACTTTTTTGGGGGGGGGGGTCCAATATCATCTCTCTTTCTAGAGTTTTAAGTACGTTGGTATTGCATATAAACATTTTGATTTTGTTGAAATTGCATTGGAAGGCCTGAAAAGATGGCTCAGAGGTTAAGAGCACTGGCTGGTCTTTCTGAGATCCTGAGTTCAATTACCATAAACCACATGGTGGCTCACAACCATCTGTAACGAGATCTGGTGCCCTCTTCTGGCAGCCATACCTCTGCCAAAACACTACATGAATGAATGAATGAGTGAATGAATGAATGCGGGAGGGAGGAAGAAATTGCATTGGAGATATCAAGCAACCTGAATGGGGGCTGGAGAGGAATTGATGAATGAATCCCACTTCCCTGCTGTGCCCTAGCTTCCCTAGGCTGAAACTTAGCATTTTCATAGACTCTGTATAGAAATTTGGGGAATATAAGATTAGATTGATTATCAGATTTCTCACCCTGTGCTTCGGGATCATCTTCAGACAGTGGAGGAGACATCCAGCTCCAGTAAGGGAGCTGAGGGCATCATCACCAGCATAGTTATGGGTGACGTTGATTTTACTTTTGATTTTGCCTGGGAATCGGGAAAAACCTGATTTTTTCCCCCTTTTACCAATTTTAAAGTTTTATCATCTGGTTTATATTCATTCAAGGAATTACCCATCTGTTTCTCATGAGTAATATTCTTAACTTCCTTAAACATTTTGCTAACAGTCTGAATTGATGCCCAAGTGACCCAAAATCGGACCGGGATCTTTCCCTTTGTTTATATGGCTTACTCAGTTTTATTTTGAACTCTGTTGTATAATTTTCCTCCTAAAGTTTCTTCTGGAAACCAAGGACACTTGCAAGCAATCTAATAGTTAGTATTTTAATGCTTGTGCTCCGCCTTTCTTTTTAAAAAAAAGTGACACGCAAGGCTGATGTTAGGCAGAGCCCTCCCTGGTTTCTGGCCTGTGAGTCTCATCTCCCTATGTGAGCATTCCCACTCTCCAATCTTGTCACTGCTCTAGAGGTGGCCGGACCTGAGAGAGTGGAACCCACAAATGAGGTGACTACAGCCAAGCATTAGTTGGAGCTGGGGAATCCCAGGGACAGGGAGGGGGTTTGTAGGAACCAGAGAGGTCAAGGACAACACCACAGGAATGCACCCCACAAAATTAATTAGCCAGGGCTCATGGGGGTTCACAGAAACTAAAGGGACAATCAGGGAGCCTGTATGGATCTGACCTAGGTCCTTTGCATGTTTATTAGGTTGTGTAGGAGCAGAGGACTGTCTCTGGCTTCTGCCTACTTTGGGAATCTTTTATCCTGCTAGGTTGCCTTGTCCAGCATTGATATGAAGGTATATGCCTAGTCTTGTAACTGTTACAGCATGTTCGGTTGATAGCCCTGGAAGTCCTTTTCTGAAGGGAAGCGCAGGAGTGGATCTGGGGAGAAGAGAGGAGGAAAGGAAGGAAGTGATACTGAGGTTGAGATAAAGTACCTGAGAAGAGAATAAACAAATACCTGAGGTAGACTAAAGTTTCAGTGCAAAAGCCCGCTTTATTTCATAGTCTCAGACAGTTTATTTTCTGAGGGCTAAGTAGTGTCACATGAGTAGTGTCCAATCGCAAGGGCAAGGTGCACATGGCAAACAAGCTGTTTATGGCTTCTTGGAGTATGTTCCAACACAGTAGAAACAAAAACTTTAGCGTGTTTTTGTTATCAGTGGTGGTGGCAAATTTTTGTTTGTTTGGTTGGTTGGTTGCTGTCCCCAAATCTCAAACTAAAAGCAATAATCATGCTTAAATACCAGAAGCATTTTTAGGGGCATTCAAAACAAGGCCCATGGACCACCATCACTATTTAACCTTAATTATCTAAGACCTAGTTGATGAAAAGAGAAACAAGCCTTTGGTATTGAGAAAATATAATAAAACAGTTGCCTGGAAACTATAGAATCAACTTATTAGGGAATCAAGTAATCCACTAATGTCATAGTTTGCCAAAATGTTCTACTCACGTATGGTAACCAGTTAGAATATCACTCAAGGAGCCAGAAACTTGAAAACAATGGTACGCTAAGGGGGGGTGTGGTAGCAATGCAGGTCCCAGCTACTCAAGAGTGCTGGTGCAGGACTGCTTGAACTGAGTTCAGTTCCAGCCTGGAAACAGTGACACCCCTGCCTAAATTAAGTATCAGCATATACCTATACCTTGTTCTTGGATGAGATATAAATTTTTAAACACATCAGCTATCTCCCAAATTCATCGACAAACTTTAAGGCATTTCTCACGAGAATATTGGGTGTTTTGTTCTTATCTCCACCATCATCCCCCCCCCAAAAAAATTGAAAAAGTTAACCATGAAATCAGAAATATCCAAAGAACTACAATGTAGGTAGCACAACTCTGTATGAAATGTAAAGGTACCCTAGTTGAATCTGAGAGCTACTTGCAGATCAAGCCCTTTGTGGTTGTGAGAATAATTGTATCTAGTGCCTGGTCAGCTACATGTGTGTTTGAGCCTCTGCTTAAATAAGTTGAACTGTAAGCAGGGGTGATGATAAAATTTGAATTGTAGAGAAAATCCCTGTTCGCAGTAAGCATTCAGTAAATACTATTGTTGGTGGCACACAAGTTTTTAAAGGTTACTTGTCCCATTAATTGAGAAGGACTAGGTTATTACTATTTAGAATTGAGGAACAGTAAACATGTTAAATCACAAACATACTCAAAGTGACTGTCTTTGTTGATCATAAAATTGAGACATCACAAGTAGAGACAGTTCTCCCGCCTGGGGTTTGGGTTTCTGTAGCATGGCTAAACACACCAAAAAGTTTGGGACTGTCAGGAAATGATGCATGCAACCTGCTATGGTTGCCTCCTTCTGGAAAATGGTGGAGAAGACTGAACTCAGCCAGCATGCCAAGTACACCTGCTCCTGTGTGGTGAGACTAAAATGAAGAGATGTCTGCATCTGGCACTGTGGTGCCTGCTTGAAAACAGTGGCTGGCGGTGCCTAGACCTACCATAGTACTTGTGCCGTCACAGTGACGTCTGCCATCAGAGACTGAAGCAGAAGAGCTACCATAGCGGTAGCTGCTATGAATGGGTTAATTTGCATGATCCAAATAGAGACAGATTGATAAAGAAATACATTTAGTTATGGCCCTTTGCAGAAAGTTCTTGTCTCATACAACAGCTAGTGCTCTGCCATCTCACAAAATGAGGTGATGTGTTACTAAGTTTAAGTGACAGGGATGGAAAGAATGCCTGTGGTCTTACTCTAGTCTAGTCGGTGACCAAAGCTTAAGGTGAACACTTACCTTTGTACTTTATCCATTGTTGATTACACTTCAACTTGAAAATTGGTAAGGGGTGAGGCACCATGGAAACTAGACATCGTGGCGGGAGGATCAGAAATTCAAGGTTATTCTCTGTTTTGTATCAAGTTCAAGGCCAGACTGATAAACATGAGATCCTGTCTTAGTAAAGAAAGGTAGGTAGGTTAGGGCACTTGCCTCTGGATTCCATGTCTAATACTGTGGTGGGTTGCTAAAATAATACAAGGTATCCATCCAGTGATGGCAAAGTATTTGCAGGAGTCAGTAAGATTAGGGCCTTAAGCTTAAAAAGATTGTTAATATTTGCTATGCCAGTACTTAAAAGAGCCTGTGCTGCCATAAAAGTCAGCATAATAAGTAGCATTATACAGATTGAGCAGGTCATGTTTAGGAATATATATGCATATATATGTAACAATTGATTTTAAAAAGAGGCTTCCAATTTAAAAGAGAAAGGGCTGTATGTGAGGGTTTGGAGGAAGGGGAGGGGGCAAATAAAACTTTTTTAAAAAGATGAGCACTTGTCCATGGCTTCTCCTTCAGTTCATAAAACTTGGTTCTTGTCTGATTTCCCTCAGTGATGGACTATATGACCTGGGAGTTGTCAGCTAAGATACACCCTATCCTGCTGGGAAGGGGACACCCTCAAAATGTAAAGTAAATAATGGTCAAGCTGAGCTGGAAAGGCCATGTAAAGGGTTGAAAGATTTATACCAAGGGTCTGCTGGCCACACAGGATTGCTTGGACTCAGGAGTTGGAGATTAGCCTGAGTCCACAGATGGATACATGCAGTCCTGACAAGAAAAAAGTTGGTATGGTTATCTCAATTTTAATAGAATTTTTTTTATATATAAAAGAAAACATAAATGAGAAAAATTCTGTGTAAATAAAATGTATAAAAATATAAATACTAATGTTGACATTTTCTTTTTTAGGAAAATGTCAG
The DNA here is from genome assembly GCA_033318265.1 of Phyllotis vaccarum. NCBI lineage: Eukaryota > Metazoa > Chordata > Mammalia > Rodentia > Cricetidae > Phyllotis > Phyllotis vaccarum. The sequence continues at coordinate 72,752,277 of JARWLC010000005.1, read as the reverse complement.
ATGAATTTTCGGTAAGTTAAACCTTGCTAAGTTTATTTGAGTTTTTTGATTGTTTTTTGTTTTTGGTTTTGTTTTGTTTTTCTTTTCTTTTAAGGGGACCATGGTCCAGCCAGGGAAGATGGTGTACACTTGTAATCTCAGCCCTGTAGAGGTTAGGGCAGGAAGCGTGCTAGTTCTAAGCAAGCCTGGGCCATGCAGAGAGACCCTGTCTCATAAATAGTGAAAACTCTTAAAACAAAATAGAACGAAACACAGTCCTAACTGAAAAACATCTAAGTCATTTTAACTTAGAAAGATATGTTAAAAGCTTGGACTTTTTAGGCACATGAATTTTTTTCAGATTTATTTTTATTTATGTATAAGCGTATGTCATGGTAACTCCAGTTCCAGGAGTCCAGCACTCTTTGGCCCCTGCCAGCATCAGGCATGTGTTTGATGTTGCTGTGATAAAGAGCATGACCAAAAGCAACCTGGAAGGGAAGCCAGGGCAGGATCCTGAGGCAGGAACAACAACATGAGCCATGGAAGAACACTGGCTTGCTTTTTGGAGTCACATTCAACTTCATTGTATTTCCCTGAGACCACCTTCCCAGGCATTGTGGGTACTCCCATAGTGGGCTTCAGTCAAGAAAATGCCACACGGGTTTGCCTACATGCCAGTCTGATAGAGAAGCATTTCCTCAGATAACTCTCAGCTTGTATCTAGATGACAAAATAAACCAACTAGCGTGCACACATACACAAGCATAAAAACAAGCTCAGAGTCCACCTGGGCTGCATGAAACTTTGTCTCAAAAATAATGTGTTTGATTTTTAATAAGCTGTATTTACAGCATTACAAATATTGCCTCACTCAATGCTGAACTTACCCTAAAACTCTTCAAAACTAAAAAGTAAAGGTCAAGAATCCAGTTAAAGACGGGCCTCTCCGATGTGTAGTTTAGTCTTTGAAGGCGACACTGAGGCTTTGATCCCCAGGTGTGGAGTTTGTATGGGATGTTGCCATGTTCACTTTGACCTTCCCTATCTTTTGTGTTACAGTTGGCAGATGCACTACCTGAACCATCCTCTGCCAAAACACCTGTTGTGAGCAATGCAAAAGCTGGCCAGGCTCCTCAAGGATGGCCAGGCTCCAGCCCCTGGAGTAACCCAAGTGCTCCACCTGCTATGCCGTCTGGACTCCCACCAAGTGGTACAGCACCCTCCACTGTGCCTTTTGGACCAGCACCAACGGGAATGTATCCCTCCATGCCTCCAACTGGACTACCACCAGGACCCCCAGCACCCTTTCCTCCTTCTGGACCATCATGTCCCCCACCTAGTGGTCCTTATTCAGCCCCTACTGTGCCAGGCCCTGGCCCCACAGGGCCATATGCTACGCCAAATATGCCCCTTCCAGAGCTACCAAGGCCATATGGTGCACCCACAGATCCAGCTGGTACTTTAGGTCCATGGGGACCCATGTCTTCTGGACCTTGGGCACCAGGAATTGGAGGGCAGCATCCTAATATGCCATATCGATCTCCAGGGCCATATCCCACTCCTCCTCCTCCAGTGTCAGGAGCACCACCTGTTCCATGGGGCACTGTGCCACCAGGAGCCTGGGGACCACCAGCACCGTATCCTGGCCCTGCAGGATCATATCCCCCGCCAGGACCCCACCCTACTCCGAATAATCCCTACCAAGTGCCTTCAGGACCGTCTGGTATCCCACCAATGCCTGGTGGCCCCCATGTAAGTGGTAAGCTTGGTATTGGTCACATTGGCACACTGGAAGATTGTTCTAAGTGAGGGATTAGAAAACTTCTAATTATTAAACGGTTATGAATCTATAAACAGTAAATGTGAGAACTTCGGGTTCAAGTACAGTATTTCAAAGAGTAGAAATATTCCTACTACTAAAGATAGAAAGGGAAGATCTTGACATTGTACAGTGATAAGCAGTATGCTCTTCATCACCCTCAGATGACTAAGGTGTATGTCATGGGTTGTGCTTGGTGTCCTTTTTCTGCACCACACCCAAGTGAACTTGAAAAGGTTTGTCTGGGTTGATGGAGAACACATGGGGTGGCCTGTGTCACACAGTTCTCATTGGATTTTTGTTGTTTGGGGGGTTTTGTTTTGAGACAGGATTTCTCTGAATAGCCCCGGCCATCTTTGAACTTCATTCTGTAGACCAGGCTGGCCTTGAACTTACAAATCCTCCTGCCTCTATCTCTGATATTAATTAGAGGTGTGGGCCACCACCACCCAGCCCCCCTCCCTGCTATTTTTGAGCCTGGACTGCGCCACTATTCTTATAAAGCCATCTATTAACTTTTAACCCATCACATAACTAAGCGCATCTCTACGTAGAATAATTCAATTTCTGTCTCAGTTGTGAAGCGAAACATTCTTAGCAAAGTGTCTTCCGACACTTCATTAGTGCAGTTTCTTGCTGTATACTCCCCCATACTCCCCCAATTTTTTTTTCTGGCAAAGTATGCCACAGCAAATAACATAATTTGGTGTTTGCATTTATTATATAGTACATCTGTTTTAAGCCACCACAAAATGTTAATAACTGCACGTATTAATTGTATGTGGAAGTACAGAGGTCCTTGTACTCAGAGATAAGCGCTAGGGGAACCACGACTGTTAAACATGCAGGGTTGTCTCTTCTAAGGAGGAGATGTATAACCTGTTTTCTGCCCAGAAAACTGGGAGCAGAAGTGGTTAATAGCCTGGCAACCTTTGCACCATCCGAGTTGCTGAGACCATGCTGGACCTTCCCCCAGATACTTGCCATGAGCATGTCAGTCTATAGAGCCCATCTTTATGGACAGTAGTCTTGTCTTTAGCTTTATTGTGCACATAGGATTGAAGTTTTTCACCCAGTTGTGCTGTGCTTGAATGTGCCTAGAATAAGCTATTCAGTTTCAGACTCCCAAGCTTTGAACCGACACCAGCTACCGAGTTGTGTTGTGCCTGCCTTCTTGCCTCCATGTGTTAGTACTCTGCTGGCTGTGGTATCCCAGAGACCTTCTGCAGCTAGTGCCTATTTCATTCAATAATGCTGCTGGTAAAGTAGCAGCTTCTAAGATTGATCGATTGCTTATCACCTACTGGAATGTCAACAAAGTCACAGTGTTATAGAAATCTATGTTTGACATAATTCCCCACAACATTTTCTATCTGCTTATTTACAAGAAGTTATAGGACACCTCTTAAAGAATTTCCTGCTAAGAACCTGCAGGAATTTAGTGCCAGTAGATAAAACACAGGTTATTTGTTTTGCACTGATGATAATTGGCAGGTAGCACTGGCATGTTATTCGGGATCTATAGATAATTATCTAAAGATCCAGTTTTAGGAGTTTTTGAAGATATTCCATGAGTATTACTTAAAATTACATCTAAAAGTACTATAGAGAATCTCTATGCCCTTCAAAAGGGCAAGGAGCATGTTTTATACACTAATTCCACATCCTCCACAAGAAAGATTGTACCCTCCCCAGCTCGAGTCTGGACTCACTCTAGTTAGTCATCTTTTATTATTCTCAGCCATGGACTATTTTAATTGATTCTGCAGGTTGTACCAACTGTTTCTCTTTTAGAAGCTGTAAGATTTAGACCCGTGCCCGGTACTGTTACTTCACAGTTATTTCTTTCCTTTCAGGCATCTGTGTGACAGCAAACTCAGCATTGTCTTATGACTTGTATTCATCATACTCATTCTAATTGACCAGGTCCATTAACATCTTCCAATGCTCAAGCCAGCATGCCGGCTGCCTCCTCATCCCTAATTCTTTCTTTCCATGTCACTCAAAGTTGTCATGAACTTTATGAAGGTACAACATTTCCATCATGAACACGTTCAGCAGTTAGCAGACCTGTCTCTCTTGCTGTTCTCTCTCCCCACTGCCATCTACTAAAGGAATTTGTCCCCATCCTTGAAATCTAGTGCCATTTAGCAGACAAGTACTACTCTTACCTCAGAATTTGGACGTTTAAAATATGTTGATACTTATTTTGATATGATTGTTGCTTCTGCTCACAAAGGTGAAACAGCCTCGGGTGCTATTATTCTTTTATTCTATATCTTTTTCTCTCTAGGACTCTCACTACAACTAAAAATTGATAATGGTCCTGCTTATACTAGCAAATACTTTAAGGAATTTTGGAATTTATGGAATATTAAAAGTTAAAAAGGGATATAGACGCCCACCTAAAACCCCACACAATACTTTAGTTACGCTAACTTTAATCTTTTAATGTTTGTTCTGTTGGCAAAAAGCATTTGCCCTAAAAGAGCCACAGCCTAAAGTTAAATGGAAAGCTCTATAGACGACTGAGTGGAAGGGCCCCGTGTTCATGTAACATCAGGGCAAGGCGATGCTTATATGTCTTTCTACAAAGTGAAGGAAGCTCCAGGTGGCTTCCATTCCGATATATCTGACCAGGAGAGGACCCCAGAGTCCACTGAACAAACAAAACTTCTCAAGTTAGACAAGAAACCTATCAGGAAGCAATGTCCCAAGAGGAAGAATTGTAAGCCAGTAACTTGGGGAGACATCAAGAATTTAGCTCATCAAGCTGAGATTTGGGGAAACAACAAGAATACAACACAGCTGACCCCAAACGATGCTGTTATGTTTAGTGACCTTATTACATGTTAATTCTCAGTGCGGCTCTTCAGAGCCCAAATGGCTTGTTGGTGGAGAGAAAGGTATGGCTGTAGTGAGCAGTTTAGTGCTGTTTGGCCATGCTAAGGATTGTTTTAATCTTTTGAAGTTATCTAGACAAAGATGATATACAAATATTTAGTCAGATGAATGGAGGATATATTGGTTGGACTAATCTAACGAATTAGTCCTAATGCGATACTACAGATTTTAGCGTAACTTTAGAAAGCTCTGAAAAGTGGAAATTATAGTTGTAGGAAGATTTTTAAAAAGGAATTTCTGATGTGCTGCTTACTAACGTTGATATTATTGTGCCTAGAATAGTTCTGTTGCCAGTGATTTCTTAGAAAGTAATATGGCTTCATTTGATGAGACTCAGTCAGTAAGACCAATCTTTTTGTACAGAGAAGACCAATCTATCCTGGGCTCTTAAAAAGAAATTTATGTGGCTGGGGAGTTATTCGTGCATTATTCACAAATAACGGAACAAAATAGAATACACCAGCCCATGTTATAGCACTTCCTCTGATAATCTTGCCAATGGTGGGATTTTGTTTATTTAGTTTTAATAACAGAAATGCTACTTGTAATGGCCTTCCTGCAGATTGTGTGTGGCACAGGCTGTGCTTTGTTCGATTGTTGAGTGAGTCTCTGCAGTTGATTCCCAGAATGGAGAGGGCTCTCTGCATCTCCTGGAGTGGTTGCAGCACTATAGCTTTTCTTGTTGCAGAAATGGGCACTAATGCCAGGAGACGGCTCACAGATGGCCTGTGTGATCCGTGACACTACTAATGCTGCAACAAACAGATTAGGGGACATTGGCTAGACGTGGGTGAAGTGAGAGCCACAGTTTTAGAAAATAGAGCTGCCGGGATTATTTGTTGGCTAAATACAATCTTAGGTGTCAATAATGTCCTGGTATGTGTTACTTTAATGTGATTTTTCTCATGCTGTCGATGATCAGATTAATGATTCACATAGATAAAATCTCACAGGTGACCTTTCCCTTTCTTTGGTCATCTGTTAGCTTTTCTTGTAATTCTGTTATGCTTGCCTAGATTAGACTGGCCACGCAGACAGTGATTTCAACCTTGCTCACAATTTTCTCTTTAAAAAAAAGAAGAAGAAAGTGGGGAGCACTAGGGGAAGTAGGAATGTTAAGCACACAGGGTGGTAAAGGTATAGCCTGTTCTCCCAGAAGGCTGGGCGCAGAGGTGGTTAAAATAGCCTGGTGACCTTTGCGCAACCTGTGTTGTCATGTTCTTTACAAAGTGTTTCTATGTACTCTTGTCTTAAGCGTCATTGCTCGAACAGGATTGAGTTATTTATTGACAGGAAATTTTTCACCAAATTGTGCTCTACTTAAATAGGCTTAAAATAAATTATTCAGATTCAGACTCCCAATGTTGAACCAGCTACTGAGTCCTGTTGAGTTGCCTTGCCTCCTATAGATTGTCACCGCTTAATGTGGCAGGGAAGTCACATGTAGCAGACAGACCACCTGTGCAGGCCAAGCCACATGTGACTGACACATGTGCTTCATGGCAGTCAATCCACATGGTGGACAATCTGCATGTGGCAGGCACATGGTAAGTGAGCCACGTGCAGCAAAACATTTTTCTATAAAGGTATATGATTAATTCACTTCTGTGTACTACACCTGGGCATGAAAGCATATTCCACATAGTTCTGTGTTTTTAAAGAAACTGGGGTCACAAAACTCCTGTTTCAGTTTCTTAGAGTTTTTTTATAAGTACTCAGAAATCTCACATGGCTCTGTCCTTGTCCCATATTCTCATATCTCCCCTTTTTTTTATTCTTTTAAACACAAGATATCTAGAGCTCTTTAGTTTTGAGACATTGTAGGTGAATCTAGTAGTCATTTGTTACATGAATAGTCTCTAAGCAAACAAATTATGATAAATTAGAACAGTGAAAGCATTGTGTGTAATGCTCTGCCACCAAGAGCAGATCCGAACTCTGTCCAGAACTGTTGTTGCACTGTATTGATCAGAAAAACTCAGAGAATAGAATTAGCAGTTCTGAATCTACAAAACTTAAGTAGGAGCACAAATGTTAGGGTGTACAAGCTGAAGCCAAGGGGAGAGAAACATAGGAGCAAAACACAGGCTCCTAGTACTCACTGCTCATGCCCTGGACAAAGCAGCGAATGTCCACAGGAAGATTTTAGGTGGCAGGCCACTCTGTGTGGTTTGTAGAATAACCTCTCCCGTGGTGCATAGGCCTTAACTTGGCTCCAGGTGGGCACAGTTGGCTTCTGATGTGTTCGTCGGTATCTTTTGCCCTTTAGCTGGAGGCCTCTACCATCATCTCTGATGGCCCAGAGCTGGAGGAGCCAAAGAGGAAGTATATGTTTCCATGGATCCATCTGCAATGACAGACTCATACCCGATTCCAGTTTTTTATTATTATTATTATTATTATTATTATTATTATTATTATTAGCCAAGAGGCTTTTAAGTCTCATATTGTTTAAGCCACACAAGCCTATCTAAAGGCAGTCGTGAATGTTCTGTAGAGAAATCTTTTTTGAGCTTTTTTAAACATATATCACCTTGAGGCAAATTTTTTTTTAATTAAAAATAAATTTGAAAAGTACAAGAGTATCCCTTGGTGCTCCTCCTGATTTATTTTTTAATAATTGGTTTTATGTTCTTTTTTAATTGTGCCCTGACCTTGAGGATTAAAAAGAATTCCTGAATAAGATTAATATTCACTCTTTATAGGAGCTGAGTTTTTGCCACTATGGTAGGCTGGTCAATTACCAGTTGGGTTGTCACTCCCATAACAGCAAGTCTGCACAGGAGAAGAGCACACTACAGAAGCATACTCTGAAGACTGGGGTACAGCCCGGAAAAGTTTAGATTTATGTATCAATGCAGATGTGCAAGTGTCATACCCTAAGGCACAAGAGCAAAACTAGGCATAAATTTGCCATGATTCATTAGGGTTTTGCCTCCGGGATTAACTCCAGCTATGTGACCAAAGGTGCAAAGGAACAGAAATAGGACATTCCTGCACAGCTTGTCACAGGCCTGAGTGTATTAGCATATAGTAAGTGTTGATGTTCCCGTTCTGGAAAAGTGACTGTTACTTAAGGGTGGTAGAATACAGCAAGGATCAAATCCGTGGAATTGAGCAAGGCTAAGGTTTTTTGTTTTTTTAAAGGGGGAGCAGTTAGTATTTTGTGGTATAAATTTATTCATTGTGGTGGAAATGAGCCCATTCTAAAGGTTTATCCTCATATGCTATAATACCTGTAGAAAACAATTTAGTGAAGAAGTGGGTTGGTTAGTGCCTAATTAGGTGTTCCTAAAATAGGATGTAGCCAATTACTATCTCCTAAGTGTTTTTAAATGGGTTGTGTCTAATGGATATTTCTTGTGGTTTAACTGTTCTATTAACTAGTTGCCTCAAATATTGTACAGTGTCTGATCTTCATTCCTTTTTAGGTGTAATAATAGACTGATTTTTGTATAGCATATAAGAATCATTGTCATTATTTTATATAGCATATAAAGGTCATTGTTATGGATTGTACCTCCCCCTCCGTTGTATGGAGGTGTCCATATAATGGATAATATAAGCCTGGGGAAAAGCCTGCCTCAAAGGCTCTAAATCCTTGCCTCTGTTGTATTGGTACACAGTAGGGAAACTTGTTGTGTCCGGAGATATTACAGTCCATTGATGTTGGAGCTAAGCTTCTTTATAATTGAGTAAGGGAACAGAAAAAGCAAGATACACTTTAACATCAGGAGAATGTGTATAGTATAAAAGTCTTTTAATCCATAACTATTTAAGGCCAGTATTGCAAAAATAATTATTTATAATGTATTGTATAAAGGATTAGTATTTATTGAGGGGCATATGAACACTCATGAGTTTATTTTTTCCCCTTTTTTTCTATTACAGTACCATTAAGTTGACATGGATGAAGAGATGGCGCCTTGCTCTTTTGAAGTACATGTACACGCACATGAAGGCATATATACAAATGGCCGGTTTCGCTGTTGGTAAAAGGCGTTCGTGTTCATGAAAGAACAACTATTGTACCTCAGAGAGCTCCTGCTTCATGTGTTTGGATGTATAGAATATCACATGGGTACAATCAGATAAAAATGTAAAAGCAAATCATTCAAGTGGTTAATGTTTGATTATGTATATTGAATAGCTTTTGATAATATTTGTTTAAAATATAGCTATACCCTCAGAATCTAAAAGAGATGGATTATTGTTAGAATCTGTAACTTAATTGGCAAAGTAATTTAAGTATTTTTTTATAATCACCCCCCCACACACCCTCATAGAATAATCACTTAATTGAAACATTTTGAAGTCCTACCTACACAAACCAGGGCCTCTTAGACTTTAGCTATATGAATTTATTGTGTATGTGTTTACTAAGTTTAACTTAATGTTATACCCAGTTCTGCCAAAATAAGAGAATGTTCCTATCAAATTTGCATATGGTCTAAAGACAAGTTTCTTGCTTTGACAGAGCTCTGTAAAAACAGTGCCAAATGCGTGGAAAGAAATTCTAAAGTTTAGTGCAGGAGTCAGCCAGCCCGTTCCCTGAGCCCAGCCTTAGGAAGACATGGAAAGATGGAGGAGATGGTAAGACGGCTACTGCTGGGTGGTCACTGTTGCCAGGCTCTATGTCCAGCCAGCTGTGTAAGCTCGCAGAGCCAGGAGCTTCCTTGCTAGCATACAACAGGGCAACACAGGGAGGTCAGTCTTCCTTGGCAATCTCATTTGGAATTCACAATTTTTTTTTTTTCTAAAAGTGGTTCATTTCTAATATTCTATCATTTCCTTATAAGTTAAGTTACTGGCTAGAATAAATAAACGTTTAAAAATTAACATTAACATTCCATTAATGGAAAAGAAAAACTTCTGAATTGCAAATGACATTCTTATAATGACTGAACCACAATCCATTTGCGTTTTTTGCAGAATTGCACAAATTAATACATGTTTCTCAACATCTGTGTACAGGACATCTATCTGAAAGGGGAAAACCCTTTGCTTGACAAAGCCATGCTAGATCCCTCAGTAGACCGGGTACAGGGAGCAGAGCTCAGCAGGTGGCTCCTGTATGTAGACACTTAACCATCTAGGTCAGTGTGCGTGACAGCACAACTGTTGCTTTTCCAAAAGACATTTCTGGTGCCCACTGTGAGTCTGGAAGGCAGTCTTCTGTGGAGCTCTAAGTTCAAAGCTAACCTGGTCTACATAGTGAGTTCCAGGACAGAAAAACCCTATCTGCTGGGGGGGGGGGGGGGGGGGGTTAATGCTTTATTTGTCTCCTGGCAGGTTCAAGACCTTGTGAGCATAAATAAGGTCATGGTCCCAGTTGGGGTGGGCTCCAGCACTTCAGTGTGCTCCACATCTATGGAACTTGGGGCTTCCCTTCTCAGTCTACTGCTCTGGGTGTGGGGTTTGACCAGTTTTTGTTCAGATTTTACTGTCTTTGGCTTCACACAGCAAAGCTTGTGCTACCTGTGTGTTCTGGTACCATAGCAGTGACTGCTGACCCAGAAATGTCACTATCTTCCAGCTGGCTCAGACATTGATTCACAGAGGTGCCTCCTATTAAACTTTAAAGCTTTAAGTGCATTTGGTACCAACATTTTTCTAGAGCTCTGGCAGAGCAAGAAACCTGTCCTTAGAACATAATGTAATTCTAGAGGGAGTATTTTGTTATTTTGGCAGAACTGGATATAATGATTGAATTAAGCTTGGCAACCACAAAAAAAAAAAAAAAAAATACTGGTTCTCTCGGGGGCTTCGTGGGTCTGGGTGTCTGAGCCCTGGAACAGGCATCACTGCCCTGCCTACCTATGTAATTTTAAGCCAATAATGATCAGCTGCCAAGTTCATCAGCCAGTGTTTTGTTGTTATTGTTGGGGGGAGGTGGTTAGTAGACTCTGACCCATCCTGTGTGGTGTGCTGTAGTCGGTGCTTCCACTTAAACTCTCGTGTTTTGGACTTTCTAACTGATAAATTGGGAGTTTTTGGATTTATTATTATTTTATGTAAGATTGGAAATCATTTTTTTCCCCAGAACATTTCTCCTGTTGCCCTCAAGGTAGAGTATTTCTGGGTTCAGAAGAAAATCAAAAACTAAAATAAATGAAAAATAAATGGTAGCCAAGTGACAACAAAGGATTTGGAAAGGGTTTTCTATTTTCGTTTTGAACTAAGAAAAAGTAATACCGTTTTCAGAACAAGCCATGCTGGGCCAGCTCTACTAAAAGGACAGTTTGTCGATAAATGTTTGATCCAAATTACAGAATTTGTTGACATGGGCTGACAAACTTTTTAAATAAATATGACAAAACAGTTGAAGTATGTGCAAGAGTAGTGTTTCTGGCGTTGCATCCTTGGGTTTTACAGTGGGCACTTCTTTACCCAAGAACTCTCTCCTTTGCTCATCTTACTGACAGTAGAGGGTAAAGAGCAGGAAACAGAATGTTCTAAAAAGTCTGCAGTGTTCTCATGATGCACCTCACAAGCTAACACTTGTCTTTTTCCACACACACAGCTTTTGAAGCTTGCTAAGAGGACACCTGTTTTCCTAACAGTTGCCTGCACTTGTAGACAACTGCTGCATGTGTTCATCGCCCTCAGTAATTTAGAGCTAGCTTAGTCACGTGCCAGGATCACAAAACCCCGGAGATTAAAGTGTAAGCAGGAGCCTGCCGGGAAGCGCTAGCCTAGTTGAACTGAGAGCTACAGAAGACGGTCATAGATAGCAAAGGTCACGCTTTCGGCATCACAAATGGGTGATGCTGATGGGGATAGAGAGTCTGTGTGCTTCTAGCTGCAGAACCCATCTGAAGACTAAGCTTGTCCTATATGCATATCTGTGATGGGACTCTGGTTCCCATGCTAGAGAATTAGCCACACCATTACCAGTCACCTAGACAAATAACAGTAGCTGTCAAAAGAGCAGTTTTGTCTTTGGGCATTTTAAATGGTATTGGATTTTTTTTTTTTTTTTTTTTTTTTTTTTTTTATTTTTTTTTTTATTTTTTTTTTTTTTTGAGGTGGGATCTCACTATGTAACTGGCTAGCCTGGAGCTCTTGATGTTGAGGAACTCACAATCTTCCTGTCTCTGCCTTTCAAATGCTGAGATTAAAGGCATAACCCTTGTGGTTTGTTTAAGCTGTGTGTGTGAGTGCATGTGCACACATACATATATATGTGAGAATATCTTTCAAGAACCAGGTGATTGTGGCACACACAAAATCCCAGCATTCTGGAAGCAGAGGTAGTTCAGCACAATGTTACACAGGAAAACACTTTGAAAAAACTATCTTTGCAGATTGTGGTGCTGATCAGTGCAACTATTCAAGTGTGTAAAGTAATGGTGTATTTCCTCTGCTTACACAGCCTGTCACTCAGACATTGCCGTGTTGCCATTGAGTAGATTTGGCTTAGATGTGCTCTGTAGGTTTTTTTGTAATACTTTTCTTGACATTGTGATTTTCCATTGTGAATGACAAATCTGATGTATTTTACAATGTGCATTTTAACTTGAGCTACTTGTAGTGTGGTTTCAGACAGTTTGTACTGTGGACTGTAAGCAGTGGAAGGTACTAGGTTTTATCACCTGCTGCTGTTATTTGCAGACAAAGTACTTGAAGAAATAATTATAATTAGAAGTAGGCTGCAGATGTGATACTTGGTAGTTTTGGTTTTGTGTGTAATACCCAAAAGCCTTTTCAAGAAATGTATTTTTATGATTCCACGATTTCTCCGTGTATTTTATTCCTGGGGCCCAATTCTAGGCTTTCCTAGAAAGTTGAGAGCCCAGTTAACTTCTTGTTGGTAGCCCTAAGGAAAATGGGAGCCTGTAATTCCTATTTGTATGTGACGTGCTACATGGAAGGAGCCTTACTCCCTACACAGCTTCAACAAGGATATGCTTCACCTATGGTGAGGACCACCACAAGGTTAGACCACTCTGTAACAAAGTTATCTCTGCCTGAAGTCAGGGGACCCTCTCTAGGCCCCTACCCCCCCCCTTTGCCCTGTCAAATGTGGTGAGGGTCACATTAAGCCTAATGGAGTTGAGCCTGTTGTGGGAGTTAGTCAGCCCTACAGCTCCTCTGTGAGTTGAGAATTAAAATTTGGGGAAAGATTGCAACCTTTACTTTTGATTTCTGATTTTGATAGTCTGTGCTTGAAAGTTCCCATCTAAAATAGAGCTAAGAAATGGATTGACAATCCTGGGATGGGCCCAGTTGATTGGTTTTCTCATGAAATGACATTGCCCTAACAAACACATGCTATTTCTTGGCCTGCAGATCCCTTTTACCATGATACTAGTACTCTTAACTAGTGACCTCTGCAGTGGATGTCTAAAGCAAGATTGAATCCTAACATGACCACATGCATTCAAATATGAAACATAGTAGAGTCTAATGCCACGAAAACTATGTGAGCCATCCTGTGAAGTTTATTTCTGTGACATTTACATGTTTTCTTTATTTCTAGGTTTATTTTTGTGTGGATGTATGCTTGTGTCTGTGTGGATGTGTGCTTGTGTCTGTGTGGATGTGTGCTTGTGTCTGTGTGTGCTTGTGTCTGTGTGGATGTGTGCTTGTGTCTGTGTGGATGTGCGCTTGTGTCTGTGTGGATGTGTGCTTGTGTCTGTGTGGATGTGTACTTGTGTCTGTGTGGATGTGTGCTTGTGTCTGTGTGGATGTGTGCTTGTGTCTGTGTGGATGTGTGCTTGTGTCTGTGGATGTGTGCTTGTGTCTGTGTGGATGTGTGCTTGTGTCTGTGTGGATGTGTACTTGTGTCTGTGTGGATGTGTGCTTGTGTCTGTGTGGATGTGTGCTTGTGAAAGCCAGAAGAGAGCATCAGATCCCTGAACTACAGGTGTATGTGAGCTGCCTGGTGTGGCTGCTGGGCTCAGACTCATTACTAAGCTTCCCAGCCCTTATTCTGTCTTAATTGAACAAATTAAGCCATCTTTCCTGATACCTTTTTTTTTTTTTTGTGGTGCTCTGGAGTTCCAGAGATGTGGAAAGAAGTACTTACCTTACCCATAAGTTGGTTGGGGGGGGCGGGGGGGGGGGGTGGAACTCTGCCACTTTTAAGTTGTGAAAACTGGCATTGTACATTACTACACTGACTCCTGCTTGAGATTTGCCTGAATTCTGATTTCTAATTGCAGGCCCTAGGAATGGTGGTAAAATCTTAGATTATCCAGGTTTCTAGCCCTATTTAGTCTTAACTTTGTATAAACTGTAAGGAAGCTAAAGGGTTGAGAAAATGGAGAGGTAAAGCTATTAGCACCGAAGCATGCTGAGGCTCTGAATCCCTAGGGCCTGTAAAGTCAATGTGCTTTATAATCTCATTGAACCTACTGGGATGAAACGTGTAGGGCAGCTACCCTGGGGCACACAGCAGGGAGGCACAAGAGAGTTTTTGAAAGTAGAAGGTGATGGCCACCCTGTTGTTTATCCTGACAGTCTACATGTACACACATATTCACACAAGAATACATGTAAATGAAAATAAGGCATTAGAAAATTTAAGCTATTACTCTATTGTCTTTTAAGCCTCATTTTATGTAAGTTATTTAGGCTAGTGTTACTTACATAAAAGATGGCTTAATGTGTTTTTAAAGGGTAGCTTCTTGGGGGCTGGAGATGCCACAGCAGTTATAAGCCCTGACTTCCTATCTGGATGACATGGTTCAGATCCCAACACCCACATAGCAGCTCAAAACCACTAGCTCCAGTCTCAGGAAATAAGATGCCCTCTTCTGTGGGTACCAGGCACAAAAATGCAGAAAGAACATGCATACACATAAAAATAAATAAATGGTTAAGAGAAGAGGGTTGCTGTTCTTTAGAGATAAGCCAAGCTTTAAAAATTAGGTAAAACCCCAAGGCCACCCTCATTGATGAAGTCAGCGTTTCTGTCAGGCGGCCTGTCCGCTGGGTTATGCCCGCACTCAGCTCCACACTACACTCTCATATGGTCCCTTCATGGCCAGTCTCATGACCTTGACCATGATCCATTCTTTCTTGGTTTTGCCCCTTTAGTGTACCCTGAATAGGCAGGCAGGTGCTAAAGCTCTGGAGAAGCCTCTCAAAGACAGGGCTCACTCAGCTCCAGAGTCAGCAGTGACACTGCCTGCTATCGTCCTGCTTGTTCTGCCTAATTTCCTGGGAGCTTATAATTCTCTGTCTGTCGTTCATATCTCTGGACATTCCAACACCTTGGAAGAGAATTACTTCCTCAGCAGTGTGCATGCACGATCCTACTTAACCCCACAAACAAAAACAAAAGGTTATTATTGTGCCCAGGGTCCAGACCCTGCATTCCTTCTTGGATGCCCCAGAAGATCTGTACCAGAAGCTAAAATAGGAAAGTCCAAATATATTACCAGTTATTAGGACCTGGGCTTTTAGGAAGGGCCTTGGATGAAGTTTTCTAGCCAATGAGGTAGTGACAAATGTATTCCTCTGGTGCATCTGTAATATATACAAATTGAACTGATTACAGAAGGAGGCCCCTTTTGATTCAGCAAACTACTCAAGTGCTGGGGACGCAGGCTGAGTATTTCAAGCTTTGAGCTGTGGGATGATTTGGAGCAGCTGACCAGCTTCCTGTTCTCTTTATCAGTAAGACAGTGTCCAGAAAACCAAGAAGACAAAGGTGAACATTCTTTCCTCTGGCCAGAGATCAGTTTGCTGTGTTAGAGTAACCAAAGTAATGTATGTCTAATATGCTGCATGTCATACTAGACAAAATTAGAATTTACATACTTACCAAGCACTAAGTTTGCACTATAAGGAAGTGATGATACATTCCTCTTTGTCTGGAATAATTCCAAGCATTAATTATTCATTCCACCTTCTACCTCTGCATTCTCAATCTATCTTCCCCTCCCCACCCCCACCCTGCACACATATAACCTAAACATCTAGTGTAGATTGTTTTATGATCATCTTGGAAGAAAAAATTCTCCAATCTAACACATTTGTTAGCATAGAAATTAACCTTCCCTTCATATATATTAGTTAGGATGCTATTTATTTTGCTGCATATAAAACTGAAGAAAAATATCCAAGTCATGCTTTACAGCCTTGTTCTCAGTAACTCACTGGCTAGTAGAGTATGTTCCAGTTGAAAAGCAGACTTGGACTGTCAGGATAGACAGACTGGATAAGGGTGGCTTGAAATGGGGTGGGCAGGAGTCCTTCCTGGTTTCCTGGATGTCCCTCAGTACCTCGTGTTCTCAGTTCTGTCCTTTTTTCTCACAAGTTAATGCAAATTTATTTGTCCTATGCAAACTGTATATCCTGGAACAATGTCCACATTTCTTGGCTCCCACCTGATTGATCAGAAAATCTTTTACAGTAGAGGAGAGAGAGGTTTTCATCTGGGGAGAAGTATGTGGAGGACTTGACAGGTTTTGGTATGATGGGCCATCTAGTAGGTCAGTGCTGTACATAATCACACATTCAATTCGACATGGTGCTCATTTGTGTATACAACTGGCAAGTTTTTAAAAGGCATGCGGGGGGGTTAAAGATGATTGCTCAACAGTTAAGTGCTTGGCCCATCTTCCAGAGGATTCAAATTGGGTTCCCAGCACAAGTCAGACAGCTCCCAGCCATCTGTAACTTCAGCTCCGGTGAACCTGATGTCCTCTGACATCTGCAGGCACTGAGTTCATGTGACATATATTCACACAGGCATGCATACACACAGATAATCTAAAGTATATGGAACCTAAACACTTAACCTTGAGAAGAGTCTCTACATACCTGTAATGCCAGCACGTAGGGGTCAAGGAATGCCAGCCTGGTTTACACAGCAAGAGCTTGTCTCCAGTAACAAGAAGTCACGCCACAAAGCCTCAATTTTTTTGAACAGAGAAAGGCAAAATAAACAATTTCAGTGGTGACTGTGGAGCATCATTCGTTGAAGTTTTGATTTAGCCAAGCAGACAGATCTCTGAGTCTGAGACCAGCCTGGTCTACAGAGCAAGGTCCAGGACAACCAGGGCAACACAGAGAAACCCTGACTTGAAATAATAATAATAATAAGCTAATTGCTTTAGAAAACAGTTGATTTTAAGAATATAAGCATATGGGGTCTTGTCCTGATGTTTCACTTAGCCTGTTGTCCACTAACACCCATCAAAGCGTGTTCTTGAGAAAGAATATAAATGAGTCATAAACCAGTATGTCATGCCCAGCCCTAGACAAACTAAGAGACCTTGTGAAACATTCTAGCCTGTCAGGCCTGTTGTTAGAGAACCAGAGCCTTTATGTGGCCCCTCAAACAGGAAATATTGGGATGATGCTTTTCATCCTGCTGTTAACGTGGAGGAAAATAACAGCCCAGACTCTTCATCGTGGTTGTATAAACCGCGGTCTCCCTGCTAACTAGGTAACTGAACAAGTCACTCCGCCCATTTCTACCTTTGTCCAGCTGAAACTCAGGTTGCAGTAGATATAGAGTCAAAGTTAGTGAGCCACATCACCCATTGAATGGCAGGTTAAGTGTGAGCTTATCCTGAGACCTGGAGGGTATCTTCTGTCTCAAGCTTGTAAACTGGTAAGTCTAGCCAAGGAAGTAAATGAGAACAGAGCCTCTTGTCTGGTGTGATGTCACTAATGTGGGAGCCACACTCAACTGAGAGCCAGGATTGCTCAGCTACTGCTCATGTGCTAATGAGTCAAACAGCCTCTGAAAATTTTAATCACCTTATCAAGGCCTCACATGTACAGAAGTAAGATTCAGGGTGGGCCCTTCAGAAAAACCTCTCAGGACAGGGCCACCTTAGCTGCTTAGTCCTCGGCCATATTTTCTGAGTCAAATTGTGCGCTGTTGAATAGAAAGGATAGACAAGAATCACAGGCTTGCGTGTTAGTTTTAGGGAGATGTGAAGGGCAGATGTTCTGTCCAAAGAAGAACCAAGTCTACAGGAGCCATTCGGCCTTGAGTGGGGACATTCCACACAGACCAGAGACTGGCACATTGTCTATGGCTTTCCATTGGCCAGCCCTTCCTGCTGGGTTTGGGAATACACAGGAACTATTCACCCCAAAGTCTTGGGCCAGCTACAGGGCTAAACATCTGAAGTCTAGTTCAGCTCTTACCTGTGGGCCAGCACTCCAAAGTTGAAGCCAAGATTGTGAGTTCCAGGCCAGGACAGAAAAGATGAAGGAAGGGAGGGTGGGGGGAGGCAACAGAAAGGAGAAGGTGGTCTTGGTGGCCCTTCTGTGACCCCAGCAGTCAGTAAGCAGAGGTTATTGGGGGGGGGCAGGGGGGAACCACTTCAAGGACAGACTGGTCAGCAAGCCAGGGATATGTAGAAAGGCTTTTAAGAAAAGCAAAAGGGCCAGAGGGATGGTCAGAAGTTAACAACCAGCGCTGTTCTTGTATAGAACCTTAATTTGGTTCCCAGAATTCCCCCTGGATTTGCTCACAACCACTGTAGTTCCACTTCCAAGAGGTCTGACACCCTCTTCTGACCTCCATGATGCACTTGCACACACAAATTCATACACATACTCAATTATACAGCTAAGCCAGTCTCAAACTGTACCTGAAGTCCTCCTAACTTGAGTACTAACTAGGATTACAGACATGCTCCAGCACACCCAGAAGGGCGATCTTTAATAACGATAAAACCCTAGGTACCTAGGGGCAAAATAATAATTTTGAACCATACTTGATACCCTATTAAGAGACTAAAAATGCATTATATACCTAAAAGTAAAAAAAGAAAACAAAAATCCTTATGTCCCTACATTTTGATATCATAATTATAATTTTAAAAATTAGAATCTGCCAGGAATGGTTGTGCACTCCTTTAATCCCTTGGGAGGCAGAGGCAGGCAGATCTCTGAGTCCCAAACCAGCCTGGTCTACAGGGATAGTTCCATGACAGTCAGTGCTACACAGAGAGACCCTGACTCAAAACAAAAAGGTGGAGGCAGAAAAATCAAGAGTTCCAGGCCAGCTTAGATAACATGAAGCCCTGTCTCAAAAAGGGGAGGGGACGGTGATGGAGAGATAACTCAGTAATTATAAACACTTACTGCTCCTGCAGAGGACCTGGATTTAGTTCCCAGCACCCACATGGTGGCTTACAACCTGTCATAACTCGGGGCTCCAATGCTCTTCTCTGACCTCTGCAGACACACATGTGGTACACACATACGTATGCATAGGCAAAACACTCATACACATAAAATGCTTGTTAAACATTTTAAAACTTGGGGTCTGGAAAAAATGGCCCAGTGGTGAAGAGCATTTGACTGCTCTTCTAGAAGTCTTGAGTTCAATTCCCAGCATTTACATGGTAGCTCACAACCATCTGTAATGGGATATGACTCCATCTTCTGCTGCGCATGAAGATAGAACACTCATATACATAAAATACATGAATGAGTGAATGAATGAACTTTTTTTTAACTGACAAGAAGCAGCTTAAGGAAGGGCTCAAACCAGGCAGTGGAGGTGCATGCCTTTATTCCCAGCACTTAGGAGGCAGAGGCAGGCTAATCTCTGATTTTTGAGGCTAGTCTGGTCTACAGAGCAAGTTCCAGGAAAACCAGGGATACACAGAGGAATCCTTTTTTGAAAAAGGAAGAAAGAGGAGGAAGGAAGGAAGGCAGACAGGAAGGACTTGTTGGCTCACAGTTGGAGGAAACACAGTCCATCATGGTGGAGAAGGCATGGAGGCAGGAGGGTGCAGTGTCTTCATCATGATAAAACCAGTCCCCAGTTCCCCTTTCATGCAGAGTATTATATTAATATATCCCAGGCTGTGGAATGTGGGCCCCACATTTACAAAGTGTCTTATCTCTTTGGTTAACCTAGTTAAGACAATTCTGCAGATATGTCCAGACGCTTGCCCCTTAGATCCTGTTAAGTTGGCAGTTACTATTAACCATCAGATTGTCATGGTAAAGGCATTCAAAAGCAGCTGAAGAACAGCACAATAACACAGTTTTAATCACAGCACTCAGGAGGCAAAGGTAGGTGGATCTCTGTGAGTTGAAGGCCAACCAATGCTATGTAGTGAGACCCTGTTTAAAAGACACACACACACACACACACACACACACCCCAGCAAAAGCAACTAAACATCAATTCCAAGTTCTCATTTCCTCATCTGTAAATGGGGAAGCTGAACTAGATGTGTTGGGTGACTTCCTCCTGGTCTCATGTGCTCCTTTGTTCTTAAGCTTACAGTTTCCCCAAAGGAGAGTATTGACTGCAAGGAAATCTACCAAGATTTAAAACTCTATTGCATAACTAAAAAGAAAACCATTAACTCTGTATGCTTTTATATTAACAGCTCCTTTTATGACTATAAAGCTAATAGATAAAGCTAATTATAGGCATCTTAGAAAATACAGACTGTGAGAAAAAAATTAAGAGTAGTTTAGCTCTCTTATACCTTGCACATGTCTGAGGGATCCATGAGTAAGGCCTTGGCCAAGTGCTGACCAGGCAGCTGTCAGGTGACTTGTTGGTGACTAATGACTATGTTGAAGTAGTTTGTCGAGATTGTGTTTTGAAAACATCAAGGACTCATGATAGACACCTGATCTCATCATGAGAGGCACAAGTTTAGTTGCCATGGCTGGGTGCACAGCCGACTGTGCATATGTGAACACTCTACTTAACAGCCGTAGACTATGAATAAAACTTTAACAAACTTCTGTGGGCAAGAAGACATTCCACAGCTGTCTTTGTAGACAACTACAAGGAAGGGTTCCTGTGTGACTTGCCTGAAGGAAGAGCTTGGAATTGGAAGCCCATGTTAAATCTGTCTAAACCCATCTTTTCTCTGTTACTTTTGCTCAATAGGCTATGTATAATAAATCTTAGCAGGAAATATATATTAGGGCTTATTGGTCTAGATTTCAAGGAGCATGGAAGTCATGTTCTTCAGTAGTGTTTCCATTAGTATCAAGCAAATAGTCCCAACCCATAAATATTCAGTCAACCCTAATCAAATGCAGGCACACAGAGAAGTCAGAGCATTTGGAGAGTTGGCTTAGTGGGTGGTAAGAGTACTTGTTGCTCTTACAGAGGGCCTAAGATCAGTATACAGCCCACAGGTCCAGTGGCTCACAACTACCTGTACCTCCTGGCCCCAGGTTTCTGCCATGCTTGAGTTTCTGTCCTGACTTCCCTTGATGAGCTGTGATGTAGAAGCACAAGCTGAATAAACTCACTCTTGCCCACCTTGCTTTGATCATAGTGTTTCATTACAACAATAGTAACCTAAGACAATTCTGCTTCAGGAAGCCTCAGTCCTTGGGCCTAAGGCCTTCAGCTGATTGACTGAGGCCCACCTTCATTACAGAGGGCAATATGCTGGACTCAAAGTCTGTTTATTGACTTAAATATTGTTTCAAACTCTACTCAACTTTACTACAGTTGGCTCTCCTAAACAATCATAGCATTTCAAGTAAGACATGGACAGTAGTGTATAGACCACTAACATGGGAAATCCACTACAGAATCCATGAAATCCTCATTTGGTGATCTGAACAAGGCAGGCTTAAAGTGTGGGATGCTATTTTGAGCATGCTATTTAATGTTTTACAAGCCTACCCTGACTTTCAGGAAATGAATTGCAAATAACAGTCATCCTTCTGAAGGTCCATTGGCTGTTCTGAGGCAAGTCATCTCAGTGAAGGCCTAACACAAAAAAACCAAATTTAGAAAATCAGATGTTCCTTGGTTACTGTTATATTGAAAAGACACTATGACCAAGGCAACTCTTATAAAAGAAAGCATTTAATTGGCACTTGCTAACAGTTTCAGAGGCTTAGTCCATTATCATCATGGCAGGGAACATGGTGGCAGGCAGGTGTGGTGCTGGAGAAGTAGCTGAGAGCTGATTCTGATCAGAAGGCAGAGAAGAGGTAGGGCCTCAAAAGCCACCCCCCAGTGACACACTTCCTCCAACAAGCCACACCTCCTAATCCTTCTCAAATTGTGCTACTCTTTGATGACTAAACTATTGCAGTAATACTCACTAGCGATATATCATAGAAAGAATTAATATTTATTGAGGAGTATAGGAACACTCATGATACAAATTGAACCTTAATTTGACAATTCTTGGAGATAGGAACTGTCCCAGGACAGGCGATCTGCTCTCCGAGAACACAGGAACAAAACAGGCATGAGCTCAGTGGTCCTGGTGGCTTCTTAATCAGGTCTGGCCACGCCCCATTCAGGTTCCTGGAACTCCAGAGACACACCTCCAAGCCTTATCAGCTAGTACCTAAATCCCACTAGCTAAACATTCAAATATATGAGCCTGTGGAGGCCAAGACATGGGTTTTTTTGTTTTGTTTTGTTTTGTTTTTTGGGACAGGGTCTTGCTTGTCCTAAAACTCAGTCTGTGGACTAGGTTAGCCTCGAACTCACAGTGACCCACCTGTCCCTGCCTCCTGAGTGCTAGGATTAAACAAGTGTGTCATCACTGCCCAGCCATGGAGGTATTCTTCTTCAAACTACCACAAAGAAGGGTGAGGGCAGGACACAAAAATGGATTTGAGTTTTCCCACACCACGCCGTGTTTGGTCTTCTGTGGCTGTATGTGTCATCAGGGAATTCTTTCTGGGAGCCAAGAAAAATCTCAAAACTAGCAAGAAAGACAACTCTTCCCCTAGCCTCCCAATACAGTCTGAGAACACTGTATTGGTGACAGGTGTTCCTCCTCCACCAAAACGCAGGAAGTGGCTGGGCTTGTTGTCATACACACCTTTAATCCCAGCGCTCTGGAGGCAAAGGCAGGTATATCTCTATGAGTTCAAGGTCAGCCTGGCCTGGTCTACACTGAAAATTGCAAGACAGCCAGAGCTAGAGCTACGTTAAATAAATATATCGTAATATAATGAATGACTAGATAAATAAATAACACCAGAAAGTGTCCTGCTCACATCATTGCACAGCTTAGGGGGAAAGTAAAATGAAATCCAGTGTTTGCATAACATTTGAATTTTTAAAAATTGCTTAGACACCAGAATTTCGCACTGACTCAGAATGCGCACCTTCCACTTGGCATGTACAGAACCTTCAGGCCTCTGTGCCGGGTCTGTTTGGCATCTCCGTGTTGGACAGGGTTCCTACCACCCTTTATCAGATTTGCCCTCCTTGCCTTTGGACACCTCCGTTCCTTTTTCTTGCAGAGGTGTGGGCTTCGGCTTTGAAGGGCAGGTTGAGCAGGCCAGCCACACATCAGGGGGTAGGTACTAGGCTATGGGGGCAGTGCCTAAGGCTTTAGTCCCCCGGAGGGTGCTGTTGCTGCTGGGTTTTGGTTTGGTTTCTTCACAATAGACAGTTCCATCTTTAAAAAAACGGGGCTGGCATGGTGGGAGATTCTCCCACTTCCAGTACTGGGGAGAAGGAGGAAGAGAACCGGGAGTTCATGGTCATCCTCAGCTACTTGGGACCTGGTATCAAACAACAGAAAACTTCAGTAAGGCCATCATAACAAATGCTTTTTGTTCCAATTTAAGGAATGGAGTGATAGTTGCAATTCTTTCATATCATAAGGAGATGGATTGTTTCATTTTACAATAGACTGAAATTGTATGAGAGTGAATAGTAAAATGTCTTCACAGCACTGAATGGATGTGTCCGATCAAACAACCGGACACCATTACATAGCCACATTGACTCATTACATGATCCATCACAGCTTTGACTTTTGTTCTTTAAAGAAGAAAGGGGAAAGGAAACAAAAGCATGATTCATTCAAGATCAATAATCATCCCAGGATGGGCCTCCCCAAGGGAAAAGCCAGTCAGTCCGGTGGGTTGGAAATCCCTGCCACAGCCACACAAGTGTGACACTGACCAGGAGAGGGTGCTGTCTTCTGCTTGTGTGACTATCCTCATGGGAACCAACATGCCAGGAGATGTTGGTACACTTCCAATTAATTATTTTTTACTGTTCTTGATTTAGTGTATCATATAACCTTTATTATTTCACCGTGGCACCAAAGCACTTCATCGGCAATACTGAGTCACCACGTTAATAGTGCGTAAGGCTTGGACCAACTCTGCCCTATTGCTTTCCCAGAGAAATACAGTAGGCCCAACCAGGCAGACACCCCCACCCCCACCCCACCCCACCCCACCCCCGGTCAGATGGATTTTTCCATACTGTGAAAACTTATGCTGGTACTGGAGGGAAGGAGACACCTAGAGTATCTGGCAATTTAGAGAAGAAACTGAGGAATCTTCCAGCCAAGACTAGGCGTATGTTTGGGAATTCCCCCTGGTGCCTAGCAACGTAGCTCTGCTTAGCAGGGCTGCCACATCTAATCTGGTTTCCTAATTAGAAATGGAAACCCACGTAAGTACAGTAACCCCTTAGTTTTCATTTATAATTAAAAGCTTCCACTTTAATGACAGCTCACATGTGTGTTCTGTGAGTATTTGCAGAGGGCTCTCCCATTACATAGCAAGGAGAGAGGCATTAATTATTTCCAATTTACAACTGAGGAAACACAGAGAGTAAGTGGTTTGCTTTGGGCTTCCTGTGAGCAAAGCCTGGGGAGTGACCAAAAACCTGGGGCTTGATGCTAACTCTGTGTTCTTTCCCTAATCAAAAATAGACTCCACTACCATAATGGCAGTTAGGGATAAATGTATGTTTACACCGCGAGGGAGAAACTCCTCCTTTATTGCACCCATCATTCATGCAAGAGCCAAAGACAAACACACAAACATTTCACAATGTAATTTGGTTTTGTTTATTTGTTTGGGGTTTTATTTGGTTTTTGGTTGGCTTTGGTTTTTTAGTTTTGAGACCGAGTTGGTTTCTCTGGGTAGCCCTGGCTGTCCTGGCACTTGCTCTATAGACCATGGTAGCCTTGAATTCAGAGATCAGCTTGCCTCTGCCTCTACAGTGCTGGGTTAAAGGTGTGCACCGCCAGGCCAGCAGCTTAATTTGTAACAGCCCGTTTGAAGTAACCCAAACCACCGCTGGGAATAGGTAAGGGTAGTCCATTTAGATAATGGGATACCAGGTGGCAATAAACATTTATGGAAATATAAATAACCACCAGAAATGACACTCAAAAACAAGCAAAATGAATGTAATTTGTGGGAAGTCAGGACTAGTACCTGGGAGAGGGCAATGGAGCAGTGTGAGGAGAGCTTTGGAGTTACAGCTAACTTCCTACTATTCCAAGTGGGCAGCTAGTGACATGTGTGTTCACTTTGTATACATTGATCAGACAGCACACCGAGGGCACATACATGTTTCTGCTCATATGTTACGCTTCAAGGAGCTGATTTGTCTTCTTTTTTAACTTTCTTTTTATTTACTCTTTGTGTCTTTCACATCCTGCATCCCAAGCCCATTCATCTTCTGTCCCTTAGTATCCATTCTCTGCCCTTGAAAGCTTCCCCCCAAAATAAAATGAAATAAAATTTAAGAGAATGTTTTAAAAGGGAGAGAGAAAAGAGAAAACAAAAAGAAAGAATCTCATCATGGGAGCTGAAGTGTGGCACACTGAGCACACAGTAAACCTTTTTGTCTGTGTATCTTCACAAACAGGTGCTCATTGCACAGTCACTGGTCTGCTTCGAGGCCTCTGGTTCCTGCTACACCATTGATGCTGGACCCTCACTGGGACTCCTCTTGGATATCTTGTTGTTGCCCTGTGTTTCAGAGATCCTATAGCTTTGGACCTGCTCCAGCAGATCAGAGATGAGGTGGATGTTGGGGGTGGGCCAACTCATAACCCCGCTTCTGGGACTGGTTAGTTGCAGGGTTGGTCAGCCACCCAGCTTTCCCATCCTCATCACCAGAGTGAGCTTTCTGTCACTGCTTCAAGGTCAGCTCACCCACAGCCATACCAGCAGGACCAGCTGTACTGTGCTGACCAGGGAAGGCGCAGGGCCTGCTGCAGCTGGTGAGGGCCAGGGCCAGCTCTCCTGCTCTTATGACCTCAGGGCGAGCTCTCCTACCTGCAGTAGGCAGCACGGGTGGGGGGATCTCTCCCTTGCCCATGCCCACATATGGCTGATGGCAGCAGGGCCAGATCTCCCATTCACACTTTTTTGAGGTAAGTTCCACTATATAGACTGGTCTGGCCTCAAACTCACAGAGATCCACCTGCCTCTATCTGAGTGCTGAGATTAAAGGTGTGCATCACCACACCCAGATTCTTTTATTTTGTCCCCCCCCCCATTTTTGTTCATGTTCTTTTCCTTTTATAGAATTATCTTACTTTATTAAAGCAGGCAGAGTGATCTGCCTGTTGTGGGTGTATGCACCACTTCATGCCTGATGCCCAAGGAGGCCAGAGGAAAGCATAACATTCCTTAGCACTGGAGTTACAGTCCCTTGCGAGCTGCCATGTGGGTGCTGGGAACTGAACCTGGGTCCTCAGGAAGAGCAGCCAGTGCTCTTAACCACGGAGCCATCTCTCCAGTCTTCATCTTTTCTTTTTAGTTTTTGTCTTCCACTTTCTATTTTAAGCTAGGATCTCTCACTGAGGTTGGCTCTCATCAGCTGATTAGGCCAGAGACCTCCAGAGAGATCCACCGGCCTCCCCTTCCCTCTCTGGGGTTACGGGCACAGGCTATCATAGCCAGCTCTTTATGTGAATGCCAACAACAAAAGACCTAAGTAACTCTCTCATCCCTAAGATGTAGATGGCACCTCCTGACAGGAGGGAGGGGGAACAGCTGGGAACAGACTGCAAAAGCTTGGGCAAGTGAGAAGGCCCAGGGGTAAAGGTGCTTGCTGAGCAATCCTGGTGACCTTTGTTCTATCCCCAGAACTCACACAGAGGTGAAAGGGGAGAACCAATTCACAAAGTTGTTTTCTGACCGCACATGCACATCCACTCACGTGCAATTGTAATAATAATTATTATTTTAAAAGTTCATACCTAACTTGGTGCAAGCATGTCATCCCAGCTGCTCAGGAGAGAGACAGAAAGATTGCAACATCAAGACCTGCCTGGGAAGCTTAATGAGACCTTGCCTTAAAAAAAAAAAAAAAAAAAAAAAAAAAAAAAAAAAAAAAAAAAGCCAGAGGTATAACTTAGGATACTTACCTATTATTCATGAGGCCCTGGGTTCAATTCCCTGTATCAAAAAGGAAAACTAGTTTCTAAGTGAGCACAAAACAGAACCAGACTTTCTTTTCCTATTACTTGCTATTCATTAGCTTCTTGCAACACCATGCTACTGGAAAGGTATTTCAGGACAAAAGCAAAAGCATATGATGTTGCATCTAGGACTAGCATCTCTAACCAGAAACCAAAGAGCTCCAGTCCAGAGCTGTACACATCACCAAGAGCTGAAGGGAACATTCCTTCATCCGGTACACTTGAGTGGAGTTTATCTGAGCAGAGAAGACCTTGGGATCAGACAAATCCCAGAAGCAGAACAAGTTCTGAGGACCAAAATCAATAGCCAGATCAGGCAGCCACTACAGACAGCCAGAGTTAAGCATAGGACCACCTTAACCCATTAGTGTGATTATAGTCTAGGCTGGTTGGTTCATTTAAACCACTACAGGCACCTAAGCAATTTAGAAAAATATACATTGCCCAGCTTGGTGGCACACACCTTTAATCCCAGCATTTGAGAGACAGAGGCAGGCTGATCTCTTGAGTTCCAGGCCATTATGGTCTACAGGGGGAGTTCCAGGATAGTGGAGTAACCTGGACTTTTAAAAAAAAACACAAAGGGGATGTGGGGAATTATTTCTATTTTGGGAGCAGAATCTTGCATTATCCAGACTGGCTTTAAACTTGCTATGTATCCAAGAATGACCTTGAACTTGTGATTCTTCTGCTGTGCAGCTCCCATGTGATGTTGCATGACTTAGCTTTTATGTGATGCTGGAAACTGAGCCTGACATTTCATTCATTGCAGGAAAACATTTAACAGCTGAACTACATCTCCAGCCCTACACAATTAAGAAAAAAATTATTTATATTATTTAAATTACATGTATGTGTGTGCTCATGGGTGCAGGTGCCTAGGGAGGTTGGAGGCCAGAGGCATTGGGTTCCCCCTGGAGCTGGCTACTATTACAGACAGTTGTGAGCCATCTGGTGTGGGTGCTGGGAATCGAACTCAGATCTTCCGAAAGAGCAGTAAGTGCTCTCAATCACTGAATCATCTCTCCAGCCCTACACAATTTTTATATAATAGTTCCGTTCTAGATGATTCCACAGAGGGAGAATGTCCAGGAAATGAACTCTACTCACTATCACCATCTTAGATCGTTTTTCTCTCCATCTGTTTCTTTCTAGCTCAGGTTTGTTTTGCTTTTGTGCAACAAGTACAAGTCTCACCACACAGCCCAGGCTAACCCTGAATTCACAGCAACCCGCCTGTCCTCTAGGGTCTGGGATTACAGGCTTGTGCAGGTTCACCCAGCTTTCCCCTCCCTTCTCAAAAACAGACCTGTCAGGTGCTCTGTGCTGAATGGGGTCGGTTGAAAAAAGAGTTACTCTCTGGCAGTAGGAAGAAACAGTCGTGCTAAGGAATATTTATTGATTGTTACACAAAAGTTGGTTTAGAAGTAAAACAAGTTCCTTATACAAAACATATAGATATACAGATCTAATCTATATGTTTTCTGAAGGGAAGCATCACACTCCTGTGACATTAATCCTTATTTGTGTACCTGTTGGCGGTACCCAATAATGCAAGATATCAGGTGTGCCAGGACCACCTTGTCACTGTAGTCATACAAAGTTTGTAAAGCTCCTTCAGAAAAAGAACTCTATAGATCACAGAAAACAATCCCTGTTCCCACCAAGATTTCGTCAAGGTCTAAGTACTTGTAGAAAACAACAGTTTGTTCGGATGTTTACCCTAGAAACAATGATTCTACTGATTTTCCCTCTGCACAGACCTGTGTCACCTCCCCCTGAAGCCTGGTCATTCATGTTGTTGGTGCGGTGGTGGGCAGATTGATAAGAGCACAATGTGAGCCTAGGTAAGCAAAAGTATGTAAGGCAAGCTTGGTACATAGACACAAATGATGGGGGTTTTTTTTGTTGTTTGTTTGTTTGTTTTGGTTTTTTTTCTTTTTCTCCTTTAAAGGGTTGCTGTAACTTGGCCCTTCCTTCCCATTGTACCCCACACATAGACAACAACCAAAGCCAAAGTTTGTGGTCACTCTAATTCCACAGTGAGTCATCCCTCCTTCTAGGAAAAGTGCAGATCCAGTCGATTCTAATTCATGAAGTTAGCTGGAATTTCCAATGCAGGAATTTAAGTTTGTCTAGTCCAATAGACACCACAACCCACCACCAAGAGATCACATGCCTTCTGGTAGTGTTACAGCTGGTGTTGCCAGGCTCTTGGCCTCTTATACAAAGAAATAAGCACACACATGATTGGCAAAACAGCCAAATTACTTATTCAAAGAGAAGCAATCATATAGATTAGGAAAAGGTTAGGACTGACATGGGTCACATGACTGAGGATACTGCCTGCAGCCATGAGCACGTGGCTTCTGCACCTACTTGCACATGCCTGCTAACCCAGAGCTGCAGCTTTGCCTTAGATCCTGTTCATACAATTGTTTAAATTACTTACTTATTTTTATTTTTTATGTGTGTGTGTTTTGCCTGCTGTATGTTCCCATGAAGACAAAGGGGTTAGATCTCCTAGAACTAGAGTTACAGAGGTTGTGAGCCTCCACCTAAGTGATAGGAACTGAACCCAGGTCCTCTACAAAAGCAGCCAGTGCTTTTAATCACTTTTAATCTCTAGCCTCAAATAATTCTCAAAAGAGAAATGGCTTGGACCAGTTGAATCCAGTAGAGTTCCTGAACAAGGCAAAACAAAGGGATCTGTCAATCAGAGAGCTCCCGGACCAGACAGATTCTAAGAACTCCAGCTGAACAGATCAGACAGCAGTCCCAGGGAAACAGAAGGGCAGCATAGAAAACAACCTGGTTGGAGAAAGCTCAGTACTGGACTCTTCTGAGGCCCTAAGTTTGATCCCCAGCACCGCCATAAGTGAACAAATGAACAAAGGAATGAATCAATGAATGGTCTTGATCGCTTGTGGGGATATGTTTCAAATATAATAAAAACATTTGGAGATATCAGAGGGATCTACCCAGAGTCAGTCTAGGAGGATCAGACAGTGGTAACTCACACCTTTAATCCCAGCACAGGGAATATCCAGAGTGTTGACCTACATCCTTAATCCAATCTGAGTTCGAGGTCATCTTAGTTTACAGAAGGAGCTCCAGGCTCCCAGGCAGGCAGTGGTGGTGCCACGCTTTAACTGAGCAAAGAAAATATTTAAGGCAGGCATAGACAGACAGAGCAGGCAGAAGAAGCCATGGCTCACACTGTTAGTCCCAGCACTTGGGAAGTAGAGGCAGGAGAATCTCTGTGAGTTCAAAGCCAGCCTGGTTTTCAAAGCAAGTTCCAGGACAGCCAGGATTGTTACACAGAAAACTCTATCTGGAAAAAACAAAGACAGGATGTGTCCTCTGGAGATCCAACTGTTTTTATTATATTTGAAAATATCCCCACAATAGCTACAGTTGAGCTAACCAGTTATTTTTTTATTGTGGGGTGTGGGGGTCAATGTGTGTGTGTGTGTGTGTGTGTGTGTGTGTGTGTGTGTGTGTGTGTGTGTGTGTGTGTGTGTGTGTGTGTGTAAAACATTCCACAGTGTAAAGTCAAGGTTGAGAAGGACCATTTCTTCTAGATCTAAATGAGGCACCCCCAAATTCAGTAACAACTCACCCAGCTCATCTGGATGGTGTTCTACTGGCATTGAACATGGTCTGTTCCCCTGGCCTGTTCTTGCCTTTGTTCCTCGAAGACTATTGGATCAGGTGATGTCCTGGGTAAGAGGAGGCTAATCATAAATCTCACATAATGGCCAATACATCTTACCTTAGCGAGCAGCCAGTAAACTCATTAAGAGGCATGTGTTGAAACAAGCTGGGTAGGAGTTGCAGGGGCTGGAACTGGGTCAAGAGAGCTGTGGGAGGCAGCAGAACAGAACTGGGCTCCTGGGACAAAGAAAGATAGCAAGAACTGGAACAAAATCCTAACAAACTGGACACGGCCTTACTTACTGACTGGTCTTGCTACTGGGCAAAGGTAGCAAACTCAGGGAGGCTGACTCTGGAAAAGTCCAAAAAGGGCCTATGTCATCTATAAGCCTGCAGAGAAGGCCCTTGAGCTGATTGGCTGTCGAACCTATGGAAACAAAATATGCAGATGTAGAGAAAAGAAAAAAGACAGAGAGGAAAGAAGTCTGCCAGGACAGAGGGAGCCCTTGATGGCCCAGTGTTCTGCAAACACGGGAGAGGCACATGAATAGCAGGGTACCAACCAGGCCTTGCTCCTAACTGTCTCTCTCCCCAAGACCCAATGCCTGCCACTGTCGCCCCCACCCAACCTAATCCCATTTCCATTGTTAAATAATGCCATGCATGGTTTCCCTCTTCTAAAACACACAGTCCTGAAAGGAGGGGCATTTCAGTTCATCATTTATTCAACCAATTTGAGAAGCACCCCTGCAGTAGGTACTCCAATAGGAAGCCCGATGCACTGGGAAATAAGGCCCTGGAAGAGCTTTTAGCTTTGTGTGTGTATGGGGGGAGATCCAGGTACACAGTAGACACATGCAGAGCAAGGAAGGTCACTATGGGTTCCAGGGAAGATCAGAGCTGAGTGTGCCTTGTCAAAGATTCTTTTTAGAGGTTCTCATGGCTGAAACACACTGACTCTTTCATTCAGAAGCCCAAAAGTGGGCTGTTACAACTCCACAGTTTTCTAAACATTAACATAACTTCCTTGTTCTAGGGCCTCGCCTTGGTTCCCACCCTCCAGAGTCTAGGTTGTATTAAAGGGAGCCATTCATAGGTGTTTGCAGTGCGCTGAAGGGCCACCCACCTTCTTTGCTTGTTCCCTCCACTCTGGCCACTTGCCAAACCCTCATGGTAGGCTGAGTGACTGACCCTGTCTGTCGCAGTCCAGCTCACAAGGCACCCTTGTGAGAATGTTACCAGCTCAGACAGTCAGCGGGCAGGAAAGACTGTGGGCATCAAGTGGTGCTCTTCTGGGTTCCCAGCACTGGAGATGGAGACAGGAGGATCAGGAGACCAAAGCCAGATTTGGCTATGGAGTAAATTCAAGTATGAGGCCACTATGGGCTATGTAGGATGCTGTCTCAAAACAAGAAAGACAGAGGGGAAAAAAAGTCTTAAAAGAGTTAGGCCTGAGGAATTAGAAAGGAGATCAAGAAGGTAAAACAGGTGATGAAGATGATGGGAGTGAGTGAGAGAACACATGGGAGGGAAGGATGAAAAGAGATTGTTGGGGAAGGGCTGGGGGAGGGCTGGGGGAGGACTGGGGGAGGGGAGGAGGGGGAGGAGAATCTTAATAGCACACTTTGAAAAAAGCCGTAGTGAGATCTAATATCTTGTATGCTATAGCTTTAAATTTTAAAAAGTTTGAAACTTCTGAGACTTTATTTACTTCTGTTTCATATGTTTGAGCCTTTGCCTGAATGTATGTCTAAGTCAAAGGAGGCACAAGAAGGGCATCGGACACTTTGGGACTGGACCGTTGTGAGCTTCCATGTGGGATGCTAGGAAATGAATCTTTGGTCCTTGAGTAGAGCAGCCAGTGCTCAGAACCACTGAGACATATTTCTAGCCACCTAATTTTATTTCCTTTTGTTTGTGTGTGTGTTTTGGTTTCTCTGTGTAGCCCTGGATACCCTAGAACTCACTTTATAAACCAAGCTGGCCTTGAACCTAGAGATCAATACCCTGAGTGTAGGGCCTAAAAGCAGGAGTCACCACTTTTTTGTTTGTTCTGGATTTTGTTTTTGAAGACCCTGCTTTCTCTGTGAACAGCCCTGGCTGTCCTGAAACTCACTTTGTAGACTAGGCTGGCCTCAAACTCAGAGACACCTAATTTTAGTTTTAACTATTAGAAGAATTGTGCCGGGCATGGTGGCACATGCCTTTACTCCCAGCACCGGGGAGGCAGAGGCAGGAGGATGTCTGTCAGCTGTAGCCCATCGAGGGCTGCGCAGTGAGAGCCTGTCTTTCAAAAGAAAAGTTACGATTGGAGCTGAAGCCAGGATTGAGAATTTGGCAGAGCCTAAAAGGGAGTGCTGCCTGATCTGAAGAGCTGGACCTTTTTCAAGAATATCACGGGTGAACTGTGTCCTTCTGGAAGAACATTCCAGGATAAAGACTTTGGGGAGCTGGATTCAAAGTCTGCACAATGTAGATGTAGGGGAACCAATCAGCATCAAGCTTGGGGGTGGGGGTGGGGGTCAATTCCGCACCCAGCCTCATAGTGACACCTGAAAAGCATTCAGAGCAGATGGAAACAAACCTGGAGAAGCCACAGAAAGAAAACCCAAGGCTCATCACAGGGTGGAGTGTGAAATAGGTCACACAGGAAGGTGGGCAGCTAGTTCCTGTTACCGATCGTGCAGGCTCTGGAGCACAGGCTTGCTCCGACTTGGGATGGGTGACAATGCAGAATCGCTGAAGGGACTTTCCAAAAAGCCTGAAAATAAATTTCCAGTACTCTAGAAAGCACAAATGCAACAGCGCTGAGTCTGCTGCATTGCATCCTTGGGATTTCTATCTTCCCCTGTACATACTTTTTGCCTATAAGAATTCTAGTCAAGGCCTGCAGAGACGGCTCATTGGTTCAGGGCACCTGTTGCTCTCCCAGAAGACCAAATTCCATTCCCAGCTCAAGACTGTAACTCCAGTCCCAGGGAACCTAAAGCCGTCTTCTGACCTTTGAGGACACCAGGCATATGCATGGTGCACATACATATGTGAAGGCAAAAATGCGCAAACATAAAATATAATAAAATAAATAACTCTTACCACAGAACTGCCACCAGACTGAATCCTATTTAGTTTCCCTTTGGCAGAGCTATAGTTAGCAGTTCTGTAAATTCTTGGGCTTTGGATTAAGGGACCTAGGTTCTCATAGTGTTAGGGAAAGAAGTCACAGGATGTGGAAAGGTTCCACCAGGGGGAGCTAGAATTAGTAGTATAAATTCATGTTTCCTAATATATGCCTAACATATGCAATATTCCTAATATTGCAGTTTCTTTCTTTATTGCTTTGCCTTTTTGACACAGGCCCTCTCTATTACATAGCCCTGTCCTAGAACTTCCTGTGTAGACAAGGCTGTTTTAGAACTTTCTGTGTAGACCTGGCTGTCCTAGAACTTCTTATGTAAACCATGCTGGCCTCAAACTCACAGAGATTCACCTGCCTCTGCCTCCCAAGTGCTGGGATTAAAGAACCACCCCTCCTGGCTCTCTGTTTCTGTGTGTAAGTGAATATGCACATGTGTGCAGGCATGCTGAGGCTCCTAACTCAGTGCTGAAGCCTGAAAGCAGAGGCCCGGCTAGAAGTGAGCATAGTCAGCAACCAAGTACCACCCCCCACCCCACCCCCCACCCCGTTTCTTTTAATTGAGGTTAATAACTTCCTTGTTTTCCTTGTGCGCGATACAGTGTAACAGCTGTTTATATTAGGTAACAGATAAAAGGATTTGAGGTGCATGGAGCAGCCACCATAGGCCACTGTTCTCTAAGACCAGTGTGGATCAGGCTAGACTTCACCTGCAGAAGAGTTGCTGGAAAGCAGGATGGCCCACAGGGGAATCATTAGTAAGACACCCAGGAAATACTGGGCTACAAAGGATGCTGGGAGAATTTGCCTTTTACTGGAGGAAGGGAGAAACGTCACTGTTACAGGCCTGGGTTGTGAAATTGGCAAGCTTGCCTCCTGTATGAGACCTGAGTTTGAACCTCCACACTTGAGTAAAAGAAAATAATCAACCCAGAGCCAAGGCACTACAGCTGCTCTTGTGATTGCAGGGAGGCAGAGGCCGGAGAGTTAAAGGTTCAAGGACATCTAGATAAATAAACAAACAGATAAGTAAATAAGGGCCAGAAATGTAGCTCAGTGGCAGACTGCTTGCCTAGTACATGAGAGGCCCTGGATTGGTGTTTGCATTCACAAACTCTGGTGAGGAGCTACACAGGAATTCAAAAGAGAACTATACCTTGGAGAGCCCAGCTATTGATGCTTTGCAGGTAGACATTTAGGTCTACCTTGTTGGCCCTATGCTATCTCTGTTGAACATGTTCACAATGTTGGGAAAAAACCAATGTAGATTCTGCTACGGGGCTCGGGGTGCAGTTCATGGTCATTCCCGCTGAACTCAGGCCCTCTCTAGCTGCAGTATGTGCTCCTAACCACCCAGCCAATGCTCCGGTATGTAGTGGCACCTTCATGAAGTCCTGGGTTTGAAGTCAACATAGAAAAAGAAGAGGAGTAACTCTGAAAACTTTTCTCTCTTCTTCCTGTTATTCAGATCTCTGAATTGTTCGCTTATCACCTAGAGTTGAGTCGTAAGGTCCCTAAGTATATCGTTGTGTGGAAAAACATGAAGGCTATTTGTCCAGATTCATTTGTACGTGAATTTTCAATAGAAATATGGAAATGAAGGCATTAGTGGAAATCAAGATGCTTCTGTGAACTTGTTTCAGCCTCCAGCAATTAGAAAATGAAGTAGTGGGGCTGGAGAGAGGGCTCAGTGTGTAAGAGCACTGGCTGCTCTTCCAGAGGACCTGAGTTCAATCCCCAGCACCCACATGGTGGCTCACAACTGTTTGTAACTCCAGGTCTAGGGCTTCTGACACCCTCACACAGACCTGCATGTAAGGAAAACACCAATGAAGATCAAATAAAAATAAATTAGAAAAAAATGAAATTGCTAAAAGTATCCAAACAGTGCCAGTATTTGGATATTTTTACAAAAGATTCCATTCTTAATTATGTGTATGTGTTCATGCATGCAACACAAAAAATCACAGATGGAT
Organism: Phyllotis vaccarum; assembly: GCA_033318265.1. Classification (NCBI taxonomy): domain Eukaryota; kingdom Metazoa; phylum Chordata; class Mammalia; order Rodentia; family Cricetidae; genus Phyllotis; species Phyllotis vaccarum. The sequence continues at coordinate 72,716,679 of JARWLC010000005.1, read as the reverse complement.
GTGAGCTGCCTGATATCACTGATGGGAGCGGAACTCAGGTCCTCAGCAAGAGCAGCACATGTGGTTACTTAACCACAGAGCTGACAATTCAGTCTGTAATATTTGGGTTTTTTCAACGTAAGTACATTTTTTTTTTTTTTAAATTGAGAACAACTAAATGGTATTGGTGGCATTTTTGTAAGAAGGAGAGTTCATCTATTCACTATGCTTTTCAGAGTTATCCTGAGTGGAAGTACTTGGTTTTGAGTTCTTGTTTTGTGTGTGTGTGTGGGGGGGGTATGTGTGTGTCTCTGTGTATGGATGTATGTGTTTTTGTGGGTCTCTGTGTGTGTGTGTATGTCTCTGTGTGTTCATGTATGTCTCTGTGTGTATATGAGTGTATGTCTCAGTTTGTGTGTTTCTGTGTGTCTGTGCAAACACACACCTCTGCAGAGGCTACAAGAAAAATCAAGAAGTGCTTTTATCAGATGAGCTACTTTTCCAATCCCAGGAAATATTTGTTTTTAATATTGTCCATCTTTTGTGCTATTCTTATGTGTTCTATTAAAATGTAAAAACTATTTCTTGTTTTTAATTTTTATTTTCTTATTTTGATTCTTCAGCTAAGATAGCAAGAAAGATGACCTGCTGTACATGAGTTACACTCAGCCACAAGTGAAAACAGAACTAATCCATGATGCCAGAGGTCAAGGGCTGAGGGCCAGCAGGACCGCTCTGGCTGTAAGGAAGGCAGCCAGTCTCTCCTGTGGTCTCTGGGAGCAGGTGGTGACATCCCAGATCCACTGAGACTTATTGCCAACAGTAGCATATAGTCCAACAACTTGTACCCATATTTTAGCCTTCAGTGCCCCTTTACTTCTGCTCCCCCAGCCTTTGGGGGTACACAGGATGATTTATGTGGCCTCTGCCTCGTATTTCTTCTTTATATCTAGTCTTGGCATTGGCTTCTTCCTCCACTTTTATCTCTTGGAGCAGGAGTTTCAAGGAAAACGGAGTTAAGGCTGAAAGAGCTTCTTTATTTTTTTAAAGTTTATTTTTTTATGTGTATGGGCCTTTTCACTGCATATATATCTATGTGCTCTATGCGTAGCTGGTGCCAAAAGAGGCTGTAAGAGGGTGTCAGATCCCCTGGAACTAGAATTATCTACAGTTATGAGCTGCCATATGTGCTGGAGATTTTTTTAAAAACTATTTATTTAACTTTATTTTATGTGCATTGGCATCAGAGCCCCTGGAACTGGAGTTACAGACAGCTGTGAGCTGCCATGTGGGTAGTAGGAATTGAACCCAAGTCCTTTGGAAGAGCAGCCAGTGCTCCTAAGCCCCGAGCCATCTCTCTAGCCTGGGTCCTGGAGATTTAACATGGCTTCTCTGGTGGAGCAGCCCAGGCTCTTAACCTTTGAGCCATCTCTTAGCCCAAACTATTAAATTAAAAAATTATAAAATCAATTAAATTTATAGAGGTGATGGTGGACATATGACTTCTAGCACCCTGGAAACTGATGAAGGAGAGTCACAAACACAAGTCCAGCTTAGGTTACATAGCAAGATCATGCCCCCCCCCCCAATAAAAAAAAAAAAAAAAACCAGGAAAGGAAAGAAGGAAATAGTAGAGCCAGGGATATTGTGGGATATTGCTCTTGTACACTGTAAAGACTTGTCACTGGTATCAGTTTAATAAAACACTGATTTGCCAGTAGTCAGGCAGGAACTAGAGGCAGAGTGACCAGACAGGAGAATTCTGGGAAGAGGAAAGACAGAACAGCAGATGCCAGCCAGATACAGAGAAAGCAAGGTGCTAAACTGAGAAAAGATAGCAAACTGCATGACTAAACATAGATAAGAATTATAGGCTAATTTAAATGTAAGAGCTAGTTTGTAATATGTTTGAGCTACCGGTCGAGCAGTTACTATAATATTAAGCCTCTGAGTCAATTATTCAGGAAGCAGCTGCTGGGTATTTGAGAGTTTCTGGCCAGGACAGAAACTTCCAACTATAAGATATAGCTCAGTTTGCAGAGAACCTGTCTATCCTGTGCAAAGCCCTGGGGCAGATACCTATCATTTTGTGGTGACACACCTGTAAACTCAGCACTTGGGAAATGAAAGCAGAAAAACTAGAAATCCACATTTATCCTCGACTGCATATCAAGTTCAAAGCCAGGCTCTCTACAAATACCACTTCATTATACCAGGAACAGAAGCCTTCACTTAACTGCTGCTCCCAGCACGCCTGGGGCTAAGACAGTCTCTCACAGGTAGTGGCCAACAATACTTTATCAAGTCACCAAATAGTTGCGTTTTAGTATAGACCGGTGTCTAATATCATATGCTGGAAGAGCACAGCATCATTCCTGTAACAGCCCTGCCCAACATGCCTGAGTCTATGCATGAGGAAACACACGGCAAGCTCCAATTCAGACATTCTGTGAACAACTGACCTATCGTCTGAAAAAAATATCAGAGTCAGGAAACAAAAAGAGAGTCTTGCAAACTGTTCCAGAATAAAAGAGCGAAAATAGATGGGGGGCTTGGGGGGGACGACATGATGACATGCTGTGTGGTCTTAGATTTAGTGCTAGAACATTGTTGGGCAATCAAAGAAATAGATGAGAATGATGGTTAATTCTGATCAAATTAACCACATTGTGCTTGTACAAATAATATATGTCCTAAAAGTTAGACATGGTGACACATATCTAGTGTACATATATTACAGGTGGTACCGACCTATAACCTAACACTGAGCAGCTAGAGACTAGAGAATGAGAAGTTCAGGGTCAGCCTTGGCTACCTTTGATCATATCTCAGAAAACAGAAATAAAGCAGAATGTCTGTCTTTTCTTGTCCTTGGAAATGCACACTAAAGTATTTATGGGAGAAGGGCACTGTGTCTCTCCTAACTTAAGTGATTTGAAAAGTGATGGGGTCCATAGGAAGTATCTGGGTCATGGACACTTTTCTCCTGAATGGAGTTCCCATGAGCATATGTTGGCTGTCACAAGAGTGGACAGCTACAATGTCTCCTTTTCTCCTTTATTCCTTTCCTAGTTATAAAGCATCCATTTACATTCCTGCTTTTCTCTGTGAATTCAAACAGCATATGGCCCAACCCACTCTTGAACTTCATAAAACTGTAAACCAAAGTAAACCTGTTCCTTTATAAAGGAATCACTATCAGGGGTTCTGTTGTCCCACGGAAGAACCCAGTGACTATGTATTAGCAATTGTATAAGAGGCTGGGCAGATGACTCAGCCCTTGAGAATGCTTACTGCAGCTGGATGGTGGTGGCACATTCACTTGGGAGGCAAAGGCAGGTGAGTCTCTACGAGTTTCAGGCCAGCCTAGTCTACAGAGCAAGTCCCAGGACAGCCAGGGCTACACATTATGAATTCTTTGCATTGTTCTTACTTGCCATTTTTCTTTTCTTTAAAAAAAAAAAATTACTTACTTTACATTTGTTGGTGTTTTGCCTGCATGTATCTCTATGTGAGGGTGTCAGATCCTTTGGAACTGGAGTTACAGACAGTTGTGGGCTGCCATGTGGGGGCTGGGAATTGAAACCTGGTCCTCTGGAAGAATTGCTAGTGCTCTTCACCACTAAGTCATCTTCCCTGCTTGGTGTTTTTTTCTATATGACAGAAATTGTATAAATTAAAAAGAAAGCAACCTATGGGTGGTCAGCAGCCAGGCCAGCACTCTGAATCTGTCCATTTGAAGGTTCATGCTTCTTATGGGGACAGAGAATAGAGGAGAAGGAAATTTGGGGACCTGTGGGAGGGGACAGGCAGACTCTTGTAGGTAGGTTTAGTGGCTGAAGCATTATTTTGTCAGCACTAGACCTGGAACTGGTTGCTGTTCCTGGCAGAGCGAGCATGTCCTGAGAGCAGAGGTCTTGCAGATGTTTTGTGTTAAGTGATTCATTGATGCCATGATGCAAACAGCAAACAAAGGTTTCCTCTGTAAATATGGGAACTGTGCTTAGGTTATTCTTTCCTATAAAAGTAATTATTGTCCAAGTTGGCTTATGTTACAACCCATTAATAAATAAAATGCTTGTAGTTCTGCAAGGAAAGATGAATTTTTAAAATATGGTCACCATTACCAAAAAGCAAAGTCTGGGAAGGTTCCTCTGTTTAGTGAGAGAGAGGCAGAGCTGTTTCGAGCAGCAATTCCTTCCAGAGAAGTTTATGCTCAAAGGTAACTCAGATCTACCACTTCGGCCTTTATCTGATGCTAGTGGTCCCCTCTCTCCTCCATCTCTGCCTGCCTCAGTCTCTGCCTCATTAGTGATATAATTTTCTCCATGATGCTTCTTTTGGGGGCAGGGTGGAGGTGGGGATGGGTCGGTGGCTGTGCTGGTTGGTTTTGTCAGCTTGGCATAAGCTAGGGTCATTTTACAAGAAGAAACCTCAACTGAGGATGACTGTGAACAGATAGCCAGTCAGCAAGTCTGTGGGGCATTTTTCTTGATGAATGAGTAACGTGGGAGGCAGGTGGTCCTGGATGGTATAAGAAAACAAGCTAAGCAAGCCATGGGAAGCAAGTCAGGTCAGAAAGCCACGTTCCTTCATGGCCTCTGATTGAATTCCTACCTCTAGGTTCCTCCTTGAGTGCCTGCCCTGACTTCCCTCCATGATGAACTATGAGCCAAGAGCCAAATAAACCCTTTCCTTTCCAAGTGGCAGTTGCCCAGTGCTTTTTCACACTGACAGATACCAAACTAGGACCATGGTCAAGAGCACGGTCATCAGGACTGCAGTTTGGATCCCAGCACTCACATAACCAGCCAAGCATGCCAACACCAAGAGGGGCAGAGATGGGAGGGATACTGGGGCTTTCTGGCTGCCAATCTAGCTGAATAAAACATGAGCCTCAGGTGAAGGGAGAAATCCTGCCTGGAAGGAATAAGCAAGAGTGATAGAGGAGACGTCCCATACCCTCTTCTGGCCTCTACCTGTGTGTACAAGCACATGCACCCATAGACTACACGTATGCTTATACTCACACAGAGACATATGTACTTCAACAACAATGATAAGAATCAATTAAAAAACATTTTGGGCCTCAGTTTCTTTGCTTGTTTTAACTGCATGTCCCACGCATTAAAGGAGAAGTAGATCAAATTTCTCAAAACAGGAAAATGTCAGTTTGGAACCCTCCAGAGTGTATATGACCTTGTAAGTGCCTTCTACCCTCCATATCATAGCTCCAAAAAGAGTCTGGAAAGGGCCCAGAATGACTGAAGTGCTGGGGAGAGAGACAGGAGCCTTCCCTCTGCTACCCCACTGGTCTGCAGAGAGTGTTTGTACATATTGCAGGGCATGGGACAAAAGGCGCCTGCCCATGGAACACCTGACTAGGTTACTGCTAGCCTTGCCCTAAGAAGGTCTGGAAACACCCATGCCTTAGAGCCTGTGAGTCATCCGGGTGTAGTCTCTGCTGTGCTTCTTTCTTGTAACATAAAGAGCTAAGAGTCCAGACAAAGTAGGCCTGGATTTTATAACATTTTTTTAACCTTTTAATGTCCGTATTTTATGTGCATGGGTCTCTTGCCTGAGTGTTTATCTGTGCACCATGCGTATCCAGTGCCCAGAGAGGCCAGAAATTGGTGTGTGAAAAGGGTTCCCTGGGACTGGAGTTAGTGACAGCCGTGGGCTGCCGTGTGTGTGTGTGTGTATATGTGTGTGTGTGTGTGTGTGTGTGTGTGTGTGTGTGTGTCGCAAATCAAACCCAGGTCCTCTGGAAGAGCAGCCTGTGCTCTTAAACACCGAGCCTTCTCTCTTAGGCCTGTAGCATTAAAAGACGAGTTTATAAAGTATTCACTTTATGAACTAAATAGGCTGTTTTAACAGCTGGGTGAGTTGTCAGAATGCAGAACCTGCCTGGTTCCCATCTCACTCCCCTGCACCAACACCTTTGGGGGATCTGAGTGCTCCAGCAAAGGCAGGGCACGAAACTTGATTTCGAAACTTCCGTGATCAAGAAATGACTGGAAATTTGCCTCCCTCAGTGAATGTCCGTGCCTCCAGTCCCTTTGACTTCAACTGTTGCTCTTAGGCAATAGTTTTCTACCTGAAAAGAACTTTTCAAACAGAAGGTCCAGTCCATCTTCCTTCCCAGACAGGAAGTATTGTTTAGAATTGAAATCTATGTAGTATAAGGTGATGTTGCTTCAGATGTCTGAAGTTTCTTGGAGATCACGGGGTCTGAAAGGTAGGTGGGCTAGTTTGGGCCACCACAGAGAAGCTCCTCACCTAATTTGTTTTCCTCACAGGTCCAAAGCATTTCCTTCATGCAGTGACCTGAAGGGGAACACCTGGCCCGGATGTCACAATAACGCTGTTCCTGAGGAGAATCAGCTGGGAGAGCCCTGAGGCCCCAGGACACTGGCCACACTCAGTTCCAGTGCACCCCACCTCTCACAAGGGCTTTACAATTTGGCATTTAATGCCAACGTAATGAGACATTTGTTTTCACTGGTAAAGTGGAAGTCTTGGGAAATAGGTACCTTCTCTTTTTGCCTTTCTTGGTTTTCTTTCTGCTTCCTGAGCTGAGCAGAGATAGTTCATTTTGAAGAAAAGGGGTGAAGAACCTAGGAAGATGTTGACAGAAATCTTTCTTTCCAAGTGACAAGTTAATGTCCAGCTGCTGGAGTATGGAGCCAGAGATGGCATGGCTGGGTCCACACTCTATACAGAATACGGATGTCTAGGCCCTGAATGTCTGTGTCCCAGGGTTTATACACCGTCATGTGAATATATGCTAGAGCCTTCTTGCTCAAGAAAATATTACATGACTCAGGGCATATAACTATATAAAAATTGACAGATAATACAGAATAATAATAAAAATATTAAAGAGGACTCTTTTAAACTTTAAAAATGTAAACCAGGTGAAGCCTTTAGTCCTAGCAATTAGGAAACAGAGGCGGGCATAGCTTTGTGAATTCAAACCCAGCATAGCCTATAGAGCCCATTCCAGGACAACCAGGGCTACTTGAAAAAATGTTTTTCTCAAACAAAAAAAATTACACACACACACACACAAACACACACACACACACAGACAGTATGTGTGTGTTCAGATGTATGCTCACTACAATGTATATTAGAGGTCACAGGACAACCTTCAATAGTCAGTTCTTTTCTTCCAACACATGGTCCCAGATGTTGCTTTTACAAGCACAAATCAATCTAAGGAATAGACAGATAAGAGGAGGTAAAGCTGCTTTAAAAATATTCTCCTGGGCAGTGGTGGTGCCTTTGATCAGAGCACTCTGAGTTCAAGGCCAGACTGATCTTCAGGGCAGGTTCCAGGCATCCAGGCTATACAGAGAAACCTGTCCTCAAAAAAAAAAAAAAAAGATAAATAAACAAATAAACAAACAAACAAATAAATAAAATATTTACTTTTTGTAACTAAAATCAATATTTTTCTTTTGCCATTGTCATGATTGGACCTAGGATCCCATACTTGCTGAGACAACCACCCTGCCACTGAGCCACACCCCTCCCATCTGTAACAAGAAATTTATAAAGAAGTAAATTAAATGCAGAGCTTGACATGAGGTTGCAGTGGGTATGCTCGTATTATCTCAAGTTTTAGAGCTCACCAAAACAAGATTTTCACATAAGTTGACTCTGTAAGAAGAAGATATTAGCATACATATGGACTCTCAGTGGCTGTGACAGTGTGCAGAAGCCATATGAAAATTCAAGACAGATCAAATCCCATTGTGGAGAGGAGGGGCAGGAATGTGTCCCACCCCTACCTGAGGAATCCTTTGTAATTGTTAGCTACCAGGAGAGAGAAAAAGAAAGTCAGTTTTAAAAGTGAAGCCTTCTTGGGCTAGTAGGTGGGTGAAGGTACTTTCCACCAAGCTTGCTAACCTGTGTTTGATTTCCAGGGACCATATGGCAGAAACAGTTCTGACTTCACATACACACTAAATAAGTATAATTTAAAAGGGGGGGGGGCTAGAGAGATGGCTCAGTGGTTAAGAGTACTAGCTGCTCTTCCAGAGGACCCTGGTTCAGTTCCCAGCACCCACATGGCAACTCACAACTGTCTATAACTCCAGTTCCAGGAGATCCTCACATGGACATACACACAGACAAAACATCAATGCCCACAAAATAAAAATAAACAATTTTTTAAAAGAGTGTAGCTCCTGGTAAGTGGACCACACAACAGTGGAAGGTCTCACATCTAAAAATATATGGATGGTGCAAAATGGACTCAGTGGTTAATAAAAAGAAAAAAGAGGAGATGCAGTTGTGTGGTAGGGAGAGGGTGGATATAGAAGCTGTGGAGGGAATGAGTATGATCACAGCACTCAGATTGTGTGAAATTCTTAAAGACTGAATAAAGAAGAGCTAATATTGCAAAGTTTTTAAAAAGTGAGTGAAAAATAAATGTTAGAGTACATACAAATGAGTCGTTCCTTTAACATTTCAAAATTAGACTCAGGGACTGAGAGATGCTTCTGAAGTTAAGAACGCAGACAGTGATTCTGGAGCACATGGATTGGATCCCGAGGATCCATGTCACAGTACACGCTGTGTGTAATCCCAGTTCCAGAGGAAAGGGACCCAAATGGTGGATGAGGTGTCCAGAGGAAGGACAGCGGCTGGAAAATAAAGAAGACAGACATCAGGGACTGGGAGGTCTTACATAAGCTGGTGACTTTGTTTGTTGTTTGTTTTTTGAGATAGGATCTCACATTGTAGCCCTGGCTGTCCTAGAACTCACTGTGTAGACCAGGCTGGCCTCACAGAGATCCACCTGCCCCTGCATCCCAAGTGCTGGGATCAAAGGTGTGTACCACCTCACCTAGTGATTATAATCTGGTTTTATTTATGTATTTACTTTGTTTTCTGAGACAGGGTTTCTCTGTGTGGCCCTTATAAACTGGTTTTAAAACACTGCTTCTACAAACTGGAGATGTAGCTTGCTACTCTTCTGGAAGACTCTGGTTTGATTTCCAGGACCAACATTGGGTTGCTTACAGCTGTATGTCACTCTAGTTTCATGAGACCCAAAATCCTTTGGCCTTTAAAGGCATCTGAACACACATAGTGCATATAAACTCACCCAGGTGTTGTAGAATATTATTTTAAGATGTGTTATCTTCCTGTATTGATGTAAAGATGTGCTGCATTCTTTTATGCTGTATTTGTTTAACTCTGTGAGGTTGTTACGTTGCCTGCCTAAAACACCTGATTGGTCTAAAAGAGCTGAACAGCCAATAGCAAGGCAAGAGGAAGGATAGGCAGGGCTGGCAGGCAGAGAAGATAAATAGAAGGAGAAATCTGGAAGGAAAAGAAGATTAAAGGACAAGAGAGAAGAAGGAGAGGAGATCACTAGGGGCTACACAGCCAGCCAGGAAGTTAGAGTGCATAAGAAAGATCTAAGAAGTAAGAAACAGAAAAGCCCAGAGGCAAAAAGTAGATGGGATAATTTAAAGTTAAGAGAAGCTGGTAAGAAACAAGCCAAGCTAAGGCTGGACATTTATGATTAAGAATAAGCCTCCGTGTGTGATTTTTTGGAAGCTAGAGAGAAAACACACACACACACACACAGGTATACAAACATACACATAAAATAAATAATTTTTAAAAGTTACTTCTAGCCAGGTGTGGTGGCTCATACCTATAATCCCAGAATTTGAGAGAAGGAGACAAGAGGATTACTATAGATTTAAAAACCCTGGGGATATAGACAGTGAGACACTATCTCAAAAACAAAGCTCCTTTTGTGTGTGTGGTGCATGTGGTGTGTATGTGTGTGTGTGTGTATCTGTGTGGTGTATGTGTGTGTGTTATACGTGATATGTATGTGTGGCATTTTTTTATTTTCTTAAATCACAACAACATTATCAGACTAAGCTTAGATGTCATTTCCTGAAATCAAGCTGAAGAAGGCCTGTACTTGAAGGCATGAGTCATCATGAGGTTGTCTGCTGATGTGAGATAGGCAAGTCTTGCTCTACACTCAATAGGGCTCAGGTCAGTCAGCTGAGCCAGGTGCAGAGGCCTGTGAAAGACACAGGGACTAATGTGCCCATTAGTATGATGGTGATCAGTCTGATGGTGTGTATGTCCTGGGATATTGGCTGGGCTTTCAGAGACTGGAAGAATAGGTTCAGAGAGTTTCTATGAGGTCTGAAATTGGACTGAGGCATTATCTAGTCTTTACAAGTAGGACGATGGCACTCCACATTGAACAGGGATGTGCAATCATCTATGGAAAAAGGGAAGACTATAGAAGTGACAGGAGACAGAGAATCGAGCAAGAGTAACTGTGGAGAACACAGAGGCCTGAGAGGAAGAGGGGAGAAGGGTCTGACAGGTCCTAACCATAGTACAAACTGAGAAAGTGGTCTTGAAATAGGCTTCATGTTTCTATGCGCACAACTATGCACAGCCCAGTGTACCCTTGGGAAAACTAGAGCTGGGAGCTTCCTCATCCTACCCTGTGAGCTGTGAGAGACAGGGAGGGTGGTTTTCCAGACAAAACTGGCACAGCCCCTGAAAGCTCTCAGAAAGAGTTGTGGGAGTGGATCCAAACAGGTGCTGCTCACCAAGGCACCTGGTTAAGAGTGACCAAGAAGTCCCATCGCCTAGCTTCATAGTTTAACTTTGTCACTTACTGTGTGAATGTGGCCAAGCTGTTTTCCTGTCTTAATGTCCCTGAGTCTCCTGTTCTCTCCTGGCAAAGTTGGGAATAATGATAGGTCTAACTACTGAGGTAAAAATGATTAAACAATCATGTAAGGCTGTTGGTAACTGAAGATGGAAATAATAACAGCCTTAGAATATAATAATGACGGTGCCAAACCAGACAGCAGTCATGCACTTGTTTCAGAAACAGGAGAGTAGAAGAGAAGTTGGAGAGAGAATGTTCTAGACGCTTAAAGCCTAAAGGAGTCTGAGAAGGATGTTAATCTGTGGGGCTTTTCTGCTAAACCTGCCTTCAGCTCTGGGAGTTCTGGTCCTCACCCCAGCCCTCTGTGTGGATCCCAGGGCCCTAACTGGCCTTCAAATGGTTTTGTGTCCTCTGTCAACCTTTTACACCAGTTCTCACACTAGATCACTTTTCCAAACTCTTTCCCACGGTGGAGACTTCAGCATTTCCCCAAGGACCTACACATCTTAATCACATTGACTAATTCTCCTCCCTCAGCCTGACATCTAACATAAGCCCCATCCCGAGCCTCTTCTACTAACAGTCTCTCAAACTCCCTTTCTCCTTTAAGCCCTCTGCCTCCTCTGTACCCTCATTCATCATTTTCCAATTAAATCTCCCTAAAGCAAGAGTTCTTACATTTTTTTTTTTTTTTTACTATGACCCACAATAAGAAATAGACCAGAAAGCCAGGTGGTGCATGCCTTTATTCCTAGCACTTAGGAAGTAGAGACAGGTGGATCTCTGGGTTTGAGGCTGGCCTGGTCTACAGATCCAGTCCTAGAGCAGACAGGGCTACACAGAGAAACACTATCTTGAAAAAACAAACTAAGGGCTGAAGAGATTGCTCAGAGGTTGAGAGCATTGGCTGCTCTTCCAGAGGCCCTGAGTTCAATTCTCAGCAACCATATGGTGGTTCACAACCGTACAATGAGATATAGTGCCCTCCTCTGGTGTGTAGGCAGAACACTGTATACATAATAAATAATTTAAAAAAGAAAGAAAGAAAAAACAAATTAAAAAGAAATAGAATACTTCTTACTTTACAACCCACTGCACACACACACACACTACACACACACAGAGTTATGTACAGAAATACTGAACTCTAATTCTTAGAAACTTGCGATTGGCCTCATTGGGTTTTTATGTTACCTCAGAAGAGAAACCTTAGTTGAGCAAATGCCTCTATCTCAATTGCCTGTAGTTAAGTTAGTAGATGATTCTTGGTTAGTGATTGACATGGAAGGGCCTAGCTCACTGTGGGCAGTGTACCCTAAGCTGGTAGTCCTGGGGTATGCACGAAAGCAAGCTGAGCAAGTCGTGGAGAGCAAATAGGCATCACTTCCGGTGGCCGCTGCCTGCTTCCGCACAGGCCTCTATCGTCCCTCGGTGCATTGTGGCCTGCGATGCGGAGCCAAATACTCCTCCCCAATTTGCTTTTGGTCATGGTCTTCGTCATAGCCACAGAGAAGACTAAGACGGTTATAGCTATTCATCTTTGCAACCTCAACAGGTCAGAGGCCATAACCTGCAGACGCCACCGTAAGCAGCTCACCTTGAGGCCATTCCTGTCTCCAGAGACTTCAGTCATTCACACGACATCATAGGACAACCCTCATTGCTCCACCCTGCCACCCGCTATATCTTCTAGCCTCTATGGGCTCTAGTGGCCTGAAGGACAGCACAGACTATGATACTTTTCCCCCTGAGGGACCTGTGAGATGGCTCTGTGGGCAAGACTAGTTGAGAAAGCCTAACTAACCTGAGTCTAATGCCCGGAACCTACTACAGAGGAAGAAAACCAACTCCAGCAAGTTGCTCTCCACCCTCCACAACCTCACCGTGGCACACATGCTCACACACTCACACATGTGCTGATATATTTTATATTTAATTAAAAAAAAAAAAAAAACAGCCTGGAGTATCTGAGGGCAGAATCACCCACAGTCAAGCCATGAGGGTCAGAGAGTGGTAACTCAATCCTTCAATCCCAGCACGGCAATGATTTATCGGTGTCCTCCGCCTTTAATCTCATAACTCAGGAGACAGAGATCTTTCTGTGTTTCTGTGAGTTCAAGGCCTGAAAACCAAACAGTTGTAGCTCACACCTTTAATCCTAACTCTAGGAATAGGATGTAGAGTTGAACCTGGAAGTGAAACAACTGGGTGAAGAAGATATTTAAGGAGGTGTAGGCAGACAGTGTGGGATTCTGTGGGAAATGTGAGCCAGGCTGAGGACTCTGGAAGATAGCTTTTACCTTGAGAAGTTGGCTGGGTGAGAACTGACTGTGGTCTGTTCCTCTCTCTTATATTCAAACTATCCCCCACTATCTGGCTTTGAGTTTTCATTAAAAATCAACGAGATTTAGTGTTTCACACACATATCATACACATGCTATATAATAATATCCTCATTGGGCACATACTCCCACTCACACATACTATAATAATTTTTGTTGTTTTTAGAGATTTCTTTTTCTCTGTATAGCTCTGGCTGTCCTGGAACTCACTCTGTAGACCAGGCTGGTCTCAAACTCATAGAGATCTGCCTGCCTTTGCCTCCTGAGCACTGGGATTAAAGGCATGAGTCACCACTGCCCAGTTAAATTTTTTTTTAATTTAATTTAAAAATAAATAAAATTCTCCCCTGAGAACTAGGGACAGACCAAGGGGTCCATTTATTTTCCTTTACCTATAAGAGTCTTATGATCTGGGATTGCAACTTCCTAATGGCCAATAAGCAAATATCTCTCTACTCTCTGTACCTTCGCGCCTGTGTCTTATCCTTCTTTCCTTACCCTCTTTTCCTATGTGAAAATGCTGTCAAGGTCCAGCCCCCCCCCCCAAAAAAAGGACACAGAGAGACAAGATCAGGACTTAGGAATGGAACGTGATTGATTTGCTAAGGCTGGTATGCTTCACAGTTGAGGGAAGGGGTTAAAGGTGAGTTGGGCTATACTACAGCCAAGCCACCTCATTAGGCCAAGTTTTCACATTAATGCAGAGGCCACAGGGGACAGATGGGTTCTGAGCAGGTATGATCATTGAAAGTGAGGGTGAGAAGTCTGTTCAGCCCAGGGAAGAAAACAGCTGATGTTTTTCTCAATATAAAAATTGGCATCTAATTAGTACAGGGTGGATTAGGGACACCTGGTGTATTGTCTATACAAGAGCATCCTGGAGGGCAGATGTGGAGGAAAGCGCAGCATGGCGTGTATATGGGCCAGACTGAGGGGAGAGCGAGAAGGAGCCTGGCCCCTGAAGCTCTTCCACAGTCTGAGGACACAGTCAAGGGAAGTCCAGTCCTTGGGAGAGATAGTAAGAGAAAAGCTTGCCAGACAGTGGTAGTGCACGCCTTTAATTCCAGCACTCAGGAGGCAGAGGCAGGCGGATCTCTGTGAGTTTGAGGCCAGCCTGGTCTACAGAGTGAATTCCAGGACAGCTAGAGCTATACAGTTAAACCCTGTCTCAGAAAGAAGAGCAAAGCTTAGAGGTAAGACTGGAGGAGAGAAAAAAGAGGGGAGGGAGAGTTTAACCCCAGTAAACAGGGTTTTCATCCTCTCTAGAAGTGGGAGTCCGAGCTATGGCCTCCTCCCTATCCCTGGGTGGACCTGATTCCTGCCCATGAGATCACTGGCATCCCAAACCATTAAGGAACAGTAAGAAACTTGGCATGACACGGAGTAGCCATCACTTAGGAATTATTAATGTGTAAAGATGCCAACCCTTCAGAAGAAAGAAGCAGATATGCAAATGAGACTCAACAGGAGGAGTAACAGATTTACATTATTACCACAAGAATAAAAAGATATTCTTCTGCCAACTTCACTTTATATTACATTTAGTTATTTATCTATCACATGAGTGTTGGGGGGGCACGTGTGAAGGGCAGTGAAGGTGCTCGTGTCAGAGGACATCTATCAGCAGTTGAGTCTCTGCTCGAACCATGTGGGTCCTGGGGACCAGGCTCAGGTTGGTAGGATTGGTGACAAGTGCCTTTACCTGCTGAGCCATCTCCCTGACCCCATCAACCTCATCTTAACTATGAAGACTGACTAGAACAGAGTTGCTGCCACTGGGGGCTGGTGGGGTAGTGGTTTCTGTTTGCTTACTTGTTTGACAAACAGCTGTATAAATTTGCTTTTCCATAGGTTAGTAGCAAAGAAAAAAAAAACATTAAAACCATTTTTAAGCCACAGGGAGTAAAAAACAAATGGAACCCCCCTCCCCTCAGAGTTTGATCATATTTACTTTGAGAAAGCACATCTCAGAGTTACCTCAAACTGCTTGAAAAGAGGGCTGGCTACTTCCTCTTGTCTTGTGTCTCATGAAAGAAGAGGAAATGATAAAAGGTGGACCATGGCTATCATTGCTTACCTCAGAAATCATCCACCACAGCTTCTCATGTGACTGTTGACTGTGGTCTAGCCCTGGGTAATCTCATCATGACGAGGCTACCACTTTCTTCACTCTATGCCCGAACTTCCTACAAGCCAGGAAGTCACCAGCTAAACACTGGCTTTCTCTACCTCCTGACTTTCAAGAACACCCACTTTAAAAACTCCATCCCATCTGAGGAGGGATGAGGTCAGCTGGGTATGGCAGCCCACACACAAGCTGACCCAGCACTTGGGAGGCTGAGGCAGGATTACAAATTTGAGGCCAGTCCAGGACACAGCAAGTCCCCATCTCAACAAAACAAAACAAAATTGTCAAGCAGCCACTTCAATCATTTTATTTAGCATTCCATGCCTGACAGTTTGCTAAAAACTGGGGATAAAGTGACCAAGGAATGACAGCCTGAGCTGGCACTAAGAACCTCACGAATAAATGCGAAATTCTTTGTGAAGTAAGGGCCTACTCATTCTGAGAAGAGATCCTCCTTGTTCCTCCTCCAGGCTCCTCCGCTTTCCTATTTCCCTCTCTTTAGTCTCCTATTCCCTCCGGTCAGCACCATGCAATGGCTTCCCTCCCAGCTCTGCCTATAAATGTCTACAAATAACAGTTTTATATCCCTTATCTTCTCAGCCAAATTATGCAGGTGGCATCCACCCACATTACAGTCCTGAAAATGTTCTCTCTGTATTGGTGCTTCGGGTGTTTGCTGGACCCTTATGGCACACTTGCCCGAGAGAGGGCACCTGTGAATACCTTCATCTGGATTCTCCTTGTATTTGGCATCTCTTTCTAATGTCTCCCTCGGTGGCTTCCACTGTTCTCTATCCATTCTGGGAGATGACAGTCACCTAGAAGACTTCACTGACATTCTCTGTTTGCTCCAGCTGGAGTTTCCCCTGACCACAGACCCTTATTTTCCCCTCAACTTTTCTTCTAAGGCATGCTGTTGGCTTCAGATCTGTGGAAAGAAAAAAACAAACAAAAAACCCAAAGCAGAGGGTTTCCTTTCCACTCTACTCTCTACAGCAATTTACAGCAGCAGGGACAAGTCAGATGCCTTCATGGTATCTGTGACTACTCTGTTCCCTCTCATTCAGCAAACAGGCCTGCTGCCACTGAGATTTGTTAGAGGGAGTTGACCTTGAACCATCTGTCCCAATGAGGGATAGTGACTAGGTGTCATCTAATGAATCACTTCCTGAATAATGTGTTACGGATTCTTAAGCAGCATTTGGCCTCACAAGGAAACAGTGCTATACTGGGTGTGCCCCCCTACACACACACAACAGGATGCATTCTGTGTTTCCCAGTTAGCACTGCACCTTGTCTGGGGAGCAAATGGAGCTTCATCCTTCCTGTTGTGGGTTGCCATTGTCCTGGACGTTCTCTCAGAACAGAGCCCCTTAATAAACATTTCCCACTTGTGACCCCCCTCATCACCACAGAAATTGATGCAACCCTGCATATACAGGTATATCAAGTAGGACTAGACATCAATCATTTATTGATAGTAAATCATAAAGAAATGTATTTTAAGCAATCCTTTGGTGTATGTAGCAACTTATCATTTATTTAAGCAGAAATAAATTTTCATACTTAGAAGGATGTTCTTATTTATTTTCATGTAAAATTAAATCTTGACTGAATATTTGATACTGTAAGATGCAGAGACTTTCAGTATTCTTCAGAGCTGACCAATATTTTGCTTTAATCAGTCCTGGGAATACTGCTTTGCATAATTGTAAATGTGTGTTCATAACCATTTCAGAGATGGTTAAAAATTCTAATCACAAGCCAAAATCCATTTAACAATTTAAAAATTATTGTTTTATGGTTATGGGTGTCTTGCCTGCATGTATGTCTACACCGTATGTATACTTGGTGCCTGGGGAGGCCAGAAGAGGGTCTGAAGTGGCAGACTATTGTGAGCCACAACGGAGTATTGAGAATAAAATTCAAGTCCTCTGGAAAAGTGGTCAGTGTTCTTCAATGCCAAACCATCCCTCTAGCCCTAACCAAAAAAAAAAAAAAAAAAATTAAGTCGTTGCTTCATAAAATTAAGGTACTATGTTGCTCTAAGAGCAAAATTCTACAGTAGAAATACTGCAACTCATAATGTAGACGAGTCTCGAATGTAAGCCCATGTATATAGGACAGACAGCATGCACAGTACAAAGTATACTCTGTGTGTCCAGAACCAAGGCTGCAATGAGATTCCCATGATACAACATGGGTGAAGACTTCCAGAAACACCCCAGACTTGTTACGTTTGTTTTGAAATTAACTTTTGGTAGTTTTATATATGGAAACATTTTGCTGTATCACATCTGCCATGAGTCCCACATCAGTGATGTGACCCACAGTCTAGGAAGCTTGAGTCTTAGAATATTGAAAGTGTCCCAAAGATTTCAAGTATTCCAAGACTACTAGAGTCCTCTACCAGCTGACCCTCCCCTTCCACCTCCCTCTAAAGCAGTGGTTCTCAGCCTGTGGGTTTCGACTCCTTTCACAGAGGTCACCCGAGGCCCTCTTAATATCAGATATTTATATTACTACTCATAACAGTAGCAGATTACAGTCATGGAGCAGCAACAAAAATAATTTTATGGGTGGGGACACCACAGCATGAGGAACTGTATTAAGTGGGTCGCAGCATTAAGGAAGGTTGAGAACCACTGATCTGAAGTAAATCCCTCAAAAGGGACATTCACATTCTGACTTACCCACACCATAGTGTAGTTTTGTGGCTCATGGTATAGATTCATTACCTCCTTGCCTGATTTCAAACCCCAGGTAGGCTACTTACTACCTGTGTGACCCTGATCAATATGTGCCTCAGTTTCCTCACCAAACAAATGAAAATATGTATTACTCATTGATAGGCTGCTGTGAGGATCACAGGAGTTGAAGGCCCGGAAATGACTAGCTTGGCTCCTACCAAGTAATAAACCCAAGGTCAATGTTCATCCATATTGCTACCATACCTAGAAACCTTCTCACCCTTGGCTTTGGTCAGCATGTTCTACTGGTCCTGCCCTTCCTTCTCCACTCCCAGGAGGAGTAAATTGTTCCTTGCTCCGCCCACCACACCACCACAATGCCCCAGTCTTCCACTCCAGCAGACCCCCAGTCCCACAGTAGTTAGTTAAATCTGCTCACGAGGCCCAGTGTTTGGGTGCTCTTTAAGGGCAGGATCACTGCAGTGGAGAGCAGACTCTATTGCCTTGACCCAGAGGTCTGCTCTCCACTGCAGATCATGGTTTTCCTATTTTTTTGTTATCGGCTTCTACTGAAGGACGGTAGCCCCAGTTGTGAACAATGGTGTGGTAATGAATGAATCAGCAGCAGAAGGTGAATGAGCAGTGAGGAATAATAGTGGCCAGAGCTGAAGCTGTTTCTCTCCCTTGAGGCCTCTCTTGGCTTCCTGGACTTCTGCACCCATAGCTTTGCATTCTTTCCTGATTTCATACACATAGCCAGGGATCGCTGAGCTAACTCTGACTTTCTGTTTGTGTCCAGGATGGTCTTTGTGAACTTTAGTGCTTTGTTTCTTATCGCCATAAACTTAGATTGCACTTTCCATGGCCTGGTTTCCTCCAGGACTCCAGTTCCTTCTCTACTCTAGGCCTTAAGATGCACACATCCCCCCTCTTTTTGAGACAAGATCTCACTCTGTAGCTCTGGCTAGCCTACAACTCACGATTGCGAATGTCATTGCCACAAGTGGTGACAAGGAATTTGGAGAGCTTTGAGTTACAATTAGCTTAGAGAAATTAGCCCCTTCTGAAATCTCCCTACCACAGTTTGATGCCTTAGCTAAAGGCATGACCTAGCATTTCAGCGTGTTCTTGTTCTTACTAGATGCCACAATTTATAGTAATGGCCAGGCTAAACTATACTTTGGATTCCCTGAGAAGTTCGCAACCTGGATTTCTACGCTTGTGGTTTCGCAGCCTTTGATAGCCCTTTAAAGGTACAGAGAAGGGTGGGAGAGGCATTGGTTGCTTCTTTCAAAGAACCCAAGTTCAGTTCCCAACACCAACTTGGCACCTAACAGTTTCTCCAGTTTTAGGGCATCCAGTGCCCCTTTCTGGTCTCTGTGGGTCTCAGGCCCAAATGTGGTGCAGAGACATACATGCAGACATTCATAGAGACATATAAGATAAAAATAAATAAATCTTTTTGTCAAGTGAAGAAAGCTAAGGAGGTGGCTCAGTGAGGAAGAGTACTTGCTGAGCGAACCTCCTCAGATCTTAATGCCCACATAAAAAGGCAGGTGTGGCCATGCACACCAGTGACTCCGGTTCTTCTGAAGGGCAAAGGTAACAGAATCACTTGGGCTTGCTGGTCACCAACCTAGCTCTAGGTTCAGTGACAGACCCCATTTCAAAGGAATACCATGGAGAGTGACAGAGCAGGACACATGATGTCTTCCTCTGACCTTTTAAGGGCACACACAGGTGCACAGCCCCCCCCCCCCCCATACAACAAACCCCACAATAGAAAACAGAGGAAACAACACAGATTTCCAGAAAACCAGCCTTGGCAGCACATGCCTGCAGTCCCAGTATCAGGAGGTAGAGTTAGAAGAATCAAGTCATTCTCGAGTCTATATGTTATTTACAATCTGCCCCAGCAGCATGAAGCCCTGTCTCAAACAACTAAATAAAAATCCAGAGGGGAAAATTCTCCATGTTTTCTGCACAAACCAGTTGTCCTCAGCTCACTGCAAAGATTTTGATGGTTGCTGGCAAGGAAAAGCGTTGATATTATAGATAATGGCTGCCGACATGCAGATCTGCAGCCTGTCTGTCCTGTTCTCCACGCCCTGGCACAGCCCTGGAAGCCTCGTTTCAGCATGAGCACTGCTGTGCCAGGGAAACGATTCTTATCAGCAGGTCACATGTACCCACCCACCCTTCTCTGCTTGCTGTGAGCAAAAAGCTAAAACCAAGCTCACACCCAGAGCTTGGTTTTGTCCTTTGAGACAGCCTGGTCAAGAACTCACTGTGTACTCCAGGCTAGCCTCAAACTTGAATCCATCCTCCTGCTGCAGCCTCCCTAGAGTCACTCACTACTCCTTGCTATCCTTCGAGTGTCTGTTTCTGGTTTGGGAGGAACAACTTATTAAGCAAGCCTACGTGTTCCTGGGGGAAAGAAGAGAATGGTTTGGGAGTAAAGGACACAATGTGCTAAAGGGCAGGCCAAAAGTATGACGACTGTTCTTAATCTGCAACAATGGAGCAGAGAGAACTGATTAGAAACGGTTATGGAAGAAACAGAAGGGTCTGGATGCACCTCAACAGCTAGCACCCAGAAAAGACTTTCTTAAGGGAAGCCCTGTGGCTGGTTTGGGCATAGGGAAATCCTGGAACATGAGTCATGTCGTCATGGTAACAGGCATGGAAACCAGTGCTTTCAGGCTCAGGCCTCATCTAGCACAGAGTCCTCCACAAGCCAGTCTGTTAGGGGAGCCTAGCTCTGCCCTAATTAGAATGCCTTTGTAGCTGGTGACAGAAACCAGCTTAAGAAAGGGATATTTAAAAAGGGTCCCAGGTGGGGTGACCAAGAGTGGGATGCACAATCCAAATGCAGACATGAGATTGGGTATTTAATTATTTCAGGATTCCACCTGGATGTGGTTCCTTTCTCTATCAAAGACTCCCTCAGCTCAACTATCATCTTCTAAACTGCCAGGGACTGTTTTAGCTAACAAGACAATTAGCCCCTCTAGTTCTTTCTCAGCCCTCTTTCATACAGGAACTGTGTCCCTTGAAGGCCACAGTTGAAGGAGACCTAACTGTTGGTATCTTTGGATGTGACTTTATTTGGAAAATGGGGGGGGGGGGGTCCTTAAGAAACTGAGAAAGTAGAAGTGGTCATGATTGATGTCCTTATATGAAGAGAAGACTGGTATCCTGGGATGTACAGAGGAAAGATCATGTGAAGATTCAGAAAGAACACACAGTCATTTCTCTTTTTAAAAAAGATTGTTTTGTTTATTATATTGTGTTCTGCCCCCATGTATGCCTGCCTTCCAGAAGAAGACACCAGATCTCATTATAGATGGTTGTGAGCTACCATGTGGATGCTGGGAATTGAACTTAGGACCTCTGGAAGAGCAGCCAGTGCTCTAACCTCTGAGCCAGCTCTCCAGGCCCACATCCAATTATTTCTAAGGCAAGGAGAGAGGAAACTAACTTTTATGCGTATGAAATAGAAATAAATAGATAGAAAGAGAGAGAGAGAGAGAGAGAGAGAGAGAGAGAGAAAGAAGGAAGGAAAGAAAGAAAGAAAGAAAGAAAGAAAGAAAGAAAGAAAGAATGAATAAATGAATGTTCCATCACAAAAGAGCCAGCCATTAGTGGTGCACACCTCTAATCCCAGCACTCAGGAGGCAGAGGCAGGAGGATCTGTGAGTTCAAGTCCAGCCTGGTCTACAGAGCGGGTTCCAGGCTAGCCATGAATGCAGTGAGACCCTGTCTCAAAAAGAAGGAGGAAGAGGAGGAGGAGGAGGAGGAAACTACTTTGCTGTTCTTGGACTTCCGGCCCCTATATTTGCAAGTAAGAAAATGTTTCTCATTGAAGCCACTCAAGCTACAGTACTTCACCACAGCACCCATGGCAAACTCTTTCATTCCGTTCCTTTGCTTTATTCTGTCTCTTCACAGGGGCAGCTGACAAATGCTTATTAACTCTGGAAGCGCACTCTGTCAGGGGCAGCCCAAGGTGGCAGGCGAGCTGATGGGTATGCTGAGGCCTCAAGCTCTCAGGGGAGGCTCTGATGGGGGGGCGGGGGAGGGGTGGTAGCTAGTGCTAAAAGCCAGCTTGGGTTAGGCTCATGGCAGAAAAAGAACAGAGGCAGGCAGGGAAAGGAGCTTCCTCCTTTGACGATGGATACCTCTCATTCTCTCATTCTGTTGCCTTCTCTCCATGCTGGTTGCCTAGGGTTGCCAATGCAGTCTTGAGGAAGCTTGGGCTGTGATGTGGGCAGGGTGCCTGTGTAAACCAGCACTTTGTACATTGCTGCCACTGACCCCATTTATGTGTGGGTTAGGTTTTGATGAACTTGTGTATAGAGTGAGTTAGGAGTGAGTTTTCAAAATGGCTGAGGCATATATTCCATACCTGCTAATAACACTCGAAATGAAGGGCCAAGAGCAGACAGCCAAGATGTTAGCAGCAGACAGCCATAGTCTTTGAACTCCAGAACTGAAAAGGGTTCCGTCTGCAGGGCACACATTGTATCCCCAAGACACGTAGGCTCACCTTCTGTTCCTAAAGTGCCAGGTTCCCAACTCAGAAGCCAGCTATGAGCATCACATACACCAAACCTCCTCAGGTCAGCTCCACTTCTTACTTGTCACCCGGACATATTGACAGGATTCAGATACAGGCAGAATTGGCAAACTTGCTATGGACCAAATGTGACAAGTGGAGAGATTTACTTTTCATTTTCCCGGCTGTTCCAACAGTCTGCTCTCTAAGAGAGTTACTCTCTATGTGTTTTGTTTATATTTCCCTACGGCTTCAAGTTTTGTGAGGCATCTTTCTTTAATTGGCACAGTGTAGCTAGTTTCTGGGAAATTTTCCTTTCTGGCCTTAGCTCATATTTCTTCATACTCCAATTTTTATTACATTTAGTTATTTGTGTGTGGGAGGGCTTGTGCACGCTATGGCACATGAATGGAGGTCAGAGGACAGTCAAATTTTCCCCTCTATGTGGGCTCGGGGGTTTGAACTTAGGTCATCAGGCTTGGAGGCAGACACTTTTACCTGCTGAGCTATCTTCAACTGCCCCCTCCCTGCTTTTTATATGTCCATAACTTTCCGATTGTTTACTTCTAGCCTTCTTCCCCAATTCTAATTTCCTTATTTAAAAATTGACTAATTGGTTCTCTCTCTCTCTCTCTCTCTCTCTCTCTCTCTCTCTCTCTCTCTCTCTCTCTCTCTCTCTCTCTCTCTTTCCCCTTTTGCTCTAGTCTGTTTCACTCTCTCTTGACTTTCTCTACCTGAAGTTTTCTCCTTCAGATATCATCTGGACCATCCAGCAACTTCTTCCAAGTCCCTCCTTGAGGGCACTGTGGGTATAAAGTTGCCGTGAGGACCTTTGCTTGACTTTCCAATCATTTGTTCATTAAATCAGAGTCTTAAAATCACCATTATCAGAAGTCATGTGGCCTGTTGCTGAGGGTCAAGGTTAGGTTTGTCCCTTCTTTCAAACAGCACAGTCACTGGTCTCTAGTAGTCATTCAGTGACCTTTTATGAGACTATCCTGTACATTTATTTTGAATGCGTTTATATAGGCCTTGGGTTGGGTTCTAAAGAGTCATTTACTATACTTACACAGACTGTAAACTCCGGGCACTCCCTGGTATAGCAAGATTCTACTGCTAGTTTTGTTTGTCATAAAGTTGGCAGACAAGTGTTCTCTAGAATGGGGCAGTGAAGAGCTTATGATTCAGTTCAGCATAAGTGAGCCTTCTAAGTAATAAAGACAAGCTTATTGATCCCTAAAAAAATGATCAAAGATTACCCAGAGGGCAGGAGTGTGACTCATCTATTATCTCCAGGGTAAACTGGCCATCCACTTCTGGCTAGCCCTCAGAGAGAGTGTCCTTATGACTCAACATCTTAAGGCTTGAAGCTTTTGCTTAAGGGACAAAAGACAGTCCTGTGGTCCATCCAGCTCAATACTCACATGTTAATCATCTACAGATGACTCATCCAAACAGTTGGTTGCCAGGTCACCTGTGCAGAGGAGAGTTCATGGTGTCAGAATTCATCTGCAGCCACACAGTGACTTCCGTGTGTAAGCTTAGAGGGAGAGCCCTGTAGAACTTGTAAGTCTACCCTAGAGAATATAGCAGGCCTTCTCGGGGTCTCTGATGAGTAAGTGCTTGTGTGCACATTTCCCTCTGGTTGTGGAAGACAGGCTGAGGTTATTTACTAATACACTAATAATTGATTCTTTTAGAGACTACAGGAGTTCTGGAGAGTCAGATGACATCTGGAATGCTCTGTGGTTTACATTGTTTAAGAATAACCTGTCTGGTCTCAAATTCCTATGCAGATAAGGCTAGCCTTAAACTGGAAGGGATCTCTGCATTCCAAGTGCTGGGATTAATGGCATGAGCCTGTAGTATGAGGTTTCTGTCCCAGACTTTCCACCTCAAGGTTTAGACCTGCAGACCCTGCAGACCCACAGACCCGCAGAGACACACAGATGTTTACAATAATTTTAGGCTGATCGGTCTAAGGCCCAGGCATATAACTTGCTAACTCTATACCCTTAAACTAACCCATGAGACTCTTATCTTGTTCAGCCATGGGGCTCGGTACTTTTTCTGAGTTGTCCTCCGCTTCTTCTGGCTTCTCTCTGGCATTCAGCCTGTTCTTCCTGTTCCCAGAGTTTTCCTAGTCTGGTAGCCCTGCCCACACTTCCTGTCTGCCTTTGGCCAATCAGCACTTTTTATTAAACTCATAGGCCAGGACAATTATTACAATGTAACATCATAAATCCACTACATGAGTCACCACACCTACCTACAGTTTTTTTTATGCTTCTAGTAATTTTATTTCTGAAATTTTAATAACCTATTTTAATATTTTAAAATGCATTTTTTGCAAGTATACATGTGAGCGTGTGGGAGGGGGTTGGTTAGAGGACAATATTCAAAAATTGGTTTTCTCTTCTCCTCATTTGTTACCGGGATCAGACCTAGTCTGTCAGGCTTTGTGGCAAGCACCTTTCCCTATCTACCTAGGCTTAGCTATTCCTACTGTGATTCCCTCAAAAGTGGTTTTGTAGCTATGTTTTGTTTTAATAGAGATAACATAAAAGTTGGCACTCCTGGATTCTGCTCCTCCAGTGGGGGGAGCTTGGAGAAGCAAATTGCTTGCCAGTGTCTGAGTTCATTCGTCTTCTCTACAAAAAGAATCATCTACCAGGTGATGATAACAGCAGGCTCTGAAACCTCATCATCTGGGAGGCTGGGACTCCGAGTCTCTGCTTGCTTTATTGCTAGAGGGTAACTTCCCACTGTGCTTTTGCAAGATGAACAATGGTTCACTCCTCTTGGACCTCATTATAAAGGCCCTCACTTTGTGTGTGTGTGTGTGTGTGTGTGTGTGTGTGTGTGTGTGTGTGTGTGTGTCTGTTGTAGTCCAGGGCTTGAACTTCCCGTCTTCCTGAATACCAGAATTACAGGCATCATCACCATGCTCAGTTTTTTTATCCCGATTATTTGTTGTTGTTTTGACATTAGGTCTCTCCATGTAGCCTAGACTGGCCTTTATAGACTATGTTTAAGAAATGTTTTTGAGATTTTTTTTTTCCTATTCAATAGACTGACGCAGGGAAAAAAGAAGCCAGAAAGAAGAAAAGGAAGCCAAAAGAAGGGAAGGGGAGGGCAGGGCAGGGCAGGGGAAGCCACCGAAAGCTGGTCACTTTAGGAGATGCTATGATCAGCCGTTCAGAAGTGGAAAGAGCCCTTGAGCATAGATGAAATTCTGACTGGACAATGGAGGAGCAGATTGCTCCTTCACAGCACTAGACCAGAACTTCCTGTCTGACTCAGAGTCTTCAGGAGCCTGTCTCCCTTAGAGCTGTCTGACAGGCTTTGGGATTTTAGTTAGAGCAAGAAGTTAGAGCAAGAAGACAGTTGGTGCCAGAGGGACCATTTCTCACTCTTGGAATCTAACACCTTGATCATGGTTATATTTAATACTCTATACCTAATTTTCTCATGTCTAAAACGGGATTTGTAAGAAAGGACACAATGAAACCCCCCAAACTGGACCCACTGCTCCATGGGTAGATAAAAGGTTTATTGGGGATCAAACTGCCAAGGTAACACCCCCACCCCGGAGGAGAAATACAAGTAGGTTTTATATGAAGGGGTTGGGGTGCTCTGAGAGGATACAGCTGTTAGAATTGTCCTGGAACCACATGCCCGTGCCCTAGGTAGCTGACATTTAGGGACAGATTAAGAGAGATTCCTGGCTAAATTTCTGTTTACCCAGCAGTACCATTGGGGGGGGGGGGTTGCTTGGACCTAACAGGATTAAAATAATTCCAACTCTATAAATGTATGTAAAGTCCTAGGCATACATAGTATGGCGAATAAACAGTTGGTAGGTATTAGATGATGTTATCATCTGAAACTGGAAAAGAAAAATCATATTGAATTCACCACGTCACTCAGGTTTTATCTAAATAAATGCTTCCAAACTGATTACCAGCCTTCTTGCAAAGGCGACTGCTCCTTGTACCATACAGGAAGAGCTTCACCCTGTTCTTTGATTTAACTGTCCCTTGCCCTACAGCATTCTCCTCCTGTCTGAGAAAACATCTTCCTAGGAAGCAATTTACTCACTCACTCACCCACTCACTCACTCACCCACTCACTCACTCACCCACTCACTCACTCATTCACTCATTCACCCTTTCTCATTCATTCATTCATTAATCAACAAATGCCTACTGAGCAAAACCTACTATGTACTACCTTCTGAGTTAGCTCAAACACCAAAATTTGGAGTATTCAGACACAGCAAAATTCAGAGCAGAAATGAATGCAAACGGGGAGACTCTTACATCTCAGATACCTGCGCACTTTTGGGGAGAGCTTTGGGTGAAGGAAATGGAGACAGGATGAGACCCTGAGAGGTAGCTTCAGAATCGGAAATAGTGTATCTGGATGCGAATGGCCAGGGGCCATTGCAGGGTACGGGTGAAGTGCACAGGCTGGCGGGCGTGTCCCTGTGCTAGCTTGGGGAAGCTCCAGGGTCTGCAGGGCGCGGCCCAGCCAGGCGACTGCTGGGCGAGGATGCTGCCCCGCCCCGGAGGGCGGGCCCGCAGAAGGGTACTAGAAGCGCTCAGCCGCCGCCCAAACTTGCTAACAACAAGCGGAGTAGCGGGCCAAGCACTGACCAGGTGAGTGGCTCGGGGCAAGGGGAACCGGTGCTGCTCTGTGCACCAAGAAAGGGCTCAGCTCGCGGGGGAGCCAGTGGCTCTGAGTTTGCATCCTGGAGGGAGGCGACCTTTAGGGTCCCAGGCGCGGGTCCACTGCCGAGGCTCACCAGCCAGTAACACTTGGAGAAAGTTAGTTACCTATATACTAAAAGCATCCTTGGGACGGCGGGATGTCAGCGGGCTCTGGGCAAGTCACCTTACTTGTGGTTCCCAAGCGGTTGCCTCTAGCTTGGCCATAGAAGCCAGATCCCTCTCACCCCCCGGGGGCTGCCTGGGGATTCTGCAGGACGTCTCCTGGGATCCCTGACTTGGCCAGAAGACTCTTTTAGTGCATCTGCTGAGCCTTCTGCTAGAGAGCTGGCCGTGTGGTGACTGTAAACTCTATCAGATCCAGCAGCCACAGGGGCTACAGCCACTCCCTGCGCGCTGACCACACAGAAAACAGTGCTGCCCAGGCTCTAGTGCGTATGTTCCGGGATTAGGAACGATGGTAACCTCTAAACTTTTTGCAAGCCAAATGACTCATCTGTGCCCAATGTGATTTATGCAATAACCTCTAGATCTGGGCTGAGGAAGTCTTGGGTGTGGTGATGTTTGCCCCAGAGTGCAGAGCCTTAGCTGGAGGTTTTAAGAGTTGAATTTATTCTGAATTATCTGTTGCTCAAACACGAATGCAGGGAATCTATGATGCAGGGATTGAGGCTGTCATTTAGGATTTCCAGCTGACCCTTGGAGGAGGCAAGTGATTCCTAACCCCAAAACTGGAGTATTTGTAAAGTGATTCTTAGGGAGTAGGGCCTCTGGACCCAGTGACCCAGCTTATTTTGAAGAAAACAATTGCAATCACAGTGTCTAAAACTCACTAATTTCTGAAATTCCAGGTTGTTAGTTTCGAGTTTATATATTTCCATTTTTATGTATTTACTTTTATTGGGGGTGGGGCGGGCGGGCAGAGTCCCACTGCAGCCTAGGCAAGTCTGGAACTCATATGTAGCTCTGGTTGGCTTTCGCTTGTCAATCTTGCTGAGGTGTGAGCTGTTTCCATAAAGATTGAAGTTTAGTAAAAAAAAAAAAAAACCTTGCTTCTCTCCCACAGCAGTCTTGGGGAAGAGTTAAAGAGCTTGAGATTGGAAGAATTTTTGTTGTTTTTGACTGAGACGAGTCTCCCTATGTGTTCTAGGCTTTTGAACTTGTGATTTTCTAGATCAGTACAACCACACTTAGCAACTGTCTCCTCCTTGGTCATTGATACTTTTTGCTTTGTTTTTCTTTGTTTCTTGAGATAGGGTCTTACAACATAGCCTTGGCTGACCTTGAGCTAATGGCACTTCTTCTGAGTAGTCATGCTAGACTATGCACATTGAATCTGAATACTTTTCAAATAGGTCTCTTTTCCTTAAGATAGTCATATTTATCCTTGATGGGGCTAGCTACCTAAATCCCTGAATGTTTAAGTGTTTAAAATCTGTACTTATTTTATATATTGGGGAGGATTTTTATGGGGTCTTTCAGGTTTAAGCTTAGAAGTGTTTAAGGGATGGCTCACTAAATTGTACACAAAGCAAGAAGGAAGGAGAACCGCCTTCACTACAACAGACCCAGCTCCAGTTTGCTGTTGACAAGGGGTCATGCATTCTTCCTTGACTCATACTCGACTTTTCCAAAGGGAAAAAGTCAGTGATTGAGAAGAAAGCACAGAGTAATTTTTATCTCTCTTGATGTGAGGATCTGGGAAGGGACAGAATCCCTAGAAGATGGCCAGTGTCTTTTCACTGACTGTGGCTTCTGGATGTGGACTTCCTCAAGCCCTGTTCTGTGTTTCCACAAAGGCAGGTACATTGCCTGGACTCTGGGAAAGGATGGTGGAAAGGGCCCAGAATCACAAGTTACTGTTTTACAGTTTTGTTCTTTATGAACACAAGTCCAGAAGAGTCCCTGGGAACCCAGACAATTGGGTGATTGGCAGGTAGGCCCAACAGAGCATGGCGCAATTGGTCACTCCTATTAAATGAAAGGCTCCCAATAAACAGCTGTTTACATTGACTCATGTTTAATGTCATTCAGAATGACATTGAATTGTTTCTGCCTGTGGCTTCCAAATGCAGTATTTCCAAATACAGAGACCAAGTCTCATATTCTACTTAAAAATTTCTGGTTCTATTGATAGAATGGAGTTTATACATTTATATTATCTGTAGGGTGAAAAAAAATTTCTTATATTTGAGGACTTGAAAAGAGCAGGTTATAACCCTTTTCAAAAAAATAGATCTGAACAAGGTTCTGGTGGTGCACACCTTTAACTCCACAGCCAGAGGCAGGTGGATCTCTGAGTTCACAAGGATCTACAGAGGGAGTTCCAGGACAGCCAGGACTGTTACAAAGAGAAACCTTGTCTTGAAAAACCAAAGCAAATAGATCTGGAGCCAGTAGATGGTTCAATGGGTTATGACACTTGTCACCAAGACTGATTGAGCCCACATGGAAGGAAAGAACCAACTCCTAAATCTGCCCTTTGACACCCTCTCTCTCACATACACACAGACACACACCCACACACCCCTACAGACACAAAGTGAATTTAAATGTACTTGGGAAAAAAAACTCTATCTGAGGACTCAATGCAGCATAATCAGAAAATCTGGGTTCAGATCTCCATTGCATTCACAAAGCTGGGAATGGGCACAGGAGCCCGTCTATCATCTTGGAGTGTGGATGTGGCCAGAGGTGGACCCAAGGGCTCACTCACTACTCATTCCAGATTTAAATAGAAGTGGTTTCAGAAAATAAAGTGACTGGGGAGGACATATGGCACTGACCTCCCCCACAGGGGGATGGGCACCTTCACACACACACACACACACACACACACACACACACACACAAGCACACACACACATGCACACACACAAACACATACTCCTTACTAAAAACAAACAAACAACCTCCCCCAAAAATAATTTATGGTTGAGAGATGATACAAAACAGTAAATATTGGTTTTGAGAAAATACAGCTTATTGGTTAAATTGTGGTTTTTCTTAGCAATGTGACTGTACATGATGGTATTCTGTGTTCAACGAGTCACTGAACTAGTCACTGAGTTAATGCTCTGGACAAAGCTTGACCTTAGTTTTAAATTTATTATTTCAGCATGTTGTATAGTTCAGTTCTGGATGAACTTTTCAGTGAAATAATTCACCATTTCAAAGGATTTTATTTTAAAACATCAAAAATGTACAGTTTAAACTAATATTGAACAAACTTGAATTAGTCAGGAAACTTGGGCCCTTGTCCCCAAACCGCCATTGAGATGCCTTTGGCTCACCGAATTAGCTCTCTGATCTCTCACTTTACAGTGGGAATATTTTCTTCGGTCAGTCTCATCAGATTGCCAAAAAAAAGAGATAAAAACAGATCTGTGAAAGTTTTCTGGGAACTGAAGATCACCACACAAATGTAGGGAAGGCATTGTCATCCTAACATCCCGTGGAATGTGTCACAGGGAAGCCCAAACTGTCATCCATGGCCCACGTGAATCACAGTGAAATCTGTGCTTTCTAAAACTTCACTCGATGAGATTGGAAAATGGACCAAACCAGCCCTGGTCAGAGGCTTTGTGAAGACCAAGCTCAGTGTGGAAATGTCCCTTACAGCTCTAGCTGTACCATTCTTAAACACAGTTTGATTGGTGTTCTATGAATAGGGCATTTTTTGAAGGAAGTGGTAAAGTTATGTTGGCTTGTTTTTTCCTCACACAGAATTTTCACGTGAAACATTATTTAACATCGGACATTTGTGACCTTCAGACTTAAGAGTTTGACGTAAGTAAGTATTCCAGCCTCTTAAAATAGTAACCTACTTAGAAAAAAAAAAGTTTTCTTTTGGGGGGAAGTGTTTCCTTTTTGGTTTTTGGAGACAACCTTGCTATGTGGCTCAGGTTAAGCTTGAACTCAATCCTCCTGTCTCAACCTTCTGAGTGCTGGGGTTACCAGTGTGCAGCACTACACCCAGCAACAGCTTGCCCTTGTTTTTGAAACAGGCTTCTGCTTGGACCTGCAGTTTAGACAGACTTTACACTTTTGATTCTCCTGCCTCAAGCCTAGCTTGCAAGTGGCTACCACCCTTCCTTGTAAACTTGGTTGGTTTAAAACCTGGAACTCCTTGTTACTTTTTATTGGCCTGCTTCCATCCCTTTATGTGGGGATAGACATTAGCGGCCTGGATTGGTGGTTTTCAACCATACCTGGTTTTGACCTTAGGGGATATCCAGCAATGTTTGAAAACATTTGGGAGTGTCACAAGTTATAGGGTGGTAGTGTGCTACTGGCTTGAAGCCAGATATGCAGGGAAAGAGTAATAAAAAGTGCTAAGGTCCCTGCCCACTTTGAGCTTCAAAACTGTTTCCTGTCAGCCTCCAAAATGGACACAGGGTCATGTAGCCTTAGCTGGCCAGGAACTTGCTACATAGATCAAGTTGGGCCCCAAATTCACAGATTTACTTGCCTTTTGCCTTCTGAATGTAGTGGGCCACATTGCCCAAATAAAACCTAGGTTTTATTTTTTTAAAGAAAATCCTGAAGCCAGGCACTGTGGCTCATGTGTTTGATCCTAGCCACTGGGAAGCTGAGGAAGGTGTATTGCTGTAAATGTGCAAGACCAGAATGAGCTCTTGGAGCTTGGCATGTAGTCCAGGCTGTCCTCAAACTCATGGTAGTCCTATGTTACAGAATGCTAGAATTATAAGCATGAGCCACCACATTCACCCAATAATGATATTTCTTGGGATAATTGAGTAAAATATCACAAGTGGCAAATGGAGTCAGAAGAGATTCTGATTATTTCCAGGTCCAGGTCATTCTGATGGTAGCAAAATGACTGTAATAATTCTGAGCTCAGCTAGAACTCACCCTGGTCCTGAACAGCCCTCTGGTGGCTGCTTGTGTTGCTTAGCACTAGAGTTCTTCGAAGGCAGGAAATTTAATTCCCAGCACCTGAGAGAGAGAGAGAGAGAGAGAGAGAGAGAGAGAGAGAGAGAGAGAGAGAGAGAGAGAGAGAGAGAGAGAGAGAGAGAGAGAGAGAGAGAGGAGAATAGAGAATAGTTTCCAACCGAAGCTGCCATTCACTTCGAGGGAGCTGTTGCAACAGGGGTAGGTGGTGTTTTATAGGGCAGGAGCAGGAGGGAGTAGGTATGTCTACAAACCAGCGCTGTGGCAGCTTTGTGCAAGGCAAACCTGTTAGATAGTATCTTGGCCCCCAAATGCTTCTGTTTCCATCCACATCTGATTCACCTTTATTCGGCTGCTTTACTGCTGAACATTTTATTTAGAATAACAAGTACCTTTAAAATAAATGCAGCACAGTGACTCACACCACAGCCAGCACTCTTGTGAGCCTGAGGCAGGAGGATCCTAAGTTCAAGGCCAGGATGGGCTACTTAGAAAGATCTTTCTAAAATATAAAACAAAACACCCCCAGCTGTCAATCAAGGTTTTGGTCCAACACTATCTCCCTTCCTGACTCACAAGTAAGCTCTGAGACGTGAATGTCCCACCTCCCTCTCCCTTTGTCCCTCCCTCCACCCATCCCTCCCTCTCTCTCTCTCTCTCTCTCTCTCTCTCTCTCTCTCTCTCTCTCTCTCTCTCTCTCACACACACACACACACACACACACACACTCCAGCTGTCTGGGAGAGCTCACTAGGAACCGACCCACGGCTTCCCCTCAGTGTCCAGAAGGGCTCACAAGAGAAGAAAGATGGTCCATGCTGCAAGTGAATCCTTTCAGACAGAGAAAGACCCAGGGAGGAAGACACCAAGAGAAGCCACACTTGTACCATACTTCACCTACCAAAGAGGCAGGAAATTCTCACTCTGCTCCTCATCTCTCAGGCTTCAGAACATTAAGGTCTCCAGGCACCAAGGTCTAACTCCACAACTTTAAGTGGGTTTGGAATTTAGCTAGGAAGTATCCCCCGCCTCTCCACAAGATGTCTTCAGTCCTGCACCATTGACTTGGGCAAAATGATGGAGACTGACTGAGATTGCCTGGGAGCTAGTTGGGATGCTAACTTTCATGAAGGTGTGTAAAGTCTTTTAGGCTCAAATAATGATAATCTCTTCTGGCTTTTTTCTCTTAGGAAATGGCGGACAGTTTTTCTGTAAGTATTTCATGCTCACTTTCTTGACCCCACACATTCATGGGTTAAAGCTTTCATTTTGACCACCAAGCCTTCCCTTTGGCTCACTTTTCTGCTGAGGGCCTAGTAGCTGGAGGCTGCTTTGCCAGCAGCAGATTCCAGGGAGAGGCAGCAGCGACTTCCCTGATGGAAGCAGCAGGACCATGGCAGGCCCACATCTGTAGCTGTTTCTCATAGAAAGCATGTGCTTATAAACAACCGGTTCCTGGTGTAAGTCAGAAGAACTTAGCTGTCCCTGATCTGTGAGAGAGGCCAGAATAAAACCAAATAAACCACGGAGGTTCAACCCCAAGGTCCCTGTAACTCAAAACAGTAGTGCAGGCGAGGGCAGAATGTGAACCTTTTCTTTTTTCTGAGTTTCTCAGATCACAAATGCCTACAGTCCTGTGAATTCTATTTTGTGAATGAGTCCCAACCTCTAATTGTTTATCTTTCTTTACAGCTTAATGATGCCTTAGCTGGCTCTGGAAACCCAAACCCTCAAGGATGGCCGGGTCAATGGGGGAACCAGCCTGGGGCAGGGGGATACCCAGGGGCTTCCTATCCTGGGGCCTACCCAGGACAGGCTCCTCCAGGGGCTTATCCTGGGCAAGCACCTCCTAGTGCCTACCCTGGCCCAAATGCCCCTGGAGCCTATCCTGGCCCAAATGCCCCTGGAGCCTATCCTGGCCCAACTGCCCCAGGAGCTTACCCGGGACCTACCGCACCTGGAGCCTTCCCAGGACAACCTGGAGCAGCAGGGGCCTACCCCAGTGCTCCTGGGGCCTATCCTGCTGCTGGCCCCTATGGTGCCCCCACTGGATCACTGGTAAGGAGGAAGAGTTGTTCATGGGCGTGTTATACAGAAGACATGGCGGGGTGTGTGTGTGTGT
The DNA here is from genome assembly GCA_033318265.1 of Phyllotis vaccarum. Taxonomy (NCBI): domain Eukaryota; kingdom Metazoa; phylum Chordata; class Mammalia; order Rodentia; family Cricetidae; genus Phyllotis; species Phyllotis vaccarum. The sequence continues at coordinate 72,682,544 of JARWLC010000005.1, read as the reverse complement.
GTGGGGGGGGGTGTTAGCTTTAAGCTTGCTGCTTGGGGCCCTGTCTCAGGGCCAGTCACACGGGTATATTGGTCAAGCGGAAAAAGGAAGGTTCACGTTGAGTTTATTCTGTGACTGTTAGTATTGAGAGATAATAAGGCATTGATGAAAGTGGTGGCCTAAACTAGGGTTCTGTGTGAGTCATGCGCATTTTAACAATGTTAGTTAGCAATGTCATTTTACTTCTCCCGAGAAAACACAGTGCTCTCCTGACACACATTCTTGTCTGTTCCCAGGCAGTGCCCTTTGAGCTGCCCTTGCCTGGAGGAGTCATGCCTCGTATGCTGATCACGATCATGGGCACAGTGAAGCCCAACGCAAACAGGTACAGAGACGACACCAGAAACCCGATAAACCTGTTGATTGGTTTTGGAATAAAGACTATCTTAATTAAGAAGATTTGTAAACTGCGTGTTATAATCTTGGCTGGGCAATCACATGGATTATCCCATAATCAGTACTTGATGCCATGTGACTTTTCAAGGTTGCTCAGAGTGAATGGTGACATCCTCAACTGTGTGTTGTATCTTTTAATCTTCATGAGTGACACCAGGACAAGGACCATTGCTTTCCCTTTTGATAGATAAAACTGAGGCTCAAGTCTTACAAATATAGTGACTGGCAAGCTGGGAAATCCACAGGGATTACTTATTTAAAAGGTTGCAGAAAATTCTACATGTTAAAGATTTTATCAAAACAAACCAACCTTTGTCACTGGAACAGGTTTGACTAAGATGGACCAGGTTGGGATGAGGTAATTTAGGATACCCAAGCCAGTTTATAGTCGCCTGGAAAGACTGTATCCAGCCATCACTTCTAGCCATCCTTACATATAATATGAAGCAGCTGTGTGTCCAGAGCAATCCTTTCATTTGCCCTGATGTCAGGGGTGCCATCAATATTCCTGTGATCATTAGTGAATTTATTTATAAGTCTTATGGACAGAAGGGAGATATTCCAGCCAGATGAACAGTTTTATTCAAGAATTTTTAAATCAGGGATTGAATATGGTGGGGCATACCCACAGTCCCAGCTTGTAGGTGATGGAAACAGAGGATTCTAGGGCAGCCTGGGCTATATTAAGCAAAACTGTCTCAAAAAACCATAATGAAGCTATGAATTCCTCTGTAGTTGTTTGTACCTGTAAAGGAGAGGACGCCCCATTCTGTCAGCAGGTGGACAGAGCTTTGATAGGCTTATATATGCTTCTCTGGTTCTGCATGGGAGACACCATCCTGCAGCACCCTTCTTTCCACACAGCCTAGGTAGATGCTCTGAGCTCAGCACCCTATCACATGATGAAATTGTCCAATAGTAAATACTCATATACATATGCTATATATATTTACATTACTTTCAAAGTATATATCTATACAGTCTGTTTCAACCTAATGCAGAACCACGTAGTAACAATAATAATTAAAGGTTTTTGCACTAGATAATTCAGTTCTGATAACGCCAGTGATATAGTCTGACAGGTCAGAACTGATTCTGGGTTGTGCCCCACAGACACTTTATTAAACTTCATAGAAAAAGTGCTTGTGTGACAGAGATGACATAAGGACTAGAGTCACTGGGCGCAAACACCACTATCACTTTCTCTGACTGCTTCCCAAGTTATTCAAAATACCCAGAGAATCACTGTCGGGTCTAGACCACAGTATATCAGCGTCTAGTGTTACAGTATGAAACTTACAGGACTTGTGTTTGCTTAACACCCAGGAGAGTGAAATGGGCCAGAAAGTTCAAGGGGCACTTCCTCCAGTCCCACTGTAGATGGGCTGATACCACCTCCACAAAAAAAGGGCTGGCCTCCAATTTGTTGGAATCACTGCCAACCCACATAAAAAAAAAGTGGCACAGGCACTTATTATTAATTATAAAATTTGGCTTATAGCTTAGGCTTTTCCACTAGCTCTTATAACTTAAATTAACCCCCCCTTCTTTTAATCCATGTTCTTTTATGTGGCTCAGTCACCTTGGCTCTGTACTGCCTGCCATCCTGCTTCCTCTCCATCTGGCTGGCAACTCTGACTTTCTTCTTCCTAGTGTTCTCTCTGTCCAGAAGTCTCCTGTCTAGCTGTTGGCTGTTTGGCTTTTTATTAAATCCATCACACTGGCAGGTCTTCACACAGTATAAAGGAATATTCTACAACGCCCGTCTCATAGCATGGAATGTTCTGACTTTACAGCATAGCAACATTAGCTACATCTGCACATCTCCACTGTCCGAGCTTCCTAGTTGATGCTTGTTCTCAGGTTGCTGGTTTGCTTTTGACGACTATGAAGAGTACTCTATAGGACAGGAAAGAGCCATTGTTCTTATAACAAGGTATAAAATGCTCTTAGGCTGGGTCTAAAGCAATGGAGGTATCTAGGAGGGCTTTGGATGAGTACACAAAGTATGTCTGGGAAGGGAGCACTGTAGTCAGGAATGATGGCACCATCGATGATAAATACTCCTCCAAAAGTAAACACATGAAAAACAAAACAGCTGTTGGTACACATTTGGAATCCCAGTCCTCAGGAGGTCAAGGTTGCAGGGAATCACAAGTTGGAGGCCAGCCTGGGCTGCATAGTGAGACCCTGTCTCAATGAACAGACAACACATATCACCCTGCTAGACTTTTGAGTTGGTGGCTGTCATGAGAGGATGGGCCTGTTCTTCTGAGTTGGAGCTCTGGCTCTGGCTTACTTGCTTCCTGTACAGAAAAACAACTCCTTTGTGTTATATAAAGGTTTGCTCTCTAGAGAGGTAGATGCTCTTGACTTGATGCATACTTTATTTAATATCTCTGATTTCTGGTTTAAAACAGGATTACTCTCAATTTCAAGAGAGGGAATGACATTGCCTTCCACTTTAACCCCCGCTTCAACGAAAACAACAGGAGAGTCATTGTGTGCAACACCCAACAGGATAACAATTGGGGAAGAGAAGAGAGACAGTCAGCTTTCCCATTCGAAAGTGGCAAACCATTCAAAGTAAGTGACCACAGCTGTGCGCAGACAGTGCTCTCTTATGAAGGGGGATACTCGAAACCCACGTCTGTCCTGGGCACCCACCTAGCCAGTCTTCCTTCCCAGCAGGCTGGGCATGTGGCCAGGAGAAGCATGCTCTCCACTTCCTTCAGGAATATCACCATTGTCCCTGTCCAGCTCTAAACTTACACTCTATTTTAAAGGGTTTCAGGATGAATGTCCACTAACTATGGGGAGTATGTGTTTCATGGCCTTTTCCAAACTGGCTGTAAACTAACCAGTCCTATAAATTACTATTGTTCATTAAGGAATTCCTTCTTATGTTGCTGTCTTTAACTTTTAGGGCCCATTAATACTAAAGTGTGTGTGTTTCTTCTTTCCCTCTTTATATAGAAATTTGACAAATAAATATTACATATCACGGACAGCATGTCCTAAAACACATGCACATACTGGAATGCTTAAATTGCATGAGTTAATACATGCTTTACCTGATGGTTTTCATATCTGGTTTCTAGATACAAGTACTGGTTGAACCTGACCATTTCAAGGTTGCAGTCAACGATGCTCACTTGCTTCAGTACAATCATCGGATGAAAAATCTCAGGGAAATCAGCAAAATGGAAATTTCTGGTGACATAACCCTTACCAGTGCTTCACCCACCATGATCTAATCCAGGAGGGGCAGCACTTGACACTGAAGTTAAACGTTACTCATTTAAAGGATCCGTGCTCATCAAGAGTGGAAAACTTTACATTTATTCCTTTTTATCCTTGTAAGACATCCATTTAATAAATATTCTCTTGCTGATAGATACCTGGTGCAGTGGGATTTTGTTGTTACATTGTATATGATTTTTCTGCCACTGGTTTAATAAAAATGCAGATTAGCCAACAGCAGACAGGAAGTGTGGATGGGGCTATCAGACTAAGAAAACTCTGAGAACAGGAAGAACAGAGCAGAGATGCCACAGAGACACCAAAGAAACAGATACAGAAGGCACCTATGTTGCTCTGAGAAAAGGTACCGAGCTGCATGCATGGCTGAACAGGGTAAGAATCACAGGTTAGTCAAGAGCAAGAGCTAGCAAGTTATATATATATATGCCTGAGCCCCAGGTCAATCAGCATACAATTAATATAAGTGTCTGTGTGTTTCAGTGGGACTATGGGGACTGTAGGTCTATGGGTCCAGGCCACAAGGCTAGGCCAGAAAGTCCAAGCCAGAAACTTCATACAACTTGGTTTCTGTTTGTCTTCTGATATGAGGTAACAAATCACAGAACCTATGTAGCACTGAGATACATATCCCCAGCTCTTTAAACTCTCTCTCTCTCTCTCTCTCTCTCTCTCTCTCTCTCTCTCTCTCTCTCTCTCTCTCTCTCTCTCTCTGTGTGTGTGTGTGTGTGTGTGTGTGTGTGTGTGTGTGTGTGTGTTTAAGTGGCTGCTCACAGGCAAGATGCATCAGGGCCCTGGAGCTGGAGTTACAGGATCTGCCTGACTAGGGTGCTGGGAACCAGACTCAGGTCCTCTGATGAGTAGCTCATGCTCTTAGTTGCTGAGCTGTCAGTCCTGGACCCCTTTCTCCAGAGAGGTTGGCTGAATTGCCCATTCAGGCCTCAGACTTGCATCCCTTTTCCTAAGGTGCTGGGTAGGACTATTCAGGTCTACCAAGGCCAACTCTACCTGCTTGTCTTCATATACCCTTTGAGTTGGAGCAGTGTATGTAAAAGAAAATGAATTTTTAGTAAACCATCCACATTTTTATAGAAGGAAATATACAATATAAAGGTTCATCCAGTAAGCTGTCACCACTGGCATCTGGGTAGTCTTGTGTACTGCTTGGTGATTCCGGCTGAAGGTTCAAGGGTGTCCTTACACAACCCAGGATAAGGCCAATATAGACCATGAAATGAGGTGTGAGGCCTTGTGAGGCTGGTACCAGCACTCACACTGCATATTGCCTCCCAGAACTATGTGGTATATGTATGTACCATGTAAACTGCTCTATACAACAGGGAGCAGGCTGCTCACACCGTCATCAATGCAATCATGTACACTGCGCTACACTGTGAAAGCCATATCAATAGGTGACTGGAATCATTCTCAGTCATGATTTATGAGACAGTCACGTTTATAGTCCTGAAGCAGCTGTAGTGTAGGCTGTAGGCTGTAGGCTGTTTTTAACCCATTTTTCTTTTAAGCCACAGGCCATTGCCTTCAAATTAGTATTGGATGCCAATACTAATTTTGGTCTTATGTCCATATTTTCACCTAAAGCTATCACCACCAAGCTCAGAGATTGAGAAAGTGTCAGAATTGTCTGTCCTATGCTATCTTCTCAAACAATTTAAACCAGTCATAAGCTGGTGTTCAAGAAAGAACAGAAATCAAAAGGTTTGTAAAGGCAAGCATTTGTAGGGGCTAGAGACAGCTCAGCAGTTAAGAGCATTGGCAGCGGCTGCTCTTCTAGAGGTCCTGAGTTTAATTCCAAAATTCTAAGCAACCATAGGGTAGCTCACAAACATCCTTAATGGGATCTGATTCTCTCTTCTGGTTTGTGTAAAGACAGGTCGTGTGTGTGTGTGTGTGTGTGTGTGTGTGTGTGTGTGTGTGTGTGTATGGCAAACACTTGCAATCAACACCTTAAGGAACAAGAAAATGCAGAGCTGGGTCTCTCCATCCACCCTGTAGATTTCAATCTTGGTCGTCATGCTTGGTGTTCTTACAAGCAATCTAACTGCCCTGGAGCTTTCCATCATTCATTAGTATTGGAATATTTGTACACTGTGTGAAGATGCCAATGATTGGTGTAATAAAAAGCTGAACAGCCAATAGCAAGGCAGGAGAGATGGGCAGGACTTCTGGGGACAAAGAGAACTCTGGGAAGAAGAAAGGTAGAGTCACCAGCCAGACTCAGAGGAAGCAAAATGGGCAGCATGGAGATGAGATAATGGCACATGGCAAAACACAGATGAATATGACTAGGCTAATTTAAGTTATATGAACTAGTGGGACCAGTTCAAGCTAATGGCCAACCTTCCTTAATTAAGAAGTCTCTCTCTACGTCATTATTTGTGAGCCGGTGGTCAACAACAAAGCTTATGATACATTAGTGGACTATTAAATCAATCTTCTTCCTTTGGTAAGGGAGGCATTCTGTGACCATTCTTTCATGCAAACATCATATGTAACCTTCTAATAAGTTGCTTAGGCTTCATAATAAACCAAATGCCAAACACATCTACTTCTGACATCAAAAATAGATTGAGCTTTCTCTTTTGAAATGTCTAATCTTCCAAACCTCAGCTCATGCTCAGACATGCAGGTATACCTATCAGCATTTGTTAATGCTGTTGTCTGGAGCACTGTGTTTGTATTTACTTTTTATTGTATGTATGTAGGCATGTGTGTGTGTGGGGGGGTGGGTAACATATGCCACATATGAAATGCCTTATCTGCTGAGCTGTCTCCCTCCTCAATTAGCCTGTGAGTTTATAAAAGAATAGGGCTGGAGTGATTACTCAGTTAACAGTGCATGCTGCTCTTCCAGAGGACTTGGCTTCCAGCATCCACAAGAGGCAGCTCAGAGCAGCCTGTAACCAAAAATCTTTTAAGATTCACATCCCCAACTTTGTCAATGGTAGCTGGCTCTGCTAAAGAGACAATTACTAGAGGCAGCAAGTAATACATGAAATAAATGGACTTCATTATCCAGAAAACTTTATTTGCTTCAAGCTTAAGCTTAATATTTTACATAATCTGCAACGTTTACAGTATCACTACCAAAGTGTGCCTTGATGAACATTGAACATGAAAACATTACATAATACAATATAGACCAAATAGAAGTGAATATTAAGACATAATTTTTAAAATTTCCAACAATTTAAGAACGTATCAGAGGATTAGTGATATGGGGAAAAAGGTTGGGATTATTTTTAAGTTAAAAACTCTCCTGGTGCTGTCTACTTCAGGGTCTCAGGTGAGAAGACGATGAGGTCACCACCAAAGGAGACGTGTCTGTGTCTGGCTTGATAATGCTGTCTGGTCTCCAGCTGTGTGTAGGGATTGGTGCTGCTTGGGGTTGGCTAAAGAACAAAGTCAGAAAAGTCATTAAATTCACCCTCAAGAGTTGCCCCAAATAAGCTTCTTACACTGCCAGTTAACTGAGTGCTAAAGAATAAGCATGTAACGATGAAATTATTAAAAACCTAAGACCCAATGCAGAGCAATCTTTAAAATATTTTGTTGTTTTGTTTTTTGACACAGGGTCTCTCTGTGTAGCCCAGGCTGTCCTGGAACTTGCTCGGTAGACCAGGCTGGCCTTGAACTCAGATACCCACCTGCCTCTGCCTCCCTAGTGCTGGGATTAAAGGGTTGTACCACCACAGCCTGCATGAAGTAATCTTTAATAAAAAGGCATACTATGAAGTTTTACTTAAAAAAGATTGTTAATGTATAAATGGACTTTCACAGTGTATGAAGCCCATCTTAGGGCACCCTAAAGCATGTAACAGCAGTCAATGGGTCTATTGTGTGATCCTACTGGGATCTTTTTAATTGCCTCAATCAAGTCCTACTGCAGTTTCAGATGATGCTATTTGGCACTAATTTAGGCCTAAACAGATAGGTGGACTTGAGTATTTAATGTTTATTATTTGTGGAAATAGAAAGGAAAATTATAGAAAAAGTTTAAAGTGCTAAAATTCAATGAGATAATATGTAGCTAAAAAGCATCTCTAACCATATTACAGATGTCAAAGCCAGAGCAGCTTTCAGATTTCCTTATATATTCAAAACCAATCAGGGATGACACTTAAGAATAGGGTTAAATCAGATCTGCTCTACAAATTAGCCATATGCTGTTGATGTCCCTGATCTAAGTCCCGGTTTATGAGGAAGGAAGGCTGAGGCCAAGAATGTTGGCAGTGCCACAGTTCTGCTCCCCAGAGAGGGCAGCACAGAGTCTGAACACAGAGACAGATCAGGAAGGCAAAAAAAGCTGAGACAAAAATGCATTAGGAACCAGCGGCTCAGGGAACACACAGACGGGCCACTGCTTGACTCTACACTTGCGTTAGCTGACTTCTTGGTTTTCACAGTTCTTTAGTGAGTACATGGAAGAGCACACACAGGAGCAGGGAGGTGGAAAAATTTCCTTCAACCATGCACATTCTGAGGAGTGGATCTGTGTGCGTGCTTAGGCTTGGCATATCTTGCCAGTCTGGTGAATTTCTTTCCTTTTTTTAAAGGTTTCCAGAGACCACTGTGGCTGTCCTAGAACTCACCCTCAAGACCAGGCTGGCCTCAGAACTCAGCCAGCCTCTGCCTCCTGAGCTAGGATAAAGGCAGGCACCACCATTGCCTGGCTCTTTTTCAGACTTTACTATAAAAACTCAAATCACTTAGAAACATCTGGGATAACCCAAGCCACTCATTAGACAAGTTTTCAGCCAGTTTGTCTTATCTGATTTGAATAGCAAAATGTATGTCATGTAACGGCTTAAAACTATTAGTATGTCTAAATGTGGAAGCCTTTTCTCAATTAAAAATGCAAAAATATATGTGCTTTGTGTGCATGTATGAGTGTTCTTCTCACAAAGGCTAGAAGACGACGGGGTTGGATACTCTAGAACTGTAGTTACAGAGAACTGTGTGCTCCCAAAGGGTGCTGGGACCTGAACCCAGGAGCTCCAGGAGACCAGCCATTGCTGCTGTGCCCTCCAGCCCCTTCCAACTTTAGAAAAAATAATATACAAAGGTCAGCACATGCACAGATAATGGCAAGACATACATTTTAATCCTTGCACACAAGTCAAAAAGTGAGCGATTTTCATTTTATACAAGAAATTGTAATCTCAGTAACAGAAAGAGTGAGAGGCTAGCTTGGACTGCATAACAAGACCCTATTTTGAAACCAAGCAAAACCAGGATGGACGAGAGGAATCACCAGATAAAAGAGCTGACAATTCAGGATCCACCCCTGGAAACCCCAATGGAAGGAAAGAACTAACTCCCCAAAGTTGTCCTCTGACCTCCATACACATGCTGTGGCCTGCTCGCACCCACACAGTAGCCATAAATCAGAGGGTTCCAGTTCAAGCCTGCAAGGTCTACACAGTAAAATAAGGCGGACATAACACACAGATGCATATAGCTACATTCTCAAGTTTGGTTCAAAAAGTAGAGGCCAGAGCAAGAGGTGGCTTAAAGGTTAAGAGCACTGGCTGCTCTTCCAGAGGACCCACATGGCAGCTCACCACTTCTCTAATTCCAGGTCTAGGAATTTCTGACTACACAGTACATAGATGTATGTATGCAGACAAAACACTTATACATAAAATATTTAAAAAACTCTAAAAAGAGGCCAAAGATTGCTGACCCCTGCTCTATTTCACTGGTTCTATACTCATCTAGATGTGGCCTGAGGAATACAAAGAGAACTATATTTTAAACAAGCAAAGGGTCATTCAAATGAGAATGACTACTTTGCATGATTCATTCAGACTTTCAATGGAAGTGTTATTTTTTTCTTCCTTTGGGTGACGTCCTGGCTGACATAAATGGATGACCCTCTGGCTGCCTTCTGCCACCTTGCAACAGGACTTACATGGTCTGTGGCACTTGGATCTTGCTCTCCATGACTCACAGTGTCCTCTACTCTGCTGGCCCTGAAACAAACAGCGGTGATAGACCAACAATCAAGAATGTCACAGTCACCCCACGAGGCTCTGAGCCTCACTGAGGACTGCAGTTTGCATGAGATCAGAGACAGAACCTGGCCCAGGAGCCTGGTCTGTACAGACTGGGTTGCAGTTAACATATGATGGCCATACACATAATGTCCTCTTCCCCTGAAAGCTCACAGGCACCTTCCCATTCCAATTGTAGAGGCTAATGTGGCTCCACCTGCAATGCTGAATTGTGGCCACACCAGAGTCATCTAACTAGGAAAGGTCAAGATGAGGGTGGCTGCTGACATAAAGAGCTCAATTAGTGTGTAGCCTGATTTGCTTTGTTTTGTGTTAAAAAGTCTTGCTATGTAGCCCAGGTTAGCTTCTCAAACGTTCCCTCCTTCATCTTCCCAAGTTCTGGAGCTAAGACATGCCACAGTAACTGTGAGTTGGCTATACTGACTGTGGTGATATAGTGTATACTTAATAAAATCAGCCTGGAGTATCAGAGGACAGAATCACCCACACTCAAGCCAGGAGGGTCAGAGTGGTGACTCATGCCTTTAATCCTCACATGAAAACGGGCCCACACCTTTAATCTCATAACCCAGGAGACAGAGATCTTTCTGTGCTTCTGTGAGTTCAAGGCCTAACAACCAAAGAGTAGCAGTTCACACCTTTAATCCTAACTCTAGGATTATGATAAAAAGTTAAACCCATAAGTGAAACAAAAGATATTTAAGAAAGGCTAGACAGACATTAAAATATCCTATAAAAGCAAAGAGCCAAGCTAAAGACTGTTAAAAATAGCTTTTACCCTGAAGTTGGCTGGTGAAAATTGAGAGTCTGTCTCCTCTCTCTGATATTCCAGCTCCCCCACCCAATATCTAGCTCTAAGTTTTCATTAAATACCAACTAAAATTCATGTTTTAATTTACTTAATATTATAATTCACTATTTTCTAAACATAAACTTCAGTTTAGACCAGATCTGGGTATGCATGTGCCCACACTCAGCCAATGATTTTGTCTAGATATCAGATTATAATTTTATTTCCTACTTGTTTAAAATCCCTTTCCCCTATCAGAATGCTGCACATTTATAAGCCATTCATTAATAAGAACAGTTTAGGTTACTTTGATACATCTGTGGAGAGTGATACTGTGTGAAAAATGGATCAGTATGACCAATCACAAGCTGAACTTCATTAAGATAACATTTAATCTCCCTCACTTGGTAACTAGTACACCAGTTAATAACTAAAGTGACATCTATGTCCTCTGCACACACTGGGTATTTTCTATAAGGACCAGTAAGTCAGTATGTGCCTCTCAGGTGCTCCAGAAGCAGCAGGCTGCCGTTAAGTGCTCCTGCTCTGGAGATGAGGAGGGAGAACCTCAGTTAGCTAACTTGATCCATGTTTTCACAGCTGGCCAGAGTTGGTCTTGAACTCAGTGCTCCTAAGCTCCAGAGGACACCACACTGCTTTTTTCTCCAGTGGACCGGACCATACACTATGCCAATCTAAACATGACTCCTTATCAACTCAGCTTTCTGCTTTCTTGTAAGACATGCTGTGGGCTAAGGTTGGTCTCAGACTCTTGGTTAAATCATTCAGGTCAGTCTCCTGAGTGGTCAGGATTACCACCACATTTGCTTAATCTTATGACTGTTTTCTCAGTTAGCAAAGAACAAGCCTCCACTTACAGGTCACATGTGAAACTGAATTGGACACAGGTGCCTGTTACATTTTACCACCTTAGCCATGTGAAATGAGTTACTGTAACGCTGAGCTTGTAAAACACACTAAAGAAATACCTGCTTTCAAGACTATCTGACAACGATGTCTCATCAACACATTCACTTTTGTTGCTCTGAGGATCAGGATTCTCCAGTGAAATCCTCTGTTTCAGAAGGTCCCCTGCAGCCCCCCTCTCAGGCACAACTCTGCTGGCAGACATCAGTGGTCCAGATCTCTGAGAACGACGGTCAGAAGAAAGTGCTGAAAAAGAAAAAATAGCCAAGGTTCTCTCATTTGTCCTTTGCTCCAAAAGGCAACGCAAATCCACTCACTCAGCCTTCTCTCGTCCGCGTTTCTTAAAGTCAAGTGCCAGAATTTTCTTTGAAAAAGAGAATTATCATATTAGACTATGCTTCCCTTCCACACCCCATGTCTATAAGGTTATAGACCTGGTCTTAAAGGCTCGACTTAGGGGCTGGAGAGATGATTCAGCAGTTAAGAACACTAACTGCTTTCCTAGAGGACCCAGGTTTGATTTCCAGCACCCCATGGTACTTCATAATAGCTTTCATTACAGGTCCCGGGCATCTGATGCCCTCTTCCGGCTTCTGCAGGTACCAGGAACACACATGGTGCAAACAGGCAAAGCGTCTATCTACATAAAACACGAACTTAAATACAGAGAGGTTCAACCCTGACAGGAAGAGACAACAGTAAGAATATTTTAGAAAGTATAATAAAATTAGCAAGTGAGTTACTCCTTAACTAACCCAAATGAAAGGGCATGGTGGCACACAGCTTTAATTAAAAGGCAGAGGCAGCAGGTCTCAGTGCATTCAAGCCTAGCTCAGTCTAAAGAGTAAGATCCCGGACAGCCTGGGCTACACAAAAAAACCCTGTCATGAAAAATCTACATAAAACAAAAACAAAACCCCAGTTTGAATAATAACAAATTCCTTTATTTTGTGCAGCAGAGTGTTTTCTAGACAGTTGAGATACATACATCCTGCTATAGTTACCAGATCCAGCCAAAAAATGGGTTAGTGTATGGAAACAAGTGAATTCTTACAAATAAATTATTGAGACACTCAACTTTACCCCATATGGCACTTGAATGGCTGGTGCCAGAATCGTATAGTCGTAGCAGGAGGCAAGAGAATGATGTCAGGGAGTGAGGAAGTAGTACACAGAAAAACATCTGAAAACAGTCATGTGCAGTGGGAGATGGCAGTACAAGCCTGACACCCAGCCTGTCCAGAGGAGTAAGTTCTAGGCCTACATGAGGTCAAGGACAGCCTGGGAAACATAATAAGACCTTGTCTCAAAAGAGAATTTCACTCAATGGGCAAGTGCTTGTAGCTTATGTAAAGCTGAGTTTGATTCCAAGAATCTCAATAAAGGAGCAAAGGAAATGGACTGATGGGCAGGTTTCCATGGACATAGCTCGGTTACCTCCTTGTCCTTCATGTCCAGAGAGGCTGCAGTCAGCTGAGGAAGCATAAACAAAGCACAGGTCCAACTTCTTTTGCATCTTAACTCTAATGTAACCTGTCATAGAACCTTACGGACTGTGGGACTACATGGCAGTAGCAGCTATGGAATGGTTTAGAAAGTACAAACAGGATCATAAAGATAGATCCTGCACAAACCAATCTGATCATGCCTCTCAAAATGTGATTTGCCCGTGAGCTTGCTTGCTAGCAGTCTGTTTTCTAGAAATTGGTGTGCTTTCATCTTTTCATGTGAAAATAATTTTTCATCTTTTACATGAGCCTCATTTGGCCCAGACATTTCTCTTAAGTCTTTGCAAAAACACAAACCTGAAAATGACTTAACAGGACTCTCAATTCTGAAAAACACAGCATCGAACACTATTTTGTCAACCTCCTTTGGTGTTTCTGCAGCTGTCTCCTGAGCATGCTCTTCCTGCTTCAGTCTCTCCTTCATTGCCTTTTTTATGGCAGCTAGACGATTTCTAGCAGCCGCTCTTCTGTCATCGTCCTGTTTAGGGTTGCTTGTTTTAGCAGGCACAACTTTTTTCTGCAAAGAGAATCAGTAGTAATGAAAACTGACAGTACAGTCCTTTCCCCACTCCTTTGCTACCGAGGATTGAACATTACCGTCTGTGGCTTGATGTAACTGGCCCCGTGAGTCATAGGGAATTTCTTCTTAAAGGAAATGTGTCATTATGGGACAGGCTTTGAGGTCTTATATCTACTCAAGCCAGACTATCTCAGACCACTTCCTGCTGCCTGCCAAGGCATAGGACTCTCAGCTACTTCTTGGCATTATGTCTGCCTGCAGGCCACCATGTTGCATGATGATGATAATGGACTAGATCTCTAAAGATGTAAGCTACCCCAAATGAATGTTTTCCTTTATACGAGTTACTGTGGCCATACACCTCTTTACAGCAATAGAAACCCTAACTAAAACACCATCCTTGACCATTACTATCGCAATCCTTTGGTACTGAGGATTGAGCCCAGAGCCCTGTACATGGCAAGAAATCTACCAAAGTAAATCATTATCCCTTAACACTTATTTTGAGACAGGGTCTCACCAAGTTGTCCCAGCTGGTCTTGAATGCATACCCACTTCAACCTCAGGACCCCCATCTCCACACCTACCCAGTAATCACCTTGTGTGGTGTGGCAGTTTGAATGAAAATGACCACCATAGATTCATACACATGAACGGTTGGTCCCCAGTTAGTGCATTTATTTGAACAGAATTAAGAGTTGTGTCACTGGGGGTTGGAAGCTTTCCAGTTTCATAAGCCCATACTATATCCTTTTTCTCTTCCTGCAACCTATGGATGTTAAAGCTCTCAGCTACGGCTCCAGCACCTTGCAAATCTGCTGCCCAGCATAATGATCATGGACTCACCTTCTAAGGGTATACGCAGGCCCCCAATTAAATGTTTTTTGTTTTTAAATGAGTTGACTTGTTTATGGTGTCTCTTTACTAAAACACCTTGTTTAAAAAACAAAGCACGAAAATAGTTCAATTTTTGTTTGGTTGAGAACCTCACTATATAATACAAAATGGTCTAGATCTTCTCTGTCTAAAAACAAAAGACAACAAACAAACAAGCAGGAAAAAAAAACATTGAAATATAATCCAGGAATGGAGTAGGGAAATTCCGAATGCTTGTGAGAACATTCCAAAACACTCTCCTGACCTCTGTTTCTGCAGAATGGGGACTTGCTCTTGGAATGTGCTCTTCCCAGGTGAGCAGAGAAAAGGGAGTTCACTGAAGATGACTCATTATTGCTGCTGTTGTTATTCAATTAAATGTTTAAAGTATCCCTTATTTGCTCAATGGAAAAATGTGTTTACTCTTGTGCCTTTTCTTAACCCTCAGAGAGTCAATTGTTTAAGTCTCTGAATAAAGTTGGCTATTGCCAAGACTTTAATCTGCCTCATTTACTGATTTCATTCTCCCATACTGCCTCTAGAGCAGCAATAAAAAATATTTGAGTAAAATTGAGAGGACTTGAAAATGTACTGTATATATGCAGGAATAAGTATGTACAGTAGGAAAAGTGGAGAAGAGATCGTTAACACTTGTTACTCTTTCGGGGGTCTGGGGTTTGATTCTCAGCACCCGCAATTGCTTCACAACCATCCATAACCTCAATTCCAGGAGATCTAACAGGCTTGCACATGGAACAGACACATGCATGCTAAGTAGAACATTCACACATTCACACACACACATTCACACACACACACACACACACACACACACACACACACACACACACACGAGAGAGAGAGAGAGAGAGAGAGAGAGAGAGAGAGAGAGAGAGAGAGAGAGAGGGGGGGGGGGGGGAGGGAGGAGGGGGAGGGGGGAGGGAGAGGGAAAGGGAGAGAGAGAGAGAGAGGGAAGGAGGGAGGGAGAGAATGAATATCAAAGCAGGAACCCAGGAGCAGTGGCTGGCATCTGTAATCTGAGCATTTAGGAGGCTAAAGGAAGAGAATTACATAGTGTAGACTAGAGACCTGGTCTCAACAAAACTCACAGGAACTATAGGACATATATCCAACGGCGTGTCAAGGCCATTCTTCTGAGACAAGAAAACAGTTCATGGAAATGATTTTACTAAAGATACTCTGAGACAAAGATGTGCAGAGTCTGAGCTTGAGCAGTAACTTGTATGTCGTATCGACTTGGAACACTGAGAAGCAGGTTCAGATGCACAGAAATAGGGTTGGAGAAATGGAAGAGGCAAGCTGGCTGGTGTCAGTGTAACAACATGTAAAAGACTGAAAGAGATGTGTAAGAGCTAAAGGTGTGTCATCAAAGCACAGATAAGAGACTGACTAACAGTAGCCTTTAGGGTTTGATGAACATAAAGCACTTGCCTACGGTACATATTGGCCTGGTTTGATCCCAGGATTATAAAGGTCTCCCCAACCAACCAAAGTGTAGCCTAAAACAAAGTAGAAGGAGAGAGACATCTGGTGGTCACAGGCAGAATTATAACTCTTACATGATACAGCCACAGACAGACGCAATAGTGTAAGCCTATAACCCCAACATCCTGGAAGTTGAGACAAAAGGATTCCCTGCTTGAATTCTGGCTGGAATATACACCCATGTCAAAAAACATTACCATTGTGCTGCTAAGAAGGAATTCCGAAAAGTTTTTGCACAACATACTGTAAACTATCAGCCTGAGTTTATAAACTAAATGTTGTTCTAACATCATAAGGAAAACTGACAAATTTAAAAGGGCAAATGTCCATTTAGCATAAGAAAAATGGACTTTAAAAACGTTCTTAAAGTATGTATACATGTATATGAAAATGTACATGAGGGCAGTGTCCCCAGAGTCCAAGCTGGAACTGGAGGCCATTGTGAGTTGTGTGTGGGGGCAAAAGTAACTAACAAGTGCTCTTATTAGAGTGACAGAGTGTGCTTTACAGAAAAAGCAGAACACCTTTTAAGCACACCACAGTAGAAATACAAAATCTTATCATCCTACAGTCTGTCCCACAAAAAGCATGTAAGTAAGCAGGTCGGCAGTGAGGGCGTGCTCTGCCCAGTAAGATCATTGGTTGTGGAGTACAAAAGCCTGGAATGAAAACAAAATGCAGCACTAACCTTGAGCAAAGGTTTAATCTTTCAGAGTCTTAGATTTTTTTTCAACCACACACTTTGGATACAGCACCCCTCTAAATGAACTGCTATAAGGCTTAACATGGGACTACTTGGAATTTAGCAAGAACAAATCATGAATTGTCTTCGGCTATTGCAACTACAAAGAAATATATAAATATAGGAAGATTCTTCTGTTTTGTAAGACACAGTCCTGCTATGTAGCCCTGGCTATCCTGAAACTGGCTACGTTGTTATGATGGTCTTGAACTCATGGTAATCATTCTGCCTCAGCTTCCCAAGCAAGAGCTGGTATTACAAGTGTGCCACACCACACGTGTCCATGTAGGCACAGCTTTCAGAACATCTACCCACTATCTAGGAACATAAGTCATCTGGGCATCCCAATTCTATCACATATCTCTTTACTTCCTTCTCTTTAAAAATAAACATGTTACACTTCATGTTGACTATATTCTTGCTTTTCCCCACAAAGGCAATCAGAATGTAATAAGCAACATATAAAATTTAGCTTGTGAAACAAGAAACCCAAAACTAGATATTTTCAAAAATTTCTATGGTAGAAGTAAGGAACCAATGCCTCTGACCTCTGACCAAGTGGCCCTCTGATCTCCACATGAACTCTGTGGCAAATTAGACCAAACCCACTCACTCAAATAAATAAATGTATTTTTAAAAACAAAAAACCAGAGAAGAATCTATGCTAGAAATTTGGGTAGAAAATGTACAAACCTACCCGGGGGACTTCTTTGCTTGGATTATCACTGTTTTTCCATCCAGCTTTCTCAAGTTTGATCAGGTTGTTGAATTTCTGCTTTACATCATCTACCTGTTAATAAAAGCACAAGTTCATCCCATTAACCTCATTCCTCACAGGTAGAATCATCATGGACTTGACAACAAAAGGAGCTGACGGTGCAGTTACCTGCTACATCCTGATAGCTCATTATCCCCTCTGATCATTGTTGAAAGCAAATGACACATACCTGGAAACTAACCATATCCCAAAAGCCATCCAGATCTGAGCAGGTGGTCTCCTTTGCACCTCGTTTGTATTCACAGTTATCCACCAGACCTTCAAACTGTTTGAATCTCTCCATCATAAGGAGTCTTGTTTGACCAACTGTTGTGCAAATGAGATCTTTGGCTAAGGAAGACATGAAACAGCCTTTATAGCAAGCCAGCCGACTGAGGCTCAACCCCAGTCCCTAGAGTGCACAGAATTAAATTCTAGAAAAACAAGAAATAAGCATCCAAAGACCTTTGCCACAAATACTGACCACTCTCCTTACAGTGTCCCCCTCTACCACACACGCCTCATAAGGGGTACCGTTCCCTTTCTCCTGTATTTTAGGGGAACTCAACCTCAAACAAGTCAAGGTACATAGTATCCCAGGACCTCACACTGGTAACCTTTG
Organism: Phyllotis vaccarum; assembly: GCA_033318265.1. NCBI lineage: Eukaryota > Metazoa > Chordata > Mammalia > Rodentia > Cricetidae > Phyllotis > Phyllotis vaccarum. The sequence continues at coordinate 72,664,562 of JARWLC010000005.1, read as the reverse complement.
CCTAACTTGTTTTCATAATGATTTACATAATTATAATCCAGAGCATTTATTTGTTTAATTAAGAAACACAAGATTAACACTACCATATACAAGGTCACAAAAAAAAAATACACAAGCATAGAGATATTAGGGGACATATGATGAACAATCTTGGCACCTGGAGTAACACAGAAACTAGGAAGTTGGACACTAGAGGTTTAGTTTTGAAGGATGCAACAACATTGGAAGAAATGAGTGCTGTGGATATAGCTCTCTGGTCAAGCACTTGCTTAGCACAAAAACCTCCTGGTGGGTTCAGTCTCTTCTACTACTAAAGTAAGAAAACTTAGTACACAACAATCATTTTTATTGTCAGGTGTGTCTGAACACATCTGTAAGCGCAGCCCTTGAGGTGGGACAAGATGACCAGGGTTCGAGGTCACCTTCTCCTACGAGTGAGCTAAGTCAGCATGTGCAAAATGATGTAATGCCAACAACAATAACAAAAAATAACACTAAGAACTCTCCTCACCATCATCAGGAATGTCCAGTTCCAGCTGCTTCCTTTCCCATTCCCGGCAGTGTGAGGTTAATTTGTCAGTTTCGGACTGGAGGATTTTTCTAAAATTGTAACATTCATTTTAGTAATACAAGTGTGGTCATCTTAGTTCAGATTACTATTATGACACCTTAATAAACAAAACTAAAACAGTTTAAAACATAAGTACAAAATATTAAATAGAAAGGCAAAATAGTCATTTTGAAGACTTTGTGTGTATGAACTACAATATACTAAAACTCACAGGAGACAAATGTCCTATCATCATAGACCTTGTGTATGTCCACCCTCCTATAAAGAAATCTGCATTGAATGCATGATGCCAAGACCCACTTTTCCACTTCTCAAGCTACCATTTCTGACTTGTTCTGTTCTTTGTTCAGAGGCTGAGTCCAACATCCCTTGGTATGTAATACGTACTCAGATACTCTTCATGGAACTAAGCACTGTCAAAAGCAAGTTGAAGATAAAACCCGCAGAATCTATAATTAAAGTTACAGGGCCTTCATTTAGGTGCAGCAGTGCACAGCTGCATCCAGTACTGAGGTAGAGACAGGAAGAGCAAGTGAAAGGTCAGTATGGTCCACATAGTGAGTTCCAGCCAGCCAAGGCTACAAGATCCTGTCTCAGAAAACAGCCAGAAACAAACACCAAACCCACTCCAAAAGGTAACAGGGCCTTACAAAAATCTAACCATTAGGTAGTATTTCTTTCTCTGTTTAAAAATTTACTCATTATGTGTAGTGTTCTGCCTACCTGCATGCCAGAAGAGGGCACCAGATCTCATTACACAGGGCTGTGAACTGCCTTGTGGGTGCTGGGAACTGAACTCAGGCCCTCTGGAAGAACAGCCAGTGCTCTTAACCTCTGAACCATCTCTCCAGTCCTAGATAACATTTCTTATTTGGGTTAATTTTGCTTCTCAGAGAACATCTGATGATATCCAGAGACTTTTCTTAAGACAAGGTGTCACTATAGAGCCCTGGAGGGCCTTGAACTCAGATTCTCCTAACTTTTGCCTACTTCGGCTGGTACTAAAGGTATGTACCACTGAGCCTGGCTGGAGACATTTTTTTATTATCACTATAAACTAGTGATGCTCCAAACACCTGACAATGTACAGAACAGTTCCCAAACCAGAAGTACACAACCTAAAATGTGAATAATACTGAGGCCGAGAGACCCAGGCCTAGGAGCAGTTCAGTCTCAGTTAATACAGACATCCCAGCGTGCAAAGAAATCAACACTTATTATATGATCCAGCAAACCCACATCTAGATATATATCAAGGCATTGAAAGCAGGATCCCAAAGACACATTTGCATACTCACGTTCACAGCAATTCTAATAACTACAATGGAAGTGAGCCAAATGTCCTTACAGATGGGCGTGGTGGCACCAGAGACAGGAGGATCAATCTAGATTGGAGACTGCTGGAGAGAAGTGAGTTCTGGGCAGTCAGGAAAATATAGTATGACTGTGACAAACAACAAAATTGGAAGTGATAGATATATGGAGAAGCAAAATGTGAGATTGGTTCCTTTTGGGGCTGGAGAGATGGCTCAGATGGCTAAGAGCACTGGCTACTCTTCCAGAGGACCTGAGTTCAATTCCCAGCAGCTACATGGTGGCTCACAACCATCTACAATATATCTGATGCCCTCTTCTGGCATGTAGGTGTATACACACACACACATAAACATTTTTAAAAAGAAAAGATTTATTTACTTTTAAGTGTTTGAGTAATTTGTCTACATGCATGAAACTGTACCATGGAGTGCCCTTGGAGGACAGAAGAGGGTGCTGGATTCTCTGGGGCCAGTGACAGCTGGTTGTGGGCTGCCATGTGGGTGCCTGAACCCAAACTGCTGTGGAAGAGCAGCAAAGTACCCTGAATGGCTGAGCTATCTCTCTGGACCCCCCCCCCCACACACACTATTCAACCCTGAGAAAGAGAAACTGGGCACAGGGCTATGTCTGTAGCCTCAGCATTTATTAGACATAGACAGGAGGACTGCCCATGAGCTGGAGGCCAGTCTTGTCTACAAAGTGAGGCCCATGCCAGACAGGACTACACATTAAGATCCCAACCCAAAATGAGCAAGGGGGGAGGGAATATATGATTGATTCTAACACTACAGATCAATCTTAAGGACAGTATGCTAAGTGAAATAAATCAGTCACAAAGATGTATCAGAAAAATAATGGAGTGGGGTGGTAGATAAATGCCTACAACCCACCAGTCAGAAGGCTGATGCAGGAACATCCCCAATTTCAGGAAAGTCTGGGTTACTTGAGACTCGCTTAAAAATAAATTAAAGGACCAGACATGCCTTTAACCCCAGAACTTAGGAGGCAAAAGCAGGTAGAACCACAAATTCAAGGTCAGACTGGTCTACATAGTAAGTTTCAGGAGAGAAACTCTGCCTTGAAAAACCAAAATTAATTACTTACTAACTTAATTAATAGGTTGGGTGAAGAGGCTCACACCTTTAATGCCAGCACACAGGCAAGTAGAACTCTTGTGAATTCAAGGCCAGCCTGGACAACATGAGATCTAGGACAGAGACTCTGTCTCAAAAATCTCCTACCACCCCAAAAAGAAATTAATTATTAAAGGCAAATGGTGTCTGACTCTATTTAATTAGATAACAGTAAAAAACTGGCACTGTGTTTGTCAGGGGTGCTTGGAAGAAATGGGGATTTGTCTAGTAGATATAGAATTTTTGTTTTGCAAGATGAAAGTTATGGAGATGGATGGTGGTGATGGGCACATAACACTATGAGTATATTTAATACCCATGATGGACATGTTACCATAACAAAAAACTGGGAAAAACCAACACAGAGTGAGACTAAAACAACAAGGTATGGGATGGAGACAGGCAGATACACCACAAACTCGAGGAGAGTTCCTGTTTTGTTTTGGATTCTTTTCTTTTGAGACAGGTTTTCACTAAATATGCAGCACAGGTTAGCTTGAAATATGAGTCTCCCAAATGCTGGGATTAAAGGAGTGAGTCACTGTACCTAGAGATGTAGTTTAGTGACAGAGCACTGACACTGTACAAACAAGGCCTGAGGTTGATGCCCAACAGTGGAAAAATAAGAGATGATGGTGTGTGTGTGTGTGTGTGTGTGTGTGTGTGTGGCGGGGGAGTCTAGTATTTACATTCACTGGACAAACATCAGGACAGAATGACCAAGGTATGGGGAAGGGGACATGGCTCAGCCCAACAGTACTTGGGTGGGTGGCACAGCACAAGTGACTAGCTCACATCTCTGGAGGCCCTGACACTGAAAAGCTTCACTGCACACACAGCTCGACTGGTGATTCCATGAAATACTGAGAAATTATTAAAGTGATGTGGATGGCTCAGCGGTTAGGTGGACTAGCTGCTCTTCCAGAGGACCTGGGTTTGATTCTTAGCCCCAACATGGCAGTTCACCAGTTCCAGGGGCTCCAAAGGCCTCTTCTGGCCTCTGCAAGCACCAGGCACCACACAGTACACTAGCATACAGGTAAGCATGACATCTATATAGATCACAAACCAACCAAACACAGCAAAAGCATGACAGGAAAAATGACATGCCATCTAGTCAATTGGCAAGTTCTTAAATACTGCAAACCCCATACTGGAAAAGTAAGAACCTTCAGCCACTGCTGGAGGGAAATGGACTTCTATTTGTTTTGTATTTTTGAAGACAATTGATAACTTCTAAGGGAGGGAGACTCAGTTTTCTTTAGAAGTGTGGTAGGTCAACCATGCACCAGTGCATGGCCGCACACCCAAGGGTACATGGACAACACAAGAGTTTAATAACCATGGGTTATTAAAAACAAGAACAAAACTTGGTGGTAGTGTGGACCGGGAAGAGTTAAAAAGGATGTTAGAGGTAAATCTGATGAAAGTGGATTAAGAAAAAAAAAAAAAAAAAAAAAAAAATCACACAGGCTTCATCTATCCAGGCTGGTGTTGATTTTGTTATGTAGCCAAGGATGACCTTCAGATGCTCCCGGCTCTACCTCCTGAGTCCAGGGTTTCATGGGTGCTAGGAAGTGTATTAGCAACTGACACTGCCAGCCCTGTGTGTAAGCTCTCTTTTCAGCTGAACCCTGCTTATATCTGCCAACTGAGCTGACGAAATGAACCTCGATAGAGCAGGACAACTATGTATTACATCCACACTGAGAAAGTTCTTCACGCACTAAAATAGAATGTCATCAACATTTACCACTAAATGAAAACGAAACAATGTACTGTATAAGCGTACTCTTATATTTTCAAAAGACAAAAGGCCTATATTTGCCCTCAAATTCATTATTTACCTCTCAAAATATTCACCAAAAAATTACCCTTACCCTGCATGGAAGGGTCGGACTACAGGGCTAGAGAGACCAGTGGCCTCACATATTTGCCTACCCTTGAAATAGAAACCTTATTATGCCCTAGCTATTCGAAGAGTTAAAAGTGCCAAGTAAAAATCACCCAAAGCTAGCTCCTCCCCACCTACCATATTAAATATGCATAAAATTAAACACTTTAATTTGGGTTTTAATGTCTAGACACAAATGCAAATTCCCATGGTAATAACAGACAAACCTGAAGTATGGCACATCATGCTCTGGCTGAGACACCTGACCTACTTCAAGCGATGCGACTCCTTTCACTGAAAGGCCATTGGAATTTGTAGTAGATGCTTCCTTTTGATTTACGCCATGTTCTGTGATGTGAGAAAAGGCATTACTCATAATTTAAAGAACAATTCCTAAAATGACACCACGTCCCCAGTGTCACCTTCCAGCTCCTGCCCGACCCACATGCAGCTCATCCTTGGTGGCTGAGCCATCTCCCAGCTCCTTCCTCACATTTCCCACTGTATCCAGGCCTGAAGCACATGGTGAAAATGAATTCTACAGGAGGCCCTTCATAAGGATCATGAGCCAGAAGTGACACCTTAGTGAAAACACCGAACCTTCATCACAGACTGCTGGAGACTCCACAGTTTTCCGGAAGTCATTTGGTTCTTGCTGCACAGTGTTGGTAGAGCAAGGTATGGATTTTTGAACCAAGATTTCATTTGCTGCATCTTGAGTTGTAGTGCTAAGAATAACAGCAAAAAAACAACAACCTCATGAAAATTAAGGAATAGGCGCACGCGCGCGCACGCGCACACACACACACACATTCTGAAGGATTTGAAAGTTGTATTGCTTTAACAAAAAAAAAAAACCACGATAAAGTGGAAATGTTTCGTTTCAGAATAGGCCTCATTATGGAACTCATACAGAGTTGCTTTTATTTAATAATTTTTTATCTGAGCATGGTGAGACCTTAATTCCAGCAGTGAGGTGGGGGTTAGGCTTCTGAAGATGACTGGTACCATGGAGGATGGGATTAAAAATCACTATGTGGGGTTTTTTGTTTGGTTTTGATATGAAATCTTGCTAGAAAATGGAGGGTGGCCTCAAACTTCAATCCCCTCTTCAACTGGATGGCTGCAGGCATGTACCAGCCAGCCTTGATTTGTGCCTTTAAAAATGCGCATTCTGAGCAGGAAAATTTTAAATCAACAGTGAGAATAGGCATCTTTATCAAACTACTACTATAGTAGGGTCAATGTTGAAACCAACAGCCACAATGCTGCTGAATGACTTCTAGTAATGTGAGGCCATCTAGTCTTTACACGGCAACCCCGCCTTTTCTTCTGAGGATTCTAACTGACCCCCACCCCCAACCCCCTTCCCATTTTGCAAACTCCTTTGTTATTAGAGGTAGCTTTTTGAGAAGGGAGATGAGAAGGCAGGCAAGGGCTAGAAAGTTTCACAGTTAGGGGGACACAGTGCTCTCACAGGGGACCCAAGTTCAGTTCGTAGCGCCCATCAGATGTTTCACATCTGTTTGGACTGCAGCTCTAGGGAGATCAGATGCCTCTGGCCCCAGAAGGAACCAGCTCGGATGTATGTACACAAGCATGCATGCATGCACATGCATACAGATATACACAATTAAAAATCATACAATAATTTTCTAAAAACAACAAACCAAAAGGCAGGCAAGTATGATTGATATTCCCAGCACTTAGGAGGCCAAGGCTGCTTAGGCCACAAAATGAGATGCTAACTCAGCCCCACCAAAACCAAAAAAAAAAAACAAGTAAGACCTCAGGGGCTAGAGAATCAATTGTTCCAGTTATAAGCACTTGCAGTTCTAGAGGAGAATGTGAGTTCACTTCCCAGAACCCACATGACTGATCACAGCATCTCTAACTCCAGTGCCAGGGAGATCGGTGCCCTCTACAGGCACTGCATACATGTGGTGCATTTATATATATGAATGCAAAAACTTACATACATAAAAACAGACCTTTATAAAATAAAGAAATTAAGTAAATATTATTTAGGGTTAAAATTAAGCCACCCATTTAAAAGCAAAAAAACAAGTTTATGGTGAAGATAATTCATAGAAAATATCAAAGACATTATTGTAGAATTCTGAAGAACTTTTCTCAAAAGAACTTTTATGTGTGTGATTCAGAGTTAGCATACTTTACTAACTAAAAACAGTACAGAAAAAAAGAAAGAAAAAAGGTAAAAATGTAAGACAGGCATGTTACCCTTTTAGTAAAGCGCTTATTATTAAGATTATTAGTGTTAGTATTTTACATGCTTAAAGATTACATCTTACACTTCTGGTTTGGAAGAGTTCCAGTCACAACTGGGTATCAAGAAAGCGTCACTGCTATGAATCATGGGTGCCACTTGATAGGGCTTCAGACCACTCGGTGGCTGAAACACACAATGCTGAGGTGCAAAGGAATTCCTTCCTTTTGCTTTTGCAGGAACTGTCTTGGGCAAGCTCTGCACCTCTGCGAAGACTCCACCCAGGTCCACGCCGCGTGTTACTCGGGTCTGTGGATCCACATTGTTCCCTTCACTGTCAACTTTAGAGGGGATGCCCTAGGTATAAGCAGAACAGAGCTGGAATGTCTCCTCCAGGAACACACTCCATCACTGACACAGAAATGCCTGAATAACAGCAGTTGCAACAAATGTTTGACAATGTGAGGGCTTGCTCTGATCAATAAAAGTCAGCTACTGGCCCCACCCCCGTGAGCGATGTCTAGAACGGAAGGCAGGAAGTCCCAGCCTCACTGTGGGCAGCACCATTCTGGTCAAAAGAATGGAAAAACAAAGATCTGAGGTGAGCACAGGCGCTGCTGACATGTGACCAACTACAGCTATGATGGACTACATCTTTGAACTATGAGACAAAACGAACCTTTTCCTCCTTAGGTTGCTGTGGTCGGGTATTTTATCATAGCTACAGGAAAAGGTAGCAAGAGAGCCTCCACATGCATAATTTGAAACAAAAAATATATTAAAACTACAATGTAAAAACCCCAACTAACAAAATACACTTTTAAAAAGAGTTATTTATTATGTATACAGTGTTCTGTCTGTATATATGCCTACATGCCAGAAGACAGCTCCAGATCCCATTATAGATGGCTGTGAGCCACCATGTGCTTGCTGGAAATTGAACTCAGGACCTAAAGAACAGTCAGTTTTCTACCTCTGAGCCATCTCTCCAACAACTTTAATCAAAATTACACGGATTATTGCAAGAATTTTAGAAGGTGAAATATAGTATTCATTGACTAACTCCTATTCTAAAGAACTACAAATAAATAAATAACCTGGGACTGTGGGGGCTGGAGCAATGGCTCTATGCTTAAGAGCACTGGCTATTCTTCTAGAGGACCTGGGTTCAATTCCCAGCACCCACACAGAGACTCACAACCGTCTGTAACTCCAATCCCAAGGATCTAACACTCTCTTCTAGCCTCCTCAGGTACCAGGTACAAGACATATATACAAGCAAAACACGCGTACACATAAAATTAATGATTAAAAAACTCAGACTGTAAATAATCTTACCACAGGATAATAGTTTTCAGTGATACAATGAGATCAAGCAATAGAATATAAAGCATATTTTTCCAAGTCAGTCTAGTTTGATATTTAGAGATTTTGTAAAAAAGTTTTTGACTTATTAATAAAATCTGAACTCAAACTCAACCTGGATAAGAATCTCAAAGGCCAATGTGTCAGTGAAAGTAAAAACTAATGATAGCATTGAGAGGAATGGTTTTTAAATATATGTGTCTATTCTGGCACATGGGTGGTGTGTACACATGTGGCTTGGGTGGAGATCAGAACACAATTTTCAGGTGTCAGTTCTCTACCATGGCGTGGGACCCCAGAATCAAACACAGGTGTCAGGATTGACAGCAAGTGCTTTACTGGAGCCATCTTGATGCACCCCCGCCACAAAAAAAATCTCAGGAACTCTTCCTTTAAGGCCCAGTTGGTTTAGAGATTCACACTCCATTTCCTTCCTTGGAGAGTTTATATTTGACATTCAGTCAGGCTCTAGGCGGGTTTCTTACTCTCAGCCAAGAGACTGAAAACTCTTCTCTTTTTAAATTTCTGTGTGTACGGGTGGCAGGACAACCTGGGGGAGTCGGCTCACTCCTCTCCACCGTGTGGGCTCAGGATTCAGTTAAGGTCATCTGGCTTGGCAGCAAGCACCATCACCCGCTGCTGAGCCTTCTTGCAGACCCAGGTCCTGGTTTTTGAGGATCTCATTGCTAGATGCTGTCAGAAACTCTAGCTTATTGAATTCTTAACAACTTGTCTGGGAAATCCTGTTAGAGATGGAAAAGTAATCTCTAACTCTACAGCTAAGTCAAAGCACAGACAATACCGGGCTCTAGCTGAATCCAAAATCAGAGCATCTCACTCTATAGCTAGTTCTTGAAAAACAGACCCAGCCGTGTTTCTAGGCTCCATATTCGGTTGATCAGATCATGCCTTCTCTACTTAGGAGACTTGTGGTCAGGTTAAGACCAGTGCACATTCTGAAGCAGTCACATGATTCACGTCAGCCGTGAAGGAGCAACAAGATATCAAGGCATTTAGAAATAAGCAGACCCCACACTCTACCCTGTCAGGCTTGGCTTCCACTTTCCTGGCAGGCCTTCCTCTACCTGGCGCCAGTCTTTTGGATTCGGTCTCTAAAATAAAAAATGAAGTAAGATATCCATTTTAAAACAAATAGGAAATGCTACCTTAAAGTATTAGATCATTTGTAAAGTTTGAAGAAAGACAAATAGGAATAGATATCTTCAACTCTTTTGAATACAAGTCACACCAGAAAAGGGGGCAAAAACAAATGAAATTCCCTGTCAAATATAAACCATATGCTTTCCAAAATAAAAATATGTTTCCTTTCTTTCTGATTACCAAATACATACTGACTATAAAAAAAGAAAACAGAACCAACAAATCTAACCACCAACATTACAACCAACCAACGGACCAAAACAGCTGGGCAGCCTGTAACTTCAGAACTTCCTTGGAACCTGAGGCAACAGATTCCTGAGTGCAGGTTAGCCTCAGCTAATAGATGTGACTTTGTCTCAAAAAACCAGTCTGGTAGCTGGAGAGAGGGCTCAGCAGTTAAGAGCACTGCCCACTCTTCAGAGGGTGATTCCCAGCACCTACATGGAAGTTACCACCATCTGAACTCCAGTTCCAGGAGATAAGATGAACTCTTCTGGTCCCCATGGGCACACATGTGGTAAACAGACATACATGCAGGTAAAACACACACGCATAAAATAGAAATACTCAAAAGAAAAGAAAAAAGAAACCAACAAAAAACAGTCTGGAGCTAGTTCCATTGGTAAAGTGCAAGGCCCCGAGTCTGGGTCCCAGGACTTCTGTAAAAGCTCTATGTTGCAGTACTCATCTGCCAGTGCTGGATGCCGGGGGCTTCCCAACCAACCAGGTTAGCTAATGAGCAAGCTCCAGGATCAGACACTATACCTCAAAAAGCAAGGTGAGGAGCAACTAAGAAAGATATCCAATCACCAGTCACACAGCCCTCATCCACGATTCCATTACCAATTTGATACCTCAGCATCTGTTTATAATATTTTTTGTTTATTACCACACTATATTTCAGAGTCATAATCTGTTTTGGACCTTTCGTGTTCTTTATAAAGTGTATCACTGTGTGTGCATCAGGACAGTTTCTTACCATGAGCAACTCTTGTGACTGGCTTTCTTGTGGCAGAACAGACTGTTTGGGCTATCTGCTTGGTCTTCTGAGTAGTTCCTGATCCAGTCACTTTCCCTGATGACATCATGGGTTTCACACCTGGGAAAAATAAACTCAGATAAATAAAATCAGACTTTTTGTCATTCATAAACTATTTCTGTGGCAGTACCACGTTCATTATCATTGCTAATGTCTCTACCATTCTTCTCCTTGTCCAATATTTTCTTTTCAGAAGCTTGTTTTTGGCCAGATTGTACTGCTTGAAGAACATTCCTACTGTTAACCTGTCAAGAGAGTGAAGCACACTGTTATTTAACTACAGAATAAATCAAAACACACTTTTAACTTATAAGTTGATCTCAAAAGAATCAGCAGGTCAAAACCAGCCTCAACCAACTCATTGAGTCTGGCTACTGAAATCCTACCCCCCCCCCCCTCAAAAAAAAACCCATGCTGTAACATGCCTTTAATTCCAGCACTCAGGAATCAGAGGCAGGTGGATCACAGCCATATGCTCTCTCAAGAATCCTGAAAACGCCAACATTAATTGTGATTTTCTTCTTGCATTGCCTAGGCTGGCAAGCTAGTAACCCCCTGCCTCAGCCTCATGAGGAGCCATGAATATTGAGTGCCTCGTGTACTAGTTAGTTGCTTAGCAGTATAGAACATGCCTGCCTGCTCAGATCCCTGCTCTCTTGAGATTCCCAACACCACTGGGGGAAGGGTTGGGAGAGTAAAACTACAATAGCAAAAAACTCTCTGCGTTGTACATTTACATTTCTCCTAGGCAGGGAGCTTTTTCCTGGGGTTCACTCACTTTCTAAAGGCTATACCTCACATGTCGGCATCTCAGTAAGGTTTTCCTGGACCCGTTGGGCTCCAACTAAATCATCACTCACTGCCTACTTTTACTGCTGTCTCCCATCTTACATAGTATATGTAGTGATTTACTCTTGGGCCTACAGTAATCTCCAGAAAAACTGAGAGTTTTGTCCTGTACTGTACATATCCCAGAGGCAAGAAAAGTTACAGGAACATGGCAGTGACGTCAATATGTCAAAAACATCAAACTATGCTTCCTTACTTAACAAAAAGTGATAACCACTTCCCACCTAACATACTTCATTCTCTCCCAAAGCCTTCATTTGTTGCTGTATTTAGAGGATTCAGTATGTCAGCCCACTTTGGGCTTTTCTCATTCTGATCTACATTTCATGCAGTTAGTCTGGAATGCACCATGGGTAAACAACAGCTCAAAGAGGGGTTTATGGAAAGAATATTGTGACAATTTTCTTGGCATCTAGCCAGAAACTGCTCTTAGTCATCACTAATTTTCACACTTTCAATTCAGGTAAATAAATCACTACCTTTGCATTGACTTTAGGTTTAAAATGAAATGACAAATGTGTGAGGGGAAATGGTACAAGTAGCAATTATCTATATATACACAATACCTTAGTGTGTTCCACATGCTCTTTGGCCCTTGATCTTGTAATCCGTCCATTATATGGAAAAGCCTTTAAATAGTCAAAAAAAAGATCAATTAAGAAAAACAAAACAGACAGACAAAATTTATTTCACATCTCAGTTTAAAATTTTAACCTCCCCCTAAGTAGCTGTGTTTTAGTTCCAGAGTTGAAAGAATTGTCAGTTTTAAGTTAAAATCGCCAACGCACCTTTTGAGGCTCAGCTCGCACAGTCCTCGGGTCTGTGAAGAGGTAGCTGGGCGCATCAGGATGGTAGAGACCCGTTTTAAACACTTGGCACTTGGCTTTCTCTCGCTGTTCCTTCAGTTTCTGAAGCTGCTTTTTTTCCTTGTACTTTTGGAGGAGCTGCTTCCGCTGGTCACTCAGAGCCATTTTCTCTGATGCTAAGGAGAGGAGTCATGTCAAATAATAGTCCATGAAACATTTCAGACAAGAGGCTACAAAATAATCTTTGCTTGTTTGGAGCCTTTTTTTTTTCTTCTTATCTTTACCAGACGGGGTTTTTCTTTGTGGAGTCTTTGCTGCTCTGTAGACCAGGCTGGCCTCAAAATCAGAGATCCGCCTGCCTCTGTCTCCCATGTGCAGGGACTAAAGGCCACCAGTTCCTGGTTTACATCAAATGTCTAAAGCACATTTTGTCTAATTTCATCTGCTAAAACATGCTTTACAATCTTGTCCTGTTAATCTCCACACTGCAGAACAAGTTATTTCAAGCTCTGATCATTTAGAAAACTGTATTCATTGAGTGTGCCTTCACTTGCTCACTTAAAAAATGGTGTACTGATTACTCCAAGAACTTCAGAGAGGACCATCTGGTCTACCTTTCCCTACATGCAACAAGCCTCAAAATAATCTGTTGGTACTTTTTGACATATGCCAACAGCCTTGAGAGAGGGGAGCAAGGCTTTGGCTAGCCTGGTATTAGCAAAACAAAGGGTTCAGTGGAAAGGCACCTGCTTAACTGTCTAGCATGGGTATAGCCCTGTTCAATCCCTAAGGCTCTACAAACAAAGGCATTCTTGGGAAGGATGGCACTCACACACTAAGCTTTCCTCACTGGGGCTCCAGGTTCTGACTAGACCAGCTCTTGACTGGCTTTACCTCCCTAGACTCAATGTGTCTCTTAGCAACAATCCTGGGACTTTCTACCCTTCTCTGTCACTCCTGCACACACACACTGACCCATGCTCTAGGAAGCATCATACGTTGGTCACTTCTTTGAACTTCAGTCTCTTTATGAAGACCCCCCATGTAAGTTTGATAAGCTTTTCTGTGCATTCTCTCTTGCATTAATTAGGTTCTTAGGCCCGGCCCAAGGCCTCAGAAGAAGCAGGCCCTTGACGGGCACTTGTTTTGGCCATTTCAAGTTTTTCATTTTTCTCTAACCTCCATGTTTTTCTAGAGAAGAAACTATACCTAAGATTAGACTGAAGCGAGAATGTCTCAGATGACACTGCCTTCCTCTTTTGTACCCATTCCTATCTGGCTTTTCTTCTCCCTTCCCCCATTTGACCCAATATATATACAGCCAATGGCTTTAACATGCCTCTGCCTCCTGAGCACTGGGATTAAAGGCATGAGCCATCATGTCAGGCCCCTCAATTACATTTTAAAATCATCTCTCCTAATAGGCATTACAATGTCAACATGTCCAACAGCGGGCTGTATGTATATATTTGTGCACACACATATGCATGTATATATATGTAATTATATATATATATAATGTAATAATATATATATGTAATAATAATAAAAGAAAGAGTATCAGTTGGGGGGGCACAGGAGGGTTTGGAGGGATGGTACCTACGTGCTGGAGGGAAGGAAGGGATGCGAGAAAATGAGAAAATTCTACTTTAATTTAAAATGTATTTTTCAAGAAGGAAAAGTTTAACGTGTCCAAAATTAAACTCTTACTGAAAAGTACCCTGTCCTGAAGCTACTGCTGCCTCCTCCAGTACCCATGGCACATTTATTGCTCCCTTTGCTTGCTCATTTCCTGCCAAAGACGTTCTCATTCTCCTTCCACACAGACTAGCAGGCCCAGCTCCCTTCTGCAAACCTTCACTATTTACCTCAGGTCAGAACAGACAAAGAACCATGACTGTTTTTGCCCGGTTCCTGCTCTCACATCTCATCAGAATCACAGAAATGGTAAATCTGGAAGAGAGCTGGATGTGGGGGCAGATGGTAATGCCCCATTCCCAACACCACCCTTTACAAAACCAGGTTCAAAGACACGGCTGCGCATGCCACGCGATCTTGAAAAATTATAAGACAGAACTTGGAGGGGCCAGAAAGAGCTTGTGCATGCTAAGCCTAACAACATGAGTGTGATCTAATGCGACGTAATGGTGGAGGGGAGCTGACTCCACAAAGCTGTCCTGACTCGCACACATCGGGGGAGAACATGTGTGCACCCACAGACCACCCCCTCCAATAAATGTGAAAAAACTAAAGAAACAAACCCTTCCAAGAACATTCCCTCATTCACCACTTACCTTTCTGTATCTGCCATTTAGTTTCTGACAACTACTGTATCCACAAAACCGACTCCAGTTGGGTCACTGGTTAAGTCAGTCTCGGGTCTCTCCTCCATCCCTCTAACACTTGCCTTCCAGGACCCTCTATTTTCATTGCTGTTTTAATCTTTTTCTGAGGATATCCCTTTTTGTTTATCCAGTTCTTTCTTTCTTCATGGCCCCCAAATCATCTTGGGCAAAGTTTCTTACCGAGTTATTTAAAATGATTTTTCCTTTGGTCAGTGGAGTTTTTAAATTTCCCTCCTGGACATTAAACCAACTTTAACTTTACTTTCAATATTTACCTGGGTGTGTATGTGTGTGTGTGTTGTGTGTGTGTCTGTGTGTGCACGTGCATCCGGATATGCAGGAGCCTATGGAGATCAGAAAGGGAGTCAGATCCCCTGGAGCTGGACTTGCAGGTGGTTGTAAGCCACCATGCCAGGAATTGAACCCAGGTCCTCTGCAAGTACAGTAAGTGTTCTTAAGTGCTGAGCCATCTCTCCAGACCCACGTTGACTTACTCTGAAAAGTACTTACAATTATGAAAGGTCTTTACTTACTCGGTTTGGTACTGGCCTTTTCTGGAGCAAGATCTTGAGACACCTCATGTATGTTAACAAGATCTCTACCTCCCGTTGGAACATTGACATCTTTCAGGCCAAACTTCCTGTTCTGTTCATATACCTTGTGTCTGTTTTCCTTCTGAGAGAGTGACTTCCTGTGAGCAATTCTAGTTCTGATCATCTCAGTGCTGAAATCTTTCCGAAGCCTACTGGCACAGTGGGATAAAGCCATCCTGCCAAAAAAGGGGAAAGAGACACCAACCTAAATGGATACTGACTTTAAGATTTAAAAAATTAAAATCTGGCTGGATCACCCTTATAATTCCATCACTTGGGAGGCTCAAGCAAGCAGATAATTTTGAGTTTGAGAACAGTCTGGGCTAAACAGTAAGAGCCTCTCTCAAAGACTAAAATAAATAAATTAATAGAAACAAGATTTCAGGCCATCTCTTACACCACTTTGCGCTCTCTTAAAATGAAAGCATTAAAACACATAACGGAATAAAAATGAGGTAAAATGAAATCAAAGGCGAGATACCAGGGCCTATTTGGGGTTTAGGAAGCTGTCGACAGATAATGAAGCAGACAAAACCAAAACTACAATTTAAAATATAGACAAGAGGCACCATGTGAAGTAGAAACAGGAAGTGAAGAACTTCGTTGCAGAACAACTTCCTTAATTGTCCTCTGGCAATGAAGAACCACAGCAAAAGCAATTCAAAAAGCAAAAGTGGTCTGGGGAGATGAATCCACTGAGAACCTGACACACAACCACGTAAGCTCATCTCTAACAGGTAAGAGGCACAGTAGCACGTCTGCAATCCCAGGGCTGTCCTGGGCAGACACAGGCACTTAACCAGCCAGGCCACCTCAATCAGTGGGCTCCAGTTTCAATGAGAAACTGTCTCAGGAAAATCAGGAAGAGAGCTGTCTCAGGATTTCTATCACTACAACAAAACACCAAGAACGAAAAGCAAGGTTTATCTGTCTTACCCTTCAGATCATAGCCATTCACTGGGGGAAGTCAGGCAGGAACCTGAAGTTAGGAGTGTTGCTCACTGGCTGGCTCCCTATAGCTTGCTCAGCCTGCTTTCTTAGGGAATCCAGGACCACCAGCCCAAAGATGACACCACCCCCAGTCCACCCCTACCAACCACTAATTTAAAAATGCCGTACAGTTGGATCTTACAGAGGCATTTTCTCAGTTGAAGTTTTCCTCTCAGACTGCTCTAGTCAGTGTGTCAGGTGACATAAGACTGGCAGGACAACTAAACCCTGTTGCACGAATTCTGGTTGTGTTAAAGGAAACTCAGAGCCAGATCTCTGGGAAAGGCTGAGATATCAAGGAGAGGAAACACCATAGTCAACTCTCACTCACCTGTCTTCCAGCTTCCTCAGCTTCGCTCCTCTGGCTTCTACTGCATGAATTTGTCTTTCTATGCCTGCCTTAAATATTTTCTTCACCCAGTAGTTTCACATCCAGGTTAAAGGCGTGGGCTACTACTATTTGGAAGTTAGCCTTGAACTCACAGAAACAGAAAGATCTCCTCTGTCTCTGAAGTTATGGGATTAAAGGTGTGGCACCACCACAGCCAGCCTGGGAGCCTGGAACTCCCTCTGTAAACCAAGGAGACCTGAACTCAGATCTGCTGGGATTAAGGTGTAGGTCACCCCTCCCAGTCTTTCCCTGTGCTGTGATTAAAGTTGTGAGTTACCACTCTCTGATCCTCCTGGATTGACATGAGTTGATCTCATCTCTGATATTTCAGACTGTTTTTTTATTAAATATGTAACATATCACCACAAACCCCTTGTCAGCTTGACACACAAACATATCATCATAAAGCCACAACCATTCCTTTCTGGCTCCCCAAGGTGACTTTAAAAATCTAGTCTTTACAAATTCAAACACATTGAAATTTCAGTCTCTTTAAAATATCCAAACTCTTTACAAATCCCAAGTCTCTTTAAAAGTTCAAAGACTTTCAGTTGTGGATTCCTGTAAAAATACAAGTTAAATACTTTCTTACTTCAAGAAGGAAGAACCTGGGCACAGCCGCAATCAAACCAAAGTAAACCAAACTCAGTGTAAAGAACACAATGTCCAATGTCTGTAGCCACTCATCATCTTCTGGACTCTTCCCAGGGGCCTGGGTCACTTCTCCAGCTCCGCCCTCTGCAGCACACACAGCTGGTCTTCTAGGCTCTGACCAGCTCCACTGCTGCTGCTGCTGCTGCTGTCCTTGGTGGTCACCCCATGGCACTGGCCATCTCCAAAATTGC
The DNA here is from genome assembly GCA_033318265.1 of Phyllotis vaccarum. Lineage (NCBI taxonomy): Eukaryota > Metazoa > Chordata > Mammalia > Rodentia > Cricetidae > Phyllotis > Phyllotis vaccarum. The sequence continues at coordinate 72,647,036 of JARWLC010000005.1, read as the reverse complement.
TGGGGTCTCTGCTGTGACTGGGCTGCGCTTTCACCAATGGCTTCTCATAGGCTCTCTTCATGGTGGCAAGCCTCAAGTTTTCTTCATGCCGCTCATTCCTGGGTCTTCAACTGATGCTAAAGCTTCACCTTCACCATGGCCTCTCCTGCCCTCTCCTACTGCCTCAGCTGTTCTCTATGACCCCTGCAGGCCTTCAAAACCAATACCAGCTGGCCAGATCTTATGAAGGCATTTTCTCAAATTGAGGTTCCTCCCTTTCATGTAACTTTAGTTTCTGTGTCAAACTGACATAAGACTAGCCAGACAAGAGCCATAGAGGAAGGTGCCTACACACCTAACACACACACATACAACCCACCTTACTCCCAGCAATAGTGATTGGGAGGGAGGCTGACATAGAAGACTGATGGAGTACAAAGCCAGATTGGGTTGCAGAGTGAGATATGGTTTGAAACCCACCTACATACCCCACCGCCCTGTTCCAGTAATAGCCTCCTGGGATGAATACACTCTTGTGATTCTAGCACTTGGCTAAAGTTAGCCTATGAAATAAAGGGAGACCACAACTGCAAAACCAAAATCATAGCATCATAGAGATGGGGGCAAAGGGGCTGGCTCAGAGCCAGTCTCAGCTCCATAGGGTGTTCGAGACTGGTGGGAACTACAAGGAACCTTGTTTTCATTCCCCCCATCTCCTCCCCCCAAAAGAACAAAACAAGACAAACACAAGACTAACAACCAAAGACAGAGCTTAAACAAAACTTGGTAATGCAGTTACTCTTATAAGTTTGCCCTCTTCTTTTGGTCCATCTTAAAAATCATATTTTGCAATGGCCTTTTCTTAGATCAGGGTTTTTTTTGTTTGTCTGTCTGGTTTTTTGGGGAATGGGAGTTTCGTGACAAGGTTTCTCTGTATAGCCCTGGCTGTCCTGGAACTCATAGATACTCCAGCCTCTGGTCTCCTGAGTGCTGGGGTTAAAGATGTGCACCACCACCACCAGGCTAGGAAGACTTTTGATAAATAATATACCAAGCCAAATACAGGAGGACAATAAAGACCACGATACGATTCCAAAGTATTTCTATCTAAACTTGCTTTCTGTGTTTGTGATAAACACAGACCAAAACCTACCAGGGGGAAGAGCTTTATACAGTTTACGGGCCATCATCGAGGGAACCTAGAGATCTTAAGAGACCACAGAGGAGCGATACATAGTGCCTAAAACAGCTGACAATTACAGCCACTACCTACTAGCGTTACCGCGATGATCATGTGATTCCCATGTCTCTAATACTTCTGTTAATGCTTTAGGGCGATACACTCTACATTGTTCATGCTTTTTAAATTTTCCTAAGACTTATTTATGTGTATGTGTGTCTGTATGTGGGTACTTGACGCTGGCTACGGGAGCTGTGAGCTGCCTAATGAGGGGTGCTGGGAAATGAACCTCTGCAAAACCAGCCCAGTGCTCTTAACTACGGAGCCATCTCTCCCTAAACGATTGAAAATTCTTTTTGAGACAGGATCCCACGGATCCCAGGCCAATCTCAAACTGGTGCTCAGCCAAGGAAGACCTTAAACTCTTGACCCTACTCACCTGAGTCAGCTTCCGAACACGCTCTCCAGCAATCCCGCAACAGACCAACCTCCGCCGACCCGCACTAGAAACACCTCGAGCTCTTTCTAAACTGAAACTTCCCGCGGGCGGCCGCTGATTGGAGGGACCTTCGCCGACACTTCCGGAAGCTCCCGCCTCTTCCCCTCGGACGAGGCTTGCGATAGGCTGGTTCCGCGCGACTTTTGAATTGTTTGAAAGGCAAAGGATTAGGAGTCTGTGAGGCGACTGTAAACAGGCTGGCACCGAGCCCGCCGGAGCGGGCCGGAGGGGCGGGGCTGGAGGGAGGGTCTTTTCTCCTCGCCTCTCCAGGTCGTTTTTGCTCATCTTCTTTTGCTTTAAGAGATTTTTTTGTTTTGTTATTTTATTTTATTTATTTACTTAGAGACAGGATCTCGCTATTGTTCTGCCTGCCCTGGAACTCACTAAGTAGACCAAGCTGGCCTCAAATTCACAGAGCCCGCCGGTCTCAGAGTGCTGGGATTAAAGGCGTGAGCGACCACGCTCAAAAAAGAAAGGTGTTAGTCAGGTTGACTGAGATGATTTATTCCACTTCTGCTTCCAGTTGACAGTAAAATTAAGGATTGCAACTGAGGTCAACTGAGGAACCATAGCAGCACACAAGTCATGGGTTAAACTCAAGAAAACAAAAAATCGTGTTCCAGTGCAGTTGTGCTGACCGTGTGTTTGACCAGTAACCTCTAGCCACTAAAGATAAATTAGCGAAGCATTTTAAGAGTTTGGCTTTTACTTTTCTCTGCCAGATTATGCCTGTTCCTCTGTAGCTGCACTGAGACTTCTAGGACACCCAAAGAGAAAAATGAAAATAAATAATTGACATAATATTTCTTGTTTTAAAATACTGAGACAAGGGGCTGGAGAGTTGGCTTAGCAATTGAGAGCTTTTTTGCTCTGGCAGAGGACCCAGGTTCAGTTCCCAGCAGCTACATGATGGTTTACAACCAACTGTAATTCCAGTCCCAGAGGATCCATCACCATATTCTGACCTCTGTAGGCACATATGTGATCCATGTACATATGCAGGCAAATCATTCATATGCAGAAATCAAAACCATAACATTTAGTAAATAAGTTTTGTTTTCAAAGGCAAATGCTGAGCCCAGACTGGCTATGGTGATACAGATTTTTAATCCTGCAGCCTGAAGGTTTATGAGTTCTAAGCCAGCCTGGGCTACATAGTTCCAGGCAAGCCAAGGCTACATAGTGAGATCCTATCTCAATCAAAGTAAAACTGTTAGGGACTTAAATGAAACCATTTTGTGTGGTTTGGAATATGAGACAGGAGCTTTCAAACAGGTAGCTCTGACCAGAGATGGGCCTCAGAACCAAGCTCAGATATGTTAGTAAACCCAGCCACACCGAAGTTCAGGTAAAAGCCAAACTCAAGATGCTAATGACCTCCCTAAGGGGCCCATGTTATGTTAGTGAACCACCACCAGTCTATGAGCCCTAAAAGCACGAAGCTACACAGCTCAATGAAATGATACAAACACTGAATCTTTGGATATGGTCTCTAGAGTCACTGGAGTTCTCCTGAGACATGGCTTCTCTACCCTCTGCCTTGATACTCCTGGGTGAGAGGACTAGAGATTGGTCACTGTATGTGACCCTAGTGTCTGTGACCATTGAACTTCCACTTCTGGAAGAGCCCTTGGGCTCACTGGCCTGTCTGTCAATGCTAGCCACTGGCCTCTGCTCTCAATGGCCTGCTGGACCTCCATTGGTACCATCCTCCCAGGCTGCCAACACTGAAAGACTTCACAGCTGACATGGGTTAAGCCAGCAACCCCCACACCCCCCTCAAAGCATCCTCACCAGTGAAAATTCCCCATCAGAGTACTGAGACACTTCCTGCCCAGGTTCTCAACTTGGTGAGATGTCTGTTTAACTTTTATATTAGTGTATTAGTGTAATACTGTAAGAAATGTTTGTGTGAACAAAACAAAACAAGCTTTTTTTTTTTTTTTTTTTTTTTTTGTGAGACAGGGTTTCTCTGTGTAGCCTGGCTGTCCTGAATTCACAGAGATTCCCTGGCTCTGCCTCCCAAGTGCTGGGATTAAGGGGTTTTTAAGGCTTGAGCTTAGGCCCTAGGGCTTGGCATCCACTGCCTCTAACCACTGGGCTCTTTCACTGATCCCAGGAATTTTTCTTGAATATTTTTTAGCAGCTGTTTACAATACAGGAAGAGATTTAGCAATGAATTTAAAAAGTGAAAGCTTAGTGCCCAGGGGGATATTAATGAGTTCTTCATTAACTATATCCTATGGAGCTAAGTTTTAAAGAGCCCTGTTTATTTTTAATTGATTTAATTTTGTTAGTAAAGTGTTTCCATTCATATCATATAAAAATTAGAATAAAACAAGCCTAATATGGAAAATTAAATTTTCCTATTTTGCCTTTTTCTTCTATTCTGTAATTCATTTCCATAAATAACTTAGGTTGATAATTTCTGCTTTTAGTTTAATAAATTTCTGCTCTTCAAGTTTTATCAAGTTTGCGTAGAGTCAATTGATTTTCCTCTATCAACACTTAAGGTTGTATTACAATATACCTATCCTGCCACCTCTGGATGCATATTTTATTTATTTATTTTATTTTGAAACAGAGTTTCATCATATATCCCAATCTACCATGGAGATCATGAGCCTCCTGTTTCTGTCTTTTGAATGCTGGGGACATAGGTATGCACTATGGTACCAACCTCCTCTGTGTTTCTATTACTGGTATCTTTTATTATTTTTTTTTAATATTCTAATGGTTACTTCATGTATTAGAATTCTCTAGAGGAAGGAAGTCAGCTATGTTTGTGTTGCTATGACTACAGTAATTGAGAACATCTAAAGCAAGGAAAGATCTGCTCTGGCTCACAGTCTGGAAGTGTTCAGTCCGTAGTCTCTTGGCCCCATGCACTTGGGCAACACATCCTGTCATGAGTGTGTACATTTTTGGGGAATGTGTCGTGTCTGGAGTGTCTGGTGAAGTTAGATCTTCACATTAGATAGGAAGCAGGGAGAAAATGGTAATATATGAGGCTGGGCAAAATCCAGCCACCAAGACAGACTTACGGTGACCTACTTCTTCCAACAAGGCCCTGTCTCCTGTCTTTCATCACCTCCCAATTGTGCCTTTACATTATGAATCCATCAAGGGATTAGAATTGATCCATCAGTGAGGTCTGCCCTCAGGATCTAATTGTTTCAGGAAACTCTGTCGCATATCCAACAGCATGTTTCACTAATCCCCCAGCATGCTTCCTTCGTTTTACATTTATGTTTTGTGGGTGTGTATGTGCATAGGCGTGTGGCTGCATGCATGAAGAGGCCAGAGAACAGCTCCAGGAATTAATTCTTGGCTTCTTTCATGAAGGACCTGAGGACTGAACTCAGATTATCAGGATTGGTAGCAGCTACCTTAATCCCTGGAGCTGTCTTGCCAACCTCAGGCCATAGAATTTCTGCCTTCTTTCTGCTCTTCTGTTTTTTAAGTGTGTGTGTGTGTGGGGGGGGAGGTAACAGGGTCTCTCTCTCTCTCTCTCTCTCTCTCTCTCTCTCTCTCTCTCTCTTAACTTCGTAGCCCAAGCTGGCTCTGAATTCTTTGGCAATCTTCCTTCCTCAGCCTCTTGACTCCTTAAAAAAGAAGAAGGTGATCCACCCAGGCCTGTTTTATGTAGTCCGTTTTATAATGAGGATTAACCATCACAGTTACATCACCATGTGTCTGAATAATGTTTTATGCTATTAGTTCATATTTCCTTTCATTTAACTTGTATTTCCCTTTACCCTGTCACCATTCAAGAAAATATCAAGCTCCAAATTTTCTCACCTCAGGTATAACACAGGGATGAAAGTATGGTTAACTGGTAAATTTTGTTTGCTACAAACTTAACTCATTGGGAAGTTCTGGGTTTGAGAGTAGGCTCCTGGGAACAGAGAGGCAGGAAGCAGGAGGATGGCAGGGCTTTGTCCGCAGATTAGGTAAGGGTTTGGGTAGGGGCCAAGCAGTATATTCTCAGGGATATTGCTCCATCTTGGCATCCTGAGGCAAGGGCAAGCCTCAGGAGAGCTAGAGTAGCAAATACCTGGGAAAAAATAGGCTCCTGACTTCAGCTAAGACTCATGCCCCAAAGGCCGGGAAGGAGTAGAGCTTTGTGGTCCATCATGGATACTCTGTGTTCCTGCCTGCAAAGGTTACTCATGGTAGGAGGATCACCCTAACTCTGCTGCTTTGCAACTGAGCATCATCACCAGACACTGAGAGCTCCAGGAAATCCCAGACCATCTGCAGTTCATTGCTTATTAGCAGTACTTGAGAGAGAGGAACAGAAAGATTGTCCCAGAAGCAGACTTCCTTAAACTTTTTATCACATTTATTATTCTAGTCTGTGGGTGTGTGTCTGTTGTGTGTGTCACAGCCTGAATGTGGAGCTCAGAGTGGGTTCTGTCTTTCCAACATGTACATCCCAGGGATAGACTCAAGGTTCTCAAGCTTGGTGCCCAGTGCCTTATCTTGCTGAGCCATCTCACTGGCCCCAGAAGCAGGCTTTTAAGTTGAAGTATAGGGGAAAAAAGTGGTATTTCTCACATGTTAGTTTATTAGCTGAGGTTTTTACCCTGCCACATAATTTTTAAATTGTAAAGGTTTATGATTTATATGTACTATTCCTTAATTATTAAATATTCTGTGTTTTGATTCAAACTTAAACCAGGCTGAGGGGGCTGAAGAGGTGATCAGTGGTGTTGAAGTGCTTGTTGCTTTTGCTGAGGACCCAGCACCCACATGCTGGCTACAGTTCCAGGGGATCCAACACTTTCTTCTGGTCTCTGTGTATTCCAGGCTTGCACATGGTGACATGGTGAATATATACATATGTGCATGCATACATGTGTGTGTGGTCAAGACACTCCTACATATAAAATTTTAAAACTTAATTAATTAAATTAAATAAATAGTATCTGCTGGCTGAGGGGGTGCATGCTTACCAAGCATGTAGGGCCTGAGTCCTGTTCCAGCAATCCCTTCTTCCAACACTAACACTTAAAATAAATATTATCCCTGGTTGGTAGTCTTCACAGGCAATGCAGATTATGCTGAGAATACACACACACACATACACACACACAAACACACACATAAACATGCACACATACACACACATACACACACATAAACATACACATAAACACACGCACACACATACACACACATAAATGTGTGCGCACATGCACACACACATACACACACACAAACACACATAAACATACACACATACACATACATACACACACATACATATACACATACACACACACACACATAAACATACACACATAAACACGCACACACACATACACACACATAAGTGCGCGTGCGCACACACACATACACACACACAAACACACATAAACACACACATACATACACACACATACACACACATACACACACACATACACACACAAACACACATAAACACACACATACATACACACACATACACACACATACACACACACACATAAACACACATACACACACACACATAAACACACACACACACACACACACACACACACACACACACAAACTAGGGACTTGAGGGATGACTCAATGATTAAGGGCACTAGTTACTCTTGCAAAGGACCCAGGTTCAGTTCTCAGCACCCATATGATAGCTCACGACCATCCATAACTCCAGTCCAGGGAGACTTTTGAGAGCACCAGGCACAAATGTGTACATACAAACACTCATACACATGGACCCTTCAAAAGTCTAAACAAATTAAAAAACAGGTAGTACATATGATATTGTAATCAAATAAATGTAATTATCACTTTAGTCGTGTGATTTGAACTAATTTAGAAAGAAAGACTTCCAAGAGTTTTCCATTTCATTTCTGACATCCCTGGCTCCACTTCATTGCCACCCTTGTGTGTGGCCTGGTTGCTCAGGCTCCATCTTTGTTGCTCCATCCTTCCTCAATTGATTTTTTCTGTGGAAGGAGTGAATGCTAAATGTACTTTTTGAACATCTCAAACTATTGTATTTAGACCCTAGGCTTCATTATGATAACACTGAGTTAAAAATACTTTCCTGGACAGTTGAGGCTATCATTCCACTTTATTCTCCGTGTTCACATTTTTCACCGATTTGCGCTAACATCGATGTAGAGAGCTGAATGAAACCACTTCTGTTCTGAGTCTCGGAATCTCTTACAACTTCTGCTTTATGAATGTTGATGCTGCTCATTTGATATACAGGTGTAGCTTCATTGTGTTCTCTCTTTTAACAATACAAGAGACCTTCTTTTGTATTTTTTAAACACTTATTTTTTTATGGTGTGTGTGTGTGTGTGTGTGTACCATGGCATATGTGTGGAGGTCAGAGGACAATTTCTGGGAGTCAGTTCTCTACTTTCACCTTGTGGATTTGGGGGATTGATCATCAGGCTTAGTGACAGGCATATTTACCCATTTACCCACAGAATCACCCCACTGTTCCTTGTTTAATTTGTTTTTCTTTTTTGGTCCAAATCTTGAAATTGCTGCCAATCAGACTTTGAATTTCTTCTCTGGTTCAGTTCTTTCAGCAGAGGCATCTTCAGTGAGCACTCCTGTGGCTCTGTGCCCCTCACCCCAGTTCTGTCTTTGATGCCAAGTCTGGAGCAACTTTGAATCTTTTTCAGAAAGAACCTGGATTGTTTTCCAAGTTTTGAGATACAATTTTTTTTTTCTTTTCTTTTCTCTGGAAGTTTAAATCCATGTAGTTCTCAAAATTTGGGAAACATCAATGATACTCAAATTGTTTTCCACTGTTACAGTTTTTAAAGATTTATCTGTTTTGACTTTATGTGTATAGATGTTTTGCTTATGTACATATTTGTGCACTGCATGCACGTGTTGCTCACGGAGGCAAAAGGTGTCAGAGCCCCCAGAACTAGAGTTACAGATAGTTGTTAGCCATTGTGTGGGTGCTGGGAATTGAACCCAGCTTTTCTGGAAGAGCAATGTTCTTAACCACCGGGCCATCTTTCAGCCACCATTGCTATGCTTTTTAAAAAAGTAATACTGATGATATTTAAGAGGGATCAGCCATATTGCAGTCTGCAGTTTGATCTAGAACTCTTTGCATTGTTAACATTGCAGCCCTAGGGCTGGAGAGGTGACTTGGCAGGTAAGAGAATATACTACTCTTGTAGAGGACGTGAGTTCAGCTCTCAGCACCCATCTCAAGTGCCTCACAACCGTCTGTAACACCAACTCCAGGGAATCCAACACCCCAGGCTCCATAGACATTGCCATTTATATGTACACACTCACATAGGGAAGATACATACCCCAAACACACAATTAAATATAAAATAAATCTTTAAAAGATGACTGGTTGTAAGGAACAAGTGTATGCTAGGTGAATGAACATTCAAGACATAAGCATGGCCGTGTTATGCTTCTTCCACAATTTCCTCATCCAGGATGACTGTAGCCTGGGACTGCTCCCCGACAGAACCCCCTAGCAAGACTGGCTAGCTCACCTCATCATTCATATAAAAAGAATAAACTTACTGAGTTTCCCAAACCACTAGTGAGTTTCCACACAGTACACAGCCCTTCTGATCCCAGATTCTCTGTACCTGTATCTGTCATTTCTTCATTTGCCATCACCTCGGTAGTTAGTGTCCATCCAAAGCCGAGCAGGCCACGGCAGTGGTTTAATCATTGAATCTGCCATCTATTCAATGATTCTACTTCCACTTAGGCTTCACTAAGCTCTCAGTGCTTGAATTCTGGTTTTCCTGAACAGCACTAGAAAAACCTATTTGCATACCTTAGTGAGTACTTTAGCTACTTTTGCATTGCTGTGACCAAATTACTCAACAGGAGCAACCTAAGGAAATTTTATCTGAGCTCATGGTTTCAGAGGGTTCAGTTCATCGTGGCACAGTGTGGTGTAATCCATTGATATCACAGTGGGTCCTGAAGCAGAGAGTAAGGAGGGGACCAGGGGTCACAGATATCTTTCAAAGACCTAATCCCAGGGATCTATATGTGCTATCTCTCTGCTCTTTCCTGACCAGTATCCCTTCTTCTGGGAAACAATCAAAATCCCAGAGTTCCACAGCCTCCCCAAATAGAGCCCGCAACTGTGTAACAAGTGTCTGAAGTATGAGCCTGTGGGACTGTGGGAGGCATTCCGGAGTAACACTGCACTAGTGAATATTTGTTTCAAAACTTGGTGGACATTTAGAGAGATTTTACTTCTGTGTTAGATACAGATTAGCATTATTCCAATAGGAATGACAGACATTTGTCATCAGAATAGAGAATAATGAAAAATATATCAGCAAGTACAAAAGTTAGAACAAGCTACTGGCCTGTAATCTTATCCTTTCTATACATTATCAAACTCAAGGCGTTTTACAACTAGCAGGGAATATTTGTAATACCTACATACCTTAATTCACCCTAAAGTAGTGCACAGGCAAAACCCATTGCCGAAACTGTGTTAAGGCAGAAAATGTGTGGTTACAGGTGTGTCCTATCTCATCCCATTTTTGCTTTGTATGCTAGTTAGCCTACATATTTAATTTTATTATAAAGATATGTGATGTGATATCATTATCTGACCTTAAGTTCTCTTTCTTTGTATTTTTAAAATAATTTACTTATTTTTATTTTATGTGCATTGGTGTTTTGCATGCATATTTGTCTGTGTGAGGGTGTCAGATCCCCTGGAATTGGAGTTACAGACAGTTGTAAGCTGTCCCATGGGTGCTGGGAATTTAACCTGGGACCTCCAGAAGAGCAGTCAGTGCTCTTAACCACTGAGCCATTTCTCCAGCCCCTGTTTTGTTTTTGAGACAGTCTCTCACTTTGTAGTGTAGACTGGCTTCAGACTCACTATGTAGCCCAGGTTGGCCTCCAACTTACAGCAATCAATGCTCCTGACTCAGCCTCTCAAATGCTAGGATTTCAGATACAAATTAACCATGGCCTACTTTAAATCTGGCATTTGGAGGGTAAATCTTATTTTCTTAGTAGATTGATTAGTTTATCTGCTTTCATCATCACCTGCCACAAAGTCTATAGTGTCTCAATCCGTTTTGGAATTCTATTTTGAGCCCTTTAAAGGAACCAAGTAGCAGTACAGTAAACTCACCAGATGGGGGCGCCTCAGGGTCTAGCAGACGTGCACACGACCCTGATTATATCTTTACAAAAATTTTGACAGTGTATAGACAACAGCGAGAAATAAACAGTTGTAAGATACTATATTAAAGATATCAGGTAAGTGTAAAAACTGTTAAACTATGTGTTTGAGGCCAGCCTGGTCTAGAGGGTGGGTTCCAGGACAGGAATACACAATGAAACCGTCTCAAGCAAAAATAAACACACAAACAAAAAAGATGCGCACATTTTACTGCACACATATAATACATCAGTAAAAATGTAAAATTCTTCTTTTTGATACAGGGTTTCATGTACCCCAAGATGGCTCAAATTCGTGAAATAGCTAAGGCTGACAAAAGCTCTCCTTCCCTAATGAGAACAAGTGTTTTTATACTGAAAAAAAAAAATCACTAAATAGCTAAAAATAGTAATGAAATTTCACAGAGTACTAAGTGTGAGCAATTTCCCTGACTATTTGGAACATATAGCTTTCTAAAAAAAAAAAAAAAAAAAAAAAAGAACATTTATTTTAGCCTATTGGTAAACCGTGAACATTATGAAATGAACTAGGAGACCACATATGCAAGCATTATTAACATGTACAAATTTTACAAACACAATAGTGGGTGAAAAGTCATAAATATCACTTTTATGTAAACTTTTATGTAATGTTCAAAAATATTCCAAATAAAATCTACTTAGGGTGTCCACATGGTAAGCCAATGTTAAGGGAATATACTGGATAGAGAGGATGTGGAAGGAGGGAATAGGAGGGGGGAACTACAGTTGGGATGTAAAATAAATTAAAATTTTTAATTAATAAAAACTGAAGAAAGAACTGCTGGAGAACAGTTATCACTGTACCAGGAAACTGGGGACCATGGCTGCATCTTAAGGGGAAGAAGGAAGACTGTTGGTTTGAACAAAATGGCCCCCATAGCTCCATCGGGAGTGGCCCTGTGAAGAGGCATAGGCTGTTGGAGTGGGTGTGGCTTTGTTGGAGGAAGTCTGTCACTGGGGATGATGGGCTTTGAGGTCTCAGACCCTCAAACCAGTTCCAGTGTCACACTCTTCCTGCTGTCTGGGGATCTGGATGTAGAGCTCTCGGCTCCTCTTCAGCGCCATGTTGGCCGGCATGCTGCCGTGCTTCCTGCACGATGAAAACAGACTAAGCCTCTGAACCAGCTCCAATTAAAGGCTTTTCTTTATAGAGTTGCTGTGGTCATGGTGTCTGTTCACAGCAGTAGGATATTGACTAACTTTAGGATAGGAACATAGAGGCTGCTAGGGAGGACAGCCCTCACAGCACTGGATGGTAGCCATGCAGGCCTTTATGTTATGACTACTGATAATTACTCCTTAAGCAAACAGAAGATAAAAAACAAACAATCCCATAATTAGGTATATTATACTTCAAGAAACCCAGGGTTTTATCCACTAGCAAACTGAAAATAGTTGTAAGTACCTGGAATTATCTGTAGGGTGGCCAGATCTTAACAAATATAAATACAGCACTCTAGACAATTAAAACACGGGATGCCCAGTTAAATGTGAACTTCACACAAATGGCAAATCATTTTGTTGTTATAATTCTGCAAGGCTGGGGTCAAACTCAGGATAGACAAGCACTCTACTTCTGAGATAGATACAGCCAATCTCTAACAATAATTGGTATATCTCCATTCAATCAGTAGCTGGTGTTATACAATATCTAGAACATACTTTTTAAAAATCAAGACAATTATATATCTGAAAATTTCATAAAATGAAGCATCAAAGATTTTATCTGGCAGCTTCCATTATACAAGCTATACAAGAATAATTAGAGTGTTGATCAGACAAACCTCAAGAGAAAGGAGAAAAAAAATAAAAGAAATTAGGCTGTATCTAAGCTCCTTTTGAATAACCCTGTAAATAAATGCTCTAAGCTCTGTCATTGTTGCAACCATGTTAAGTGAATTTACAAGCTGTATTCAATCATTTCTATCAGCCAAAAGCAGTGCCGGAAAGTATTTAAAGAGCCATCAGTTTTTCTAAAAATTACCCATTCTCTAATGCATCAATGCTCTTCTCTTACTCTTGGATGAATCTATTATTTGAGACACCCTGGTTCTACACATTTAGACCTAGCATTTTTCTGATGTGGACCGGATGCTTAGGAGTAAAGTTGCAAGGCATGCTACATCTTTTTCTCTCTGATGCCTTGCCATGTGTCAGAAAATGAAGGAGGTTCTAAAGACAGGGTAACATTGAGGACACAGACATGGGCTCCTCTGAGGGGCCTTAGAGACAAAGCCCACAGGAACTGTAAATTACCATATTGGTGATGTAGATATGGATTAGTTGCCGTGTGTGAGAAAGCATTAATTAGCTACAGTGGCTATCTGCTATTTGTTGCCTAGAATCCCTTCTTTTGGGAAACAATCCAAAATTCCTTATTTACTATCTGGCTTACCTGGAATTGGTCTTAAAATTATTGCTTCGACAATGATTCAAGGATGATCACATGGTATAGTTGGGAGTGACAAGCTGAGATACTTCGGGGAAAAGTAAGCATTCACTCTTGCTGTGGAAAGTGGTAAAAGCCTGGTAAAGGGTCAGTATATTGCTAACTTCAGATACAAGGGTGGAGCAATAAGTACATGCCACCAGGAGGCATCACTCACTCGTGCAAAGCATCAAGTGAGCAGTCAGAAAAAGCATCCTGGTCCCACTGAGGAGCCCCGATTCAGGACCAACTTGTAGATTTTTCAGTTAAATTGAGCCAATGGAAGTGCCTATTTGCTAGAGCAGGTGCGATTCTGTCGCCCCGGCACTGTCTGAACTGGCGCTATTGAAATCTAGGAGCTCACCTGCTCAGGAGCTCACCAGCTGTGCTTATTCCAGATACTCGCTTGTCTATAAGACATATGCATAAGGTACGTGTCTTTAAACCTTTACATAGAGGCGTATGTGTAAGTTGCTTTTCTCATTACTGACAGATTCATGACAAAGGCAACCTACGGCAGGAAGGGGTTATTTTGACTCATAATTTAAGAAAGGTTATAATCCATCATCGTGAGGAGGCGTGGCTACAGGAGAGTGAGCCCACAATAACCCACTCCCTCCATCTAGGCTCCGCCTTTTAAAGGTTCCACGGACTTCAAATAGAGTCACTGGCAACACAAAGTGAATTCAGTGATGTTTCTGTTTATTTTAATTTGTTTAGCTGGGTTTTTTTTTTTTTTTTTGGTCCTTTTTTTTTTTTTTGTCTTCTTGGTCTTTTGCTTGTTTAATATTTGTATTGTGTTTTTTCAGAGTATTTTTGTTTCTGTTTCTTTGGAAGGGAAAGAGAAGAGAAACAGAATTGGGTGGGGAGGGAGATGAGAATCCGGGAAGATTTGGGGGAGAGAAACATGATAAAATATTTATTTTCTAAAAAAGAATATTTATATAAGGTTGGAAAGATGGCTAGGAAAAAAAAGTCACCAGTTGGGTCCAAGCGTTCAGACACATGAGCCTACAGGGAGCATACCTCATCCTAACCACAACGGTATTCGTGTTTTTAAATTTTTTTTATTAACCGTGTACATGTGTCATAGCCCATGTATGGAGGCCAGGAGACAACATTTGTGGAACTGGCTTTCTGCCATGTACCTCCTGGAGATCAAACCTGCCTAGGTCATTTGCCAGGCCTGATGGCAAGCATCTTTACCCTCTGAGCAGTCTACCCTGCCCAGTCTTTTTTTTTTTTTTTTAAGAGCAGACTGTTACAAGTTGGGTAGAAACTTTTCATGTACCTCTCTGATTTCATGCTTCTCTACCTCCCCCAGAGAAATTAACCCTGCTGCAGCTGATATGCAGGAGGTTTTGGAGATTATTTGTTTACCCCCAAAACCTTCCTCATATGTACCAAAGGCTTAACTACTTTTCTTTATCCATAGGGTAAAACGAGACAGGAAATAACAAAACACTGAATAAACACAGTGTAGCAGTTATCCTTAATTAAGTCACATCAGGATTCGCAAGGATTTTTGTAAGATAGACTCACTTCACAACAAAGGTTCCCATGAGAACCTGGACAGCCACAAACCATGCCAGCCTCGTGATTAATGTTGCTAATAAAGGACAGAAGGGCCTGTCCATCAAACTTGACTCAGTGAGGAAAGTGATTTATGATTAGATGACATTGTTATAACTTATTTTAACCCCAGGAAAGGAGATAATTTTTAAGGCTATAATATCTGTCTATTCACTTGGAATCGGACAAGACGTATTCTGGTTCTGTGAAAGAAGGGGTAATGGGGATGGTATGCTCTTGTCAGCTTGGGTTTTCAGGATGGAGGATGATGAGTAAGCAGGGCTGGTGAGATGCTGAGTGCTCAAACGTGCTGACACTAACCCTGGCACCTCAGTTTAATTTCTGCACCCCACAGAGTGGAAGAAGAAAACCTGCTTCTGCAAGCTGCCCTCTGACCTCCAGACTCACTATGATATGAGAGCCTCACAAAAGCTGAGTGAGTCATTCTCTCATGGAACTACAGGCCTAGCCTGAATTTTGTTTTTAATTTAAAATTTTTAAATTTTTTTTTTTTTTGAGACAAGATGTCAAGTAACCCAGGCTGGTCTCAAATTCACTATATAGCTGAGAACGGCCTTAAACTTCACAATCTTCTGCCTTGCCTTTCTTGTGCTGGGATTATGAATGTGTACCACTCCACCTGGTTGATCTAGTATAAGATTCAAATCCAGAGCTTTGTGACTGCTAGGCAAATGATGCTCAGAAGACTTTTTTCTTATGGTTTTGGTTTTTCTCATCATTTCCAGTTTTATTGATGAGAGGTTATTTCTTACAAACATTGTTTCGTTATTGCTCCTTTTAGGTCACAATGGAGAAATTTGGAAAATGGTGCTAACCAACCAGACATCTGGTGATTGATTACTTTAGTCAGAACCATATCTGCCAGTTACTAAGTGAGGCCAAAAGTAAAGTCAAATTAAATTCAGAAGACATGTTTGGATGTCATCGCCAGCTGCTTTTCACTGGAAGCATTTGCTCATTGCATAAAACTGAGTTATCGAATGCAGCCTTGCTGAACCTCAGGGTAGTTGTAACAGTACACCTGGTGAGTCCCAGGACAATGCTTCTTTCCTCCCCATTCTCTTCCTTATAAAGCCAATCCTGAGGATTCAGGCAACTCCCAGCCATGCCATAGTTCAGGTTGAACATTTTTGCACTGTAAACTTATCTATGGCACTACACAGTGCCATGGCATCCTAGCTACAAGTCAATTAAAACCCTAAACCTGTAGGATAACCAGATGTGACATCTGCTGAGTGGTCATATATAAACAGGTGATAAATTTGTAACGTGAGAAAGGAATGTGGCAGGTGTGGTAAATCAGAAGTCTTGATGTGAACTGTTTGCTTCTTCAGAAACAAGGGTTGTTTTCTGAGTTTTATGCTAGACACTTTTCATAAAATGCATTACCTAAAAGTATGATACCTAATCAAAGTTCCCTGTATGGTCTCTGGATGTTGGATTATGAGGGTCAGATTATGTTCTTTCACTGATGTATAGACCTGAATGGAGTTTACTTTTAGATGGGCATTCATCCAACTTCTGTATGGAAACCTTTATGGTATACAATGAGTGGTAACTGGTATATTAATATCACCTTTTCTGTCATCTACTAGAGAGCTAGTGGCTAACTCACTAGCTTAAGGACACTCCTCTGCATTAGAATTAATAAAGAGGAAAATATTTGCTAAGAGAGTTCCCTGATCTGTCCCTCAACTGACATCTTTTATATAGGAGATGTAAATGACCTTTAGGAAGCCAAGAGTGATCCATGACAAAACTGATTCAACAGTAGATATGTTAACAGTCCTAAGTAGAAGTTAATGGCTCTCAGCAGATAATCTATTTTGCATAATATAACCTTGAATCCAGAGAAAGGCAATTGCAATCAATTTAATGATAAATTTCCTCTTATCACTGTCTTCTGTGGTGTATACAGAAATGTTGGTGGACCCCTTCTTTTGCATCTGGAGCCCTCTTGCAGATCTGGAACTTCAGAGTCAAACCCGGTTAGTACCACTCTTATTTGTAAACAGGAACTGGAGGCTGGTAGAATTCTTATACAGAAGTTGGTGCTACAGATTCATCATTTTCAAGAAAGCAATGGCAGTTAATCCATTTCCTGGTTCTTCTCTACATATTCTCTAGTAAGCCACTGATGAGTGTGGTGATGGATTGTGTATCTAATAAAGTTTGCCTGAAGATCAGAGGACAGAGCCAGTTACAGAGTTAGCTGTAGAGGTCAGAGGGTGGTGACCCACACCTTTAATCCTAGCACTCAGGAAGCAGAGGCAGAAATCTGTGTGAATCTCTGTGACTTCAAGGCCAAACAAGGTCTGGGGGTGGTGGCACACACCTTTAAACCTAGCTGAACCAGGAAGTGGAATCACTGGGCAGATGGAGGCAGGAATCCAGCCCTTTACCTGTTCACCTGTGCTCCTGTTTCCTTTCGGCTGAGGATTTGTAAGGAGTGGCTGGGTGAGAAGTGACTGCGGCTTGTTTCTCTGTCTCTCTGATATTCAGGCAAACTTTACACAATATCTCACCACAGAGGAGAGTTTTGGAACAGAAGAACCCTAGATTTGGAGGTTGAGTGCCTAGATTTGAGTACAGCCTCCAGCTGTATGATCACGAATATGGATCATCTCTCTATCTCTTAGATCGTTGTCTGTAAATGGTCACCAAGTTGCCAGACAAGTTAGTGATGAACAAGGTAGCTCATGGGAAAGAAGCACAGAAAATCCTCTCAAAAACATCTGGAAATGAACATTTTGATGCAAGCCTGGAACTCTGGAGGCTGAGACAATACTAACAAGACATGGAAGCCAGCCTGGGCTGCTTGGGAGAACTTATCTCAATAAAGAAAATAAAACTAAACCACTCTTTTACTCTGGGGCTATAACAAAGACATAGAGTGCTTGTCAAAGGCACAAGGCCCTGGGTTTGCCATCTAGCATGTACAACAAACAGAAACTTTCAGTTGATACACATTTCAACTGCATTTTTTGGAAGAAAAGTGGGAGCTGGAGCAACAGCTCAGCAGGTAAGTGCACTTGCTGCTCTTGCAAAGGACCAGAGTTCGAGTCCCAGTACCCATGCTGCACAGCTCACAATGGCCTGCAAGTCTAGCTCCAGAGGATCTGAGGTCCTCCTCTGGCCCCCAAGGACATCTGCATGCACGTGTACATACCACACACATACACAGATAAAATAAATCTTAGCCAGGTGTGGGTCATACACACCTTTAATCCCAGCAACCTGAGGCAAAGGCAGGTGGCTCTCTGTGAGTTCAAAGTCAGCATGATCTATATAGAGATTTCCATACAGAGAAAGGAGAAGGAGGGGAAGGAAGAAGAGGAGGATGAGGAAGAGGAGGAAGAGAAGAAGAAAAAGAAGAAGCTGACAACCACAACACCTCATGTATCAACCAGTGTCAACAACTATCTGCTCACAGCCAATGATGTTGAATTTGCATTTCAAACCCATGTCCTGAGGATGAACAGCAAGTTCTCTGAACAACGGAGCCATCTTTCCAAGGTCCCCCAAACTTCTTCCAAACTTCTTCGTGCTAAAAGCAATAGAAGGGAATCTTCCCAACCTAAAAAGGACACCTATGAAAACCCAGCAGCCAGCTCATATATCATGCTCACCCATGCTGGTGGCCAACTCCTGGGCTCACTTGTTGCTCCCAGATTAGTCTCCCAAGTAGCTGGGGCTACAGGCTTGGCCCACCATATCTGTGTTATTCTCATCAACTTAATTGAGCATTTTATTAAACATTCTTTCCATGGAAATTGGGAAAGACATTAAGAAAAATGACATCTGAATTAGAAAGAAAGAAACAAAAACTGTTTTATATTAACAGATTTTACATATGGGAATGGGGATACAGCCCAGTGATTACATGCATAAGGCCTTGGTTCAACCACCATTTGGCATCATACAAAGTAAAACCAAATGCCCTAGTAGAAATAGTATTCCTTGTTTCTGTTTGTATCCATCCTCTAATCCAACAAAAGACACACCAAGTGGCCAATGAGGCCTTGGGTGTAGTTTGGAGAGGGTGAGTAGGGATGGAGGCATCTGTAAAGGATAAACACTTTCTAAAATTGATCCTGCTGACAGTAGCTTCTATAATGCAGTCAGTCCCTTTAATCGGTACACTCCACATCTTCATATCCAACCAACTACAGACTGGAAGTAAAACTAAACATATGTATGCTGGCTGTCAATCATATTCACCTCTGTCAACTCCTCCCAGATTTACTCCCCTGCCACATCCTTACCCACTCACCTTCCTGTTCTTTCTCTGCATTTAAAACCATTGAGTTCAGTCTGTTAGTCCAACCTCCCTTAGGATGTGGTCAACCCACCAGGGTCACATGATCAAAGAAAACTGACTCCCTCTCCCAGCATCAAATGTTTAAGTCCTCAGCTAAGGGGTGGGACTTCGTGCCTGCCTCCCCTTCCTGGGATTTTGTCTGGCTTGAGCGTCTCCAGACCTTAGGCATGCTGCCATAATTGCTGTGGATTCATATATGCAGCTGCCCTGCTGTGTTTGGAAACACCTCGCCTGAAGTCATTGGCCACCTTTGGCTCTTAGAATCTTACAAGAAGTTCCCTGAGCCTGAGGGTGGGGAATGATACAGACATCATCCCACTTAGGGCTGAATATTGCTTAGTCTCTGGTTCTTCTTACAGTGGCCTGCACTGGATTTCTATATTGATTGTCATCTACAGCAAGAAGCTTCTCTGCTGTCAGTTCAGAGCTGCACTGCTCTGGACTTCCAGGTCAGACTCCACCTCAATAAAGCTTTAGTTTTTGAGGAGGGAGGTAAGTCTCTCCTGAGTTCAGTGATGTGATAGCACAGCTGAGTTTGTCACTGTGTGTCTTTGCTCTCAGCCCTGCCTTCCTGGCTGCTTGACAAGCTTGGTCCCATGGGAGGCAGCACGTTCAAGATCTTGCTTTATCTACTACCTGCTCTGTTAACTTCAGGCCTGCTTAACTAGTCCGCAATCTCATAAACCAATTCCTTATAACACAGTAAATATGGTTAACGTCTTCAGTTGAAATCTGACTTGGAGAGATGCCAGTGGCTGAAAAGATTTTCTGTAAATATTCATTGCAAGAACCTAGGCTAGACATTTGGTTGAGAGTTAGGAGGGTCATGGAATCTGCCAAATAGCAAATCAACACCACTTACCTTGGGATGGCTGTTGAGTAAGCTTTTTTTTTTTTTTTTTTTTTTTCACCTGGAGTTCGAAAAGCAACCTTGTAAAGGATGGAGCAAATTTTGCTGATCCTGTCCCCACTGGAAGGGAAAAGTCTGTCCTGGAACTGTCTAGAACAGGCTGACCTCAGACTCACAGAAATCCACCTGCCTCTGCCTCCTGAGTGTGTCACCCACCACCACCCACCCGGCTTCTGTCTTTCTTCTTAACCATGGACATACCTTTATAAGATCAATTTTACAAAACCTGGAGGAGACCAGGGAGGAGGGAGGCGTGCCCATTGATTTAGCATTTCTTTAGCATGGCTCTATCCATCCCTCACTCCACCCAAACAGTCTGATCAGTGGAGAAAATTTTGAATGTGCTAATGACCAGAATCTTGGATTTTTTTAGTCTGAGGGTGTCGCGGTTTGTATACTTATTACCCCAAATCTAGGTTGTAGGCCTGGTCTTCAGGAGATGCTATTAGGAGTGGTGGAGCCTTTAGGAAAATGTGTGGCTTTGTGGTCATGATGGACTCATTTTTCAAAGGTTCCAAGTATAAAACCCAGCTGATGAGGAAATAGAATCCATGAAATTGTGCACCCTAAGAAATCTGTTCTCTCCCTGTTAGTTGTACCAAATATTTTATTATGAAAGGTCGAAGGAAATCTAGATAGATAGATGCTAGAGCTCATGTGCCTGCTAGTTTCTAACCCACAGAAGTTAGTTCCCATCCCAAATTACCCAGTCTTCTAGTGACAAGTTGGAAATAGAATCTGTATTTTTTTTTTAGCCCACTCTATTTTCTAGCACACCTTACCTCCTCCTTAATATGCTAAGACAAAAAAATTTGAATGCTATGCTATTTTCCCCTCATTTTACAAAGTGATCAGGGTTTTGTCATTTTTGTGGATGAAGAAATGTATGTACAGTGGGATAAATAATTTTCTCATGGCCGCAGTGCTTACAGCAGGTAGCACTGGAAATGAAATTTAGAACTCTAATTTTAGTCCAAGGCTAAGATTATTTTTCCTGTCAAAATGCCGAACTGAAGTAAAGAGAAGGGTGGGACCCTGTGGACGTTCAGTTTGCTAGGACAGCGTGCCTGGCTCATGTGTTAATTCAACTGCCCAACTCTGGTTCTTTTCCAGCATGATGTCACAGTATGTTGTGGAATTCAATTTCCTTTCAAAGAATAGAAGGAAATAAGTAGAATAGGGTGTTACTGCCTGACTTCAAACCTGTGATCCTAATTAGCTCTGATATGTTACTGCCTCCCCGGAGTGTAAGGTGCAAACATAAATTTGTAGGCAGCAGAAGGAAAGTTTTGCCGGTTTTCCAGGAGCAATTAATTTATACATTATTCATTAAGTAATAGAACTTAGCACTTGCATATTCTGGGTTTCCTTAAATAATCCTCCCTGTGGTTTCATGGCAAGAAAAATCTAATACTATGAAAGATACATATTAGGATGTTCTGTGGCCTGGAGGGAGGACACTGCTGATTATGATATTTGTTAATAAGGCCATTACTCTGGTTTTCTATAAATTTACAAGTTCATTTAGATTTTCTGCAAAAAAAGGTCTTTAACTACATACATCTGTTTCCTATGTTGAGAGTGAAGTTGTTCATCCATCCACTCTTCTTTGGATGCTGTTTTAGGCACTAGCAGTAGAGTGATAAATTGAACAAAGTTCCTGGTCTCACTATGCAGAAGGTATCATAAAATGATCGAGGCAGCAGATATCATCTGCAGTTAAGTTGGACCTGCTGCCTGTTGATAACACTTGTGCCCTTGGAAAAGAATATGCTCAGAGACTGGAGCTGGCGCTCAGTAGTAAAGAGCACTGGCTATTTCCCCAGAAGACCTGTGTTCGAGTCTCGGCACCTGCATGGTAGCTCATACCATCGAGGTTGTCCACTCCCTCCATACCTCTTCAATATAATACTTGAAGTCTTAGCTGTAGCAGTAAGACGACTGAAGGAGACCAGGGGATACAAACAGGAAGGGAAGAAGTCAGGGTATTGTTATTAACAGATGATTTCATAGGATATATATGTGACCCATTTATTCGTGAAGCTTTGTATCTTTATGGAGAATGGAGCTCCCGTCCTGTCTTAATTCTCTTCTTTGATCATGACAAAGATGGCTCCCATAATTGTAGTGATCTCAGATATGCTCCCTGTGTATAAACCATTTCCCCACCAACGCCTGCCTTGTGGACCTTCATTGTGGCTAAACCAGGAGAGGAGATGATGTCGTCACAGCAAAGGACCTCTGTTGTGTCTACTGTCACTTAAAAGACATGTTATCCAAACCACAAAACATTTTCAAATAATGCCTACTCTATATGTTGAAGTTTATAGATGAACTTCAGAACCCCATTTATTATAACTTTGGAATTTTATTTCATTCTAGACATTGATGCTATATGTATTGTAGCTGGAATTGTCTCACTTGAACCTTTTGCTCTGTTTACAGACCTACTACATTAAGAATGGTTGTTCAACTTCTTTCTGCATATACAGACTTGACAAATGAGATCTGATCAGCAAGGCAAAGATAGTGAGAAAAATTTAAATTCAATTATCTACCAATACTGATCTTGAAGAGGTAGTGAAAAAACTCACATCTCACTCTTGACTCAATAAATGTGTTCCTGTAGTAAAAAGTAAAAAGTATTTACTACATGGTTGAAAGCACTGCTGTTAATAAAGATGGCTTTTATCTGCATGAGTACCATCCATGGTTTACAGAGCACTTAACAGCTAACATCTCAATTTCTCCTGTCTCTGTGGCATATCCAAGATCATCTTCACTTAAGAGGTACATCACAACATCAGAAGCTTGTTAAGAGTGTTGCTTGTTAGCCCAGCAGTGGTGGAGCACACCTTTGATCACATCACTCCTAAGGCAGAGACAGAGGCAGGCAAATCTCTGAGTTCAAGGCCAGCCTGGTCTACAGAATGGGTTCCAGTACAGCCAGGGCTACACAGAGAAACTCTGTCTCAAAACAAAACAAAACAAAACGTAGCTTGTTGTTGGTCAACTAGCTATTAGAATTAGAATCCAGACACAGTTTTTAAAATTAAACTATTTTATTCATGTGTATGTGTTAAAGGTTATGCATCATACATGTATCTGGTACCTGAGGAGGCCAGAAGAGGGATGACTCCCTGAATCTGGAGTTACACATGGCTGTTAGCTGCCATCTCAGTGCTGGGACTTGAACCCTGGTCCTCTGTTAGACAGAGCTGAACACACCCCCCCCCCCCCCCCCCCCCCCCCCCCCCCCCCCCCCGTGCGCACTCACAGTTCTTTTTCATTCATGACTTATGGTCCCTTTTCATTGTTTTATTTTTCTAAATTGAGATTCTTTTCTTTCTTCTCAGACTTGTTTTGTTTGCTAGATAAGAAATGGATGACCACTTTCCCAAGTATTAATAAGTCACTCCTTGAGTCACCAGGCTTGAATCATCCTATCAACCTCACTAATCTCGTTTCTTTAGAGCAGCTCAAAATGCATCTTGTTCCTAGAATGTGCTTCCCTTCGTTTCCTAGTCTTAGAATGTTCACAGGGAAGTGGTCACGCCCCGGTAAAGTCCCCTTCTGAGTGTACTCCTAAGGTGGCCGTGAGATAACGGCACCCTTGTACACTTGGTGTTGCTCCTTCCAATGTTCCCTGTGCTACTTCTTCCTTGTCCCTTCTCCATCCTGCTGCCCGGAGCAGAGATCTGTAGAAAATAATGACAAAAAAGGCTGTATCCTAGGAATGCCATCAGGATTAGGACACCAGGGTCCCTGGGACAGTGGAGAGAGCTGTGATCCAGTTCTGCACTATCATATTATAGATGTTAGGAGAGAGCTACTCTGATCATTGGTATTCTGACTTATCCAGGCACATCTTTATGTGTGCATTTATTATCCTTCTGTAGGCTCTACTGATTTTCCCAGCATTAACTTGCCTTCTGTTATCATGAACCAGAATAACAGTTAAATGAGATTGATTATATGTTTCACATCCAGAGGTCTACTCTCCTAGGGATAGGACCATCCCAGGTCATTTCAACAGGGTGTGAGGAACTGGCTCAATAATGAGAATGTTAGTTCATTGGTGACAATCAGCTGTGGGCCTTTCAGTGCTCCTGGTGATTGGTTTGTCTGGCACAAATAATTGGAAGTTTGACAGAGGCACCTTCTCCTCAGAAGGAATTCGGTTCCATGTGCAAATGTGGAAGCTGCTGGCTGTACAGAAACCAAGGTAAAGAGAATGTAGTTTGTTGGAGAAATGTAGATCCAAAGGAATTGTGTGTGATTTCTCTGGGATTGGACTAACTCTAAAGCCAACATGTGGTCATTTCAGGAAAATGGGCCAACAAATATCCAGTAAGATTATTTAGCTCAGTTGAACTGGATTTTCTGTTAATAGTACAAACCAAATCCCTTGTTACACTTTTCATTAACTTCAGGGTCACATCAGTGTTCAGTAATACTCTTGAAGCAGAGTATAGTGACCCAGGCTTATAGTCCCTGAGGCAGAGGAGCTTCAGAGGCCCAGAATTGGAGGTTAGTCTTGAGTTCAAGGTCATTCTTGGTTATATATCAAGTTCAAGGTCAGCCTAGGCTATATAAAAAAACAAAGAAGGAGAAGTTATCATAATGGCACACAGTTGGAATCTGAGCACTTGGGGGCAGACATGGAGGGTGGATACAAACACGAAGCCAACCTTGTCTATATAGAAAGTTCCAGGCCAACACAGACTTCATAGTAAGACTTTGTCTCAAAACATGGAGATTTCTCTTCCCTCCTTCCCTCCCTCCCTCCCTCCCTCTCTCCCTTTATCTCTCTCTCTTTCTTTCTCTCTCTCTCTCTTTCTCTCTCTCTTTCTTTCTTTCTTTATCTCTCTCTTTTTCTTTCTTTCTTTCTCTCTCTTTCTTTTTCTTTCTTTCTTTCTCTCTCTCTTTCCTTCCTTCCTTCCTTCCTTCCTTCCTTCCTTCCTTCCTTCCTTCCTTCCTTTCTTTCTTTCTTTCTTTCTCCCCACAACAGAGTTTCTCTGTGTAGTTTGGTCCTGACTATTCTGGAACTTGATTTGTAGACCAGGCTGGCCTTGAACTCACAGAGACCTGTCTCTGTCTCTGGGCCTTGCTCTCTGTTGGGATTAAAGACATGTGACACTATCAGCCAGCAAGAGGGTACGTTTTTTTTGGAAACTCTTTTTTTTTTTTTTTTTGTAAATTTCTCCTTCCTTTTTTTGTTCCTTCCTCTTTTTCCTCTCTCTGTCCCTTCCTCTCTCTTCCTTCTTTCCTTTCTTCCTTTCTTATCTATTTATTTTTGTTCTATTTTGTTGAGACAGCTTTTTACAACAAACTCCAGGTAGCCCGAAACTTGCTATTACAGCCCAGCCCAGGCCAAACTAGGGACTGTGATGTCATGATATCTTAAATGCTGGTTTTATAGATGTGAACCGCCATGCCAACCTCCTTCCTTTATTTTTAGAGTGTGTGTGTGTGTGTGTGTGCGCGCGCGCGCGCGGGGTCTCATACATGTTTGTGTTCCTGGGTTTGGAGGCCAGAAGTCCATGTTAGGTGTTTCCTTCAATTACTTACCTTATTTTTTGAGACAAAGTGTAGTATTAAGATTCTGGCCTGTCTGGCCTGTGGCCCTGCAATCCCAAAGACCCGTAGACCTACAGAAACACACAGACCACAGACGTTTGTATTAATTTTATACAGATCAGCCTATGGCTCTGGCATATTGCTAGCTAGCTCCTGCTCTTAATCTAACCCATGACTCTTATCCTGTTCAGCCATGCGGCTCGGTACCTTTTCTCAGAGCAGCATAGTTGTCTTCTGCATCTGCTGGCTTCTCTAGAGTCTCTGTGGCATCTCTGCCCTGTTCTTAGAGTTTTCTTAGTCTGGTAGCCCTGCCCACACTTCCTGTCTGCCTTCAGCCAATCAGCATTTTTATTAAACCAGTAGACGGGACAATTATTTACAATGGAACAGAACACAATCTCACTACAACAGGGTCTCACTGACCCTGGAGCTCCCTAATACCCTCAGCTAGGCTGGAGGGCAACAAGTACCAGTGATCCTCCCGACTTCACTCTCCAGTACTCGGATTATAGACTTGTGCTGCACTGTTTTGTTTGTTTGTTTGTTTAAGATGATCCTGTAAATGGTGTTGAAGTCTCACTCCCATTCCTTTTTTAAAAAAGATTTATTTATTTATTTACTTATTTACTTATTTATTTATTGTGTATACTTACAGAGTTCTGCTAGCCTACCTGCCAGAAGGCACCAGATCTCATTACAGATGGCTGTGAGCCACCATGTGGTTGCTGGAAATTGAACTCAGGACCTCTGGAAGAGAAGCCAGTGCCATCTCTCCAGTCCTTGACTGTTTTATTTCATGTCTTGTCCTCTAAGTCCATAGAGTCACACACATGCCATGGCTTATTACCCATCTGATTAATATGCAGCTTTCTCCTGAGAGCAGCTCACCCACAGCTTAGGCCTCAGCCCCAGTTCCACAGACACCCGAAGCACACTAGCCTCATCTTTTTTTCCCCAAATGCCTTCCTTTGTAAGATTTCTTTGCTCTCGCCTAAAACATATTTGCTCTCTCCCTACATCCCCAAATATGAAGTCACCCTTATCTTCCAATTTCCCTTTCAACTATATTTAGCCCAATATATACATGGTTTTCTCCTGCAGTGAATTCAAGGACCACTATCTGCCAATCACTCTCCCATTTAGATGAATGTGTTTATTTTTTATCTCATCATACCCTTTTCCCATCTAGTATATGGGACTCTAAAATCCTGCTAAGAATATTTAAAAAGACGTATACAAATCCTTCTTCTGCTATGTGTGACCTCCTACTTTTGTGTTGGGGAAAGATAGTATCTTACTATGTAGTCCAGGCTAGCTTAGAACTCAGATCCACCTGCCTCTTCCTCCTATGTGCTGGGATTAAAGGCATGTGTCACAATGCCCAGCTTGGTTTGCTTAATTATTACTATTATTATTTTTAAGATAAAGTCTTACTCTGTAGCCCAGGCTGGTTTGGAATTTACTATATAACCAAGACTAGCTGGAAAGTCAAGGGAATCTGCTGCCTCAGCCACCCAAGTGCTAGAATTATAGGTATGAGCTACCACATCTGGCTCCCTTTCTTTCTAATGTCCAAGTGGTGTGGTTATTTCTTGCCACATTTCCACGCTCTTTACTCAAATCCTTGTCATGTTCTGGAATTCCTTCTTTCTTCTTATACATGGTATTCAAGACGGTTGTGGTGTTTCGTGTGTGAGACCCCTGCAATTGAGAGGCTGAAGTGGAAGGGTGTTGAGTACTGGAGGCCAGCTTAGGTTTCAGTGTGAAGCTCTATGTTATCTTCACCCTCAGAAGCTAAGTTCAGGTCCTTGTTCCTTAAAGAAGTACTTTCTTGTCTGATTTCTTTTCCTAGAATCAGATATACAGTGGACCAACCTGTCAGTGGTAGTCTTTAGTAAACTTCCTAGCCATTGTAGGAAGGACCACTGTGGTGCCTAACCTGACCTGTGGGATCTGGTGACCTATAGATCATATAACCTAAAGGCAGATCTATAAGTCGTCCCCCCCCCCTTGTCTTCCCCCCCCCCCTTTCCCTTTTCTGTTTTGCTCTCCAGACCTGGAAGTCCTGATCACTCTTGAAAGAAGCAAACTGAGTCAGAAGAGTGGTAGTTGACATAAAAAGCAATTGTTTCCGGAACTCAGAAGAGGAGATTCAAAAGAGAGAAGATGAATTTGTGCTAGGAAGGACACAGCTGCACTAAGGAATCAGGGGAAAGGCTGGGGTGCGAACATTTTGGGAGTAGATATTGAAAGAAGCAGAGGCGTCCTCTATCTCCAGAGGCACAAAAGGCCTTTTTGTACATCTGTCCAGGCTGTGTGAACATAACCTTCTCAGTAAGGTCGAGTAGTAAGACTTTGGTAACGAGAACAGTTATGTTCCTTCTGGAATATGAACATAACGCAACAGTCAGTCTCTGGCTGGAATGGATCCGACCCACTTACTGAGCTGTACTGAAGAGTTTAATGGAGACACTGTTCTCAGAAGTATGGACCAGGGTAAGAGAGCCAACAAAGGCCAGGGAAAGGCCCGGGATTAACAGCAGCTGGACTCTATTGCTGCAGTAAAGCTGAAGAGACCAGGGAAGGAGCAATGTCACTGAGACCTGGGAAGCTGGAGCTAGAAAGAGGCTTCGCGGTCACAGCTGTGGCCACAGAGTGACACAGCCATGACTAGAGAGCACATGGTGTGACCCCTTACTTTTCTCTAGTTTCCCATTTCTGGGGTGGGAGCGCGATGCTCCCCTTTAGCCATTTCCCATGGGAAGCCACAGAAAAGGGAACTCAGGGTCCTTGGATACCATCCTTCTAAGGCTCAGAGGAGAGTGGAGAAAGGGCAGGTTTTAGATCAGAGATAAACCCAGAATATGTCTCTCTCTCTGGGGTTCTAACAGCCATAGTCTGTACTATAAAAGGAGCTGCACTGCATTAACTCTGTAGACTCCATTGTAGTTTCCAGCAAGCGTTGCCCTAAGCTCTCCCAGGGTCACAAGCTGTTTAAACAGCATACAAATAGATTGGATATGGGTCCTTTTAGGAACTTATGTCATTGGACAACCTTTGAGCACTTATAATTTTCTATTCTGTGCTGAACTGAATATGGGTTTCACTTCTTCAGAGTTCAAGAGCAAAGATGTATCCAGTCATTTTATATGAGGTGAGTTTTATGTTATATTTTCAAACAAACAGAACTCTAGAATCTTAGTACACATGCTGTGGAAAATCTGGAGAGTCTCCACAATTGCCTTGTAGATATGTGTCTGAATCAGGTGATTGTGGTAGCTCCTTGTTCCCCATTTGTAAGCTGTCCCCACACTTTTTTGTTCAGTTTGGTGGTGTGTGCATGCATGTGTGTATGTTTGTGATGTATGTATATGTGGTGTGTGTGAGAGAGAGAGAAAGAGAGAGAGAGAGAGAGAGAGAGAGAGAGAGAGAGAGAGAGAGAGAGAGAGAGAGATGTACATGTGTTCATGCCTATCACAGATATTAGGAGGCTAGAGAAGGATATTAGGGTCTTCCTCCCAACATTCAGGATGTATTAGAGTGGCTTACAGGCTGTGGTCTTATTTAACAATGGCGGTTCACCAGCATTAAAGGGACACTAGCTCACTCTAACATGTACCCTCCTACTCCACTCCCTCTGCCTTACTAAAAACCATTAGATTACATTCCTAAAGTTAGCCACCAAGGTCTATTTCTACCTTATTTGGTCACTTCTTCCTTGCTGTGATTTGAAAAAGAAAAAAGAAAAAAGAAAAAAGCAGTCCTCAAAGGGAGTGGCACTATTAGGAGGAGTGGCTTTGTTGGCAGAAGTGTGTCACTGTGGAGGTGGGTTTTAAAGTTCAAATATGCCCAACACTTCCAGTTGCCTGCAAGTCAAGATGTAGGATACTCAGCTCCTTCTCCAGCACTGTCTGCCTGCATGCCACTCTGTCGCACCATGATGATAATGGACTGAACCTCTGAAAATATAAGCCAATCCAATTAAATGGTTTTCCTTTATAAGTGTTGCTATGATCTTGGTGTCTCCTTATAGCAATAAAAAACCCTAACTAAGATACTCTTCCTGAAGCTGACTACCAAGGTCCAGCTTTGAAAGCATTGAAGTCCAACAATCAAAAACACCCTTTAGCTCACCTAATAAACAAGCCCAATAAAATTTAAACATCTCATTTTAGCACAGGATATCCCCCTTGTACCTTTATAAACGGCCATTTTCCTATGTGCCATGTCTGTGTCCCTCTATCTAGAGGCAGTCCTCCTCTGCCTTTGTGACAAATATCCCTGCCCCTTTCCCTTGGCCCCTTCCCCTCTCTCTGGTCCTCTATCATCTGTCTTTGTCCTTTGTTCCATGCCTTCTCTTCTCCTGGGACAAATAAATCTTTGTGCTGAGAACTTGGCCTTGAAGGTCCTGAGTGGATACTTTTCCTTTTAGTATAAAATCCAATGATCTGATAGTTGTTTGATTCACAAGGCTAGATACCTCAACTGGTCTTCAGAATATGCTGGAATTTCAATGAAGTAATGCCAATGAAGTGAAGGAATGAGCTCGCCAGTCTCTTTTCCTGGCCATCTCTGTCATTGTCCAATGGGCCCATGACCAACGTGTCCAGGGTGGCAGAGATGGAGGTTAGGCATGGATTGATAACATAGAGTTCCACTCACCACAGTTATTTAGCTACAGCTCTTGCTAAGGACCAGATCTACCAAGAGCAGAGCCCTATACTGAGCCTCGGATAGAGCACCATTCTCCAGGTAATCAGCCAGTGACTTGATGACTATATTGGACCACTTTCTCCATGGAAATGACAATGGTTTGTCCTTACTGTTGTAGATATGTATTCTGCTTATAGACTTGCCTTTCCTACATGTAATATTGCTGTCAAGACCATCATTCATGGACTTATAGAATGCCTTATCATGACATTCCACACAGTATTGCTTCTGACCATGGAATTCACTTCACAGCCAGAGAAGTACAATAGTGGGCCCATGATCTTGGTATCTATTGCTCTTACTATGCTTGCAACATTCTGAAGTAGTTGGCCTGATTGGCCTTTTGAAGACACAGTTATAGTGCCAATTAGGTAGCAGCAGTGTGGAAGGCTGGAGCAGGGTTCTGTGGAAAGTGGTATATGCTTTGAATCAGCTGCAGTATATGATACTGTTTCTCCCAGAGCCAGGATATATGGGTTCATGAATCAAGGGGTGGAAAAGGTTATGGTTCCACTTTTATGTTTAGTGACCTGCTAGGAAAATTTTTGTTTCCTGTTCCCATGACCCTAAGTTCTGCTGGCCCAGAAGTTTTGGTTCCAGAGTGGGAAATTTTCTTGCCACTTCCCTCTGAACACTTTGGGTTTCTGATGCCCTTAATCAAACAGGCTAAGAAAGTAATAACAATGTTAGGAGGGGCAATTGATCCAGGTTGCCAAGTGGAAATTCGATTGCTTCTCCACAATGAATGAAATACAAAATGGGTAGTAGAGAAAGGTAGTTACAAATACCAGCTAAGGCCACATGATCAGTTGCAAAAAGAGGATTATATTATTGACATGCATGTTTCTGTCATACTTTCTTAAGAATGTGCTTGTGTATATATTTGTGTGTTTTTCTCAGTTTTTTATAATGTGTAATTTAATACCAATTGAGAGAATCAGTGGTTATTATATTTAAGCTTTGAGAGACTAAAAGAATGTCCCTCAAGGTACATGGCCAACTATTCTAAAATTTATGATGCATTTGTGGTCACACATGTTAGGTATAATTATATTATGTTATATCATGTTAGGTACAATTATTGCCTGGTTGAAATTAAACATGACATAAGGAGATGTGACTGTATATTAACTTGAGAAGGAGTGGATTTGTGATGGCTATTCTTGGTTGTCAATTTTACTACATCTGGACTAGAACCCAAGTAGCTGGTAAACCTGTGAGGGATTTTTCTTACTTAAATCATCTATAGTAGGAAAACCCATCCTAAATCCAAATCTTCTAAAGTGATGGGTCACACCTTCTGGTGGCAGCCTATATAAAGGACATGGAAGAAGAATGCTCTTTGCTCTTTGTCTTCTTGCTAGCAACTTCATTTCTTGACTGGCACTCAGGGATAACTAGCTGAGACATCCAGTTTTGTGGGCTGAACAACTAATGGATTCTTAGGCTTTCTGCCGGTAGACAGCCATTGTTGGATTAGCTGGACCACAGCTTGTTAGCCATGCTAATAAATCCCCTTTTAAATATATGTTCATTCTCTCAATTCTTTTCCTCTAGAGAACCTTGATCAATACAAGGAGGAATTCTTATTCTCAGTTTATGGACATCATAATGTTTTCAGAATAAAGTAATTACAAGAGGGAAAGAGTCATTGGCTAATGTTTTACCAGCACTTTCTATCATGTCTACTGAGGTTTATGCCTGATGCCACTGTACTAATAAAGAGTTGGGTTCAATCCCTAGTTCTGTAAAAAAAAGAAATAAATAACTAAATACTAAGTTCATTTTTGGGAAAAATAAAAGTATGGAAACAAAAGAAATTATTGATCACCAGGGATGTAGTAGGGAAAGGTGAACAACCCAAACACATGAAGGGTTTTCAGACCGTGAAGTTGTCCTGTGCAATACCACAATGATGCGTGCATATCCATTATACATTGGACCAAACTTGGAGAATGTACGACATCAAGTGATAACTCTTACATAAATGAACTTTAGGTGAACATGATGTGCAGGTACAGGCTCATCCCTGTAACAAACTCACCACCGCTGCTATCAATGGTGGACGAGACTATGCATGGTGGGAACTCCGTACTTCTCATCTAATTTTGTTGTGAACCTAAGAATCACTTTAAAATATAGCTTATTAGTTAAGAAAATCTAAAGTTTATGAGAAAGGTTGTAAGGATAATACAGAAAAAATTTAAAAAAAAAGAAAAAGAAAAAGAAAACAACCCTTAAACCAGCCAGGCAAGGTGGCACCAATCTAGTCTCCGAATGAGACCCTGTCTGAAGAGGGCTGGGGTGGGGAGACAAAATGAAATAAATGGATAAACAAATAAAAAAAAAACTGCTCCAAACAAATACTAAAATCTTATGCCATATAATCATCAAAATCAGAGGTTAACATTGGTAGATGTCACTGCTGATTGGATTCCACCAGGGTTCCAATAATATACTATATGGAGAATTCAGGCCCCTTCAGGAGAGAAGAAAGATTGAGTAGGAAATATCATGATTGACAGCATGAGGATGATGTTGTCTTCAGAAGGACGAGACGCACAGAAGTGCGACCAAAACAGAATTCAAGATGCATGACAGAAATGCAAGAAGCACTGAGAGGAAATTTGAAAGAAAATTCTGGTTTTCAAGAAAGCATAAGGCTGTGTTTACAAGAAGCCGAAGAGTGGAATGGAAGATGGAATCATGTTATCCCACAGAAAAGGAGTCTAGAAATGTTTAGGGCATATGGGACAAGTTCTAAACAATCAGGGGCGGGGGTGGGGCCAGAAATGAGGAACCCGATTCCATTGGAGGGTGACTGAAGAAAACCACACAACATGAGAAGTTTGGAACTGGAGGCCTGAATGGAGTGTGGGGAAAAAATGGATTGCTACAGCTGAGTTACTTGTGCAAAGGCTTTTGAAGAAAAAATAATGTAAACATATGGTAAAATTGGTGACTCTTGTACACGTTTCCAAACCAGTACCTGGGTTACCACAATTAAATTGTTTAGCCTGCTGTTTTCTGCTCTATGAATGTGTCTTCTGCATTCCTTCACAACTTCAGCCCTTACATCTATGTCCCAAGAAGGTAGGAGAAGGAAGAGGTTGTTGGGGTTTTGTGTCCCTCAGGCAGTTAGAGAGGGAACAGAAACCACAACAATCATCAGGAAAGACACAGTCAATCAAGAAATCTAAAGCAGAGTGGGAAGGGAGGGAGGGGAGGGGAGGGGGGGAGGGGAGGGGAAGGGAGGGGAGGGAGGGAGGAGGGATCCTTAGCTCAGAGATGAATGTGATTCCAGATCAAGAACTAGACTGCACAAGTAGGAGAGCAAAAGGCACCAGGTATTTCCTTCACCCAGGCCTCCTAGGTCAGTGTTGGGAACGTCTACTATCACCAGGACCTGGTCCAGTTATTTCCCTGGGATCTTCTTGCCCTCAGAGTGGCAGTTTTTGATTAGATGGCCTTTTTGTATTAGAATGTTACTCTTCCAAAACTAGAACCAAAATGAACACACAGCTCCCAGAGAGGCCAAAGTTCTGGCAAAATGTCCAAATTTTGTTTTATCTGTTTGTTTGTTTGTTCCAGAATAACTTTGAGTAAAATAAACGAATTTTCATCAAAAAACAATCCAGAGGCAATTTACTCTATACATTCACTGCAACCTCTCCCATACAGATACAAAGATCAGTGATAGATGCTTATATGAAGAGCTGAACAAAAATTCAAGACTCAGATACCTCCCAAAGAGACCCAAAAGGAACTGAGGAGATATCATCAAAACTAGTTTATTTCTTTATAAAATGAAGACTCATATCAACTCGTTGGGGGTTATTTAGGCTGTAGAAACCTTGATAGTTTAAGACAAAAAAATGCATGCATTTGGGTGCTTGGAAAACACTCTTAAGTTTCTAGCTTTCAAATTGGTCAGAGATCCAAGATGATCACTATGGAGGAAACTCTCTTATTGATCATATCTATAAGGAAGAGTGTCCGGGAGGTCACGTCCCAGAGCCCTATATGGACCATATGTTGCCCCTAGGGTTGAGGTTCCTCCGATAAAGGATTCTTCTGTCATCCCCATTTCAACTCCCATCTCCTAGAGAATCGACTTTATTTTAGCGTTCATTGTGCTGGCAGATGCTCACAGCCCTCTTTCTGTTTCTCCTGAACTGGAGGTCACTGGTCCATGTGGTCCTGCTCTTTCCCTTCTGCTAGAATCTGATGTTACAGAGAAGCAGAAACCCCAAGGACACAAAATGTTACTTTCTAACTCTTTGTTGTAGCTTCCATATCAAAAGCTCCAGTGTCCTGGAGCTAGCAACACACTTAGCTAAGAGCCAACTCTGAGTTTCCTGTCCCAACTCCAACACGTTAGTAGCTTGAAACGGGCCAGGCTGGGAGTTTTTACACTATACTGGCAAATGCTGTGTGTAAATCAAGCTGGAGCTTTGCTGCAGAGCTCACCCAACCTGCCTCCAAACCTTCTTAATCCACAGACTGGCCCCTGGTCCCTTGGCTGCAATTCTTCCTTGTTCTTCAGTCACGGATATGTGGTCATCTCACAGAGCTCTCCGGTCAGATGGTCAGGGACAATGTCTCTGCAACCCACTTCTCCCCTCCTGGACTCTGGAGGTAAGTGAGGAGCAGCGAGAAACTGGATCAGATCCCCTGCTGTGCTGGCCCAGTCTTTTTCCAGCTGGGACTCCTGCTACCATCTATTCCCTTCTTACTCAGGATCCAACACTGTGGGAGAAAGGTTTATTATGTTGAATGCTGCCTTTGGCATAGGTCTCAGTCACAAACTCATTTTAATCTTCATCACATTTATTCTCTGTGTGTGTGTGGGGGGGAGAGAGCTTTTAAAAAAGTGTTGTTGGTGTTTTCAAGCAAGACTTGGCATTAGAAGCATCATTTTCTTAGCTGCTAAGAAAATGTCAGCAAACTCAGAAACTGCACCAGAAGCTGCTGGCATTTTCAAAGAACTCAACTCTGAGCAAAATTCATTCCCTGGGCCATTTTAGAAAGTGATGTAACTGGGTTGTTTTAGTTAGACAGCTCCTCTGCCTTGCTATAGTAGGTGCCTGCTAATTAGGTGTGCAAGAGTTTAAGAGTCAGGGCAAGCTGGCTGGTCTTATGCCGTGCTAAAGGCTCCCCCAGGTGAATTGTGACCATTAGGAAATGTCATCTTTAATAAAGATTTCAAAATGGCACATGAGATCCTCATGGTTTATTTAGAGAACACTGCCTTAAGCATTAACAGAAAAAGTTCTCCCTATCACTAGTTTTTATTAGTCTCTGATTTAATTAATTCGAGAATATTCTGGAAGCATAAAAAATTATTAGGCAACTCTTGAGCTTGTTCCCAAATGAATAGGCCAGAGTCCTTCTCCTCTTATTTTGTTTTCTATTCAACATATTAAACGAAATAAAAAATATACAATGTATACGCTAGGATGTTTTCAGCCACAGAGGGTTTTTTTGTTTGTTTGTTTGTTTTTTGACCCAGAAATCCTTTAATAATAATATGATGTACTGGCTCTTATGACCAGAAGCCGCAAGGGTTGGTTAATCAGTTTTATGGATGCCGTGAAGGATGCAGGGAGCTTCCATTCTTCTGCTAACTGGCCTGAGCCCCCAAGATTCCAGAAAGGCACTGTTCTAGATACCACCACTTCGGACATGTATCTCACAGTTAGATTGCAGCCTATGCATGTCTTAGTTCTATCACCCTCCCATCTCCCCACCCCCACCCCTGTTACCGAGGGTTCTGTCTGGGCACCTCTTGGGGGAGGGGGTGCGATGGCACAGACACCGGAATTAGGCAAGAAACAAATGGCAGAGTTGTTTTAAACAACTGGCAGACTCGCAGACACTCCTTTATTGTGGAGATGGGGCAAACCTCCTGATTTCCCATTGGCAGCTGGAGATGCCCCTAGCCAGGCTCTCTGTCTCATTGGCCTCCAGCTTGCATGCCTATGCACATTACCCAGAACTGGGCAACTGTTGTTGTAACAGGCTAGCTGGCTGCATTCTCCCCCCACCCCCTTTGCCTTCTCCCCCTCCCTCCTTCTTCCCTTTCCCCTCCCCCCTTTCTCCTCAGCTTGGAGGTATGTGCCTGTTAGGAGGCTGAGTCAGAAGAATCGCTTGGGAATTTGTGGTTAGACCGAGCTACATAGTGATACCAGGCCTGTAAGTTCCCCTCTGAAGAAAACTTGCTCAGGGAAGGAAGGTTTCTCAAGTTTGGGATTATTAGTATTTGGGTAGTATGGCTGTGTGTGTTGGGAACCGTATTTTGTAATGTGCAATGTGAAGCATTTATTGGACACCTTCAGTGTCTCCCTTTAAGTGGTGACAAATGGTCTCTAGAAATGGCCAAATGCCTTTTCAGAAGTGAAATCAATCTTCTTGTGGAAGGAAAGTAATTGGCTTAAGTCAATCATTATTCACTCCAGGGTGCAGACCCACCAACCCTGGAGCACAGAAAGTCTAGTAGAGATCAGTTACCTATGATTTCCCAATCAATGCTAGACTGTCTAATCGGTGGTCCTCAACCTTTCTAACTCCATGACCCTTTAATATTCTTCATGTTGTAGTGACCCCCAACCATAACATGATTTTCATTGCTGCTTCATAATTATAATTTTGCTATCATTTATGAATTGTAATATAAATAGCTTTGGTTTTTGATGGTCTTAGGCTATCCTTCTTAAGTGGCGTCTTGAGGGGTCATGACCCATAGGTTGAGAACCACTTGAGTAACTGCTCAGTGACTAGTATATATAGTTTTGTGATCAGTTGGTGATGGAGAATGTTGTAGCTCATATCAAAACAACACCATTACTTCAGGATGCTCCAGGACACTCTGGGAGATCCAGGTGTCCCTGCCATCAGCGGGTCTTCGCAGTAATTCAGGATCTACTTTTATTCATGCCTTCTTTCCGACAGCCACACTCTCTTATCCCTTTTATCCGTCGTCAGCTGGGGGATTAGCACTTTATGTCCTAGCTTCAACTATTTTTTTAATGGGAAGAAGGATAAATAATTCAATTCATTCAACAGTGGTGTATTGGCTACCTGTTATGATTGGGGATGTGTATTAATAAAGGAAAATGACTGGGCTAAATAACTAGAATTGATAGTTAGGGAAAGCTCTCTGGGGAGAGATATTTAAACAGGAGGAAGTGGGAGAACGAACAGGAAGAGGGTATGTCTGATAATGATGGGTCCGAGAACCAACTGAAGAATCACAGAGCTTGGAGACAATAGTGGTGATAATGGTGGTGATGATAATTGTGACTATGTGTGTGTGGTGAGCTTTGACTTGATATATTTTTGCCCTTGGAGTGAAGTTGGCTTTAATTCCTTGTGTGTTATAATTATTATCAGGATAGTAGGCTGCATTCTACCTTTGTGATTTTTATTCTAACTCTTAAGTCAGCATTGTTGTCTCAGCTCTTGGTTTTCTAGACCTGACTCTTAGGCTATTGTTTTAAGAAGTCCCAACTTAGGTGTTTCTGCTTGATCAACTTCAGACCCCAGGGTCTATGGCTTTATAGACTTTCTCTTTTCATCTGATATCACTGGCTAAGGGCATCTGGGGGAATTTCAGGAGAGTCTTGGAATCAAGAGAATGACTCTTGCCTTCCCATCTATTTTCAAACACTTCCACACTTGTAACTGTAGGGGCTAGATGCTCCTGTTCTCACAGAAAAATCCTTAAAAGCACTCCTTCAACTACCACTTACCAAATAGTTTTCAAGCATTAGAACTTGCATGATATGATGATGTATAAAACTCAGTTCCCCTTCTCTTTAGAATAGTCATGCCACAGGAAATGGTACAGCAAAGTGAGTAGCATTGGTGCTACGAAAGAACTATACAGTTTTGTGAAAGAATATAATTTTGGGAGACGAGGTAGGATGGCTGGGGAACTTCAGCTGTGTTTCCATACCTCCTAAAAGGACAGGTGATATCTCAGCAAAAGTCACGCTTGCTCAGTAAATGTAGCAAGTCAACCCCCATCCCAAAACATGGATCAGACATAGCATCTTCAGTCCTTTTAGGGGATTCCTAAGCCAACACCCAAACTAGCGTTGTGGTTAACCAGGGAGGAACCTTCCAGACTCAGGCGTCAGAACAGGTTTTGAGAGTGAACAGAGATTGTTCAACTTGGAAAAGACTCTAACAAAATGACATCACGAATTTCTGCTCTTTTACATTTAATCATGTTTAGAGAAGAGTCTCATGTATTTCAGGTCGGTCTTGAATTCACTAGGGACTGAGTACAGGGCCACACACCTGTAACCCCAGGATGTGGTAGGCTGAGGCAGGAGGATCTTGCATTCCAGGTTATTCTGAGCTACAACAAAAAACAAACAAATAGGGAGAGAGAGAGACAGAGACAGAGACAGAGACAGGAGGATTGGTAATTGAAGGTCTGGAGAATGCAGGAGTGAAGTTTGTTGCTTAAGCCAGGAACTCTAGTTAAAAAGTCAAATATGAAGAGTGGGATTGGAGAGCACTGTATCTTGTTGTCAGAATCTGCCTTGGTGTTAATTTTTATGATAGGAATGTGAAGTCTGGCACCTAAATCTTGCATGGAATTCTGTGGCAGAAGAAGGAATCAGTCATCACCTCTTCCATGTTATCAGGAAGCGAGGTGTCTATTGATATTGCCATGGTCCACAGTGGCTGAGATATAAAAGCATCTTCCGAATGTTGATAAAAGATTAAGACACTGATGACAATGAGGCCTCCTGAGGGTGACATCATAGGCATGTGGGACCCAAGGCCTTAACTAGGTTTGCCATGATGCTGTCAATCATCAACCCCCATGTTCTTTAGGAAAGGGTGAAGGAACTGAAGTTGACCTAAGGGACATTTTAAAAAATAAAAAAATTAAAAAAAACCTCTCCCCTTTTTGAGATAGACTCTTATGTAGCCTAGGTTGACCTGCTACTTGTAATACTCCTGCCTCTGTCTCCCGAGTACTTGATTACAGCTGTCCACCACCATGCTAGGTCAATTTTAAACTTTCTGTGTATCCATAATCAAGTGTGCATGTATATGGGCATGTCTTCCTCAGACATTCTCTACCTTATTTATTTATTTACATTTTAAACATTTGATTGATTATTTTATTTTATGTGTACATTTTTTGCCTGCAGGTATGTATGTATACATGGTTGGTGCCCTTGGAGGTCAGAAGATGGCATTGAATTCCCTGTGTTGGGTCCTCTGCAACACATGTTCTTGATGCTCAGCCATCTTTTTTTTTTTTTTTTTTAAAGTGCGTGCGTGTGTGTGTGTGTGTGTGTGTGTGTGTGTGTGTGTGTGTGTGTGTGTGAGCTCACTCATGCTAATGCACATGCCATGGTAGTTGTGTTGAGGTCATAAGACAGCTTGGGGAAGTCAGTTCTCCACTTCCCAAAGGTGGGTTCTGGGGCTCAAACTCAGATCATCAAGCTTGACAGCAGGTGCCTTTACCAGCTGAGCTCCCTCATTGGTTCCGTTTATTTACTCATTCATTTAAGATGTCTTTTCATTTCATTTATTTATTGTGTTTGTGTGTGCATGCTACAAAACATATATAGATCAAAAGACAACTTATGGGAGTCAATTCTTTTTACCATGTGGTGGTATCCAGGAAATGAACTCGTCACCAGGCTGGGCAACAAACACCTTTATGAACAGCCATCTCACTGGTCCTACCCATTCATTTTTGAGACAGGGTCTCATGTAGCCCAGGTTGGACTCAAACTTACTTTGTAGCTGAGGCTGGCCTTGAACTCCTGATTCTTTTGCCTCCACCTCCAGTGTGATCAAGTTACAGGTGAACCCCACCAAACTCAGTTTAGATGGTGCTAGAGGTTGACTGAGCCTAGGCCTTCATGAACACTAGACACATACTTTACCAAACTGAAATACATCTTCAGCTTCCTCCCCATTTTATCTTTTGGACCAGGTCACTCACTGAACATGGAACTGAATGATCTGGCTAGACTGGACAGCAATTCCCCGGGGTTCCTCATATCTTGATTCACCCTACTGGGATTACAAGTCTGTGATATCAGACCTTGCTCTGGGGTCTCCCTGCTTGCTTGGGAAGCACACTAGTGGCTAGGCCACCTCTCTGACCTTCTGGTTAGACTTTAGAAAGCACCTTTGACCTTCTTATTAGATCTTCACAACAACACAATCTAAGTAGACAGGAGTGGCCTACACTCTGCAGATGCAGGGCCTATCGGAGTCTGCCTTCTGATTGGTGGTTTCCTTTTCCTAGAGATGGGAAAGTGAGTCCTGCCATCATTAAAAGCTTGAGGAAGCTAGAGATAGAATGGATTGGGGGTGGGGTGGTGTTTTATCTCCTTTAGAGACAGGAATATGATTATTAAACAGAAAGTGGTAGGGTCTTAATTTTTTTTCCTAATTGATGCTGTGCCCATCCCCGCCCTCCAGCACAGACTAGCAATCAAACAAAAGCTTATGAAAGACAAACACTGGTTATTAGCTTAATGCAGTATTTGCTCGCTTGAGAAAACTCAGTTCTAGTCACTGATAGGGTAACAAGTATCACATTTTTCTGCAGCTGGACTCCTTGGTCTCTTTCAGCTCCTATGGGTTTCTCTGCATCATTCTAACACCCCCCCCCCAATTCCTCCATGCACACCATGTATTGAGTGTCTATTACAGGACTTGTGGGGTTTTGTACTGCTTTGGCTATCTGGCCCCTTTTCTCACTATTATACAGGTGGAGAAAGTCAAAGGAGCATTTTCTTAACATGGATTCATGGCTTTAGACTTTAGACTAGTTCTGCTCAGTGAGGTCCAAGGGCTGGTCTGTGACAATTAAGTATTTAAAACTTGGCTGACAATTGGGCAGAATAATTTTATGCATGTTTTTATTCACAAGTTTGTATGTTCATGTGGACACACAGGCATGTGAAAGTCAGATGACAAACTCAGGTTTTGTTTCTCAGGCACTGTTCATTGTCCTTTTCTTAATGGAGTCCCTCACTGGCACGGGACTTGCCAAGTGTGCTAGACTAGCTGGCCAGCAAGCCCAGGGGAATCTGGCTCTCTTGGTCTCCTCAGCACTGGGCTTATATCCCAGGCCACCATACTTTACTATGTTGTTTTCTTTTCATGTGAGTTCTGGGGATTGAGCTCAGAGATGAGCTTCCTCCCTAGCCTGACAGCTTCATTATTTTGTTATTTTGGTTAATTTGCTTGTTTTTGTAATGAGGTTTCTTGTCCCCGGGTGGCCAGAGGCCCAGACCCACAGACCTGCCACCCCAGACCCCTTAGCCACTCGCAGCTGATCAGGCCCCCAGAAATAACTCCAACGCTTATATTAACTTCATGCTGTTTGGCCTATGGCTCAGTCACATTGCTAGCTATCTCTTACATCTTAAATCAACCCATTCTCATTAATCTGTTTGCCACGTGGCCTGTGGCTCACCTGTGTTCCTTACATGCTGCTCCTTTGGGCTTCTGGCTCCGTCTGTCTGACTTTGCCCTGCTTCTCCTACCTATGCTCTGATTTCTCCTCCTACTTCTTCTATGGTCCTGTCATGACCCAAAACAGCTCCTTTATTTAAAGATTGATACTCACAGCATACAGGAAGACATTCCCACATCAGCTTGTCTCTGACAGAATCTTGCCATGTAGACCAGACTGGCCTGGAAATTGCAGTAATCCGGAGCCTTCTCAGCTCCAGAACGGGCATGCATGCCTCCCATTGCAGTTTGTTAATAACCAACATTTATTGCATTTATCTCTGAATAGTATGTTACAGACATCTACATGTAGTTTAGCTGTTTGATTTGGTTTGTGGTCTTTGGGAGAAGTTTTCACTATATGGTCCAGGTGGACCTGGAACTCATGGCAATCCCCCTGCCTCAGCCTCACAGGTGCAACTATTTTATGGGCATATGCCACCACTTACCACCTTATTTGGCTGTTACTATGAGTTTCTTGACACTGAAAAGCATAACACAGATATCACTGTACTGTGATGACAATGGCCTACACATTGATAGCACATCATTATGAAACGTCTCTGATTTCCTGGGCTCTACTGCAGTATATGTCGTGAAAAATATAGGGCTTTGTTTTTGTTTTAAACATTTCCTGCATCTCCAGGGAGATGGCTAAGAGGGTAAAAGATCTTGCTGAGTTCCAGCCCTGGAACCTCCACACTCATACATACAAAGCCTTGTGCTGCTTAGCAACAGCCAGATACTGCCTCAACCAGGTGAGAAAGACTCATCCTAAATGTGGGCAGCACCAGTGGATGGGTGGGGCTCTGCACTGAATATGAACAGATGCTGAGCACCATCATTAACCTCTGTTTACTTGTTGACTGTGGACACCAAGAATGATCCAGCTGCCATAAATGCCATCGTTCCTTCTCTGCTTAAAACTGTGAGCAATATAAAATATATAAACCCTTCTCTTTACTTAAAATATTTATTTATTAATTTTACTTCATATTTATGAGTTTTGCATCTATGTCTGGGCACCATGGGTGCCTGGTACCCTTGGATGTCAAAAGACGGTATCAGAGCCCCTGATCCTGTAGTTACAGCAGATTGTGAGCTGCCATGTGGGTGCTGGGGATTAAACCCAGCTCCTCTGTAAGAGCAGCCAGTGCTCTTAACCACTGAGACATCTCTCCAGCCCCACAAAATAAGCCCTTCATTTCTTAAGTTTTGTCAAGCATTTTGATCACAGCAAAGAGAAAGTGACTGGTACAGCCCAGCAGGCCTTGAACTGCTAACAGCTCTCCTGTCTCAGGCCTCAAATCAGGGATTACAGATGTGTGCCACCATGCTTGGCTTATTTTTTCACTTAAAAATGAGTGTATGTGTGTGTCTGTGTGTGGTGTATATGTATGTGTGTGTTAGCATACATGTGGAGGTCAGTTCCCTCCTCCCATCAGGTGGGTCCTGGAGATTGAATTTGGGGTGTGAGGCTTTGTGTTAGGCACCTCTATCTGCTGAGCCATCTCTCTGTCCTTGTTTTGACATTTTAACCCTTGCGTATTTCATACATACATGTTTCAGGAAGGTTTTTTTAAAAGCTTGTTTTATGTGCATGGGTCTTTTGCCTACATGTATGTGTACAGGTGTGTGTGTGTGTCGTCCCTAAAGGGTGTCAGATCACCTGGGACTGAAGTTACAGGTAGTTTTGAGCCACCATGATGGGGCTGAGAATCAAACCTGGGTTCCTGGGAAGAGCAATCGGTGCTTTTAACTGTGGTGCCATCTCTTCAGACCCTTGAGTCAGGGTTTTACTGTGGTATATTGGACAAGCTGGTCTTGAACACATTGAAACCTCCTGCCTGAATCTCCCAGCAAACATTATTAAGAGTAGTTTTACATTAAGATTATTGGCTAGA
Organism: Phyllotis vaccarum; assembly: GCA_033318265.1. Classification (NCBI taxonomy): domain Eukaryota; kingdom Metazoa; phylum Chordata; class Mammalia; order Rodentia; family Cricetidae; genus Phyllotis; species Phyllotis vaccarum. Next base: position 72,603,220 of record JARWLC010000005.1, on the reverse strand, counting down.
ACTAATTTTTAAAAAATTATGTGTGTGTCTTACCTGAGTTTATGTGCACTACGGACATGCATAGGCCAGAAGAGGGAGTCAGATCTCCAGTAACTAGAGTTACAGGTGGTTGTAAGCCACCTAATGTAGATGCTCAGAACTAAATTCAAGTCCCCTGCGAAAATAGGTGGATGATCTTAACTGCAGAACCATCTCTCCAGCCCCTACTTTCTTAAAGAGCTAGATCTAAGCAGGGTTTCCTGATTTGGGGCTAGGATTTGAACACAGACCCTTTCACTAACTTGTCTCAGTCTCTGGCTTAACCCCCAGGAGGCTCACAATCACCTGTACCTTCAGAGAACCCACGATGTAGCACATACAGGCCTGAAGGCAGGAGCTGATGCAGAGGCCCTGGAGGGATGTTGTTTTGCTCCCCATGGCTTGCTCAGCTTGTTTTCTTGTAGAACACAGGACCATCAACCCAGGGATGTCGCCACCCACAATAGATTGAGATCTCTCACGTTAAATACTAATTCAGAAAATACCTTACAGGCTTACCTAAAGCCCAGTCTTATGGAAGCATTTCCTTATTTGAGGTTCCATCCTGTCATGATTTAGCTTGTATCAAGTAGACATAAAACTAACCAGGACACTGTCCAATGTGGTTAAAATTATTCAATGGAAACAATAATTATTGCAAGGTCGTTTATTGATTCTCTAAGTTGAATAAAATATTGAAAGCCTGTTTTTTTATTCATTGACAAGCCTGAAGGCTGCTGTAGACTAGCAGTTCAACCTCAAATTTATGTACTTTCTGGTAGGTAGTTGTCGTAATTTCATATGAAATATAATGTTTTGAAAGTTAAACTTTTGTGTGTATGGTGTTTTGCCTGCATATGTCTAGACACCACGTGCATGCAGTGTCTGTGGAGGCCAGAAAAGAGAGTTTAATTCCTTGGAACTGAGAGTTACAGACAGTTGTGAACCACTTTGTGATGCTGGGAATCAAAGTGGGTTCCTCTGGAAGAGCAATCTAGGCTGATCACAAATTTGTGTTATTGAGGATGACCTTGAACTTCTGATCCACCAGCAGCCACTTCCCAAATTCTAAGATTACAGACGTGAAGCAACATGCCCAGTGTAGGCAATGCTAGGGATCAAACCCAGGGCTTTGGGCTTGCTAAGTAGTTCGTTTTACCCATTTGAACACTAAAATAAAACCATATAAGCTAGTGGCAGAACCAAGACTAGAACCCAGCTATGTCGGATATCTAATAGTGTCAAGCACATTAGGACTTCTCGACCTCCTGGGGGTGCTAATAAACTTGTCACTTTATCCTTGCTCTAGAGCTTCCAGCTCCCCCACTCGGGGGCTCAGCTCGGAGGCGCTTCTTGGGGCACCTTCTACCTCTCCCCGCAGCGCTCGCTGCCACCGGCAGGGGGCGCTGACTCACGCAGGCTCAGCGGCCCCGCCCCCGGGCAACCGTCGATTGGGCCGGCGCGTGATGTCACGCCGGTTTAGCCAAACAAATGGGTTTCGGGGCGAGCGTTGGGCTCCGCCGCCCAGCGCTGAGCTCCCGGTCCGCCTCAGTCTTGGGGAGCGAGTCAGGCCTGCCGCCGCCGCATCGGGTTACCGCAGCCCCGGGCCAGGCCCCGGCCGGCCAGAAGCCCAGGTGGGCCGGGCGAGGGCGCGAGGGGGGCGGGCGGACACCGTGGCTGCCTCCCGCTGCTCCCCGCGGCGGGGCCGGGCGTTGGGGGCGGGGACCGCGGGTGGCCGCGCTCGGAGCGCTGCGGCCGCGTCCTCCTGTGCGCGGTCCGCGCGGCCTGGCCCCGAGGTCGTGCGCCCGGGCCGGGTCCCAGGGCCCTGAGGCGGACGAGCCGAGCTAGGCCGCCGCGGGTGAGCTGCGTGCGGGGTTTGGGGTGGCGCGGTCCTGGCGCAGGTGAGCGGCGCGTCTCCTCCACCCTCCCCGGGGGGGGCCCTGGCGGGTGTGAGCCTGCGGCGGTGAGGTCACAGTCCCGAGGCTCGGTGTGCCTGTGATGTCAGGGCTCTTAGCCCACAGAGACCGTGATGTCACAGCAGGCCCCCGAGTGGCGACCTTGGCGCGCGGAAGGGCTGGGAGGACCCGCGGGGAGAAAAAGGAAGTTCAGTCCTAGCAGATTTGAACCGAAATCGTGGGATCTCGGCTTTGTACAATTTGGATGTAATAATTGTCAGGTGCTTAAAACTTCATTCCAAGAAGCATCGTTAATACAATTTAAGGACATTTGGTTTAGAAATAGAGAAATCATGGTGGAATCTTGGGGGGAGGGAGGGTGGGGAATCACTCTTACCGTATTGGGGTATCGGGGTATCACAGGGTATCACGGGGTATCACTCTTAAGTGCCTTTCGGGAAGCTGAACTCAGTTTGATTGGGGAGGGCTGTGCCGGGCGGAACCAACTGGAGTGCTGATAATTCGGTTGTCTCTATTTACCTTTTTTTTTTTTTTTTCCTGGCCAGTGATCTGCTTGTTAGCCTTTTTGTTAGCGAATGGCCATGGCAAGCAGATCTTAAACGAACTTTGTCTTGTAAAGAGGGGGAAGCTTGAATTAATAGAACATTCTTTTAAAATAATAATCACCCGAGGATTTCATTTATCCAGGTTCTTTCCCTTCCTCCCCTCCCGTTCCTCAAGGATAATAATTGGAGGTTTTCTGTAGGTGTAGCTCAGCAACAAACCTTTTTGCCCCCCCCCCCCCCCAGACTGGATTGTAACTTATTTCGTCAGTAGTGCTTTTGAGTTTAAAATTATACATTTTAGCAAGTGATTTTGTGAATGTTTTTTTTCGGGCTTTCAAAAGATAGGAGACCTGTACAGAAGCTGGTGTGCTTAACTGACCTGCTTGGGATATTCCAATCTATTCATCCTTTCTTCCTTCTAGAATATGGTTCAAAAGGTAGCAGACTTAAAACTGAAGCATTATTACAATTAGGGTTTTCATCAGGAAGCCTTCACAGGAGCTGTTCATGCTTCCTCACTGATAAGGGTCCCCTCCCCCTAATACGTTCTGCTTCCCATTTGTTCTTCAAATATTTTATATGCAATTATGACTTTGTTTATATATATATACACACATATATATGTATGTATAATTTTTTTTTTTTGACTAGGTTTCACTCTAGCTCTGAATGGCATAGTACTTGCTATGTGGCCTAGGGTAGTCTCGAACCCCAATCAGATAGTGCCTGTCTCTGGTGTGCTGGGATTACCTATGTGTGCCATCACGCCTGGCTCCTTGAAGGCTTTTAATGTCTTTCTGGATTTTTGCATCGGTATGCAAATGAAATGCCAATTAACACAGGAATTGAAAGCAAAAATTATCTCTGTTGGTATTGGATTTGGGTGATATGTGTATGTCCAGATATTCAAGTCCAGGGTCTCTTGTATGAATATTGGCCCTGAGCTACATTCCCAGACCTGTACTGTTGGATTTGACTGGAAGATTCAAAGACTTCTCATAACTCTTATTTTATCCTCACCAAGCCTTGGTAATTCAGTAGCTATTGTATATACTGTTGAACAGAATTTTCCCCTTTAATTAGAAATTGTTTAGTAATAATGTCCAGCTAAGTAAGGCTCTTACAATCAAATTTGAGCCTTTTGAACATTAATGATTAACACGAAGCTGCTGATATGGGGGTGGGCAGGTGGGTGTTAATCCACCTACTGTCTAAGGTGAAAGAATAGTCTCACAGGGGATATGTTCCCAAGTTGAATGCCATACTAAAAAGGGACACCTACAGGAGTCATTGCTAAATAGTAGCGTCCTTCCTGGCTCTGTGTCAGTGGTCTCAACCTTTGTACTTCTGTGACCCTTTAATTCAGCTCCTCATGTTGTGGTGACCCCAGCCACAAAGTTATTTCTTTGCTCCTTCATAACTCTAATTTTGCTACTGTTATGAATTGTAAATATCTGATATGCAAACCTTGTGAAAGGGGTCACAACCCACAGGTTGAGAGCCACTGCTCCATGTAATTGACCATGCTGATATAAATATAGTTGATGGCTGTGCTCCACAGTGCTTGTTCACCTTACTGCCTGTCCTGCCTTGGTGTTACTTTTTGTTTTTACATGGAGAAAGAAGAGCTATTAGGTGGAGAATGAAAGTCTTAGTGTGTTCAGATGTTATAAAGAAACAATGGTGGGCAAAATGCAAGCCTCCTAACGTGTCATTGCATAACAAGCCATAAGTGTAGAACATTTGTATAACCACCTACTTTGGATGTTTCTCACCCACGCCTTGCAGTTTTGGATCTAGGAACCAGCTCATACTTCTTAAATGGCTTTATGGAAATTGGAGATTAAGCTTATTTTAAGACATTTTGTCATTTAATTCACTTACAGATTTCAAAGGAACTGAAGCAGTCTTAGTAATGTGGTATCTTTCTGATGGATACAGCATTGTGATGAGAGTGCAGATAGAATCCCCCTTGGATATGCTTATTGGGTCAGCTATTTTACTAACATGCAGAATTTAAAATTTTATAAACATTTTCTGTGTTATTTTCTAAAGTTAGTTCATGTTCACCTAGTTTAATTTTACAGTATTGAAATTTCATTGACTTTCCTCTTGTCTTAATATTTGTTGGTAGGAGAGCATACTTGTCTTGAGAGACTTCATTTAGAACTACTGTCCAAAATTTGCAGCTGTTTAAAACCAGATACTTGGGGAAGCGACTATGGTGTGATGAATGCCTTCCTTGTTAGGTCATTTGTGACAGGCAAAATTCAGCAAGTGCATAATCTGCATGCTGTCCCCTGGAAGCGACAACAGAAAAGAGCAGCTTAGCTCTGATGCACTGTGGTCATTGGAAATAATTCTGTCAGTCCTTGTCTAGTTTATCATCTCCACTTACTCTGTTTATGGGAGTTTGAATGAGATGAGCCTATGGTACCATCCAGGATGGAGTTAATAGTTAAAATATGTGGTTCTCAGTGTTCATTAGAATGACTTAATCTTTCATATTCAACCTCATCTTCTAGTTACTGCTCCACAGGACTCTACTATAGCAACCGGTCAGAAATACTTAGCTTCACAACCTAGCTTGTCTATTTCCTACTTTAATCACAATGTAAGTTTGTAAATCCAAGCCTGTGCTAGTGTGTGCCTGCACAACCTTGTCAGTCAGAAAACACTTTTTGAACATCTTTGAGCCAGAGACTGTGGCACATGATGCTATCAATGCTTACTGCACACTACCTTTCCTTCCTTCCTTCCTTCCTTCCTTCCTTCCTTCCTTCCTTCCTTCCTTCCTTCCTCCCTTCCTTCCTTCCTTCCTTCCTTCCTTCCTTCTCCCTCCCTCCCCCCTCCCTCCGTGCATGGGAAGACGAGTGGAGAACAGATGTTAATAACACCCCAGTCACTTCTCCACTCTAATCTTTGAGATGGTTTCACTAAAACTGAGAGTCACTGCTTTATCTGGACCTGCCTGGCTAGTGAGTCCATGGGATCCAGCTGTTTGTCCCTGGTACTGGGACATGTGCCACTCTGCTCAGTCTTGCATGGGTGCTGGGGACCTGAACTAGCCCCTCATAGCCTTCATTTTTAGTATTTTCCTGACATTTTATGGGGAAAATTGTTAATCATCACAGAAAAATACTTGAGCGTTGACTACCCAGATACTCACATCTCAGTTCTGTAATCCAGGACAGTCCACAGAATAGTTAGCTGAGTGTGTTTGTTACCCGCCTGTTTCGGTCCTTTCATCTGCCAAGCTTATATTCCTGATGGATTTTATAGTGAGCATACGTCACATTACATACTTAGGAATACTTACGTGCAAATCTGTGTCTACATAGCCACGTAACTCATGTATCCTGTCAAGATCAGAGAACATTACTGTCACCACAGAAGGTCTCGTGCCTTTTCATCTTTTTACTGTATGTTCACCAGTTTCTTCCGAAACTGTCCAAACCCCTCTCACCTGCTTTATTACTGCACATCTGGGCAGGGTTATGTAGGGTATTAAGGGCAGGAAGTGGGCACGATGATGGGAGCAAAGGGCCTTCACGAAAGAGGCTTTGGGACTAGTCTGCCCTTGTAGTCCTGTGAGGGAGGCAGAAGGTCCAGAGTGCAGCGTTCACTTCCATGGAAGAGCCCAGGGAAGGTGTTTTGTTTTAGCAGTCCTCTGGGTGAGAGCAGAGAGTGGTACTTGGGAACAGTAACTGGAAATGTGGGGATGGCTTTGGGGTTGGGTCGGGGTAGATGGTGGAACAGTTTGGTAGCAGGCTCCTGGGAAAGGAACTTTAGGACAACTGTAGACTCAGTGGAAGTGAGGAGCGTGTTGGAAACTAGAGGGATGGCAGACCGTGTTTAAAGTGGACACAAGTGAGTCGATCTGTGCTTGTGTCCTTGTGCTTCTCAGAAAACACTCATGGAGCAGTAGAGTGTGGCGGAAGGGACACCTGTGCCAAGTGCCAACAGTGCCTGTGGCCTCTCTTGACTACTCAGAGTACTATGCTGGCAACAGAAGCAAGTTATACAGGAGGTTCATAATGAAAAGGGACCAAGGCAGGAAATGGTAGAACACAGTTGAGGCTGGCCCTGTTAGGAATGAAGTCAATGTTCAGGGGAGAGCAGGAAGGGTGTAGCCAGGTGAACTTTGGATAAAGAGATTAGTGTAGGTCGGTGGATGCCAGGTAATCCCCAAGGCATGCAGCTCCTACAGCTGCCCTGCCTGTCACAGACCTCTGTATGACTTCAACTTCTACCCAGGTGCAGTTCAGGTCACCTCTCTGGAGGTCTTCAACCTGGGCTGTATGGTTCAGGCTCCTGCAGAGCAGAGAGCAGAGTGTGTGTGTGTGTGTGTGTGTGTGTGTGTGTGTGTGTGTGTGTGTGTGTGTGTGTGTGTGTGTGTGTGTGTGTGTGTGTGTGTGTGTGAGAGAGAGAGAGAGAGAGAGAGAGAGAGAGAGAGAGAGAGAGAGAGAGAGAGAGGAGAGAGCCTGAACAAGAGTATAGACAGAACATTCTGTATCCATCGAGATTTCTAAGTATGCTCTGGAGCACTTTGGATTCCAGACAGAGACACACCCCACAACCCCCCCCCCCCCCCCCATCCAATAGGTAAGCCATGAGGGAGGGCACCTTTACTAGAGCAAAGCTCAATGGAGCTTTAGGGATGACAATGCCCCGTGATCTCTGTAGTCTCCAGCTTGATGAGGTTTGCAGCTTGGGCTGTGTCCAGCAAAGCCATGGGAGTGGCTACTACTTGGATCCTTGGGGGCCTGACCCCAGCATAGTTTGTCTGGAAAGCAGAATATCAAGTTAGAAAGACTATGGAACTTTCAGGCTTAACATGCTGTGGGAGGTTCTGTACTTAGTTGCAGTTTTAAGAAATGATTTATTTATCCTTAATACATGTTCGACTCTCTTTTGGAATTGTACCATTGTATTTTGGAAGCACTTGAACTATTTGGTTACAGGCTGGTGCAGACAGCAGGTAGCTTCATGATGATTTTCATTCAGTGGTTTGGATGAAAGTCTGGATGTTAGAGTTTTGAATAGTTGATTAAGATATTTGGGGCTGTTGCTAAGGAGTGAAGAAATTTTGTATGACCTATGGAGGACTAGGGATAGAAGTCTGTGGCTTGAATATGTCCCTCCAGATTCTATGTTGAATCCTAATCCCAAATAAAGGATTCTTGGGAGCTTCGGGATGTGAGTAGATGTGTTCTCATGAAGGCTAGTGCCTTAGAAGAGCCCTACAGGAATCCTGACCCTTCCACCATGTGAGAGCATAGTAGGGTGCCAGCTGGGAAGAACTGGCTCTCTCTGTTTTTGTATTGATTGCCATGTCCTAGCTTCAAGAACTATGAAAAAATTTTGTCATAGATTGTTCACTTTAATCATTACCAGACAAAGGCCTTTATTTAAGGAGTCACAGAAAAGAACTTTGTTTTCTTTTTAAAAAGACTAGAGTTTTGGTCTAAAGTATTAGTAGCAGAAATGCCAGAAATTAGGGAGAATTTTTTAAAAATTAGTTTTTAAGTATATGAGTTGCTTCCTGTTATGTACATGTGTGCCTGTTGCCTGCTGAGGTCAGAAGACAATGTTGGAAACCCTGGAACTGGAGTTGCAGATAATTGTGAGCTGCCATGTGGGCACTGAGAACTGATCTTGAGTCCTGTGCCAGAGCAGCCAGTGCTCTGAACTTTGAGCCGTCTCTCCAGCCCCCCTTTAGTGACGTGTTTTGAAGAAAGAGTAATGTGAAAAGCAGACTCTTAGTGAAATCTTTTCCTACTTGTCATCATAGGTTTGGTTGACGTCATTATTTCTCATTCTCTTCCATAATTTCTTGCCTGCTTCTGTTTCCTCACCTTTGCTGAAAGTTTTGTTATCCAGATCCAGACTTCACTGTATCCCTGACCCTTTTGAGGCTTCTCATAAGTCATCCTTATATTTGTACCCCATAAGCTTTGAGTGGCTAGGGTTCCCTCTGCTAAGAGGGAACCCCTTTTGTGTATCTGTTTGCTTTGCACTCAGTGCTCACCATCAGCGGCATTCTCCATAGCAGTACACCAAATGGGACTTCATGAGAAAGGACTTGTAAAGGTTGGGCTGTCTCTCCGATTAAATTAGCTTCTAGGGACAGACCCCAAAGCAACAGTGCAGAACTTGCCTGCTAAATGCCTACTGTCAGCACACAGACCTTAGAAACAATGTTTGAACCATAAACTGCTGCTGCTATATTTGATGGCAGTTTTTGTTTTTTTTTTTTTTTTTTTGGAGAGAATGTCATGTTATTTCTGTCTTCATGTGAGACTTGCTTCCTTCCATGTGATGCCATGACTGGAGTTTGTCGTCTGTACTATATGAAGAACTGAACTGGTTCTCCTGAATTATCCTTTGTGTGAAGATAAAGCCTTTTCTAATTTTGTTGCTTCTCAATAAAGCCATGGCTTGTTTTCTGAGAGAGTCTAGTGAAAAAAATGGTAACATTTGTTTAATTTTTAAGATGTTATAATAGAAAACTAGCTTATTTACTAGCTAGTGCCATTGAGAAATCCAGAGATGAAGTTTGACTGCGTACTTCTGACCTCATTTTTGCCTCCTTCCTTCTTTTCTTTGAGACAGGGTTTCTATGTGTAACATACTGTCCTGGAACTTGCTCTCTAGAGGCCTCGAACTCACAGAGACCCGCATGTCTTTGCCTCCGAAGTGCTAGGACTAAAGGCAGATGCCACTACTGCCTCTGCTTCCTTTATTTAATGAGCTCGACTTTTAAGCATTTTGTCCTGTGGTCACAGTACGTTTGTACATAGTTCAGATCTCATGTCCTCATGCCGTGTGCAGAGGAAAAGGAATTCTGTAGAAGCTGTGGGAAGGCTCCTAAGCCCTTCTCTAGATAACTTTTGGTGGCTTGAAGTCTGAGACCTTTTTTCTTGAGCAAAACTTAACTACTGCTTATAGATGGCTGCTGGAGAGAAGGCCCAGGCCAGGCAACACAGACAGCGTGCAGTCATTAGACCACCCTCAGGCACCTCTGCTTGCTCCTATTAGTCAAGCACTTGTTCATGACTTTATCTTTTCCTTTTGTATTTGCCACTATTCTAAGTCTCCGGTTTGGAGTAAGGATAGTCTGGAAGGTTGAAGAAAGAAGACATCCTTTGTTTTATGAGCATGTTAGAAGAGATAGGAGACTTTGTAGGGTAGTACTGTCCAATACACATACAGTGTTAGTCATACATGCAATTTACAGTTGTCCATGAAAATCATTTTGCATGTGTGGTTTTGGACAAAAACTCCAGAGACAATGCCCCCCCCCCCCTTTTCCTTCCTTTAATTGCTTTCTGTCTTGGAGATGTGGTGTAGCCCAAACTGAGCCAGAGTTCAAAGCCTCACACCTGTGGTACTATTTTTAAGTTTAAACCTACTCTAATTTTTTGTTGCTATGCTTGAAAATTGTATTCGTAACCTTTTAATGTGGCCTCACCCTTCTCAACTTTGCATGTGATTCCCAGCAAAGTAACCCTAGTACTCAGTTTCTTTGGCCGTACCTTGCCTTTTATGTTACTTCAAATACAGTCAGTCAGAGAACTATGGTGGTGTACACCTATATCCCCAGCACTTGCATGGAGGAGGAAAAACCTCAGGCCAGGTTCATCTATGTCTGAGGGCAGCTTGGGCTCAAAACACCAATATGAAACCTAAGCCTTTCCAGTTCCCAAACTCTTATTACGTGCATAGTGAATATTTAGCTACTTAGTACTTCTATTTCAACACATACACAATTGTTTAACTCTTCTCTAATTGTCTTGTGTGCATTAGCCTTATTTCCTCTTCTAAGTCATAAGCCTCACACCTTATTATAACCCTAAATTGCAGGCATCCAATAGAAGATTTAGCTTTTTCTTAGTACAGTTATAATATAGTTGCTTATTTCGGTTTGTATCCTTAAAGTTTTTAAAAGTTGTTTTGTTTTCTACTTCGTTGGCTAACTTTGAGATGTTTTTAGTGGACTGGGTTGTTGGAATTTGTGTGTTAATTGTGTGTGTGTTGCCAGAGATTAAACCAGGGTTTCATATGTTTTAGGAAGGTGTTCTTTAAAGTTAAAATTATTATGTTATTTAAATAATTTAAATAAACATTTATAAAATTATTATTTGATGCCATAGAGTCACTCTAGCAACTACAGAGATAATTATTAGCTGGAATTTCTTAAGATAAAACTTGTGTTTGGTAAGTATGTCTCAGAGGACCCATTTGCTTTATTGCTGAAGAACCAGGAGAGGCAGACCAGTTTCCAAAGTAGGACAGGAGATCTTATTTCCAGTTTAGACATCAGGCTTAGTCTCTGGGGCTTGTTAGTGCCTCACAGCCCTCACTGCCTCTAGTTGAATGGTGTAGGTTTCTGTAGTCTAGGTTGTCAACTGTTCAGGATGAAGAGTGGGCTTAGTGTATGCAGCTCTTTAGGGTGCTGTGAAAAGGACCATCAGAAGATCTGGAAATAAGGTCAAGAATGGCTGAGAACTTGATGCTTTAAGGAATCATCCCTCTCCCAGTTCTTTGACATGTTATAATAATAATTAGCTTGAAATAGAAATATGTCACTATTTTTAATTTGTGGAATTTTAAGACCGATTATTTCCTGGGAAATGTAAACTAGGCGTTGGAGCTAAGGGCATTAGCTTTTTTTTTTTTTTTTTTTTTTGCTTGAGACAGTATCTTCATAGTAGCCCAGGCTAGCCCAGAGCTCAAGCTCCTGTCTTGTTGTAGTGCTTGGACTCCAGGCCTGCCCACCAGACCTGGCTGCCATGACACCTTTTCTCTTAGTACAGCTTTACACATTCCCTTGTTTTGATAGTCTGTAAGAATTCTTCCATGGTCTGCTGTTGCTTCCCCCCAGTACCTCATGCAGTACTCTCTCTGCTAAATGCATACTATGGTTTTAAATAATCAAAATTGACTGGGAATGGCCAGTTTACATTCTCATCCTATGAGCTGCTTAAAACTTTTCTTCAAATTAAGATGAAACTTTACATTTTAGATGCGTATATCCTAAAATATCTTGAAAATATCGTTACCTTAAAACTTTGAATAAAAACCTTAGAACTTTTGAAAAAAACAGTCTGATCTTTAAACTTTAGTGCTGTTTTATTTATAAATATAAATTGGGAAGATGAATTATTTTTAAAGAGTGCATTATAAATGGTTTCAGTATTTAAGTTATTGTAGAAGCTACCAGAACACCGCCACTTTTGATACTGTAGTTATGACTTTTGGATCATTATCTTGCCTGTTTTGCCTGAACTGTGTTTGTGTGTGGTGTGTGTCTGAGTATGTGGTTGAGCACATTCAGAGAGGCTAGAGATCGATGCCAGGCTCCCTGGTGTGTGTCTTGCCTGTTGGTATGTCTGCGCACCATGTGTGTACAGTGCCTGTGGAGGCCAGAAGAGGACATTGGATCCCAGTGGACTTGGATTTATAGATGGTTATGAGCCCCATGTAGGGGCTGGAAACTGAACCATCGTCTGTAAGAGCAGCAAGTTCTCTTAATGGCCAAGCTTTCTCTCCTGCCCCTTTGATCCTCTCACTGAATCTGGAGTTCACTGATTGACTGGGCCCTCAAAAGACCCTCCTGTCTGTGCCCCTGGGTGCTGGGATTAGAGGCTTAGTCTCAAATGCCCTGCTTTTTATGTATGTGCTGGGGGTTTGAACTCACTTCCTCATGCCTAGGCAAGAAACACTCCCCTGCTGATCCATTTTCCCAGCCCTTGATTAAATTTTAATGTACAGACCTGCTTTAAGAGACATGAGAAGGGAAATGGACACTTCTGAAAGATATTAGTCTGGCATGTGCTCCATGCTTATAATCTCAACACTTGAAAGCCTGAGACCAGAGGATTTTGAATTTAAAGATAGCCTGGACTGCATGGCAAAGACCCTACTTAGGAAAAAAAAAATGTTTGGCAAGATACTTCAGTGGGTGCCTTCCATCGGACCTGACAAGACCCACATGGTAGAAGGAGAAAACATAGCACAAGTTAGTCTCTAACCCACATCCATGCTGAGACACACAAATGAACACAAAGTAAAAATGTAATAAAAATTTAAAATACAGTCTTTTCATGACTCCTGAGTACTTTTTTCCTCTGTCTGGATTAAACTCTTGAATCCATCCATTTTACCACTTTAATTTTACTTATTCATTTTTATTTGCTAGTTCACTTGTTCATGCAAAACAAGGTCTTATCCTATAATCTTGGCTCACATAGAACTTGCAGTAGTGAAATTAATTGCTCAGTTTTCTTTAAGACATTTTCTATTGGTTTTATCTGGCTGTTAATATAGACATCTTATTCAGAGAATTTCAGCTTAATTTCATTTGCCTGGTGTTTTTATTTCTAAACTGTTACTGCTCATTACACTCACCAACTGTGTGATTGCTTTGAGACCTCTACATTTTAATGTTGCTGAAATGATAATATATTAAAAGTACAGCCTTATCTTCAGGAGTGCTTACTTTGAAAACGTTAGTGATTATTATCTATGCTAACATGTATCCCAGAGGACCCACTGCTTACTAAGAATTTCTAAGTAGATGATGGTTTTGTTTGTAACTTTCCAGTCTGATGTTGGCTTTGCTTTGTTTTGCAGTACTGAGGATCAAACTCAGGACCTCACAAATGCTAGGGGAACACTCTGAGCTATGATTTCAGCCCAACATGTTTTTGCTACTAACACCAGAAATGACAGATAATGTCTCCTTTTGGGTTGAAATGTATGTATGCTTAGCTCGAAAGGTTTTTGTATTTTGGGTGCAACCATACCTGTCTGGAGATCTGTGTCTTAAGGCTAACTACTAGTGCCAGAAAATAGGGCTTGCTGGAGATGTAGCTCTCTGTGTGCAAAATACCTGCAAGACTCTAGTGGTCTTTGGTGCTAAATATCTCAGGTTTAATGTATATTTCTAAAGTAAAGGAACATTTTCATTTTATATGATGTAATTATAATCATTACATAGAAATATGTAGAAAATGGAATCTAAAATTACATATCCAAAAATAGACCCAGGCTCAAATGATCTAAGAGTAGTCAATTTAGACATATATGGTGATGTTTACCTGTAATCCTAACAGAGGGTGGGGTGCTGAGGTAGTGGGAGTTTTGTGTTTAAGGCCTGCTCGAGCTATACCCAATAAACAAAAGAACAAAACTATATATCTGTGTGTGTTGGGGGGGAGGGGCTGGCTCTTGTTTATGTAGCCTAGGCTGGCCTTGAACTTTATCCAGATCTTCAGCTTAGTGTAGGATCACAGGACAGGGTTGTATCAAAAAATACAATTTAGATAATTCCTATATTGCTTACTCCATGGAAAAGGTGATTTATGCATATTTTAGAGCAATGTTGACAACTAGGCATGGTGGCTCACTTGTAATTCTAATACCTGAGGGCCTGAGAGGCAGCAGGGTCACCAGGAGTTTGAAGACAGCCTGACTTACATGGTGAGTTTTTGGCTAATTTGTAGCCAGCTAAGGCTACCTGCCTCAAAAAGAAAAACGGGGGGCGGGGGGGGGGGGGTGGGGGGGTGGGGGGGGGGGGGGGGGTGGGGGGGGGTGGGACACAGAAATTGTTCAAAGGCTGTTGATACATCTCATTTATCTCTATATTTAGCTAATCTGCAGGCTTGCAAATGTTCATACTTGTAATTCTTCAGGATCTCTATTCTTGATCCGCCCCCCAAATCTTTTATATTATTTCTTTGGTTAATGGGATCTTTTTGTTGTTGATCATTTTTTTCCTTAAATAAACAAAACCAAACTATTTTTATTGTATGCATATGACTTCCTCTGGCGTCTCACTGTTGTCTGTTCCTCTGCTCCTTGACTTTCCAGAATTCTCCTAGTTTGGTTGCTCCACTTCTACTTCCTGTCTAACTACTTGACCAATCGGCGTTTTATTAAACCAGTAGGAGTGACAAATCTTGACAGTGCACAAGAGCATATCCCCCAGCAGCACTCTGTAGAAATAGCAGGATTGCTTGTGTCTTTCCTGTTCTTCTAGCACATATAAAAACAAACACGTAAGATACAAATAATCTTAAAAAATTAAAAATACTTATATTACACTTTGACTTTATTATTTTTTAAACATTTTTTTCAAGCATTACATCTTGGCATAAACACAGTATCTGTGAGATAGAATGCCTGAGCAGTGGTTTAAAACATGTTTCAGATGCAAGAGTTCAGGAATCCCTTGGGCCTGGTGTAGTATTGTAATGGTTCTTTTTTTCTCTCTTTCTTTTAAATTAAGGTATAATTAACACAGTAATGCACAAGCGAGGTTTTTTTCTTTTGTGATTGTCTATATTCATGTACAAGCTGCAGTCATGAGAAGAGTCATCTAGTCTGTCTGCACTTCCCTCACCTTCACTTTCCAGGTTGTGTAGGCTCTTTCTCTTCAGGTGGGGTCCAAGTCCTTGGTGACTTGTCTGGATCTCCAAGTGGAACTATTGTAGGAAGTGTGGCTCCAGGAACAAAGGTTACATGTTGACCCTTTAAAAGGAAGGTTCTAGAAACTGCCCCTCCCCTCACAGTGCTGCCAGCTGGAGCACATTGTTGTGGTCATATCATAATTAAGGCAGGGGAGTCCAGTCATCACCGTCTCTCTGCGTCACCGATCGTGCCAACCAGTCTCTACAAGGTGGGCTGCTAGCTCAGAGTACTGGCAGCTAGAGAGCACATCTGCTTTTCCTTGCTCCTATGTTTTTATATTTGCTAGTGTCATAAGTATAAAAGAATCATGGCCAAAGTCATCTCTAATTGGCCTGGTAGGATAGGTAGATAAAGTAACTCTAACCTAATGCCCTGATATAGTGACAGGGCCTTGAAAATGCAGACTGTACATCAAGCTAATGTCATGCTAAGTCAGATGATTGATACACACACAGCACGTTTTCTTCGTCCTAACAGAAAACTAATGGTGGGTGGAAAAGAAGAAAGGCTTCAACTCCTAACTGCTTCACAGCGCGCTTGAGAGGAAGATGGAAGGTCCTGTAGGGAGCTGAGCTTAGTGTGTTGGTATGCCTGGAGTGAGCTGCAGAGGAGCAGTAGAGTACCAGCACCTTGGACTCTAGGGCTTTGAGACCCTCTGTCAAAGAAAATGAAAACCGGATTAGGGCACAAGGTTAATGTAGCTTTAATGCTTCATGTTGTGCTCTCTACTTTCTTCTTGGTACATCTAACCTGTAGAAGCAATATTCACAGTCTGCCTGCTTCAGCTGTGATTTTTTTATTGCTCTCTTAGCCTAGAGAGGAAAAACAAACAATAGACATATGTCCTGTTTGCTTTTCTTTTACAGAAACTTGTGTGTTTTGTTTTTATATAATCTTTGTTGAGATTCTCTAAATTTTCTCTACTCTTCAGTTCAGATGGATTCAGATTACATAAAATATATTTTGCCAAAACTCTTGTAGGCTGTTGAGTTTTTCCAGTGCATTTCTGTGCTGGGTGTGGTGAGGTATGCCTGTAATTCTAGTGCTCAGATGAATGAGGCAGACAGCTGTAGCTTGAGGCCAGTCTGGACTACGTAGTGAGGGTCCTCCCTCCTTCCCTCCCTCCTCTTCCCTCCCTTCCTCCCTCCCTCCCTCCTTCCCTCATACCTCCCCCCCTCCCTTCCTTCCTTTCTTTCCAGTTTAAAAAAAACTTTGGGTTTGGCTTAAGGAAAAGAATGATAATGTTTTTCCAGCTAATACTATATAGAGTGTTAGAAGCTATCTTTACTGCTGACATAGATTAAAGCAGCTATTAAAAGGTGACCTATAGCCCCAGCTGCTTGGGCTCTGAATCAGGAAGACAGACTGAGCCCAGGACTTAAGGACCGGCCTAGGTTATATAATGTCTTGTGCCCCCTCTCCAAGAAGGAAGGTATGTGTATGTTTTTCTCATATCACATGATGAGGGCTTAACAAGATCTAACTTACATGGCTTGTGGCGTATATCATTGTGTACTTAGTAAATACTAGTTCTGCTTGTCTCTCTGAAGTTTGGGGAAGTGTTTATACTTCTGTATTAGGTACCTTTACATGGCTGTTACCAAATACTGGACAGAAATAACTTAAAGGACAAAGTGTTTATTATAGCTCCTGGTTCCAGAAGGCGGATGGAGTGGCCCTGTCCTTGGTGGTAGGTGTGTCTGTGTGTGTGTGTGTGTGTGTGTGTGTGTGTGTGTGTGTGTGTGTGCACGCGCGCGCGCATGCGCGCGCTTCAAAATAGTTCCACAAGGTGGGAAAAAGTGTCTAAACAAAACATAAGTAACAGACTCTTCAGTCCCAACCAGACCAGCTGAGCTGTGTTCGGCCTTTGTAGGAGGGAAGGGAACTTAAATATTATAATGCCAGTGATCACAGGTTTGAATTATCACTAATTAAGGAAACATTAATGAGAGCTTGGTACCCATGACCTAAGACAGGGGTTTTTGAGATACTTCTAGTGCAGAGTCATTCACTTGTCTGGAGAACAAATTTCTATACATTTCTCATTTTCTTTTTTAAAAAACAAATGCCAACAAAACTGTGAAGGCTACAAGTCAAGAGAATGGGGGACATTCTTTCCATTACAGGGCTTTGTAGTTAGCTTCAGGATCCTTCCTAAGGTTTTTATGCTTAGCATAGACACCAGTGCTGGTCATGTACATTTCACTGAAGATGGCATGGTGTCAGGTAGAGGCTTGGTCATTAAATAAAGCTATAAGTTATTGGTTTCATCAGCACATACGTTTTAGGGGATATGGTAACTAAGAGGCTGATGGCAACAGCTGATGGTTTGCTCATTGGTGATGTCCACCATTACCTAATTAGACCTGCAATCACTTGCCCTGAGATTTGTGTTGCTGCTTCTCAGTGTCTGGGTTGCTGTCATTAGATAAATCTGGCTCCTGGATGTGGTGGGATTCAGGTGTCAGCTGATAAGGTCTGAAGACGCTTATCCAGGGTCCCGGGCTTTTTAAAGGGGGAGTGGCAACTCCATTTAAAAGGGGCTGCTGGGATGGGGGTCCAGTTCTTTTTTTGGGGGGGAGGTTTCTCTGACTGAGAAATGAACCCGGGCCGCGGCGGTGAGAGCACTGAATCATAACCTCTAGACCGAACCAGCTGCCCAAGAAGCATGTAAGGAACACAGGTGAGCCACAGGCCACGTGGCAGACAGATTAATAAGAATGGGTTGAGTTAAGATGAAAGAGCAAGCTATATATGTGCCTGAGCCATAGACCAAACAGCATAAAGTTAATATAAACATCTGAATCATTTCTGGGGGCCTGAGCAGCTGCGGGCGGCTAAGGAGTCTGGGGCAGCAGGTCTGTGGGTCTGGACCTCTGGCTGCCCGGGACCAGGAAACCTCACTGTAACACCTGTAGACTGCTCTTTGCTGACTACCCTATTTACATTGCCCACTGCTGACTCTCCTTTGCACTTCTTAGAGCTCCTTGTGCTGTACCTTCCTAAACACTGCAGTCAGTCAGAGGCAGAGGCACACGGTCTAACTGCAGCACCAGTGTGACGTAAGAGTAAAGGGAGACAGTGGGTAGATCTGGGTCCACTTTATTTACCATAGCATTTAGTTCCTTGAGTGCTGAGTGCTAGGATTAAAGGCTCCTGGCTTGAAATATGGATATTTATGTGTGTCTGCTTATAGTTCTTGTCACTTTCAGTCTGGAAGTCCTTGAGATTGAGAGCTTTGTCTGTCCACCACAAAGTACTTAATCGATAGATGCTCAGGAGACATTTGTCATGTGAGTAAAGGTAGTTAGCAACAAAATGGCTTACATATAAAATATTTGTGTTCAAAAGTATTTTCATTAATTAAAAGATAATTTAGGAGTGGAGCCTAGTATGGTGGTGCCTGCCTTTAATCCCAGCACTCAGGAAGCAGAAGTAGGCAGATCTCAGATTTCAAGACCAATCTGGTGTACAAAGTGAGTCTTAGGGCATCCAGGGCTATACAGAGAAATTCTGTCTCAAAAACCCAAATAAATTATTATTTTTATATTTATTAATTTATTTAGGAGCTTAAAATAATAATAAAAAATATTTTGGAGGCCACTGTGTTCTGTAATGATAGCAAGACAAACAGCTGTGTGCTTGCTTAAGGATTGTTTTGTGTGTGTGTGTGTGTATTTCCTTGTATTTTGGCACTGCTGAGTATTCAACCCAGGGCCTTGCACATGCTGGGCAGGTGTTCTGCCGCTAAGCTACATCTGCAGCAAAGACTGTTCTGTTAGTAGAAAAGGGCCTGAGTTTTGGCTTGACGACTCAGTTCAGAACCCCAGCACTCACATAAAAGCTTGGCCCTGCAGTGATGCTACAGTAAGGCTATAATCCCAGCATTAGGAAGGCAGATAGTTAGCTAGCCAAGCAACCTATCTGGTTCAGTGAGAGACCCTGGTCTGAAATATTGAAGTAGAGAGTAAAGACACCCAATGTTGGCTTCTGGCTCACACCAGTGTGTATATGTCCATGTTCAACTGTACATACTTCATACACACAGAGCTGAGAAGTCAAAGAAAGAAAACTACAGCATCTGCCTCATGCCTAGTTAGCATCGTATCCACATCATAGGGAGGGTCTAGTGAGGGAAAACCCCACTAGATGCTAGTTGTTGCACACTGCCAATGAGCATCTCCTATTGGAGCACTTGAGGCTTCAGCACAATGAGGTATGGCAATGTAGTAACTCACTATTTCATTCTTCATCTGAGGTTGTGGTTTGAATCTGAAATGTCTCTGAAGAACTCCTGTATTGAAGACTATTCCTCCACTTCAGAGGTGGGGCTTTGAAACTATGGCCTGGCTCATGCTAGGCAAGTGCTCTATCATTAAACTGTAGCCTTAGCGCCCCACCCCCTTTTTATAAAACAGGATTTTTGATAGTTGCTTAGATTTACCTTCTATTTAGGCTCCTCCTGCCTCAGCCTTCAAAATAGCTGGTTTTATAGATCTGTACCACCAGGCTTGTAGCATCTTGTTGTGATCATAATTTGCATTTCCCTGCTGGCTAATGTGAGTGACCACACACACACACACTTACTTTTTTTTTTTTTTTTTTGAGAAATATCCTTTCAAACCCTAGTTATTTTGTTGAGGATTGAACCCAGGGCCCAACACATGTGTATGTCCTGTTACATATACTCCATCTGGGATGATACTTGTCTTCACTTGTTGTTTTAACCTAGTTTAAGGCCTAGAAATGGTTTGTCTTCATTGCTAACACTAACAGTCTTAGTTTATGTCCATTGCTGTCATGAGACCCTTGAAAATTCTAGTAGTCAAAGACTGTTGACTGGGTAGCATTTACTTTTGTTTTGTTGATACATGATCCCTTGTAGCCCAGGCTGGCCTACACTGTATAGAGGAGGATGACCTTGAATTGATAATCTTACTTCTTTACAACGCCTGAGATTGTAGGTTTTATTACTTCTAGTTTTGTGTAGTGCTTGGGGTCAAACCAAAGGCTTTGAGGATAGTAGGCAATACTACTTACCTGGCAGGGGAGATGCCATGATCATAAAGATGGTTTTTCCAGGGCAAGGCTTATTATCCATTGCACTCCAGATGTGCTGACCCCTGCAATTTCCACAAGTGTAGGAAAGTGTGCTACATAATAATAGCAGGGGACTTTGTTCTTGCTCCCATGAAAGAGAGCCAGTGTACTCTGCCAATATCTTTAGCACCTCAGCACCTCTGTTTGAGGCTTCCTGACTCCACCTTCTGAATCCTGGTTTGTTTATTTTGCTCACAGTTCTGGAGGTTTGAAGCATGATCCTGGAATTGGCTTAGCTCTGGTGAGGACTTCTGGTGGATGGCTTTACAACAGTAGAAAAGGTTTGGGAGAGAGAGATCACTGCTGGAGACAGAATTGGGTTGGACTTGCTCTTTTGGTGGTGGGGTGTGTGTGTTTGCGCATGCAGGGTTTCTCCATGTAACAGCTCAGGCTGCTTTGGAACTTACTCTGTAGACCAGGCTGGCCTCAGATTACAGAGATCCACCTGCCTCTGCCTCCCGAAAGAAAACAGAGACAAAGGACAGACTTGGAGATAGCTGGAATTGAGCAGATGTCAAGTCTGAGGCTCTAGAGAGACTGCCTACAGAGTGAGAAACACCCATGTGAACACATCCTCTAGTTTAAAGGTAGACACTAAAATAGGATAGTTTTGGCAGGAGCTAATCAAATTATAGGTTAAATGGTGAGACTTTGGTATGAATATTATTGTCTTTCCCAGTACTTAGAACTTTGTCTTTTGGCTCTGTATGACTGGGCTTTGTAGCTGAGTCATGACCTTCTTTTCAGATTTGGGTTTATTACCCACCCCCCATAGATTATCCATGTGTGAGCCAATGAGAAAGTTCCCTTGGCTGCAGATTTCTGTGTTCCCTCTGAGAAACCAAACTATCATTCCACTTTTAGGTCATTGGGTATCACTAGCAACAGATAGTTTTATAATTGTTTTCACTAATGAAGAGAATGGCACTTTCCTAGCACATACTGTTTCTTGCTTCTGCAGTGCTAAATTGGATGTCAGAATAGAACTTTCAAAGAAGGGTTTTGCCTTTGATTGCTATAACTTTGATTCAAGAATAATGTAGGGCTTGTCACAGATCTGCATACTTAATCTCTGGAAGAGGAGAATTCTCATGTTGATAACAGATAATCACATGGGTCAGTTAACTCAAGTAGAGGGGCAGAGGGTTTGTGAAGGTGAGGGTAGAGTGGTATTATAAAGTCATTAATGAGTGCCTTAGCGCAGCACATGAACACTGTGAGACTTTAAATGTAGAGTCTTAGAGGAAGACTCCTGGGATTGCGCTACATCATAGAGAAATAGATGCACTTATTTAACATACACACAGGTATATTTTATAGTGTAAAATTTAAAGGCCCTCAAAATGTTAAAAAAAAAGATTAAACTTAAAAGTCTGTGTAAGAAAATTAAACAAGTGATTTTTCTGCTTTTAAGGTATACACACAAAAAAGAATATCTCGATTTATTGCTTAGTTATTGTGACGTGCTGCCAAGGGGACTAAGTTGTTGGTAAATGCCTCAATTCTAATGAAACTGGTTCTAGGTGTATGATTATGCCTTTAATTTTAGTATTTGCCATGGCGGTTTCATTCTACCATGAAAACATCTGTGGTGCATCTGAATGTTACACTTTCTACACTGTCCGTAGTGGAGTATGTTTAATAGTTGGGAACACTAGTCCACTAAATCACTCTCATCTGTGAAAATATTTCTGTTAAGGTGCTAATTAGACATGATCTGAAGTCATTATGGGTGTTCTTTGATTCATAGAAGTCAATTGCAAAGCAGCAACAACACCCTCACAAAATATGCAAGCTGCAGCTTTCAGTGTCAAGAGAATAGCAGTTTCTTTATTTCAAAACTTGTAGTCAAAAGTTTCTCTGTTCTACCCAGTCTTGAGGTCTAACCCACTGTCCCACAGCTGCTTAGTCCCAAATAATCACATAAGGCTTATATTAATTACAAGCTGCTTGGCCTGTGGCTCAGACATATTAGTATCTAACTCTTATACTTTAAGTTAACCCATATTTCTTATTTATGTTTAGCCACGTGGCTTGGTACCTTTCTTAGAGCAGCATTCACATCTTCCTTCCTCTGTGTCTGCTGCTGTCTCTCTCTAGTTTGCCTTCTGTCCTGTCTGTTGTTGTGTGTGTGTGTGGGGGGGGGGAGGTGCAGGGAGTTGTAAAAGCTTTTTCAAGGGGTGTCATAGGGGGGCAAGTTTCTCAGAGGGTCTGGCAGCACATTTGTGATGATTGTGGCTAAAACAGTCTC
Source organism: Phyllotis vaccarum (assembly GCA_033318265.1). NCBI lineage: Eukaryota > Metazoa > Chordata > Mammalia > Rodentia > Cricetidae > Phyllotis > Phyllotis vaccarum. The sequence continues at coordinate 72,580,913 of JARWLC010000005.1, read as the reverse complement.
TTGAGGTAGGGCTACTAGATAAGCTGTTGGAACAGAAACAATGGTTTCTGTAACTGTTACTGTACATTCTGTGGCCACAGTCTTGGGCTGAGAGAGGTTAGAGCATCCATTGCTGGCTGTAATAAGGACAATTCAGTAGATCAACAAAGAAGTTATTTAGGACTCAGTGACTGGAGAAAGGTGCTGGCTACCAAGTCCGACAGCCCGAGTTCAGTCCCCAGGACCCAGGTGCAGAGTGAAGAGAGAGAACCAGTTCCTGGCCTCTGAATGTGTGCCCACATGCACACTGATTATTTAATGGAAATTCTTGTGACTTCAGTGTAAGTGGCAGAGTTGAAGTTGTAGTTGCTGCTGCCTTTGATGACACCTAAGACATGGCAATGCCACTGTGCTTAGCTTTTCGTCAACTTGAGTCCTCTGGGATGAGTGAGCCTCCTTGAGAAAGTGCCTCCATCAGATTGGCCTGTAGGTATGCATGTGAAATACTTTCTTTCTTTTAAAATTTTTAAAATTTTATGTGTATGGGTGTCTTGCCTGTATGTAAATCTGTGCACCATTCCTGTGTTAGTGCCTGTTCAGGCCAAAGGAAGGCCTCGGATTCCCTAAAGAAGTTACAGAAAGTTATGAACTGCCATGCAGGTGCTAGGTTGAAACTGGATTCTCTGGGTCATCTTTCCAGCCCAGATAGTTGAGTTATGTGAACAGTGTCAAACTCAATTGCTTAAGGCTTTATACTTCATATAACTGAGAGTGAAGTTAGGAAACCATATAGGAAAATAGTTCCCTTCCTGAGGGGTGAAGAAAACATGCTTCAGACTAGGCTTTTGGCCTTATGTGCTTCTGGGCCTCATACCATTCCACTCTCACTAAATGTATTTGAAGTGAAGTTTGCTTTAGACTTTTAGTACCCGAGTCTTTTGACAGGTTTTTGCTGAAGTTGCTTCTGCAAAGCGTCCTTTTGAAAATTATATCTCACATGTAGCATCCAATGCATATAGTTTTCAAATTATATAAGGAAATAATATATAATCTTCCAACTCTGTTTAAAATGAGCCTTATTTGTGTCTTTGAAAAAGGAAGCTGTTTTTGATTGTGCTTTTAAATAGTGAGCTTTTTACTGTGTAAAGCTGAAAGGGCACTTCATCTTCGGAAGGGGCCAGCTGTTTCTCTGTCCTGTTAGCTAATTCCAAGGTTGTTAAATGTGATCTCCACCCACCTGGTTGGGCTACAGCCTTTGCTCTCATGAATCTAAGACTGATCATTCAAAATTGCTGTGTGCTTTGGCACAGTGTGAAGGTGTCCGAGTAACAACTGCAATTGTCTTTTATACAGCTTGTAGTTAGTACTACAAATAAAGGGCACAACAGGAGAGCATGGCAGGTCAAGTTCTGTTCTCAGTGTTTAATAAAATCTGCTCTACCCTTCTATGCTTTTGTGTTCCTTGTCAACTCAGTGTGTTTGTGACTCACTCAAACTTTAACATGTGTACAATACATAAAACCATGTAGACCTCCATTTCTTTATAAGATGAGGTCTAATACTGTATTGCCCAGGCTGGCTTCAGTCTCCCTTTTAATTCTTTTCACAGTGGGAAGCAAAACAAAATGTGTAAGTGGCCTTGCTGGTTTGAGTTCAATTGTATGTTTGAATAGCTAAGCACTTAAATAGTTCTGTGTGACTCCTGTCCATTAAATGTACTCCTTTGGGGTAGTGCTGTTGCCACTGCCGCCACCACTTCCCCTCCCCCCACTCCGGGATTATGTTGTCACATTGTAAATAATTGTTCCACCTACTGGTTTAATAAAAATGATGATTGGCTGAAGTGTGGGCAGGGCTACCAGACTAAGAAAACTCTAAGAGCAGGGCAGAGATGCCACAGAGACTCTAGAGAAGCCAGCAGATGCAGAGGACAACTATGCTGCTCTGAGAATAGGTACCGAGCTGTATGGCTGAACAGGGTAAGAATCATGGGTTAGTTTAAGAGCAAGAACTAGCAAGTTATATGCCAGAGCCATAGGCTGATCAGCATAAAATTAATACAAGCATCTGTGTATTTCTGTGGGACTGCTGGTCTGTGGGTCTGTGGGTCTGCACGACCACAGGCCAGACAGGCCAGAAACAATATTACATCCTCTTCCTTCTCCTCCTCTTCCTCCTTCTCCTTTCTTGAGACAGTTTTTGCTGTGTAGCTCTCTTCTATTGCTGTGGAGAGATACCACAACTAAGATAACATACAAATGAAAGCATTTAATTGGAGGCTTGCTTACAGTTTGAGAGGTGAGTCCATGAACATTCTGGTAGTGAGCATGCTAGCAGGCAGCAGGCAGGAGCAGAGAGTTTACCTATCCACACACAGCTGGCAGACAGAGACTGGCTCTGCCCTGGACTTTTGAAACCACAATGCCCACGGCAATGATACACCTCCTCCAAAAAGGCTACACCTCCTAACCCATTGGCTCTCAACTGTCCTAATGCTTTGACCCTTTAAGACAGTTCCTCATGTTGTGTGACCCCTCAACCATAAAATTATTTTTGTTGCTATTTTATAATTGTAATTTTGCTACTGCTATGAATTATAAATATTTTTAGAAATTGAGGGTCAAAGGAGTTGCTACCCACAGGTTGAGTGCCACCAACTAGGGACATTCAATTATATGAACCAGTAGAGGGTTGTTCACACTCAAACCCACACTCCCCTTAGCTGAGAACTAGCTATGTAGACCATATATGTCCTGGCACTCATGACGATAATCCTGCCTCAGCTTTCTGAGTGCTAGGGTTAGACATGTACCCAACACGCTAGACTACAAATATCCCTTGTTAATGTCCATCCCTACTGTATAATCACTTGTGTGTGTGTGTGTGTTGTTATATTTAGTCTTGTTTTGTTTGAGACTGGCTTGTTATATAGTGTAGGCAGGCCTTCATTCAGTATCTTTCTGCATCAGCCTCCCGAGTGCTGAGGTTAGAGGTGTGTGCCACCATGCCTAGCTGTTACATCCTTTTAAATCAGGAGGTTCTGGGCCTAGGGAAATGGCTTAGCAGTTAAAGAGTATTTGCGGTTCTTGCAGGAGCCTGTGATTAGGTTCCTGGCACTTGCTGAGACCACCCAACCAGTAAGTCCAGCACATGGGTTTTTCTGGTTTCTGCAGACACCATAGATGCACATGGAGCAGACATGCTTGCACACAAAACACCCATACATACAAAAATTGAGCTCTATAGGAAAAGTAACTGCTGTTTTCTGATTTTAAATTATAGAGAAATTGTCTAATGACATGAGACAACTGTGCCGTATTTTATGGTTCTGTTTTCTGTATGAGACAGGGTCTCACTTGTAGACCTGGCTGGCCTTAAACCTGTGGTGATATTCTTGCCTTTGCTAAACTAGAATTGCTGGCCTGGGGCCCCAGCACCTTCCCTTTATTGTATGCAGTGAGTGAAGTGAAAGGAGAATGTCAACATTCACAGGGGAGAACTCAGGAAAGCTACTTCAGAAATACATGCTTATGGCCTCTTTAGGAGAAGAGACCTTCATGAAACCTTTATGTGGTCATTAGCATTTGTTCCCATTTTATTGACTGGCAGGTGGGACATCAGAGAAAACAGGCATCTTGCTTAGAGTTACAGGCACACAATACCAGTTCCTGTGTGTGTGTATATACAGAGAGATAATATATAGATGATGTGATGCGTGAGCGTGCACACACACACACACACACACACACACACACACACACACACACACATTGTGATTCTGTTCTGAGGATGTGAGCCAGGGCTTTGCATTCAATAGGCTAGTGCTCTGCTACAGAACTGCCAAGCCCAGCCCCTCTTCTCCTTTCTCAAACCTTTAAGTAACTGATTTCTAGGGTCAGTTTGTCCTTTGGGAAATACACTGGATGACAAAATATTAAATATATGAAGTAAACCAGAATTTGATGACATGGGACACACAGAAAGAAAGAGTAGTTAGTGTCTTTGGTTTCTCAGAGAATGCACTGAATAACCCTGGCATTGATAATGCAGAATGGGATGTGGTGGCACACACTTATAATCCCAGTACTCAGGAAGCAGAGGCAGGAGGATCTCTGAGTTATAGGCCAGCCTGGTTTATACAGTTAGTTCCAAAACAGCCAGGGCTATACAGAGAAACCTGTCTCAAAAAACAAAATGGGAGGACGGGTGAAGGAGGGAGAAAGCCTTCAGGAAAACATATTACTCCTCTCTTTAAAAAATTTTTTGAGATAAAATAATTGCATTTCTCCCTTCCCTTCTTTCCCTCCCTCCAAGCCCTGCCATATACCCTCCTTGCCTTTTCAGGGCTGACATTTGGTATGGAGTGCTCTTCCTGAGCACCCCTCACTCGGGCCTTCCTTGTAGGCTTTCCCCCTCCACTTTGGCATGTATATTGGTGTCCTCCTTCAGCTCCTGTTTGTGTGCTGTTGGTAAGACCTAGGTTGTAGCTTCTGATACTGCTGGAGACACTCCCGGCAGACTCCTGATCCTCTGGCCCTTCAGTCTTCCCAGCCATCCCCTGCAGTCTTTGCTGAGCCTTAGGTTTGAGGCTTACGCCTGTGCCCCTGAGGTCTGTGCTCTCCGACTGTGTTTTCATTGCTTGTGGTCTTCTCTAGAGGTCGGTCACCTGTCGCAGTGAGAGGTTTCCTTGATGAAGGATGGAGACTCCTTGTTAGGTAACAAGGCAGCTGTTCTCCTCCAGCATCAGGGGCTTGACTAGATGGAGGAGCTACCAGGTGTCCAGTACCAGCTGTCTTTCCCTCTTGGTGAGCAGGATAAGTAATCTTCTATCACATCCTGCTTCCTGCAGAAATATTGTAAATATTTGTGTTGGTCACTAATTAGAAAGTTAAGGTAATAAAAACTTATTATTAGAGCATTTAACTTAGTTTGTTAAAAAGGAAAACCTAGAAGCAGAGGCAGGATGATGTCTGAGTTCTATGCCAGTGAGGGTTGGTTACACAGTGGAGACTGGCTTGGGGGTTAAGATGAGAAACTGGGCTGGGTCTGTGGTTCACCACTAGAGTGCTTGCCTAGTTTGCTTGAGTTCCCCAGCTGAATTCTCTAATGGATTTTATTTTGTGAATACATCCACACACATTCAGTTTAAAATATGCTGAAGGAGCTAAAGGCTCTGCTAGAGGGGTCCACTGCACTCCCTGGATTAAAGGTTAAGGGCTTTTTCAGCTTGCTTCTGGTTTAGGGTAGTGTTCTGTGAGTGCATTATGGAATTCCTTTAGCAGACTGAATCCAGGGCTTCCAGACTGGTGGTAATCTGTGCTGATGTTACATGTCTCTAATACTGAGTGAAAGTAAAGATAAATTTGTGGTTGTGATCATCTGCTTTCCTTTTGCTTCTTTTTATTGATGTTTTTCTCATCTCTGTTTTGGATACACTTTTTGGAAGAATTGAGTTTTTAAGTAGTTGTTCCATTTGATGGGTTTAGGAAGAGACCTCTAGAGGTTATCTACTGTTGATTTTCCAGGCAGGAGGATTAGCTTGCCAAGAACAAAAGTTACCAAATAACACATGTATTGTACAAATATATTTCTGAGACAGGTCAGTTGGGAAGCGTTTTTACCTTAGAAATCTGAGGGCATTTGCTCCTGAGTCAGAGAGGCGTCTGGGGAGTGATAGTTATTTGTGGATTATCTGGTTTTAAGGAAGGAAATAGTAATAAAATCTTAATATTAGTAAGAATTTATGGACACTGAAAAGCTTGATTGGAACACAAAGACTGCTGTAGTGGGCAGGGGTGAGGGGTGAGCCCTTATTCCAAGTGTAACAAGTTTATCTTTAGACTGCCTAGGGTGGGATTTGCATTCCCCAAGTTACAATGAGTTTCCAGATCCTTATCATTCAAGCATTAGGAGTGACTGTTTTTAATAGTGATAATGAGGCAGCTATTCCCAGGAGGAGACTTAGTCACCAGCAGGATTGTCAGAGCCCTGAAATAGTTTGGGAAAACTCAGGATGGAAAAAAGCAAAACTTTGTTTCAAAACAGAACAGAAATATGAAGCTGTTTTTTAAGGACATGAGATGAGAATTGGTAGAGGAGGCACCCATCTCTTATCCAGGGAAACTAAACTTCCCTGAAGTGGTGAGCTTTCTAGAAGCCAGAGAAGAACAGTGTATATTCCTAGAATATTGCAGGGTTAACATGAAGTTGTGAATAAGGTTAAATTGATAACAGCTATTAATTTGCAGTTATATTCCATATATAAATTGGCAAAACAATTTTACATTAAAAATCTGGCAGCAGCTTTGTTTAGAGAAAGATTTATTTTGATTTTGTGTAAGTGTATCTGTGTGTGTGCCACCTGTGCACAGGTGCCCAGGGAGGCCAGAAGGCTGTTGTGAACTACCTGATGTGGTGCCAAGAACTAAACCAGGGTCCTCTAGTAGCAAGCATTTCATGCTGTGGGAACCTCTGCTAGTGTTAGAGTAGAAGTGGGGAGTGTTCATGAACCTATGGGCCACACTACTCCTTAACACCAGGATTTACTAATTGCTAATGGAGACAAGGTATTGATTAGCCTCATTAGGCCAAAAAGGATGAGAAAGTTGGACCACCTTATGCTTGTCTATCTTATTTCAATGCTAAGAGCAAAAGAATGTTTTTAGTTTTTGTAAGGATTTATTTATGGCTGCCTGCATACTAGTATAGAAAGCTATGAAACCAGTTTTTCTTAAGTCCAGAAGTGATAATATACCAAATTAAAACATCAAGTCAAAAATCTTAAGGGAATAAATGCAAACATGTAGCTGCCTTGGCTGGACTACAGTCTGCATAGTGTCTTGGCTGCCTGTGCTAAGCAAATTCCTCCTTAATATGATGCCATCATAGGCACAGTCATCCTGTCTGGAAACAGCTTTACTGTATGAATTGTGTTTTGAAAACTCAGACCATGGTAACACCCCAGCCCTACCCTTCAAGCCTTAGAGCTGAGGACCCAGCCCAGGGCCTTGAGTTTGCTGGGCAAATGCTCTATCACTGAGCTTAAATCCCCAAGCCATGTTAACTTTACTAACTGCTAGAACTCAGAGGGTAAAAGCTCTTGCCGCACAGTTCTCAGGACCTGACCTCCACACATGTGCCTCAGTACACACATTTATAGAAATGATGTCAAGCTGTACACTAGAAACAAATGCTATCCTAGTTAAAACTGTATTTTATATTTCAGGTTGTGTTTACATACTAAAAATATTACCTTCAGTCTTGGGAATAATAGTATGAAAGATCAAAGTTGTTGCCATCCTAGGGCATGTTTGAGATTCATTGAGTTGATTATTTTAACTCCTCACGCAGTGTTACTGTGTAGCTGAGGATGACCTTGAACTCTTGATCCTCTTGTCTACCAACTACCAGGATTACATGTTCTTGGCACCTTGCCGCTCTCATAAGACTTTGTTTTCCCTGCATTTGTTTGTTTACCTTTCTGTTTATATTAATCTAGCTCGGCTTTTTCATGCCCTCTCAGGAACAGTCTTCTGTCTTCCTGAAGATGCACTCCCATTTGGACCATCTGATTGTGTGCTGAGCCACTCTGCAGTGTCCGCCACCAGCATGTGGAGGAGAGCACTGCTTGCTTGTGTTGAACTTGCTGCTTAGAGACCTCATTACCCCATCTGTCCTTGTCCATGCCCTCCACCCTCACTTCCAGGGCTCTACGTGGTCGATGAGAACTCTTACTGAATAGCAATCCCCTGCCTAGTTCAGTCTTTAATCATATAGCAGAGCATACTTTCATAGTCCCTGCTGGAGAAGGTTAAACTTGTAACACAGTTGATACATTGTTAGTCCAACAAATACACTGTCATCAACTGGTAGTTAACAAGAACATGGGGCTTTTATTATAGGCCTAAGTAGAGGAAACTCGAATTTTGTGGAACTCAAATTGAAGCAAGAAAGCTGAACCCTGAATGGAGTTTAGCAGACAGAGGGCTAGAAGCTCAGTCTTGGGGGAAAGGAAGGTGGATCAGGCTGTGGAAGTTAATAGTGTTAATAGCTACTTGTCTGTGCCTCGTGTCAATACCAATCTCATTTTCTAGACAGACAACAGAAAAGTGAGTATGAGCTAGAGACACCTGTACTTGTATCCACTATTTACAAGAGAAGATAAATGTCAGTTTCTCCTATAGAAGAGTAACTTTGGAGCCCTTCCTGTGTTGGCACAGGTGCATGAGTTACCCAGTCTACTGCTGTGCAACCCCCAACTTAAGGAAGGAAGAGTTGCTTTTAGGTTAAGGAGCTAATCCATCATGTCATATCAGGCGAGGCTGGTGTCAGACACTTGAGGTAGCTGTCACACTTGCATCCACAGTCAGGAAGCAGAGAGGGGCAGGGTGGTGCTCAGCTCTTTTTCTCCTTTTATTTGATCCAAGGACCCCAGCAATGAGACAGTGTCACCCATGTGCAGGTAGGTCTTTTCTCAGTTAAACTTTTCAGAAAATACCTTCACAGACATGCCAGAGGTCAGTCTAGTCAAATGATCTAGGCATACCAAAGAAGTAGATCTGGAGGGAAGTATTTTGCTTTCCCATGCTTTTAATGTCTGAAGGTGGTTTGTTCTGTCCTCATTATTGTTTAGCTGGATGTGGAATTCTAGTTTGAAAATGTTTCCTCCCTCCCCTCATCTTAAAGAAACAACATTGTTTCATAGTTTTCTCTTGCTTTCTGGTTTCTTGAAGCCCAAAACAATCTGAGTTTCTTTTGTGGCTGTTGTTCCTGAGATGGGATCTTGCTGGATCTTTTTAATTACTCTGACAGTTTCAGGCTCCTGAGTTCGAAGATCACAGACACAGGCTACCATGCCTAGTGGAACTCCTCATCCTTTGTGTGGTTATTTCTTTGTGCTCCAGTGTCCCCTAGTAATGAGAGCCTTGATACAGTGTACTCCATGAACCTTTGTAATCTGGGAACTACTTTTTAATTATTCTGTTTGACGACTTTCCTTTTTTCTCCTTTCCTCTTAGTTTTCTGTTGAACTCAGGGAACTGGATTTTCTGGACATAATCATACATCTTATCTTTTTCGATTGAGGATTTAATTTTTCTTTCCTTTCCTCCCTAATCCTGTCAAGTTTCTAGGTTCATGAGATCCTCCTGCCTCCCCTCCCAGGTGCTGAGATCTTAGCATGCCCCTCCTTTACTGTTTTTCTGGTTTGTCTTTTATGTTAGAGATGTCTAACATAAAAAAAGATGTTAGAGATGTCTTGGTGTTTTCCTGTTTCATAGTGAATAGGAAAGCTCTGTATACACAAGCATTACATGAATTCTGGTTGTGATAAAGGAAACTCAGAGCCAGATCTAGAGAAAGGCTGAGATATCAAATAGAGGAAACACCACAGTCAACTCTCACCCGGCTGTCTTCCAGCTTCCTCAGCCTCGCTCCTCATGGTTTCTTCTGCCCCCCTGTCTTCCTAGGTCTGCCTTAAATACCTTCTTTGCCCAGTTGTTTCACATATGGGTTAAGATTAAAGGCATGGGATACTGCTATTTGGTAGTTAGCCTTGAACTCACAGAAACACAGAAAGATCTCCTCTGTCTCTGGAGTTATGGGTTATGGGATTAAAGGCGGGGCACCACCACTGCCTGCCTGGGAGCCTGGAACTCCCTCTGTAAACCAAGGTGACCTCCAACTCAGATCTGCTGGGATTAAAGGTGTAGGCCATCACTCCCAGTTGGGTGTAGGTCACCACTCCTGGTCTTTCCCTGTGCTGGGCTTAAAGGTGTGAGTTACCACCCTCTGATCCTCCTGGATTGACTGTAGGTAGATCTTTTCTCTGATATTCCAGACTGGTTTTTATGAAATATATAATATATTACCACACACAAGTAGGGATTTAACAAGCTAATGTTAAGTTCTACTTCTGGGTGACCTGGCAGATTTAGTTTGGAAATTTTTGTGTCCTTACATCTTTTTCTGTGATTGGATTCCCCAGAGGCTTCAATTCCCCCTGAAGAGAAGGGCTCAACTATCGTAGATGAAGCTAAAGTCAATGATTTGTTAAAGGTGGCTCAAACTTAAGAAACATTTAATTGGGATGGAAAGATAGCCTAGCAGTGAAGAGCACCTGTCGTTGTGGTTCAATTCTCAGCACCCACATAGTACTCACAACTGTCTAGCTCTGTACAAGGCATCTGTTGTCCTCTTCCTGTTTCCTTGGGCAATGCATACACTTGTGAACTTGTAACTCGGGGTTAAGGAACATCATTTGGTAGCTTGAAGTGTTTGTGGTAGAGCATTTGTACCACATAAGTCAGCAAATGCACACATATCCCCCACCACCACTTGTTGGATGGTCTTCAGTTTACTGTAGGTCACAGGCTGGGGTCTAGTGTATGCTTGATCACTCTGTAGGTGCTAAAAGAACTTCCCCTCTCCCCTCTGGAGGTTCCATAATTGAGATCTGTGAAAATAAACCACAGTAGATTATCAGGAGAAAAGGCATGCATAGTTTTTTTTATATTCTTCCTAAGGAAGCAGGAAGTTGAGGATCGATGCCATTTTTTGAGTAAATGGTTTTAAGGGAAGGTAATAGCCACAAAAAATAGACAATAGTTTGGGAGGAAGTTCATCTTGGGTCTGGATATAGTATTACGCAAGTTATCGTTTCTGAAACTTACTCTTTCCTGTTCAACAGGTCATAGGGAGGAGAAGTTAGGACTATCATTCCTTCTAGAAATGTATTTAGTTAAAAGAACTTCAGAGAACATCCCTCGTATGCTTTATGCTTTGAGAGAGACAGGGATGTGAGAAAGTTAGACTTTGGTTTTGAGATTCCTTTTTAGTTTTATGGATATTCAGCACTGGTTTCTGCTCTCATGTCCACTGTGAATGGGCTGGTCAGACGTCAGTGTCCTTCACTTCATAGTCCACTTTACCGACAGCCCTGTCACTAGTGAGAAATGTCATGGAAACAGGCAGCAGGATCCTCACCACAGCTTCAAGACAAGCCTTAACACCAGCCTCAAAATAATGAGAAAAGGGAGGAGATGAGGGTTAGTGAGCAGGTAAATTCTAGGTCAGTTAACCTTGTAGATTTCCTCTATTGAGGAATACATTCTTCCTCCTTTTTTGTTCTGTGCCGAGTATTGAACCCCAGGCCATGCACATGTTTGGCATATACTTTACTACTGAGATAAATACCTGTGCTCCACACACATGCTTTAATTTTTCAAAAGATTTTTGTAGTAAGTGTTGTAACTAAAGGGAATAGATTCCTGATCAAATTCCTTTTAATGGACATGTGAATCACACAGACTCAGGTGAAAGTTGAAATTCAACCTTGTGAAGAATGATATGTTGTGTGGAGACACACTTACTAAACAAAGCATTTCAATTGTGTGCTTGCTTAGTTTCATAGGGTGAGTTTATGATCATCATGGTGGGGAACATGGCAGCAGGCAGATGGGCATGGCCTTAGCGCAGTAGTTGAGAACTTACATCCTTATCCATGAGTAGGAGGCAGAGAGGGAAAAACTGGGGTCAGTGTAGGCTTTTGAAACTTCAGTGGCACACCTCCTAATCCTTCCTAAACAGTTTTACCAAGTATTCAGATACATGAGCCTATGGGGCCATCACCATTCAAATCCCACAGTGGTCTTTGTAAAGATCCAGTGTATAGGAATACCCAGTTGCTAGGTTTTATTAAGCATTTATACAAAATGAGGTTTTGTTTCTCTTTTCAGTATTCTCTCACTATCCTCTTGTCTGTAAGAAATTTTTCTGTCCTTCTTCCCCCTAGTTCATGTAATGAAATCTAGGTCAGACTGTATATGGGCTAATTGCTGTTTTTAGTTCTTATGATTGCCAGTGATTGCCTTCAGACACACTTCTCTTTTTGGAAGGGGTGGGGGTGGGTGGGCTAGGTTTCTTTATAAGCCTACACCGAAGACCAACGTCCTGTGGTATCTGAAAGAACCTTCTCCAGAATTTTATTTATGTGAAAAATCACCTTGAACTGGATGTTTAACGAATTCCCTTTGGTGAAGAATCAGATTATATGTAGTTAGTTATCTGGGTCCTGAGATTGCCAGCCCTGCCTTCCTCAGAAACTGACCTGTATTTGCCTTGTCACTGCCTATAACATGCATTTGAAATACAGAATGTATAAATAGGGAGGGACCTTTTAAAGCATGGTCTAGAGAGAATTGCAAGGGGTTTATTATTTTATTTCTTCTAGACTGAGGATTGAGCCTAGAGCCTTGTACATACCAGAAGAATAATCTACCATTAAGCCACACCTTCAGCCATCACTGTAGGTTTTTGAAAAGCTTGATATTCAGGCACCAGATCTTGTGGAAGTGACATGGTTGACTAGAAGACACCTTGATATTTTCTCTCAGCCTTAGGTGGTTGTAGTAAGAGGTTTCTGGCCCAGACTTTTGGGCCTAGCCTCAAGGTTTAGACCCCAGACCCACAGACCCGCAGAGACACACAGATGCATACAATAGTTTTAGGCTGATCGGCTCAGGCCCAGGCATACAACTTGCTAACTCTGTACCCTTCATCTAACCCATGACTCTTCCTGTTCAGCCATGTGGCTCGGTACCTTTCTTTAGAGCAGCATAGTTGTCCTCTGTTTCTTTAGGCTTCTCTCTATCTGCTATGTGCTTCCTGTTCTCAGAGTTTTTAGTCTGGTAGCCCTGCCCACACTTCCTGCCTGCCTTTGGCCCATCAGCGCTTTTTATTAAACCAGTGGGTGGGACAATTATTTACCATGAAACAACATAATACCCCTACAGGTGGTGACATGGGCAGCTCTAGAGTGTTGGGAGGGCCAGAAGCTACTGCCACTTGCCTTTCACAGTTCACTTCCAAAAGATAGGGTAGGGTTTGGGGAATGTACTAGTATATTCCCTTTTAATAAGCTTTAAGCTGGATATGAGAGCGTGTTAAGGCAGGAAGATTATGTTTGAGTCTAGCTGAGGTAACATACTGAGAGCTTGTCTCTAAAACTCCCAAATCTTTAAGGCCAGAAAGTTTATAGTTTTTAATGCACAGTCATAATTTTGTTAAAACTTCTGTGAAAGCTGAAGTACTGTTGATATGGCAGATGGTAGTGATAAAATGGGAACATGTCAACTAAAAAGAAACCAATGTTGATTGAGTCATAATTAAAAATATCTCTATGAATCACTAAAATATTATTTGGGTTAACTCATTAATGCTGTACTCTTGTTTAATTCATCTTCTGAGAGAAACTAAAGTAGACAATGCAGGCTGGCTAGACGGCTCAGTAGGTTAAGGTGCTTGATGACCTGAGTTTTTCCCATGTCTCTGCTAAGGTGGAAGGAGAACAGGTCTGACCTCCAAATCCCACCATGGCACATGATATTTTCTAAAAAAATAAAATAAGATAGTCCAAAGGATAGTCCAAGGGTGGATTTAGAATTTCTCCATTGGTAAATTTTTAGGGCATAAACTTTCTAAAGTAAAATAATTTTAATAAGATTTTGTAGAGGCTGATAGAGACTTTTACTTTCTCTTCTGTTGTGGAATATTAGTTGAAGATGTGTTACATTTGTTTATGCTGAGGAACATTTGTTTAGTAATGCACAGATGTGCTGCATTTCTTCATGTTACATTTGTTTAATGAGGTGAAGCTGTGTTACTGTGCCTGCCTAAAACACCTGATTGGTCTGCTAAAGGATTGAATGGCCAATAGCGAGGCAGGAGAAAAGAGTGGCGGGGCTGGTGGGCAGAGAGAGCAAGTAGGAGAAAAAGAGAAGGGGAGGACACCAGGGCCAGCCTCACGGCCAGCAGTATAGTAGGAAGGGAAGAAAACCATACAGGAGACAAAGGTAGATGGGATGCTGTAAGCTAAGAACTGGCTTCATAAATAAGAAGAAGTCCATGTGTTTACTTGAGAGCTGGGTGGCGTGTCCTAAAGAGAAGAAGAATTAAAACAAACAACAAACAAAACACCCAACTAACATCTTCAGTGAGTTGTCAGAAATGCATTTTGCTTGTGAGGAATACCTGGGATCTTATCAGGAGATTATCCCCAGCTGTCTCCAATGGGAAGCGCTCCCTGTCTACCCAAGGGCAATGGCTTCCTCGCTTTTCCCGTCTCTTACATAGCAGCCTAAAGTAGCCATCTGTGATATTTTTCTTGAGACGTTTACGATGTTTTTTTGACTGTTGCACTGGAGCTGTTTCCTGGTGAGTTGATGGTCTTTTTATCAGAAGGAAAAGGGAGTGTTCTTGGTCTTTTCACAATGCCCTGTTGATGTCTCCATCTTACTGACCTAATAATGGTCCCCTGAAAGTCTCACCTCCAAATACAGTTGCACTGGGGATGAGGGGCTCAGCATAAGGGACACAGACATTACTGTACAACAGTGCTGATGTTACTTCTTAACTTGGTGAGCTAGTCTCTTACACTGTTAGCATTTCACACTGTCCGTTCTGCACACTACCCTTTGCTTCCCTAGAAACCGTTCCACTCTAGTGGATCTTTAGCAAGACCATTGCAAGGGCACCTTTGAGATTTCTTAGTATGTTTTGAGTTTGTGACCAGAATGAAAATGTGTACTGCTGAGCTCTGTGATGGAGTAGAGCTGTGTATAACAGAAGATAGCCCAACACTTTTGTATTCTTTAGTCTTCTTACTCTTATTTCCTGCAAACCAAGCAATTAAAAAATTTTGATATTTACAGTCCAAAAAATCACCTTATATTTTAAAATATACTCTAGAATTGGTTCTGTTGTTCCTATCTCATTATTGATAAGAACAAAGCCCCCAAATGTTCTGCATTTTCAGTGAAGCAGCTGATTGCCATGGTAACAAGGAACCAGCTGAGGCAGGGTTCTGGTGTGTTGCTTTCAGGAGTACATAATAAACAATCCACATCCCTTCCTGAAGACTTGACAGAAAGACGTGTTCAGGGTCATGTCTAAATAGCCATAGCTTATAAATACGCAGCACAATTAAGGTGTACAGTAAGGGAAAGATGGTCCCGAGTTGGGATTCTGCCACCTTGTAAGACTAAACAGATCAAGATGGCTTTCCATGTGCCTGCAGATAACCTGTTAAGGGGAGTTACCATCATATCATATCCTCCTCCCCCCACCTCGGAAACGGCTGACTGGCAGAGACTTAGGAATGGAGAATCTCATAGACAAAAGTAAAGTGATTTTACTTAGGCCACATTGCCCATGTGGCCCTCACAGTCTTTCATCTAAACATGTGGTGGTTGAGATTTTGAAGTGTGTTTCTTAGATCTTAGTATGGGGCAAGACTGTTGAGAACCTACATCATCTTAGGGATTTTCTTTAACAATAAAGCAGAGGTGTGGTAGACCGAGTTGCTGGGGAGCAGAACAGAAATACAGAAATACAGAAGGATTTGAGATTTGCCACCCAAGCTATCTACCCTAGTTTCTATAGGATGATTTTTTTTTTTAATTTTCTGGTAGTTAATAAAATATAGTTGCTTACTTCATCTTTCAGCTTATGAATAGAATTTAAAAGTTTGGGAAAAATCAAAGCATAATTCATTTTATTTAGCTAAATAAAATCTATGGCTAGGGATGATCTGAGAAAGCATTGCTTTTTACTGTGCAGTCAGGAAAGTCTTGGGAGACAGGGTAGGAGAACTCCTAACACTACAAACATTGTGGCTGATTTGATGTAATTAGAACATTGGACCCAAAACATGTTCAAATTCAGAGGTGAAAGCGCTGGGAGCTGAACTTGAGGCCTCCTGTAGAGTTCAGGAGTGTTGTACTTGACAATATTTGTATGTCTGTGAATGGACTGTTTGGGAGATGGTACCTAGAGAGGTGAGCACAACCCTGACTGTTATGTAGGAACACACAGCACTGCAGTGCACGGCAAGGGGGGTCATGTGTAGGACAAGTAAAGCAGAAATAGAGGAACAGCCTTTGCGGGAAGAGTCAAGGGATGTTCTGAGCAGAAACCTGAAGGAAGAAGACACAAGTGGGTACGGCTGGCTGGGAAGCAGTAGATCTTATATCAACAAGTGTCAAAGTTGGGAGGTAGGATTGTGTGTGTCATTTTGAAAAAGAACCTAGTTTCCCATTGAACTTATAAACGGGAAGATGACTCGGTGATTAATTGTTCTTGCTCTTGAAAAGGACTCAAATCTCAGCGCCCACATGGAGGCATATAACTATCTATAATTCCAGTGCAGGGGATTTGAAGCCACCTTCCGTCCTCCTAGGACACTAGGCATGCATGTGGTGCGCTGATATGTGTGCAGTAACACACACATACACATAAACACACATGCATGCATGCACATACACACATATAAGCATTCACATGCACGCACACACAGAAAGGCATTGGACAGTGCAAGAATAGACGAAGAAGAAATAGTTGACATAATGGTGGCTTATAGAACGGAACAGCAGGACAGTGGCCAGAAGTGGTTGGATTCCTGTTCAAGTTGAGCACAGACCCAATAGGATTCATGAGGAAGAAAGGAGACTAAGAGTCAAGGTTTCTGGTGTTAACAAATGGAAAAAAAAAATGTTTTTGTTCATTAAAATGGGGAAGATTATGGAGTGTGCAAAGGGAATCAGTTTTTACTTCCAACATGCTGAGTTTGAGATGCTTATTTGATATACATGTGGAGAATTAAAATAGTTTGTGCACAGACTGGAGAGAAGCAAGTCGATGATGCAGTGAGGTGGGTAACATTAGAACATTAATGGAATGAAGAAGGCGTCCCAGATTGCTTGAGGTGCCATGAAACATCTTTACAACTCAGAGTGTTTGGGAAAGTTGTATATTTGACCACATTCATAATTTTAAAAGGATGTTTAGAGAAGTGTGCTTGCATGCATCTTGTGTATTTTCATGGGGTTGGGTTCAGCAGTGTATAGTTTATATGTGTACCTAGTAGTGTTTGTCACACACAGAAATAGTAAGCAAGTAGAAAATTGGCATTTAAATCAGGTATGGGGCTTATACTCAATTCTGGGTCTTGAGAGGCTAAGGCAGATGGATTGTGAGTGAAAGCCAGTCTGGACTACATGGTGACATGCCCCTCCCCATTTTTTTATGTGTTCAGATACTCATTTCCCTAGTTCTGTAATTATACCGCCTGTGCTGGTTTTCTGTGTGGGTGCTGAGATCCGAACTCAGTTGTTGATGCTTTGCTGCATGACTGACTTGACCATCTCCCCAACCCCAACATCAGATCTGTTTGGGAGAAACATAATTCAGTGAATAAGCATCTAGACTGCCTTAGTTCAAGTCCTAAGCAATGTGAACACCATGCATTGAAATCTGTTTAGTTGTATCACCTGAAGAGGACAGGTAATAAACCAGCATGATGATTTTATAAAGGATATTTAATTGGGCTTCTTTATACTTTTAATCTTTGCATTTTTAAAGGGATAGCTTTCTATTCAGTAATAATTTGAAGAAAAATTTAAAATACTCTGAGGTGTCACCTAGTTTTCTGGGATTTATAAAAGTGTAGTAGAATTGTAGAGGTAGAAAATAAGTGTGGTTCTTTGGGGGAGGCATTTTATAATCAAAAGTCTTTGAATGTAAAGACCAAAAGGGAAATTCACAATGATGTGAGCTTTCTTGAAATTTAGTATATACAAGATTTTTGCCAGGCATAGTGATACATGATTGGAATCCCAACACTGAGAAGTGGAGGCAGGAAGGTCAGGAGTTCAAGGTTATCCTTGGCTGTATAGCCACAAGGCCATTTGTAGGCCAGCCTATGGAAGACTGTCTCCAAACAGAGGATTTTCTCTTAGCTTTTTGAACCTTCTTTTTCTTTTTGTTCTGTATTAGGAAACGTTGATTTCGGTGACATTCTTCTTTTGATATCCTTCCTTTCCATATTAAATTAAAAATTGCTATTTTTACTGCTTGCCTTACCTGGGTTTTGTTTTTTTCAATGTTTGGTATTGCTCTTCTTTCCTCTTTCCTTTCCAAATGAGAGCCTGTAGAAGGCAGTATGTGTGCTTCTAGATTTATGTGCTATAACTGTGCCAGAAGCTAAGAGCTGGGTGTGGTGGTATATGCCTGGAATCCCAGCATTCTGGAGGTTGAGGCAGGAGGAACATGAAAAAAGTTTACAGCCAAGCAGCATCATATAGGCATGAAATCATTTTTTTTTCTATTCAGATATGATTTCAGGGCTATAAACTCTGTAATTCCTCTACATTTTTGCTAATATGAAAAACTTTAAAAATTCAGATTTTTCACCAGCTTTCTGGGTCGGGGTTCTTTTGTATTAGTCCTTCCTTCCTAGTAGTCGTTGAAGGTCTCCATACATGTTTTCCTAAAATTTCAAATCTGAGACTTTGAGGGCTGATTTAACTATACACCAGGATTGGCCTCAATTTCTCTTTTTGTTTCTCTCTGATAGCCTGATGTTCTTAGCTTCCTATTTTGTCATTGAGCCAAGTGTTCATATTGTCTTCGAGAGTTTTGTGTTCTTTTAAAACAAACAAATATCAACCAAAAAAACCACCTTATTTTGTGACCTGGTTGGCTGCAAAGTAGTTTGTGAAGTTGGAGTTTAACTAAACCTGAGTTTAGCGTGTGTGTGTGTGTGTGTGTGTGTGTGTGTGTGTGTGTGTGTATTCACTTCCCTCCCTCCTGTCCATAGCCTTTATTCTTGTATGTACTGTGTACTTTTCAAATTCATCTCTAAATTAGAAGGTACACTGGATGAGCATGGAGTTTTGTTTATTGCTGTGTTAGCCTGTAAAAGGATGCTTAGAACCTAGGCAGATGCTCAGGATCCTGAGTGACTCAAAGGCCCACCATGGCTTTGGTGGCTAAATGATAATTAAGCTTCTGAACTGCAGGATTTGAAGAGGAGAAACAATTTACTTGACTATCCAGATAGAGGTTGGACTTGTTTATACTAGCTAACTGAGATGGAAGAAAATCCCTCAAAGTTAAGCATTGCTTTTCTAATAGCCTACTCTGCAGGCTTCACCAGATGCTTTCAGTTTTAACACAACAGCAGCATTACAGAGGAGGTGTGCCTTGGAAATCATTCCTTTCTTTGTGGTTTTTCTTAACTCTCTGTTAATAGCTTTTCCTACACTATTCTCATCCTCTCTTGCACTGAATGATTACTGATCTAAAGTCATCTGAATTACATCCCCAAAAAGAAAATTATTGATGTCCTTCCATGTATACAATTTTCTAGTTTTAGGTTCTGTGATCATATGTCTGCTTTTATAACAGAAAAGCAAAATACTCTTTTGTCTCAGTTTACTAATATTGGTTTGAAACTGAGGCTGATACATGTGGTCTAAGTGCAGACCGCACAGTTTATTCTGTAGGATTTCATTTTATCTTTGAGGGGCACTCTTGTGCATGCTTGTGTTCCCCACTCCCTTCCTCCCCTCCCCTCCTTCCCCCTCTGTGTACCTGTGTGTCTGTCTCTGTCTTGAACAGGCTAGTCTCAAATTCATGATTGTTCTTCACAGGGCTGGTGCACAGGCACGTATGTCCCATCACCCCTGCCTAGCCTGGCTGTTTTCTCTGTTCTGTGAGTTAACTGCTGCTAACACCTTCATTTGCACATTGTTTAGCTCTTGTTTTACCTTCCTGAAATCAGGGTTTAATACATTGAAGCTTATCTTTGTTTAGGTGTTAAAATATTTTCCTGGTGAATTCAAGAACTAAGAATGGAATACTTGATTGTCTAATACTTGATTGTCTAATTGTCTAATATTAAAAAAATTTAATATTTTTCTTAACTGTACATTCTGTTCGAAGGCAAAATAAATGTTATTTTCAGTATAAGAACTGACTTCTTTCCTTATTCCTTTCCTCCTTTCTTTCTTTCTAGATAACATTTCATGTTGCCCAGACTGGCTTTGAACTTGCTATTAGTTGATGATGATCTTAAACTCCTGAGCTTCCCCCCCCCCCCCCCCCCCCAATGCTCAGAGTATAGGCTAGGCACTCATATGTCTGGCTGACAGACCTGGCTTTTGCAGGCTCTCGTTGAGTGTGAGCTAGGTCTAGACTTGAGTTTTACCTAGCACCCTGGGCATTGCCAGTTAGATTCCTTTCAGATTCCAAGTAATGTTATTTGTTAATCACTGAAAGTTTTTTAGATAGAGATGTGGTGATCGTGTCGTCTGAAACAGATGTATTGGTGCTTCACACATGGTGGGACTAAGTACCAGTTCCTGAAGTAAACCAGATTGCTTTCATTGTTTTCATGGTGGGAATTACATGTTGCACTTTGTATCTGTGTATGAGGAAGATTGATTGTGATGTACGGACTATATCTGTGACTGTTGGATTATCCTAGTTAGATTTCTGTTGCTGTGAGAAAAACAGAGTGGAAGCACCTTGGAGAGGACAGGGTTTATGTGACTCCCGGTCAGTCACTGAGCTGTAGAAAGGGTGTATGTGACCTTTCAGTCACAGTCTGTCACTGAGCTGTATCAAGTTGACTAAAACTATCCAGTACAGGGGTCTTTTGAGCTGGTGTCACTTTCTGAGTTTTTATCTTCTTTTCTGCATAATAATTGTGTCAGTACAGATATTGAGGGGACAGACTGTGTTAATATCAGGACCCTAGCAGAGTGGAGAAAGGATCAGTTGGCAATGTGGCCCCAAGATGGAAGTGATTCAGCAGCATAAAAAGCCAAATGAGATGTTGTGAAAACGATAGCTTTAAAGCATCCTGTACTAAATATCATGTGCTGAGAAGTTTAGGGCCGGTGTGTGTGTGGGGGTTATGTGTTGCTCTTACTTTTTCCAGTGGCGTGCAGTTGACTACCAAGCAGTGCATCCTGTCCTGAGTGTGGAAAGGAAAAGGTTGAAACCATGTATCATAAGTTCCAGCCACTTGTTAGCTGTGATTACTGATTACGGTTGCTTGTTGTTATTAAATTGATGACACAGAAGGAATTTATAAAGTAGAAGAACTTTTGTCGTTTCTCTATCCCATTTCAGTTTCCCCTGAATTTTCCTCCTCCCTATGTGCTTTCTGTGCTCTTTCTCATTCCTGTGTCAAAATACTTGAGGGACAGCTCAGTCTGCTCACGTCTCTTCAGTCTTGGAAAGAGAGACCCAGAGAAGCTCTGGCCATAGCTGGGCACCCTGCCTCCATGCCCCCACATTTTCTTAGTTATTTCATGTTTTTGAGTCTGAGTGTTTTACCTGCATGTGCATTTGTGCACCACACGTGTGCCTGATGCTCAGGAAGGTAATGAGCCTCCATGTGGGTGCTGGGAATGAAACCCAGGGCCTTTACAACAAGTACTCTTAACCACTAAGCCAACTCTCTTGTCCCATGTCCTTACATTTTGAAACTAGTTCCCATGTCCAAAAGGTCCCACAACCTCACAAAACAGCGCCACCAACTGGGGCCAACTGTTCAAACCTGTGGGGGATTGTCACATCCAAACCCTAACTGTGAAGTTTGATATTTGCTGTCAGGCCCCTTTTTGCTTTGCTTTGTTAGTAATAGAAATACTAAAGGGTTCTAGATGTGATCTGTGCACACTTTATAATAATTCTCAACCATGTAAATTGTGGTTTCTGTTGAAGTTAGTAATATATATGTTTTAAAAATAAATATAAAATTGCCATACAGAAATAACAGGACATCATGATAGAAGACAGCTTAACTATATTTCATAACATAAACATCGTAGTCTCGCTTACTGTTCTCTCCCTTTCCTGTCTGGGTGTTTACGAGTCTTTATCAGAAAGTTTATTTGTGATGATAATAGTTTGGCTTTTTTTAATTTTTAAAAAAAACTTATGTAGACATAAGACATATGCCTTTAGGCAGCTATTCTTGGCACAGTGGAGAATCATGGGGAGACCTTACAGTGTTTTTTGTTAAAACTTGGTGTTATAAAAAACAGGATTTAGAACTTTTGAAAGCAGAGGGAGGTTGCTGAATACCCACATAACTAGATTGTTCTATTCAAGAAGCTATTAGCAATATGAAAGTTATTTTTTGTCTATTTACTTTGACAGTATTAAAAAGTAAATAATTTTATTGTAAAAAGTGTTTGTTTTCACCAAGCTGGTGTCCAGAATTTTCTTTAAAGTCTGACATTGCACAGGAATATTTGAAGTAACTAGACTCTTGGGAAAGCTGCTACTTGCGCCAAATGTCTTTGCTCTGGGAACATAGTGAAGACGGAGTGACCGTGGCCTGGATATTGTCCTCCATTTCTGCCTCGCTCACCTCTCACCTTCCAGAAGGAGAAACGCACACGATGAAGAAGTAATGGGAGGAGTCGTTTGACTTCCTCAGCTTCCTTCTATGTCCTCTTTAAGAGATTCTGCCTACTGGCTGGTCTGAGTTCTTATATCTGGCTAGATTCTATTCTACTTAATGCTTGCAGTGCACACTCTAAAGAAAATAGAAAGGTATTACGATTATCCTGCTATGGTGTATAGGGGAATCGCCCCAGGGAAAGCACAGCTCTGGCCATTTAAAAGAGGCCCACATAGCAGTTCAGTAATTTTGATGGGTTGAGGGATAGTACAGTGAATGAGACCTGGGCAAGGAAGGGTGGTAATAGCAGCAGCCCATCATTTTCAATTACAGACCTTTACAGAACTCTAAGGTACACATGTAAATGACTTTGAGGAGCCAAGGAGAGGCAGGAGACTTCAAGGCCAGCCTGGTAGCAAGCTCCAGGCTGTCTAGGCTACATAGTTAAGACTCTTACCTTAAAATTTAAACAACAAACAACAAAAAAATTGGCTGTGACAGGTTCTAGATAAACATTAGGGCTTCTAGTTAGGTGCAGCCTGCTTTAGTTTCTCTGTATTTCATGTATGTGATGGTCTGATCTGACCCTGTAATTTCTTTCTTTAACAGTTTACTACTGAATGAAACTAAAAGCACTTACACAAATGGCCTAGAAACTACAAGTCTCCTTGCCTCCACCTCCCAAGCGCTGGGTACAAGATCTAAGCCTGCATACTTGTCTGCTAAACTGCCCGCTAGGCCTTGACCTTTATCCTCTTACCTAGCTCCCCTTTTCCTGGTAGCTGAGGTGTCTTAGTCACAGTTCTCCTTCTGTATGTGAAGAGACACCATGACCAAGGCAACTTACACAAAGAAGCATTTAACATGCTTACAGTTTGAGAGAGCTAGTCCAGGAAGGCAGGCAAGCAAGGTACTGGAGAAGTAACTGAGAGCTCATCTCAGGCAGAGAGCAAGTGAGACTGAGCCTGGCCTCCCCACCCTACCCCCAATGACACACTTCCTCCCACAAGGCCATACCTGCTAATCTCTCTCAAAGAGCTCCACTAACTGCCAGCATTCAAGCATGAGAGCCTATGGGGGTCATTCTCATTCAGACCACCGCACTGGGATTGCAGTCTGTACCACCTGATCCAGCTAAGAACTACTTTCAGCTAAAATAAGTGACTTTGAACTGGGACTTGCATTTCCTTTCAGAGAGTGGAGAAGTAGGGTTGAAGGGAAACAATCAAATGCATTATGCTTACTGATAGGAACCTTTGTACAGCTCATTTGGTGATTATTAGATATTATATAATTCATTTGATATTTATGACTATTGGTTGTTACATGGGTTTATATAAACATGCATGGTTTTGATTTAAATACTGTAAAGTATACTTAGACTATAGGGACTCAAGAGTTTGATCCCTAGTTATGCAGGCACAATGTGCAGGCTAGCACTCTCTCTCACACACCCCTAATACTATGTATAAAAACAACGACATAGTCAAGAGAGGCAGTTAATGAATGTAATCCCAGCAGTCGGGAGACTAAAGCAGGAAGATTATGAGTTCAAGACCAGCCTAGGCTACATAGTAATTATAATAACCTTGTCTCAAAAATGCAACCAATAGCCATAAATTAAATGTTTTTGAACGAGTGTTTGCCTGTATGTATGTGTCTGTGCACAAAAGGAGGCCAAAAGAGGGTGTAGGACCCTCCTAGAGCTAGAATTACAGACAGTAGCAAGCCACCTGTGGTGCTGGGAATCAAAACTGGGTCCCCTGGAAGAGCAGCCAGTGCTCTTACCTGCTGAGCCATCTCTCCAGCCTCCACCCCAAGAGTTACAAATTTTAATTGATGTGTTATACATTTGTGAAATGATAATATTAATTGTATCTAGCTAAGTAAAATGACTAAGTTACTTTGATATTTAATAATGTCTTTCCTCTTTCCACATGAGTGAATGTAGGCAGTTATGATTCTTGCTATAAAAAGGTATTTACATGATAGTAAAATAGCAAATTTTTGTATTTAATTAAATTTTTACAATTATCTTACATAAGAGTTGGTAAAAGTTAAGAGTACTCAAATAAGATAGGTTCAGGTACTCTGTAGGCTATTTATGGTAGGTATAGACTGGGGGACTGAGGGGCATGCCTGTTTCAGGCCAACAAGAAGCTTCTAAGAGTGCCTGCTAACTATGCTTGGTGGATGACCTGAACTAGAGGCACAGATTCCACATGGGAGGAGAGAATGGTCCTCTGATGACTACACATGTGCTGAGGCACACATTCTTCTCTCCCCATGCAGACATACACCTAACTTAAAAAAGAAAGAAAGAAAGAAAATCGTGTCTAAGACATGAATTGGTTGAGCAAGCTTTTGTGGTTCATGCCTGTAATTCTAGCACTTAGAAACTCTCAAGTTCAAGGTCAGCCTGGACTACAGTAGTGAAACCTTTTAACAATAATCTCGAGCTTTCTTTGGAGAGGGAGGGAGGGAGAGAGAGATTGGTTGCCATTGAGCATTGTCACCTTTGTCTGTCTTTTTTATGCTTGACTTCCTTGTGTCTCCCTTTTCTTCCTTTTTAAATTGCCTCCTGATTTCCTTCCTGTTCCCGTTTTCAGTAATGGGTGGAGTGGAGCAAGAACTTAGGTTGGTGTCCATTGTCTAAACCAGGAAGGAGGAAGGCAGTTGTGGGGCTCCGGGTACAGAGCTACAGAGCTGCCTCACCCAACTCAGCCCGTAGCTCCACACTGTGTGTGCATCATGAACATTTCAGAGCTTATTTATCCAGTGTTTCCCAATACTTTGGGTATTTATTTCTCTTTTTAAACAGTAAAATAGGAAAATTCAGCTCTGAACAGAAATAACAAAGTAAACTTGTATAATAAAGCTTCAGCTGTTTATTACTGCACATAGCCCAAGGTGACTTAGAACTGTTGACTGTTTTTACCTCTCAAGTGCTAGCATGTGTTCTTTAATACTCTCATTAAAAAGGATTCTTACTTAATATAGCCTCTCTCACCTTTTACCTGTTCTGAGTTGGAAGTTGTCTGGAAAATAAAATAATTTTACAAACTGTTGTACAGCTTCCCCATGGTCAGTATTTTGCAGTTCTGTATGTCCCTCTGAAGGCTAACCTAATTTCTGTTCTCCATGTTTTCCTATAAACTGGTGGCTGGTGCTCCAGGACTGACCAGATTGCAGTTAGTAGGTTTTGTTTTTGGAAGTGTTTTTCTGTTCATCAGGCATCCCTTTAATGTCATCATGTCTCAGTTCTGTAATGTTAGCAGTGACTTAGCAGTTCAAGTCCTTAATATAGTAAAGGCTGCAAAGTGGGTGTAACTGCTTCTGCTGTTCCTTCCTACTTTTAACCACTGCCTATGAAGAAATCAAGTTTTATTAAAGACTCGGCTGACATTTAGATATTTAACTGCATTTTTGTTGAGTTAGTGTCCTCTATGACACTGGGTAGCAGCAACAAGATTTGGTTAGTAAGGTTTTCTATAGTGTCTATTGAGTACTTGCTAACAGTTCAGCTTAAAATTCCCTATAGTTTGTCTAGTCATAAACTACTTAATCACGCTGCTCATTTCTCAGTTTGTCAGGGTTTAGTTTGTGTTCAAATTAGCATGTACTTCTCTTCTTAGACACAATATGCAGTAGCTGTTTTAAGGCCTTACCTGCTTGCTTTTTCTTCTTTTCTTTCTCTCCAGTGCCGGGCAGTTTGAACCCAGGGCCTTAAAAGGCTAGCCAAGTGCTCTGTCATTGAGATGTGTATCCCCAACTATACTTGGGTTTTAAAATGAATTCATGTGCTTATTTTCTAAAATATAATTTTTTGGGCTTCATTAGAAATTCAAGCAATAAAGTCTAAAATATGTTTGTACCAAAATACTAATGCAGGGGCTTTGTCATTCCTTATTGAGGTCATTGGTATATAATTTGTTTGCTTCGTCTTGTTTTGTTTTCTCGGGAGTGGGGACGTTTTCAAGATGCAGTCTTGTAGAGTACTTGTGTTATAGTTCTAGCTGGCCTCCAACTCAGTTTCAAGCATTTTGTTTGATTAAAAAATTCTATTCTCGAATGTGCTGAGACAGAAAGACAGAGAGAACTATAGTGTACGTGAGTCAGAGAACAGCTGATTCTCTTCCACAGGGGGTTCCTGGGATCAAATTCAAGTTGTCAGGCCTTCTCATCTTATATGAGGCTTTTTATTTTGTATTTATTTATTTACTTATTTATCTTGTTTTGGGGGGGACAAGATTTCTCCATGTAACAACCCTAGCTGTCTTGGAACTCGAATTCACTGAGTTCCTCTGCCTCTTGGGTACTGGGATTAAAGGAGTGGACCACCACACCCAGTCTGTTTCCTTTTTAAAGAGGGTCTCCTATAGTCCAAACTGGCTTCACATTGGCTATGTAGCTGGACACTATCTTGATCCTGTGGCTCTGTGCCTTCACCTCCCAATTGTAGCCCCAGGTCCAGGTTTGTGCAGTGCTAAGGATCAAACCCAGGGCTTCCTTTGTGCTAAAGAAGTGCTGTAGCAGCAAGTCACAGCCCTGGACCAAAGTGTGCTTTTAATCTAGATAAACAAGTGACCTATAACTTAGTACTCCATGACAGAAGTCTCTGGACCCTGGTGAACTTTAGAGGGACACCTAGTGAAGATCTTGAAATGGCCACAGACTTGGAAGACAAATGCCCATCTATTTGTCTGTTGGAGACCTAGCCCCCAGTATCTCAGAGTGGGACACTTTAAAAAGAGAGCCTTTGATGAGGAGATGAGTTAAAATGAGGTGTTGGGGCCAGTGCTGATTCACTCTAACTTCTGTGCTTGGCTATTTCATTGTCCCATGGAATTTATCATAAATTACTTATTTTCTGACAATTTGTTTTGTTTGGTCTTCGTAACAACCTTGAGGGAAGTTGGCACTTCTGTCCTTAAGGGCAGTCTAAGATGGAAGCTGTGAACACCAAGCTCTTTAGAACTGCAGGTTTCCAAAGGGCCCTGTTGTGGTTTGTTTACCATCAATAAAGAGATTTGTTTTTCCATTATACATTATTAGCCATTTAACTACCCTGGGACAAATTCAGCCTTAAAGGCTTTGGTGACTGTTTCTTCAAAGCACATATGAATGGGTAAGGCCAGGTGTCTATAACCCCCAGCTACATGGGTGTTAAGAGGACATTAAGCCTCTGAGTTCAAAACCAGCCTGATCTACATAGTGAAACTCTGTTCTCTTGAGCAGAAGTAAAAGAGCTGAATTTGTCCTAACAAAGCCATTACCTAGCCTCGAGCTCCTTTTAAAAAGCCATTTTCCCACATACAGGACTTTTTTAGTGTTGTGTGGGAGTTGGATATATTTTGTCAGTGCTTAGCTGTGTGGGGTGTGGGGTATGTTTCTTTCCTGTGCCTCTTGTCTGTATTCACACCCTCTTGGTCCTGGCACCGTTTCTAGTTAACAGCGGTGGAGTGTCTTGTAGTCTGATAATGCCTGTTTCAGCATGTCACTCTTCTGTTGTGTCACATGAGGAAAAAGGACCTCATTTCAGAGACCAGTGCTCTCAGAATCCTGTATAATGTTATTTGTACTGTAGATGAACCTAGACCATTTGTTGTTACTTCCATGTTTTGTTTGAGGCCTTGATGTAGTGTGCAGGCTGGCCCTTAGCTGCAAAGTAACTGGGACTGCAGGTGTGTGCTAGCATGCCCAGCAGCCACATGATAGGTGTTTTAAATTTGGTTTCTCTTTTATTTCATTACTGTATTACTGGGACAGCCTCTCAATCTGTGTGTGATTCTCCTGCCTCAACCTCCTAAGTGTTTCATTTACTCGTATAACCACCACATCTGGTTGTCTTTATGTGTTTTTAAAACTTACTGATGTGTATGAATGCTTGCCTGTATATATGTATATGTGTACGTGTACCACATTCCATTCATGCTCATTAGCCTTAGTTATAAAATTCAACTCCCAGCCTTTGCAGGGCTCCAATATTCTTAACCACTGAGCCATTTCTCCAGCCCTAAGCTTGCAGTTTTATTCTTAATATAATCTTGATTCTATCATGACCTAGTTATGGGTCTCCAGAAGTCATGTCTGAATTATTTTTCTTGTTACTGTGACAAAGTTCTTGACCAAAAAAATTTAAAGAAGGAATGATCTGTTTTGATTTATGGTTCCATAAGACACAGTTCCTGGTGGGGATGGATGGATGGATGGATGGATGGATGGATGGATGGGGGCAGGAGCAGGGGGCTGCTGGTTACAATTGCATTCACAGCCAAGTACCATAAGGCAGTGAAAACCTAATTGTCCTTTTAATTTTCAGTCAACTGGGACCTCACATTTAGAATAGATCCTCACTTTAGCCAACCTGATTTAGAGCTCCTCATGGACGTGCTCACATCAAGTTGACAGTCAAGGTTAGCTATATAAATCCTGACCACACCACCCCACACAGACTTATGCCGCTAGACTTGCTAGACATTGTGTTAAGTGAAGAACATGCAGCACTTGCTTTCCAGAAGCCTTGTTTGTTGG
Source organism: Phyllotis vaccarum (assembly GCA_033318265.1). Classification (NCBI taxonomy): domain Eukaryota; kingdom Metazoa; phylum Chordata; class Mammalia; order Rodentia; family Cricetidae; genus Phyllotis; species Phyllotis vaccarum. The sequence goes on along the minus strand of JARWLC010000005.1, from coordinate 72,552,145 downwards.
TTTGGTTTCTAAGATGGTTTCTCTGTCCTGGAACTCAGTCTGTAGATCAGTCTGCCTTCAAACTCAGAGATCTGCCTGCCTCTGCCTCCCCTTTAATTTTAACAAGAGCTAAAGGCATGTGCCAGCGCTGCCCAGCCTGAAAGCTTTTTTTTAAAAAAAAAAAAAAAAAAAATTGAGACAGGATCTTTAAAAAAATTCTTAGATATTTTTCTTGTTCTCTCAGATTGCCTTTTAATTCCTTGTCGATTAAGTTTATCCTACATAGAGTTATAATTTGGCAGTAAATACCTGTAATTCCAGTGTGTGGCTGAGACAGGCAGACTCAAGCCTGACTACACATTGAAACCCTACCTCAAAAGACCAAGAGCTGGGAGTATAGCTGGTTGCTTTGCTTGCTCACTTTGTGCAAGGCTCTGGATGTGATTACAGCACTGCATATAGGAAAATCTTTCTTTGACTTTTTGATGGTTCGGTGTTCATATACAATTTTTTGGCTGGAGGTGGGGGTGAGATAAGTCTCCATCATAACCCAGGCCGACCTTGAACTCACAGCCATCTTCACCTTCCTAAATGCTAAGATTACAAGTGTAATCTATCATACCTCATACCATACACATTTTTTAGCACATGAATATAATCTTTTGTAGTGTAAACTTGTGATTTTATACTATCTGTAGATGAGTGTTCCCACTTTTTTCTTAAGATTTATTTATTTTTATGTGTGTTTTGTTTGCATGTGTATATGTGAACCAGTACCATATGAAGGTCAGAAAATAGCATTGGAAATTGGATCCCCTAGAAATGGTTACAGATGATGTTGAGCCACCATGTGGGTGCTGGAAACTAACCACTCAGCAAGAGCAGTTAGTGCTCTGAAGCTTCTGTGGGCTGGAATTAGATAACGTCTGGCCACAATATTTAGAGCTTTTGAAAACTAGATTTTGGCCATCATTGCTTGAGTTGTCCAAGTCTGAGTAACTTGTTTGTTAATCTCCCCACAGTCCTGCAAATTCAGTGTGATAGATAATGTTCTCCCTCACGGCCAAGCTTCCGGAAACCACTTTGATCAGAAGTGCTTTTCCCATCACAGCTCCTCACAGTGGCTCACCAAGGACTCTACCAGCAGCTGACACCGTCCTCAGAAAAATGAGTCCTTCCCCTGTTCCTGGCCCTTCATTACTGAACATCTACTTTTCAGCATGTGTGCTATGTTGTCAGTGACTAGTCCCATTATGTTTGTTTTGGTTTTTTGAGATCAAGTTTTGGTTGGGATGGGTGCATCAGACTCTTCACCCTTCTTCCTCTGCTTCCCAGTTGCTGTGTCTGTAGGCATGTACTACCATATTCCATTTATACACCGTTTTCTATTATAAAGGTAATACACACGTTTTTCATGCAGAATCTTAGGAGACTTGTGTTGAGACTAGTTTCAATCTCCTGTTGACATACTTGAGGCAGCTGCCTCCCTCCTCTCCACTTATCTATTGTTGACAGGCACTCGTGCTGCACTGCTCTGAGAAACTGAACTTACTCTGCCTTCCCTTCTGCAGATCTGGCCAGCCATCCTGCTCCTATCCAGAGAGGGACCATTTTTCATGCAGTTGCCGAAGCCATACATTTGAGGCCCCTTGATGCTCCTCCTCCACCCTCTAACTGTAATGAAATTAGACTGTTTACATACCATCTCTCTCAGTACCTCAGCTCAGACTCTTCTTTCCTGCATTTCCCCATAACATCTACTTGTGAGCCTCGCAGGACTTTGGATGTTTTCTTTCAAGGATTTAAGCCTTGGAAGTAGGGCCTCTGAGACCTGCTCCTCTGGAGCTGTGCTGGCAGCCTCACCTCTGAAATGCCCACTCGTCCTCTCCCCTTTCCTCATGGGCTCTCACAGCACCCACCACCACACTTAACCGTCATATTCTCTAGCAGTGACTGTGTCTTAGGGTTGGTTAAGTATCCAGTCCTGAGTGGTCAGTAATGCTAAGTAGTTAGAAGGAAATAGAGGAGATATTCATATGAATGAGTCCTGAAGCTGTTATGTTTTATGGATCTTGTTGCTTTAAAATTGATTGGTGACATGATTACCTCTCATCTTTCTGGTCCTATCCTAACAGTTAAGCAGGACAAAGCAGGAGTTAAAGCTGCTTGATGGATTGGCTGGGATCTCTGCCTTCTTGTAGCCACCGACAGTGCCACAGAGTAATCTGGTATATAGGGAGCAGGGAGGAGGAATCTAATTGACTCAGTTTCTGACTTGCTAGTGTGGGTACCTGAGGCCACCATCAACTGTTGAGTTTGAGGTTCTGACATCCAGGTGAGTAGGTCTACCAGACAACAGTAGGCTGTCAAGTTAGGAGAGTGTCCCACAGGAAATAAAGAGATGGAGAGTCATCCATGTGTAAGAACTAATTAGAGCTAGAAATGGTCATCTAGACATCACCTAAATGGAATCATGGTCTGTAAACAGAATGAGCCTTGAGGAGCTCTGATGTCAAGAGCAGGTTAAGAAAGTACAGCCTGGAAGGTACTGTTTAAGAACCTGGGCATCTGAGGTGAAGGTTTGGGCAACAAAAGGCCCATCATTTAACCTTGTTTCAAGGAGAAAGACTAAGAAGTCCACCTTTGTTTACCCATCTTAGGGTAGATATTCAGCTTGGACTACTTAATCCATATTCTGTCACACACTTCTGCCCAAAGTCAAAGCTTCTGTTGGATGTGACACTGTCACCAAAGTTCCTTCCAACTTTAGTGTAAGGTTTAAAACAGAATCTGGGAGAACCGATGAATGGACCCTTCTGAGGACCAGAGAAACTGATGCATAAAGACTGTATGGGTTTGCATTTTATTTAATTACAAGAGGCTTGATTATAGCAGACTGTTTAAAACAGGGTCATTAGCCCCAGCTGCTCTCAGAATCATGGAGCTGAGGGTGCCCACATCTGATGCTGTTCTCACACCTTTCATTCCTCATCCTTCTGTCGCTGACTACATCTGCTGCTTGGATTGCAGGCACGGGCCTTCATGCATAGCTAATTAGATCAACCTTTCAAAATAGAATTTTGAGAACTGGAGATGTAACTCGGTGCTTGCCTAGGACAGATAAGTGTTCTGATTAAGTGATGAAGAGACTGGCAGCCATAGAAGCTTGGCTAGAACTCCACTGTGCTTGTCTCTTGAGTGGGATGAGGTGGGCAGAGTGCTGCCATCTGTTTTTATTTTGGGGGGTTTTGTAACAGATGCTGTGCTACCCTGTATTATATCCTTAATTCACCACCAACTTCAACCAAAACTCAGGTGTTTTAGTCTGAGTTTTACCAGAACCTAGTTTTTGTCTCAGAACTGTTAGGTTCACCCAGCTTCACCCAGGTTCACCCAGTCTTGAAGCAGCAGCAACACCTAAACATGGTGCCCCCTGGGCCGCCCTCCCCAGCAGCCAGTTTGATTATGGCACCTTCTCACTTTCTTCTTTGGGTTACCTCTAGTTCTTAGGCTGCTAAAACTGCTGGTTCAGTTATTGTCAGAGTGAACTCAACAGGGTCTGAATAAACAAATGCCTTTTCTAATTATACTAACTTCTTCCAGATGTCTCTGTCAACAGTAGTACCTGTCCTAGTTAGGGTTCCTAATGCTATGATGAAACAAATGACCAAAAGCAAGCTGTGGAGGAGGGTTTATTTGGCTCACACGTCCACAGCACTGTCTATTACTGAAGGAGTCAGGACAGGAACTCAGGCAGGGCAGGAGCTGATGCAGAGGCCACAGAGGGAACTGCTCACTGGCTTCCTCCTTATGGCTTGCTCAGTCTGCTTTCTTATAGAACCCAGGACCACCAGCCCACAATGGACTGTGCCCTTCCTATCGATCACTAAATAAAATCCCTTAGAGGGTCTGTACACATGCTGATCTTCTGGAGGCATTTTCTCAGTTGAGGTTCTCTCCTCTCAGATGACTATAGTATGTGTCAGGTTGTCAGAGCTCACAGCACACAGCACCTAAAATATTGGGAGGTAAAGGGAGGTAAAGGGAGGTAAAGAAATGTTGCAGTGCAAAGCAGCACACACTGCTAAAGTTTGAGTTTATGCACAAGTGTTCTGAAACGACATCCTGTGGTGGTATTTCCCCTCTGACTTCCGCCTCTTTCACTTCACTCACGAGGATATGAAAACACAGCACATAGTTGCCACAAAGAGAGAGCACTCAGTGTGACTTTTATTCATGTATCATCTTGTTATGGAAGAATTCTAGGTGGTTATTTTGGGAAGACTAAATTATAGCATATGACAGAAAGCTATTAAAATGTTGTGCAGAATGGGGAAGTGCTCTATAGGTGCTCAGGTTATGGGCTGTCAGAGAGCAACCAGACGGATCTTGTTGAGATCTGCTACACGATAGAGATGGCTCTGTGTACCTAGAGACCTGATCTTGATCCTTGGAATTCACATGGTGCAAGGAGAGAGCCAGCTCCCGCCAGTTCTCCTCTGCCGGCTCCTTATGTGCCGAATGGCAGGCACCTGTGCTCATATAGACATAAGTGTAAAAATGTTGTTCAAAGGCCCTTTCTATAAAGTGCAGTTTCTGTTTACATAGAGGGCAGCTGGGACAGGACTGGAGAAGTAGAGAAGTTAAAGAACACCTTCCTTATTTGACCGTCAGCACTGATACCTGAAGGCAGTAGTTAGAGTCTGTTATAGTATACAAGTGTAAACCTATGTGGAGGACTATACTTTGTTGCCCCCAGGATGCATGTCTTAATCACTACTAGAGTGGATCTCTCCCTGCATAGGTCTGCAAGTGTAGCCTCATTCCCACAAACCTGTGACTGCAGATCTTTTATTTGGTTGGTAGGATTATTTTTCCAGGAGACCTGACATCTCTAGAAAACACTTTCTTCAACTCCAGGGAGTTTTTGTGGCAAGGGCTAGGGTGTGTATCATTGGACTATCTATTGTTTCATCCCTTCAGTTAATGTTTCTACTCAGATCCAGAGAGGAAGAACCTTGTTCAAATTGTATTCTCCCTGTCTAGCTACCCGATGATAGCAGAGACCAGGACATGGACCAGTGTTCAGTCTGTTTTTCTGAAATGCCTTCATCCTTACCCCAGAGCCAAGAAAGAAGGCATCATGACCATGGGTTTTGTTCTGTTTGTATGAACCTAGTACAAGCTTTTTTAGAATTAGTAAGGCAAATGGGCTCTATGTTTAATTTAAGATAGCTATAGGAGATTTAACTTAGATTTGACACTTGGTCTTAACCCAAAAGGCCAATAAGGATGGATAGTTCATATGAATGGATTATTTAGGAAGCCTAGACTAGTATATAGATAAAGCACTCGGCAGACAAGTGAAAGTTATAGGCAGCAAAAAAGCCAACACTATGGGAATGGTTGTTATTTTTACATACTAGTTGTGATAACCTAGAAAGATAATGATTAAAATTATAATAGGGGCTGAGAGTTGATGCCACACCTTTAAAAGTTAGAGTTTTAGGACAGGCAGGGTTACATACTGAGACACTGTCTCAAAACCCCTTAACAAAACAATCCGCTAGATTGGGCATGGTATGCATGCCTGTTGTTCCAGAATTGACGGAAGCTGAAGCAGGAGGACCACAAGTTTGAAACCAGCACGGGCTGTAATGAGACACTAGTTAGGGCAATAAGATTGGGGGGGGGGGGGCTGGGATTGTAACTCAGCTGATAGAGTACTTAATATCTATGAAGTCCTGGGTTCAATCCCCAATACTGTGTGTAGTCTTGGGGTTATAAAGACAGGAGGATTGGAAAGTCATAGGCCAGTCTGGCCTATATGAAACTATCTCCTAAGAACAAGACAGAAATGAACAATCCTGGGATGAGGTTAGTTCTTTAATCCTACCTACCTCTGTGCCAAGGTGTGATGAGAAAGCCATCTCACTCATTAACTATTAGCCCTGTGAGCTGAAATACGACTTTTGGTAAAGACTTTAGAAGTTGGGAAACAAATTTATCTTACTAGCAGCTCCACCTAAGTTAGTTCTTTTCTTTCCTTTCCAGGGCATCTGTTATGCACCTTAAGCCATATTGGAAACTCCAGAAGAGAGATCGCCCTCTGGAAGCCAGCAAGGACACCCTGAGAACACCTGTGAGCCACCAAAATGCTGCCAGTGTTGAGCAGGGCAGAGCTAACTATGTGAAACTACCTGGCTTCCCTTCAGCCTTCCTTGTCAAAGCAACATCTAGAAAACCTTTTGGGGTCCTTTCTCCAAATGTTCTGTGCAGTATGAGTGGGAAGAGTCCTGTGGAGAACAGCTTGAATGTGAAAGCCAAGAAGAATGTGCCACCTGCAACAGTACACCAGAGTGAAGAGGAAGGACTGCCAGGTAGCTGGGCTATTGTCAAACCTGGGAATACGAAGGAGAAGATTGCGTTCTTTGCAGCCCACCAGTGTAGCAATAGGATAGGATCTATGAAGATAAAAAGCTCCTGGGATATTGATGGGAGAGCCACTAAGAGAAGGAAAAAGTCAGGGGATCTCAAGAAAGCCAAGGTACAGTTAGAAAGGATGAGAGAAATCGACAGCCAGTGCTACCAGCCTGAGCCGTTTGCATGTGGCATTGAGCACTGTTCTGTGCATTATGTGAGTGACAGCGGGGATGGTGTCTATACTGGGAGGCCTCTGTCAGTGATACAGATGGTTGCCTTCCTTGAACAGAGAGCTACTGCTCTGCTAGCTAGTTGTACAAAAAACTGTACAAATCCACCTGCTATTGTGAAGATTTCTGGCCAGTCCCGAGGCGTGCCACCTTCGCCTGAGCCCTTCTCTGCTCCAGGAACTTGTGAAGAACCCACAGAAAGAAGAAATCCTGAGGCTGGCAGATCACAGAGTGAGCCAGTTCGTGTCCTTGACATGGTAGCCAGGCTGGAGTCTGAGTGCCTGAGGCACCAGGGCCAGCGGGAACCTGGGACCCTGTCACGGAATAACAGCTTCCGTCGAAATGTAGGCAGGGTGCTGCTTGCTACCAGTGCTCAGGCCAGTGACAGAAATGAAGACAAGACAGGTGCACCTGACACCCAGGTACATCCCATGCAGTCGGTGTCTGTGGGTGAGGAACCTTCCACAGCCAACCACTGTTCTGGAAGTGACCAGGCCTGGGATGGTCAGTCTCAGAGCTGCCCCTCATTGCCGGCAGGTGTGAGCTTCCACACGGACAGCACAGAATTAGAGCCAGGTCAGCAAAGAGCTGTGAAGAACTGCAACAGGCATGACATTGAAATGGCAGGCCAATTTGATGAATTGGCCTTTTCTTCTCACACCTGTCTGCAGGCCACTGCCTTGCCCACAGCTGCGATCAGCTGTGTGAGCAGAGCACTTGTGCCATTCACAAACCAGAGCCCTGAGCAGAGAAAGGAACCCGTGTGCCTCAGCATCACTGTGTGCACAGTAGAGAAAGAGCAGCCTTCTGCTTTCAGTGCTCTTGAAGAGCCTCGTCCAGGGCTGCTGTTTTTTCTGTCACCTGGACCGGGCCAGCAAGAATGCTCGCAGCTGAATGAACACACAGCACAGAAGGCTTCAGAGGCCAGGAAGCCTCAAGATGTTGCTGAGGGCAATAGTGTATGGGAGGAGAAAGATGTTTCTGTAGAACCAGTCATCCCAGCAGCCTCTGTGGTGGACAATATGTTACCATCCAGTTGGAAGAAGCAGGTGTCTCAGGACTTTCTCGAGACCAGATTTAAAATCCAGCAGCTTCTAGAGCCTCAGCAATACATGGTATGTCTGCCTCACCACATTATGGTTAAAATCTTCAGGTTACTCCCCACCAGGAGTTTAGCGGTTCTTAAATGTACCTGCCGCTATTTCAAGTTCATCATCGAATACTACAACATCAGGCCAGCAGATTCTCGGTGGGTTCGAGACCCACGCTATCGAGAAGACCCTTGCAAGCAATGCAAGAAAAAGTATGTGAAGGGGGATGTGTCCCTGTGCCGGTGGCACCCCAAACCCTATTGCCAGGCGTTGCCTTATGGGCCTGGGTACTGGATGTGCTGCCACCGGTCTCAGAAGGGCTTTCCTGGCTGTAAGCTGGGCCTTCATGACAATCACTGGTTACCTGCCTGCCACAGCTTCACCCGGGCAATCCACAAGAAATCACGGGGGAGTGAAACCGAAGAGGAGTACTGAGCTCCATGTGCAAGGCCACAGGACTGGAACACACAGGTCAACCCTGAGGCATGCCACCTCATCCCATCCTTCAGGAGTCTGCTCAGATCAGACTGCCATTGCTGAGGCAGTTTTTAAACTCTAAATTTACCAACTGTAGCGAGAGTCATTCCATGGTTTTGTCTAGTGGTGCCTCCCTTTTAACCCTTTCAGCTGTGAAGAACTCTGCCTGTTTTCCTCCATCAAGGACATTCAGGGGTCACCAGGCGGTCTCTACAAAGGGGTCCTGAAGTGTTCCAGTACTGGCTCTTAGCTCTGTATTTGAGGAGTGGAAAAGAAAGCAAAATCTCTGAGAATTATGCCTAAAACAGAAAACCAGGCACCTTACCTTATACCTTGTATGCTTGATCTTGTGAGAATGTTTGCAGATGGATTTTATGCCCTGTGGTGTTTACAGTGTATATAATGGTTGTGTTTTCATGGGCTGTGAAAGTGCACATTAAACCTGAGCGTCTTTACCTGGAGATGAGTGCTTTGGCCCTCTGTAAATAATGTGATTAAAATCCAGTATTGTATATTATGGACAGTTGACTAAACATAATCACCACAGAATAAGACAATATCACATAATAGTCAGATTAAAATATTGTCCATCCTTTTGTCTGGTTAAAAAATTAAAAAAAACTTCAATAAAGAATGCGCATTTTAAATGGGGCCTGGTTTTACACAGGTTGGGGGGCCGGTAATCTTTTAAGATTTTATGTGTAAATGTGGGCGCTGTTGGACCCTCTGAAACTGCTGGGAACCAGATCTGGGTCCTCTGCAAGAGCAACAAATCCTCTTAACTGCTAAGCTGTGCAGCCCAAAGATTTATTTTGTGTGCATGTACTTGCTTTTGAGTGCTAGCGTCCGTGTGGAGCTTGAGTTACAGGCAGGGTGAGACCCAGCAAACAACCCAGTTCTCTGCTGAAGTCATCCTTTAGCTCCTGAATGTGAGGTTTTTTTTAAATTTCTTATGAATTGAGTTGTAATTTAAAAATAAAAAACCCAAATTTTGATGTGTGTTTGCCAAATGCCTTAAGAGGCCAACAGAGGGCACCAGATCCGCTGGAACTGGAGTGGATTGTGAGCCCTCATGTGGTTGCTGGAAATCAAATCCTGGTCCTCTGGAGGAACAGCCACCTTGTTAAGGATCTCCTAAAGTTCTGTTTGTTTTGAAGCCATTTGTGGTGGTTCACGCCTGTAATCCCAGAACTCTGGGGCCAAGGCAAGAACATTGCTAAGTTTGAGGTATCTCTGGGTTAAAAGAGAGATCTCAAACACATTGAAAAAACATTTGAAAGAAGGGAGGGAAGCTCATGTTTATGACAAAATCATCTTCCCTTAAAGTATGTTTAAAATTTTATAACCTAACGTTTTCACTTTGTCTGGTATGTGCCATATTCCCTGTATAGCAAAGTCAATCCAAGGAATTCTCACAGCTTGTCCATTATAGTCACTTAGAAGCCACTGAGAATCTCTTCAGGCTTGTGTACATGTGAGGCCTAATAAAGCTGGGGAATCCTGAACCCCTAAAAATAGGGTCTGTAAAAAAAAATTCAAAAACTAGGTTGATCTGAAATCAAACACTCATTCACACACAACAAAAAGAGGGAAAAAAATTACAAAAACCAAAGAAACAAAATCTTGATATTAATGTAAGTTGCAGGGAGGGAGATGACAGATGTGAGTGATGGTAAAGGAGAGGAGAAGGCAGTGGTTATCTTGAAGATACAAACCTGGCCAGAACTCGCAAAGAGCAGAGGGCGGGACAGCATGTAAGTGGAGCCAGACTGACCTGTTTTGAGCAGATGGGCATGAGGGCAGAGTGGCTTCCAAACTAGAATCTAGTTGTTTTATTATTTTTAAAGAGTGTGTGCATGCATGTGCATGTCCGTGTAAGCCAGGTGTAGGATCCCCAGCCCTGGAATTACAAGCAGTTAGAATGTGTTGGGAGCCAAACTTGGGTCTGTGCTCCTGACTGAGTCCGTCTCTCTGCTATGACAGTTATCCTTAGCAATAATTGCTGAGGACTGAAACTGCAAAGTGACTCCATGCCAGGGAGGCCACCCCTGACAAATGGGCCATGCCGTGCTTATCTTCAAGACATCTGCTTAGTTTGTGCCAAAATGGTAATCAGTGTCCAGTAAATTTGTGTTGTTTAATCCCTCATAATGTGTATTAAAGGAGCTAACACACAGGAGGACAAGGGTGTGACAGGCCTCATACACTGTTCACCAGTTGCTGGCCCTGGTTCTTCTCTGTGGGCGCAGGATAAATAACTGGGTTTCCATGAGTCAGCATTCCTGACCTGGTTATCACATGCTACACAGCTGGGGGGGGGGGGTTAAGGAGAGCAATGGCACCCGATGGCCCCATACCACTTGGCATTACCTCAGAAATAGATGGCACGATTTGACCTGTGGCAGGACACAGTTCCTAGTGCTGGATAGAGGCTTTTGCTGGTGGTGTCAGAAGGCACCCATGCTGGTCTCTACTGCCTGAATTTAGTAAGGCTGCTTTTGAGAAAGGCTTATGTGGCCCCCTAGTGTCGAATGCAGAAATAACCCACTCTTTGTTTTGGTTTTAAGATTTTATGTGTACATGTTTTGCCTAATGTACATCTACCAAATACATGCAATTTTGTGGAAGCCAAAAGAAGGCAATGTCTCCTAAAACTGGTGTTACACAGTTGAAAGCTGTCCTGTAGATGCCTGGAAGCAAAGCAAAGCAAGTTTCTGAAGCCCCCAGGACAATGGCTCACTCTGTCAATGTGGTGCTCCTTCGTGCATCACTAAAGGATCACGACATAAACATTCCAGGGCCCTCTCCTCTCCTACCCAGCCAAAGGAAACTTGCACTTTGAGCTCTTCCAGGAGGCACTGCAGCACCTATTAGAACTTTTCCCCACCTCTTTTCACGTCTTTAGCTGAAACTGGGCATTGGCTCCTCATCCCACTTTTCAGGTGGTTTGACTCTTCCTACCAGTTGGGAAAGGGACCAAGACAATGTCATTCATGTTTGGTAGCACACAACTTGTAATCCCAGCACTTGGGATCCTGCGCTACATAGTGAGACCCTTTCAACAAAACCCCAAAACACAATGTGCTTGTTAATGTCTGTCCTGTTCACTAAGAGCTCCACTCCAGCATTTGCTGGAACTCAGTTCTATCTCCTCTGCAGGTGCCCCATATGACTTACTGTGTGGCAGTCTCTAGACTCGGTAGCTGAGACACTTCCTCCAACAAGTCCACACCTCCTAATCGTGCCACTCCCTTTGGGGGCCATTTTCTTTCAAACCATCACACCAGGCCTAACCTCCAACTTGAGTAACACCTGCCTCTGCTGCTGCCTCCCAGTGCTATGAAAAGGCATAGGCTACCACACCTAGCCTAACACTTAAGGGCTCTTCTCTATGGAGGACAAAACTCAAGACTTGTCCTCATATTATAGAATCAACTTCTCAATGTGGGAATCCCCAGGTAAGTCCAAGGTGGAAGCTTTGCTTCCCAAGGTATGAGTGACAGAAAAGAACCGTGTATAGTGGTGGATCCAAGGGCTCATAGGCCTTCGAAGGAATGGGATAGATGGATGAAGCTGGAAAGCATCAAAAGCTGATGCAGCTCACCCAGTCTCCTGGCCACTAAGCAGGAGGAGTGAGCCTGGAGGGTCAAATGGGAAGTAACCCAAGAAAGCCCTGTGTAGGATGAAGCAGGGTGCAGTCACTGTATTAGACAGACTTTCCTCAACGTAAAGTTACTTAAAGGCCACTTCAGATGTGCCTGGGAAGATGGAACCTATCACCTAAATCTTGAGGCTCTTCAAGAGGTCCTCAGTACCTAGAAATTACAATTTCAGAACAGACAATTCCTTTTAGTGAGACCACAAGCAAATTACTGCAAAAGTTAATTTCCCCTTGACTGTGCAGCTCTACTACAATGATCTTAAACAGTCCATAGAGGTGTAGAAAGGAAGGCTGTGATTTATTGGGCTCAAGAGAGTGCCCTAAATGCAGAATTTCTAGCAAATTCCCAGGTGATGCTGACTTTGCAGTTACAGTAGAAAGTGAAGAATGTTACAGCAAGCATCTTGAGCGTGCCCAGTGCAGTGGAAAATCTCAGTTCTTTCTCTAAGGCCATTAAGGAGACAGAATTCCCTGACACCATCGACATCAGCACCCACCAGAAAGCGTATTTCCCTGTCCGCTCTAGACCACTTCCTGTGCAGCTGCTGATTAGATGTCCTCCTGCCTGTCACTGCTGGTGTCTTCTGGCTACTGCTCCCAAACCAATTAGCAATCATCCAACCCAGGAGCTATGCATGTGCTTATTTATAACCTCAGAAATGCCTTCAGAATTACTTTAAAAAAAAAATCACTATTAAGTATAGGAAAGTACTTTTCTCAACATCTGAGTGTCTTTGGAAGTTATAAATGCCAAAGCACCAAACTCAAAGATGAGGGGGCACAGAATGATGATATGGGTTTTGGGAGTATCAATACTTCAGAATGAGTGTTGTATGAGGTTTCTGGCCCAGACTTTCGGGCCTAGCCTCAAGGTTTGGATCCACAGACCCACAGAGACACAGAGATGCTTACATTAATTGTATGCTGATTGACCTGGGGCCCAGGCATATAACTTGCTAATTCTTTACCCTTAAACTAACCCATGATTCTTATCCTGTTCAGCTTCTCTGTGGCACTTCTGCTCTGTTCTTCCTGTTCCCAGAGTTTTCTTAGTCCGGCAGCCCCGCCCATACTTCCTGTCTACCTTTGGTCAATAAGCATTTTTTTATTAAAGTAGGCAGGACAATTATTTACAATGTAACATCATAATCCACTACACGAGAGTCTTCGTTAGTTTTCTCTCAACAATAATATAGCCTCAGATCTCTCTTAAAGAAGAGAAAGAGGAATAGATGAGATAAAGGTAGATTGTTCTACCTACCTATAAATAATTATTAGCCAAATATATGAGATAAGCCGAAGAATTTACACTAATATATTTATATATTGATACAAATATAAAATCTTTTTATATGTTTGAGATAATTGGTATATTAGTACAAATTTAAATCAAATTGTTTTATATATCCAAAACAACTTATACATTAATATAAAATTAAATCTATAACTGTTAAATTAAATCTATAACTGCTATATTTTACATATGCTTCTATCTGTTTAAAATATTTGCACATTATTGTAATTTCCACTATACAATTGCTACCTCCATTTAACTATACTAGACATAATGTATGATTGTGCTAGTTATAATATGTACACAAGATGTTCTATATACCTCTGCTTAAATACTGTTACCATTTTACACGCTATACATACCTCTGGCTAATGTTTGATAGTCATACTAAAAGTCATTGTTCAGAGATCTTTATAAGCAACCTAATTTTACAATACAGGCCTCAATCCTTAAAATGATAAAAACTGCAGTCAACATTACTTAAGTTTACCATGTCACAGTCATCCCAGATACAGGCTAAAATACCATAGTTAGACAAGAGTCTTCAACCATTTCATAGACCCCAAAAATAACATTTAACCAAGATGGTGTTGAGCATCAAGGACACTCCTTTGGAGTTTGTCCTTTTGGCAGAAAATGGCCAGTTGAATAAAGAACTACCCTTACCTCCACAACTGACAGTACACACATGATGTCCAATCCAAATAAACAAAATGACAAAAACTGACAAAACTTGCCTAGATAAGACAGTCCCTCCAAAAATGCCCTGCTTCTAAAAAGATCTGTCAAATATCATAGGCCTATAGCCAAAATAATAAATGCTCCAAAGACACAAAAAACCATAGTGATTGTCCAGATAGCTAAATGTCGCTGTCCTCTCTCAAATTTCAAAAGCTAATACTCTCATGTGCTTCCGACTTTCAAATAATATATTTTCCTTCTCAGGTCTTGATAAGGTTAAAAAATAGATAGTTAAGGTTACCATCCTATCACCCCTTAGCAAAAAACATTCAGGTGTTAGATTTTTACTGTCCCAGATAAACAGTTTTAAAATAATTTATACACCCTACCACCTACCAATACTCTAAAAATATATGGTGTACCTTTTATGTGTTGAGTTTTAGTTATAGTTTGACAATGGTTATGTTTGACCTTTTCCTCCCCAGGCATTACCTTATAATAATTCCTATTATATATAGTCTTAGTTTAAAACCTTCTTAGTTAGACAAAAGAGAGAGATGTGGTGGGATTCAGGTAGCTGATAAGGTTGGGAGGCTTGTCTCTAGAGTCCTGGGAGCCTGACGGGTGTGGCCAGCCCGTCTAAAGGGGCTGCTGGGATCTTAAGCGTCCCATTTTGTTTCTGCTTTCTTAGAGATTGGATCAGCATCCATCCCCTGGATCATCCTATTGCCAAAGAATTGTCCTAAGGTTTAATTTGCGAGTGTTAAAATACCCTCCAATAAATATTAATCCTGTATTTGATATATTGCAAGTGAGATTTATTGCAATAGTCTCAGCCCATTCTCATCACTGACCTTGAACTTCCAGTCGACTTCTTGGTTTTTTTTTTTTTTTTTTTTTTTTTTTGTTTTTTGTTTTTTGTTTTTAAGAGTTATAACTTGGGCATGGTAGCAGATGCCTTTAATCCCAGCACTCAGGAGGCAGGGGCAGGTGGATCTCTGGGAGTTTGAGGTTACCCTGGTCTACATACCAAGTTTCAGGCCAGCTGGAGCTTCATAGGGAGACTGTCTCATAAACAAAAACCCAACTGATTTATAAGACTTACTTGTATGTGTATGAATGCTCTGCCTGCATATATGTATTTGTAGCACTTGCATCCTTGACGCCCACTGAATCCAGAAGGTGGCATCTGGTCCTCTGGAACTGAAGTTATAATGGTTGTGAGCCACCGTGTGGGTGCTGGGAACTGAATTAAGGTTCTCTGAAAAGCAGTCAACACCTAAACCATAAGCCATCTCTCTGGACTCGGTCTCCTGCATTTCAAGTATATTAAGGGTTCCATCAGACCCCTCTCACATCAGTACCTTGTACTGCTTCTTACTACAGACAATGATAATGACATTTCAATATTACTATTTTAATTTTTCAACACATTTGTCCCAGGTTGCCAAGGTGACCCAGTGGGTAAAAGCACTCACCAAGTCTGCAGACCTGAGTTCAATCCCTGGGACACAGTAGAACCAGAGAAGACACAGGTTTCATTTGACATTGATGCATGTATGTATGTACACAAAATAATTTTTAAAATTATGTTTGCCACCCTTGTGCTTTTTGGTGTTTACAAAAATTCACCTCATCTATTTAATTCTATGAGAAAAACAAACAAACCTTTTTTCCAGGCTATTTTCTCACCAGAAGCTTGAATGGAGGTAACTTCACAACTGAGGTACTAAGATGTCATGCCCAAGCCTAGGTTTCAGCTTCTTGTCACATTTTACTGAATCACTTCAACCTACTGGGAAGTGTTCTTCCC
Source organism: Phyllotis vaccarum (assembly GCA_033318265.1). Taxonomy (NCBI): domain Eukaryota; kingdom Metazoa; phylum Chordata; class Mammalia; order Rodentia; family Cricetidae; genus Phyllotis; species Phyllotis vaccarum. The sequence continues at coordinate 72,536,496 of JARWLC010000005.1, read as the reverse complement.
ATCTGCCTTCCTTTGCACACCAGACAAATGTAACCATGGATGAGAAGTCTCTTCTCTCCTTTGTATACTACTCAGCAACTTGCCTCTGGCTACTATCTAAGAAAATGGAAAGGCAGGAACTCTGGAGCCCAAGCTCTCTCTGGAGAGCCTTCTATCCCAGGTAAAGCAATGAATAGCAAGACTAATCCTTCAGTGTCCTTCCTAAGAACCCAAACTGTTCCACTCCAGTCACTTACGCCGCCCCCCAGGTGGCTCTTCCAAATTACCCAGAAGTTACTGATGCCCATGTGAGAGATTAATTACAAAAAAGATTTTCCAAAGCTAGCAGACTCCTTTTGGCTTGAGAAGGCCCTCTAACACATTCTCTCTCATCCTGAAGAGTGAGCAGTTACACGTGGATATCTCAGAGGCCTACTCCTTTCCCAAGTCAAGCCTCAAGGTTATGGCTATCAAAAAATGTCTTTAAAGAATGCAATATGCTGTTGTATGAAGTTTCTGGCCTGGCCTTTCAGACCCACAGTCCCATAGTCCCACTGAAACACACAGACACTTATATTAATTTTAGGCTGATTGACCTGGGGCCCAGGCATTTAACTTGCTAACTCTTTACCCTTGAACTAACCCACGATTCTTATTCTGTTCAGCCATGCAGCTTGGTACCTTTTCTCAGAGCAGCATAGGTGTCCTCTTCATCTATCTGTTGGTTTCTCAATGGCATTTCTGCTCTGTTCTTCCTGTTCCCAGAGTTTTCTTAGTCAGCTCTGCCCACACTTCCTGTCTGCCTTTGGCCAATCCGTGTTTTTATTAAACCAGTAGGCAGGACAATTAATTACAATGTAACAACATAATGCCCTTACAATATACAACTGATAAGCAACTATTTTCTTGTTTGTCAAAGATGGGCCATCATTACTAAAGGCACCATAATTTTAAAAACAAATTTCTTACCTAACCAAAAAAAAAAATCTTTAAGTTATTCTTTATTTATAAGAAGTACTCAAGGTTAGTTTAGACTCTTGTTAACCTCAGTGTAGCAGCAGAAATAAATAGTAACTAGGAAAAGGCACACATAACAAAGTACTGTTAAAGGATTTATTGCAGTAATACAATAAAAGTTTAGAAAACATCTGTGTGACTCACCCTTACTTGGAAGTCTCAGGCACAGCGAGGGGGCTCTGACACTGTGGCTCTTTCCCCAAGTACACGGAACCCTCACTCAATGCTGTCCACCATATATATCACAGTGACCCACTGTCTCTCCAGTGAGTTACACATGTGATAAAACTTTCCTTGGTTCTAATCAATTACATAAAAATGTCTTTTTAAAAACCATTTAAAGCAGCCTGTGTGGTGCCTCTGAATTTCTATTAGTATTACCTTGTCTCAATAAATCATTTAAAATGGAAAACATGACCAACTTCTATGGCTTTTGGTTTAAAAAAATACCAGCTTAATTTTTTCAGAAAGCTGTTTACATCTGGTTCCGGCACCTACATGGAGGGTTTTAATGAGCAGCAAAGAGTACGGGAAAACAGTGGTCGAAATGTGTATTTAAGAATATTTACAGCAGGTGGATCCAGTGCAAAATAATGAAACTCAAAGTATTTCAGCAGCCTAGGGCAATCATACTGTGACATAAAGTGACAAAAGTGCCTCTATCTGATACTAAAAACAAAGTACCACATCAACCCTACATTTCCTACACCTCTGGTTAACTCCTGTAGACATAGTCTGTGATGTCTGCACTTTCTATGGCTTCCTCTCAAGCCCATGGTTTCTTTTGCAGCTGGTCTGTTCATTCTACCAGACTCAGTCTACAAAGCCTAGAGTCTAGAAGTAGATGGCAAAATGCAAGCCCAACAATTATGAAGCTAAGCATGGACCAGTCAAATGAACGCTTGCAAGAGGGATGCCGTCTCCTTCCCAGGTGGAGTATCTATATTAGGGGAACATGGAGCCCCTGGTAGGAATAAAGTCCTTTCTACAAATCTATCAAGAGCAAAAGCTCCATAGCACCTCAGTCTGCAGAGTATTAACCAAGACAACTCTGAACAGAAGCTAGGGCACAGCAATCTGCTGAAGGACTTGGCTGAAGTACCACCGCACCAGTCACACTAAAAAGGTACGGCACTGCCGCCTGGAAAGGTACTTTTTCACAGGATTTCTGTGGTCTGTTACATAGAACTTCTTTTCTGAAGTTATTAAAAATAAAAAAGAATTACTTCCAAATTTAACATAATGCCTCTTGTTATAGTTTTCTGTACGATTGTCACTAAAATGGTGTCTTGGAGAAAATTCCTTGAGCACTTCCTGGGACAGCTCCAGAGCCATGTAGACCCCAGGAGCACGCAGAAGGGGTTCCCCAGAACACCTGCTACTAGTTAACACCCTACCCAAGCAACTGGACAGCAAGAAAATGACCACTAATCAAGTGTTCAAATGTGCCCAGACAGCGTCTAGCTCATCTAGGGAACAAGGGAAAGCCCTACTTTAAAATGCGCATAGCACAGGGACTCCAATGACTTACCAGAGAATGGACTTACTCCCCGAATACAAGAAAACAGTTTAGACATCTCTAAACACACAGCTAGGATTCCTCCATTCGTGGATGTGGGTCTGTAGAATAAAGACTATGGTTTCTTTGGTGTGTGGTAGGAAAACAGGAATGTGATGCATGATGACAGTGACAGCAATAAGCTTTCACCACCTTCCCTCCCCCATGAGACCATGGCTGTCAAGTCTCTCCAAAAAGATGACAGAGAAAACAAACTCAGCCTTTGTCTTTCATTCCGCACCACCAAGAAACATTTCCTTGAGATCTGACAAAGTCTAGACTGTTGTGTCAAGAAAACTCGGCATCCTAGGAACCAGCACATTGTGGGGTCTAAGAACTGGGAACCCAGGAGGCCACAAGCTCAGGGCTGGCAGAGGTCTCGAACATGTCAGTCACCATCACAGGCCACCTGACAGGCACATGTGCTTGTCATAACACTGGGTTAGCCCCTCTAGTAACAACACAGACAAGGTTATTAGAGTGCAGTAGGAAGATTTCGCATGTTCTGGTCTACAGTCACTAGCGATGTCCAGTATAAGCTTTGAACCAGGAGGTCACAGAGGCTGCAGCAGAGGAGATCATCCCGCCAGCGCTGCTGCTGGCTATGGGTGGGGATGCTTGGGTGCTCTGGCTCTGGGAAACTTCCACTGGCTGGGAAGGGATGTCACAGAACCGGGGACTTGGCAGATTCTCCCAGTCTGTGCCCAGGTCGGTCTCCTCATCGCTTACACGCTCGTCTCCACTCACATCGGATCCCCCAGCAACTCCAGGGTCCACAAATTCCACGGATTCCTCAAGGTCAGCTCGAACTTCAAAGGGTCCTGACCTGTGTGCACACAGGGGCTGAATAAGCACCACCTTCCACCCCAAAACCATTTGAGTTGGGTGTTGCTGGGTACTGGAGAAAAGAGACTGACCTCAATGAACGTCTTCATTCTGTGTGTGAGCACAGGGAGCAGCAGGCATGTGGAGGCCACAGTACACCTTTCAGGACCCACATACTTTTCTTTAAGAACTTGTGTAACCAGTGAGATGGTCCACAAGCCTCCCATCGCACAGACTACAGATGTGCTTCCTCCATGGTTCTGGGGACTGAACCTGGGTCTTACTGCTTCACAGCAAGCACATTAACCCACTCGAGTGAGTCATCCCCTACCCCATGTCCTTACTCTTTATTGAGAGTGATTATTATTTTTAAACTTAATACATTTCTTCCAGGAATGCTTTTTGAATCTTTTATCTTTTTATTAGGTTGCTTTTTCCTTACTGACTACAAGGCTGACCTGCTGCTCTAGAGTTTGATTTGCTCTACTTAGATTTTTTAAGCCTATTTACCATTTGTCTCTTTGTTTAAGACATAGGGCCCTTCCCACTCAAGTCAGTTCCTTCATAGTAATGGGTGTGGCTCCTTCATATGTAGATTTTTGAGGTACCGCTTGGTTAAAATTTCTCTTACTACCCTCTGAGTATAGACTTGTCTTTTCTCTCGTAGGTCTTTTATATATCACTTAAAGCAGGATCTTTTCTTTTTGGAATTTGCTTTTGTATACAGAATATGACCAAACACCAGCTTTTTCCTCACTTGAATGCCAATAGCCCGACACCATTGACTGTGATCATCTAATTCAGCAGGCAGCATGATCTTTTTTAATTACTATGCAAACTATTTATATGCTAGCAGCATCTTTTTTAATGGGGTGGCGGTAGTATTTGAGACAAGATCTTACTATGTAGCCCCAGGCTGGCCTAAAAAAGTCACAGTCCTTCTGCCTCAGTTTCCCAAATAAACAACCTTTTTTATTTCTTTGCATTTCTAAGGGTAGGGCATGCCATAGCAAGCATGTGGCAGTGAAAGTACAGTTTGTGGGAACCATTTCTCTCCTTCCACCATATGGAGCAGAAGGTTAGCACCTTCACCCTTTATCTACTGAGCTGTCCCATCCCAAAACACCTTCTTAAAAATTAACTTTATATAACCTATCTGGAAAGGGGCCAGCCTTTATTATTCTTACTCTGCCCTTGCTGCCAAAGCTCTGGAGTTTGTCAGACTCTGAAATACCTGCTGCAATCCTCTCACCAGACTGCCTTTTGGGAAGAAGTACCATCTCTTTAGCTGAGAAATGATGAAGGAGTTTATTGCCTCAGACCTGCATCAGCCGTCTAACTCCTTATCTAGTACCAAGAAGCCACTCAAGAAATGTATGTCAAAACCTCACTGTTTTCTTTCTTCAGATGCTCCCAACTTGAGAGTGAAAATATAGTAAGTCAAAACTACAAATCAATTTGAAGTACTGTACACACTAGGCTCGTGCTTTCCCACAAAAAAATCCACTGGATTGGATTTTTGTATATTGTATACAAATTATATATATTGAGATTGTGTCACTGTACAAATATCTCTATGCTTGTTTAAGGTACTATACTTACTCGGTTCATCTAACAATGTAATACAAGTTGCTAGTCATTAAAGGTTTTATTATCAACTAATTAGAATATAAAGTAATGCAAGTTAGTAGTTAGACATTACATTGAGACATAGTCATATTAGATATGTTTTCAAGATCAAATAAATATATTTTAGATGAACAGGTCTTCTTCAAACATTTCAGAGATCCATAAAATATGGTATTTAAAATATTTCAAGAACTTACACTTTTCTGGACAGTGAGACAGGTGTGCTCCTGGCAGCACCAATCTACTTCAAGAGAAAAATGGGCATTGAAGAAACTCCATATGGAGTCTACTTTCTTTGTGGTAACGGTTAGCCATTGGACAAGAACCTGTTCTTGTACTGACTGCTTGACAATGTGCTGTTTAAACTGGACATACAGGTTCCCTAGGAAAGTGACCTTTGAACTCTGACAGAACAAGCTGAGATGGTCCTTCAGGTTCCTGCTTTTCAGAGAAAACTGTCAGATATTCTTCAGGACACAAGAAGAAGTGACTGATGAACTATACCAGAATGGACAGAGCAGATTTCCTGCTTCACTGAAATGAAAAGAGACTCTGGGCCTGTAGGCTGAAGATGGATGCCCCAACTTTATAAAGGAACTTTGGGTGACTGTCCAGGCAGATAGGTGTCATCTCTGTCATTTCTAGATTTTGGAAGTTGCTTGCACTTCCTGGTTATTTGGGTAAATATTATTTCCTTCTTGGGTCTCTGAGGTAGTTGAAGATGAGATAGTTATAGTTTTCTAGTGACAGTTTATAAAAGAAAGTTTGAAGTTAAAGTGCATAAGTTTAAGAGACATCAAAATAGCTTTTAGTTAGTAATACAAGTTAGAAAGAAAGTGAATTAGGTATAATCCTTTGGGCTTATCAAAATAGGATAATTAATGAAATATTTTCTTTGAATTGTCAATTGTTAGTGGACTGGACATTACTCACTTATTGTTTGTATATATTGTATATAATTACTGTACCTATTGCATATGGTTTTTCTCATATTAGCTCTAGCTTTCTCTTTTTTAAATGTGACACAAAAGGAGCTATGTGAGGATATTTTCCAATATTAAAGCTGCTCCTTTTAGGAAAACCTTACTAATCTGCTCAGGCTGGCCTTGTAGTCCTCTGGCCCCAGCTCCTGAGTGGCTGGATTACAGGCACTTGCTACCTCAAAAACTCTAAAACACCATAGTAGTAAACACCATCATTTAATGTAGTCTAACTTAAACCACTTACAGTGCTTACATTAGCCCACTAGTCAACAGTCACCCAATAAAAGCCCATTTTCCAAAGTGTGGCCACGATCGGCTACACCCCATCTCTACAAAAGCATGTGTGTCCTGGTGAAAGCAATGGCAATGGGTACGGGCCTAGGGCTGGGTGCAGGAAGAGCCCCATCCAGTTCATGCTCCCAAGGGCCAAGTGACGGAGCTATCCAGAGCACACCGTGGACAGGGCACTCCTCGTCCCTGGTTTCTGTTTTAAGCAGATGAATTTCACGACAGCTCACTCTTTGAATTTCCAATACTTCTAACAAATGGTAACTAGATTGACTTGGTGAAAAAAAAATTCCATCAACAGGATATGCAAGTACAGAGGAAAACATACAAGAGACAGCACAGCTGCCAGGGCAAGTCAGGAAAGAAATAAGTGAGCCTCAAGAGAAGCACAAGGTGGTGGCCGGGGCACTAGGCTCCTCTCCTACATGTCACACACTCAATGGCCTCTACTGCACCTTTCTCAGAAAGGACAGAAAAGGACAGTAGATGATCACACATGACTCCTGTTCACTTCTGCACAACATTATACAGCCCTTGTCCTTGCCAAGCAGCTGGGACTTGGGGAACACTAGATACTGTGCCAGTGTGCATCCTGCTTCTACTCCAAAGCAGCCACGGAGAAACAATGCTTAAAGAAAAGCCACACATGCAACTTACCTGCCTAGGTGCTCGGAGTGTGGGCTGACCAGGTGCATTAAGTTCCTGAGTGTGTGCAGTGGTTGTAACTGATCTAAATTCACATGCTGGAAAAAACAAAGGCTTGCTTGATTGATACTTTCAAACACACAGCAAATTAAAAATGAGTTCAGAGCACAGGATTGTACCTGTGAGGAACAGAGGTAAAGGATGTTTGCATTCAGTCTCCTCACTGCCCGGGTCAGCTTCTGTTTGCTGAGGTTCTCTCCGCAGAACTCACTGTAAGACAAGGAAGAATGCTCTCTGAGCAATGTCTATGCTAAAACATTCCTTCTGAAGAGTACAACTACAGTCCAGCACAGCGCAGCACACTCCTCCTCCTTAGTAAACTGCCCGGAACAGACACTTCCCAAGTACTTAGCCACTGTCCTTCTGGAGAAAAAGTTTCTGTCCTCTACAGAAACTACAAATGCATGTCTCTGGGGACTGAACAACTCTGCCTCAGGAGCTCATGCCACAGACAGGAATGCTACAGAAGTGATACATGTGGGAGCACATTATATGAAGCATCAACAGGGGATTGTGGGTAAGAGAAAACTCAATCCAGCTACTCTGTGCAGAATGCCAGCTGGAGACCAGAGGGCCCCAGGGAGCACACGTGTTCTCTTCCTCTCTCTTGCTCGCCTCCGGGGACCTTGTGTCTTCTCTGCCTGCAGCTTTCCTCCCTAGGATCCCCAGCCATGGCTTGTTCCCTTTCTACTTCATGCCCTGAGCTAGGGCTATACCTCAGAGGAAGAGCTTTGCCCATCTGGATTCAATTCCCCAGTACATTAAAACAAACAAACAACACAAAGGAAAAATAGCACATGCCCTCCTGCTTTCACTGATCTCACCAGTATTAATCACCACTGTAAATTCTAGCTATTACTCACTTGAAGGCATGCCTAAGAGCCCAGCAACCAGAATAATGAGGCAGGATGAGCAACCAGGCCACATCAGCATGGGCTATATGAAGAGACCTTCTTTAAAATAAAAAACAAAACAAAATAAAATAAAAAAAATTCTTAAATATAGCCTATTACTATCCAGGGGTAAAAGGTTTATTACATTTGCCATAAATGAAAGGTAACTGGAATAGGGGCGCTCTAAATGTGAACTGGGTAGACTGTGTCTTTAAAAATTTAAACATGAAGCTAGACAGTGGTGGCACTCACCTTGAATCCCAAGACAGAGGCAAGTGTGATTTCGAGGCCAGCCTAGAGTACAAACTGAGTTCTAGGACACTCAGAGCTGTTACACAGAATAACTCAATCTTAAAACAAACAAACAGCTGGTGGTGGCACACCCCCTTTGACCCCAGCACTTGGAAGGCACATCTCTGTGAGTTTGAGGTCAGCCTGGTCTACAGAGTGAGTTCCAGGACAGCCAGAGCTACACACTGAAACCCTACATTGGGGGAAAAAAAACCAAAGAAATAATAGTAATAATGTAAACATGAGGTTTTCATAAGAATGGAACAACCCTCCCCACCCCACTCCATCACAATTGACTCAGCTCCAGTGCATGGGAGCTGCAGTATTCCCTGCATACCCTGGCCCTTCCTTTGGTTATTTTCCCCAAAACCAGATGGATTCTCTGTCGTCTCAGATTTCACTCACAACTATAACACAAAGTGGCGATATCTTTTGAAAACAATCTTATTATTTCTGCCAAGCCTTCGCTTAGCTAGTGTAAGGGCATACCAGAAACACAAATCGATGATGAAGATGGTATTGCCACCTTAATTACTTGCCTGTTACACAACTTTTTGGGAAGATTGACATCAAGTATGTGAGAAACAATGTTGACCAGCTGAGTGGCGTAGCACAGTGCGGCACTGATGGTGTAGGCAGGGTTGTTATGCTCCATGTCTGAGAATGAATGCAAAAGTCAGAAAGTACCTCTGCATCAGTAAAAATATCAAGGAAGCGAGCGTTTTCACTTCTAGCTTGGTAGTCACATTACTGATACTAGGGTTCACTGTCTGTATGGTCACACACAAATGGTCCTAAACAAACCAAGAATAAATGGAATTAAGGCCTAGACTGAATAGGTCTGACACTGTATCACCTAATAATTACTGACCAAATTAGCCCATTGTGGTGACTCCTATTGTTAATGCCAACATTGGGAGGCTGAGGCAGGAGAATCAGAAGTCTGAGGCCAGCCTGAACTACATGAGACCTTTCCTCAAAAACCAAGGGCTACGGGGAGCTTAGGGGGATGGAGAGGTGGCTCAGCGGTTAAGGGTGCTTGTTGCTCTTTCAGAGGCCATAAGTTTAGTTCCAAGCAATAAGTGTTGAGTGGCTTACAAATGTATGTAACTCCAGCTACAGGTGATCCAAAACCCCTTTCTTGCCTCCACACTCATGAATATACATTCACATAGACACACAGGTACACAGTTAAAAATAAAAATAAATCTCTAAAACATACAAGAGCTAGGCTATCATTTCATATAGATATGATCAGGCATTTAATTGTCTAACATGTAAAGGCCCTGGGCTTGAACTTCAGTAATGTCCAATTCAAACGTCCCTCCTCAGAGAGGCCTTTCCTTTTTTGGTGTAGTTTTGTTTTGGGGTAGGGTTTCTCTGTGTAGCCCTGACTCTCCTGGAACTCTCTCTGTAGACCAGCCTGGCCTCGAATGCAGAGATCCTCCTACCTCTGTTTCCTGAGTGCTGGGATTAAAGGTGTGTTAAATTGTCCACTCAGAATACGGCCTCTTCACCGCTTCTTTTCAGCTTGCAATGGACAGTGTTAATAAGCAACCGAACATACCTACAGTCTCAAGTAAAATCCAATTTAAAATAAACACTGAATGACTAAATGGGCCATTCCCATCCACAAAAGACAAACTGTAGGGACATTTCAAGCTCCATTTATTACTCCAGTAGTCAAAGCTACAAACTGAAGCCGAACTGCAAAAGGTAAGATGCGCTTCTATAAAGAGGAGAGTTCCCCCTCCTACCTAAAGAGATAAGGTCCTGTTATATATATAGCCCAACCTGCCCTTGAACTCGGGACCATCTGTATGACTCAGCCTTCCAATTGTTAGAATAATAGACATGAATTACCAGAATTATGTCTTCTTATATAAATTAAGTAATATTAACCCCAAGGTGAAAATCAATCTATCAAGTTAATATATAAAATGAGATATATGCAACAATGGAGTATTATTCAACCATAAAAAGTAATGGAATACTAACATATGCCATGATATGAACTTTGTAAGAGGCTAAAAAAAGTAGGCAACAAAACAAAACAACCCCCACACGTTGCATGATTTCACTCCTGAGTTGTCTAGAATCTACAATCTACTGCTAGAAAGCAGACTGGCTGCCGAGAGCTAGGGATGTGGGACAGGGCCATATGCACCTGCACAGCATGCGGCTTCCATGTGGGATGCGGAGGTGGTCTTAGAACTACCCAGGTCAGTCAGGCTTGCAGACTGCTGTGCGGGCACTAAATCCAACTGTACACCGAGGCACTGCTCACTTTGTCATGTAAATTTCACCTCACAAAATACAAATACATTTTCAAAGAATATTTTGTGTCTCACCAGGCCCTTGGGTTGTCTTCTTCTCGTCTACCCAATTATAGTAGGCAGAATAGTCCCCGTTGTTTGGAAGGCTGATCCAAGGGCCTGTAATGCTAATGCTAGTGTCTCCGTTGTGGTCATCACAGACCCATCTTCCAGAGAGGTACGTTGTCCTCCGGGCCTCAGCAAGTTTGCTCACCATGCTGGAGGTCATGGCACTGTCACTCTCCGAAGACACATCTGCAGGATCTCTGCAAACAAACAAGGAAGACTGCAGAGGAGACTCCAAAGTCACCCGAGTCCTACAAAGCAACAGTGTACATCTAATACACGTTAAGAAAGAGGTTAGTAGCTGCCACAGCACAGAAGGGAAGGTCCCCTCGGGTCCTGTCCAGTACACCGTCATGAGAAACACAGTCACAATGCAGCGCTGTGTGAACAGCAGAGAACACTTGTGCTAATGATGACTGCACTGCTCATGGTACCTACCCTGGGACTATGTGGTCTTGCTCATCCAAAGTCATTATGTGCCACATGACCACATGCATATACGTTTTCTTTGCAAAAAAAAAAAAAAAAAAAAAGTCAAACTTATGGAAAAGATGCAAGGGTTTTAAAATCTTCGCCAAATTACCAGCTCTGGAAAATGTAATGATCAGAGCCTAAATTCAATCCTCATAGTGAAAAGCAAACAAAGCACAACAAGGAAAAATTAATTTGGTATCTTTGGTTTGTTTGTTGAGTCAATTTGCTATGCCAAAGGCTGGTCTTCAACTCCTCATTATAGGCATATACTATCATGCCTAGCTACTGTGGTGAGAAATCAGCGCATTACACTACAGCACTACTAACCATCTACAGACCCATCAACTCTGTGCTGTCAGCACCCTGTTAAGATCTTCTTTTGTGGTCCAGGGTGCAAATCCAGAGTCATGGGCTGTGCGCAGGTGCCTGCTAATCCATCAGGATGTAATGCTGGCACAAAGCTTCTGTTCCACCACCTTCTCCTCTAAGGCCTGACCAGTGGTCTTCATGAAAATTTTTAGTAATCTAACTTTTCTCCAGTGACCCAAAATACTTCCCAACCTTCTATCTGGACTTACCATTAGCACTGAGGGATTGAACCTACGGCCTCTTGTTTGCTGTCTAAGGACTCTACCACTTTGTTATATCCCTGAAACAAGGTTTCCTTAAGTTGTCAAGGCTAGCCTTAATGTACAGTCTAGCCGTGTAAGCCTCAAGTATCTGGGATCACATGGGTCGGGACTATGCTACCAGGCAGAGCCTTACCACCTCCTACTAGACACAAACTGCTCGGCATGATCAGGGAGGAAATGGGTTTTTCAGCCTTGAAGCAAAATTCAGACCTTTAAGTTTTTTGGAAGCCAAATCTGGCAACACACCAAAGTCTCGACTGAGGGAAAACCAAGAAAGAATGGTTACAAGTCACCCACTGCCAGTGTCAAGGGCCCTCATTCATGTTGAGTGCTATGGGGGTTAGAGAGCACATGAGCTTCTGGTGGTGGTTTCCACACCTGTCAATCAGTATCTGCATCTGCAGAATACCGAGATGGAGGAGGAGGCTAAAGTGTGCACTCTGGTCTCTAGGGCCCCCCCCTTCTCTCCTCCCCTCCCTCCCTCCTTTATTTACTTCTTTATTTTTGGTAGTACTGAAGACTGAACATACTGAGGGCTCTAGCTGGGCAAGAGCCAGCCCTCTTTTTGAAACAGGATCTCAGTTAAGTTACCCAGGCTGGCCTTCAATTTGCAATCCCCCTGACTCACTGTTCAAGTAACTAGGATTACAGGTTTCAGCCACCAGGCCCTAGTGAACTCTGTCAAAAGCACCCCAGATTACTGTGATGAATGGCAAGGTGAGGACTCACCATCCTCTCTACCTGTTTCCTGCGAGTTCCTATGAAACTACAGTGCTGTCTCTACAGAACAGAATAAATGCCTATTATCAGGAAAGGCCAAGTCAGCAGACATCTAGGCCTTAGTTATGCTCTAACAAGTTCACATTCTAACAGACAATTTTCAATCTTCATTAACAGATAAGAAAATCAGGTTTATGGGTTCAAGAGTGTGTCGCATACACAAACACACATCTGGCCTGGCTGGCACTGTGATGACAAGACCAAACATGATCTTGCAGCAGGAGTGTGAGTCAGCCTGTAACCTGGAAGCTTGGTGACAGAACACAGGCTGCCCCACCCCAGTCCTGGCTTCCTCCCTGGCTTTACTGTTTGCTGAGGAAGATAAAGAAACAAGGACCCTAGCCCAGTGATGACATACTGGAAAAGTCCCTGTACCTCACAGAAGTCTTCACTTCATCCATTGGGAAGATGATGGAGGTGAGCTCTAGGATGTGGGACCTTCGCAGACGTGCCAGGCGATCATAGTGACTCTTTAAGTCAATGGTTTTCTTCTCCACCAGGTCCCCAAGCTTGCGGTTGTGCCGCTGAATCTTCTCCTTTTTCTCTTGGTGCCGCTGTGCTCGGCTGTAAAGCTTCTGGTTCTTTTCCTTGTTTCTGAGAAGGCCTTCAGAATCTAACAATAAAGGACAAGCTTCCATGAGCCCTGCAGGCCGCCGCTCAGCACTGCCTCCCTTCCTACACTCAGGGTGAAGCCTAAGGAACAACTTTCCACTACACACGGGCCTTCCTGGACAGAGCTGCAGGCTATGAAGTCTGAGCTTTGCTAGGATCGTTGTACTGAAGTTAAGCTTCATTTGAGTCACAAAAATAAACTGCACTCTAAGACAGACATCTAGAAATCACATTCTTAAATTCAAAAACAAACTCAGGGCCTTCCAGGAACACCACCTCTGGACATACGTGTGAAGCCAAAGTCTCTACCTCACCATTACCTACCCCCTGTGTATGCCTCAGCAATCTCCCCACAGTGCTTCCATCAGCTTGTCTACAATCTACTTATGCCTTTCTTCCCACTCTGTTGTTTCCAATTAACTCTCATTTAAATGCTGCCCACCTCCAGGGTGGCTCAACTCCACCCTATCTGCCCTCCCAACCCATCCCATTTTGCGTGTGTGTGTGTGTGTGTGTGTGTGTGTGTGTGTGTGCGCGCGCGCGTGGGTGCGTTGTGGGTGGGTGTGGGTGTGCGTGGGTGCGTGCGTGTGTGTGTGTGTGTGTGTGTGTGTGTGTGTGTGTATGTGTGTGTGTGTGATTACAGGTGTGCATCACCTTGCATGGCCCCTGTACAATCTTTAGAAACTACAGCCAATGCCTGATGGTTCTCAAACACAAATCAAACTTTTTAACCTTCAAACTAGCATAGCTACAGCTCTTTTTACCCTATGTTTAGTGCCCCCACCCTTCAGACCTCCTTCTCGGATGGACCCACTTAATAATGTTAGTGACTCAGGAATGAATACTCAAGTAAGTACCTTCCTGCAAACACTCATCCTGTCCTTCAAAAGGATATCTATCTGGGATTGTGCCTTATTTGTTCCAATTTCCCCATTTTCTATTACTTCTTTATCGTTATTTATTAGTTTTACATTATTTGCATGATTTTTCTCATTAGCAAGGTTCTGCCCCTAAGTGCTGCCAGACACGTTTCTCATGACCTGAACTCTGTTTGACTTCTAAAGCATACAGCTCTTAGTTCTTCACAGCAGGGCCCAGGTTGTATCAGGCACCCAATGCGCACCTGTGAATGTGAGCCACTCCTCTCAGGTCCTAAGCTTATGGGTTAGCACAGGCATGAGCTTCCTTAGTTTTCCATCTTCTCTCAGAAATAGCTCTATCCCAAGCCAGTCCCAAGCAGATGTCTTGCATTCTGAGACTTAGACTCATACAAGCTTATTTTTACTTTTCATTCCTTCATGCCCATGATTTCTAGTGTCCCCTAAAGTACTCACAAGAACCTGTCTAGCCATGTCCTGAGTCAGACTCTTTTTTTGGACAGTTTAAACTCAGTCCCTTCCCCAGCACAGGTGATAGGATGTTCAGGAACTCCATCTGCAGCCAGTGCTGATGGACCTCAGGGCTCCCTCATCTACTCCTGTTATCACCCCTAAAACATCAAAGTACTCGATGCTATTTCTAATCAACTCTGTAGCCAGATCAAGCTCATCTTCAAGTACACATAACCAGCTCTCTTGGCCATGCAGTTCAATGTATCTGTACCACACTGCACTACGACCTTTGAATCAAAAGGCTTTGGAGAAGTAATCAGCAGGCTCTACATCTTCCGGTCTGTGCCCTTTACTGGACACATGGGGTAGATTTCAACAACACAGCATAAAGAAAACAGTTATTGGGTAGCAACCTCTTCATCTGTGAGCTTATGTTCAGGAACCACTTCTAGAATTTGTGAAAGCCTTTAAAACAGCTTGCAAGACAGTGCACAGGCTCTAGAGAGCAGGCACCAAAGACTGCAGCCATCTTCTATAAAGTGGTAGTTTTCAACTTTGGCAGTCACTGAAGCCACCCAGAACAGTCCAAAGTGAGGTCCGTGGACCAAAGCTGACAGTAGCATGGAAATCTACAGTGAGTGAATACAAACTTTTCTCAACAGAGCAATATGTAAGTAAGCCTAGAATGGACCCTATATTTTTCTGCCCTGTGATGACTAAGTGGTCATGAGGTTATTCTCAAATATGCTACAGTCCACTGCTTCATGACATGTTTTTGTTTTAAAGTTTAGAAACCTGTTAGAATGAGCTGATTAAAACTTTATTCACGTACACGGTCAGCATACTGTGCAGCATCAGAAGGTTGGGACACCTGCCTGAGCATCACAGGAGGCTGCTGGTAGAAATGGTGAGTCAATGTTAAGTAACTACTTCTCATGCTGCTGCTAAAGCCAAAACCTGGAGAATGCAAGCAAAACGTTGGGAGCCCCTTCTCCCTCAAGATCCACACATATTTACCATGCTGCCTTGTTGCTCTAGCTATCTAGCTCGTCCAACACCACACAGGCACTTCATGAAAATAAGGAAGCTCTGATGGCATCATCACATATCGCCACAAAATACCTAATCTAAACGAGAAGGGACTGTAAACTTTATAGACTACTTATGGTGCTTTGAATGAGAATGGCTCCACAGGCTCACACGCTTGGGTATCTAGTCTCCAATTATTTAGAAGGGATTAGGAGGTGTGGCTCAGAAGTTGGCTTTGAGGCTCAAAAAACTTCCTGCCATCCCCACAAATTCTCTGCTTCCTACTTTCAGTTTGAAAGGTGAGCTCTCAGCTGTTCGGGCTACCACACCTTTGCTCCACCATCATGACCCTTAACCTTCTGAAACTATCAACATTAAATGTGTTCTTTCCTGAGCTGTCTTGGTATGGTGTTTTATTGCAGCAACATAAAGGTAACTAAGACACTAGTCTTGAGAAATAAATGTTTCGAAGGATATTTGATTTCCTAGGGGACCTAAAATTAACAGCCCCCTAACACTTAAAAGCTTTAATCTATACTGCGAAACCAGACTTTATATACATTAATTCACTAGGGGGCAAAAACCATGGTTTCATGAGTACGGAATATTACAAGTGAGTCCCAAGTCAGACTCTGCCCTTCCACTAAGGCAGAACAGCGAATGTGCCCCAGTTTTAGTTTTTATGGTGATTAAGCCAAGAGACATGCAAAGCACTGAAAGAACTGCAGTCCCAGCCCTTCCTTTTTAGACTAGGACAGTAAGGCATCCATACTGAGAAAAGCAAGCAAGAGCGACTCCGCTTCCCTCCCGGGGAGACAATCTCAACTAAGGAGCTGTGCATGGGCTAAGGGGAGAAGAGGCTAGTGAATTTCAGCCAACCTGGGCTACAGAGAACACCCTTTATCAATAAAGACATAAGTCTGAAGAGTGAGAATAAAATGCTCTAAAATCACAACTTTTTTTTTTTTTTTCCTTTTAAAGACAAAGACTATCTGTGTAGCCTTGGCTGTCTAAGAACTTGATGTGTAAACCAGGCTGACCTCAGACTCAAGAGATCCATCTGCCTCTGCCAAACTGCTGGGATTAAAGGTCTATGTTACCACACCCAGCCTTCAAATCCAGATCATTTTGAGTGCTGACATGATGCCACAATTTTAATCCTACACTTGACTTGTTATCAAAGTCAAAATACAGGTACACTAAAAATACTGTATAAATTCACCTCCAGTCCCCAGAAAGAAATGGGAAATCCAAAATACTTATAGCTTAAAGGCATTTCAAATTAGGGATTTTATATTTTCAACCCACAGTAAACTCTTCAAAATCCCTGACGGTCTGTGATGGTCAATATCACCAGTTTGACAGAACCAAGCATCACAGGAGACAAAGCTCTGGACGTGTCTGTCAGGGAGCTCCAGTCTGAGTTAGCTGAAGTGGGGAGACCTGCCTCGGCTGTGGGCAGCAGTTTCTTGGGTTGGCTCCCAGACTGAACAAAGAAAAGAAAGTATTCTAGGCATCAGCACTCAAGTCTGTCTTCCAGACTGATGTGATGTGCCCTCTGCCTCAGGCTCCTTCCGCCATGACTTCCCTGGACTGTAGCCTCCAACTGTGAATCCAATAAACTTCCTTCTTTAAAGAAGGTGCTTCTGTGAAGTATTCAGCCAGAGCAATGAGATGATGACCCTTCTCCGCCCTGCCTCTCTATCCCTCCAGATCACTGATCCCATGAATCTCTCTGGCCTCTCACTGGGGATACAGGAAGGGGAAACACTTACTTTTCTTCATTTCTTCGTTTCCTTTATATATTGTTTGTTTCAGCTGTTCAATCCTCATCTTGCACGACATTATTTTCCATCTCTTAAAAAGTATGCAACAAATGTCACAGATGTTAGTCTCACGGGATTATGTACCTGGAATTACTGCTTATGTTCAGCTCTATCTATGGAGACAGTGAGGAAAAAGCTAGAGCTCCATTTGCTCTGACTGATTCACTGCAGTGCATTACAAAGGGAAAGAAGCTGGGGAATCAATACAACGGAATTTTAGTCAGTTCTTTGCCCTGGGTTAGAGCACAGAGGTAACCTTCCCTACCAAATACATGGCGACCCACCAGCCTTGCTAAGCTGGTGGGAGACGGAGATACAAGGTTCAGGATTTCAAAGCCACCCTGGGCTACACAGACCCTGTTTCAAACCCATCAAAAGACAGCTGAAATACATGAAGTAAAGATTTATTTCCCTATACTATCCACATGTCACAGCTAGCGACAGCCAGAGAGACAGGAGATTCAGAGTATTTGCATCATCACAAAAAGACTGACTGAGTTCCACTCTCCATGCTGCCTACGGAGGCATAATGCAAATATAATTTCCTGAGATGACTGGGAAAATGAAATAAATCGTGAAGCTGTCTCCTTACGTCAGGAGGAAGGGTAGAGCCAGGTACAGCTCTCCCTAGTGAACAAAGCATCAAAGCTTACAGGGCTTGTGCAGTGGCTTGAATGACAATGACCCCCATGCCCTTGTAGCCTTTGAACATTTGGTTCCCAGTTGGTGGAACTATCTGGACAGACTAGATGTGGCCTTGTTGGGGGAGGTGTGTCACTGAAGGCAGCTTGGAGGCTTCAAATGTCTCCTGAGTCCCTATCCCGCCTCATGGTTGTGGATCAAGATATGAACTCTCATCTGTTCCTTCAAGCCCCATAATGGACTCATTCCGCTCTGAAATATTAAGCCAAATCAGATGCTGTCTTTTGTAAGTTTCCTTGGCCATGGTGTTTTGTCACAGCAATTGCAATTATTTCCTATTGTCTCCCTATGTGTGAGAAATTAAAAAGTCCAAAATAAAGTATTTACAGTTACCATGCATATATGTAGCCCAATAGCATGAGATACAGAACAGTGGCAGGGTTTTGTTTTATTTTCTTTTGTCTTTAAATATAGTCGTGGGGGAGGGGGGGGACAGACCATGGGAGCAGGGGCAACTCTGTGGCAGAGTCTCTCCTTCCACTTTTATGTGGTTGCGATATGGAACTCACAAGGGTCATGAATGAGGCTGTGCAGCAAGCCTTCACCTGCAGAGCCATCTTGCCTGCTTACTGGTCTGAAACTACAATTCAATCCAGGCACGGTAAGCTCAGGAATGAAGGTGTGGGTAACTCTCCAAGAAAAGAACCAAGACCTGTGGAGGTGCTTACTGAGGGTGGAGGAAATACAGAATAGGTAGGAGAGGAAGGCAGTCAGAAATACCAGTTGAGGACACTTGACTAGTTGCAATAATGTGGGTTATAACTGACACAAGTGTTTCTGTTGTATTTTATTAAGAATATGCTTATAAAGACACTTTCTTTCCTTGGTTTACCATGTAATGTAACATCAATTGAGACATATCAATACTTATATTTAAGTTATGAGACACTAAAATAATGTCCCTCAAGTGACAATGCCACCTATTCTAAAATATGTAACATGTTTGCAGTTGTATGTGGGATATTCATAACATGTTAGGTATAATTATGACCTCATTATTGTTTCATTTGGAAATTACTTATGACATAAGCAAATATAATTTTGTGTGTCAAGATGACAGGGGTGGTGGACTCATTGGCTAGTCTTGGTTATCAACCTGACTCCATCTGGAATTAACTAAAAAGCAAGCAGCCGGGCAAGCATGTGAGGGGTTTTTAGCTGAGTTGGAAGACCCATCTTAAAGATGGGCCACACTTCATGGCAGCCTTTAAGAAGGACATGAAAAAGGGCTTTTGCTTCTGGCCTGCTTGCCTTCACTCTCGCTGACAAGTACATAACCTGCTGCTGAGGCCTTCCTTCACTGGCCTTAGAACCTACTTCTTTGGGATTCCAATATATACTGAAGACCAGCTGACACATCCAACCTTGTGAACTGAGCAACTATTAGATTCTTTAACTTTCTGGGGTGGGGTGGGGTAAGACAGCCATTGTTGGACTAGCTAACCTGGACCACAGCCTGTAAGCCATTCTAATAAGTCCCCCTTCCACACATCTATCTACATTCATTCCATCATTTCTGTTCTTTTAGAGAACCTTAATACACCTGCCCTGATTTTTATCTTGAGAGGACTAGGCTATTATATAGTCCATCCTGGCCTTGAACTCATGACCCTCTCCAATCCAATGTACGTCCCTAAGTCAGGCTGAGGATTCTATAGAAAAGTGTGTATGTTAAAAGGATTTTTAAAGATTTTCATTGAACATCTTAATTATAATATTCATAGCATGAGTCACTCTATCATTAATATTCTTTAAATGTCATAAAAATATAGTTGATACCTCCTTTAAAAGATTAAGCCACTGCAGGAGAAAGGAAATGTGTCTGTTGTATGAAGTCCATCCTCATCAGGAACAAGCTCTTATATGGCTGCGGCAGCCCAGAGCCTCACGAATACTCAATATGCAGTCCTCCATCAGGCTACCCCATGGTGCTAATGCCAGTCCACCATGTATCATTTTTTAGAGTATATTTAAAATACATATACAAATGACATTTCCTTACCATTTTTTCATTAAAAATTTTATCTCAAACATAGTTCCCACTGGACACATGTATATTAACCCGGTTTTTATATCATTAAAAATCAAATTGCCACACTAACTAGACACAGCTATGGGATTCGCTATGATATTTCAATACATGAATACCAAAGCATTTCCACAGGCCATGGGTTCTTTGCAGCTCCTGAGCCTGGAGCAGTCCCTTATTAACTCTGCAGTGGTGCAACAGTCAGTTGTCCCCTAAGTCCATGTGTCTGTGTCAACTCCTTAGGAGAAACCTGCTGAGTATAGGAGTGCTCTATAAGCACCACAGCCTAACCCCAAGTCAAGTGTGTCTCTGTGATGTTGTCCACGGGGATTCAAGGTGTCAGAGTCCTGTCAAAGTCCCTAATTTACGTTTCTGTTCATTTTTTCAGTTTAGTGGTTAATTTTGTTTAATGGAACCCCATTAATTTTTTGTTTAATGTTTAATGGTTTAATTTTGTTTAAGACTTTTAAATTAGTTTACTATGCCAAATGCTTTCTTCTATGGCTTCTAAAGGTCCTACCACACCAAATTATGTTAAGTCCACTACCACATTTGGTTTTTTTGTGTTTTAAGCTGGCATCTCATTAGCCCCAGCTGGCTTCATGTCCCGATCCTCCTATCTTCAGCTCCCAAGTATGAGATCTCAGACACACATCACCATTCTGTGACTCTAGTATTTTATACTTAATCATTAACTTATCTGCCTATGTGTTTATTGTAATTCTGCAAAACAGATTATCTATTTGGGTCTGTATTACTATGCCAAGAGCAGACTTGTATAATTATCCTTTATGATGGTTGTATAACTTAATCACCTATCTCATTTGGTATACCTCCATGTAATAGTTTAGAAGGCCACATTACAAATATACTTAAACATCAGACTGTCAAATATGATGAAAAATTAAGTTGAAGAATTGCTTCTTTAAGCTCTGCCAACTTAAAAAGTGATAACCTCATGTATGAAGAGTAGTCCCTTAAGTACGTCTTGGAACTTACCAGCTGGTCTGTGAGCCGCTTTCCTTCCATAGCTTTTAGTACTCTGTATAGGAAAAGAGACAGGCTGAAGCTCTTACTAAAAATCTTATAAAGCTCAAATTATTTTCTAAATTCTTTATTTCTTACAATTTCTCATTTCTTCCTTTTCTACCTATAACATTACCAATGTCTGTGGTCCGCAAACATAGTAATTTCTATGAGTCATAATAATAATGTGTAGTATTATGTTTCTGGCCTGTCTGGCCTGTGGTCCTGCAGAAACACAGACGTTTGTATCAATTTTATGCTGATCAGCCTATGGCTCTGACATATTGCTAGCTAGCTCTTGCTCTTAATCTAACCCATGACTCTTATCCTGTTCAGCCATGCGGCTCAGTACCTTTTCTCAGAGCAGCATAGTTGTCCTCTGCGTCTGCTGGTTTTTCTAGAGTCTCTGTGGCATCTCTTCCCTCCTCTTAGAATTTTCTTAGTCTGGTAGCCCTGCCCACACTTCCTGCCTTCAGCCAATCAGCATTTTTATTAAACCAGTAGGCAGGACGATTATTTACAATGTAACAATATAATTCCACTACAATAATGGCCATAAAATGACTCATATCTTAAAACACAATGATTTGTTCTCAGAAAGGGCAAAGACAATGCCTCTGCATAATCTGTCCTAAGAATGGGGTACTCTGGGGAAAAAAAAGAGTCTGTGAATAAGCTAGAGATACTTGGTCTGCTATACTCAGGCAGGTTTTCATGAAGCATGTTTTTCTTGGAGGGTTTTCTTCTGCTCATGAGTGTGTTTAAGACGAGCCCACTGTTGAAATCACTGCCATGGATATCAGTTGTCCTCATCAGTAAAGATATTTGCATAGTGGTCTGGTTTGGGAAGGACTGGAAGAGCCTCAAGTGATAGGTAAGACATCCAGGAAGAAGAGAAGCCCCTTAAAGGCTGAGCCATCTCTCCAGAACTTATATTTTCTGTTTTCAATACTGGCTCTTGTTACGTGTCTTGAACTCGGTCTTCTGGCTGTAGGTACATACTGCCAACCCTGGCTGAGATCAGCTTTAGTAAAAGTCAAATGCCAATAGACACCAGAGGATAGTTGCCAGGTCAGTTTAAGCAAAAGGTTCTACATAAAAATCTTCTAACCCAGGGGTAAGGGCGTCACTGGGTGCTGGTTACCAACTCTTTGACCTCACCTAGATTTACTTTATCAGAATGATGGCTAGGAGTCCAAGGATCTGCAGATATCTTGGCTACTGAATACCAAAGAAGAGAATGAATGGCAGTGAGGTCCTGTGGAAACTACCTTTGTGAACACTAATTTGTAGACTCTCCTGGTAACATCAGTGAGCAGGGTCAAAGGAGTGACTCCTCTGTCCAAACTCCCAGTCTTGGGCCAAGATCTAGAAAACTGACCTCTCTCCTACTTCACTTCTCTGGGGCTCTCCCTCCTTTCTCACACTTTAAAAGTCTGGTGCTCCGCCCACTGGGTTATCAGGGCCTGCTTCCCAAGACTTTAAAAGATAGTCTGCTAACCGAGCTGGCAATTGCATATCTGCACATCACAGCAACAGATAAAGCTAAGTGGCTTGAGACAGCCTCTACAAATAAAAGAATAAAAACTCACTCTTTCTGAAATTCTTCTTGCTTGCTCTTAAGCTGGCTTAGCCTCTCCTTCTTGTCAATAAACCTGTAAGAAAAAAAATCTTGGTTTACTTACATGCCCCTCCCCAAGTTTAGACTCCACTCCAATCAATCCCTGAGCAAACTTCTATGAAAAGCACTTCTGCAAACTTCTGTGCAAACACCTATATCCTGAAAGTAAACACTTTCTCAATAGGGTGCACACAGCTGGATTTGTTTGTTAATTTCAGATATGGTTGCTCTCTAACAGTCCTGGCTGTCCTCAAACTCTGGGATCCACCTGCTGGGATTAAAGGCATGCACTACCACTGCCCAGCTACCACTGTTTTGTTTTTTTAAACCAAGTTGGAATTGTCAACTTTAAAGCTCTTTTCTAGATTTATAAAGTGTATTTGTAAACTCTATCCTGTACCTCAATGCTGTTTTCCAAAACACAGACATCAGAATACTAACATGAATTTCTGTTGTTTTTGAGACAGGGCCTTACTCTATAGCCCTGGCTGGTCTAGAACTCCCTATGGAGACCAGGCTAGTCTTGGACTCTCAGAAACCTGCCTGCCTCTACCTCCCAAATGAGATTAAACGAATGCATGACTATGCACAGAACCACTAATATGAATTTGAACACAAGGAAGTTGAGACTTTCATTATGATATGAAATTTTAAGTTGCCGAGCTTAACTGAACCTGCTTTCCTCTTCAATTGAGTCCTTCTAACTTCTCAAGTGGGGTGTTTTCCTGAACGTCAGTGTCAGACACTGGAGGCAAACATTAGTTAGGAAGGTGCACCACTCGCTCATTTCCCAGCCTTCCTAGTCTGCTGCTAATATCACTTTCCTCTGGCTACTTTGCTTTGGCTTTGCTCTTATTTACTTGTCGATTATTTATTTTTGTTTCTTAAAGCAATAATTTAGAATAATTTACCCCTCTCTTAATTTAAAATTATTTGACACATCAACAATTAAAAGTCAGAGCTCGCTGAGTGTTAAGAGCACTTGTTCTCTGGTTCCCAGCACCCATGTGGTAGCTCACAGTTCCAGGCAATCCAATGCCCTCTTCTAACCTACACACACATCACAAACATAAATACATGCAGACAAAACATTCAGATGCTGACCAGGTGATACTTTATACATAAATGGGTTATGATGTTTACATGTGGTTAAGTATATCCACTGCCTCATTTACCATGTCTTCATGGCACAGATAACTGAACTCTTTCAAGATTTTTAAATCTATTTTACTCCATCATCTACAGTCATTCTACACACCAGGATTTCCAGCTCTTACCTAACTATAACTCATCAAGCTTTGGGCACATTCCCTCCTTCTCAGCCTCTATAACTACCATTAGATTCTCAACTGAGACCAACTCTTTAGATCACACATCCAAGTAAGATTGTGGGTACTTATCTCTCTATGCCTGGCTTCTTTCATTTAATACAACAATTTCTATTTCTAACCATGTTGTTGAGAATACTCCCCCCATTTCCCCTTCTGTTGGGTGGGGGGTGTTTCAAGACAGGGTTTCTCTATGTAGTTTTGGCTGTCCTAGAAATCACTCTGCAGACCAGGCTGGCCTTGAACTCCCCACTCCCAGTGCTGGGATTACAGGTGTGTATTCACCCCCTTTCTTTTTTAATAGACTATGAAATTATAAATGTCCCGTCTTGGCATCATTTCAGTTGCAGCCTACAATTTCTGATAAGGTGTGTTTTTACTATCATTTAATTATTTAGAAGTGTCATAGTGGTTTCTATATTTGAAGCCATTTTTAGGTATATTCTAATTACACTGTTCTTTCTTTGGTAGGTTTTTGAGACACATAGCCCTGATTGGCTTGGAACTCACAGAGATCCACCTGCCTCTGTCTCCCAAGTGCTGGGATTAAGTCTTATTACTATTTTCTAATGTAAAGCTGTTACAGTCACAGCCTATACTCCATGAGGTTTCAAGTTGACAGTGGCTGATATCGTTCAGCTCTTCCTGATCTGTGTTGTTCAATATGATGGCTACTGGACAAATGCAGCTGCAGGACATTTGTGGCTTGTTATGCAGTTAGGATTTGAGGATGAAAGTATGGTTAGCATCACGCAAACAATTAGGAAATGAGCAAATAGCAGCTAACAGGATGTAGAGTCCAAGAACAGGTTTTTGGTGTTTCCTGGAATCCTATGAACAAAATCACTTCATGGGGGGGGGGGGGGGGGACGACAAATAACTCTCTAGAATACTATTTCTAAAATCCTCTGTTTAACACATAGCAGATACCTCTAAATGAATGGGATAACATGATCTAATTATGTCCATATATAGGACTGAAAACATACAACATATACTAAACAAATAAGCAAAGCCAGTGACTTTGGCGAGTTCCTCAGAATAGCCCCATCATTCTAGAAATCCCCACTTGGACAGCACTTGAGTGTCCAGTAATAATGAAACCAAACCCATGAGATGGCAATTAAGCAGGCATTTCCCATGTACACAGAACAAGCATCCTCCAGTATTCTGAGAACTGGTATACACTATTCTACAGTCCTCAGACTTCCCCTGCCCGGCAGGGAACACTAAGCTACACATGATAGTGCATGCTTTAATCCTGTGCTCAGGAGACTGAGGCTGGAGGATCATGAGCTCCAGTCCAGCATGGACTAGAGGGTGAGATTTGGGGAGAGGGAGACAGAGAGTGATATGTGCCTTGACTTCAAGAGAGGCAACAATAACTATAATCAAACTCACAGGCTCACAAACAGGGCGGAAAGCTGGCGTGGAGGATAAAATCTTGCTTTCATGAGCTATACAAGTGAGATAACAGACAGATCTAACCAGAAAGTCTATACTGTGCTGACTAAGTCTCATGAGCTTTCTTAGACAATGTAATGAAAAAAAAAAAAAAACAGCCACTACAACAAGAAAGCCTTATCATACAGATGACAGCAGGAATAATAAACCAAATGTAATAGGCCAGTCTGATGCTATGAATTATGTTATCTTCCATGAAAAACTTAAAAGATAGGTAGTATTAAAAGAGAACAAAGCAGACAGCTCTAACAAACACTGGGGTAGAGAGGAAGGATATGGCTACAGGGCACTTGCTCACCCATGCACTTATCCATTCTTCACATTCTCCACTCCATTGCTCAAAGACAGAGATTCAATCCACTACCCTGTGCTTTCCCAATATGGTTTCCAAGAAAAAAGGACAAAGAAAAACAGTTACCACATTCAACAAAATCTTGCTGGTTTATCTTTTATCTTAAAGTACGTACACTGTGGGAAGGTGGATTCCTATTTTATGCACTATTTCACAAACTGGTTAGTCAGATTATCTTGTTATCTCTCCCCACAGCAAACAAACCCAGATCTACCTCACTCTCTACTGCTGGCTAGCATTGATGGGCACATTGCTGCTCCTAGTAACAGGACAGCTGCATACCACAGAGCAGTCTTCACACACTTTTATTTTCTTACAAATGAGAAATTTTTAGAAATGAGAAAAGATGCTGGTCAAAGAATATTCATACCCAAAATTTCCTCTAGAACATTTCACAAATGTATCACCTCCCCAAGAGTATACAGTTCTGAACAGTGTCTTGCAATTTTCTTGGCTGGCTTACCTGCCTGTACTTCACTGTCTTCCTTGTTCTTCTGTTATTCCCTGTCAACACCCTTCATCCATTTTCTATCAACTTTTTCCTTTAAAGATCATTACCAGAGATTAGTTTTTTCTTCTCTCATGGTGAAGTCATGCTTTTCCTACTGATTTCTTACTGCTTGTGAAAATTCTGATACACCCTGCTGTTGTTTTCTACAATGAATCTGCCAGGGGATTCTGTTTTCTCTCCCAAGTTAAAAATGCCTTTTTTTTTTTTTTTTTTTTTAAGACAAGGTCTCACTAAGTAGCCCTGGCTTGACTTGAACTTGCTATGTGGTCTAAGCCCTGAACTCACAGAAATCCACCTGTTTCTGTCTCCTGAGCATTGCGATTAGCAAGTGTGGTGGCACGGGCCTATATTCTCAGACTCAGATATTTATTACATTTCTCCTTACTTAAACTTTTAGGGTATATTCCTTTTTAAAAAAGTATCCCTTTAAATTGACTGTTGTTTCTTAAATTCTTCCACAATTTTGTGACTTTTTCCCATTAAAAGTACTCGTGTATTCTATTGCTGTCAAGGCAACCATGAGCAAGGCAACTCATAAAAGAAAGCATTTAATTAGAGACTTGCTTATAGCTTCAGAGGCTTCATCCAAGAACACCACAGTGGGAAGCATGGCAGCACACAAGCAGGCATGATGCTGGAGAAGTAGCAGGTAGCAGCAGAGAGAGAAAGGCGCTGAACCTGGCACATGCTTTTAAAGCCGTAAAGCCTACCTCTAGTGACACATTCCTCCAACAAGGCCACACTTGATCGTGTCCTAGGAATTATGCATGCAAATATAGGAGCATGTGGGGGCAATCTCACTCAGCCACCAGAGCAGTCTCTCAAACCAACTGTCAAGTAGGAGACGGTGTTCCATATAATTCAGTGTGGCATGTGGACACACACGCTCAGAACTCCAGGAACTTCCTCAGTGCCACACCCTTCTACATGGAGGAATGAGGATGGTTGAAAATAGCTGTTGGGGGAGGGCAGGCACTACAGGCAAGAGAAATTCTGGGGGAAAAATTACTTTGTCCCATGCCAATGCCTTTTAACCCACCAGTCAGCTATCTATGACGGGACCATGATTGCTATAAAGGACAATGGTTAGAAGAATCCCATAATTCCACTGAGCCCCTGTGGGAGATTATGTTGTTCCATTTAAATAATTGTCCCTGTCTATAAGTTTAATAAAAAGCGCTGATTGGCCAAAGGCAGACAGGAAGTGTGGCCAGGGCTACCAGACTAAGAAAACTCTGAGAACAGGAAGCACAGAGCAGAATGCCATAGAGAAGCCAGAAGATGCAGAGGACAACCATGCTGTGAGAAAAGGTACCGAGCCACATGGCTGAACAGGTTAAGAGTCATGGGTTAGATTAAGGGTAAAGAGTCAGTAAGTTATATGCCTGGGTTTTAGGCCGATCAGCCTAAAACTATTGTAAGCATCTGTGTGTCTCTGTGGGTCTGCGAGCCTAAACCTAGAGGCTAGGTTCGAAAGTCTGGAACAGAAACCTCATACTACAAGCCCCAGTCACAATCATGGGCAACTGAGTAGATCTACACTCTTCAGACAGTCATATAAATCTGTCCTATGTTCCCAGAAAAAGCACAGACTCCATGATCTACCTGTATTGATAATTCAGTGCTAGGATAATTAGCAATGAGCAACACCTGCCACTTACTGAGCACTTACTATGTTCTAGATAAAGAACCACTAGTAAAATGACAAGTCCTCCAGCCTGCTCACTAGTACTTGTCCTCATCCTGGGGCTAAACCACAACAGAAGTTTGAGATATGCCACTGATGAAGTTTTTCTTTTCTTCCCCAGAGGGACAAAAAACTGAAGCCTGTAAAATATTCAAAGCTTTCAACCAGTTAATTCAGTGAAAAGAACCAAGGAACCAAGCTAGACATGAGTAAAGATTTATGTCTGAAGATTTAACTATAGTCAGTTATAGTAGCAAGATGTTAAGAACAATTTTAATGTCCAACGGGAAGTTTAAATGATACCGTACTGCCATAAATATTAAAATATTTTATATTTAAAAATATCATACACATATGACCACAAACACACACAATTCTGGAAGAGCACATTGTATCCTCAGACCTATAATTGCAGGCAGTTTATGAATTACCACGTGGTGCTGGAAAGGAAGAGGGGTCCTAAGCAAGAGCAGCAGTGCTCTTAACCAGTAAGCTACCTCTCTAGCCCCAATCATTTACCTTTAATTACAATTATTCATGCTTTCCTTTTGAGGATCACACACACTCTACACACATGCACACAATTCCTTCTTTGAGACCTTAAATGGGGAAAAGGAGTGAGAATAAGAGCTTTCCGGTCGATGGGAAGGAACTTTCCTCATACCTAATTTCAACACGTGATAGAAGCCTTCATGACAAGGCTTAGCTCCAGAAATAAGGCAAGCCAGGGAACAGAGCACCCTCTCAGCATATTATCGAAGCTTTGCTGAAAAAGGAGGAACACAATATGGCTAATTACAGGCTTAGAGATAGCTAAAATCTAAATTTTTAAAATTATTTTTTTCTTTTTCTTTCTTTTTTTCATTTTTTTAAATGCATAAGGCCAATTTGTCTGCATGTATGCCTATGTATCATGTGCATGCAGTCCCCAGGGAAGTCAGCAGAAGGCCTCTGGAACTGGAGTTACAGTAGGTTGTGTGATACTATGTGGTGCTGGAAATCAAGCCTGGATCTTGTAGAAGAGTAACCAATGCTCGTAACCACTGAGTCATCTTTCCAGCCCCTCAAACTAAATATTTCTTGAACTGCAATCTAACACCGTAACAGTTAAACAATCACTAGCCATCAAAGTTTCTTTAAATTTTTTATTTATTCTTTCATGTTGGAAATTTAACCCAGATACCTATCACACACTATACAGTGGGCTAGGCCCCTAGCCCTTATCACTTGACTCAAGACAACAGGGGACAGAATGTGCAAAAGGCATGATCTTATGGAAAGTTCTGTCCCTCCACAATAGAATGC
The DNA here is from genome assembly GCA_033318265.1 of Phyllotis vaccarum. Lineage (NCBI taxonomy): Eukaryota > Metazoa > Chordata > Mammalia > Rodentia > Cricetidae > Phyllotis > Phyllotis vaccarum. Next base: position 72,507,238 of record JARWLC010000005.1, on the reverse strand, counting down.
TGTGGATGTGAGGAAATATAATAGTCAGTACAACACAGAACAGAGCAGTGCTTGGTGGCTATCATTCACAGATGACTGGGACACCTGTGGACCACCTACTCATAGGACAAAAGAGAAACCCAAAGCATGTGCCCAGATATTCAGCACATAATGTCATCAGAATGAGTGACTCCACATCTCATTCTGAATTAAACCAAAGTACAGAATCATGTGGAGACTTGGGATCACAAAGCTGGGATGCTGGGATGCTAGGATGAGGCAGTCTTCACACTGGCAAACAGAAATGAGATTTTGAGATACTCACGATGTTCTCTAAGATCTGAGTAACTGTCTTAGCCACATTCATGTCTCTATTAGCTTCTGATATACAAGAATAACAGAAGCAGTAAGTCACTTACCTTAGCACCTTTGGTAATTAAGATGGAAAAATCCCTTTTTGTTGTGCAATAAAATAGGAAGAGATCCTAACATTGGATTTTTTTTAAAAAAAATGTTTATAGTTATAAAGGAGTTATTAGTATTCCATGCACTAACATGAAATATGTTTAAGTACAAGAAAATTAAGATCTACAAAGTAGCATGTGTTGTGTGGTCTCATCTTGGCAGGAAAAGTAAGTTATTAAAGACCACACTTCACAGAAGTAGCCCTGTTGTGGGGCTGCAAGACTCATATGTCAATGTTTCAGCTCAACAGCTCAAATGTTCAAATGCTGTACTTAAACTTAATTTTCTTCTTTAAAAGTGCTCACTCATGTATGGTGAGTCAAAAGACTTGAATTCTGCTTCATCTTGTGTGTGAGAGCAGGCTGTCACGGAGTTATCTCCAGGTGGAGATAACTGAAGTGACCTTCCTAAGACCAGATCACAGTGCTCACTACAGGTGGATTAGCCTCACGGTACTCACAAGCATGGTGCAAGAAGACATTGATTATTAGCAAAACTGAAATGTTAAGTTCTAAGACTGTAGACTACACAGGAGCAGGGTGTTCTTACCTGGCTCGAAGCAGACCAGTCCTGCCTAAAGCACCCACTAAAAGTTCAGATGTTGCTGTAGTCTTGATCCCTAAGCATTTTGTCTCTTTGGCAGTTTCTAAAGGTAAGCCCCACCCTCCGAGCTATGCCAGCATTGCTCTGCCATACTCAGGTTAAGCACTAAACTTGCGTAATGTCTTCACCACATCAACTCAGAACCTTTCCTATCAACAGCAAACAGCAAGCCCAGGAGTAACTACAAAATCAGTTTATTCATGAACTCCTAAACGCCTCTTGTGCTTTAAAGAGATTTGGTTATGACAGGCTTTAAAAACACAGTGCAGAAATCTTGGCAGTTAGAACCTTATGAATATTGGGCCTGGGGAGCACTCCAGTATGGCAAAGGAACAGCTGGAGCAGCTGGAGGTGAGAGGAGCCCTGCTCACCAGGAATCTTCACCACAGTGGCAGGGAGACAAGCTGGACGTGCTGGTTCTTCAGGCTTACCGCTAACCTTTGGATAACTCATTAAAATGGATGTGGACCTTTTAGATACAGCTGAAATCTATCTAATAAAAATCAAAGATCTTCTTTCCTGTTTTACACATCTATGGTCACATAGGAAACACAGTTCAGATGTGGTAGTGAAGTTGAAAAACAGCATAGCCCAGGATCAGGCCAATCACCAACTCTGAGCCTCAGTTTCCTCATCTTTAAACAAGTTCATAATTTGAAAGGAGATGGGCGGAGAAAAGTCATGACAATAAGTGGGAAAGCCTTTGCTAATTTCTAAATGGTGTTATGATTCTGAAAACAAAATCTGTGTTTTTTGGCCAATCTGTATCTGTTGGGGGAATACCATTAAAAAGCTGAGGGATTCCAGAAGGACATCTGTGCCATAGAAAGACTGATAAACTCGCTTCTGCTGCCTTCAGTACTGAACTCTCAAGACAAGAGTTCCTTTCCGGAGGCTGGAGAAGTGGCTCAGAGGTTAAGAGCACTGGCTGCTCTTCCTAGAGGTCCTGAGTTCAATTCTCAGCAACCACATGGTGGCTCACAGCCATCTGTAATGAGATCTGGTGCTCTCTTCTGGCATATATGCATATATATGGGCAGAACACTGCATACATAATAAAAAAGTTCTTTTCCCAATACAAACAAGTGGCTGTTGCATTTTCTTATAACTCAATCTCTACAACACAGACTGCATTTATCTACATTCAACAACAGCATTAGCGGGACCAGCACTGGCTGCTATTCTTCCCAATGACCTGGGTTTGAGTCCTAACACCCATACAGCCACTCACAATCATCCTTAACTCCAGCTCCAGATCTGACACCTTGTTCTGACTTGAGGCCAGCAGGCATGCACATAGTGCAGACTTACATGCAGAAAAACCCATATACACATACAAAAATAATTTTTAAAGAAAAATCTCAGCAAACACAGACTCCTTCCTGTCAGCCAGTTATTTGGCATCCCAGAAACTATTTCCATAGGACAGAGATGGACAATTTGGGTAGTTTCTGTATTTCTGCTTCTGGGGGTGGGGGGAGAGAAGTAACTTTGTATTTCTAAGTCATTGGTGAAGGTAACACAGTATCATTTCTAAAAATGTACTTCTAAAGCCTCACCATATAGCCAGAAAACAGGGCTCTCTCTACTCCCCACTAGACCACTGGCTCCTCACCTAGCAGGCAGACCCCAGCTGCCCAGATCACAATCCCACTCCTACTCTACCTACTGAAAAATGATCAACAAGTGCTCCCAGATTTGAGGAAAAAGATTACTCAACCTGTTAGTTTTCTATTGCATAACAGTGCTATTTGGGGAATTAGATAAGCACATAATTCAGAAAAACTAGGTTCCTGTTTAAAAAGCATAAACATCCAGCAGCACAGGATGCAGAAAAAACTTTGCTAGGAAAAGTGCTTCATATCACAGGATCCTCTTCATTTCTCATGGAAATGTGCAAGTTAAAGGGTGGCTGAAAAGGCATAGAATAAAACTTGCTTTAGACAAGAGCCAAGGCATGGGTGAGACCAACAGTATCCTGAACAGTAAGAAAGAAATGTTTCCAGGTCTGTCAAACTCAAACCATCTTCAATAGTATCTAAAGACATGTTAGCTAGGCTTGATAGTTAATGCTTATAACCGCAGAATCTTAGCAGTTGGCAGGGTAAGACTGAGATTACTCAAATTCAGGAGTAGCCAGGGTTCATAGTTCCAGATCATCTCCCCCAAACCAAGACAAAATGACACATATTTCTTTCAAAGGAACTAATTATTGTGACATTTACAACTTTATTATCTAAATTTCCCTAACTGCCAAACTATTAAACCCCATATATGCAGCTTGTCTAGGTTAAACAAGGGCCTAATTGTACCAGGTTTTATTTCCAAATGGATCCACATAAGTGAGACTCTTTATTAAGTTAAAAGGAAAAGTAATCTAAAGTCAGGCATAGAGCACAGAATTATTGACAGATAATGAAGACAGCAGCACAAACAGCCTTTGCTCAAGGTTTGAGGCCTTCTAGAATGAGTCAAATCCTTAAGAACAGGTCAATCTTTCTCCTCAGCAACTTGTCAGAGTAGCTGATTTGTGGACTGGAATTCATCAAGAACACCTTAAAAAGCACATGGCTCAAGAGATTCTTTTGTTCCATTAGACACTGGGTAATGTTATGGACAAACTGCTTTTCAAGACATACAGCTCAAGAAAGGGAAGGATGAGAGTGAAGGGAAGCTGGTTCATAGGCCACTGTTGCCACTGTAAAGTATAAATGAGTGAGGCATTTATTTTTCATTCTTCTGCTTAGTCAGGAAAAGACATTCACTATAAACATGCCCCTCTTCAGAAAGCTCGTCTTAATACTCAAGAGTTAGTTAAAAATTTTTATGAAAGATTTTGCTTGCTAGTTTGCAATGCTAGGGATCAAAGGAAGGCTTTGCACACACCAGGTAAGCATTCTATACCCAGCCACATGACTAGGACTGTTTTAAGAGTAGTACTACCTTGGCTATGCCTATGTGCTACTCTGCAACTGAACTGCCACATGGAAGAACAAGAAGTTGCACCTAGACAGGCAGTGATGGCTCACTCCTTTAGTCCCTCAGCACTCAGGAAGCACAGGCAGACAGATCTGTGTAAGTTCGAGGCCAGCCTGCTCTACAGAATGAGTTCCAGGACAGCCAGAGCTGTTACACAAAGAAACCATGTCTCAAACAAACAAACAAACAAACAACCCTCCCCTGCAAAAAAGAAGCTAGCCATTGTGGGAAGCCATTTTGGTTGCTGGAATTTTACTCACATAATATTACACATGAAGGAGACATCATGTCACCACAAAATACATTAAGTGATGATGTGATAGAAAAGGAGAGCCTTGCAGAGGAGAATCAGGATATGACATTTAACTTCAGAGGTGATCACTCTAGATGTCCACCAAGAGACAATAAAAACAGTACATCTACACAGTGAGATTTTATTTGGTCATAAACAAAAATGAAATTATCAGGAAAATGGATGGAATATAGTATTAAACAAGGTAACACTGTCACGGAATAACAAATACTGCATAATCTCACTCATGCAGAGCTTCTCCTTCTCTCCCCCCCCCCTCTCTCTCTGTGTGTGTGTGTGTGTGTGTGTGTGTGTGTGTGTGTGTGTGTGTGTGTGTGTGTGTGTGGTATGTTTGGTCTGTGGACTGAGACCAAACAACTAGAAAGGAGCTCATAGGGTGGGGGGAGAGGGGTGAGACAAAAAGAAGCTTTAAGACATGAAGTGAAGGGTGATAAAACTCATGATATGATCATGAAAGAATATTGATAGCAGAAAGATTCAAGTGGGAAGAGTAGGAATAGAGGGGAAGGAGGAGAAACAAAAGTACGTATGAAAATGCTGTAAGAGGGTTTGAGCATGGTGGTGCACACCTTTAGTCCTAAAACTTGGGAAACAGAAGCAGGTAGATCTCTATGCTCACCAAAAGCCTGATCTACATTTTTGCATGAATTCTAGTTAGTATATTACAAAAACTCGGAAGCAGATATCAGGGAAAAGCTGGAATAACAGAGAGAGGAAACAGACCACAGCCAATTCTCACCCAGTCAACTTCTCAGGCAGAACAGGGTGTTACGGGGTCAAGGGTCCTCAGCCTGACTGGCCACTTCTACAGAATGAATCAATTTCTGCATTCTCCTGCCTCATATCTTCCACACCTAGCTGGTTTACTTCCTGGTTCAACTCTGTATCATAACCCTAGAGTTAGGATTAAGAATGTGAGCTACTACTGCCTGTCTGTTAGGACTTGAACTCACACAAATCCAGTAAGATCTGTCTTCTGAGTGATGAGATTAAAGGTGTGAGTCACCACTCTTGTGACCCTCCTGCATTGACTGTAGATGATCTGTTCTCTGATATTCCAGACTGATTTTATTAAATATACAATAGTCACCACACTACAAAGTGAATTCCAGACCATCCAAGGGCTATGTAGTGAGAATGTCTTAAAAAGAAAATGCATAAGGAAACCTGTTACTTTGTATGCTAATTCTAAAAACTCTAAGCAAAAAACAAGGTGCCTGTAACAAGGGGAAAAATGTTCAAATGGGAAATAATACGGAGATATGTCCAGTTGTAGAATTGAGAATTTGAGGAGGTTCATGACTATGGAGCAACCATGGCCTGAGCCTATACACTAAGTATTTTAAAAGCATGCTCTAAAAATCACTCCCCAAAACCTAGGAAGTATGATACTCAACCACTTTCAAAGTAAAATAAGTTTCAAAGAAATGTGCTCAAATAATATAGCAAGTTGTGGAACTTGGATTTGATTCAAGGCAGCAAGAATCCTAAGCTTATCTTTTAAACTCAACCCTACAGCTACAGAGATACACAGTATTCAGATCATACAGAGATTCACATGTCAAGGCAACAGGTTTTACTTTTAATGCAGTGGAAAGCAAGAAAAGGGTTTAAGCAACCGATTTACTTGGATCTTGCTTACTTTTTTAGACGTGAAAAGCAGGGGTGGTCATGTCTGCATAAAAGAAAGGATTGTACATGACTACATAGACCTGGTGGTGACCCGGAATGTAAGCAGACAGATTCAAGATATACTTTGGTGTTGAAATGAGTTAGACTGGCTGCCGGTTGTTGACTTAGATACTAGAAATAAGAGAAAAAAGAAAAATCCCAAGTAAACTCTCTGACATTTGGATTTAGTAGTGGATCATGAGAGATGATAGAGAAGTGGTCTGTAGGAATAGACTGCCAAAGAGGGCTAGAAACACTGCCAGTCATCCTTAGAGTCTACACCTGAGGAGATTGGACAATCAATAAGTTATCAAACAGTGATACAACAATAAAGCACATTAAGTGGGACTAAGGGCAATAGTGGAAGGGTCCAAAAGAGTCTTCCATGTATAAGCAGAGGTCTGAAGGAAACATAAGGCAGCCATGAAGACTACTTCAAACATTCTGGGCATTCTTTGTGTAACTGCAAAGGCTCTGAGGCAGGAGTGTGTAGTGATATATTATATTATATATTTAATAAAATCAGTCTGGACTATCAGAGAACAGATCCACCCACAGTCAAGCCAGGAGGGTCAGAGAGTAGTAACTCATGCCTTTAATCCCAGCAAGGGGAAAGACTAAGGGAGCCTACACCTTCAATCCCATAACTCCAGAGACAGATTCTGTGTTTCTACTACTATGTGGTAGTTAGTTCACACCTTTAATCCTAATTCTAGGATTGTGATGCAGAGTTGAAGCAACTGGGAGAAGATATTTAAGGAGGCGTAGGAAGAGGAGCCAGGCTGAGGGATCTGGAAGATAACTTTTACCCTGAGAAGTTGGCTGAGTGAGATTCGAGTGGTCTTGTTTCCTCTCTCTGATATTCCAGCCTCCCCCCCCCCCCAATATTTGGCTCTGAGTTCTCATTAAATACCAGCTAGAATTTGTGTTTCAGGAGTGTGCTTAGACTGTTAAGAAAGCCAAGAAGGTATAGCTTAGTAGGTGAGAGAGAAAACAGGAGAATAGAATTCTGTGCAGGACTTTGGCTCAAGATTCCAGCTTTCAGCAGGGCGGTGGTGGTACAGCCTTTATTCCCAGCACTCAAGGGCAGAGGCAATGGAATCCCTGGCCCTGTGAGTTCAAGGCCAAGCCTGGTCTACAAAGTGAGTTACAGTACAGCCAGGGCTGTTACAAAGAGAACCGGCGCCCCCCCCACCACACCACACATACACACACACACACACACACACACACACACACACACAAAGAGAAAAAAAAAGATTGCAGGTTTCACTTTGAGTAAAAGAAAACTATCAGAAGATTTAAACAGAAGAATGGAGAATGGAGTGGCATTACTCCTGTTATATGTAAATTATACTAATAAGAAGGGTACAGGAAGCAATAACCCTGTGGGTTAGACTGGGTTAGACTGTAATGATGAAAGAATCAGAGGTTAGGCTTTGAAGAGACAAAATTTTGTTGATGGGATTAGACATGGTAATTTACTAAGGACTGGATATTTTTTGGTTTTTTTTGCCTGCATAAAGGGAAGATGATGTTGCATCTGTTTTGAGATGTGAAAAGCAGATTAATGTAAAATTAGGCGTTCAGATTGTCATGTTAAAATGGAGATACTATCAAAGCTTAAACAGAGATACTGAAAAGAAGAAAAATATCAAACACAGATGTCCAGCAGTATGCTGTCTTCTGGAATTTACAGATCTAGGTTGGAGATCCAAGACTTGTCGCCTTCAGGATCTAGATGGTATTAAATCACAAAAATAAATCTAGGAAAATGTAGATGCTAAGTACTTGATAAGGTTCAACAACTAGACATTCCCATCTTCTACCTGATTTTCATACAACAGAACTGGTTTAATTTTTAGAGTTATCACTTACGACAGCAGTCCACGTCTAAAATTGTCAAACTCATCATAAAACACATTAGCGAACTAAAAAGATTTTGTTAAACAAATATCTTCAGAAGAAAAAGAAATGAGCCCCACCCATGATTACGGGAATACTTGGAACTCAAAACATCTCCAAATCTACATGTTGTATAGGTTAGCAGCTAAATGCAGAGGTATATGGATCCAGGATGTTTGGTCTGTGTGATCCCAGGGAGGCACTTACTGTATGTTCAAGTCTCCTCCGTAGTCAATTGGGGATAACTTGTGTGGTTGCTATAAAGGAATAAATTCTTCAACTTTTTTGCTATTAAAAAAAATTACCTGTCTTATCCGGGCATAGTGGCACATGCCTTCTTTAATCTCAGCCCTTGGAGGCAGAGGCAGGTGGACCACTGGGTGCCAAAGTTACATAGGAAGACTCTCTTGAAAACAAAGAAACAAACCAAAAATTACCTGATTTACTATCATTGAAACTCATTGTTGAAACAAAAGTTAGGAGACAAATACTCTTCAGCCAAGCATTCATTTTTCAATTATCTTAATTCAAAAGAAAGACAAAATATTTTACTAAATTCAGTTATTTAAACTAAGGACTTGCAACTCTAAACACATTCCCAAATCCCCAGTGACAAAAATCACCTTTGAGGTTACAGAAGATGAGGCAACCTCCTAGTCCTCTTCACATATTTGAGCTAGCTGACAAGGTCCACCTGTGACACAGACAACAGGAACCCAATCCTTCCTAACCAATTAAGTTCTCAACAGGTCCCTTCTGTAGAAAAGTATAAACGTCTGAAAACGGGAAAAGGTTAAACTAAGCTTCTGAAGAAAAGTAAAGAACTAGGACTCCTTTACATTGCAGCAGAGACTTATCCAGGACAATATTTCCTTTTCCCTAGTACCCAAGTGGGCTGAGGAAACTCTCTGGCGGGTGATGGAGAACAGCGACCTTCGCTCACCTGGCTCCCACCCCCACCCTACCCAGTGGCAACAAAGCGCCGGCGCAGAACAGTCAACTCTCTCCTTCCACGGTCCCCAGGCTCCAGGGCCGGGACTGGGGAGTCCAGGCTTCAGCCTCTGGTCGCTGGAGCAGAGGAAACAGAGAGAAACAATAGGGCCGTACCTCTCCCTGTCGCGGCCGTCGAAATAGACGAAATCTCCGCTCTGGACGCACTTCGCGCAAGTCAACCGCCGGCGAGTGGTGTTGCACAGTGGACACCGCTCGACCGCCACGTACAGCCCCTCGGCGTCGTCCACGGAGTCCACTAGGTCTCGAGCTAGCGCCCGCGGCCCGAAGCCAGGAGCCTCGGGCGTCCAGGATCCCTTCCCACTGGGAGACGCCATGATGGTTTGAGCGCAGGGCCAGTCACGTGGGATTTTGTTTTCATCCAGGTGCATCTTGGGCGCAGAGGCGGGGCCTGGGAGCCGGGGCGGAGTCTAGAGGTTGGGGGTGGGGTCCAGAGGTCCGAGGTGAGATCCTGAGGCCTTCTGTCGATTCGAGGTTCCTGGGTCTTCCTCTGAGCCCCTTAAGGCGGCTGCGCAGTTCTGCCTGCTGAGTGGAGTTGTGCAACGTCAGTACGTTAGGCATAGTAATGGATGCCCCAAGCATTTTTCTGTAATAGGCGCGGGAACACAAGGGAATTCATTTCATTCACTGTCCTTACTTTTAGGTTTTTAGCTAAAACTGCAAGAGGCAAAATTGGGAGAGGGTTGGATCTTGGAACTAGCTGAGGTTTGACTCACCTTCCTCCTTAATAGCTGTGAGATTTGAAGAAAAACCTTTAGTACCTCTCCTGACTTTGTCCCGGTCCGTGGATATAATTGCTGTACCCCGGAGGGTTGCTCAAAAACCTCTCATAGAAGCCTAACCCTTTATACAATAGTTAAAATTGAAGGTGCAAATCAAAGTTGTATATATTTTAAAACTACCTTCTGCAGAGTCCTCACTGCCCTGGAGTCCCAGTTCTCCTGTGGCAGCCTTTTGAGCTAAGGGATTACAAGCAAGTAACACCAGCACAGTGTGAAAACGGAATTTTAATGGCTGGTGTTCTTCCCTATTCCCTGAGCCATGTTCTAACAGAATTTGAGCTCGTTAGTTAGGATTTCCTCCAAGTTCCTTCGATACCAGAGTATTGGCTTTGCCTCTAAATAAGAGAGGAGCAGAGTAGTGAGGCTGTGGGTCCAGTTGCACAAATGATTCTCAAGAATGCCTTCAGCAGGCTGTCCACTGATCTCTCCAGCTGGGCTTTCTCCCCCAAGTCACATACTCCATCGCTCAGAGCTGCCTCCTAGGTTCCAGATGATGTCTTTCTTCATACTCCACTTAGGGACTGAAGTCTGCCTAGAACCTGAATCGCATGACTCTTACCAGTCAACCTTCTATGATTTGAGATGCCCGATGATGTACCCAAGCTTTCTTCAAACCTTTTAGAATAGGATACTTGTTTTCAAATTCCTTGTAGATCTCAGAACAACCTTTAGCACCTATCAAGAAAAACATTTTCTTAACGCTAAAATATCCTGTCATGTTCAATTACTGTTGTCTTTTGTTTTTTGGGATGGTCAAAAGCTCAGGAGCCCAGGGTGGATACAGACTAGATGTATCTGTGTCTGCCCAACCCCAGTACTGAGATTCTGAGGATGTGCTATTACACCCAATTTTCTGATAATCTCAATATGACATATCTTTAGCTGTCCCTGAAAAGTGGCATTTCTTTCCGGTAAAGAAGATAATTGAGGAGGGATGCCACATGAATTCTTTTTGGTCTTATAATAAAAACTCAGCCAGATATTGAGGTAAAGCTGAAATATCAGAAGAACAAGCCACTAGAGAAACTCCTCACTGCTACTGAATCCTCTGGCTGGAAGGGAATTCGTCCTGTCTCCATGAATTCTTAGACTGAATGCCTCCGAGTCCTTGGCCAAAAACAGGAAGGAAGGGGAGTGGAACTCAGGCCTCCTCCTCCTTTTATTCCTCTCTCTGCCCAGCCACATCACTTCCTGTTTCAACTTTTCTAGTGCTGGGATTAAAAGTGTGTGCCACCACTACCTAGCTCCGTTTCTCTTTTAGACTGGATTAGTCTCCTGTAGTCCAGTGTGGCCTTGAACTCCCAGAGATCCAAATGGATCTCTACCTCTGCCTCCTGACTGCTAGGATTAAAGGTGAGTGCCACCATTGCCTGACCTCTATGGCTAACTCTGTGGCTGGTTCTGCCTTCTGATCTTCAGGCAAGCTTTATTTCTTGGATTGCAAACAATAAATGACCACAGAGAGACATTATAGCCACACTCTCCCAAAATACATGCCCTAGATCGGAAGTTCCTTTAGTATTTCCACCCTGTGGATTTTGTCTTCAGTCGTACAGGACTCAGGAGAAATATAAATGGAATGTTATCTGAGTGTATGTGCCACAACATGACCTAGGGGTGACTTTATCAGCTCCAGTACACACATAGCTATCAGCAAAACAATTTCCTTGGATCCCTATCTCTAGTTAGTGTCTTATAGTTTTAGACAAAGTAGAGCTGTTTTAAGAGTTTCCAATTTAACAAAAAAAAAAGTAATTAGAGAGAAAACTATCACCATTATTGTTCTTAGAGTCTTAGGTGTCAGCAATCATTAACTATGACATGACTGACATGGATTTATAGTCATGAAAACAGATTAGACACCATCCCTTGAGAAATATCAGACCCTCTTCTTCACTCACCAACAGCCATCACCCATCATCCTCTCCACCTTCAAAAGGTACAACCCAGTGAGTATTATGGACTGTTCTTATGTGAGTGGGGGGGGGCTTTGCTAATTAGTAATCAGCATCTGACATTCATGTGGATATGAAGCAAAAAAATTAAGTTAATGGAAGAAGCAATAAAAGCTCTTAGCATCAGGTATGGTGATGCAAACCTATAATCTATCACTTGGGAGGCTGAGCTGAAGGGTCATAAGTTCAAGGTCATCCTTGGCTTCATAGCTGACTCTGTTTCAAAAACAAGGCAAAAAACAAAACAAAAGCAATAACCTGTTTGTTTATGAATAACTTGAAGTATCTGGAGTCTTAAGACCCTTCCTTCAGAGACTCAGAGCTAGAAAGGAGAGGAGGAAGTCAGAGGGTGATTATCTGGCTTAGCTGCGGGCCTAATGAGGGGAAGATCCATAAAGAGAATCAGCTAGAATTCGGGATTATGGATGAGCCACAAGGCTTTTATTAAAGGAAAACACAGCTGAAAGCCAGGATGTGGAGGTTCAGCACCTCAGCACTGCTGCAGGGAATGTAAACTGGGCTCATCCCCTGACTTGGGATGCTCCTCAAAAACTAACCACTTGGATAAACCTTCACAAAAACAAAACAGGTATACAGTACAGGCTGGAATTGTGACAGAAATTATAGTAGCAAAGAGATGGAAGCAGCCTACATGGCCATTAATTGGATTAAAATCTCAGTGTATGTACACAATAGAAAAAAGAGATGAAATTTGGACATGTCTCAACATTTTTTAAAAGGCAACCATGCACACAGAAGTATGATTATATTTAGACAAAACATCCCAAATAGGTAAACCTATGAAGACACAAAGGCTGGAGGATGCTGGAAACATGGGGGACTGTTTGATGATACAGGGATTCTTTTAGAGCAGTGGAAATGTTTTAACACTGGAGATAGTGGTACAATCACATCTCGGAACCCGAAATAAACACCCCCAAATAGTCCAGTTCACTCTTAAGCGATTAATTTTGTTAGATGAATTCCATTAAAAAAACTTAAACAAGTCATGAGGAAGCTTTTGTAAGTCTAATTTATTTACTTTTTATTTTTTATTTTGGCTGTCAATAAAAAATAGCATTTATTCCTTGCTAGGGAGCTTTATTTGTAGGTCTCCTACCTGAAGGATGGCAGTGTTGAGGAAGGTGAGTTACTAAGAGAAAAGAGAGACTCTGTACCATTGAGTGGGAAATGCCCCCAAAGTCTCTGAGTTTAGAGTATTAACGTTTTCCTTTCAAAAGAGATCAATTTTGTGTAAATAGTGAGATGGGGACACCGTAAGGACAAGGTTAATGACAATGAATTTGCCAGAGGCAGATTCACATTTGGACATTTGTATCTGGAACTCACTTCTTCCATCCAGAAGATGTGTGATAGGTGGCACAAGGGATACACCAATGCAAACCCCAGGGCAAGATGCTCCTTTACAGTTCCTCAAGGAACAGAGTATCCAGGTCTAGCATTTCAGATGAAGGCTATTTTGCTTTGTCCATAAGGCTTTATATAAAATACTGCGCCTAAGCAAGAACACTGCATTCACACTGCATTCAAATATTATCATATTTGGAAACCTGGAAACCTCTGGAAAGCAAAACAAACATTATTTTACACCAAAGAAAAGTGATTTCTCCTACCACGGGGTAGAGTTTCCTCATTTCATAAATGGGGGAAGTGAGGCCCAACAAGTTAACTTACCTAAAACAAAGCAGCATCTTTGAGGGAGACAGGCAGCCACTGTTCTCCCCTTTACACAGAAGCCTTCACCCAATGCCACCTGTGCTTATTACCATGCGCTAAACAAGATTTTATTAAGTTAGTGCGAGTTCTGGTGCTGAGGATTGAACCCAGGGCCTTATACATTCTGAGGAAAGCCTTTTGCACCAAGCTGTACCTCAGTCCTCATCCAACACTTCCTCACCAAAGTATGAACATCAAGGGAAAACTTAGTCTCACAGTCCAATTAACTATCGATAATGAGACCCCCTACCTTATAGCCCCAGCCCCAACTGAGGGCCCTTGCATTTAGGCGAAGCTTACCGTGCATTTTCTGTGTGCTGCAATGACTGCCCCTTTGGATATACACCATTCCTGACCCTGGCCACTGAGGTAGCAAGATGTGGCCTGGTGCACCAAAGAAAGGACTGGATGTGAAACAGAATAAGAGCCCAAATGCCAGCTCTACCATAAACTAACTTTGTGATCACAGGACTCTACCTGACCTCTGAGTTTCAGTTTCCCTACCAGAAAGACAGTAAGGGGATACATTTCATATTTAATAAAAACCAGTCTGAAATATCAGAGGCATCTACCCACAATCAGTCTAGGAGGATCAGAGAGTGGTGATTTACACCTTTAATCCCAGCACAGGGAATATCCTGGAGTGGTGACTTACACCCTTAGTCCCAGCAGATCTGAGTTTGAGGCCAGTTTAGTTTACAGAGGGAGTTCCAGGCTCCCAGGCAGGCAGTGGTGGTGCCACGCCTTTAATATTAACCTGGATGTGAAACCTGGATGCCATGCCTTTCCCTGAGATCTGGCTCTGAGTTTCCTTTATTCATGCAACAAGACAGCAGCCCTTCTGGCAGAATAGTAAGGGGATTATATGTGCTCGTGTTTGTGGGAAGTCCTTTGAAAACTGTAACTTCTTGCAAAACCTGAGGCCACTTGATTGTCCTTGAAGGACATATGGCAGGATTAGAGACACTGGGTGGTTGGTCCAAGTACAGTTCATCTTTTGGTTCACTGAGAGCTAGTGAAGTGCAGTTCCATCATCTGTCTCCTCCAGAGCTTGATTGCTGCCAGATCGGTAGTTGCATCCTAACATAGGACATTCATCTGGTAGGCAAGCCAAATTAAAACTTTATCATTTTGACACTAGATTTGTGAGTTCAGCCCCATATCTTAGCCAGTTGACACACCATCCAGCAATGCAATGAATTAAACTAGCCATGGTCCAGGCAAATAGACTCATAATCCTACCCATCTTTTGAATGCTGGAATTTTTTTTGTTTAGTTTAGTTTTGATTTTAAGATATTCTGATTTTTTGTTTGTTTGTTTGTTTTGGCCCACACTATGTCACCCTTATAATTCTCTATATAGATCAGGCTGCCTTTGGCCTTGAACTCACCTGCCTCTGTCTCCCAAGCCATAGGATCAAAGACATGTGCCACCATATCCATCAATTTTGATATTTTATTATCCTGATTTTGTTTATAAAAAATTTAAGACACCTTAAGCAGCAAGGCAGAATTTATGTTGAATACAAATCCAGACCCCCCCACTCTTTCTCAATTTATATTTATTTGATTTATTTGTGTGTGTGTGTGTGTGTGTGTGTGTGTGTGTGTGTGTGTGTGTGTGTGTGTGCATACCACAGTGTGCTTGTGGCAGTCAAGGGACAACCGCAGGGGTCAGTTCTCTCCTTCTACCATTGGGCCATTGAGAGCCAAGGCTCAGTGGGACACAACTCCTACCTGCTACTGAGCCACCTTTCCAGCCTTAGAGCAATTCAATCCCAAACTATCACGTCAAAACATCCTTCAAGGGATAGATGAATGAGTAACGTATGACATACCCTGTGGAAGGCTGAATAATGGCCCAGACCATAACCAAGTGCTAGGACCTGGGACCTCAGAGTGTTAGCTTATTACAAAAGAAAAAAAATAGACTGTAACTTGATTAAGGGTCTTGAGGTAGGAAACATACACAGATGTCTTTATAATGAAAGGCAAAGGGACTCCAGCGAGGAGAGGAGACACTGACTGCAAAGGCAAACACTGGAGTGATGTTGCCATAGCTTCAGAATGCTAGCAGACACCAGCAGCTGAATAAAGCAGAAAATAGGTTCATCTCTAAAGCCTCCAGAGGCCTTGCCTGGGGTCCATTAAAACTTATTATAATTCATACTCTCCCACAAAAAGAGGGAGGGAGGACATGAAGATGATGGAAAATAAAATATGCACAAAATGATTCTCTTTCCAATAATGTAATCTATCACGCTTGCTGCCATAAGAACTCTAGATCCATTGTATTTCTTTACTTTTCCTTTTTGGGGGAGGCTGTTGAAATAGGGTCTCACCATAAAGCCCTGGCTTTCCTGTAACTCACTGTGTAGACAAAGTTGGCCTCAAACTCACACAGGTATACCTGCCTCTGTCTCCCAAATGATTGGTTTAAGGAAAGGTGTGCATGATGATGCCCAGCCTCACCACTGCGTTTCTATCCACAGTCTAGTCAGGGATGGTGGGGCCTAAGAGGGGAAGCTATATTGTTTATGGCTAATAAGTAACACTACATACATTCAGACGTCAGCAAAAGCAAGTACTTGATCTGTAGAGACTTGATATGCACTGTCTCTCCTACTGTTATGATCTTTTTCATTTGAATTCACAAATCTTCCACCAACGAATTCAGGCAACTATTTTCCAGTAGGAGCCAGGTGTTACTCATCATTGTACTTCTGATACAGGGCTGAGCTTCAAGCCCTGCCTTCCTCTATTATAGTATAGACCCTGATAAACCATTAATGTTGACTGTATTAACAAATCCAAATCTTGTAGGCAAAAAAGATGATGGAAACAGAATGCCAGCCCTTGGAGAGACACAGATTTTATTAAATTTTAGTCAAGCTGAGGGATCATTTATTACATTATTTTTTATTTTATTAAAAAATGTCTTTCTATCTATGTATCCCTCTGCTACCACTCCCTTCCCTCCTCCCAATCCCCCACAGTCAGCCTTCAGCCTCACTCCTCCCCATCCAACCATCCCCTCCCCCAAAAGGGCAATAAGTCCCAAGGTGGATCAGCTCAGCAAGGCACATCCACTCCAGGCAAGTCCTATTTCCTCTTTCCTGTATCAAAACTGGGTTAGGTGTTCCTCTGCAGGGAATGGGCTCCAAGGTGTCAGCCCATGCACAGGAACACAGTCTGATCCCACTCCTAGAGGCTCCACACATTGCTCATGCCAGTCGGCAGTCGCTTACCCTTGGAGGGCCCAGTTCCCTTTCCTGGTGGATCTCCAGTGGTCACTCCTGATTCAGTGAGCCCCCAAGAGCTCCATATAGCCATCACTGCAGGAATTCTCCTCACAATCTGGATCCCCTTGCTCACACAGAAACCCCTTCCCTGCTCCCAGCTGGACCAGGCCCTCTGTCCAGTGCTCAGCCATGGATCTCTGCCTCCATCTCTATTCCCACTTGGATGTGGGTTCTGCAATAACACCCAGGGAGTCACCCACCTGACACAGGGGAATTCCTGTTTAGGAACCCCCTCAACTATTGTCTGGAGCCTTGGCCATGGACATCCTGTGAGTTCTTGGAGGTCTCCCTATCACCCAGTCTCTTTCCAACCCTGCATTGGCTTCCTCTATTGAGATACCCATCTCCCTCCATCTCCCTCTTTGCTCCTTTCACTCAACCATCTCCTTCTTTCAAGATTTGTTTTTTGGATAAAAGAAACTGTAAATGGAAAAGCATATATGTGTCAGTTACATGAGACATCATTGAGGAAAAAAGTATTTCCAACCAAGCATGGTGACACAGACCTGTAATCTCAACACTTGGGAGGCTGAGGTAGGAGAATTCCCAGTTCAAGTCCAGCCTGGGCTATCTAATGAAACCTTGTCTTAAAAAACATTTTTACAGCTATGATAACAATTCAAAAAAAGCTAGTATTCTAGGGGGCTGCAAATAGGCATCAGGAGAAAATATTTTTGAATGAGAAGGGAAGCTCTAGTTTTGGACCTGTTTAGTTATTGCTTTATTCAGCACTGAGAATGAATGTTTTTGTGACTTCAAAATTAAAAAATAATGAAGTTAACCTTCTGAGTTACCAGTGCTTTTCACTAAAATTTGTTTTTAGAAAAAAAGAATCTGAGCCAAGGCCATAATCATACAATGAATAAATCAACCTGAGGATGGAATGGTTGAAAAAGACACCGAGGAATCTTACCTTTGGGTCATATTCTGTGTTGTTGGTATTCAGAGATATTTTCCTCCGATTCAATTTATAGGCCAGATTTGCAGTGGAAACTACTTGAACAAACACGTCAACCCAGAAAATTACAACACCATAAATAATTTCAATAGCACCTTCTTAGCGTACTTCAAAGGCTTTGCCCTAGTAACTTGCTAAGGGAAGAATTCTCAGTATGAAATGTAAAGTAACAGGGTCCCTGGTAACTGTAAACGTCACTGTGCTAAAACAACATTTGCTAACACGTCATAACTAAAGTTACATCCTAAAACATAAAAACACTGTCTCAGAACAGAAACTAAAAAGAGAAAGGAATTTGCAAATCCAACTCAGTTTTATATCTTTTGTGTTTACTCAGCCCTAAGTACCATTTTAAACAACTTTGGTGCTTTGTTCTAAACAATGCAGTCCTTCAAGAATGTGTCTGTTAATCTTGAACTTCCTCTTAGGGGACTAAGAATTGTTACTTCCTTTTATAAGTAACCAGACTGTCATTAGTCATAATCCATTAAGAACTGAAAAAGACTAAGGCAATTTGAAATCCTTCTCACTATACCATCACCTGAAATTATTCATCATGCCTAAAACATAAGCTATGCACCCAGAAGCATCCCTCATTTTAAAAACAAGCACACTACTGTAGTTGAGGCACAAGCCTAGAACATTGTGAAACAGTTCGTTGGTGATGAAGCACTATGGATACCACAGGGCAAGTCCAAGGAACTTGGGTGGATCTAGCCCTGTGCAGATAGCAGAGGGCATTTATTAGGTACAGGCAGCACAGGAAGGAAGGGCCAATCTGGTGAGCTGATGAGCCGGGAGGGATGCAGCCGGCCGCACATGGAGCCAGAGACTGACATCTTTCTTTCTCTTTCCTTTCCTTCTTTTTTCCTTTCTCCTCACATAGCTCAAGCTGCCCTCAGACTATGCATCCTCCAGCCCCCTGAGTGCTGGGATGACAGGCTTTACCACCAATACTCAGATTCTCAGGTGCTATATGTCTCATTGCATTTATTATGTTTACTGGGGTGTTCATAGACATGGGCACACTACAGAGCACATGTGATGGCCAAAGGACAATTTTTGAGAGTAGGTTCTCTCTTTCCAGGGCGTGGAAGGAACTCGGGGATCTAACTCAGAGTGTCAGGCTTGGTGGATAGTGGCCCTACCCACTGAGCCATCTCACCCACCCAGAGGTGATATTTCTGTTGCTATCTTTTGCCTTCATAGCCCAGGTAGATTTTCACCAATAACAGAATTTATCTACAGCCATGTACAGAGCTGTGTTGTTCCATAGTTAGGGTCTAGATGACTCAAGAAGATAAAGAAAATATCTTCCTTGAAATCATTAATTCCAATGCCTCAGCTTTCTTAAGAACATAACTGTGCTGAATGGTTCTATAAACAGACACGCTTATGTAAGAGATTTCAAAATGTGCTTACTTAAAATAATATCTTTCATACTTGATTCTATTGCTTCAGATAAAAAATTTTAATTATTCATCCTTGTGTCTTTGTACCAAGCTCATTTGCTCAATAGATCTTGGTTAATGAAGCAATCTCTCCTAAGAATGGGGCCTGGGAACCATGTACTAGAATCAGAAAGCTCTAAGCAATCTAATTTTCTAAGTTGTCTGATATTTTCAATCAGGATAAAGGGAGACTTTTGACAAATCTGGAATTTTATATAATAGTGTATGATTGAATTTAACAGTGTATGCTAATAGACACAGTCTACTGAGCAGCAGGCTCAGCCAGCCCAGCCAGGCAGATAAGTAACTTGTGCGCATAATTCCACCTAGGCTGTTCATCTCCCACTCCCAAAGTCACAGGAGTGAGATCCAAGCCAATGAATCTGGTATCTTCATAAAAACAGCAGGCTAGGACACACAGAGACACCAGAATTGTGCATGTACAGTGGGAAATACCTGAGCATGCTTGAGCAGGGAGGGAGAGGGTGGCCACCTGCATCAGCTACAAGGAGAGACCAAATCTGCATGTACCTTGATCTTGGATTTCCAACCTCCAGAACAATGAAGCAGGACATTTCTGTTGTTTCAACTGTCTGGTTTGTGGTATTTTATTACGGCATCCCAAACTAAGTAAACAGGTTACATTTATTTTATTTTATTGTTTATACCCTGCCCCCCCTCTGTGCGCGCGCGCGCGCGCGCACGCACGCACACACACACACACACACACACACACACACACACACACACACACACACACACACACCTGTGGGGAACAGAAGAGTCCAGCAGAGGGCATTATATACTTTGGAACTGAAACTGCAAGAGGTTGTTAAAATTCCCATGAGGGTGCTGGGAACCAAAAATCTATTCTCTGAAGTAACAGCAAGCATTCTGAACTGCCAAGCCGTCTCTCCAGCCTCTAGGATAGATTAATAACTATGATATGTCATATATGGTAGTCAGAATGTTGAAGGTTTCCCCAGATTCTTGTCCCATTAAAACCAAACATTTACACATCTCTCAGTAATCTAAAACCAAATTCAGGTGCTCTTGGGTTTTGCAGATGTAATTAAATTCCAAGTCTATTGTTAAGAAAGAGAGCATTTTGGCTGCTGAGCTGCTATAGAGCAACTAGGTGCTCTTTAGGAGAGGTTTCAGAGTGTGAGGTACCCTAACCATGGGAAGATTCTTTACTGCTGACTTTGAGGATAGTTAGGGCCATGATACAGGAAATCTGGGTAACTTCTAGGGCCTGAGAATGGACCACATTTTATAGCTGATAAGGAAATGAGCATCTCTGCTCTGTGGTTATAAGGAATTAAATGTGTCCATTGATAAGGGATAATCTTTGAAATGTCTTCTCCCTAGAGCTTCTAGAATGATCATTCTCTAATCTATCTGTGTTAACTGTACATAATTCTGGGTTTCTGTAGGGGTTTGAGTAAGAATGGCTCCCATAGGCTCACATATTTGAATGATTAGGGAGTGGCACTATTTGGAAGGATTGGGAGGTGTGGCCTTGTCAGAGGAAGTGTGTCACTGAGAGTTGGCTTTCAGGGTTCAGATGCACAAGACAGGTGTGTTTGTGTGTGTGTGTGTGTGTGTGTGTGTGTGTGTGTGTGTGTGTGCATGTGTCTGTGGTGGGATTCAGGTGTTAGCTGATAAGGTCCAAAGACACTTATCCAGGGTCCCGGGCTCCTGGAGGGAGGGGGTATGGCCAATCTGGAGGGGGTGTGGCCAACCCTGTTGATAAGGGGCTGCTGGGACCCTGGGAGTTCTGTTATTCCTGGTTCCTGCTGCTGGAGAGACCAGTTTGGAATCCATCATCCATAGCTCGTCCATCGCTCAGATACTCCAGTCCCTGTTCAGGTGCCACTATAAGCTGTTACCTGTATCGTGAGTGTTGACTTATATTTTAATAAATATTAATCTTGGACTGGTGCCTTGTAAGTAAAACTCCACCTACATCTGGCGCCCAACGTCCTCGGGCCTGTGCCCTCGAGTATACGGGGTCCCTTTGTGTTTTGAAAACTGTAAGAGGGCAGGGGACATACAAACTGTTCAGCTTTGGGAGCCTGCACTCCAGTGCCTGGTCTTAAAGCTCCCTCTTGCTTGCCTAGTGTGGTTTTCGGCCCTGGCAGCACAGAGGCCTGGTTTTCGGCCAGCCACAGCACACAGGCTTGGTTGGTTTTCAGCCCACCGGCTCAACGCGCAGGCACTGTTTCAAGCCCTCTGGCCCATTGTGCAGGCACGGTTTTCTGCCGGTGGCTCAGTGTGCAGGCATGGTTTTCAGCCCACCGGCCCAGTGCTCGGTCGCGGTTTTCTGCCTGCTCTGCCTACCAGCACAGCACACACCCGCTTGGCCTGTCACTGACTGCCTGTACGGGGGCTCCACCCATCCAGCCCGAGTAGCTGAGTTTAAAGTACGCTCATGCCCCTCTCCCCCCAGCCAGCCCACGTGGTCGCTGACTGTGACCCGGGCAACTGTAATTTCCACTGCACACTCGCAGAGAACAAAGGAAACTAAAACCCTTCTATTTTGTGATTGCCATCCTGTCTTAATTTGTGAGAATTTGCTTTTTCTAAGGATTGTATTCTGCCTGCTGGGGCCCTTCAAGACCAGGTAGGGTCTGTAGGTAGCCTCCTGCTGCTGAGAGTCTCTGCATCTGCCATATAGTGAACAGTGCATTGAACACTATTGTGACACCTGTGGACCAAATGTCATTGCACCTGAATTGAGGCAATGGCTGATAATTATTCTATTAATGACTTCAAGTCATATTTTTCCATGGTGATTGACAAATTTTTGAATGAATATCTTGAAGGCTTCAATACCCCAGTCCTACTATTTTTTGGCTTGTTTTTCTATTTTGTGTTTCAAAATAAGAGAATGGTGAAAGAGGTGAAATCTGGAAATCAACAATTCCTGTCCAAAATATGTGATATGGAAATATCAAACACAAAAATAGTGAATGAGGTTAGGGAGGTAAAAAATGTAAATCAACAGTGGCTGTCCAGAATATGTGACGTGGAAATTTCAAACACTAAAATGGCAGATAAGATTGATACTCTGGAAATTGGTTACAACAAGCTTTCAGATAAGGCTTACTCTTGTGATATGGATAACATTGTACAAGAAAAATATAGGTTCTATGTAAATGATGAAAACAAGAAACTTGTTGACTACATTAATGACAAAAACAAGAAAATCATTAATTATGTTAATGATGGGGATCAAAAAAATGCTGGTTTGGTGAGGTCTTTGGAAGGACTGCTTCTTCAGGAAAATCAAGCTCTAGAAAAATCAGTAGTATCTAAAAATCCAGGAATGGAAGCCATTAGTATCCAAAATCCATAAATGGGAACCAGTAGTATCCAAAATCCAAGAATGGGAGGACCGTATTGCAATACTGGAAAGGGGTAGTGATACATCTTATGCTCAGAACAGTTCAGGTCAACCCCCAATGGGATATTATGGTATTGGAGATACTCTACCTAAGGTGGTAAACATGACAGGGCTATCCTCTTCACCACCACTATTGTTCCTGGCTACTGTTCAGACAAAAAAAGCATCTGGGGGATCTTCAAAATATGTAGAGTATAGTTATGAGCCAGCACATATGAGAGACATCAAGGATTTTAAAGAGGCAATATCAATACACGGTATACACTCTACTTATGTAAAGCAGCTTCTAAATTCATGGTCAGCAAAAAACCGGATCCTATCAATTGATTGGATGCAGCTAACGGCTGCTGTCTTGGACCAAAGTCAGAATTTGCAGTGGAGAAGCTGGTTTAGAGAGGAGGCCAGGACCTTAGAACAACAAGGAAAAATTAGGGGTTTCTTTGCTTCTCAGGACCAAATCCTTGGTGAAGGCATGTTTGCTGATGTGAAGGCTCAAACTACTTATGACGAGCATACTTTATTACTATACCATACTGCTGCACTACTTATGACGAGCATATTTTATTATTATGCCGTACTGCTGCACTGAATGCTTGGGAAAAGATTTTGGACCCAGGTCAAAAAATTGAGCCTTATACTAAGGTCAAACAAGGCTTAAAAGAGCCTTATACCGACTTTCTACAGAGACTTACCATGGCTATACATAGAGCAATATCAGATCCAGAAGTTAGGAAGCAATTAAAACTTTCTCTGGCCTTTGATCATGCTAGTCTGGAATGTAGAAGAATGCTTATGCCTTTAAAGATCAGAGCCACACCTATAGAAGAATGGATTCAATATGCAATCAATGCTGAATCTCCATTGCAACGAGGAGAATTGGGTAGGCCAAGCCGTTGCTAATGTAGGATGAGGAACCAAGGCATCACTTGTTTCAACTGTGGTAAACAAGGCCATATAAGACGGAATTGTACACAAGGTACTCTTGGAAATAATGCCCAATCTAGGTTTAATTCGAACAGAAGGTCATTGCCTTCTGGATTATGCAGAAAGTGTGGCAAGGGACGGCATTGGACCAATGAATGTAGATCTACCAGAGATAAAGAAGGCAACCCTTTACCATCGGGAAATGCCTTTCGGGGCTTCCCCTAGGAAGCCCCCCAAAATAGGACTCCACATTTGAGGATGGTAAGATCATATCCAGTCATAGTAGAAGACCAGCATTCTCAGGACGAATAGGGCATTCAATACCTGATCTAGAAGATCATACAGTATTAGATAATAACGTAAATTCAAAAGAAAAATCAGAAGTTCCAAAAAGAATCACAAAACGAATATTTTGGCAGACTTCAATAAATGAACAAAGACCAAAATTGAAAATACGGATAGATAATATATATATCCAGGGTTTAGTCAACACGGGGGCTGATGTTTCGATCATAACCCCACAATAATGGCATCCAAGATGGCCTTTACAGGCAGTGGATATCCAATTTCTGGGTATTGGAACAATATCTCAGGTAAAACAGAGTGCGAGATGGTTTGAATGCATAGGACCAGAAGGTCAGAAAGGATGGTTGAAGCCATATATGGCTGACATAGCAGTGAATCTGTGGGGTTGTGACCTTCTAATGCAATGGAATACCCAGATTAAAATCCCTCCCGGGTCCGATATCAATCGGAGACTCAATTATGTTTCCAAAAGTGATGCTTTAAGGTGCTATGAAGAAAATTCACCAGCCATTCAGGTAGTACAAAAGAATTGCCCAATAACCACAGAACCTAAAAGGACACTCACAGCACTGCCCTTGAAATGGTTAACAGAAAAGCCTATTTGGGTTCAACAATGGCCTTTGACAAAAGAAAAACTTCAGGCTTTGGAACAGTTGGTGCAGGAGCAGTTACAGACTCAGCATATCGAAGAATCAACCAGTCCATGGAATTCTCCTGTTTTTGTTGTCAAGAAAAAATCTGGAAAATGGAGGATGGTGATGGATCTAAGAGCAATTAATAAAGTGATTCAACTATGGGCTCTTTACAATCTGGTATTCCTCTTCCTTCTCTGTTACCTAAGGGCTGGCCTATTATGGTTATTGATTTGCAGGATTTTTTTTTTTACCATACCTTTACAGGAACAGGACAAAGAGAAATTTGCTTTCACAGTGCCTACTCTTAATAATTCAGGATCAGTTAAGAGGTACCAATGGAGAGTCCTTCCCCAAGGAAATGTTGAATAGTCTCACCTTATGCCAATATTTTGTACAACCACTAGAAATACTGCGCAAGCGCTTCCCACAATCTATCATTTACCATTATATGGATGATATTTTGTTGGCAGACCCAAACCCAAAAACATTAGAAACATTTTTTGAAGAATTAAAGAAAATATTGCCTGATTGGGGACTACAAATTGCTCCAGAAAAAGTATAGAAGGGAGATTCTATCAATTATTTAGGATATAAAATAGGTTTACAAAAAATTAGGCCACAAAAGGTAAATTGAAGACTCTTAACGATTTTCAAAAGTTACTAGGAGATATTGCTCATATATGGCCCAGGATTGGCATAAAAAACTATGAACTAGTTAATTTGTTCAAGACTTTGGACAGTGACAAGGATTTAAATAGTCCAAGAGAATTATCTGATGAGGCCGAGAAAGAATTAGAGTTGGTGGAAAAGAAACTTCAAGAAGCACATGTAGATGGTGTGGATCCAATCCTAGATTGCATACTTGTTATTTTACCCTCTAGACAATATCCAACAGTAATCTTAGTGCAAAGAGAAAGCATTATATTAGAATGGATATTTCTGTCGCATAGGCCAAGCAAGAAGATGAAGACATATATTGAAAAAAATTTCTGATCTTATTTTTAAAGGTAAATTAAGACTTCGCCAATTGACTGGAAAGGACCCTGCAGAAATTGTTGTGCCTTTGACTAATGAAGAAATTGAACGATTATGGGAAGACAGTGAACCTTGGCAAAAGGCTTGTAGTGACTTTTTAGGAGAGATTAATAATAAATATCCTCGAAACAAGAGAATTCAATTCATAAAGGAAACTAATTGGATCTTTCCTCATGTGGTACAGGATAAACCCATTTCTGGAGCCCCTACATTTTATACTGATGCGAACAATTTAGGAAAGGCTGGCTACAAGTCCGAAGACTTAATTAAGGTGGCTCTGAGCCCTTATAACTCTGTTCAGAAGTCAGAACTATATGCAATTATTATGGTGTTGTTGGATTTCACAGAGCCTCTCAACATAATTACTGACTCTCAATATGCAGAAAGAGTTGTTTTACATATTGAAACTGCTGACTTCATTCCTGATGATACAGACTTAACCTTACTGTTCATACAACTACAAGATATCATCAGAGATAGGATACATCCTATGTACATAACACATATCAGGGTGCACACTGATCTCCCAGGCCCTCTAGCACAGGGTAATGATGAAATAGATTGGTTGCTGATAGGAAACGTACTAGAGGCCACAAAATTTCATGAGAAACATCATGTTAACAGCAAAGGACTAAAGAAGAATTTTTCCATCACTTGGCATCAAGCAAATGAAATAGTAAGGAATTGTAACATTTGCTCTTTCTATAACCAACCGTCTTTACCTGCAGGAAGTAATCCTAAGGGTACACAGAGAAATGAGATCTGGCAAATGGATGTGTTTCACTTCCCAGAATTCAGAAAGATGAAATATGTACATCATACTATCGATACTTACTCTGGAATGCAATGGGCGACTGTCCTGAGTTCTGAAAATGCTGATGCTGTACTTACTCACCTTTTGGAAGCCATGGCCATAATGGGAATTCCCACTCAGATTAAGACTGACAATGCTCCAGCTTACGTTTCCTGAAAAATGAGGATAATTTTGGGATACTATAATATAAAGCATATTACAGGGATACCACACAATCCTATAGGACAGGCAGTTGTGGAGAGATCTCATCGCACATTGAAAGAGATGCTTTATAAACAGAAGAAAGAAATGAGAAAACCCAGGGAGAGGTTGCACAGTGCCTTATTGGCTTTAAATTTTCTTAACACTGATGAAAAGGGAACATCAGCTGCTGAGAGACATTGGGTAATAGAGAAATCTTCTGAAATAAATCAACCCATCTACTTCAAAGATGTGTTGACTTCAGAGTAGAACCCAGGATATGTGCTTCCATGGGGTGGGGGTTTTGCTTTTGTTTCAACAGGGAAAGAAAAGATATGGGTACCAACAAAACTAATAAAAGTCTGCTTCTAAAAGAAGTCCCTTCCTGAGGAGGAGAAGTAATTGCTCATCCATGATATGACAAATGGATACATGGTAAGGAAAACACATTTAACAAACCTGTGGCAGGGTCACAATTTTGTCTTTACAGGAAAATGGATACAACTGTTTTTAAGACATTGACTAGACATTGAATAATTACTCACCTACAATCGAGGAGAGATCGACGATGAAGGAATGTAAACGACGGACTATGAGACCAACTGATACACATATGCACTACTGGGTAATCTTTCAATTCTTACTGCTTTGCATCTTGCATCTACACCTCAAAAAAAAAAGTGGTCCTGATTTGACTATTAATAGGGCTAGATTTGGATTGGGAGCAAGTGGCTTTCTCCCTCTCTAAACCCAAGCATATTGGTAAAGAAAATGTGAAGAATTCTGTCTCATATCAGAAAAGCCACCTGGTGTGAGACAGAAGACAGAATGTTTAGGGACCAATATTATTGTGACTTCACCTTGCTTCTCTCTGTATCTGTACCTTTCAAACATCCTGTCTGCATACAATCTCCTGAAGTCATAGAAGATATGAATATCTTTCTTGAGTATCAACAATGCTTAAGTTTTCCATTGTAAATAACATTTCCTCGTATCAGCTATCTACAAAGAATCTGGAACCGAGATGGGGCCCCCACCGCAACAACTCCTACTAGTGAAACAAGAATAAAAGGGAGAGTATGAGAGAGAGAGTAAGAGACAGACAGACAGAGGCAAAAATAGAAAAATCAAGAACCTGGTGTGCACCAATCAATGATTGTTTTCAGAAAATAGACTATTCAAAAATGGCTGCAAGATAGCTCTCTATGATTATCCTCCAGATCACACTGCTAATTAGAATTCCAGATGGAGTTAACCACTATTCTGTGAATGGTTATAAATGTATATAGTCAGTCCACTAAGATCTAACCATTGTTTTAGCTTTTACAGGATCCCAAAGAGATGCCATCGCCCTTAAGTCAGCAGGAAGCCTTATGAAGGCCTACGCCCCCTTTCCCAATAAGTTTCGTGCTCTGAGGGTTGTGAGTAATTTTTATTCTAGTGGAATAGTTGTAAGTTAAAACTGGGTGAAGGACAGAACTATAATATAACATCAAAGATCTCTTTTGAAGAAGAGAAAGAGGATAGGATAGATAAAGGTAGATTGTTCTACCTACCTACACACAATTCTAGCTGGATATATGGGGCTAAGCTAAAGACAATTTGCACTGGCATAGATATTTGTATATTGATACAAATGTGAAATCATTCTATATGTTTAATTGTGATAATTTGTACATTGATACAAAGATTAATCTGAAATTGTTTTATATAACCAAAGCAACTTGTACATCGATATAAATCTGAATCTGCAACTATTATGTGAAATTGAATCTGTAATTGCTATATTTTATATATGCTTCTATCTCTGTTTAAAATATTTGCACATTATTGTCATGTACACTATGCAATTACTACCTTCATTTAACTATACTAGATATAATGTATGATTGCACTAGTTATGATATATGTACAAGATGTTTTATATACCTCTGTTTAGATGATATATATGTATATACATGTCTAAAATGCTGTGGCCACTTTACATAGTAATATACCCCTGGCTAATGTTTGATAGTCATACTAAAAGTCATTGTTCAGAGATCATACACCCCTTATATAGGTATTCTAATTTTTAGTACAGGGTTTATTCCTTAAGATGATAAAAACTACTGTCAACATTACTTAAGGTACCATATCCCAGTCATCTCAGATACAGCTTAGAATATCATAGATAGACAGGAATCTTCAACCACTTCATAGACTCAGAAAATATGGCATTTAACATTTGAAATTCGGCCACGAGAGACACGATGACTCCTGGTGTCACTGCTCCTTTCCTGAGATGGTGTTGAGCATCGAGGATACTCCTTTGGAATTTGTCCTTTTGGCAGAAAATGGCCGGTTGGGTAAAGAACTACCCTTACCTTGATTGCTGACAGTACACGCATGGTGTCCAAGCTGGACAAACAAGTTGATAGATGGAGACTGACGAAACCTGCCTGGACAGGACAAGACAGTCCCTCCAAAATTGCCCTGCTTGTGAAAAGATCTGTCAGATACCATAGGCCTGTAGCCAATATGATAGATGCTCCAATGGCACACAAAACCAGAAGTGATTGTCCAGGTAGCTGTGTTGCTGTCCTCTCCCAAATTTTGGAAGCCACTACTTCCATGTACTTCTGACTTTCAAGTGATACATCAGGTCTTGAATGGGTTGAAGAATAGGTATTTAAGGTTACTACCTCATAATAATTCCTATTGTACATAGTCTTAGTTTAGAACCTTCTTAGTTAGACAAAAGGGGGAGATGTGGTGGGATTCAGGTGTCAGCTGATAAGGTCCGAAGACACTTATCCAGGGTCCCGGGCTCCTGGAGGGAGGGGGTGTGGCCAACCTGGAGGGGGTGTGGCCAACCCTGTTGATAAGGGGCTGCTGGGACCCTGGAAGTTCTGTTGTTCCTGGTTCCTGGCTGCTGGAGAGACCGGTTTGGAATCCATTGTCCATTGATTGTTCATCGCTCGGATACTCCAGTCCCTGTTCAGGTGCCACTATAAGCTGTTACCTGTATTGTGAGTATTGATTTATATTTTAATAAATATTAATCTTGGACTGGTGCCTTGTAAGTAAACCTCCGCCTACATGTGTCTGTGTGTCTGTGTGTATTTCCTTATTTATTCATCATTGACAGGCAACTAGGCTGTTTTATGTTGTGACACCATGACCATGGCAAGTTTTTTGTTTGTTTTTAAAGATTTGTTTATTATGTATAGTATTCTGTCTGCATGTGTCCCTGTCCACTAGAAGGGCACCAGACCTCATGATAGATGGTTGTGAACCACCGTGTAGTTGCCAGGAACTAAACTCAGGACCTCTGGAAGAGCAACCAATGCTCTTAACCTCTGAGCCATCTCTCCAGCCCTGGCAACTCGTATAAAGATAAACATTTCACTGGGGCTGGCTTAAAGTTCAGAGGTTTAGTCCATTATCATCATGGTGGGACATGGCAGTATACATGGTACTGGAGAAGATGCTGAAGCAATCATGTATCACACCAAGTATAGTTCCAGCCAAGAAGACGTTAAAGCCTGCCCCTAGAGTGACACACATCCTCCAATAAGGCTAGACTCCTAATAGTGCTACTCCCTATTGGGGCCATTTTCTTTCAAACCATCACATAGACTGATGTTAGAATCTGGCTGCTGTGAATGCTGCATAAATATGCAAGTATGTCTGTCATTTGGTGTCTCTGTTTCTTCAGAGAAGAGCACAGGAATACTATAGCTGGATCATATGTGAATTCTGTTTTTAATCTTCTGAGGACTCCTTATTGATTTTCATGGGAACTGGATTAATTTACCTTCTCACCAACGGTATATTATCCACCCCAAGAAGCACTTGTTGCTTGTTTCCTATTATAGCCATTCTCAGTGGGGCGAGGTGAAATCTCAAGCTAGGTGGGGTTGTATTTGCCTGTCAGTTTGTTTGAGACAGGGTCACATTGTGTAGCTCTGGCTGACTTGGTATGTAGACTAGGCTGACCTGGGACTCACAGTAATCCACCTACCTCTGCTGACTTTAAAGGTATATGACATCACACCTAACTCAGTGTGTTTTAGACTTGTGTTTAGCTGATGCCAAAGTCATTGAAAATTTCCTTCTGTGATTAGCAAGGCCGGGCTTTGATTTTACCTTTAACGGGATCCTAGTCACATTGTCTCAAATCTGGGCTCTATGCAAATGAGAGCTGAGGAGCTGACAGTGTTGTAGATGGATAAATGTGCTGTGATTTGTTGCTTAGCAATGGAAAATGTGTAAATCATGAATTATGAATAGTCTAGCCATGGTAGCCCAGGTCTGCAATCCCAGCACTTGGCCAGAGGCAAGAGAATCAATTCAAGGCCAGCCTCAGCTACCTAGTAAATTCAAGACCAGCCCGGGCTACATGATACTCAGTCTCAAAACCCTGAAACAGAGAAACAGAAGTTATCAATAATAGGCAGAGACCAATTTGAAATGCTCTGCAGCTCTTGTGGCAAAGCAAAGGGGCACGATGTTACTGGTAAACGAATGTGGGGAAAAGCTTAGTGAATGTTCCTTCTGCTTGGATCTTAGTAACTCTTTGTAAGTTTGACACCATTTCAAACATAAAATTTCAAAAGCTTAGTGGCTGTCTTTTGTGGGTGTTTGGGATTTTTTGTTTTATTTTGTTTTGGTGGGTGCCTTTCAGTTGTTTTGATGAACATAAGTTTATCTAAAACCTTAAGTTATTCATTGCTTGGGATGAGAGACTTTATGTTTCCATAGAATAAGAGCTAATTGTTAGCAACCTAGTAGGTTTAACACACTAGGCAGAGTGTTTCATCTATCTGGATTCATTAAAGTATCACATCAGAGCTGGGACTAAGCTCTCTCCTTATCCACTGCAGTTTTGTGGGTTGAACCCAGGGTCTCATGCATGCCAGACAAGCATTCTATCACATGATTATCCCAAGCTGCTAATCATTCTTGTTATCCCCCATTGGGTAATTGAGTATACTGCTTGGGAATATGTTTCAAATTTAATAAAAAATAGTCTGAGACATCAGAGGGATCTACCCACAGTCAGTCTAGGAGGATCAGACAGTGGTAACTCACATCTTTAATCCCAGCACAGAGAATATGCGGAAATGGTGACCTGCGCCCTTAATCCCAGCAAATCTGAGTTTGAGGTCATCTTAGTTTACAGAAGGAGTTCCAGGCTCCCAGGCAGGCAGTGGTGGTGCCAAGCTTTTAATCTTAACCTAGATGTGAAACAACTGGGTGAAGAAGGTATTTAAGGCAGGCATAGAAAGACAGATGAGGCAGAAGCCAAGAGGAGGGAGGCTGAGGAAGCTGGAAGACAGCTGGGTGAGATCTGACTGTGGTATTTACTCTCTGATATCTCTGCCTTTCTCTGAGATCTGTCTCTGAGTTTACTTTATTCCTGCTACAATACTGAGCCTGTTAGTCTCTGAAGCCACACCCTCCTCTGAGTTTTGATGTCAAGCCCCATTTAAAGAAGGATTCCCTACCTCTGAATCTCTCCTTCCTCTGTTCTTCTCGGAAGTGCTCCTCCTCTCTCTCCCTCCTCTGTTAATCCATAATAAAGTTTTTATTAAAATTAATAATAAAGAAATAGCTTCTAAGTGTCTCCTGCCACCTGCCACTGCCTCCGCCGTGTCCCCCATGAGGCCTCTGCATTCATGGAAATCCACTGCTAGATAGTCAAGTAATTAATACTACAGATCTGCACAAAATTCTGACAGCCTTCCCCAGGCTATAAACTCCTGTCCAAAGCATCTGATACTACACCCACATTCTCCACATGGTCCGACATTGATGCTCTACGTACACCATTTCAGATTGATACTATGCCTCTCATCTGGTTTGAATCTAGCCTATTTTTGTTTGGGAATTTATAATATTCTCCTGGTCTCCATTTTCACTTTGCCAAAAGGAAGACAAAAAAAAAACCCCAGAAAATAAACAAACTATAACAAAAATGACAAACAACAGGGAAACTTTATCCAATAATTAAAAGCTACTTTTTTTTAAAAAACTTCCTTCTCATTTATTTTTGGCTAATTTATAAATAAACTTTGCTCTTTGGCAATTTCATAAATGCTATAGTGAATTCTGGTTTTATCCCCATTTCTATTCCATATCCCCACCCTGCCCCCAGGCCTGTCTGCTCTTCTCTTTCCCACACATCAATTTCTCATATGTATTACTTTTGTTGGAGTGTCAGAGAGCTTATCTGTGGCTGGTGTCACCCTGAGTTTGGAACTAAATATCATAGCCTAGTGGATACTATGCTTCTCCTTCTCCTTGAATCTGTTGGTTGCTGATACATAAAGCAGTAAGTGGTAGGTCCAGTGAGCGCCTCTGGTTTCCAGAGCTGACTGTTAGGAGGGCGGACTTATGTGGACCAGGGCTAATAGGCAGAACGGCCATGAGTCCTGTGCCAGCGGTCTCCCCATCCTCTGGCTCTTAAGTCTGTGTACCTCTTCTCCCGCCATGGCCCTTGAGTTATGAGGAGATATAGAAATGTCTTGTTTAGGGAGGAGCCCTTGACTGTCATTTGCTCTCAGCATATTATACAGCCATGGGTCTC
Organism: Phyllotis vaccarum; assembly: GCA_033318265.1. Classification (NCBI taxonomy): domain Eukaryota; kingdom Metazoa; phylum Chordata; class Mammalia; order Rodentia; family Cricetidae; genus Phyllotis; species Phyllotis vaccarum. The sequence continues at coordinate 72,474,250 of JARWLC010000005.1, read as the reverse complement.
TGTGTTTACCTATGTTCACTACCAGGAGAGACTTCTCTGTATAAAGCTGTAAAACATAGATACTTAGAAGATGATTTAATGGCCTGTCAGTACAGCAAAGCAGCAGTTCTAGGCTTCCCCTAATGCCAAGACCTCTGCAGTGATACACAAATTCTGGTTGTTACTTAATGAAAACTCAAAGCCAGATACTAGGGAAAATCTGGAATATTGAGAAAGGAAACAGACCACAGTAGATTCTCACCAGCCAACTTCTCAGGGTAAAAGCTATCTTCCAGAGTCCTCAGCCTGGCTCATCGCTTCTACCAAATAAATTTCTGTCTTCCTACACCTGCCTTAAATATCTTCTTTGCCCAGTTGTTTCATTTTCCGATTCTGCATCCTGTTCTAGAGTTAAGATTAAAGGTGTGAGCTACTGCTATTTGGTTGTTAGGCTTTGGACTCACAGAAACACAGAAAGATCTGTCTCTGGAGTTATGGATTAAAGGCCTAAGTCACCACTTGGTCTTTTCCGTGCTGGGATTAAAGGCATGAGTTACCACTCTCTGACCCTCCTGGCTTGACTGTGGGCGGATCTGTTCTCTGATATTCCAGACTGATTTTATTAAATATAAAATATAGCACCCCACTGCAGTTACAGGTTTGGTACTTAGTTTACAGTGCCCTGGGTTCCCTCTTGTTGAATGGGTCTTTGAGTGGTCAGACCAGCTGAGCCTGGGAGCTCCATGTTACAGAGAGACCCTGACTCAGAAACTACGGTGAAGAGTGATAGGAGGAAAACACTGACACCAGCCTCTGGCCTCCACATGAATGTAATATACATACCTGTACCAGCACTTACCCATGAACACATACGGGCATAGGCACACGCGCGCGCGCGCGCGCGCGCGCGCGCACACACACACACACACACACACACACACACACACACACACACACGCTCGCACATGTGCATACAATTAAAACCTCTAGAACAAATAGGGTTTCTTTTTTTACAGCTCCTAAACAAAAGCTTAATACTTCTAGGACATGGGCATCAGGCCTCAGCCTCTCAAGTACAGTCACGCCACTTTTAGGCCTGGACTCTGGCAAGAAAAATAGAGATGTTTGGTCAACAAGGTAAATTACAAATAAATAGAAATAAGTTCTATCACTTTACTGTACCATATGGTAGCTATAGTTGGCAATCATGAGTATTTCAAAATTGTAGAAGATTGTAAATGTTTCATCAGAGATAAATGATGAGTGTTTAAAGAGACAGCTATGTTCAATACAATCATATTGTATAAATATATTCACGTAATAAATCACATTGTACTTGGCCACTATACAATATAACAATATATATGTATCAGAACATCAATTGGCTCCTGTAAATCTGAACAACTATCAGAAATGAACTGAAGAACTGTAGATGGAACTGTAGTGTTGAAGGGTGTCAGGAAAGACTGTTTCACTAGGGGGCGCTCCTTCCTCTCCCGGAATGGAAGAGCATGCTTGGGGAGCAGGGCGGGTGTTAAGTACACGCCCTGGATGCAGACCAGAGGGTACTTCCTCGAATGCATCAGTTAATGTATCAGTTAATGCAGGCATGTTTGTGCATTTTATTCTGGCAGGTTCGTTTCCGGCAGCTAACCTGGAAGTGCTTGTAGACTGATGATGACTGTTAAATGCTGGAGGCAGACTTTTGGGTCTAGGAAATACCTGGAAACCATGGCCGCAAGGGCTCTGGGGCCACATTAGGATAGGACAGTTTTATTTTGTTACCCATTTTTTTTCCATCTTTTTTTTTTATAACATCCTGGCTGCAGCCTTCCCACCCCCCCCACCTTTCCCCCAGCTCCCCCTTCCACCCCCAATCCCTTTCTTTTCCATCTTTGTCCAGGAAAGGGCAGTCTTCTGTGGATATCAATAAAACATGTCATATCAAGTTGCAGTGAGGCTCATTATTAAGGCTGGGCAAGGTGACCTAGTAACTACCCTGGGCTCCTAGGGGCTCACAGAGATAGGAAAGTTTGATTTGATGGCAGTTTTGCTTGGTGTAGCCTTGTCTACGAGCCAACAACATGGTTGTGATTAAATCTGCCCTGAGCTGTCAGTTTCCAGACAGAGATTTTACAAGAAGATTTACACATTGCTTGAAGGTGTTTTTGAGATCAAAATTCACTAAATTCTTGTCCTTTCAATAATCGCTTAAACTTGACTTCCCTGCTGCCCAGGAACCCACACTTCCCCTTTTTGGTGACTGGGGTGGCCTGGGGCACAGAGAAGGAACCTGTGCTTAGTTTGGCATAGCCCCCCCCCCAGTCCACTGAAAATCCACAGTCACAATGGCACTTCCTTCCTTCCTACAAACACCACAGCATTCAGGCAGGACTGTGCAGGTGGGTGTGCACACTGGCTGTGAAGACTTGATAAATTTGAATTTCTGCAGAAAAATGACTTTGTTTTCTGTAAAACTAAAGACAAGAATTAAAATTTCACAAGTCCCGCCTTTTCTTTGGACTATTTCTGTGGTTTTCCTTTGTGTGCTACTTTGAAGTAGCTACAATGAAGAACGCCTGGTTTTTAAAGTGTGTAATAGCTGGATGGTGTTGCACATCCCTTTAATCCCAGACTGAGTTCTAGGAAGGCTCCTAAGCTACAAGAGAAACCCTGTCTTGAAAAAAAAAAAAAAAAAAAGCATCATTTGTCAGCATAGTTTTCACAACTGAGGGAGACAAGACAAAGGCTATCAATCATCAGATGTGGATGAAAGAGGCTGCTATCATCAGAGACAGAGCTGCTATGCCATTTCCCACACTCAGCACATCCAGGGAAATCTCACTGAAGGCAGAAGCTCTTGGCTGGGCTCTGAGTGAGACTTCTCCCCTTGGGAATTAGCTTAGAGCACACTAGTTCCGATAGGCTTAAACCACATTGACACTCGGTACAGGAACTCTACTTCTGAGATTACAGTTGGTGATTCACATGTGGAGGACTTATGACGTGGGAACAATGAGGTCATTTTTACTTTTGCAAGTGTGGGGAGGAAAGTCCATGGGGCCATCGTGTAGCCCACCTGGCAGGGATGAGAATGTACTGAAGAGGCATGGCATCCTTCCCACTTGGCTGTCAGATTGGGAAACTAGGCACCCCAGGGAAGTGGAATTTCTCCCCTGGAATCTTGTGCTGGAAGAGGAAAAGGCCATGAGAAATCTGTCTCCAAGAAAGATTCCACAATGCTAGTGGCAAGAATTCTGCAAGGTGTAGCAAGCAGGACAGAGCTGGGCAGGGGTAGATGGTGATAGGCACCTAAGGATGGTCCTAAGGTGATACTAGCCTTCAGGCCAATGGTGAACATCTTTTATAAGTCCCTGGAGACATCTGCAGACTATTCTCCCTTTGAGAGACAACTCTCAGCCTGCAATTGGGCCTTAGTGGAAACTGAAATTTGACAATGGGCCACCAAGTTACCATGTGACCTAACTGCCCAAAATGAGCTGGGTGTTATATGACCCACCAAGCATAAAAGTAGCACCTGTGCCGCAGGATTCTATGTTCAGATTCAAGCAGGTCCTGAAGACACAAGCAAGTTACATAAAGAAGCTGCACAAATACCTCTGGTTTCTAGCCCTATTGCAATGCGACCTGTTGCCAGGTTCACTGGGTGTGCCCTATGATCAGTTGACCGAGAAAGAGAAGGCCTGGTTTACTGACGGCTTTGCATATTATACAGGCACCAGCCAGAAGTCAACAGGTGGAGCTTAAAACTCCTGTTAGGGTCAACCCTGAAAGATACCGTCGAAAAGAAATCTTCACAATGGGCAGAGCACGTGACCATACATTTTATGGGAAGATCAAGTTACCAGATGTGCAATTGCTCATGAGTTCATGGGATGTAGCTAATGGGTTTACTGGATTGTCAGGGACTTCGGAAGAGTCCAATTGAAAAATTGGCAAGACATCTGGGAAAGAAGTATGTTACAATAGGTTTTCTGGCCCCATCTGGCCAGATGTCTAGACCTTTAGACTTGTAGTCAGTGTCAGACCCCTTAGTCACCTTTTGTTATTTAGACCCTGAAAATGATATATATATATATATATATATATATGTGTGTGTGTGTGTGTGTGTGTGTGTGTGTGTGTATGTGTGTGTGTATGTATATTAACTTTATGTTGTTTGGCCTGTGGCTTAGGCACATTGTTAGTTAGGTTTTTTTTTTTTTTTTTTTAACTTAACTTAACTTAACTCATGGTCATTAATCTGTCTAGCCATGTGGCCCGTGGTTCACTTGTGTTTTTTACATATTTCTTCTTTGGGTGTCTGACTTGATCTGTCTCTGACTCTGCTTTTTCTTTTTTACTTATTTTGATTTTTTATTTATTTTTTCTATGGTGCCTGTCATGGGCCAAAACAGCTCCTTTATTTAAAGATTGATATTCACAGCATACAGAAAGACATTCCCATGGCAGACAGATTAATAAAAATGGGTTAAGTTAAAATAAAAAAACAAGCTAGCGATGTGCCTGAGCCATAGACCAAACAACATAAAGTTAATATAAACGTCTAAATCATTTTAGGGGCCTAAACAGTGGTGGGTGGCTAAGGGGTCTGAGACTCTGGGATGGCAGGTCTGTGGATCTAGACCTCTGGCCACGTGGGGCCAAAAAACCTTATTATAACAGAAGTATGTGAATATCTCTCCAAAAGGACAAAGGATGTGAAAATACTTGTGTCCCATGCAAATGCTCATCAAAAAGTGACTTCAGCTAAGGAAGAGTCCAATAATCAAATAGGATGACTCATTCTGCGGATCCTGTCATTGTTCAATGGCCCGTGAACAAAGTGGCCATATTGGCAGAGATGGGGTTATGCACTGGCTCAACAACATGACTTTCACTCACCACGTCTGACCTAGCTACAGCTGCTGCTGAATGCCAGATCTGCCAACAGCAGAGACCAACACTGAGCTTCAGATATGGCACTATTCCCTGAGGTGACAAGCAGGCAACCTGGTGGCAGGTTGACTTCATTGAACCATTCTCTCCAAGGAAAAGACAATGATTTGTCCTTAGTGTTGTAGATACTTATTCTGTTTATGGCTTTGCCTTTCCTACATGTAATGCTTCTGCCAAAACCACCATCTGTGGATTTACAAAATGTCTATCCACTGTCATGGTATTCCACACAGTATCACTTCTTCACAGCCAGAGAAGTGTGAGAATGGACCCAAAATCATGGATTCCACAGGTCTTACTATGTTCTCCACCATCCTGAAGCAGCAGGCCTGACAGAAAGATGGAATGGCCTTTGGAGGCACATTTGCAATGCCAGTGATGTGGCAGCAGCATGGAGGGCTGGGGCAGGGAGAGAGAGAAGGTGGTATATGCTTTGATTCAGCACCCAATATCTGGTATGGACTGTCTCATAGCCAGGATCCATGGGTCCAGGTGTCAAAGGATGGAAAAGGAAATAACTCTTCTCACTACCGCCTCCAGTGACCCTCTAGGAAAAGTTTGCTTCCTATTCCCATTACTTTAAGTTCTGCTGGCCTAGAAGATTTGATTCCAGAGGGGGAAGTGCTCCTGCCAAGAGACACAACAAACATTTCACTGATACCAAAATAATGTCCTTTAAGTGACATTTCCATCTATTCTAAAATTAATAATGTGTTTGTAGTTGTATGAGGGAGAGTTATACCATGTTGGGTGTAATTATGATCTGGTTAAATATAAATGCATTTGCAATTGTACTTGGGATAGTTATATCAGGCTGGGCATATTTATGACTTGGTTATTGTTTTTACTTGGAAATTAAGCATGACATAAAGAGACACAGTTATGTGTCAAGTTGACAGAGAGTGGACTGGTGATGACTATTCTTGGTTGTCAACTTGACCACCTGTGGAATTAACTTAAACCCAAGTTGTTGAGCACACCCATGTGGGATTTTTCTTAATTAAATCATCTGAAGTGGGAAGACCTACTTTTAATCTAGATCTTTGAGATGGGAAGATCCAATTTTAATCTGGGCCACACTTTCTAGTGGCAGTCTATATAAAGGGCATAGAAGAAGGAAGTGATCTCTAAGCCTGCTTACCCTCACTCTCCCTGGCAAGTCCATTCCTTGACCGGCATTAGAGCCTACTTCAAGATTCTGGTGTACACTGCAGACCAGCTGAGACATCTAGCTTCATGGATTCTTGGACTTTCTATTGGCAGACAGCCATTGTTGGATTAACTGCTAAGCCATTCAAATACATTACCTTAATGTAATTTGATTCTATAACTTCTGTTTCTCTAGAGAACCCGGACTCTCTCTCCCTCTCTCCACTGCCCTCACACACACACTTATAATTAAAAATAATAAGTCACACCACGCATAGGGAGCATGCCTTTAATCCCAGCACTTAGGGGACAGAGGCAGGTGTATCTCTGTAAATTCAATGCTAATCTAGCTTACAGAGTGAGTACCAGGACAGCCAGAGCTACACCAGAGACCTTGTCTCAAACAAAACCAAAATAATAATAAATCTTTTAAAAGGGGCTGGGTGCAGGAGAGATGACTCAGGTGTTAAGAGTCCTCTTCCAGATGACACAGGTTTGGTTCCCAGTGCCCATGTGGTGGCTCACAACTATCTATAACTGCAGTTCCAGGAGATCCAACATCCTCTTCTGGCCTTCTCGGACACCAAGTATATGTGGATATACATGCAGGTTAAAAAGAAGAAGAAGAGGGAAACATGTGTGGAGATGAAGCGGCTCACCCAGAGACACTCTTTGCTGATCCACACCACCACACAGGGAATTTAGCAAAGTCTTGGCAGAGTCTAGGAAAGAGGGTGACTGAGACTGGATGATGGATATGTTTCAGAGGAGGCAGCACAAAACAAACCCTGAAACAAAGTTCATAGTCATTTATTCTCAAAACACGTCCACCCAGAACCTGTGCATGTGACTTCACTTTGGAAAGGTCACTGTGGTGGTTTGGATGAGAATGGCCTCCCGGGGCTCAGATACTTCAATACTTGGTCCACAGTTGGTGGAACTGTTTTAGAAAGAATAAGGAATGGTGACCTTGCTGGAGGAAGTCTGTAGACAGCAGGCTTTTATGGATCGCCAGCCCCCAAATCATGACACAGAGACTTATGTTAATTGAGCTCATTATTAATCATGAAAGCTTGGCCAATAGTTTAAGCTTGTTTTTAACTAGCTCTTATAACTTAATTGATCCATTTCTGTTAATTTACTTTCTACCTTATAGCTTTATCACCTCATCTCCATAGTGTCCATCCTGTTTGCTCTGTGTCCCTGGCATCTGTGCCTTCTTCCCAGCATCCTCTCTGCCTGGAAATCTTGCCTATCTATTGGCTGCTCAGCTTTTCACTAAACCAGAGAGAGTGACACATCTTCACAGTGTCAAGAAAGATTATTCCACAACAGAAGCGTGTCACTGGGGGGTGGGCTCTGAGGTTTTAAGAGCCTATGCCAGGACCAGTCTAGCTCTCTCTGCCGCCTGCTTATGAATAAAGAGTGAGCTCTCAGCTTCTTTTCCAGTGCCAAGCCTTTCTGATGCCATGCTCCCCACCATGAAAGTCATGGAATTGACTCACTCCCTGAAACTATAAGCAAACCTCCAACTAAATGCATTTTTTAATAAGTTGCCTTGGTCATCATGTCTCCTCACAGAAATAAAAACATAACTGAGATGAACAGTATGTGAATGTTTACCAACACGATGTGCATTACTTCAAGGGTCACACAGGATGCATGAAGGTAAACCAAACCCAGGCCTGCTGGACAGATTATCTGGTTACTGTCTGGATGTATTGCCTCTGGTCCTTCAGAGTATGGATCTGAGTACTGGGTCATCGTGCAAGCCCTTATCAAGAAAATACATCCCACTCCACAGTGCAAATGAGAGTGAGCTCAATGTGATCCCTACCTTTGGTTCTTACATCTCCTCTGTTATCAGCACAGCAGCCCTCGGGCCTTACAGCAGTGAGGAATAATGTTTCCCAAAACTATCACTGTGATTAGACTCACAAATCGTGTGTTAGACACTGACAAGAGCCCGGTGCATGGATCCTCTGGGGTGTGCTTGAAGTTCCAACAGAAGCATTTTATTTTGAACTGGCTGGTACACTGTAAATGCAGCAAACAGAATCCAGCTGATTTCCAGACAGAATAAAACTTGACAATTATGTCAGAGTCATTTGTCCCTTCCACTTAATGACATTCTCTTCTGAAGTCTGAGTATGAGGCACTGACATGCCATTCTAGTGCTCTATCCTTAGATCATACTCAAGAAGGGAGAGTCAGGACAGGCCCCAGACATTCACCACAGGGGCTATGGTCTGCCCCAACACGTTTTGCTCTTGTTAGAAGGTTGTATATCGCAATTCAGGACAGTGGGGAAGAACACAGGCCAACCTCACTGATACCACCTGACCTAACTATGCTGTAATAGTATTATTAACCTGATAGAATGAATCTACATCCAGATAATGAATCTAGATAAGCCTCTGGGCACCCTCTGGGGGATATTTAGGTTGAGGTGAGCCTCTGATAATGGCTACAGAGCAGCGGTTCTCAAAGGTTCTCAACTGTCCTAATGCTGCAACTCTTTAACACAGTTCCTCATGTTGTGGTGGCCTAGCCACAAATTTGCTTTTGTTGCTACTTCATAACTGTAATTTTGTTATTGTTATGACTCTTAATGTAAATATCTATGTTTTCCAATGGATTTAGGTGACCCCTGAACAGGGTCATTTGACCTTGGGGGGCGGGTTACAGCCCACAGGTCAAGAACTGCTGCTATGAAGGATTATCTTGGTTGTGTGAATAGATGGGAAGACCCATCTTAACATGAGTAGGATCATTTCCTAGATGGGGATGCTTGGCTGTATTTAGTGGAGATAGAACATGCTGGAACTAGAAGTCATCCTTGCCCACTTCCTGACCGTGGATGTCACGTGACCAACCACTTCAGCTCCTGTTGTCTCGACTCCCTGCTGTGACAGACTGTACCCCTGAACAGTGAGATAAAATAAACCCTCTTGAATTGCTTTCTGTTGGGGTGCTTTATCACAGCACAGGAGAATGACCTAAGACACGTGACTTAACACCACTTACCTTAACATACTACCTTTCCTGGTTTTTTTTGTGTCATGGTAAGTGTTGATGTAAATAATTACTGGATCAGATAGCTCTTATCGTTTCAATTCACAGCAGCCCTCTGGGAGAAGTACTGCTCCGATATGCATTTTACGTGGAGGGGGCTCCCACAACACTCCTTAGTCCACACAACTACAGAGCAAAAGAGTGAGGATTCAAATCCAAGTCTGTTTGCATCAATCACATGCACCTTGAACTGCCAGGGTATGTTTTTTGTTAGAAAAGTAAAGGTTAATTTACTCTGATTGATGAAAAAAATTAGTCACAGGGTTTTACTAGGCTGAATGATGGGAAAAGACTGTTTTGGTAAATCAAAGCAGGAAATATTGGCAATTTCATAGAGTCTTATCAAAAACTTCACAACTAAGAAACAAGTGAATTTTATTTTTCTTAACCTTGGCATGGTAATGGACTAATCTACACATAATTATAAATTGCTATTAAGTTTTCACACCATCCTGAGAACAAAGAGAGTCCCTGGGGAGAAATAATAGACTTCCATTCTCTGTTGGCCACGTGTATACCAAGAACACACCTGCTTTTATACTGCCTTATCTGAGACAAGGTGCTCAGGGTTTTTAAGACCTCTTATCTCCAAAGGGTAAGTCTTAGAGAGCCATTGAGATGGCTTAGTGGATAAAAGTTCCTGCTGTCAAGCCTGATGACCCAAATTTGGTCCCTGTTAGTGATAGAACTGAATCCAGCAAGTTGTCCTCTGAAGACACACACATACGTACACACACTTGCATGCACTATTTTTTTTTAATGGTAAGTCATTAAAAAGTGACTTGAATTTCTGTCTGCTTCTTTATCCTGCAGCAGCAATTAATTATATTGCTAACGTCTACGTTCTCTGTGTGTATACATAGAACTATTGTGGACTAGGATAAAAGTTCTTCTTTTCAAACCAACATATTTTGATTTCCATGTTAGTATACTTGCGTGCTTGCGTGCGTGCATGCGTGTGTGTGTGTGTGTGTGTGTGTGTGTGTGTGTGTGTGTGTGTAAGGAAATTTGAGAGGTCAAAGAATAACTTGGGAGTTGGTTCTCTCCTTCCACTATGTGTGTCTCAGGGATAGAACTCCAGGCCCTGAGACATGATGGCAGGTATTTTTATCCACTGAGTTTTCCTTCTTGATAACCCCAAATCAGTGTGCTTTTATCCTTTTTACTTATGGGGGGGGACTTAAAAATAAGTCCCTATAATAATACAAGACTGTGGCCTCTTGATAGAGCTTAGTGCGTAAGAGTCCTTTCTTCTTCTCCAGAGGATCTGAGTTCGGTTCCCAGAACCTATGTCAGGAGACCCATAACTGTCTGAAACTTCAGGTCCAGGAAATATGACACCTGTGACCTCTGTGGGCACCTGTACATGTGAACACACACACACACACACACACACACACACACACACACACACACACACACACACCTAAACATAATTTTAAAATAATAAAACTCAATCTTTAAAAAAATAGTACCAATTCAAATATTTTGGGAATGTGTGGGGAGGCTGAGTTAGGGTCTCACCAGGCTGGCCTGGAGTTCACATGGCCCAGACAGTTTGAAATCCATAGAGATCTGCCTGCTTTGGTCTTTGAGTGCTGCGATTAAAGGCGTGTAACTCACATTTTTTTTTTTTAAAGGAAGGAAATTTGAATCCCATGTCCCAACATGGCTAATACTGAGGTCACTATGATAAATGAAATAAACCAATAATGGGACAGAGTAGCTTGTGATTTCATTCACATGAAGTATCAACAGTAACCAGACTCACAGGCAGTGAAGCAACAGTTGCCAGATGTGGGGCTTAGGGAGGATGGGGAATGGGGAGCTGATATTTAACAAGTACAGAAATGCAGTTTGGCAAGGTGCAGAAGCTCTGGAGATGGATTAAACAACATGAACCTGCTTCACACAACTGAACTATGGACTTGAAATGGATATGATAATAACTTTTGTATGTGTTTTCCTGTGGGGATATGTTTCAAATTTAATAAAAACCAGTCTGAGATATCAGAGGGATCTACCCACAGTCAGTCTAGGAGGATCAGACAGTGGTAACTCACACCTTTAATCCCAGCACAGGGAATATCGGGGAGTGGTGACCTACATCCTTAATCCCAGCAAATCTGAATTTGAGGTCAGTTTAGTTTACAGAGAGAGTTCCAGGCTTCCAGGCAGGCAGTGCTGGTGTCACACCTTTAATCTTAACATGGATGTGAAACAATTGAGTGAAGAAGGTATTTAAGGCCAGCATAGAAAGACAGAGAGGCATTAGAAGCCACAGGATTGAGCCTGAGGAAGCTGGAAGATAGCTGGATGAGATCTGACTGTGGTGTTTCCTCTCTTTGATATCTCGGCTTTTCCCTGAGACCTGGCTCTGAGTTTCTTTCATTCCGTGCAACATTTTCCCACAGTTTTAAAAAAAGATTTATTTATTTTTATTTTATGTTCAGTTTTCCTCTGCCCCCAAGTGCCGGGATTAAAGGCATATGCCACTACCACCTATGTTGTGCAGTTTTTACTCCAAAGACAAATGCTGAATTCTGGTAACCTTGAATTGAAGACTTGAAAACCATGTGTTCACCAGGGATGAAGCCTAGGGCTCATCAAGAGTAAAGCATCTATTAGGAGCCCCTGGTGGAAATCTTAGACCAAAGGATCAAAACCAGGTACATCCTCAATGAGGCTCCATGAAAGGGAAAGAATTTCCCTGGTAAGAGAAATCACACTACACTCACTGTAGTAATAGGGTTTTTTGGTCCCGGGCGGCCAGAGGTCCAGACCCACAGACCTGCAGCCCCAGACCTTTAGCCACCCATAGCTGATCAAGCCCTCAGAAATGATTCAGATGCATATATTAAGTTCATGCTGTTTGTCCTATGGCTCAGGCACATTGCTAGCTTGCTCTTTCATCTTAACTCAACTTATTTTCATTAATTTATTTTGTTATGTGGCTTGTAGCCATGGCTCACACTGTTAGTCCTAGCAACTCATAGCTGGCCTTTCTGTAATTCTGCAGCCCAAATTTATACTGTTTACATACATATCCTGAAAATCTCCAGACAGACAGTACTCCTTACTACTAGGGGCATTTACAAGAAGCAAATATACTCGCTAAGAGACAGATTTCCAATTCAAACCTTAACACATTTCCACCACAGATTCTAAGCAATGCAAGTCTGTGGAAAAATAGTCACAAAGCATATTGGCAGGAGGGGCACGGCCAGGAAGCACTGGCCTACTCTAGTTCAGAATCTCAGCACTCAGGTTGCTGAGACAGAAGAACTACCACAGGCTGGCCTAAATTACACAGTGAGACTCTAAAATACCAAATTAGGGACTATGTGGCTTGGTATCTTTTCTCAGAGCAGCATAGGTGTCCTCTGCATCTGCTTCTCTGGTGTCTCTGTGGTATCTTTGCCCTGTTCTTCCTGTTCCCAGAGTTTTTCCAGTCTGGTAGCTTCACCTATACTTCCTGTCTGCCTTTAGCCAATCGCAGTTTTATTAAATTGGTAGGCGGGACAATTATTTACAATAATCCCACTACAGGACTAGATAAGGTTCAGCAGTTAGAGTGCTTATTACTTTTGCAGAGGACAGGAATTCAGCTTCAAGAACCCATATCTGGCTGCTACAGCCTCCTGTAACTCAAGCTCCATGGGATTTGATGCCCCTGGCCTCCACAGACACCCTCACACATGTGCACACCCTCCCACATAGACATACACATAATTCTAAAAAATGTTTAAAAAACAAATTAGTTAATCAATTAAGATATCAAACACGGTTGCCAGGCAGTGGTGGTACATGCCTTTAATCCCAGCCTCTGGAGGCAGAGGCAAGTGGGTCTCTGAATTCAAGGCCAGCCTGGTCTACAGAGTTCCAGAATAGTCAGGACTACACAAAGAAACTGTCTGGAAAAACCAAGAGAATAAATAAATAAATGAATAAATAAATAAATAAATAAATAAATAAATAAATAATATCAGATGTGAATTTTATTATGTCCTATCCATTTAATTTTTTTTAGATTTATATTCATTTTAATGTGTATTGGTGTTTTGTCTTCATGAATGTATATGCATCTACCCAGTGTATGCCCTCGGTCAGAAAAGGGTATAGAATCCCTTGAAACTGGAGTTGTGGATAGTTGTGAGCCTTCGGGTTCTGGGTATCAAACCCAGGTCCTCTTAAAAAGCAGCAAATGCTCTTAACCAGTGAGCCTTTTCTCCAACCCCACTCTTCTGGCTGTCCTGGAACTCACCGTGTAGAGCGGGTTGGCCTTGAACTCTGTCTCTAGATAGCGTTAAAAGCATGTGCCACCACTGCCCAATTTAGCTTCTATATTTTTTTCTGCTTCAGTTCTTTAATAATTTTTAAATTACGTTTTGTTGCGTTGGAAGGGGATATGATGTGCCATGGTTTTATACGTGTAGATCCGAGATTATAACTTGAGGAATCTATTTTCTTTCTCAATCATGTGTGTCTCAGATACTAAACTTGGGTTGTTAGGCTTGGCCGCTGGTGCTGTTACCCACTGAGGTGTCTCACCCGACCTCCCAGCTGATCTGATCTTATCCATTATTCCATGTGTCCTTTAAACTCATAGAGAAACATGGATGGAAATAAGTGGTGGGCTTGACAAGAATGTAGTGCCCGGAATGTGCTCGTCGGCTCGGCTCGCAACACCAGATTGAGAGCCTGGTCCATGGGTGGAGATCACTGAGCTATCAACCCGACTTCATGAGGAGGCAGCAGTCTCAGAGGTCAGACTTTATGTCCTGGGCTAGGCACGTGGGGTGGGGCTCACTGAGGCAGGCTGTCAGGATGCAGAAAACTCAAAGAGAGCTGTAATCCAGAGCCGCCTCAGACTACTGCTCTGCCGGGCCATCGGAAAGGCCTGCTGTGCGACAGGAAGACTGAGCAAAGTCACCAGGCTCGGGACAAGGGGAGAACGCAGCTTGGCTCATAGCTCACAGCATTCGAGGGTCCTGCAGGGCCCAGGTTGCACCTCCGGTCCAGGCGCTGGGCCTTCTTGGTCAGAAGCATTGGTTTGCTTTATCTAAAGAGGAACGTCACTGTTCTGATGTCAGGAACTGCGCTTCTAACTTCCCTGAGATGAGGTACTAAGTCATGCCTCCTTAAATCCATAAAGCCAGATGAATTGCCATCACTTGTTATGTTAAGCAAACCCTTTCCCCAGGCCTCAAGAAAGAGACAAATTAAATTCGTGTAGCTCTATTTCTAGACAGGCTTGCATAAACCACTACTAACTCCAAGACATAAAACTGCAGTAGTAACGTTTTTGACAGTAAGAGAAAAACAAAAATAATTTCATCAGCAGTTGTGTTTTTCTCCTGTGGCAATATAATACTATCTGTGGCAAAGTATGAATTTTTTTTTTAGAACTGGAGAGCAAATGCAGGTAAGTGCTGTGACACTGAGCCACGTCCAACCTTCTTTATCCCCCGCCCCACCCCGTCTTCCTTCCTTCCTTCCTCTCCTCCTTTATTTTGTAGTAGGAGGTTTCCAGCCCGGACTTTCAGGCCGAGCTTCAAGGTTTAGGATCCACAGACCCGCAGTCCCACAGAGACACACAGATGCTTTCAATAATTTTAGGCTGATTGGCCTAAGGCCCAGGCATACAACTTGCTAACTCTCTACCCTTAAACTAACCCATGTCTCTTATCTTGTTCAGCCATGAGACTCGGTACCTTTTCTCACAGCAGCATGGTTGTCCTCTGTTTCTTCTGGCTTCTCTCTGGCATTTTCCTCTGTGCTTCCTGTTCTCAGAGTTTTCTTAGTCTGGTAGCCCCGCCCACACTTCCTGTATGCCTTTGGTCAATTAGCACTTTTTATTAAACCAGTGGGTGGGACAATTATTTACAATGAAACAACACAATCTCCCACAATCTTTTCCGTCTACCTATCCCTTGTATCAGAACATCCCAAGGAACATTCATTTATTCACTCAGCATTTATTATTAAAATGTACCTTTTCTATTCCTGGCCCTGTGCTGGTGATGAATTAGTGAATTGGATGTGGTCTGAGACAAGTCATTCCAATAAGATCCTTTTTTAAAACATTTTTATTTATTTTCATTTGTCAGTGTTTGTGCCTGCTTGTCTGTATGGGCACCATGGACATGTAGCACCTGTGGAGACCAGGGGAGCACAGTGGAGCCCCTGGAACTGGACTTACAGGTGATGCTTGGGAGCCACCTGATGTGGCTTCTGGAAACGGAACCAGGGTCTTCTGCAAGAGCAGAAAGTGCTCTTAACCACTGAACTATTTTTCTTCAGACCTGTGATAAATCCTTTAGTAGATAAATAAATAATAGCTAGTAGTTACTATAGAAGGAAAAATTATTAGAGTCATTGTTCCAGGGTAGACACTAGTTGCAAGGTCCTCAGATCTTGGAATCATTACAGAGAACAGGGGTTTATAGGTAGCACCTTCGCATGACTTCAGTCCCAGAAGCTCTAGCACACCTGTGTATTTTGCATTATTAGGCACTGTCAAAAGAATAAGAACTGAAGTGGCAGGATGTGATGCTTTCCTTCAGAAGACAGATTATTAATTAGATCAGGAGTTTTGGTATGAGGAACTTGCTTTACTCCCAAACCAACAAACTTTGTGTAACAATCAATAACCATGCTTCAGCACAGCTGTTTGAGGTTCGGTTCCTGCAAACTGCTGCCACAGGCCTGAATTACGTTTTGGAGTGACTCTCTTTCTTTGATCCTGTGCAACACAGGACACCAACAAATCATTGATAAACACTCATAAAATGTAATAAGCTGGATTATATAGTTCTATATTTTATGTATAAAGCATAGACAACTATAGAAATAATATTTTATGTATGTGAAATGCAGGATCATACAATATAAATGGAAGTCAAGGATCAAATTCAACCATCAAAGTCCATATTAAAAATTAGATTTATCCTGATGATAGCACATGAAGCTAGAACTATTACAACAGCTGAGGAAGCTGTTCTCAGAGAAGTTTTCAGATTGGTCCAAGTTAGTAAGTGGTACAGATGAGTTCAAATCAGTGACCTCTTTCAGCTGAGGCCAAGTCTTCAGAGGACCTGGAAGAACAAAGAGCTGGTTTCAGGTGGTGGGTGTGGAGGCGCAGAGAGCCACTTAGGGAGTTCTTGGAAAGAAAAAAGAATGTGCAAGTGTCTGTGGGGCTGCTGAGGTAGGGACACTTCAGAAGGATGGAGCGCTGAGTGAGGCACAGCATGGACAGCTGAGAGGGAAGAGCACCCGGCCTCCTACGTTTCACTGGGGAATGGTAGGCTTGCTTCTCTGAAGGCACTTAAGTGGGGGTGTGACAGGGCTTGATTTGCATTTCATAAAAAGGCCTTCAGCAGCAGCTGCATAGATTAAGGAAAAGCAGGCTGGAAACCATTTATCTTTCTGGCTCAGGAGAGCTGGAAAGTAATACTGCCCCTGAGAACACAGTCAAGAGAAATCTCAGACATCTGCTCGGAGAGCAGCGCTGCACAGTCTGTGTTAGCAGATTTCTAGATGTCCTTCAGCAGAGAGTAAATCAATACATCTCATAATAAAATACCATATGGTGGATGAAGTGAATGAGCTAGAGCAACATGTGTCAATGGAAAAAATAATAAAGTTAACTGAAGGAAGCAGGTTACCGAGGTTATGTAAATTGTACAATATCATTTCAGCAAAGTTAAAATTCTGTGTAGCAATGCTTTCTGATGTTTATGTATTTGCAAATGTCTAGAATATGAAATGGATAATAGTCATTGAAATGAAAGCAGCCTGGGGGAAAGATGGAGGACACTAATAAATGCACAGAGTCCCTTAAGTAAAATTGCAAATATGATAATGTTAAGTTCACTTTACTAAGTGAGGTGCTGGAGAGAGGGCTCAGTGGTTAAGAGCCCTTGTTTGTCTTGCAGAGGACCTGGGTTTGATTCCCAGCACCCACATAGCAGCCTACAACTACCAGTTCCAAGGGCTTCTATAGGCAGGCATGTGGTTAACATACATGCACAAAAGCAAAGTAAAATAAACAGATCTAAAAAAAAATTATATAAAAATAGTTTTACTAAATGAAACCACAGTATTATTCTCTACACTCAACTGTACATTATTTTTTAAATATATTTCAATAAAGGTTTTACAAATTAAATTGGATCTTAAAGTGTACTCTTGCCTTAGCAAACAAATAAGGACCCTCTGAATGCAATGTGGGCCATTGGTAAATCAAGAAAGAGGTGACAGGCATGGACTGCAGCGGCGGCGGCGGCGGCGGGGGTGGAGGTGGGGCAGAAGGAATAAAGAAGCCACAAGATAAAGGAAGCAGGTGATTGCTAGGTCATGGGAAGGAAGGAAAAGAGTAGAATCCAGATGACTTGCAGCTTCTTGTATTACTGAGTGGGTGGTGGGCCAATCCCAAAGAAACGGAATGCAGAAAAAATAACAAGAGGCTTGACTGGGGGGTGGTGTGGACATCAGGTTCAGACATGTACAGTTTGAGGTTCTTCCAGGGAGAAATGTCCAATATGTGTATTCAAGACTTTGTGTTGAGGAGATGATCTTGGGCCGTGCAGATGAACCTGTCTGGTCACTTTAGCCTTTTAAGTGGAGAACTGTCTTGAGCTGGAAGGTCAAGAGATCAGAAACATGAGAAATCCTGGCTGGCTTTGAAGATGGAGATAGAGCCTTGTGAGGCAGTGCTATAGGCAACCTCTAGACAAAGAAATCACTCTTGATGAACAGTCAGAAAGCATACAGAGACCTCACCTGGAGCCTTCCTGGGACTGAGTGAGCTAGAAGCAGGTTCATTCTTCTAGACTCCAGGAATGGAACACTCCTGACTTGAATTTGGCCTTGCCAGACTGGAGATGAAGGACTCAGATGAGCCACACTGTACATGGACTCCTGCCCTACACACCGTGCTTTTGGAGGCTATGCAAATATAGGCTCTTACTTTCCCTACAATCTGAGGTTCTCAGGAGCCCCAATGTTTCCAATGCCCAGGATGCCACACATTTCCTGCAGTCTCTTCCATCTCCATTATTCATTCACCATATAAAGTTCCCTCTGCTTTAAATCTGAGTGGAACTGCAAGGTGGGGCTCATACCTTTAGTTCCAGCACCTGGGAGGCAGAAGCAGGCAGATCTCTGAGTTTGAGGTCAGCCTGGTCTACAGAGTGAGTTCCAGGACAGCCAGGACTATGACACAGAGAAACTCTGATTGAAAAAACCAAATCAAAACAAAAATCTGAGTGGGATCACTTTCCTCATGTGACCTTCTGTGATAAATATAGTATAATATGTGTGTGTGTGTGTGTGTGTGTGTGTGTGTATACATACAGATGTATTTGTGTGTATATCTTCAAGTTTTGTGGTGATTGGAAAGGGTATACAATTATTTGTTCATTGAACAAGCATTACATGAGAATCTAGGTCAGTGTTGGACAGGTAAGACAAAGGCTGCAGTCAGGCAGGTCAGGCAGACAGGAGTCTAATTGTTGGCTGAAGAAAACATTTATTCCTCTTATGGTATAGAAGGAATAGTGGTTGATGAGAACTTAATGGGACTCCAGGGCCAGGGATGGGTGGTTTGCAAGAGAAAAAAATACTCAGTGGACATGGAGATTGTGTAGGGATTTTAGGGACGATGAAAAGGCCTATTAATGGAGAAATATTTGAGAAGAGAACTTAAAACAATCCTGATTTATCCTGTGGAAAATTTCAACTATCTCATTAAAAATTGTCTTTTCTCATCAGGGAAGTGCTGGCACATGCCTTTATTTCCAGCACTTGTGAGTCAGAGGCCAGAGGATCTCTATGAGTTCGAGGCTAGCCTGGTCTATAGAGCTAGTTCCAGGATAGCTGGAGCTGTGGTATTGGCTTTCTGGCCTGGACTTTCCAGTCTAGTCTGGTGGCCCAGCCTTTCAGACCCACAGTCCCATAGTCCCACTGAAACACACAGACACTTGTATTAATTGTATGCTGATTGACCTGGGGCCCAGGCATATAATTTGCTAACTCTTCATCCTTTAACTAACCCATGATTCTTACCCTGTTCAGCCATGCGGCTCGGGTATCTTTTCTCAGAGCAGCATAGTTGCCCTCTGCATCTGTGGCATCTCTGGCTTCTCTGTGGTATCTCTGTTCTGTTCTTCTTGTTCCCAGAGTTTTCTTAGTCTGGTAGCTCCACCCATTCTTCCTGTCTGCCTTTGGCCAATCAGCATTTTTATTAAACCAGTAGGCCAGACAGTTATTTTACAATGGAACAACATAATCCCACTACACAAAGAGACCCTGCCTGGGGTGTTGGGTGGGGATCTTTTTTTCTGGGCCACTCTTCCAGAGGATACAAACTTGATTTCTATCATTCACCTGGGCAGATCACAGCCATCTGTAACTCTAATTTCAGGGGATCCAATGTCCTCTTTTGATCTCTGAGGGTGTGGACGTGGTTCACAGACATACAAGAAAGCAAAACACCCATACACATAAAACAATAATAATAAAAAAATTAATTTTCCATTTCAGGCTAACAGAATAGCCTAGTTGGTAAAGTGCTTGCCTTCTTACTGAGAGGACTTGAGTCCATCATGCTTGAGTCCCTGTAAAAGTCAGGTACTCCAATATATGCCTGCAATGCCAGCAGTGTGAGGTGGGGGAGGAGATGGAGACAGGTGGACCCTCAGAGCCTTACCTACTTGGCAAAGTATCAGGCCCTGTCAGAAACAGAAGTGGAAAGGGCCTGAGGAGTCAAAGCCCAACACAAACATCTTTTCTCAATTTTGGCTCCAGTGATCACCTCAAGGGACCGGTTTTGAGTGACCATTCAGAGCCAACAGAGTCGCATGAAACTGTCAAGCTTAGATAACACCAAGTCTTGATTGTAGAGAAAGAATAATTGGAATTATCAAAGACTGGTTTAAAATGTTTTCAAACATCCCAAAGTCACGTAGGATTGCCAAACCTGGCAGCCTGTTCACTCTCCACCCCGTTCTCATGCACAGGCTTGTTTCCCTCATTCGGAGTAGCTGAGGCACAACCTACTCCAACACAGACCTGGTCAAGCTGACCTGGGTGAGGCTGGTTTCCTAACAAAGAAGCCAGAGGGAGCAGATGTTGCTTCCTTCTTCTCGTCCTGCCTTGAACGTAGATGTGACTGATGTCTGAGGTGGCTGCAGCTATCTTGTGGTCAGGAGGTAACAAGCCGATTTTTTAAAGCCATTGTGAAGACTGGGCAGTGCTGACATACCATTCCCAAATTCTATCAGCTTTTCATTTAGAACTGGATCTTAGTCTCAGATTTACACTTCACAGATGGAGAAATTTAAAGGTATGTGTGTGTGTGTGTGTGTGTGTGTGTGTGTGTCACGCGTGCATGCACACGTCTTTCCCTTTACTGTAAGTAGTAGGTGTTTGTTTATAATAAATAGCATAGTTTCTGTTCTGAGCAGATAGTGTCTGGGTTTTTGTCTGGCATGTAAGGAATTTAGAAGTTAATGTTTGGCCAGAAAATGGTAGTACACTTTAATTCCAGAACTTGGGAGCCAAAGGTGTGTGGATTTCTGTGAGTTCAAGGCCAGCTGGGTCTTCAGAGTGAATTCCAGAACAGCCAGGACTGAATAGAGAAACCCTGTCTCAAAAAATCAAAAAGAAGAAAAGAAAAGAAGAAAGAAAGAAAAAGGAGAGAAGCCACTGCTCTTTAAATCAGTGTTCTATTCTTCCTGACCAAATAAAAACCGACATCTCATCTTAGATCCATCAGAGAAGGAGATTGTAGGTTAGGAGTGGTTTCAACCTTCCAAATACAATGGCTCTTTAATACAGTTCCTCATGCTGTGACCCCCCCAACCGTAAGATTATTTTGTTGTTACCTTGTAACTATAATTTTACTACTGCTATGAGTAACAATGTAAATGTATGTTGTTTCTGGTGGTCTTAGGTGACCACTGTGAAAAATAGTTCAACCCTAAGAGGGTCAGGACCCAGTAGTTGAGAACCACTGTTGTAGGGTACCATGCCACCTCCAGAGAGAGCCAAACAGCCAGAGACAGCCAGACCTACTACAATCACCTCACCAGAGCAGACTGTAGGAACCAGTCCAGGGTAGGAAACAGAGGATGGGTGCTCAGGTGACACCTCTGAGACCTAACAATAGGAACATCAGTCACAGAGATAGCTTCATGCCTCAGGGAGCTTCCCCCAGAAGCTCCACCAGTCCTTGGTGCCAGGAAAAGAAGTGAGCATTGCTTCTTAGCCCAGCCTTCCTCAGGAGACCATTGAGCCTGGCTTTCCTGGGCTGAGCAACCCAGCCTCACTCATGCCCTATCAAAAGGCAAAAGATCAAAAGGCATTGGTAAACTTCCAGTCCAAAGCACAGGCTCACAAGAAGATGGAGACCTCGTGTCTGTTGAGTATACACACACACACACACACACACACACACACACACACACACACACACACACACACACACACACACACACACACACACACACCACCACCACCACCACCACCACCACCACCACCACCCCTGCCCCATCTTTCCATTACATCACTAATGGCCTGTGTTCAGCAGGTCCTTTGCCAGGTTATATTCACCTATTTACAAAAACTTATAAGCCACACTCAAAGGAGTACAGTTTGAAGATGGAGTAAGAGTCTGAACAAGAGCCAGAAAATGGCAAGAATGTTGGAATTCTCAACCTAGGAATTTTAAAATCTATAACTAATATGCTAATAAACTCCAAGAGAATAAAAAAAGAACTATGAAATAGAAAAACAAAAACCAAAAACTGTTGTCACTGAGGGAAAACCCCTTATTTTGGGCTCACTAGTAGATGGGAACAGAAGAAACTTGTAAAACTGAGGTTGGGGGACAGCTTTGTGAGTGAAGTATCTGCTGTGCATGCATGAGGACTTGAATTTGAACTCCCTCCATCTACACGGGGATGCATGCCTGGAACTCCAGTGCTCAGTGGCAGAGACAGGTAGAGCCTGAAGCTCACTGATCAGCAATCTAGCCAAATCAGGGAGCTCTAGGCTCAGTGAGAGACCAAAGGATAGTGGAGAATGTTACCCTAAAAGGACCTCCGAGCTCCACCCACACTCCTACATGTATATGTGTACACACCCATTCAAATACATACACCACACACATATTTGCATATAAGTTCACACATACACATGCACAGACTTACATCAGAATCCTGTAAAACTGAAACAATATGGAAAAAATTCAGGGAGAAGAATATAACATCTGTGGGACACCTACAGAAGGAACAGACAGGTAAGGGGAATATTAGAGGGGGAGGGGGGAAGTGGGGAGGGTAATAGTAGTAGTGACTCCAAGTTACTATCAAAACCCAAACCACGGGTCCAGGAAGCTCAGAGGACATCAAAAAGTGAAGTGCAGTCATGTGTCAGGGTGCAAGCTGGAATCCCAGTACTCAGGAGGCAGAGTCAGGGAGATGTCTGTGAGTTCAAGGACAGCCTGGTGTACATGGTGAATTCCAGGACAGCCAGGACTATGAGGAAATTTGGTGCCAGAGATGTAAGAAATGCTTGTAAGGAATTCTGAAACAAATCATTCAAATAGAAGGGAAGGTCATCAACACCCAGAGAGGACGGATGCTAGAGAACAAGTGAGTGAAGGCTGCTGACAGCTCCTCAGCGCTCCCCTCAAAGGGAGTCAGGGCTAGTCTTTCCTGAAGCCAACTATGAGTGTCATGGCTGGAGGACACAGATCTAGGTTGGACCAAAACCCATTTCATGAAGTTTTTGTACTACCAAAACAAGCAAGTCCTAAACCAAGGCACTGTTAAACTATTAGTGGGAGCATCGAGCACTGTCACAGCAAGCAGGAAAACGTTTATCTTAAGTTTCGGGTGCTAGCCTTTGGTTTGCTGGGAACTGTGAGTCTGAACATTTACCTAGGATCAGAAGGATGTTAATTCCTTGGGTGCAGACGTGGGCAATAAAGACGTGAAGCAAACTAACATTACCCAAGCTGACTTGGCTTCCAACCCTAATTCTCCTCAGGCTTTAGGTTTAACATGGGTGTGGCTCTTCTTCTGAATGCCACAGGGTATAAAGTACCTTTTGTCTTTATTGTGTGGTGTTAGGGATCAAGCACAAAGCTTCCAGCAAACACGGTGTGTGTCCCACCGTGTGTCCCACCTCTGATCACTTGCCTCCCTCGGTTTTTTTCTTTTTCTCAGAGACTGGGTCTTGTTCTTCTGCCTAGGCAACACCTTCATGCCACATTGTTTTTCTTCTCTTTTAAACGTGTGTGTGTGTGTGTGTGTGTGTGTGTGTGTGTGTGTGTGTGGGTATGCATGCACATGCATGCAGAGGCCAGAGGCTGATGTTCAGTATTGTGATGACTATTCCTAGTTTGTCAACCTGACTACCTCTGGCATTAACTAAAACCCAAATGACTGTGCACACCTCTGAGAATTTTTTTTCCTTGATTAAATCATTTGAAGTAGAAAGACCTGTTTCTAATCTGGATCTTTGAGGTGGGAAGATCCATCTTTACTTTTGACCACACCTTCTGGTGGCAGCCTTTATAAAGGATATCAAATAAGGAAGAAATATGTAATATAATAAATACATACATTGTGTGTGAGTGTTAAGTTCAGTTACTCTAGAGAACCCTGATGAATACAAGTTTCTTCCTCAGTTGCTCTCCACTTTATTTGCTGAGGTAGGGTCTGTTACTGAACTTGGACTTTGCCAATTAGCAAGCTAGCCAGTTTACTGCAGGGATCCCATGTCTCCATTTCCGGGGCACTGGGGTTATCGGTAGGCCTATCTGAGCTCTACTCCTCATAAGCGCTTCATCCACTGAGCCAACTCCCTAGCCCTGTTTTTTCCTACGGGTAACAGAGTCTTTTCAAAATTACAGCAGCAACAATGTATTTGGTTATAAATGTGTGGGGAGGGGCAATTCAGGACCAGTAGGGGGCACTTAGAAATCACAAATAGTGCTAAGTCCTCTGTTCTGCATGGGTTGCTTTCTCCCCCGTTAAGGCTGGAGCCCACCTTGAACAATCACTGTTCTATCTCCTCTGCTACTTTCAACTTTGCTAGTTTGTGTTCATAGGACTAAACAGAATTTCCTTCTGTATAATTTTTGTTGATGGATTTGTTTCTTGCCTTAGGTCAACAAACAATTTTATTCTGTCTAAATTTTATTTCCTGTTGCTCTGATAAAAATGCCCGGACAAAAACAGTTCCAGGAGAAAGGGTTCATTTTGATGTCTGATTGTAGGATAAAGAACACCACGGCAGGGAAGTCAGGCAATAGGGGCTTGAAATGGCTGCTCACATCCACAAGCAAGAGCAGAGGGAACAAATGCATGTCTCGTTACCCACGCTCAGGTCTCTTAGAATCCAAAGCCAGCTAACTGTGCTGTTAACTGTGAAGTGCCCCAATGATGATAGTGAGGAGGACTGTATATGTGGGGACAGGAGGACTGTGGGAACTCTGTACTTTAATTTTCTGTAAGCCTAACATTGTTCTGCAAATAAAGCCTTGCTAATCTCCAAATCCTATATGGTGGTTTAGTGAAAAGCTGGTCCAGGCAGATAGCATCTTCTACCTTCTGCAGCATTTCCCATCTCCCCCCTCTTCCCCTACCCTCCCCCCCACCCCCCTTTCAGAGAGATTCTTCCCGGAACCACTGTGGTATCTGACCTTGTTTGATTTCAATACCAGATCAGACGCCTAAAGTACAATCTTTTTTCAGGCATTGTTGAGAAATGCACAAAGCAAAAAGGCTTTTTGTGTGCATGTACCTGCTTGTACATATTTGTGTGGGTGTGAGGGTGTGAGACTGTACGCCAGAATGTTTTTCTCAGGAAAACAAAGCTTGCCAAATAACGCACAAAGCAGGTGCTCTTATCAATTTAACAGAGTCATTGCTCTAACAAGTCAAATTCCTTAGTTTAATATGAAAAAAAATTATTTAGAGATGTTCAACACAGCACTGTTCATAAGAATAAAAAAGAGACATATTTTAATAGTAAGACTAAGAAATTATTCCAGGACAACCTGGGATGTTACACAGAGAAACCCTTGTCTCAAAAAACAAATAAACAAAAAGAATAAAGAAAGAAAAATAAGAAAGTCAAGTACAATAAATTGCATATGTAATGTAATACTCAATAATGAAAATATTAATGTATAATAATTGTCATGTGAAATGTTTAATATAGCAATTAGGCTACATAATCATGCAATAGCAAGTTTATAAAAACATACACACTCACACATATTCCTATGCAATGCTAAGATACCAGGATTGAGAATATTGGTTATTTACCAATTTATTGCCTCTCTGTACCTAATTTCCTTGTCTGCTTTGAAAAAGTGAACCTGAATGGTGTGTGTACTTTCCAACTGCCAGCTGTCTCTGTTTCTCCCTATCAGTCTAGGGACGGGGCAGGACACTGTAGTAGGAACAAGGTTTCCTGGCGCCTGCCTTGGCAGGTTCTGGAATTGGCAGCTTTCTCCAAACACCCTTACTGACTGCTCACTTGGCTCCCAAGCACAATGTCCCCAGAGAGACCCCTTCCTGGAGACTGCTTCTCTTGACCTCTTCCACAGCAGCAGGAAGGCAGATTCCCACAGCCAAGCAGCACCGGGACCTGGGTGCTACACCCTCCTCAGCAGGGTCTCCATTCTCCTCTTCTGGAAGCTTTTTCTTGTTTTCTTCCTCCATTTGAGGAGATTGTGGCTATTTCTTCTAGTTTCCATTTAACAAATTCCTCGCCGTTCCTTTTGTTCAATGGCTCTTTGGCTTTTGTTGCTTATTCATTTTATAATTTTCAAAATATTACATTTATTTATTATTCTCCCTGTGTGTGCATGAAGTATAAATAAATGACCAGGGCAGACACACTTTGTAAAAGACAGGGAAATCAATTTATGCAGATTTTGTGAAGTTTTTTTTTTTTTTTGCATCAGAATGACCTTGCGGCCTTTGACTGGATGCACTCACATACCTTGAATTCTTTTCATTATTAAAATTTCCCCATAGTTTGAGTTCATTTTGGTGTTACCATTTTATTAATAGAGCTTCAGTAAACATCTTTTTAAAGCAACTATTGACTTTCCAATGTCCACCTGCCATTCTCTTTTCTAGTACAATAAGAAATGTAAGGGAAGTGTGACAATTGTGAATTTTTTTTTTCTCTATTAGTTAAGATTGGAGCATAAGAAATAGCATGTGGTCTATAGGTTGGACCCAGGGATATATTTATAAGCCCAAGCTATCAAACAGTCAGCAGTTCCACAGGCTTTACCCTAGTCATTTTTCTCTAAATCAAATGAATTCTATTTTAAACCTTTATTTTGCCACATAGACCAGAAAGACAAGCTTGGCCACTACAACTCTCTTTACATATTCCTTCTCCTCCTTCTAACTTCTGCTCTTGCCCAGGAGTACTCAGAGCTCCTGGGAGGAAAGGATTCTAGGGTGAGGTGTGTCTGCCATGTCTCTGTTCCTTTCTGTGCCACTCTGGTGGAGATATGTCAAAAAGGTCATCTAGAGATCTACCTGCTAGATACACAGGTTTATGATTTCTTCTCTTTCTCTCTCTCTCTCTCTCTCTCTCTCTCTCTCTCTCTCTCTCTCTCTCTCTCTCTCTCTGTGTGTGTGTGTGTGTGTGTGGTGGGGTGTATGTCAAACTGTTTCCATAGCAACCCAGCCCTGAGGGCAATGGAGTTACTAGATGACCATGACCAGGCTTACGGTAAAGAAAATAGATCCCTGTCTATAGTGCCTGGAACACTCAGTAAATATTGATTGAAGTATAAATAAATGACCAGGGGCTTCAGCCTAAGCATAGTAAGCAGAGAGAGCAGAAAAACTTCAGTCATTGCTTCTAATTGCTTAACTTTTTAACTCATTCAGGCCACAATGATTCATGCATTTATAATTGAATAAAGCTACAGTAATTTCTCAAGCGTGCAGCAGCTCCTGACCGGTGACTCAGGAACTTGCAAATTGTCACGCCACAGTAGGAATCAAGAATGCTTTCTAACTTCCCAGAGAAAGAGCCCGAATTGAGTACCGCATATAATTTTAGCATAGATCATTTTTTTTTACCAGTGTCCTTCACTTATGGCACGTGAGGTCACTTATGAATCCTGGGCAGCAGCCTGGCATGTAGCCATCCACAATGGCATTTCTCTTTGACATACTTCGCCTGACTCATCATGTGAGAAAGACAGATAATAGCAACAACTGTGTGATGAATGGCTAGAAGTAACAGCTGGAAGCACAACCATGCTGGGGCCATGGAATGTAATCAGGGAATACTGACCTGGAACTTGGATGAGCCAGGCAGTGATGGATTGAAGGCAGCCATGCTTCCGCCGACATCGTGGCAAGTATAGCCTGGGAGTCACTGATTAATCTGAATTAAAATGGACAGCTTGAGAGGCAGAAAGTCACCCTATGACCAAAGCCACAAACCCCAGCACAAACTGTTCTTTAATCTTCCCAACCATACGCACACTCTTGGGAACCTGACTTGCCAGTGAGTCGAATGCATTTTTCAATATGATAAAGTTCAAAGCTACAAGGCTGAAAGCTCGGAGTCAGGCTTCAAGAGACTTCTGATAGATGCTTGGAGGAAATGGCAGAAGCAGCTTTAAGCTTGAGACCTAAAGGGCATACCTGAGTAGACCTGTGAACAAATGCTTCTGTGGAATTTCATGCCGAGGCAGCTCTGGAATGTCCTGAAGAGCTTGTGAGCATGTGCAGAGTGTGTGGACTTCCCCTTATGACACACCTCAAAGTGAAGTGCACAAGGCCAGAGCCAGAACTCGGGGCTAACTGGGGCCAGTAGAGAACCCAATGGGCATACAATTCTGGATCCTGAATGGTCAGGAAGATGTTGGTTTCCACGCTGTCTGGATTAAAGTCAATCCCCCCAAACAACATTGTAATTCAAATCATTGCAGCCTGTCATTCGCAAAAGCAGATTTAGACATAGGAGCCAGAGTTTTCATTTCCTTTTTTTGGTAGATACTATCAATTCTTAGATGATTTACTATGGGCTTCAAAATATATAGAATCCTGCCATTGTAGACCTGGCAGAAATGTCAGAGATGATACTGTAAGACTCATTAGTTTAGGAAGACGGGGTAAGTGACTCATCCAAAATCGTACATCTGAAGAGTGGGAAGGCATATTTTCCCTCTTCCTAGCCTAGAAAGACTATACTCAGCTCCTTTCTGCCCTTGGGAAGGCAAAGTAACAGGCTCTACCTGGCTTCCTCTGTTCCTTCCCGTGTCTTCTTCTCCCCCCAGCCAAGAGCCTGCCTCTCAGGGTGGTCTGCTCTGTTCTTTCCAGATAGGGGTTCATCCGATCAGTCCTGAAGTTAATGTTTCAGCCTTCAAATACCTTATATTTTGTTTTACTTTTACTGAAGAAGAATGTAATTTTTGAGGTTTATTCTACAATTCTAAGAGCCTGTGGAGGCTTTTGCCCCCCCCCATTTACTTTACTCCTCATAACTTGTCAGATGGGAAATAGGTTTCATCTTGCTCTCTGAGGTTCCCCTCAATGTCACACAAAGGCAAAAGCTCATAATTGGTATTTAGTGTCGTCATTAAATTAAACAGGTTCCTCCTTCATGCAATCCCTGAACGTGAACCTGGTGAGATGGCTCAGGGCTAGGGCATGTGCCACACAAGCCTGAGGATCTGAGCAAAGGGGAGAAGAGAGGAGGAAAGAGGAACCCCTAAGGAGCCCTCTGATCTCCCCATAAGCAACCTGCTACACACATGCATACACAAGTAAATACAACACCCTGGGTACTGGGCTTCTCTCCCCCACTCCACTTATGATGAAGCTGGGGTTCAGAAGAGACAGGTAACTGGCCGAGGTTGTTCAGCAGATAGGACGTGGAACCTTATAGTAATTCTCCTTTTGTATCTGGCTTTTTCACGTAGCATGGTTTTTAAAACTTCATTTTTTAACTGTAGAAAATATATACCGTGTAACATTTTTTACTCTAAAGGTATACAATTTGACTTATTCACAGGACCGTGGAACATTTCCACTATTCCAGAACTTTCAACCAAATGGAAACTCATAGCTATGGATCAGCTGCTCTGCATTTCATTTCTGCCACCCCTCAGCCTTCCAGACCTCCTCCCAAGCCTTTGGCAATCACTTACTTATTTGCTTGCTTTTGTCTCTATGGATCTGTCAGTTCTGAATATTTCATGTAAGTGCACTTACGAAGCATACTGGCATTTTAATTAAAGTATTTTTCAAGGTTTGCCTATGTTGCAACTTGATTCCAAACTTCCTTCTTGTTTATGGCTGAATACTATTTCACTTAGTGGACATACTGTACTGTTGGGGAGACATCTGCTGTACAGCTGTGTTTTGGCTATTATACGTAATGCTGCTGTGATCATTGCTGTATACTTTTTTTTAAGCCTCAGTTTTCAATTCTCGACTGGGTCTAAGCAATAAAATTGCTAGATTACATCGTAATTCTATAATCTTTTGTATAACCTCCGTAGTACTTCGCCAGTTTCCATTTCCACAAGAAATGCAGAAGTGCCCCAAATTCTTCACATTCTTGTCAGCGTTTCATACATTTTCTTTTTAATAATAGCTCCTTAATTGATGAAGGGGTAACTCACTTGGGTTTTGATTTTCGTATTTTATATTCTGTCTCATTCTAAGACTGTCTTCACTGTTTGATAGTGGACCTCCATGCATGTTACCTCTCAGTTTATGCTTTTGGGATTTTTGGGGACTAAGTAAGTCAATTTATTAAAATAACTAACTCAACAACCAGCAATACTAACTTCAACCTCCACTCCTAGGTCAATCCTGACGGAAGTAATCTGCTCCTTGGTCTCAGAACTGGTCAGTCATTGAGCTGCTGATGAACGTTCATGTGGAAACACTTGAGGCTGTTTCTCCTGCAGGAATTCCTGAAGTCTTGGTAGGTCTAAGAACTGGTCCTTTCACTTTTAGATTCTTCCTTTGCCTCCGGTCAAGGTCAAATCGGCACACCCTTTCTCCAGGGACTTGCCCTTGCTCCTGGTGAGGGTAATTCAAATTCTGTGACTTGCCACTGTGTGATCTTTAAAAGCCGTGGCTAGAACATAGCCTGATCCTACTCCAAGAGGCTCCACAAACTGCCCACACCATTTGACAATCACCTACCTTTGGAGAGTTTAGTTCCTTTCCCTGAAGGTTCTTCAGTGACTGTTTCTGGTTCAGTGAGCTCTCAAAAGCTCAGGTCAGCCATCTCTGTGGGACTCCTCCTCATGATCAGGATTCCTCTTTGCTCATATAGACTCTTCTCTCTCTCTCTCTCTCTCTCTCTCTCTCTCTCTCTCTCTCTCTCTCTCTCTCTCTCTCTCCAGCTGGACCAGGAGCTCAACCTAGTGCTTAGTTATGGATCTCTGCTTCTGCCTCTACCCATTGCTGGATGAAGGTTCTATAATGACAACTAGGGTGGTTACTCATTTGATTATAGGGGAAGTCCTGTTTAGGCACCCTCTCTACTATTGCTTGGAGTCCTAGCCTACATCTTGTGGGTTCTTAGCACCAGGTTTCTTTCTAACCCCACAGTGGCTTCCTCTATAAAGATATTAATTTATTAATTTTTCTTCTCTGTTGCTCCTCTCGCTCAACCATCTTCTCTCATGATTTGTTCCCACCTCCCCTTGTTCACTCCCCATTAACATAGGTGATTTTTATGTGTTGACATTAGTTCTACAAGGTGCTGAATTCATCTGTTATTTCTAATAAATATCTTTGAGGACTTGATTGGATTTTTGTCTACAAGCTCATGCTATCTATGACTAGACCCAGAGTTACTTTTGCTTTCCAGGTTAGGCTACAGTCCTTGCACCACTCCTGAGGGAAGGGAAAAATGTTCTTAATTTTAGTATGGTTTTTAATATTTTATGTTGTGTTTATATTTTGTCTCTTATTAACTAAATGTCCACTTTAAATTTTGAATATATTTTTATTCTCTTCTAAAGGCATTGATTTATTCTTTGTATTCAAGTATTTAATTTTTTGTGTTTATGGGATGCAGGATAGTATGTTGTCTCTGTCTACTTAATCTATCACTGTTTTCTGCAGAACAGATGCATAAAACGTAAACAGTGGGGATCACATGAGGAACAAATGAGAGTTTTATTCCAGCATGGGAGAGCAATAACCAGTACCCATCAAGTAATGAAAGAAGCAGCTGTTTGAGGTGAATATCAACTTTTAAAAGTAGCACACATTCATAAACACCAGCACTTGGGAGCCAACACACGGGATTGCAAATTCAAGGCCACTCTGAGTTCATAGTCAGGCCATTTCCAAAAAAGAAGAAAGAAGGAAGGAAGGAAGGAAGGAAGGAAGGAAGGAAGGAAGGAAGGAAGGAAGGAAGGAAGGAAGAAAGCTGATTTGTAGAAATACCTCTCATCCTCACCCTGCCCTACCAAATAACCCTTGAATCACACCTTGAGTAGTGCTGGTAGTCAGTCAGGATCACTAGTAATCTACTATTATATAAAGGTCAAGCCCAAAGATCTCTTTGAATAAGCTGTTATGAACATTCATTAGTAGCTCAATGACCATCTTAGCCATCTTGGACTCCCTGTTGAAGTGGGTGAGCTGCCAGTGGGCCCAGGGGTCCTTCTGTCTCTGCTTTTGCATAATGGAGTTATGAGTGTGTGCTACTACAGCCAAAGTACCTCCATAGTCCTGGAATTCACACAGATCTGTCTGCCTCTGCCTCCCAAGTGCTGGGATTTCACCAGAATGTCCGGCTTACATCCACTGGGTACAGATTTTACAGATTGAGCTATCCTCTAAATTCTTGTAATTTAAAGCACAAGATGTGGACCTGGTGCCAGTAGAGGCCAGAAGAGGTGCTGGAAATTGAACCTGGGTCCCTCTGAAAAGCAGTCAGTGCTATTAACCACTGAGCCATCTCTCTAGCTCTCCCCTTGACTTTTCAATCAGTTCTTATAACTCTATTCTGGACTTCCATTTTATTCCAAAGCATTGAATGTTTCCTGTCATCACCTATGACAGACTCACAAGATGGTGAGATAAAATCAAGCCAAAGAATGTGGGGGGGAAAAAAGGCTGGAAAATGCCTAGGACCATTTAGACACGAAGGATTTTGTAAACTTTCAGCAGCTGATTCAAAGCAAAAGAACAAGAAAAGCCCTTTAAATTGACACTTGTTTCTGTTCTTTCCCCCTTTCCATACTAAATGATTTATAGCATGAGTATTCCTAGAACTCTCTCAGAGAATCAGCCTTAGATCTGCTGCGGAGCGGCTTTAATTTCTGTTCTCCATTGTCTAGTCCGATACTGAGGAGGACATTGTTGTCATTAGCCTTTGTTCTTCTGTAGTCTCAGTTTCTGTGCAAAGTCAGGAACGGCTAGGAACTGGCCTGCCTCATAGCCACCCCACTGCTCACAAGTAAGAGGGCATATTAAATAATAGGATTTTTAATAAGAATTTTAAAAAAATCACGAGTAATCTCTTTTCTTCCTGGTCCTTTTTTGGGGAGTGGGGGAGACAGATTCTAACAAACTGGTGTGCGTTTCTAAGTACATTGGGTATTTCTTGGTTAGCATTGAAAAAAACACACAGCCAATTGTTCCTGCAGAAACTGCTGTTCTTTATTATTTTCTTAGAAAAATTATAGTGTTGCTCATCAGAACATAAGTCAGGATGAGCGATTGACTTAGTTATTTTGCTTGAGTGCATCAGCAGTGGAGGTTTTGGTGGAAAGGTATTGTTCCACCCTGATTGTTTCTCCCCTGAAATGAACCAAACATACCTTTTGCTTTTGAGTTCTACGCTGGTGCAGCATATCTTTTGATAATCACAGATGTCATTGCCAGGGCACAACAGAAAAAAGACATAGATGTGCAAGCTAGAAGGTGGAGGTCGGTTTCAAACCAGTTCTCAAAGAGGAGTGATAGTTAATGAGAAGCTAGAGAGGTTTTGAAAGCCAGAGGTCACCAGTACTGTACAAGCAGAGGTAAATGATCTGGATGAGAAATGCAAATGTATTGTTGTATCTGTTGGAATGCCTGAGGAGCATGACAAATTATTAACTAAAAGAAAAGTAATTGAGTTTAATGATGGAGTAATTACAGTTGGACCTGCAGTGTCTGTGTGTGGGATGGTCTCTACAATTCCATAGGACTGGGAGAAAGTTTACACAAAAGGTCAAGATCACGATGGTACTGGAAGATGCTGGGTCTGGGAGATGGTTCAATGGCTAAAGTGTTTAAGACATAAGCATGAGGTCCTGAGTTTGCATCTCCAGTACTCACACAAAAGCACACACCTATGATCCCAGGGTTGGGGGGACCCAAACAGATGAATTCTGGGTTTGTTGGCCAGCTAGTCTAGCCAAATGGTGAGCTCCAGGTTCAGTGAGAGAGCCTATCTCAAAAATCAAGGCGGAGACATGATTGATAAGGTATCCTGAAATTATTCTCTGGCCTCCACATGTATCTGTGTGACTCAGTATATATCTTCTAGCCCAATATCAACACACACAGACACATACACACACAAACACACACACACAGAGGGAGAGAGAGAGAGCCATGAGAACAGTGAGAAGAGCCATCTCCCTGGCTTCTCTGTTTCTACTCCCAAAATGCACTTTAGAGGTCTGAAGTTGGAGGCTGCTTAGAGTGTATCTTCCTCCTTATAGAACAACACTCCCGTGTTCTCAGCCACCATTTCTCATGCTCATCACCCGAACTGGGTCTTTAATAGTCATGTCCCACCACTCCATCATGTCAGCTACTTCTGGCAAATACTTCGGGCCTTAGCTGTGGCATGGATCTTTCTGTTGGGAAATGGATTCCCATTTCAGAAGCCAGAGAGTCTTGTATTTCAGAAAGGCCATGTGACTGAAGTCAAAGAAAGAGGAGCTTTTCAAGAAACAATCTGTGGTGTCACATGACAGAGAGGCTCTACCAGATGAACTATAAGGTGCTGCATGGCTATCACCAGGAATGTCACAGTCACTTTGCTAAGGATCTAGTTGTGGATGTAAAAGCAAATTGTGGTAAGATGAGTATCAAACAGGTAGAGAGAACACACTGACAGGTGAGTACCTCTCACATTGCTGACAGTCAGTGAGCTTGAGTGAGGGCCTAATAACAAGACAGCCAGTTGGGCATTGCTGATGGAGTGAGGTCCCTCAGGATGCCAGAGGGCTGACAGTCAGAGCTCTGTGTCATGGGACTTGTCATCACAGAATAATGACTTGCAACATGGCTTGGAATCTGCTTATTCTTCTCAAAAGTGTGATATTTCCTAAATAATGTATAGAAGTACCAAAAGATAGCTTTTCAATCAGCTGGGCATGGTGGTGGCTGGAAGATTCATTCATCCACGTGGCATCTTGGAGGGGACAGTTACTTGAAAGACTGGGGGTCCAGTTGAGCCACTTCCCTCCCCATCTAGTCTCAGGGTCTCTCTTAAGTGGTCTCTTCAGCAATGGAGTGAAGTTTCTTAAGAGGCAACGTGGAGCTCTTAGATTAGTGCTTCCAAGAGACAGTGAGTGGAACAGTATGGGCCTGAAACTTGGCATAATGTTAATTCTGCCTCATTGGATTGGTCATAGCTATCACAAAGCCCTCCCAGACTCAAGATGGGGACATTCATCCTGAGTGACAAGTGACTTGTGAACCTCATTTTTATATAAGCTCTTGCAGGCCACATGTTTGAAAAGATTATTTATGAAAGGGAACAGCACAGACTCCCATCTGTGCATTAGCTGCTGGTTCTCCTCCTCCTCCCCCTCCTCCTCCTCCTCCCCCTCCCCCTCCTCCTTCCCCTCCTCCTCCTTCCCCTCCTCCTCCTCCTTCCCCTCCTCCTCCTCCTTCCCCTCCTCCTCCTCCTCTTCCTCCTCGTCCTCCTCATCGTCCTCTTCCTTCCTCCTCCTTTTTTGAGACAGGGTTTCTCTATTTAGCCCTGGCTGTCCTGGAAATCACTCTGTAGATCAGGCTGGCCTCTAACTCACAGAGATCTGCCTGCCTCTGTCTCCTGAGTGCTGGGATTAAAGGCATGAGCCACCACGTCCTGGTTCAGCTCTTTCATTTACGAGCTGGTTACTTGTCGAAGTTTCTAAAAACCTCTTACTCCATTATTCAAAAGAAGGTGGGCATGAAACCCTCCCTTCCAGTTCTTGGCTGCCTCATATGGATGCTCATCTCTGCCTCCCCTGGGCTGGTGGAGCTAGGAGATACAGTCTCTCACTCATATGTTGCAGGAATAGGCAGGCTTCTTTTCGTCTGTCTGAATATTCCATCTCTTTAAATCTTTTTCGAAATCCAAGAAAATGGAAATTGCTACATGTTAAAAGCAGTAAACTGTGCTTCTGTCAAATGAGCAGGAGAAGGACTACCTTATACTGTACCATTTTTAAAAAGGTTTCATTTCTTATTATCTTGATGCCGAGTGTTAATACTTTTAGCGAGTTTGTTGTGGGTTCCAGCAACACTGGTGGGTAGTAAGCAGCAAAGTTAGTTATAACTTAGGTTAATTATATGTGTAAATTACAGTCAATTATGATACATTTTACTATACTTCGAAACTTAGAGGGATGATCTAAAATACCAATAGGGTTTGCCAATTGTAACATTTATAGTAAAACCTTTTTGTTTTGATGTGAGCCATTAGGAAGCTTATAAAGAATAAAGCATCTAGCCACTTCCGTTTGAAAAGCCATAGTTCATCCAGAAAAAGATGAAGTAGCTGATGTATATTATTTTTTCTTCATCGCCTACAAGCAGCAGCCTTAGAGAACTGCTTCCCTAAAGACCATTTTAGTGTCTAACAAATGCACCTAAGTATTATTTGTGTGTAAAATTATGGTGTCCTTTTCCTAAAGTCAAATAGGAAAAATTAATTCTAACTGGAAACTTTTTTTTTCTTGTCCTTTCTGGGTAAGAAGAGATATAATTAGAGTGTTTGTTTGAAAACTATTCAAGAACCTTCAAAATCCATTACAGCAACGATACAGTATTAAGCCACTAATGGCTTCACTTCCCAAAAGAGCCGGATCTTCTGGCATTCACAGAGACAGCAGTTCAGAAACAAAACACTGTTTTGGGGCCTTGGAGCCACTGAGGGCTGAGTAATAGAAGAGCAGGTTCCTTGGGTTAAAATCTGAAAACTGCCGACATGGTGAAAGTGGTGACTATTCACGGCAGAATTCTCAACTTCTCGTCAGGGGCTTGCTGCATCTGCTTCAGTTTTCATTCCTGCTTTGGAGGTGCTCTGGAGAGCTTGGACAGAAATCATCTGAATACAGATGCACAGTATGCTTGCAACTAGCCTATAATGAGGACGTTCTCTGCTAATTCTGAGACCTATCTGCAGCTCAAATCCATAAGGATTGTCCCTAGTGAAGATGGTGAGTTTCATTCCTGTATCTCTACCTACCTCTAGGAGCCTGTCAATCTTTTTGATAAGTTTTGAGAAAAGCTTAGAGTATGACGAAGATACGTTCTGGGCATTTGTCTGAGAGAATAATGAAAAATAACTACTACAAATCAACCAGACAAAGCGCTTCCATCCTTGCAGTACAGAGCAAAGAGAAGCGGGGATTGTGGTCAATCCCTCTGTGCAGTGAAGTTTGTCATTATCTCCCTGGTTTAAGGAATGGTCACCAGCCAGGAGACACTGCCGCCTCATAGTGTTGGCACACAATTTATTTAGGTCGGTGTTTAATTTCCCTCTCTCGGCTTGTAGCTAGGATTGCTCCAAGGAGAATTCAGAGAACGCTAAATGGTAAGTCTTTTTGCTTATTTTTGAGAAATCCCAGCTGAGTCAGTCTCTCTCTCTCTCTCTCTCTCTCTCTCTCTCTCTCTCTCTCTCTCTCTCTCTCTCTCTGTGTGTGTGTGTGTGTGTGTGTGTGTGTGTGTGTGTGTGTGAGGTGTGTGATGTCCAGCAACTTTCAGTGCGGTTAAAAGGAATTATCCAGTGTCGGGGCTAAGTGGTACCCTTGTGCGAGGGTCACGTGAGACCAGGGCCGACGGTGGGGGGGGGGGCGGGAAGGCAGAGTGGAGCTGAGTCGATGAAGGGATTCCATAGAAGCTTCAAGGCAGCCGGGTGACGTCTCCGCAGGACAGCGGGCCATCTCGAGGCCGCCAGCCGTGCGGGCCTGTCCCTTTAAGGGGCCGGTCTCCGGGCCCTTCTGGCCGCGACGCCCGGACGTGCGGAGCCGCCCCGCCCCGAAGCCGCCCGTTTCCTGCGGGGCGACGCGACGGCACCTGAACCACTGCAGCGGGGCCTCGGAGCACGCTGACCCGTCGGTAGAGCCCGCGTCGCCGCGTCGTCCCGTGCTGGTTCCCGGCCGCTCGGGGT
This sequence comes from Phyllotis vaccarum, assembly GCA_033318265.1. Classification (NCBI taxonomy): domain Eukaryota; kingdom Metazoa; phylum Chordata; class Mammalia; order Rodentia; family Cricetidae; genus Phyllotis; species Phyllotis vaccarum. Next base: position 72,436,669 of record JARWLC010000005.1, on the reverse strand, counting down.
GAGGAGCAGGGCCCGGAGGTTTCCATGCGCCCGGGTGCGGGGCGCGTTCTCCCGGTAGGCCTCGGCCGGGGGGTCGTAGTCTGCAGCGTCCGCCCAGGCCGCGCCGCCGCTGGCTCGCCCAGAGGATCTGTCTGCGGGTTCCGGCTCCAGGGTTCCAGCTCGCGTCTCCCCTGGGCCCGGCCCGACCCTCGCTCCGCCAGTAGCCGGAGCTCCGGGGCGGTCTCCTGAGGACGAGGTCGGCCCGCTCGGGCCGCGGGGTGACCGTGGAGCCTATTTTTAGCCGGGCCCGCGGGCCCCCGGGAGGGCGGGTGGATTAAGGCTCGGAGGAGGGTGGACGGAGGGAGATCCTTGCTTCGGGCGCCCGGGGCCGCCGCTGGGCCACGCGTGCGCCTGGCCGGAGCTGCTCGCCCAGACGCTGGTCCGGGAGCGCGGCCCCTCCCACCGCCCGGTGCGCCGAGTTCGGGGAAATCCGCGAAGTTCTCCCTGCCTCCCAGGGGTGTGTCCGCCTCAGTTCCCAACAATGGGATTTGGGGCATCCGGGATGCGGCTCGGATCGGGGGTGAGGGAGCAGAGTCAGGTCACCCGAGACCGGGACGCGAGGGGAGCGGCGTCCTCTCCTTTGTCCGGCTTGCACCTCGATTAGGTTAAAAAGTGGGCTGTTCATAATGTCAGCCGGTCCTTTTGGGGGAGGAGGAAACCGGGGCCTCTACTAGACACGGATTCCGGAGCATCTGTTGGAAAAAGCATAGTTCCAAAAGCTACGGTTGGACACTTCAGAGTTGTAGAGGATTTTGAGAAATTTACACCCCATACCCAGGTAAAGCGGAACACCTTAAAGGTGAACCAAACAATGCGTTGTGTAGCATGTGATTTAGGGCGATTTGAATTTTTGCCCGAATTAGGTTGCACTTGTTTTTTCCACCTCACCCGGGCAGTGGCTTGACACTTAAGATAATCTTCCCTTGAGCTGAGCCGGAGCACCCAGGCTGACCTGTATTTTCTGCGTCCTGAACCGTTCGTATTTGATGTAGTGCTTGATAAATAAGCCCCTCCCCCATTTCTTTCTTCGCGGACCTTCTGTGAAGTAGCTAGGCTTAATTAGGTAGGTTTCTTTCCCATGCCTACTTTGAGTTAGAAAGGTCTCTTTTAATCTTGTATCCCTCAGTAGGCATGTGTCTTAATTGTCAGGTGCGTTTGGAGAATAAGGTGTTCTACTTTACCGAGATACACACTGAAACTTAAAATATAATAAGGTTCATCGGAAAAAATTCCTCAAATGTATTAAACAACTCAGAATTGTAAAGGCTACTTAGTTAATTGTAAAGGCTACTTTGTTAATTCATTTTCGGCATTATGAAGTGGCATTTTTTTTTTAAAAAATTGCATTGTGTTATTTCTGTACCCTCACTGAGTATTAGCAGGTCTGTTGTAATTTCTGTCTGAACAAGTGGAATCCAATAAACAAGATCAAAATCTGCCCGAAACACTCTCAGCCCTAGCGCAGTTCACAGGCTTGCTAGTTTCTGAGTTTACATTTCTATCTTATTATTATTCTTATTAGTTTTTAGTTAGGTTTTTCTAAAGACCTAAAGAGTAGAGACTTGTTCAGAGGTCTAACTCGTAAAGGACCCATGTGAGATTGGTTGTTGTTCAGTTTTTAGCTGGAATTTTACTTGAATGTGTTGTTTTTACAGGGAGGGGCACATGGGGATGAACCACGAATCTTGAGAATGCCCAGCAGACACTATGCTGTGGGGTAACACCTCTAACCCTGGAATATATATTGTTATTTGTTCGCCTTTCTATAGCACTATTTTAATCTACAAATTTCAATACTTTGTAAAAATTAAAAATTAATACACTTAATGGTTCCAGGAGAGTTTGGTTTAGGAATCTGACCTTATAAGTAGTAAGGAAATGCAGGGAGGGAAATGCTTTACATCAGCATTCAGGTGTTTGAGAGTAAGCTTTTAGGTGCTTGTGTGTGGTTTCAAAGCACTTTGGAGGCAAATCCAAAGTACCCGTAGAGACTAGAAGCAAGTATCTAAAGTGACAGTGACCGATTATTTACAAACAGACTGAATATCTTTTCCTGCTGTTTCAGTTCTTAGGAACATAATTTGGGGTGTTCTGATAAAATAAAAAAAGATGTAAGTTATGTGTAACTGGCTGAGGGAGATTGGTGTAAGAATATCAACTATATTTTCCCTATTAATAAAAATTGAAAGAGAAAAACTAGGTGCCATGAAGAGAGCTTGACTAACATAAGCTATCTCCAAAGTTGAAGGAAAAAATAATTTATAAGCACCAAGTGAATGAAATGAACTTACAGTGTCTTTCAAAGAACTGACAGTGTTAAATTGCTTTTAAGCCTTTTCATTTTTAAAAAATACTATTGGACATGATGGTGTCTTTAAGCCTAGCACTCCTGAACCAAAGCAGGCAAGATCACATAGTAAGATCCTGTCTCCAAAATAAAAATTAAAAAAAGGTTTTGAGATTTAGCTTCTAAAAGCTAAATTATCCTCTCCCAAGAAGGGTCTAGTCTCTACCCTAGAGACACTTGTACCCCCATTTTTGTTCACTTTAGCAAATAATTGGAGATGGATAATGAAAATTAGGGCTCTAAAGCAGAATACTACCCAGCTCTAAGGAAAAATGTCAAAAGTTTGCAGGAAAATGGATAGACTTGGAATGTATATTAGTAATCAAGGTCACACAGTCGCAGGAGTAACTGGATGTTCTCTGTTGTAAGTGGAGTCTAGCCTTTAATATCTATATATGTAAAACAGTGTCCATGTAGATACATATAAGAGGCAAGAGAACAGACTATCAGGGATGAGGAAGGATGTGCAGGGGATGGACATGATTTATGATTGAGGTCTTAAGGCCAATTGCTTCTCTAGTTCTAATGTCAAGGATTTTGTTTGCTTGTTTTTAGTAAATAAATATATATTTGATACTGAAAGTGTAAAATTAATGTGTAGTTTCACAACATCTATTTTGAATGTCAATTCTGACTACATAGCAGCTCATTAGGTTTGTAGACTTAGGGTCTGGTTTATTTTGGCATTTGATGTTTCTATTTGCAATTTTTAAAATTAAAGTTTATAAAGTAAATTAATGAAACACCTTGGCACTATAATAGAAGAAAAAAGACAGGAGTTCACTGTATAGCCCTGACAGAGATCCCTGTGTCTGCCACTGCTTCTTGAACAGGAACCTAACTCCTGTGGACTTTTAAATATATAGACTCAAGACAAACTTTCAATAAAATAAAAATAATTTTGGTAGAGATTCTGATTGAAAATATAACATTCTCAGGAAAAGTGTATGAAACATTCAGCTCTTAAAAAAAAAAAAAAAAAAAGCTGGGCTCTACTACTGTGCATATCTTTTAACACTACCCCTCTACCCCTAATGTTGAGGATCGATCCTGTGCTCCATATATGGTAGGCAAGTGCTGCATTGCTCATCTACATACCTAGCTCTCTATTATCTGTATTACTACAGAGGATTGAGAACTTCTGTTAGGTCTGCTTTCCGAAAAGTGTTATGGCCACTAATTGTAGTAATTGTTCTCCTTTTCTTCCAGGATTCTCTGTGTGTTTGTTTCCATCGTCACTAATTTGCTTTTTATCAGTTACCCTGTAAAAGCTGATATGTTCAATCCTTGATTTACTTTCTCTTTATAGTCTTCTGGCAGTCTAATTCAGTGTCATGGCTCAGACATCTATTTATATGTCTAGTTTGGTTTTCCTCTGCATTTCAGACAGTGTTAGGTCTTTCCACTCAAACTTTGCTTCCCTGTTTCTCCTCCACCTACTTCTTCCGATGTTGCCGAACCCATTTATAGCTGATGTCATCCATCCCACAGTCTGGCAACATTGTTGGAGTAATCTCTGACATCTCGGTTTGATACTTGACATTCTCTGATTTTTCTTCTTTTAATAACATGACAAGAATCAAACCCTTTGCACTGCTAATGGCGCACTCTAAGGCACTCTCATCTCTTACTTAGTTATCTGACATTGTCCTCCTAACCCGTCTCCTTGCTTCAGCCCTAGCTCCCCACCATCTTTGCATCACAGCAGCCAGATTATATCACATCTCAGAAGTAGCCCTTATGGCCGAGAAGGCCTTACATAATCTGGGCATGCTCTCTCCAGCCCCCTCCCCTTCCCCAACTGGCTTAGGGTCTGTAGGTTATCTATTACTTCTCCATCACTTTCTCCAGAAGACATTTTCATGGCATACTCTCTTACCCCCTTGTTATTCAAGTGCCATTTTTAATGCTTGTTTTGTTAAAACTGTACCCCTTACTTCTAGTCTCTGTACTGTTCTAGTTTCTGTACCAGGCTCTATTTTCTCTTGGAGCACTTGTGCCTTTTAGTATACCATATAATTTTCCTGTTAATTGGCTTTATTACTTCTACCCTAAAACACACACTCTAATACAACTTTTAAGAGAACAGGCACTTTATTTGTTTTGCTTGTTTATGTATTAATTTTGAGAGAGGTATTCTCATGGCTGAGCTGGCCTTGAACTTGCTATGTATTTCATTCAGGCTATGTAACCCAGGTTGGTTTGAATTTGCAGCCTTCCTGCTCTCTCTTTTCTTGTATGGGATTATAAATATGTGCCATTAACTGACACTTCTTTGTTTAAACTAAGTGTTAAGGCACTGTCTGGTTCTTAGTAGATGCTAAGTAAGAATTTGTCAGATGAATTAATTGTGGTGTCCTGAAGTTCCTTTCTTTGATGGATATTACCTTCTGGATACCTGTAGCATTTAGTTTGTTCCTTTCCTAGGAACTTTCAGAGAATAGAAGAGAGTGAGAGAGAGACTCTAGAAACCTCTCGGTAGAAGGAATAATGTTATACTGTGGTGGAGACGAGTTACCCACTCCATATAATTAAGAGCATTGGTTAATTTAAAATAAATGCTTAAAACAAGGACTTAAAATGCATATATACCTTAGTCAGGTGAAATGGCATATGCCTTTAATTCCAGCATTTGGGGTGTTAAGAAAAAAGGCAGGTGGATTTCTGTGAGTTCAAAGCCAGCCTGGTCTACATAGTAAGTTTGAGGACAACCAGAGCTATGTAATGAGATCCTGTCTTGGAAACAACAACAACAAAAACTTTAAACCAAACCAAGACACATTAAATATTTGTACTCAAGAGTATTTTACATTAATTTACACCTACATCTTTTTATTTAGAATGATGAATTTTCTTAGAAGAGGGGTCTTCTGATTTCCCTTTCATAGATTGTGTTCTAACAAGCATTTCCTATAACTTCATTGCCTATAACCTTGTTTTTTGAGACAAGGTTTCTCTGTGTAGCCCTGGCTGTCCTGGAACTCTGTAGACCAGGCTGGCCTCAAACTCACAGAGCTTTTCCTACCTCTGCCTTCCCAGTGCTTGGGATTAAAGGCGTGAGTCACCACCACCGAATGTCTTAAACTTCTCATATTGGTTACTTTAAAATAGAATGAAAATGTTGATACTTAGAAAGTCAGAATCCTGGAGTTTTCAAGTCCTTCAAAAGGTCTTGATTTTATTTTCCTACATTTAGCTTTGGCAGACATTCATCATATATTCTTGCAAAAGAGGGACATAGCAGTACATTCAGGGAGAGGCCAAGACAGCACCATTTTGAATAAACTTTATAGTAAGTAGTCTAGGGTCTTAGTAGTCCCGCTGCCAAGGAGAATGTTGTTTGCCCTCATTTTTTTTTTTATTTTACTGTTTTTTTTTTTCTTTTTTTCAGAGGGGGTACTGGTGATTGAACCCAGGGAAATGCTCTATCACTGAGTAAATTTGTAATTATCAGTACTTTTCTGAGACTGAGTGCATTGTCTATTAGGACATACATTGTAATGCTACATGCTCATTGGAAAATATGGAACAATTCTTTACTGTTAGACAGGGGCCAGATGAGTTGCAGAGTAAACAGTAATAAGCTAGAAGTTTAAAGGAAACCAGCAGCTCTTAGGCCTTATTAACACTAAGGTCTTATGTAGGTTCTTTATCTCCCAATTCTTAATTACAATGCATTCGTGTGACATTTAGAGACAGTGAGTTAGGGAGTCAGTCTGAAGAGGTTGGCTTTGAATCCGGCCTTACCCCTTACCTCAAACTCAATTGCTCTTTGCTTTTTTAGACTTGAATATCTATTTTGTTCCTAAGCCATTTTTGTTTTGTTTTGTCCTTTTTAACTATAAATGGGGCTCTCTTTGTGTGAATTTATTTGAAACTTACTTTTCTCCACTCAAACTTTGTAGTGATGATGCTCCCTTTTATTGCCACACAGACTCTGTGTCATTGTTGTTTTTTTTCTGAGACAAGTTGCCCAGACTGACCTTGAACTCAGAACTTCCCTGCTTTCCCTAGTTCGGACTTGAGAACAGCTGCATCATTGTGTTTGTAGCTCTGTTTGTTGCTGGACATTCTTGTCTCCTTTTCTTGACACATGACCTGGATTTTTCTGGTGGGTTATTTGTTTGATCTCAGAACTAATTCACGGCTAGTTATGTGCTACAAATAACTTCTGCTACATCATGGTTTGTTGTCACTGGTACCATAATGGTTTATGGTTTCTTTGTTGGCTATATTAAAACTAGTTTAGTTTTCATTCATCATTATTTCCTGTGTGATTTATACATTATATCCTGAGATTGTATTTAGACCAACATTGCAAGGATATTCTTGGGTGTTTCTTACAAAGTTTCTATGCTGCCTCATAGTTTTGTTCCTGAAGTTCACTTGTAATTTCCTCTTTTGTGTGATTGATTGTTCTGCACACTGTGCATTCTGTCAGGTTTCTAGTTCCTCAGTGCTAAGTAAGATGTGTTTATTTACTAGATTCCCTGGTAGAAGTTCCCTACAATGTCGGGTTGTTTAAGAATCCTTATCCATGTTTTACTTTATTAATTATGTAGGATTCTTAAAAAACTTGCAGTTATAGATTTTGAAATATCAAATCAAGTGCCCATATGGAATATAAAAGATTTGTAAGCATCTCAGACTAGGGGTGTATTTTTATTATCTGAGTAACCACATTTCTGTAACTTCTCAGCTCTTGATGCAGGGCTCTTCCACTGCCATCACATCACAGGCCCCTTCTCCACCTCCCCATGCCTCCATCCCTGTCCCTGTCCCCATCTCTGCTCTCCATTGAATAGGCTGTTAGACATTTGCTTGTGGAATGACATTAAAGTCAAATTAAAATGTAGACTACAGGTTAGATTGTGATATTTTAGAAGCAAGGATCAGTGAGCACCCTTGAGTTTGCCATCTGAGATATGTGTGTCTATAGCATAAACCACCAGGGAAGAAATTTTATCTGTTGAAAAGGACACACTATTTTTGTACTTACTAAATGTGTGTGTGTGTGTGTGTGTGTGTGTGTGTGTGTGTGTGTGTGTGTGTGTGTGTGTGTGTGTGTGTGTGTGTGTATGTGTGTGTACACACGGTGAGTGGAGGCCAGAGAAAAAACTTTTCCAGGTCAGTTTTCCTTTTCAGTTAGGTGGGTCCTGGGGATTGAACTCAGGTTGCACGCCCCTTGACCCACTGAGGGATCTTGCCAGCCTTATTTTTATACGTTGGTTATGTTTTTCCTGAAGTTCTCTTGAGATTGAATTAATCATACTTAGACTAACATTGTGAAAGTTTTCTTCCCAGCCCATGCCTTTAAATATTTGTAACATTGATGAAAGGTGATAATATTATCAAATATAATTTTCTGATGATTTCACGGACTCTAGCATATGATAAGCTACATTTGTTTCAAGTGTCACTGCACTGGTGAAATATTTAACATTCTCATGGCACTGAATCTGTACTTTATGTCCAAAATTTCTTGATTTTCATAGTAATTCCTCTTTTGCCCTGGTTGCCTAACTGGAAAAAGGTGTTAATAGTATTTTAGTTTGTAAATTTTAAAGTTACTGAGGCTGCTTTGAAATTACATTGCAGCTCGGTGGGAGTGGCACCAGCCTGAAACCCTTTAGCAAAATCCAAAAGGGGGTAGGGGGAGAAAATGTCTCCAAGCCAATCTGGTGAAAGCGTTTTCTCAGGGGAGATTCCCTCTTGCCAGATATGTCTAGGTTTAAATCAAGTTAACAAACTTACCAGTGAATTAGAATATGATTTTAGGTGAAAATTTTACATTTTGATGGTCATTTCAGGAAAGGTTAATGCTTTTGTTTGTCTCTATTTCCTTTTGTGTTATTTATCTTTTTAAAAAATTATTTTTATTGTATTTGCATTGATGTCTTGCCTACATGTCTGTCTGTGTGAGGGTGTCAGGTCTTGGAGTTACAGACAGTTGTGAGCCATCATGTGGGTGCTGGCAATGAAACCCAGGTTCTCTGGAAGAGCAGCCAGTGCTCTTAACCACTGAGCCATCTCTCCAGCCTGTGTTATTTATTTTTGGAAATTTATTTATATCCAGCTTGTTTTTTTTTTTTTTTAGCTCTCTTACTGGCAAATGTAGTGCATTTGTAAAATTTATAGCTTGTATAAAGGGAACTTATTTTTTCAGGTCTTAAGTACTTTGTTTTCTTTGTATAAAACTTAGAATTATTTTTCTATTTGTGTATGGATGATGGTGTATGTTTGTGGGTATACATGTGCCACATGCATGAGCAGAGGTCAGAAAACAATTTCCTAGAATCTTATGTCATTCCACTAGGGGATACAGGACTCAGCCTTCATGTTGGCAGACTTGGGGCATGTCAGTTATTTTGTACTGATAAAACAATTAACAAAAAACAAGTAAGGGAAGAAAAGGTGGGGTGGGTTATGGAGGGAAAGTGTGGCGGGAGAGCTGGAAGCCTGCTGTGCACAAGCATCAAGAGCAGGCCTAGATCCAGGAGCCACTCAGGGATTTGTCTCACTAAAGCCATCACTGACATCAGGCTTTTGTACTGACTAAGAAATCCTTCTGGTCCTGAATGTTTTTATTTGATGTAAATGCTCTTGTTTTTGCTTTACAAATAATGTATTTGGGTTTCCTTGAGTTAGTTTGTCTTTTGAAACAGGGTCTCAATTCACTGTGTGGCCCTAGCTAGATCAGGCTGACCTTGAACCCCTGAGATAGCCTGTTGTTGCTTTGAGCTCTGGAATTAAACAACTTCCTGGATCATTCCACCAGGGGATCCAGGACTCAGCCTTCATGCTGGCACATCAGTTATTTTGTGCTGATAAAACAATTAACAAAAAACAAGTATTGCTCTGCCACACCTCGTTTAGTTTTTTAAAAAATTATTATTAGTAAAAGAAAATATTTACCTTTACTCTGTGTGTCTATTTGCACATAAAGTGATTTTTTTTGATTTATGTAATCTTGCAAAATACAAACAGTGACTTTGGGTTCCTTTTAATTTCCTAACTTACCTTGTGTTGTGAGTGGCTGCACTCCAGTGTGTGTGTCTGATTGGCCTGAGTTTCTTCTCTAAGCTAACTGAAGGCCTGTTAGTGGATCTTCTTAGAGACAGGAGCTTACTTTCTAGTCCAGGCTGTAGTAGCCTGCCGGGTGTTGGTATTACAGGTACATGCCACCATACCCAGGCCCTTTATTTAACCCATTTTAAAATCATTTATTAGTTTTAAATCTTTGATGTTTTATTTTGCAGAAGCCCTAATTCGTTCAGTCGCTTCTTTATATTGACTACTTTTTGTTAGTATTTTTTAAGTTAGGGTCTCTATTGCTGTAGCAAAATACCATGACCAACCTCAATCTAGGGAGGATGGTTTTGAATGAAAGTGAGTTCATGACCTCTCCCAGGTATGGTTGAGAAAGTTGTTTTGTTTTATTGTAGATATGATGGAGAGAACAAACAGCCGGAGGCCTGTGGAAGGCTCCAGATTGAACATGGGGGACATACTGAACCCCAGGCTATGAGGAGAGAGGAGGCAGAGTCAGAGAGGAACCGAGAAGGCATGTAGTCAAGGTATATAGGAATCAGAAGCTGGGGGAAGGGAAGGGGAAGCCCAGCACCTGGGTTGGAGAGGTTTGGGTTAGGAGTGACCTGGCTGAGATGTGCTAGGAGGAGCCACAGGCACCAAATGATACTTGTTCCAGGTCTCTTTGGAACATAATAATTTCATCTTATAGGTTATGGTCCATCATTCACAGAAATCAGATCAGAAATTCAGGCATGTGATGTGGGATGCCTTTCTGTACACTATGACTATAATTGGTTAATAAAGGGACTGTTTAGGTCTATGGCAGGGCATCTTAGAAGTAGGTGGGAAATCTGAGCATAGATAAAGGGGAAGGAGGGCAGAGTCAGACAGAGATGTGATCCAGCTGCCCAAGAAGCAAGATGTAAAGAAATAATAGCCATAATAACCATGAGCCACGTGGCACGACAGATTAATGGAAATGTGTTAAGATGCAAGAGCTAGCAGTATGCCTGAGCCATAGGCCAAACAGCATGTAATTAATATAAGACTTTGTTGTGTGATTATTTGGGACTGCTGGTCCAGATCTCGGGGCTAGGCCAGGCCAGAAACTCCTATTACAGGCAGGAGCCTGGAGAAGCTGACTAGAGGCCATGAAGGAGTGCTGTTGACTGCTTCCTCCTTACCGCTTGCCCATCCTCCCTTCTTGTTTGCATACACAATCACTAGCCCCCGCTGGGCTTTCCTACAAGCTTATCTAGTAGAGGTATTTTCTCAGGTGGGGTTCCTTTTTCCAAAATGACTCCAGTGTCTATCAAATTTGACATAACACTATCCTTCACAATATTAATATGGTATTTTCATGCATGGAGATGGCATATTTTGATCATGTTCATGGTCTGTCACCTCCTCTGCCCTCTGCTCTTCCCTGTATGCTCTTCTTCCTGGCAGGGCTTTCTACTTTTCATGTGTTTTTCTTACTGTATTCTGCATAGGAGAAAATATTTGATACTTGTCTTAGTGTGTCTGGTTTTATTCTGTTTCACATGATTGTCTCTAGTTCTGTGTCCTGTAGATGAGATGATTTTTTTTCTTTATGGCTGAATGAATTCTCTAGTGGTATATGCTACATTTTCTTAGCTGATAGATGCCTGAATTGATTCCATAAACTTGGCTGTGCTGAATATTCTTTATAACATGGATGTGTAAGCATCTTTACTATATGCTGTTATTGATTCCTAATATTTTCTTAGGGAGTGGTATAGCAGGATCTGGTTTTTAGCCTTTTAGAGTTCCTCATGCAGAGCTTCAAAGTGGTCGCACGCGTTTGTAACAGCATACACTCTACCTGCCCCTAGCATGATCTTTCCGTGTGAGTTGTTTTTTTAAGTTACTGACTAAATCCTGGATATTAACCTTCTGTTGAATGAGTAGCCTGTAGAGATTTCCTTGAGTTTTTTAGCTATCTCTTCACTGTTTCCCTTTGCAGTCTCATCTGTCACTTACTGGTCCTTCCTGAGCCATTGGGACAATGTATGGTCATTGCCTGTGCCTGTATCTTGACATACTCTCTGCTAGCAGTTTCAGAGTCATAGGCTCTTGACTTGTTTTGAGTGGATTTTCAGGTAGGTTGAGAGGGGACTCTCACAGTTTCCATCTTCTGCTATGGACGTCTGGTTTTCCTAGTACAGAAAGAGGCTCTACTTCTTCTGCATCTTCGTTGACAATAGGCTGCACCTGCTTGGATTGTCTGAGTCCTTCAACTCCTCTGTGGTTATTTTTACGCCAGCACCGTGCTGTACTGTCACTGGCGCTCTGTAGTTCACGTAGGGACCAGGCACCATGGAGCTCTCACCATGCTTCTTTTGCTGAGTGTCACTTTTAGACCTTCTGGTCACCAGGAATAGACACTGCGTATCACTGTTCACTGTAGCATCTGCCTGTGAACAAACCATTTTTCTAGGATGCATTTGGCTTAAAGAAAGCAACATGACATTGGATATTACAGGTTTAAAGGACAGGAAGCATGGTACAGTGGTGGTCTGTTTGGGATGCAGAGTATTTAGGCTCAGTGATGAGATTCCAGATTGTTTACCAGGATGTAATAATAAACTTGCTTTGCATCAACCTCACAGCTCTTGTTAACTACTTTGTCCATTGAATAGCATGGTACAGTTAAGGAAGTTCTTAGACTGAAGACTTCCTGTTCGTGGGTAGATACAGTCTTGTTTGTGTTGTTTGAATATGAGAACCACTTCTAGTTTGCATGAGTTTTGATAATTTCCCCCAACTGTCCCTGTGAGGCCCCCCCCCCCCCCCGCCCCTCTCTTTCTTTTTGATATAGGGTTTCTTCATTTAGCCTTAGCTGTTCTGGAACTGGCCTCTGTAAACCAGGCTAGCCTTGAACTCAGAGATCCACCTTCCTCTGCCTCCCAAGTACTGGGATTAAAGGTGTGCAGCAGCAGCAGCACCATCACCACCCAGCTTCCAGTTGTTCTTTTAAGTCATCCAGTTTGTGTACATTTATTAATTAAAGTACAGAAAAAATGTAAAAGTAGGTTTGTGTGAGCCAAGCTGGCTTCTTCACTGGTGGTCTTCCTGCTGTGGTCTGCAAGCACTAGGCTTCAGTCACATCTCACCGCATGTCTCAGCCCACTAAAGTTTTGTCTTATACATATTCTTAATATAAACTGGCTTTTGAGCCTTCTAAGAAATTGATACAATTTAACTCTGATTTAGCTCAATTTTTATAAGAAAATGAATACATTTTAGAGGACATGTAATAGTTTAAAAGCAAGATGATTACCATTCATAGGGAATACTCTGAAATGTAGTATGGGAATATTATTTCTCCATTTTTTTTCTTCGTTTTGTAGTGCTATGGGAGTCATGCATACCAGGCATGTGCTTTACCATTGAGTAATCCCATCCCCTGTATTGTTAACATTCTTGGAATTCTTTATATGTACTGCAGAGTTGAAATCTTTGATTCCTATTTTAGAACAAGATTTTTGTGCAAAGATATGTTTTTCCTTGAGAGAATCTGGAAATTATTGTAAACATTACTGGGTATACATTTTTCTTTTTGGTAGTAAAGAAATAGTTGGTATATTTAATCAGTTTCGGAAGGATTTATGCCTGAGTAAAATAGAAGAGACTAGTGTGCTGACTCTGTGCGGAGTTGGGCTTGATTTCTTGTGTTCCTGTGCAAATATTGCTCCTGATTTTCTTAACAGAAATTTTATTTGCCGTAATTGGCTGTTTGTTTACAACATCTGGATTAAAATTCATTAAAATTTGTATATGGTAAGGCTGAAAGGTAATTAATACTCCCTGCCTGATAAAGGGGAGAGAGGATACATAGGTCTCTTGCCAACTCTACCTAGTCTCTCTGTTACCAATTCAGCAAACATAGTGAGTTGCACATTATGCTCTTAGACAATTTTAATGATCAAGTTTCTATCAGCTTCAGCTAAGTCAACTTTGCCCCCCCCCTCTTTTCTCAGTATCTCTTCACCTGGGAAATCCCTCAGCTAGTCCATCTTTTTGTTCCCTTTTATTTTGTTCCTAGGCCCTCACTGCCATTTCTTCCCCTTAGTGTATAACCCTGTGTCCTATAGATACCTTGGGAATTTGAGGTGTAGTAATAGATGCAATTCATACTTACTTATTAAGCACATATTTTACCTCTAACAAATAGGAATTGAACATTTTGTAATCTTTTTAAAGTCAGAGCTTAACATTTTAAGGCAAGTGATTCTGACAGTGCTATATCACTATTTTTAGCTATTGAATTTGTTATATGTAACACATCTTAATCATATAAAATTATAGTTTTTTTAAACTTTAGTTATTGAATTAATCATATATAACATATCTTCTGCCCCTGCCTCAAGACAGTTTCACTGTATGGCTCTGGCTGTCCTGGAACTCACTCTGTAGACCAGGCCTTTGACTCCTGAATGCTGGGATTAAAGGCATGCACCACTACGCCTGGTTTATGTACCCCTCTTACCCCCTTCTTTCTTCAACAGATGGTTTCTCTGTATAGCTCTGGCTGTCTTGGAACTCAGTGTAGACCAGGCTGACCTCAAACTTATAGAGATCCGCCTGTCTCTGCCTCCCAGGTGAATTAGAGGCGTGAGTTTTGACTTTAGTAGAATTGAATGTAACCAAGAGCCACAGTATTTATAGTGTTTGTTTTTGTGATGCTGCTCTGGGTCCTGACATTGTAGTCAGGCTCCTCCACATACACATGAGGTCCACATGCATTCAAGCAAAAGTCTTGAGGAAATTCCATGAAAACCCAAAGGAAGATTTTGCCGTCCCTTCAGATCTATGGGACTTGAAAGCAGACAGACACTGAGCAGAACTCTGTGGTCTGTCATGAGCATTTGCTGCTTTTCCTTTTTGATTGGATGAACTTGGTCCTTATGATCCCAGAGGAAGATGCTGGGAGCCTGTGTGTGTATAGGTGTATGGGTTTAGCTTACTGATTTAGCTTCTCTGTCTGTTGGTAAGCAAAGCTTTAAAATATGTATCAAATCATTTTTCTTCTCTCAGTGGCCCAGCACAGCTGTGTATCCTGTGGGTACTTAAACAGAACACAAAACACTGATGTTTACAAGCATTTCTCCTGAACAGTAGCTCACAGGCAGACATAGCAAATTGTGTTTAATTGACTCACAAATGAGACAAGTTGTCAGGAGGAACAATTTTAAACAGTTAGCATGTGATTCCTTTCCCCGTTCAACTTGTGAGGTCTTACCATAGTAAATTGCTTGTGGAAATGCGACTTTTAGTCAGAAAGATTAATCTTTCTTATGCCCGTTGAACTATTTTTCTTTCAGGTTCTGTTTCAATTTAGATGTGAGTCATTGATGGTGTGTAACTTGAATAAAGAATGCTTTAGTTTTAAAATGAGTTATAAGTTGATTGAAAGACAAAGCTGATTTTAATAAGCTTAAAGCTGTTTATGATTAGCATATACAGTCATTCTGTTTGGCTTGATAGTTAACAGACAGATAAATGACTCTTTTACTAACATATATTCAAGGAGGATCTCATGGAGCTCAGGTTGGGTTTTCATGATTCTTCTGCCTATGCTTACCAAATGTTGGGCTTGCAGGCGTGAGCCATCACACTGTGCCCAGTGCCTTTATTTTATCTTGTAATATTTCTAAGTTTGTACAAATACTTCTGGTAAAGCAGAGTTCTAAAATAACTATGAGAACAATGATTCTACATTTAGGAAGAGTTTGTTTGCTTATTTTCCTTTGAGGTAGGGTCTCACACTTTGATCTAACTTGGTGTGGGGTTGCTTGAACTTCTTACTGTCTTGCCTCCACCTTTTGACTGCTGGGATTCTAGAGTCATGTATCACTGTACCCAGTTCATGAGGTATTGGGAGTCAAGCTTTGCTTTATGTATGGTAGGCAAGCATTCTATCAACATTCCCAGACTATCCCCCTTTAAAAACAACACTATTTACATATTAATTGATTGATGGACTCAAGAAAAGGATCATATGTATAATAGGCTGGTTTCAAGTTCACAATGTAATTGGGGATAACTTGTAAATGGACGTTTTCTGTCCTGACCACCTGTTCCTAATACCCAGCAGCTGCTTCCCAAATTACCACACAGAGGCTTATATTAATTATAAATGCTTGGCCAATAGCTCAGGCTTAGTACTAACTAGCTCTTATACTCAACCTATAGTTCTTAACCTATGTTTAGACATGTGGCTTGGTACCTTTTCTCGTTTTGGCATCCTAGCTCCAGGAACTTTGATGCTTCTAGCCTTTGAAGACACCTACTTTCAAATGCACATATACATGCACATATAAATGTACATAATAAAAAATAAATCTTTTAAAAAAGTACAGAAGTTAATTAACTTGCTTCAATTTGCTTTATTACAAGTGTGTCATAGTATATAATTATATCTGTTACACATACTGCCCTTTTCCACAGCATATTAGAGACAACGTAAGAATATATGTAGCATAGACACACACACAATCTAACTCCCAAATCACTTTCAGTTTACATTTCACAGAAACTCTGGGAGGTGAGGCATATGGTGTCTGTGTTGAAGGCAAATGTGACCAGGTTACACCCGTTACGATATTGCATTTACCTGGTGTGGCTGATGGATGGCGATGGATGGAAAGAAGCCCCATGCCCCGTGTGGGCTCAGGTGGTGCAGCAGGAGACACTTAGACTGGGTATACATGGACTTTATTATGAAGAGAGGGAGAAGAGATAGGAAGAGAGAGGGAAGGGGAAGGGGTTGAGGAGCGGCCCTCTAGCAGAGTGGAAAAAGGAAGGCCAAAAGGAGAGAGTCAGTGGTGGGTGGGAATCCTTCTTAAATGGAGCGTGACATCAAAACTCAGGGTGGGGCCAGGCTAATTGCCATTGGCCAGGTGTGGCTTCAAGGGCTAGAACAGAATCCTAAGCACACCTCATGCAGCATTAACTCACCAGATAGTGCATCTCAGGTGCTGCTGCTGAGGTCGAGCCTTGTAGATGACAGGGTTGGCAGTGCACAGTAAGTTGTTTTATTTATGAAATAAGATCAGAGGATTTAAGAAAAGCAACTACTTTGTGCTTGTCATATCAAATTATTCTGGTTTTTTTTTTTTTTTTTTTACTTCTGTTTCCTTATTCTTGATGTATCTCATTATGAGACTGGTTGTTAGAAGAATAAATTTGCTAGCAGTTGTCTTAACCATCCCTATTTTCTTTTAAATTTTTTCTTTGAGACAGAATTTTTTTGTGTAGCTGTGGCAGGTTGGCTTCAAGATCCATCTGCTTCTGCCTCCCAAGTGCTGGGATGAAAGGTTCACCACCACAGCCAGGCTGTAAAAGTTTGGTACTTCTAATGACATTAGTATGTTGGTAATTGCTAATATGTCTTTATTTTCACATGTGGTAAGTAGTGTATTTTATATACTAAAATGGCGGAAACTACACATTAAAATAAGTACCAAAAATGAGGCTGTAGGTATAGTGTATTACAGGTGGGATGTTCTGTTCCACCTATCAGCTCCCAAATACCTGTATGAAGACTTATTTTTAATTATAAATGCTTGACTAACAGCTTATGCTTGTTACTAACTAGCTCTTACAACTTGAGTTAACATATTTATTAGCTCTGTGCTTGTTGCCCATCTTTACCCGTCCTGCTTCCTCTGCATCTGGCTCTGACTGACTTTCTCCCTTGGGATCAGTGTTCTCAGTCTGGCTCTTCTGTCTAGCCTTTTCCTGCCTGGCTATTGGCCAGTCCACAGCAGCATATGGTATGATATGTTTGGGGTGTTGTGGGTTCGGTTCCTAGCAGAATGGGCTCCTGACAGTAGAGATTAACTCCCCCCCCCCCCCCGCCCCTTTTAGAATCTTCTCACGTGGTTTGAGAAGAGGATCTGCTACACTCTTTAGTCACCACCCATTCCCTTCCTAGTGTAGTTCCGGAGATAAAATCGTGTCAACAGCTGTCTTGGTTGGGCTATGTTTGTAGATTGGATTCGATTTCAAATGCTAATTGGAAGGACAAGGTGTTACAAGTTCTTTTTAATAACTAACTGGGTTTCTTTTGTCTTTTTGCCTCCCCATTTAGATTTATAGGTTCACGATAAGAAAAGCACCATGGAGTTTTATGAGTCGACGTATTTTGTTGTCCTTGTCCCTTCAGTAGTTATTACTGTCATTTTCCTCTTCTTCTGGCTTTTCATGAAAGAAACATTATACGATGAAGTTCTTGCAAAACAAAAAAGAGAACAAAAGCTGATTTCTACAAAAACAGATAAAAAGAAGGCAGAAAAGAAAAAGAATAAAAAGAAAGAAATTCAGAATGGGACCATTCATGAGTCTGATGCTGAGAATGTACCTCGGGACTTTAAATTATCTGATGCTTCTGCCGTGGAGGAAGACCAGTTTGTACCTGCTCCACTGAATGTGTTTGAAACTTCCAGCAGTGTTAGGGAAAGAAAGAAGAAGGAAAAGAAACAGAAACCTTCACTTGAAGAACAGACCATCAAAGAAAGTAATGCATCAAAGATGCCCTGCAAAAAAGTAGAGCCCGTCCTAGATACAAAGCAGCTGGCCCCACCTGCCGAAGCAGCTGCCTTAAAGAAGAAAGCAGGGCAGAAGAAGTCTAAAAATGGAAGCGGTACAGAGCCTTTTAACTCATTGCATGGTTGTAGGTAGTGAGTCTGAAGAGGGTGTTCACCTCACTGTTTGCTCTGGCTAACAGGGAGCAGGGATTGAAGAAACGCTTTACACCTCATCTGTAACATATAAAAGACACATAGGAAGTTTGTACACCTGACGTTAGTGGTTTAAGGGCTTGTAGTTATTGACAGTGACATTTCAGCAAACACATTGTAATCAATGTGATAGGAGTTGAAACATTGCTTCTCACTTTTGATTCAGTTTTCAAACAGTGACATATCTGAAGGTGTTGGGCCTCCAGAGATGAGTCATATGCCAGCTGTAGAATAGAATAACAGGTCATGATGGTGGAAAAAGATCAGATGATCTGGGCCTCAGCACTTCCAAGGTGGGCCGCTTGAAACATGCAGTGCCGGGTATTAATTTGAAAGCTTAAAGTGCTGGCTAGTTGTGATTCTGTATGTAACAATACATATATACACTCATACATACACATAAGCACATATGTATGTATAATTATAAACATTGGATTGGAAATACTTGAAAAAGGATTGATTGTGTCTGGGAAAATATTTGAAAGAATGTCCAATATGGGCAGTCATTTAAAATTGTCACTATTTTTTGGACAATACCATATAACAACTGTTTACATAACTTCTATTTTTTATAATGTATCATAAATAATCTTGAGATGTTTAAATTATATAGGAGAAGTACATGGGTTCTATTGAAATGGTGTCGTTTTCTGTAAGGGATTGAGCACTCTGAGGCTTTGATATTGGCGGTGCTCTCTAGAACCTGTTTCCCTGTGGGTGTCAGAGAAAGCATGTACAGTGGAAAGTTCCTGAAAAATGCCACTTGATGTGTGTAGCTGTGAGAGTTGGCATTTATATGAAGGGACTGAGATTTTTTGTGTATCTTTTTTATAGTTGTTAATGGTTATGTTGGACTAAAAGGGCTTACTTGGATCTATGACCACATTAGAGAAATACTAGTTAGCACTACCTACCTTAGGAAGGAGAATGTAAGCCAGTGACAGAAGGTGATTTACGTAGATGTATGGAAGAAATCATATAGAACAATATAGAAGTCAAACAGCAGTAATTGTATTTCTGGGTAAAGGGTTTACAGAGGAAACAGTACCTAAGCTGTCTTTAGGAGTGAGTCACTTTGCCAAGTAAATAGTGGGTCTCACCCTACATTGACAGAAAGCTGTTTGTCAGGGCACAAGAGAGATAACATGAGTACAGAGTATTGTTAAGAGTGCAGTGAACAATTTAATCCCAGCACTTAGGAGGCAGAGGCAGGTGGATCTCTGTGAGTTCAAGGCCAGCAAGAGAGTTCTAGGACAGCCAGGACTATACAGAGAAACCCTTTTGGCAGGGGCCAGTGAACAAAACTGAAAAGGTACCTAGGTCATGATGTTTTTTTGTAGATACCCCAGGAAGTAGGGCTTACATTAGTTACTGTTAGAGCTTCCATTAAGTTAATAAAATCAGGTTTTTAAATTTTGCTCATCTATCTATCTGTCGGTCTGTCTAATCAGTTTATTAAGTACATTGTAGGGGAACAGTGAGTTAAGTAATGTTAGATTGTATTTTCTTTATATATGTATGCAAATAAATATATTAAGAATTGCATATATATTTTTAGGATACACACACACACACACACACACACATGCACACAGAGTCCTGTATTCCTGGCACCTTAAGTGTGTCAAATTTCCTGGAACTTGAGTTTTACAGATGATTGTGAACTACTATGTAGAGCCTGGGTACTGAACCTAGATCTCTTCAAGAGTAGAAAGTATGCATAACTGCTGAGCCGTCTCTCCAGTCTGATTAGATTTAGGTTTATGGAGAGTTCTTGGACAGAATGTATGAGAACAGATTCCCTGAGGCATTTTTACATAGGCAGAAAGATTGTTTGACAGCAGTCCACAGTTAGGTCATGGGGCCAGATTGTGGCAGTGCCAAAGGCAAGGGGAGGGGGAAGTGCATGGGTTAGGAGCCACCAACCTGGCATAGGAATGTGGGGGTAAGGAAGGTAGGGTCAGAGCTAATGGAGGTTCTAAGTTAGAGTAGGTTTGGCAGACTTGAGTCTGTGAGCTAAGTCGTCTTGACTTTGGCTGTCGAGAGTAGATTTCATGTTTTAAGTGATTGCAGAAAAGAATCAGTGGAGAATAATACTTGAAGAAATGTGAAAATTATCAATTAGGTTTCAGTGCCATAAAGTTATTTGTGACCAGCTTTCACAATGGTGGATGGTGGACATTCATGGTTGTTGCAGAGCATTTGGTAGCCCTCAGAGAGTAAAGAAGTTTTCCAGTTAGTGACTAAGGCATGTTTGTTAGCACTAAGGTAAGGAATGTTAGAGAAGAGAAGAGAATGCTTTCAGTTTGTGTCTCAGGTGCCTGTGTGTGTCATTCACGTAGATAGCAATTGAGGGTGCAGCCAAATACATACACACCGGTGAGGGCCAGTACAGTGCAGGCTTAGAAGTCACTAGTGTGAAGATAATAGTTGAAGTCATGGGTGCGGTCATTCAGTGTGATGGATGCCAGCATGTGAGGTCCTTAGAAGCAGTTCTCAGGGCCACTTCAAAAAGAATGTAAGAAGAGAAATGGGAAGCTTAGTTTTGTGTGTGTGTTTTTAACTGCAGTAAAATTTGGGACTCAGATTTGAGGTAATCCTTTATTGGATTGGGGAGATAAAAAATTAGGCTGCAGTTAGTGGTCTGTAGAAAAGATAACACAAGCTATTTTGTTCATGGGAATGGATGTGGGAGGTGGGAATTGGCAATGGTGGAGAAGGTTTTTCTTTAAAGTGATAGTTGACCATGTCGTGGGCTGAGTGTGGCTGGGAATGGCTTTGCAATGACACAGAAGGGCCAAGTTTATTATGGATTTGCTATCTCAGAGTAAGAAAGCCAGAAGGAAAAGTTTTTGGTAAGAGAGATTGACTATGAGACGAAGTTTTTGGTGGTAAAGTAATTTCTTGTTTTCTGGCATGTTCATTGTTTGCTATGATGATTTTTCTCCCATTTACATTTATCAAAGATGACCAAGATAAAAACGTGGAAATGCTGATGGCACCATCCAAGAAGCAAGACATGCCACTCTTTCATCAAGAGACTAAACAGGAAGGTGGACCAGGAAAGAAGAAAGGTTTGTCAAAGAAGCAGCACCCTGAGAACGGTGAGCAGTGCTGATTGCAGAGAGCTGGGGTCGCAGCCTGGAGACTGCGCATGTGCGGGTGTGTGGTGACCTGGATCCTAGTGGGAGTCTGATTCTCCTCCATGGGTAGTTTGCCTTGCTTTACATAATGTGTTAATGCTCATGTTTAAATAACCAGTCTTGGTGGAAAAACAGTTAACAACAGTATGTCCAAGCTCTGTAGAGTAAAAATATTCCCCAAATGTTTATACTTAAAATTTCTACAAACATTTTATTTTTGTTACAAGTACTAACCTGTTAATTGGACATACTAATAATTTTTTAAAAGTTATATATTTAAGTGTTTTGAGATTGTCTCATGTTTAGGCTGACTTCTAAGCCATATAGTTGAGGATGACTTTTAGCTTCTGATTTTCCTGCCTACAGCTCCCCAGGGCTAGGTTCACTTGGCAGGTCCAGATTATGTGTGGTACTGAGGATTAAACCCAGCGCTTTTACCATGCTAGATGAGCACTGTGCTAACTGAGCTGCATCCCCAGCTCCAGTACTGGGCTTTCCTGTGACATGTTCACTATGAAATGTTTCTATGTGTGTGTCCTTCTGATCATATCCACGTTCTCACCATCCTCCCCTTCTTTAATGCCCCTCCCCTTCCTCTGGACTCTTTTCCTTCATAGTCTCGCTTCTATTTTCAAGTTAGTTTTTGAGTTTTTATACAGCAGAGAATACATACAGTATTCATGCTTTTTAATATCATTTGAAAATTATAATTCACATTTGTTAGACCTAGCATTACCCTGCATTTCTTATTATGTCTTACAAATTTGCGTGCGTTTATGGTGGTCATCCAGCTAGAAGTGACCTAGCAGTCTTATATTTCAGAGTTTTCCAGAGAAAGCATGACTATAAGTTTATGGACATTAAACAGCAATGTTTACAAATGGTGTAGGGCTGTTGCATTACTTAGTGCTAGAAAACGTGTTTGGAAAGAGAAATGATGAAATTTTATGTTAAAATTATGGAGTGTTAGACATAACTTATGAGACAGTATTACCTGGATATATATCATTCAGTTAAACTTGACCAGTTAAGTAAGAGATTAACAGTAACGTCCCTAGGGGAGGGCAGCATGTGACCAGACCTGGGGCTTGTCCATGCTCAGTAAGTCCATTTGCCACTGGGCTGCTTTCTTGTGCTCAGAAAGTTTGATAGTAACGAAAAGTGTTGAGATTTTCATCTGGGTATAGAAATTTGTTTTCTCTAAACAAGATACTATTATTTATATTCTTTTTTTAAAGAGTTTCTCACACTAAAATTGGGAGCAAAGCTGAGGCTACCCTCCATCTGTTCTTTTTTTTTTTTTGCTTTCAAAAACAGGACCTCTCTGTATAACCTGGTCTTTCCTGGGACTCACCAAGCTGGCCTCAAACTTAGAGATTCACCTGTCTCTGCCTCCTGAGTGTTGGGATTAAAGGCATGCACACCACATCCCGCCCTCCCTCCATTCTTGATAGTATAGGGAGTGTCATAGATTAAAGGCATGACTATTAAAATGAGAAGCTATCTGCAAACAAAAATGGCTGATTTTGTACCTAGCATAGGAAAGAAACTTCATTTGAAGTGATGACTTGTGGGTTGGCAAGTATGCAGAAAGCAAAGAGTTTAATCCCCAGTACTAAAGCCAGGTATGGAGGGGCACACTGCCTAGGGAATCATTAGAGCTGTCCTGGGCTATATAGTGAGGTCAGTGCTTCCTAAGAGCACCAGTGAGATGAAAAAGGTTGTCTTCAGCTTGGATAAAGAAGTGGCTGGTGAGATCTCATCTCAGAACAGAAGACAACCTCAGAAAGATTAAATAAGAGTTAGCTGATGGATTGATGAAAGAAATTTCAGCACTATTGGAAAAGATGTAACCACTTCAAGATGACTAGAGTAACTTAAGAATATTAACTGATGCTCTAGAAATCATGTGAAATGATGAAGTGGAAATTTGAAACTAATAGTAAATTTGAGCCAAAGTAGAGATTTTAGAATCACTGCATTGCAAGTAAATTTAAGTGTGCCTGTATATTGTGCAATTGCTTTGTTATAACAACTTAATCATTATGATCTCGTTACTTAAATTGCAGTCTTGGTAGATGAGCCCCTTATTCATGCAACTACTTACATTCCTTTGATGGATAATGCTAACTCACATCTTGTGATGGATAAGAGAGAGATTATTGATATGATTAAACCTGACCACGTAGAAGGGACCCATCCACCTGGACCTAAAAAGCTGAAGACTGATACTGACAAAGGTAGGGTGCAAAATGCTGTGGTCTGTTACATCATAAGATGACGCACACTTTCTTACAGGATCAGTGAATTGGAAAAGACTAACAAACATTCCGGAAGTAAAAGACTATCTAGATCATGGCTTCTTAACTTTTCAACACTTAACCATCTTTTGCTTGAGAAATTTTTATGCAATCCTAGTATATAAAATTGGTATGCCAACAACACATTTACTGTTAATAAATCAAAGGAATTTGTTTCAAAACAATTTTATGATATACTTATAATTTTTACCATTTGTTAATGTTGAAAGCAAATTTGCATTTTAAGGAGATGGATATGCTTATTTTTACATAAAGAATTAAATGTTGGGTGATATTTGGTATTGCAGGACATCTGTATCTTTCTGAATTGGTTGGTGTTTTGATTTTTAAAGTTCTTTATGCTGAAAATGTTGCTTCATAAAAATATGTAGTACAAAATGGCATGTATGTTTAGAGTCATTTCAGAAATCGTTGGAAATTCTGTCATAATCCTAAACTAAAATTCATTTAGCATTAAAAGAACAAAAACACAACCTCAAGTTGGTAACTGGAACAGCATTAAAAAAAAAAAATTGAACCTTCTACAAGACAATCTAGAGAACACCAAGGAATGACCGTGGGAAAACACCGGCGCCTTGGCTTCTGTCTCTAAGCCATTGTTTTCAAAGAGCCGAGGGATTTGCTTGTGCTGGGTAGATAGACATTGCACTTACTTCATGCGCTCTGCTGCAGGCTGTTTGTTTGTTTTGGCAATTGGGTACAAACTTCTCAGTTGAGAAGATGCCTCCTCCTATAGGAGTCTGTGGGGACCTTTTCTTGATGGAAGTGGGCAGGCCTAGGCTTCTGTGGGCAGTGACACCAGGCAGGTGGTCTGAGGTTTAAAAAAGCAGACTGAGCAAGCCACAGGGAACAAGACAGTAAAGAGCATTTGTGCTGACTTCCTGCTCTGACTTCTATCAGTGATAGACTGTGATATGGGAGGTGGGAGCCAGAAGAGGGATGTGATGGGGGACTGGAGTTACAGCCATCTGTGAGCCTTCATGTGGATGCTGGGAGTGGTCCTGGGACCTCTGGAAGAGCAGTCACTGTTCTCTCTCCTGCCCCCAAATAGATTGTTTTAGCTGGGCACATTACCACACTTCCAAGACTCTGGAGGATGAGAAAGAAAGAGGATTCTAAATTTAAGACCAACTGGAAATATAAAGGAGATATTGAGATATTGTCTCAATACATATCTAAGTATAGCTTTACGTCCATATCAAAATTGAATGCGAAATACAGAGCTTTTGTTTACCCCTTCATTCCACATATACACACAGTTGGTTTTTTTTTTTTTTTTTTTTTTTTTTTTTTTTTTTTTTTTAAATAGGTAGTGCAGTTGATGTGTAAAATGCTTAGGCTGGCCACTTTGGTTCTCAGGGGTAGAAGTTCCTTGAAGAAAGGGAATTTGATCCTTAACCAGGAGTCCTAGGGGAATTAGAATAGGTGAATACAGGAGGCGTTTCTGCATACTTGTTTTAATATATATTTGTATGTACTTGATCTTTTTAGAAGCAGATGGCATTGTTATAATTATCATGGATTTATTTCTCATCATTGATTTACAAAGTCAGGATCATTAGAGTTAAATGAAGGTTCTCTGAATATACCTGTGCAGATGCTGGCATATACTGTTTAACTGTTTATAAAAAGTGACACAGGACTAGTGGAAGGCCTTAGTACTAACAGTGTTTGCTACCAAAATTGATGACCTGAGTTTCAGCCTGGGACTCAAACACAGCAGAAGAATAGAATCTCAGGCAAGTTGTCTTCTGAATTGCACACCTCCCAAACAAACAAACAAATGGAATACAAAGCTAGAGCGCACTGGCAATTTAGTACCCTGCAGTCTGGAAAAACTTTTGGCTAATGTAACTTTCCTGTGATACAGATGATAATTGCGTGCTTTCCCTCTCGACTAAAGGATCTATTGTTACTTCACCTGAAGGACTCTTATGTCAGGGTTATTGACTTTCTGGGTCAGAGGTGTTTTGTTTTCTTTTGTTTTTTAAATATGTTTACCTTTGCTCAAATTATTGCTTGGATTTCTACTGCTAACTTTCTCCTTGTTTTTCAATTAAGAAAATGCTGAGGTGAAGTTTAAAGATTTCCTTCTGTCCTTGAAGACTATGATGTTTTCTGAAGATGAGGCTCTTTGTGTTGTAGACCTATTGAAGGAGAAGTCTGGTGCAGTCAAAGATGCTTTGAAGAAGGTAGGCTTGACTTTGGGTATGGCACAGGTGTAAACAGTTACTAGGAGTTTTCCAGAGGAGAGGTGCTCTGGTTGTTATTTGGTTTTTAATGCCCTCATAGTCACATCTCAGTGTTCAGGAGTGTTTCAGAAAATGCTAATTTATGCACTTGCTTAGTCAAGCTTCCTTTGAGTACTCTGCTGCTTTGACAAAAGCCAATTGTTTAAAATAGGCAAGGTCTTTATGGCTTCGAAAAGTCATTTGGCTTTTAACTAAGTTGGATCCTGCTTTGTTTTAACTAGAAGTTCTGATGAAGTCAACCTCAGGTGACTTTTAGATAGAAAACACAGATAATCCTTTTGTGACTCAGGATTTCACATGGTCACTTTTTGTTTTGTGTTAGAGTGTCTCTGTGTGTATGTAATGTTTCTCTTCAAGAATACATGATTTTGAGCAGGGGAGGTGTCTTAGTCTCATAGAGTGCTTGATACACAAGCATTGGAGTGAGTCTGAGTCTGATTTTTAGAACCCATCACTGGGTATATGACTTACCATGATCATATAATGGTTAGTGCTCAGTTTCTCATCTCTAGGACTCCTGTAAATACTGGTCATGGTAGCATGTGCTTATTATAGGCTTTGTGTAGGGGAGACAGAGGCAGGAAGATCCCTGCCTAGGATTTGTCATGCTCACTAGTTTGTGCCCCAGGACATAGAGACCCTGCCTCAAAAAAACAAGGTTGATGGCCATCCTGAGAAGTAACAAATGATGACCCTGACCTCCACACTTTTCATGTAACCCTCTCCTTTCACACAAATTCTGGTTGTGTTAAAGGAAATTCAGAGCCCAGATCTCAGGGAAAGGCTGAAATATTAAGGAGAGGAAACACCACAGTCAACTCTCACCCACCTGTCTTCCAGCTTCCTCAGCCTCGCTCCTCTGGCTTCTACTACCTGCTTTGTCTTTCTATGCCTGCCTTAAATACCCTCTTCACCCAGTTGTTTCACATCCAGGTTAAGATTAAAGGCATTACACTACCACAGCCTGCCTGGGAGCCTGTAAACTAAACTGGCTTCAAACTCAGATTTGCTGGGATTAAAGGAGTAGGTCACCACTCTGATCTTTCCCTGTGCTGGCCTTAAAGGTGTGAGTTACCACTCTCTGATCCTCCTGGATTGACTGTGGGTGGATCTGTTCTCTGATATTCCAGACTGGTTTTTATTAAATATGAAACATATCATACACTCTCCCCTATTCAGAAGGTAGAATCACTACTATGACTAACAAAAAATGTAAAATAAAAATACCTCCAAAATAAAACCCTGGGCAGTTAATATTGTTTTTATGGTTCATGTTTACTATACTGTATTTTGTATATGAAAAAAGTGGCAAGTGTTAACTTATATAGTATTCAGTGGTATATGGTTGAGTTAATTTTCCTTATTATCAGTCATGGTACACATACATACACTTCTCATCTACCTACTTAGCTCAAGACCGTTCTAGTGTGAGTGATCTCCTGACCTCATCTATGTTTTCAATGTACTGGTGAGGTCATCTTCAAGACTCTAAGAGGTAGATCAGATTATTTATTCATTGTTTAAAAACTCCATTGGTGCTTTTTTCTGCATGTAGATTAATATTTCCTTCCTTCTTTCCTTCCTTTCTTCCTTTTATGTGCAATGTTTCTTCTTTATTTATTTTCGAAATTTGTGTAGTTCTTTTGGGGGGAGTTATTTTCCTTGAGAACTTTTTGTTTTATTTATTTTTGGTTATTACATCCCAACCAGAGGCACCCCCCCATATCAGCCAGCCATTATATGTCAAGTTGCAGTGAGACTAGGTACATCCTCTTCTATTAAGGCTGAATGAGACAATCTGGTAGGAGGAATAGGTCCCAGAAGCAGGCAACAGAGCCAGAGACACTTTCTCACTGTTAGGAGTCTCATAAGACCAAGTTACACAATTGTAACATCCATGCAGAGTCCCTAGGTCAGTCCCATACAAGTTCCCTGGTTGTTGGTTCAGTCTCTGAGCCGTTATGAGCCCAGCTTAATTGGTTCTGAGGGTTTTTTTTGTTTTGTTTTGTTTTTTGTTTTTTTTTTTTTTAAATAATGCCCTTGACCCTACTGGCTCCTAGGATTTTTCCTGCCCATCTTCCACAGGATTCCTCAAGTTCCAGTTAATGTTTGGCTGCTGTGGGTCTCTGCATCTGTTTCTATTAGATGCTGAGTGAAACCTCTCTGATGAGAGTTGGGCTAGACATCCATCTATAGTGGATCATTAGGAATCATTCTCTGGGCTGTCCATCTGGGTCTCAGGGATAAGCTCCCTCTCAGGGTATGGGTCTCCAGCTGGGCTGGTCATTGATTGGTTATTTCCCCAGTTTCTGTGCCATCTTTACCTCAGCATGTTCTGTAGGCAGGTCGAAGGGTTTGTGGCTGAGTTGGTGTCTCAGTCACTCCTCTAGAAGTCTTGTCTGGTTAGAGGAGATGGCTGGTTCAGGATTCCTGTCCCATATTGCTATGACTTTTTAGCTAGGGTCACCCTAATAGATTCCTGGGGGCTCCATTGCCCTAGGGTTCTAGCTCATCCTTGAGATACCCTCAGATTCCAACTGTCTCTCCCAGTCCTCTCTCCCTCCAGCTGATCCCTCCTGTTCCCATCCCACTCTCCCTTCGAACCCTCTCCTCCCATCCACTGACAATGTTGATTCTATTTTCCCTGGTGAAACTCAGTATGGAAATAAAAATAACAGTGTGCCATGGTCCAGATGCACACAGGCAGAGAAAAGCACACTGCATGAGGGTCATAGTGCCCAGTGCCAATAGAAGTTAAAGTAAAATTAACATTTCCTTTATTAACATGCTCTTCATTTACACATTCTATAGAAGACTAAGATCTAAAAGGAAGACAGGCGAAGGAGAGCTAACTTATACAATGATTGACTTACACAAATGATTTGATGCTTTCAAGGGCATTATGGGAAATCTAGTAATTAACTTGAATATAATAACTGAAAAGCTGTGATATATCTACAATGTAGGTGGAGTTTTCATGTTCCAGGAGCCACTTCCAGTTACCGCACAGAGACTCAGTATTCATTGTAAATGTTTAACCAATAGCTCAGGCTTATTACTAACTAACTTTTACATTTAAATTAACCCATATTTCATATTTATGCTCTGCCATGTGGATCCTGGCTCCTGCTTCCCAGCTGGTGTCTCCAGACTCTGCCTTCCTCATCCCATCCTTCCCAGTTTGGCTCTCCTGCATAACTTTATCCTGTTCAGCTATTGGCCAGTCAGCTTGTTTATTAAACCAATCATAGCGACATATATTCACACAGTGAACAGAAGTATTATTCTACAGTGCCACATTATAGTAGAACTTCCCACTAACCAAACCCCCTAATGGCTTCCAGTGCAGACAACAGGTGAACCAGTGAATAAGCGCTGCTCATTACTTAAACGATGCGTCTACTGTGAGAGTACAATTTGATGGAATTATTTGGCAAACATGTAAAATTCAGGCTGGGCACCTCCAGATCTGGTTATGTGGAAAATAGTCAAAGAACAAATAATGGGAATTTTTTTTTTTCAAGTACAGAGAGCAGAACTCAGGGAGAGTAATGTTTAACCTCACTAAATTACCATTCAAGTCCAAAATGAACAAAGCAGAATCTTCATGTGACAAAATCTTGGAAGTAGAGTTTCCAGAAAACCTAGAAGATTCATAGAAACAACTGTAGCTGACAAGTTTGAAGAAGTCTGGTGGGACAACCAAGGTCTGGGCCCATCTTCAAACACAGAGCCAGACTAACAGCAGGGAGGCAGATGGGAACCCTAAGGGATGTGTGGCAAATAGAAGTGCTGTCATTATCAGAGCTGGGAGAAACAAAGAGAGCTGGTGGTTCTCCTGTCTCCAGGTCTGAGTGTTCTCTCCTGAGAGGACTCCTTTCTTGAGCACTCTATGTTGGGCGTGGATAGCAGTGAATCTGACCCATGTCCTCCTTGGGCTGTGTAGGCAATGAGTCCTTTTCTTCCATTGGGGCCTCTGAGAGAGGCTCCTTGAATCCCTGCTTGCTGTAAAGCTGGTACAATTTTTTTTTTAATTGTTTTCTCTTTTCCTTCATATATTTTTACAACTGTCTTCCAAGAAAGTTCTTGCCTGAGAGTTTACATTTGTGCCCAGTCACATGGGATGTTCTGTTTTTTTTTTCTCTATTTGGGAATGGTGCCTGTTGACATCAGAGAATTGGGCACTGGTGGCATCTGTTGTGGAGCACTGTTGTGGAGCACTGTGTTTGATCTTCTCTGTCTGTCCTGTCTGGACTGTGAAATGGGCTTAGATATGATTGCTTATTGATAGGAGGTCACATTTGAGTTCATAGTCTCTTAATCTTTTAGAAAAATAAGGAGGAAAATTGCTATTTTTGACTTTTGGGCTTGTGAATGTTGTATACTACTTTGTTAAAATATTGTTTCTAGTCTAATTGTACTCCACCAGTTTTAGAGTATGCACTGTTGGAGTGACTTATCTGATTTTATTTGACTGAGTAGTATTTGGCATTTAGTCATTTTATTTGAGATGCTGTACTTCACACTGACCCAAGGGCTTTGGCTGTATAGTTCACTCTCACAGTTTTCGGTGGATAATGTTCACTTACTCATTCTGTATTGATTTTTATTTACAGTCGAATAAAGGAGAGTTGAGTGCTCTTCTGCATCAACTTCAGGAGAAGGAAAGGCTGCTCTCTGCTGTGAAGGAGGAGGCCACTGCCACAAAGGAGCGCTGTAAGCAGTTGACGCAGGTGAAGACATTCTTAGGTTAAGGGCTGTGCTTTCTGAGTCAGAAGCAGTGCGACCTTAAAGAGCTCCCATACTCCCTGATTTAAGTGGTTGTGTAAAAATTTAGACACAACAAAAGTAATTTTCTTTTAGGAGTTTGGTGGAAGACTTGCAGTCTTTCATGATATAACAGATAAAATAAAGATATTTATTAGATAGTCTAACCAGCATAGCAAAACCACTGTCCTGAGAACATCAGAGTTTGACATGGATCTGATGTTCTTAATAGAAGTATAACATCCAATTAGATGATACGTGTGAAGCTTTTATATTACTTATGTATGGAAAGTCTTGTGACAAATATGTTTTTAAAATCAGCTTCTTTAAAACCTTATGTATATCAGTCTGAGGGGTCATATCTAAACCCAAACAAAGCATTTAAGAAATGCTCTGTAGAATGAAGAAACTCGGACCTCTGGGAGGATGTGGGCCTCCTGAAAGGCTCCCTTCACTGAAAGCAGGGGTGTGACAGGCTTGACTTGGGTTTCTTCACTGATCTCAACATCAGTGTGAATCCTTGGTGTGTTTTATGACTGATGAGAAAAGTCTGTAGACCTGCTTCCTTCGAGTTAACTTTAATATAGCTTAATGTGAATATTGTTTAATACTGTTTTTTTTTAAAGTTTAAAAGAGTAGATAAGTTACTTTTTGACATTTTAATTTTGAGCCTAGCCTTTATGGGCTACTCATGTCTGAGGCCACTGTTACTGTTTAATGATCCATCATCCTAGGGATGTATGTGCTTGGTAACTAGGTTAAATAGCTGGAAAAAAAATAAACTTGACTTAACTATCTTCAGATAAAACTTAGTGATGCTTTGGAACATTATATTTTGTATGGAGTTTAAGTGCAGTGTTTGCTTTCTGTTTTATTTGGGACAGTCTTAGGTAGACCAGGCTGCTCTAAATGTGGCCATATATCAGAGAATGACCTTGACCTCCTGACCCTCCTGACTCCACCCCCAGGTGTTGCGATTATAGCTATCTGATTCAGTATGGTGCCTTTGTAAAAATACATTCTTGTTCTTGTCATTTTAGTTTTTTGCTTTTTTTTTTTTTTTGCTGCAAGGTTTCTCTGTGTGACAGCTCTGGTTGTCCTGCAACTTGATGGTGTACATCAGACATCAGGCTGGCCTTGAACTCACACAGATCTGCTTGCCTCTGCCTCCTGAGTGCTGGCTGGGATTAAAGGCATGTGTCCCGTGGTCCCCACCCCCCTGTGTAATTTTTTAAGAAGAAATTGTTACATATATTGTGTATCAGTATAACAGCTTTCAAATATAAATCTAAAATGTAAAGTAGAAGTATATAAATAACTTCATAAATTATGTAAAAACTTAGGTGTTGTCACAGTTTCTTAAAGCAGGAATGTATCCATACCTTTAGATAACTAAAATTGTTTTGCTTTGTGACTAGCCATTTTCAAATTTCTTTTCTGCTATAGACATTCCCTGTAAAGAAAGGCCTCCCGTTCTCCCTTTACTTCCCATTCGAGTGCCTTTATTTCTCAGCCTTCTCACTGAACTCCAAAAGAGAGGGAAAAATGAGCATTATTTTGTCTTAAAATATTTTTTTTCTTATGATCACATTAGCATGTAGGATTTATTTTAGGCTTATAGCCTTTAATGATTAAACCAAAAGGTGCATTTAAATAGAAGCAAACTGGTGAATGTTTGTACTACTAAGGGAGTTGTGAAGAGCAGAGAGATGCAGATGCCTCTTGGTTTTTAGACCCTGACTTTGCTTTGTGCCTAAGCCCTGAGTGAGCATTTATAATTTTGTTACTGTTAAAGCATTGACTTGCTTTGATAGTATTATAATACCTTTTCATAACAAGTTGTTTATAAATGTCTTTTCCTGTTTACTGTTCTAGGAGATGATGTCAGAGAAAGATAGAAGCAGTGTAGTTATAGCAAGGATGAAAGATCGGATCGGAGCGCTAGAAAAAGATCATCATATTGTTCAAAACAAAATGCACGTCAGTTACCAAGAGACTCAGCAGATGCAGATGAAGGTATGTGTGAAGGCCTGGAAAGTAAGATGAAGTATGTTTATTCATTTAATTAACCATTGGTTGGGCCAATGACCGCCAGTGGCTATTTAAACTCACTCCTCTTTATTCTAAAGTAAGTAAATGTTCTGTAGGGAATAAATTAGGAAGGTTGGCAGCTGATAGGGAAATAGCACCATGCCAGTAGAGGTAGGCACTGGGTAGAGTTAGGAAGGTGGGAAACAGTCCTCCAGTATGTAGAAGATCAGACCGTGTGTCAAGGGAGACCCAGGGAGTTGGAGAAGGCTCTGAGAGTCACTTGGTGTAAGCCTTTATTCCTGTCTCTGTAGATAGGGGCTCACTGGCTGTATTTTTAGAATCCAGAACTTTGTGACAAATACAATAAAAGTTTTAATAGTTGAGAGCCAAGGTTGAAATGAAAAAAAAAAAGATATGGAAATAAATATGGGCCCATTTAAAAGGTCTCCTATACCTGAAGATTGGACAGCCAGTACATGAATTTAGGGAAGCCAGCAGTCCGACTAGTTGTTATTTTCAGGGATCACCCTGTCAGAAGTGTGGGAGTGAATAAGGGCCAATTGGAAACGTTTGCAGGAACCAAGTCAGGGCCACTATAGACCAGGTATTGATAAAGAGAAGAGGAGCTGGCCTGATCCAAAGAGCCACATGGGCGGCATTACAGTGGGGGAGAGGGAGGGCAGGAGGGATGATTCCCAGAGGGCTAGTGAAGGAGACTGTGTCCTGCTGTCCATATGGTTCTCACCATTTTGAATGGTTCTTAGGATCTTTTCCATGTATCATTCACTTTCAAGATTTCAGTTAGGTCTGGACCAGTGGGTTCTCACCCCCCCCCCCTTTTTCTCCCTTCTATCTCTTGTAGAACAAAGCTTGGTTTTGTTTGTACGTTGAGGTTTTAAGATTCCCCATAATGGAATTCTTCTAAATTATACTTCCATTTGCTGGCTGATGCTTTGGTTCTAAAGGAATGTACAGACTTGAGATTTAACCCAACTAATGTCAGATTCTTACTGATCAAGCTGTTTTTATTTTCTAATAGTTTAAGACATTTTCTTTATGATGATTCCTTTAACTTTTGTATTTATTGCCCTGGTTACAAATTGCTCTAAATATTACAGATAGTTTATACAGAGTTAAGGCAGGTGAATGTAAGACCAGCTTTTACAAGCTAAAGGACTTGGCTTGGTTCAGACTATTCATATTCTCCTCCCTAAGAATGCACCTCCCTAGCAATGTCGATTTCTACTTGCATTGAGCTGCATGCTTGTTCCATGTCACCTCAAGCAGTGGAGTAGATTTCTCCTACTCTAACAAACCTTTCTGTGGTTAGTTTCTAGTAAACATATTTGGGGACATATCCAAGTACAGGAAGTGGTAGGCCATCCAGCCTTACCTAGCTTTGGATTTATGGATGGTAAGACAAACTGTGTCCTCCAAATAAATAAGGAAAAATCCCTATTTACCTACCTTCTTTTAGCCGTGTGTAATTGGGCGTGCATAAATTAAAATCAGATATCTCAGAAGGGACAGGTATGAACAAAGGCTTACTGTCAATTCATGCCTGTCTATCAGAACAGAACTGCCCACATTTGCTCTTAGCAACAAATCTCTTCTCCTGGACTTTATAAACAAGGGCCCCAGACAGTAGCCAGGGATGTTTGAGTGCTCTAGCTTAAGAGGCCATTGCATTCTGATCCATGATTTGGTTTTACTTATCTATAGTTTCCTTGCCAGTTTGAAGTCTGTGTATACTTGGTCAAGTTTTTATAAGATGCCAAGAACCTCGAAATACCTAGTTCAGACAGTAACTCTAGTAATATAGTATTCTTGTGTTCACTTCTTAGCTTTGTGTGTGTGTGTGTGTGTGTAAAATTATAGCCCCTTAGTAGTATGTTTTTCTTTGTATTCTAACTTGTAATTGATTCCATATTTTTTTGAAATGACTGCTTCAGTCACTACTAGTCTGATAAAAATAAAATTATTCTTCACAGCTAGCAAAGTTCAGTGTTCCCACAGAAATACCAAATATCAAATACCAATAACAGAAATGAATGGCGTTGTTAGGTTTCTAGTGTTGGTTTTCTTCTCTGTCTTATTTCTTAGTCATTTGAGACATTCTCTCGATCATCAGTTAGATTATTAAAAGAACTGATTTTTAGAGTTTTTTTAAAGTGATCTTTTAAAAAATATTTTGAAAAATAATTTATTTTATTATTTTATGTGTCTGAATGTTTGCCTGCATTTAATGTATATGTGCCATATGCATGCCTAGTGCCCTCAGAGGTCAGAGAACGCATGGGATGCCCTGGAATTGCAGATGACTGAGGCATGCCACGTAGGTGCTGGGGATCAACTTGGTCCTGTACAAGAGCAGCAAATTTTCCTAACCATTGAATCATCTCCAGCCCAGAGATCTTTTCTTGATGACTATTTATGACTCCCGTTAGCGCAGCCTCTTCTATTGAAGGTGAAAGGCTAACTGAATTCACTCACTCTGTCTCCCCGAGGGTTTGTAGAGGTTGGGATGTGTAAATCCCTAGATGGAATCTATAGAAATCTTTCAAAAACTACAAATATATACCTTTACTTTTGCTAGCTGAACTGTTAGTAAAATTATCAACAGGTATTCATTTTAATGGAATAATTTATATAGCAAAGAAAGACATGTCCTTATATAACATTGACTGTAAGAGTCAATGTTCTTAAAGTTATGTGAGAGCAGTGACTGGAGATTCAGGGGTGAATAGGAATTACTTAGGAATCATGTATATGAATGGTAATGATGGTCACATAGCAGAGTGGGTACATTTGTATACATGAAAATGGGAGAGCTAGGAATGACACACACACATACACACTCACACACACATGCGCGTGCATGTGTGCACATAGACACACACACACCCCAAATAGATGTAATAAAGGAAAAAATGGCTAGATGGCTACATTTTACATCATTTATTATGTTATTTAGCACAGTAAAAAAGTCCTTCAGTGGTCTAGAATGTTTTTCATGTAGATTTTGTGATGTCTGTTCATTATACTTAATTTATAACTTTATAAATGTGTTTATCTTATTTATGATGTTTAAACTTTAAAGTTTTGTGTTTTTTTTTGTTGTTTTTGTTTTTTGTTTTTTGTTTTTTTTTTGAGTTGAGGGTCTCCATTTGTTGTCCCTGGGTGGTCTGGAATTGATCAGGCCAGCTTTTAAACTTACAGAGCTCTACCTATTTCTGCCTTCCAAGTGCTGGAATTAAAGGAGTACGTCAACTCATCCAATTTACAACTTAAAAAATATGTTAATATAATGTTGATCTGTCCTGGGGTCAGGACATTACTACTTCTTTATTGGACATGAGAAGTCCCAGATCATATCTTAGTTCTGAAACTTGATGTGTGTTTGTTTCTTATCTGAGATTAAGAGTATCTGTTAATCTGCTTAGGGCTGAGCTGGACAGTTTGTACTATTTCTCATTTATTGCTAAGCAGGTCTTTCTATACGTGTCTCCATATTGACCTGAGAAGGATGGTTTGCATGTCATTTTCTTAATGCTTCACTCTGTTACTATAGTGAAATTTGTATTAAACATGACTTTGCTGATCTTTGTTTACTAGATCTTATATATTTTTAAAATAGTTTCAGCAAGTTCGGGAACAAATGGAAGCAGAGATAGCTCATTTGAAGCAGGAAAATGGTATACTGAGAGATGCTGTCAGCAATACTACAAACCAGCTGGAAAGCAAGTATGTCTCCAGATTCCTCATTCTCAACTACATGGCAGACGTTTTCTTCTGTCATCAAAAGGATGCTTGATAGTAACTGATAGATTTTTGCTTCCTCCATTTGCTTCTAATCTTGTTTCAAGGACACAAGTTTAACTGAACAAGCTGTTTTCTTTGTGCGAAGTCTTCTGGCTCCTCTCAGCTCTGTGCATATGTACACTGAAAAGTCCCTGGACCATCGCTGTCTCCAGTGGAGTGGCACACGCGTACTGATGCTGTCTCCAGTCCAGCACTTCTTAAATTTCAATATTCTCAGTAGAACCTGTCTTTCTAATTTAAAAAGCATAGTCTGGGTTCTCCGTTCTCCTACCTCTATACAGATTGTGATCCAGGGGCCCAAAAGTGGAGCCCTTGTGGTTTTGTGAGCTATTTAAGAAACCATACCTTAGTAAGGCTAAGGAGCACAAGTAGCACTCTTAACTGTTTTTATTTTTTTCCCCAACAATGAAATAAAAGCTTATTCATTAGAATTAAAAATGCTCTCTCCCTCTGGACCATAGGACAAGTCCTGTTACAATGGTCTTGGTAATAGGCGGGTGTTGATTTTTTTTTTTTTTTTTTTTTTTTTTTTTTTTTTTTTTTTTTTTAAGAGATTGAATTTAGTTTATGAGTATTTTGCCTCTGTGTACTATATGAATGCCTGGTGCCTATGGGAGGCCAGAAAAGGGTGTTGTATTTCCTAGAACTAGAACTAAGAATGGTTATGAGCCACATGTGGATGATGGGAACTGAACCTGAGCTTTTTTCCAAAGCAACAAGTGCTGTTGACCACTGAGCTTTCTCTCCGACCTCTATAGTAGGAGGATTTTAGATCAGTTTAATGGCAACACTGTCAGAGCATGCTTCTGAGGTTTTGTTTAAAATTATTTTATTATTATTGAGTATATGCCACAGCGAGTGCTTTCATGAGAGGACACGGTTCTCTCCCGCCAACATGGAATCTGAGGATGGGGCTCAGGTTGTTGGTCCCTCTCAGCTATTCTTCAGCCCTGTAGTGTGCATTTT
The DNA here is from genome assembly GCA_033318265.1 of Phyllotis vaccarum. Taxonomy (NCBI): domain Eukaryota; kingdom Metazoa; phylum Chordata; class Mammalia; order Rodentia; family Cricetidae; genus Phyllotis; species Phyllotis vaccarum. The sequence continues at coordinate 72,399,181 of JARWLC010000005.1, read as the reverse complement.
AGAGCTTGCCATTATGATTGGAATTATTTAGGTGTGTACTAGTACACTTGGGAACAGTGTTACTACTTAGTCATGTTCCTTTACACTGGCCTATAGTGAGGTTACAACTAACATAGAGTATGTTGTGCATGTGAGTTCTTTGTGTGTGTGACAATGCTAGTCACTGTTTTCAGGCAGTCTGCAGAGCTAAATAAGCTGCGGCAGGACTGTGGGAGGCTGGTGAATGAGCTGAACGAGAAGACAGGGAAGCTGCAGCAAGAGGGAGTCCAGAAGAAGAATGCTGAGCAAGCTGCCACCCAATTGAAGGTGACACCACACCCCTGTACCATTTTGTCAATATATTGTGAATATGGGTTGAGAAGTCTAGTGTGAAGTTTGAGAAGTTGCCTTTCAAAGTTAAAATTGAATGTAGGCCTGGATTTGAAGCTACAGACCGAGATATGAAGCTGAAACCAAGTGGTTGGCAAAAAGTAAGGGTAGAATTTTGTTTTATATGTAGTGGTTTGAGTCTATGCATGTAAAGCAAAAATTATTTTAGAAAAAAACCTTTAGCAGGGTTTCTCAGGCTGAAGTAGGAGCGGATTCATTCTCCCATATTACATGAACGTTGGCACTTACACGTTCTGTGGAGTGGTAGTTACCTGTTCTCTTACTGCGAAAAAAAGATTTTATAAAAGTATATAGCTTAATTTACAGATATTAAATGCAATCTCACTATTATATCCTCCATCTGTATTGATGTGTAGTGTACCTTGAGGCCAGTTTCAAATAGTTTTTAAACTGCCGTTTGAAAATGTCTTAACTTGATTCTCCCCTCCCCCACCAAGTTTTGATGAGTCCTTTGTGAAAGTGATGACAAGTCTGAGGGAAATACTGCTGACATGGATGAGGAAATGTGCTAGCTACAGATATGAATAAAAAATTAAATGGCAGTACAATGAATAATCTTAGTGTTTTGCAAGATGTATATTCCAGAATATGTTTTAGGTACTTAAATTTAGCAGTAAAGGTTCTGTCTTGTCTCTAAAAAGCTAATGGACTTAAGAATGGCTGATGGACAGTAGGTCATAACTGGTGGATGAGATAATCCAGCAGCAGCTGTCTGTCTGGACCCAGCAGTACATGTGATTGAGTGTCTAAGATGTTAGAGGAGAATGGTGGGTGTGCCTGACAAATGACTCTCTCCCTATTTTACAATTGAAATCTTGTCTGTGTTTTTTTTTCCCCCATGTTTTCTTTCTCTCTTTAAATATCAAGGCTCAACTACAGGAAGCTGAGAGGAGGTGGGAAGAAGTTCAGAGTTACATCAGGAAGAGGACAGCAGAGCATGAGGCTGCACAGCAAGGTAAAGGAAGAGGCACCTGTGCAGACCAGGTCTTATGCATCTGCACAGGAAGAGCCAAAGACAACTAGATCTTGTCCTTTTGGATTATTTAGTAAGCAACCTTATAGCCTTGTCTGCAGTCTGTTTCTGAGGGAGAGCTAACGTCTGATGGAAGTGCATGCTCTTGACATTATTTTCTGTGGTTTGCCTTTGGTCTGGCTTGTTTTCTTAGTCTTGTGAAGAAGCAGATTGCTTACCTGAGTCTGTCTCCTTAGTCAGTGTTGACTTTGTCTCCTCATTCATCTATAATTTGATGCAGTCATGGATGCTGCTGTTACCCCACTCTTCCCTGCTGTTTGATGCAGTCATGGATGCTGCTGTTACCCCACTCTTCCCTGCTGTTTGATGCAGTCATGGATGCTGCTGTTACCCCACTCTTCCCTGCTGTTTGATGCAGTCATGGATGCTGCTGTTACCCCACTCTTCCCTGCTGTTTGATGCAGTCATGGATGCTGTTGTTCCCCCACTCTTCCCTGCTGTCTTGGTCACGGTTTCTATTGCTCTGATAAACACCAAAGTCAACCTGGTCTATTTCATCCTAGAGCTTGTAGTCTATCATGTGGGGCAGTCAGGGTGTGAACTCAAGGCAGGAGCTGATGCAGAGGCCATGGGAGAGTGCTGCTTACTTACTGACTTCTTGCCTGACTTTTAAGACAGGGTTTCTCTGTGTACACCTGGCTATCATGGAACTTGCTCTATAGTCCAGGCTGGCCTGCCTCTGCTTCCTGAGTGCTGGAATTATTTAGTGTGATTTTGAGTTAGGGTGGTTTATATATTCTTTTTCTGATATATCTTTTGGGGGTGTTATTTGTAGGAAGATAGAAAGATAAACAGAATAGTTACCATTCCTTTCAAATTATTTAAATGGCATTTTAGATGTCAGCTTTTACATAATAAATTGCTTTGACATCGTTCTATGTAGCAGAGTTCAAAGAATTTACATGAAATTTACTAACATAATTATCGGTGTTTGATAATTTGAAAATTGTGTATCACATTTAGTTAATGTCTATTGAGTATTGTGCCGAGTCTTGGACACAGCTCTGGATAAAGAGACAAAACAATTTCTGACCCAAAATACTCTTAGGACAATAGGAATGAGACAAGGTGGCAAGTATTCTATAGGGAAGGAAGGCAGCTGAGTGTGCAGAGGGGCAGGGGAGATCTGTGGGTGTGCTCTAGAGAAGGCAGCTGAGTGGCAGAGAGCCAGAGAGATCTATGAGTGTGCTCTAGAGAAGGCAGCTAAGTGTGCAGAAGGATGGGAGAGATCTGTGGGTGTGCTCCAGAGGAGGCAGCTGAGTGTGCAGAAGAACGGGAGAGATCTGTGGGTGTGCTCTAGAGAAGGCAGCTGAGTGTGCAGAAGAATGGGAAAGATCTGTGGGTGTGCTCTAGAGAAGGCAGCTGAGTGTGCAGAAGAACGGGAGAGATCTGTGGGTGTGCTCCAGAGGAGGCAGCTGAGTGTGCAGAAGAACGGGAAAGATCTGTGCATGTTCTCTAGAGAAGGCAGCTGAGTGTGCATAAGGACAGGAGAGATCTGTGCATGTTCTCCAGAAAAGGCAGCTGAGTGTGCAGAAGGATGGGAGAGATCTGCTGGTGTGCTCTAGAAAAGGCAGCTGAGTGTGCATAAGGACAGGAAAGATCTGTGCATGTTCTCCAGAAAAGGCAGCTGAGTGTGCAGAAGGATGGGAGAGATCTGTTGGTGTGCTCTAGAAAAGGCAGCTGAGTGTGCATAAGGACAGGAGAGATCTGTGCATGTTCTCCAGAAAAGGCAGCTGAGTGTGCAGAAGGATGGGAGAGATCTGTTGGTGTGCTCTAGAAAAGGCAGCTGAGTGTGCAGAGGGGCTGGAGAGATCTGTGGGTGTGCTCTAGAGAAGGCAGCTGAGTGTGCAAAGGGGCTGGAGAGATCTGTGCAGGTTCTCTAGGGAAGGTGGCAGAAACAGATGGGGTGAGAGAAGAGGCATTGTATAAGATGTGGTATTTTTGATTGCTACAGATTTACAGAGTAAATTTGTGGCCAAAGAAAATGAAGTCCAGAATCTGCACAGTAAGCTCACTGACACCTTGGTATCAAAGCAGCAGCTGGAGCAAAGACTCATGCAATTGATGGAGTCAGAGCAGAAGAGGGTGAGCAAAGAAGAGTCTTTGCAAATTCAAGTTCAGGTATTTGTTTTTCTTTTTAAAAAATAAACAACCCCTTATTTTGTGCTTACATGTTTAACAGTAATAATTAAAGTGAGATCATAAATTTTGTGGGAGAGAGAGAGAAGCCATTTGAGAAGTTGGGTGTGATGGTATAATTATATTTTAATTTAAAAATTGCAAAAATTTCAAAATTTATGTCTTTATAAATACAGTACATTCAAATAAATTTTCATTTCGGTTTCTAAATCATTAAGAAAAAGCAATTAGGAGAAGTATGCTGTGTATGTCTTTATAGTGATAAATAATTAACATTTAATTTTTGAGCATTTGTTAAAAGATGAGCTCATCCACTTAGGACTTCTTTGGATAGGATCAGGGACAGTAAAACAGCCTATATGTCTGCTTTGTAAATTAACTTAAATGCTTAACTGCTTTGAAAAGGACAATTTAAAGATAAACCAATAACATGTAAATCATTGTGTTCATGTGCATGTGGATACTTCTTAATAACACATTTGCCCCTCTCTGTTTTCTGTTGATGAATAGGAAATTTTGGAACAAAATGAGACTTTGAAAGCTCAGATTCAACAGTTCCATTCCCAGATAGCTGCTCAGGTAATGGCGGACTTTTAATCGCTCACAAGAGTCATGGCTTTCCAGGTGTTTGAAGAATGATATGAATGCCTGTGTAGTGCCAGACCTCAGTAGTTGGGAGACTAATTAGTGAATCGGTATATAATGGCTGCAAGTTTCAAACACTAAATATTATATATAATACTTGGAAATCACTAAGAACCTCAAATATGTATACTTAGAAGAGTTAGAGTGCTTACCTCTGGGAAAATGTTTGAGTTGTGTCACAAAACAAAAAGGACAGCCAAGCAGAGCCTAGAATAAAGACTGATACATTGATTACTACAATGTCACAGACTATTGACTTAGCCTCAGGAATCTCACACGTGCATGGAGGGTAGCTGTGTTAGCCACAGATCCCAAAGTGTATTTACAGAGGACTCAGTTTAAAATGTGTGCTTCAGTTTAGTTAATGGTAAACACTGAAGATTTTTAAACAATGGTATGGTAAGACCTGTTGTTGGACACCATTGTCCCATGCCTTAATTGATAGAACCCTAATCCTAACCCTTATGTAAAAAGTGATTTCAACATTAAAAATATACTTTAGAGATCAAGCTCCCAAAGCTTTTTGCACATAAAATGTTTTTTACTTGCTTTATTATGATATGATACTATAAAATTAATTGAGGGATGACCACTTAATACAGCAAAATGGAGCTGTATATTTGTGAGTTCCCAGTTCACATTGGATTGAGATCCTTATCATCAGCTGGCAGATTGGCCAGAAATGCCTCAGAGAGTGCCGAGGACCTTATTATTAGCGGAAAGGCAGCACACACATGCTCCCCATTGCCTTAATCATGAAGTGGGTCATTTCAGGTTTTGCTAAGGAAGAGATGTGCGCGGTAGAGATGGTCTTTGTGGACGGACCTGCCCCTTATGTACTTGTTGTCAGTTTTCTAGTTCCCTAGGCCTGCCCACTTGCTTAAGTCTTAATATTTTGTGATGTGACGTGTATGTGATTTCCTAATACTGGCTGTGATGATCAGATGTGCTTTCAGAATGATAGCTACTCACCATAGGCCAGATATGTCTTTAACAACTTTATATATGTTAATTTCTTTTGTTTTTTTAAAGCTCTGTTGTGATTATTATTGTACAGCTTTTAAGCTTTTTCCTCAAATGCTCTTATGTTGATAATGTTTTTCTTTCTCAGACCTCCGCTTCAGTTCTAGCAGAAGAATTACATAAAGTGTAAGCCTGCCATTCCACACTTCTCTTATAATTTTGTCATGACCACTAACATACTTGTTTGAGACAATACACAATTAACGTCATATCCTGATCTGTCTGAAAAGTTCCTCTAAACTCTGTTCCTCTTTCCTTTCGATCTGTGTCGTCTGTTTAGTCACCAAATACTTCATGTTTTTGTTATCTTAAAGACCGGGCAAACTTTCCTTCCTCTGGGACACTGGGATTATGTGGAAGAGGCAGTTGGGTTTTCATAGTGCTGCTTGTGTGTGCTTTGTACTTCAGCTCTTCTGTGTCTTGCCCTGCCACAGTAGGCTAGACTCTCAGAGTAAATTTGTGTTGTTTTGTTTTACAGTTACATAGCTATACAGATGGGTCAGTTGTTTACAGATGACCTATAATCTGGTTTTCATGCCAGGCTTCTTAATGTAAATTAACTTCTTCGACTCAAGTTTTAAACAGTGGATCTGACTGTCTACCCCTCTGTGTATCTATGATTTGAGGCCTCATTCTGTAGTTCAGGCTGGCCTTGAATTTGTGGTGATTCTCCTGCCTTAGTCCCTTGAGTACAGGTGCTGAGCCACCATCTCACCATAAAATAGAAATAGGGGATATTTTGTTCTGAAAAAAAAAATGCAAGTAGAAGGCTCTCAGTGTCAAGCCTGATGAGCCAAATTTTATCCCCTGGTCTCACACGCTGGAAGGAAGAATCAGATTTCCAAGTTGTCTTCTGTCTCTCACCACACGTACGCGTGCATACACACACACAAATTATATTTTAGGATGTTGTGCTTTATGACAGTTACTAATAAACTCAATAGAGTCTGGAAAGAGAAAGTACAGTGATATGACACCTAGTTAAGATTATCCTTTCCAGGTGAGACACAGCCTTTTGGTTAGTGATGCTTATTAAAGGCACCGATGCATTTTCTCTTTGAAGGATTGCAGAAAAGGACAAGCAGCTAAAGCAGACTGGAGACTCATTGGCGGGCAAAGAGGAGGAGCTTAAGGTACCGCATCTCTAGTCAGTATGTGCTATACGGAAGATGACAAATGCTCTGAGATGCATCAAAAATGTTTTCTCTTCTAGCTCTAAGAGGAAAATCCAAAAGGATTTTTTTACTTAGATGATCCATTTTATAACAATTTCAGAAATTTGGAAAGTATCAGAAATTGATGATATTTATTTTTCGTTTAGGAAATCTGTAATTTGAGATCTTTACCTAACTCTTGAAGTAGACTAGATATGTCACCACAAGTTTAAAGTAAGTTTTATGAAATACTTTTAATATGAAATACTTTTTTTCTTGCTCTAGGATATACAGAATATGAATTACTTATTAAAAGCTGAAGTGCAGAAATTGCAGGCCCTGGCTAATGATCAGGTAGATCGTTATTTGCTTATTTACCTCTGAAGAATTTTGATTTACCTTTTTTTTTTGTTTGGGGCTGTGAGCCCAGCTTTCTGTGTATAAACAATATCTATAACGGTTATTTATGTTTGGCTGTGGGATGTGTTAAGGTACTCTGCACAGACCACCTACATGCCTATTCATATTGGAATTAATGTATGATACGATGAATTAATCATCTCTGGAATTGTTAGTCTTACAGTGCTGCTTGTTTAGCCTTTTCCTATTAATGTACAAAAGGCAAACTTTTTATTAGGGAAAGTTGACCTGTGAGAAATAAAAAATAATGAACAATAAAACACAGAGGTACATAGTTTTGTTATAGCTTTAATCTAAATGTATGGAAATATAAGTTTTTATATGGATAAATGAATCATTTTATGGTTTCCTAAGAAATGTAAGATTGCATTTTATTCTGAATACAGGCTGCTGCAGTACATGAAGTAGAAAAGATGCAGGAAAGGTGAGTAATGTATTCTGTATAGACATGGTGCATCCCTTTCCTTGCAGAGCTGCTTTCCACTGAGGCTTGTGCATTTCGCCCCTGAAAACCTTGAATGAACTAGTTTTATTGATAGTGAGGCTTGTGCATTTTGCCCCTGAAAACCTTGAATGAACTAGTTTTTTTGATACTCTTCTTCTAATAGTATTCATGTAAAGGATGATAAAATAAGATTGCTTGAAGAGCAGCTGCAACGTGAAATTGCAAGCAGAATGGAAGAATTTAAGGTATGTGGTTAAGACTGAACTTAGTTTTCTTAGAACAACTTCATATGAGTTTAGTTATGACTCTAAAAATGCTACTTTTTAATATCGTCATTTGGAAATATTTCTTTAGTTTATTTGGTGGTTATATGAGTAGTGAATTTTTTAAGACTTTTTGCCTAAATCTATTTTATCTTAAATGTTTGAAATTTATTTTGCCCCAAGCATTCCTTGGCAATCTTTAAATGAGTATTTTACATTTGTGCATATGTTTGCTCCCTACCCTGTTGCTGCAAGGCTATCTCTGTTGACCTCTGATCTGTATGTCTGTATGTAACTGAAACATCACTATGAACAGTATGGGGTTGCTTATTCAAAAACTCCATTTAGATGGTTACTGCCTTTCTCTTTCTTAAAAAGTAAATTGGGCTTCGTTCTTCCAGATTCTGAACGATCAGAACAAAGCATTACAGCTGGAAGTTCAGAAGTTACAAATTATTGTTTCTCAACAGGTAAGGCTTTTCATGAAATGATGTGGGACAGCCAGAGTTAAGAAGGTCTAGTCAGAAGCCAGTGGATGGAGAGAATGGTGTTTAAAAGTTAAAAGCACCCTGCTCATTTTGTGCTTACCAAGTCTCAAAATTAAAGTTTTGTCCCTGAGATGAAGCAAATTTTTATCTTTTCAGAAGTATTTTGCAAAAAAAAAGAATCCGAAGAAGATTGAAAATTATGAACACCTTGAAATTGCTTAGCAGTTCTGAGGCCTTTTATTCAGTCTCTTCCACCAAGCTAGACTAGACTAGACGATTTCCTAGATTGAATGGCAAAGCTTCAGTATATTGTTTAGTCATGTGATTTGCAGATAGGCCACATCTGAATTGTTTCTTTGTGTGTGTGTATACACATATATATAGTCGTAAGGTGGATGATAAGGAATACACACACACTTACTGTTTACAATGTACACAAAAGTTTTTTTAAATTTTTTTTTTATTTATTTAAGAACTTTTTATTCATTTTACATACCTATCACAGATCCCCTTCTCATTCCTCCTTCCTCTACTCTCATTCCCAGCCTTCCCTCCCCACCTACCCCCTAGCCCCTTCTCCAAAAGGCTAAGACCGCCTGTGGAGAGTCAGCAAAGCCTGGTACACTCGGCTGAGGCAGGTCTATGCCCCTTTATTCAAGGTGTCCCACCATAGGTAATCTGTGATATTTTATATTTAATAAAATCAGCTTAGAGTATCAGAGAACAGAATCACCCACAGTCAACCCAGGCGGGTCAGAGAGTGGTAACTCATGCCTTTAATCCCAGTATTGGAAAGACCCAGTGGTGACTTACATAACTCCAGAGACAGAGATCTTTCTGTGTTTCAATAAATTAAGGCCAAACTACCAAACCTTTAATCCTAACTCTAGAATATGATGCAGAACCTGGAAGTGAAACAACTGGGTGAAGAAGGTATTTAAAAAGGCGTAGGCAGACAGTGTGGGATTCTATGGAAGCAATGAGCCAGGCTGAGGGATCTGGAAGATATCTTTTACCCTAAGAAGTTGGCTGGGTGAGAACTGACTGTGGTCTGTTCCTCTCTCTGGTATTCCAACTTTTCCCTCAATATCTATCTAGCTTTGAGTTTTCATTAAATACCAACTAGAATTTGTGTTTCAGTAATGGGCTCCAAAAAGTACCAGGATAGATCCTGATCCCCCTGCCAGGAGCCCCTTAAACAGACCAAGCTATACAGCTGTCTCCTGTATGCAGAGGACCTAGTCTGGTCCCATGCAGGCTCCACAGCTGTGGGTCTAAAGTTTGTGAGTTCGAATGAGCTTGGTTCAGTTATCTCTAGATTCCCCCCAGGTGATCGTGACCCCCCCCCCCCCCCCATAGAGTCTCCTCCCTCTCTTCAGCTGGACTCCCAGAGCTCAGCATGGTGCTTGTTTGTAGATCTCTGCATCTGCCTCCATCAGTTAGAGGATAAAGGCTCTATGATGGATGGCATTTAGGGTATTCACCAATCTGATCACAGTGGTAGGTCCAGCTCAGGCACCCTCTTCACTATGGCTAGAGTCTAAGCTGGGGTCATCCTTGTGGATTGTTGGGAACATCCCTAGCGTCTGACTTCTATTCCACCCCACATGTCTTCCTCTATCAAGAGGTCTCTCTCTTTCATTGCTCTCTCACTCTGACCCTCTTCTAGCTCGACCATCTCATCCCGTCATGTTCTCCCCGACCCCCATAATATATTCTTAAAAAGGAACATATATTTGTATATATACACACACATACACATACATATTTCTTACCATCCATCTTACCACTATCTATCTTCTATATGAGGCACTGCTTCATAGCCATCTAGTGTGTCTTTTCTCTGGTGCTTTCAAAGTGTTGCTTTCATATGATTCTCATATAAACCCTGAAAGTTACACTTTTAGAAAGTGTCCTAGGAGCTGACCAGACAGTAACAGGTAAAAGTATTTCCTACTGATCATGAGGACTTGAATTTGATTTCTGCAAACTATAAGGTGGCAGGAGAGAACCACCTCCTACAAGTTGTTCTCTGAACTCTACTTGTGAGCCATGAGGTACATACACAGGCTGTCAAGCAGGCAGGCAGGCATGCACACACGCACACACTCTCCCTCTCTCCACCTTTATCTTAATAAATGAATAATAAATATAAAAAACTTGACAACAAAGTAATCTAAGAACTCTTGTTATTTTATACTATGTGAGAATATAAACATAGTAGCTGTGTAGCAGTGGTGGGTTTACCTTTAATCCCAGCACTTGGGAGTCAGAGGAAGGTGGATCTTTTTAGTGTGAAGCCAGCGTGGTATACAGAGTAGTTCCAGGTTATCCTGGTCTATGTAGTGAGTTCCAAGACAGCCAAAGTTACACAGAGAAACATTTTCTTGAAAAACCAAACCAGAACCAATAATAATAATAATAAATAAACTTTTTATGTTTCCTTAATAGTAAGTTTTTGGAGTGTACTTTATTGGAGTATCCCCTGTAGAGATATTTGCATTATTTTTAAAAAAAATTCACAATTAAGCAAGTATTCTGTTGTTGTAAGTAACTGCCGCTTAATATTTGTTAATATCAGTTTGTCAAATCACATTTTCCTTGTCTCTGTGATATCAAATGCTTTGTGTAATTTTTGTTACTTTGTATATGCTTAAAGGTAGCAGGGAAAAATATAAATCTTCTCATTTATTATATTACAAATTATGAATGATTAAAAACTTCATAAGCTATTAGAACCCAAGGCCAAATGGCCACCTGTGAAATTTGAATCTCTGTGTAGTTTTTAGCTGTGGTTTTGCTGGCAGCATTTTTAATTTTTACTGTTAGAAAGATATTACTTCAGACTTGAAACCTTAGTGGGTTAGATTAGGTAAGTTATGGCATGTTTTTTTCCTGTGACCATTAATTCTTACCTGGAAAAGTAGCGCGCAGTGTCTGTTTATTAATTGCCAGAGGTTAAATATATAAACTTTAAAAATTTCCAGTCAGTTCCATGTAGGGAAAACAAATGTTTAGAAACTTAAGAATCTTCTTTAGAATTCCAGTATATTAACTATTTTTAGGTGCTAGAAATGTCTGCATTTGAAAAGAAAGCCTGAATCTTTATTTCATTCTATTTTAAAAGACATTTATTTATTAATTTATGTAGGAGTATGAGAGAGTGAGCACATCCATGTGAGTGTGTGTATGTATGTTGAAATTTGTTTTCTGTCTTTCACCCTTGGGTTCTGTGGATTAAACTCAGGTCATCAAGCCTAGTGGCAAACACCTTCACCTGTGGAGAGCCATCCTAATAGCTGGGAATCCTGAATGTTAATGATCCCTTTAACTCAGGGGACTTAAAATACAGCTAAGGAAATGAAAATGAATGCCTTTTCTTACATTTGTCAAACATACTTAATATTTTCATAAAATATTTGTCAATAGGAAAAAAGAAACAACATTGCCAACTTCTGTTCTTTGTCAGGTGATGCTTCTAACTTATTTACCAGAAACCCCAGATCTTACGATGCTTTGAAAAAGTGGCTTTTGTTTGTTTGTTTGTTTTACATAGAATTTTAAATCACACTTGTTAAAATGATTATTTTGGAAAGAATTCTTTTGCTACCAACTCAGTTTTCTTTCTAACATGTTCTACACATTAGGTGTTTAGAGGTGGAGGTTTTTTTTAATGTTCTCTGAACACATTTTTGTAGCCACAATTTTGTATTGAAAGGATCAAAGAGATGGAATCTCATTTTGTGGGACTGACTTAGATCTACTATGGGTAATTCTTAAACATGTTCTCTGGTTTTATAAAAAATAATTAGGAGGTACATGACAGTGTATGTTTATTATTAAAATTTGATATGTGCCTGAGACCTTTTGTCTTAGCAAGCTGAGAAATCTTGTACTTTCCTTCAAACATTTGTCTATTGTGTATACATGTGGGACATTCAGAGAAGAGCTTTTGGTGTGGCTCAGGGGTCAGTTCCCTTCCTCCACCTTGTGACTCAACAGGCACTTCTGCTTTCTCACTAGCTTTACTCTTGGTTCCTTCTGTAGCCACCTTTTTATTCTTCTTATTGTGAAATAAGAGGTAAAATGAGTGTACCTCAGTTTCTTCTTATTTCCAATTTTCTTTAACTTCCTCCCTCCTATGTGTCGGTTAGAATTCCAAATGACAGTTAAGAGAGAACAAGTCTGGGATGTAAAACTTTGAGCTGTCTTGCCTGATGAGTTTATTCTGGAGGAAAAGGTTGAACTTAATGAAGAAGAACCCGGTAACGTTGCCATGTTGGTGTGTGTTGAGGTGTGGGAAGAGCAAAGGCAGAGACCTCAGGTGTGGGATGTGCTTAGACATCGAGGAAAGGAACGGTGGCCCTATGTAGCTTCCCTGTTGACCAGCTAAAGGCCTAGTTCCATAGGTAGACTCTGCTTGTCACTGTAGCTGGGTGTGCTTGCTGGCCCTATAGGTAAGCAGCAGTGTGCCCTTATTTTTGCTCCATTAGGCTATTTAGAATCTGTGGCCAGGGTTACTAAGTAAAAATCATGGGAAATTGTTTTTCTTTGCCTGACACCTCTTCATAATCATACTGTATAATAGAAGATTTAGGTTTATCATCCTGGAGGAAGTAACAGGGATTGGATTAGATTGTAAAGTGTGTAGTAAAGTATGTTGGTCAGTATTTGAGCTGAAGAACCAGAGTCCTTATTAACTAAATAGGACTTCATTAAGGAAAATTGAGTTCATTGAGGTATTTACTTCTATGCTGAGGCTCTGGAGGTGAGTGGAACTTAAGTTTTGCCTTGAGAGTATGACTTAATGTGCAGATAGCTGTGCATAGAAGAAAAATGTGGTGAGTGAAATTCTTGAACTGTGTGTTGGTTTACTGTGAGATTTTGTATGAAGAATGGAAAGGTAACATGGCAGAGCTTAGTCAATAATTTACTGAGCAGTGGGGCAGTTTAGGCTGAGAGACCTTTTCAGCAGGACAGTGATGTGCAGCAGAATTGACATGCATTCAGAACAGGCTGACACGTTGTCTAAGTGCAGAGAACAGGATAGAGGGGCTCCAGAAAGACTTACGAGGGCCTTCTCAGGAAGCACTCTGTTCATCATACGAGGCTCATGAACCTGAGGTAACCCTGAAGAGCTTTGCAAGGATGGACAAACATTTCCTCTGCCTGTGAGAGGAGACACAGTGATGGAGGTGAGGTGTCTCGGGTCAGGAGGAGGGAAGCAGTGGGGTGACAAGAGCACAGGCCAGACAGCTTAATTACTAGGCACAGGAAGCTGGTCTTTGTACTGTCCGCTCTTCCGTAGTTGAGCTTCACTGAAACAAATGTGGGCTGTACACTATCTTCACGAGTGTGTTAGGTTCATGAAAAGCAACTTTTGTAAGAGTTGTTTCTGTACTACCAGATTGACGTGATGCACTTTGGGAATTTCCTCTCTTCTTTTTTGATAACTTTTCCTTCTGGGGCACTCTCCATTTGCAACTAACATAGTCCTTATGGACTATGGACAGAATGTCGGGCGATGTGATGATGACGACAGGTAAAGATGAGGACCTGAAGGTCGGCCCTGAAGGGTAAAGAAGCTCATTTAGAAACAGGAGAGGGCAGGGGCAGGGGAGGTGTTAGTGTTACTTTTGAAAATGCGAGGAATGAGATAGGCCTTAAAAAGTGAGAAAATAACAGGATTAGGAGATTGTTTATGAGGTGAGGACAGAAAACCCCAGACCTATTTGTCTAGAGTACCACACTGCCTGTGTGTCTGAGAACACGGAGGGAGAAAGCTTTGCTTCCAGACACACAATCGTAACCCCAGCAGTTTGTATCTGTGAGCACATGTTGGGGATTCTAGGACTAAAGGATCAAGGGCCTAGGGTCAGTCTTAATGTCATGTTTTTAAAACATTCTTTATAAGGAGACGATGTGTTACTGCACAGCCACTTTTGATATAGTCTCTGTTCTGGTCTGGTAGCATTTTTATGATGTCTGTCTACATGTTCAGAATCCACTGGTCTATAAAACAGTGTGGGATAAACAGCTGGGAAAAGCAAAAGGCCTCTGTGACTTAGGCCTCAAAGTCCTAAGTTTTTGTATTTGAGAAAGTCTTCCTGTTATTCTTCTTAGTGACTAAAGATTATCCTCAAGTTACTAGTCTATCTTGCTAGTACCATGTCCCCTTTTCTGTCCTGTATCTCATGCCTCTTTCTTGCTTTTTTGAGTAAGAAAACTTAACAATTGTGAGCAGTACCCCAATAAGGACTAAATTTTGCAACTACTTAGAATCCTAAACTATTTCTATAGTCTTTTTATAGACTGACTTTACCTTATGCAAACTTGGTAGAATTAAGCCCTTTTTTTAATGTTTTTGTTTTCAGCCTAATAAAGATGTTGTGGAACAAATGGAAAGATGGTAAGAGTCTAACTGCTCATGCTTTGGGGGTTCATTCCAACCAAATTTGTGGTGACAGATTTGTTAGCTGCAATAATCTAGGTTCTTAAAATTCTGTTTGTATTTTGTGGTAGGAAAGAGTGTTCTGGGCTATGGATTAGTCAGGGTTCCTAATGGTATGTGTGTGGGTATCAGGAGATACTTATGGATTGATCAGACCATTGTTAATCCAGACATTGCCTGAGCACATTTTGTTATTGGTGAGGAGTTCACCTTAACACAGGATTGAGATCTTCACAAGTTTTTCTGGACTTAAAAGCTCATAATGAATGAGGGGCAGAGGAGTTGATCTATGTATGTAAAATACTTAGGAATGATATTTACCTTGACCAAATAGTTCATGTGTATGTTTTAAATTTATAATTTCAGCATCCAAGAAAAAGATGAAAAGTTAAAGACGGTAGAAGAATTACTTGAAACTGGACTTATTCAGGTGGCCACTAAAGAAGAAGAACTGGATGTAAAGCATTTTCTAGATTTTTCTGTGACTTTTCTCTGTGACTGTTCTGTCAATGTGAAGGGGTTCCAAGTGTAATTGTTTTCCCAAAGCTATGTGCTATATGTTATAAGTTCATAAACAATTTCATTTAATTTAGGTGATATTATTTTAGAAATTAAAATGCATAGATTATTGTAGTGTTCCTCACCTCTAGATTGTCACTACATTTTATAGTATGTGTGTTCCTCTTGTACCCATATTCCAATTATAACCAGCAACATCCTAAGTCTGAGTGGTTTGAGGTGAGAGCAAAGCAAGTCTGTCTGCTCACTGCACACTGTGCACTGCACACTGTGAGCCTCACTGCTTTAACATGGAGCCCACCGTGAGCCTCACTGCTTTAACATGGAGCCCACCGTGAGCCTCACTGCTGTAACATGGAGCCCACTGTGAGCCTCATGCACCTTTGGGGAAGCAAATGAAAAGATGTAATTGAATTTATAACTACTGTGGATTAATTGAAAAATAGCATACTGTGTCTTTGAGGATGCCAGCATTTCAGTTGAAATATATGTGGTGATAGTGAGTTACAAAATGATTGACTAACTAGAAAGGATATGGGGAAAGGGTAAGATAGGAAGAATGGGCTAGTAGCATTTTCAAGAATAAAAAAGTATGTTGTGCTCACATGGTTTTGAAAACAGGCCATAAGAACAGAAAACTCAACGCTGACGAAAGAAGTTGAAGAGTTAAAGGCCAAACAGAGCGATGAGGTAAGGTAATGTGTGCTGTTGATCCTGCAGTAAGGGGTTTCTCTTCCAAGGCTGACGTTTCCAGTTAAACTTTTAATCAGTCACTAGTGACTTGAGTGGTGATAGAAGCCTACTGGGTCAGCATTCTGTGAACTACTCTACATAACTTTCATTCTTTTTTCTTTACTTCTATCTAATGTATATGAGTGTTTTGCTTGTATGTATATTCATGCACCACGTGCAGGCAGCACTCACAGGTCAGAAGAGCACAACAGATTCATGAGTCTGGAGTTCGAAGATGATTGTGAGCTGCTGTGTGGATGCTGGCCATGATCCTGGGTTCTCTTAAAAGAGTAGCAAGTGCTTCAACTTTTGAGCCATCTCTCCAGCCCAACTTTTTTTTTTTTGTTTGTTTTAATTTATTGTTGTTGTTGTTGCTGTGTGTAGGATGTATGAAGGTACACGTGCCATGGAGGACAACTTAGGAAATGCTCTCTCCTTCCACATTCTTATATCACGTTGCCATCTTGCCATTTTGTTTTTTAAGTACAACAATAAAGGGTTTTGACCACACATATAGATCAAGTCTCTAATAGTGGCAAAAAGAGGCTCCTCCATTTTCCTAAGAAAACGAGGCAATTTCTTAGGTGCAATTTTTTCCCTGGTTAGAATTAATAATTAAGTAGTTAAGCATTTATCTAATGGTTATTCTTCAGGGATGTGCTTAATAATCTCAAATCTACTTTTTCAAATTATTTTCAAAATGTTACTCATTTTCACCATTATGATGTTAAGAAAATCTAGAAAGAATTTCTGGGTTTTCTCCTTTTTGATCTTAATTTGTATAATAACTAAATATGTTATGTTATTATATGAGATTATTTCTATTTTTGACTCACTGATTTTTTTAAAAAATACTAAATTATGCATCCTTCTATTTCTAGGTTTCTTTTGCATCATTAATTGAAGAGCTTAAAAGAGTGTAAGTGATAACATTGTTATAAATTGGTCTTTTTCTTTTGTCTTATTTTCTTAATGGTGTTAGATGGAGTTCCATTGATTTGTAGAGTTGACATACATTATTACATATATCTATCATCTAGTCTAGTCTAGTAATCTACATGTCCAGAATTGACATTCTTTACCTCTCCCCACTTTTCCCTAGTCTACCTCCTTCTCACCCTCTTTCCCTTTCTAAGCCATTCTGGCCAGGGTTCCCCTACACACTTAGTACTCCTGACACTGAGGTAGTGCGTACTACCATATCCGGCTCAGTTGAACCTTCATTCTAAAATTTCTCCTCAGTGGATTGAAGGAGATCGATTAGCTGTGCTTCCCAAATTCAAAGATTTTTTTTTTTAAATCTTTTTAAAAATCCATTTCATAATTGATTCTTTTTTTATGTGACATTAATTGTTACTTTTCCATGTTTAGCAGAAGCTATTACAGATGGATTTATGTTGCACAGAGAGCTAGTTCCATGTATGCCTTCCCCTTGGGAGGTACCTGTCAGCTTTGATGCCATATTGTGTAGTAAGCTCAAAATACTACAATCCAGTGTCACTGAATGGAACTCAGTTCTCCCTGGTGTTGGTACTCCTTATGGTACAAATAGATTTTCTGTGTATTTCTGAAGCATGCCACCAACTTCTTGTATGCACAGATTTTAGTAGTTGCTGATTAAATTCTTACTGAAAAGGAGCTTTAGGTATTTTCTCTGCTTTTTGTTGTGAAGTTGTTACCGTTTCTCTTTAAACGAAGGAGTTGGCTTGGAGAGGCTTCCTATGATGTGGTGCTGTTTTTATGCTCAGTTGGTGGATCTCAGTGATTTCTAGTCAGGTTAATACTTGATTTGTTTGTTTAAGGATCCATGAGAAAGATGGACAGATCAAGTCTGTGGAAGAGCTTCTAGAAGTTGAACTTCTCAAAGTTGCTAATAAGGAGAAAACTGTTCAGGTATTAGGAGAGAGAACAGTGTCTGGCCTTCTGTTTATCAACTCGAGTTAATGCCATTTGATTTCATGTGTTTGTATGTTGCATTTCTTTGTCAACTTCAGTGTGTTTTCCATTGTCCAATCTTGTCTGTTTTATCATTGTCAAGGCTTTGAAACAGGAAATAGAGGTTCTAAAAGAAGAAATAGGAAATGCCCAGCTTGAAAAGGCTCACCAGGTAAAAATCCCAGAGCCACAGCATGACAGACTTATTAGTGTCTATGTTATTTGTGAGCTACTTTTACATTTTGTTCCCCTTGCTATTCAGAAAAGTCCTTTAATAGTTTCCTACAAGTATGTGCTTATATTCCCTTTAAAACCTTTTACTAAGGCCCTCTTCTAGAACAAGTTCTCTGTATTAATGCTTCACTTTAGTCAGTTTAAAAAAGGCAAAATACAGAACACTCCGGTAAACAAACTGCATGGACCAGAATGGATTGTTACAGAATATGTGTTCATCCTCTGAATGTAGAAAAAAAAAATAGGAGTTTCCCTAGAGATTTTACAGGTAGACATTTTTATTTTACAGGTAGATGGATTTTAAGAAATTTAATTTGATAAGTCTTCATTAAAATGGTGAGATTGTAGGAGGAGATGATTCATTCATCCATTGTTAAAGCCCTGTGCTAGGATTGGAAATAGTTTTGTGATTGAGAGGCACCTTCTGAAGAGCCGACATCTGAATCAAGGCGGGGGGTGGTGTGGGGGGGTGGGGGGGTGGGGGAGGTGGGGGGTGGGATAAAATGTTAGATTGCCTGTGACTTACTAGGAAGGGACCCAGGGCTGGGGAGGCAGCTCAGTGGGTAAAGTGCTTGCTGTGCAGCATGAGAACTGGAATTCAAATATTCAGTTCCTGTGTAAAAGCCAAACATGGCTGCACTCAGCTGTAACCCAAGCACTGGAGGGTAGGTCTTCACGGGCCAGTCATGTTAACCAGATCAGAGGGCTTCAGATTCAGTAAGACTGTTTCAGAACATATTGTGATGTGCAACAGAAAAGTCTAGATTCACAATGTTGACCTCTGGTCTCTGCACATTTGCATGTGTGTTAATACAGAAAATCATAAATAAATACATGTATAAATAAACAGGAAATTAAGGACACAGAGCACTGTAGAGCAGATATTCTTGAAGACCAGGCTACAGAGATCTGATAATGTATATGGTGATGTGTGAGTGATGAAGACTCATGCCCTCCCTCAACTGTAGCAATACCTCTTTTGTAGGCCTGCTATTTATAACCATCCTCCTTAATTTGACCCCACCATGTTATTATTACTTCTACTTTGTTAACTTTTATTGTCACTGGAACAAGAGGAGGTGAAATGTAAATATGTCTTATTTTGGCATGGACAATTTTTATATGGCTTTTATATTCTGAAGTGTATACATTATAAAGATAACAGAAAGCCTAACAGGATTAAAGAAAAGATTTTGAATTGTTCTTTCTGGCCTCTGTTTTAGTTATCTGTCACTTCTCAAGTTCAGGAGCTTCAGAACTTGTAAGTAATATCTGTCTCATTTTCCTATAAATATCTTCCCTACAAGTTAAATTTAGTGAAAACTGTAGCTTTTTATAATTTGATTTCAATGTTCTGGAAAATACCAAGATTTTTCAAGAAATCCTAGGTTTTTTTTTTTTTTTTTTGAGTCTTACTTGGATCTTATATTTTAGCAAGTACTAGTATTTTTGTGTAAGGAAAAGGTGATAGTGTGAGAGCTTTTTAAAATTTTTGATTTGTAATTGGAGTACACCTTAAATGAAGATGCTGATTCCTGCATATTTTAATGGCCATATGAAACTGGCTATGTAATGGACACCTAAGCCAGTTTGCTGAGTTGTGTGAACTTCCTGGTGCTGCCTAGATGATGACGTAGGGTAAGAAGTAGGGCTACATTTATTGTCCACTCTGCATGTTCAATGAGAGCACGACTTTAATTATCCTACACTTTTTTTGTTTGATGTCTCACAAGTGGTGTGTAGAAATAGCTATTTCTACAGTAGTCCAGTGGACTTGGATTACAAAAATGCCTGGGATATTTTTACAATCTTAGTACATTGCTTTTTAAGTCATGTAAAATGTTTACTTACCTCTCCTAATAACGTGTCAGGTTAAGAGGCAAGGAACAACAGGTGAACTCCATGAAAGCTGCTTTAGAAGACAAGGACAGAGACCTGACAGATAGAGGGAAGTGGATACAGGTGAGAAATTAAAAGCAGAAGTGAAAACAACCCTTTTTCTGATACTTGAGTATCAATTCACATCTATTGTTTTTAAGGATCTTCAAGAAGAAAACAAATCTTTAAAGGCTCATGTTCAGGAGGTAGCACGGCCTGATTTGCCAGAGGTATGGGAGAAACTCGATGGTGTGCTCTATAAGCCATGTGCCATTCATTCCCTGTAGTGCCCTAGGAAGTAAGAAGGCAGATATTACCGGCTTCCGTGTTGTGCAGAGTTTAGCTATTGCTCCCCAGTTAACTCTTAACTGCTGTCCAGCCAGTTTTCACACTATTACAGTAAGCCTTTCTTTTTCCTTCCTTTGTCAAATGTAGTACAGGCTCATGCTTAACTGTGCTCACTCGGTATATTAATATATGATCCTTTAGAAAAATACTTTCCCCCCTTCTTCCTTTTGGTTTTTGAGACAAAACTTTTTGTGTAACAGCCCTGGCTGTCCTGGAACTCACTCTGTAGACCAGGCTGGCTTCAGACTCAGAGATCTGACTGCCTAGGTTAGGATTAAGGGTGCGCACCACCATTGCTTAGAAAAATTAGAAAAATGCTTTTTAAAAGTTAAATCTGATCAAGAAAACTTATTCCCCTCAGGCTTGTTGGCTCACATCTGTGATCCTAGCCCTTGGATGGCTGAAGTGAAAGGATCACTGTGGGCTTGAGGCCAGCCTGGGCTACATAGAGAGCTCCTGCTTCAAAAACTATGCGAAGAGAAAAGCATTATATATATATATTTAAATAAAACAACCTAATCTTAAATTTAACAATTATGTTTTTATTTTATAGTTGGGTGGTTCGACACATATGATGAATAGCTGATATGTTTTGATTTTAATATTAAAAAGCGAATCTGTTTCTTAGGTGTGTTCGACACCACGATTTGAAGAGCTTGAAAATGTGTAAGTATGCTTTTAGCTAGTATTTTGATGAGGTGTTCCAGAATGTGCTTAAATTAATTTTTATGGGTCTCTGAAAGGCCATTGATTTTATGGCCAAGTATTAACTATAGAGAAAGCTAAGAGAAATTTTGCTTGCTGAGTGATAAAACAGACTCTTAAACATGTTACAATACCTAAAAACTTGCTCATTTTCTCCAATATTTTTTCTGCAAATATAGACTTTTTCCACAAATTGTGCAATTACTATGAAGAGGAAGTCAATTGATTTCTATTTAATCAGGAGGTAATCTTAGCCATAATAGGTCATTGGCATATCATAATTGTATTTGCTTTTAGGAAAGATGGATCTTGCCAGGCTAATTCTGCGCAGAATAATAAAAATATCACCACCAGTTAGATCATAGAGATCTGTGTTCTTAGGTGTTCATACAAGAATAGCAATTTTTTTTTCTTGAAAACATTATTTTTGAGACAAGAGTCTCACTTTCTTGTCCGGCTGGCTTGATACTTACTATGTATAGTTCAGACTGGCCTCAAACTTACCATGGCCTCTTTTTCGAACTCCTATGAGTACAGGTCTGAGTCACCATGCCTGCTGGCTGCACCCCCTTCTGTTTCTCTTTTACTTTCTTTTCTTTCTCTTTTCTTTCTTTCCTTTTGGTTTGTTTTTGAGACAGGTTTCTCTCTGCAGCCCTTGCTGTTCTGGAGCTCACTCTGTAGACCAAGCTGCCTTTGCCTCTTGAGTGCAGGGGTTAAATGCATTCACCACTCACCACCACATGGCAAAAGTTGGTTTTCTTAAACTACACCACAAACAAGTTTAGAGAATGACTTTAAATCATGTATGTGTCGTGTGTGCATGTGCTTGTGTGAGCCGTGGTGCGCTTGGGTAACCTAGAGGACTATTGGTGGGAGTCAGGTTTTCTTTCAACCTTGTTGGTCCTGGGAATTTGAATTGGGGTTGTCAGGCTTGGTGGCAAGTGTCTACCTGCCTGATGGGTTATCTCTCTGGCCTAAGGAGAATTACTCTGGAGAGACTTTTCTTTGGCAGGATGTCCATCAACATTGATTGACATTAGCTTTAAGATGTGTCCTCTTTGAACAATGTCTATAAGATAATGAAGATTGTATTTTATGTTTCTGAACACAGGGGACTTGGCTTTTCTGGCTGTCATGATTGTGTGTGTGTTTATAGACCTGTTCTCTGAGTAGCTAAGGGTATTTTTCTCTCATCTGCTAGCAGGAGATTAGAGACACGTTTATGGCCTCTTGTAGTAGGTGCATAATCACTAAAGTATATAGTTTTAGGCTTATTTCTATTCTTAATTTTTCTTGTTCTGTCCTGTCATTTTATTTTTTAAGACAGGGTCTCACTGTTTAGCCTTGGCTGGCCTAGGATTCAGAATATCTCCCTGCCCCTGCTTCCTGAGTGCTGTGACTAAAGATGTGCACATTGTACCTGGCTCTTGACCTTGTGTCAATAAATTAATAGTCTTTATTTGGGGGAAACACTTTTAGATCTACAGAAAGGATTAAGCAGTATAGTTTTGTGTCACCAGCCCCTTTTCCTGTTCCAAATATGCCAACACTGATGCGAATCCATCACCACTGATAAGGAAACAGCCAAGGCTGTTAGCAGCTCAACTGCACATCATCACTGTCATGGAGGATAGTTTTACTTTCCTAAAACAATCTCTCTTGTTAGTCTTCTCATCCTTCTCTTCCCTTCCCTCCCTCTTCACTCTCCAACCAGTACCTCCCTTGAAAACTTTGCAGCCCCTGACTGTCTCCTCTGTAATTTTACCCTTTTCAGAGTGTCCAAGTTGGAGCCATACAGTACACACAGCCTTTTTAGATTGACTTCACTTAGGGCTATCTGTCTAAGACTTGCCCTGTCTTCCCATCCATTTCTTTTTTTCTTCTTTCTGTTGCTCACTTTCTTTTTATCCCTCCCTCTCCTTTTCTTCTCTTTTTAAATTCGGGAAGCCAGGTTTTCTTTGTAGCCCGGGTTGGCCTTGAGCACCTTGTAGTCTTCCTATCCCAGCCTCTTGAATGCATTCATGTGCCATGTCTGGCTTTCTTTCCACAGTTTTCATTTTACTCTTAATGTGTGCTATTGTGTTGTTTTGTTTTGTTTAAGTACCTATACATGTCTTAGCAATTTCTAAATCAAGTACTTGATGAGTCTTGTATGTCTTCAAACACTGGGGATACTGAAATGGATAAAGATGGGTTCTGGCCCTGAGAAAATAGACAAATTATTCAGTAGTGGTAGGTGTGAGAGCTCTGTTGCTTAGGATGACAAGGGCAGTTGGAATTGGCTTGGGCTGGATTGCAGCCCTATGTAAAGGTGCTCCCATGCCCGATTATCTGAGTTTAGATTCCTAGGAGTCAATTGGTAGGAAAAACCTCACTTCTTTATACTGTGGTACATAGACACACAGGCACAGACAAACACAGACGAGAATGGACATTGTTTTATGACCTTCAGTGTGCACCATGCTGGCTGTATACTTATCCCCTCTTAAAAATTTTTGAAAATTAGAAGAAAAATTTGGTGAGGAAATACCAAGTTAAATAGTATGTGCATATCTTTAGCACAAGGATTGAGTGTTTTTAACTTCTAGGGTTAATGAATCATGACTAAGTTTTTGAAAGCGAAGCTCCTTTCATTTTTAAAGGTTTGTTTCTTTGTTTTAATAATAAGCACCTGAAGTGCAGTTTTGCACTTAGTATTTATGTTGGCGTTTCCTCTTAGGTTACACCGTATTTACTTAAGAAGTGGTAGAATAAAATACATTGTTTTAGATTGCTCTTGACTAGGAAGTGAAATGATCTTGGAAATACTGTCTTTTATAATAAACTGTAGTAGATAAACTCTGCAGAAAGAAGTAGGTGGTAGGTGTTGTTTGTGCTTTCTCGGGGGTGATAGCAAGTCTGGTTTTCATTTCTCATGAACATTACTAAAATAAGATCTTTGACAATTTCTAGGTTGAGAGAAAAGGAAAGTGAAATTAAGAGAATAGAAGCTATACTAAAAGACACAGAAAGTGATCTTTCCAACAAATCAAAGCTGTTACAGGTAAGAGTTATTATCTTTGCCTGTTCAGCTTGTAGGTCTTGTCCATAGAAGCCTCTAACTTAGGGTCCTCCTTCTCTGAGCTGGAATTAACAGTGTGGGTCACCATGCCCAGCTGCCCTTTGATGGGTTTGTTTATTGTTTGTTATACTGTATAAGCAGTCTCAGCTGGTTCTCTAGTTACAACTTATACTTCAGTGGCACATATATTTTGAATATTATATCTTATACTTTTAATGGTTTAAACAAGTTTGCTTTGTTTTCAGAGAGATTCACAGTTTAAAGAGAAGCTCAGTTCTCACTTTTTCTGTAGTTAATACTCAAATAGTCGAAGGCCATTAGCCTGAAGGGGCAGCATTGGCTCCTTGAATGTGTTCTTACTTAATCTGCACTCTTGCTGACAGGACTGTCTCCCTTTATGTCCAGTGTTGGCCGAAGGTGTAGATGTGATGTCATACCTGAAAAGAAGGATCATTTTAAATTGCTTGAATCTGAGAGAAATTGAGATTTCTTAGTATGTTTAATTAATTAATTAATATTGCTCTTTTAATTTTATTCTACAGCTTTTCTTCTGGAATGACTTTTAAAAAATAATTTTAAAGACCTTTTTATGTGATATGGAAAATGAACGTTTTGTTATTATGTGAGGTTTCACTTCGACTTTCATCCCCTCTTTCAAAAATTGAGAATGTTTATATATTAAAATATAAGCAGTTTCCTATTTTAAGCCACAGGAAGAAGGCACTCTGATTTTGTGATTATAAATACTTTTGTATTAGTTCATATGTAATTTACCTCACTGAGTGGTGGGAAGAGCATTGTAACCTCAGGCAAGGAAGTTAACTGTGCTAATCTGTCAGGACTACAGTGCTATGCTCCCCAAGGGTGTTGATTTTACACTAGGAACAGACCTCAGGTTGTCCTGCACCTGTTTGGAGCCTATTGTATTACTAGAGGACCAACCACAGGTGCTGCAGTGTGAACTTTGAGAAATTGTGCCCTGCTAGATGTCTGATACCCACATTAGACATACCCCTTCCAAGAGGAGAAGTAAATAAATCACTGTAATTTAGTAGTATGTTTTAATGTGGCCTTCTCCATCTTTTTAAAAGTTGTTACTATTTTGGAGTTTTCCTAGACTGTATGACATTTTAAAAGCTTACATAGAAAAATCATATTCTTTGTCTAGATATTCATGTTTAATTCTTGTTTATAGGAGGTACAAGATGAAAATAAATTATTTAAATCCCAAGTTGAACAGCTTCATCAGAAGAACCACCAGCAGGTAAGTACTGTTCC
The DNA here is from genome assembly GCA_033318265.1 of Phyllotis vaccarum. Classification (NCBI taxonomy): domain Eukaryota; kingdom Metazoa; phylum Chordata; class Mammalia; order Rodentia; family Cricetidae; genus Phyllotis; species Phyllotis vaccarum. The sequence continues at coordinate 72,374,040 of JARWLC010000005.1, read as the reverse complement.
GTGTCTCACCTCTGACTGTATTGGTAGATGTTTACAATTACTCTCGTCATTTTTACATGTTCACAAAGAATGATGGTTCTTTTATTTTTCAATTTTTTTATAAAAGCAGTTTACTGTGTCACGTCTAAGATAAAGTTTATAAAATATGTACAAGTAATGTTACTCGGAGTGTTCCAGCTTGATTATATACATATGTGTTTCTACTCTGATCAATGTTCCAACTCTACTGTATATGCACACGTGTGTGGGTGTGCTCTGATCAGTGTTTCAGCTCTATAATATACATACGTGTGTGGGGTCTGATTAGTATTCTAACTCTACTGTATACATGTCTGTGTGCATGTTTGCTCTGGTCAGTGTTCCAGCTCATACATGTATGTGTGTGTCCTGAGCAGTTATATCTCCATTATATTATATATATTTATATGTGTACATACATATACACACCTAGAGACATAATATATGCACACAGGTGTGTGCTGATCAGTGTTTCAACTCTTCTATAAAATGTGTGTGTTTGAGTGTAAGTGAATGCACTGATAAATGTTCCAGCTCCATCATAATATACATATATGTGCATGTTTACTCTGATCAGTGTTTCAACTCTGTTATACATGTGTGTTCCTTAATAGTGTTCCAACTCTATTATTCACATGCTAATGTGCCTGCATATGCCCCAATCTTACAGAATGCTTTTCTTAGGAAGTCAGCTAATGTCTTGGCAGAGGTCTGTTTAAGTCTAAATGTACACTCTTCTTCTCTCCTTAAACAAAACATCAATAATTGGAAAGAACTAACAGATATGTAAGATAGATGTTATAAATAATGGGCTAGCATTAATATGCCATTTAATATATATTTGCTTGTAAAACAGTGTATTTAAGAAAATGTGTGTGTGTGTGTATATATATGATAAAAGTGTATACATACACATTTTTTGACATGTGGAGGTTAAACCTAGGGGCCTTCTGCATGCAAGGCACATGCACTATTACTGAGCTAAGTCCTAAGCCCTACCAAATATGTGTTGCCCATTGTTTTATGAACATGTATGGGTATATCACAAATCATTTCAAGAGACAATTCAGAGTCCCTGTTGATAAACAGCTTCTGGAGGTTGAGTTTGAGAAGACTAGCTATCATGCTGCGGATCCTCTATGTGAAAACTGTATACCTTTGTGTATTATATAAAATCACTTTTTTATTATTGGATGTGAGAAAATCAGCTTTTTTTTTGTCCATTTTATTTAGATAATTTTGGGAACCAGTATGAAAAGTACCTCAGTGCTATGCAAAGTAAACACTTTATGGAGTGTTAGTGAAAATTGGACTTAACCAGCCGTACAACTCAGAAATTTGTGTATGTTTTTATTATGACCTCCTGATGGGTATGCTGCCATAATGGAGGATGTGATATTTTTCACTTTGGTCTTTATCTCCAGAAATAATTTAATCTTGTTATGTCCAGAAAGCTTTATTTTGAACTAATATTTATCTCTTTTAATAGGCATGTTTTCCCTCTCAGGAAGAATTACAAATGGTGTAAGTAATGCATTGGTTCAAAGTTTGGTGTGTTATAAAGTTAATGCTGAGTTATCCTCCAATGATTGTCTAGATAAATGGGCTACAGCCAGTGAGCAGTTGTGTGTGTGCAGACTAACGCACCTCTGAGGCATGCCTTTCCCTCCCAGTGTTTTGTTGAGATGTTTGGGTTTTCTTTCTCACTTCTGTCTTCTGTGGACATGAGAGAGCTCAGGTGGAACGCACTCTGCAGCACAGTGATGTTACTCTCAGTGTTCCATCTTGATTATGTATTGGTTCCTTTGCCTGCTCTTCCTCGAATCCCACTCTGGGCCCATGGTGCACACTGTGGCTCACTACTGCAGTCTTGTGAAACTAAGACCTGTTACAGTTCTCTTTGAAAGATTTTTTTTTTTTTTTTTTAAAGAAGCTGAAACATTTTTTCTTGTTAGCCCTTGATTTCTTTAAGAGGCTACTAATTGAAAGTCATTTCTGTTTACAGTATGTTTCAAAATGCTAAATGCCAACCATATTAAATGTATCAATAGATGGTAATAGTCTAAATGTAAATAGACTTTGGCTTATTTACAAAGTTGGCCATTTAGTAGGCCAGGGTTGTAGGCTGTTCTGAGTCCCGAGTTCAGCTGTGGGAATGACAGTCTGTAGACATTTTCTATATTGAGCTGAGAGTATTTTAGGCTTCAGGGACCATAGCGGTTTCACATTGTTACTCTGTGTGGGTTTTACTTTATTTTTGTTTGTATGTTTGTGTATTTGCCTGCTTGTCTGTATGTGTGTGCATCTTGTGCATACAATGCCCATGGAGGTCAGAAAAAGATATTGATTGGGTTCCCTGAAACTAGAGTTAAAAGTGGTTGTGAGTGGCCTGATGTGGGTGCTGTTGAACTGAAGCTGTATCCTTACCGTAAGTGCTCTTAATCACTGAGCTATCACTCCAGCTCCTATTTTAATTTTTTAAGCATTTTAAAACTGTGGAAGCAGGACACTGGCATAGTAGTGCACAACTGTAATTCCAACTATATGGCATAATGAGGGAGCTGGGTTACTTGAGCAATGAGTGTTGGCAACAAAGTTAGATTTTTGTCTCAAAGTACCTCCCCCCCTAAAAAATCCACCCCCAAACTGAAACTAATAGTGTTAATATGTTAATCAGACTTGGTACTATGACCAAGATGCTTGAGAGCCAGCATCCTTAGCTCTACTGATGCTGGGCTGTAATGGGGGAACAAAATAGTAGGAACTCCACCTCAGAGGGCCTGGCTGGGAACGAGATACCTCTTCCCTGTGGACCCTATCAGACCATTTCAAAATAGCACCAGCACGTGGGGCCAGGCTGTCATCACTTGAGTCTTTTTGAGTAAGTTCTTCATGTCCAAAGTATGACAGCTTTTAAGTTCAAGACCAGATTGGTTGTTGGGCAAGCATAACACAAATTCTGAAATTTTGCCTTTGTTTTCTGCATTTCTGTGAAATAACTGAGGCATTGGACAAGACGAGGAGAAAAACAAACATCAAAACCATGAATCCTAAACCAAGATTGAGTAAAAATAGCAATAGAATACCAAGTTGTTGGCTTAAAATAAAATGCTTTTAAAGACTGCCTTTGTATCAAGCTCAGTGTCAGCCCCCATTTAGACAGTCATATGATGCAGGCTGGCCTTCAGCTCACTGTATAGTGAGGGTAAACTTTGAACTTCTGATTTTCCTGGCACTACTATCCAAGTGCCAGTATTGTGGGGGCTGTGTAGTATCACACATTTGGGATTCATATGCTGGGAATTTAAACCAGGGCCTATGTATCCTAGACACTGGGAAGCCATGTTGCTAGCCCCAATATCATTTTTTGAAATTAAGAATTCATAGGATAGGTTCTTTATACTGAACAATAGCTGATCCATAACTACATTTTCACATTATTACCTGAAGTTTTTATTTTGTATTAAAATAGTGAAATATAGGTATCTGAGTGGTATTATTTTTATCTAATATGTAAGTTAAATTATTGTATATTTTAGGCACTATTTACCTAAAAATATTCACATTTGATTTAGAATTTCAGAAAAAGACAAAGAATTAACTGATCTTCGCAGTGAGCTGGATTCTTTGAAGAACGCTGTTGAGCATCAGAGGAAGAAGAATAATGTAAGCTGCTGTTCATGGAGGGCGGGTCCACTGGAGCACTTTAGTGTTCAGACATGGGCAGCGGGTTGTTTCCTTCTATCTATTTCTGCTTTAGATTTCTTGATCTTGGTGTGAGAGCACTCTCTTCCTGACTTTGGGGTTATTACTAGAATAATTATTATAGACATATTTTAAAAACAAAGCCTTTTTCTTTTACATAAACAGGGCTAAATTTTTGTGGTTGCATTTTTGTGAGTGTTTTTTTTTTTTCTGATAGACTAAAAGAAATACCAGTTTCAACCTTTGTAGTTAAGCTTGCAAAGCCTTCTGTAACTGCTTTTTTTCAAGTGAGAGGCAGTGAAAATATTGGTAATTAAGTTTGCTAGTGGTCTTAGAACTTGAGTATATGGAATACTAAAATGGAAATGACTAGTTTTTTTTTAAATAAAGAACTATAAGTTCTAGTACTTTTACTGAGCAGTCAAATAGCAGATTCAGCTGAACTTCATAAGTTCTTTCTTTAACTAGTAGTCTTAGGTATTCTTGCTAAAAAAGTATTTCACACAAAAGTGTGCTTGATAGTTGTAAGATCAAAATGCTGTTAAATGAGAGGAGATACTGATAATGAATAGATGTGTATATTTTCAGTATAAACTAAACCTTTCAAAGTTGGTGTTAAATTGCTAACACGTTGGCATTTTCCTATACCATGAGTTTGTTAAAATTAGGTATGTGAACTACTCTTTGTGTGTTATTTAATGTTAATTACTAACAGCATTACTTAGCCACAAAATTTGGCATGAATGTTCCAATATATTTCTAACTTTGTAAGTGTGTTTTATTACCAGGATTCTTAGATAAGGGGGGAATAGTAATGGAGTTTAATTCATTCACCATAGCAGCAGCAGCAGCTCTATAGGTCTTGATTTCAACAAGTCAGGACAGTAGAGGCCAGCAGGGTGCAGCGTCAGCCCTCTCCAGTTCAGGCACTCATTTACTCCATACATTTGGCCAGATTTTTAAACTTTAAGCTATAGTTTCCCATCTGTAAAGTGGAAATAAGGATTAATGAGAATTTGTAGAAAGCTAAATACAGTACTTGTCATCTAAACTTTCAATAAATGGTAATTATTAGCTTTTAATTTTTGTGTTTGTTCATTTCTAATTCTGAAGATGAAATATAGCATATTGTTTTTATTTGTGTTTGCTAAGGAAATGCTTTCTTTCAGAGCTGGCTTTTAAATGCCCCGTTTCTCCTTAACGTAATGTGTTTTTTTTTTTTTTTCATTTCTCTGCCTCATTTACTTTAGTTAACTGGCTAGTACAGTTGTGTCTGATTGTTTGTGGCGTCCGTGTTTGATCATGCCATGATAATACAAAGCACAGAGGGTTACTCTGCCATTTCTAGGAAAACTGGAAATTTATTAATTTTATCTAAAATAGGTTTAAAGGAAAAAAATGTTATATGGCAGTATAAAGTCCTGTGAGGGTTATGTTAGGCATATGTTAAAATTTCAGGAGTTTTGCAGTACTGTGTATTTTCTTTGTTCTTAGCTCTAATGCTTGAACTTGAAGTCATAACTGTAATTCTGGTTGGCATGTTTACCTTTGAATGCTTTCTTCTTTGTCACATTTGCACAGTAATTGTTTTTAAAAACTGGCATATTTGGTGTGCATACTAAAACATAAGAAATGGGCATCTTTATTTTTTCATTCAAATTTCTAAACATTACTTTTTTGGCTAATATACACATTTTTTCCATTGAAATAATTTTGCAGTAACCAGCATTTGAATGCAGTGCAGAATATTGATGAAGTTAAGGGAGAAATCTTTTAATAATGGATAAACTGAAATAATTCTTTCTAAAAATGATTAGGACCTTCGGGAGAAAAACTGGGAAGCAATGGAAGCATTGGCGTCTACTGAAAAAATGCTACAGGACAAAGTGAACACGACTTCCAAGGTTGTCATTAACTCCAGAAACACCGGGCACAGAGAAAGTCTGCAGCTTCTCTAGCCCACACTAAAGCATTTCCTATCATCTTCATAATCTCTGCTTTGCACTGTCTCTTCCCTGAGACTTTTCTTTTGGGCACTGTGATCTGCTGGACCGACCTTGTTGGTGTTTTGGTGAATGTAGCTGTAAAGAGGAGAGTCTCAGACTTACGCTGTGTGCTATGCCAGTGGTATAGTTAAGAAATGTCTGATGACATCCCTACATCAGAGAAATGGATGTGAATTAGTGGAATGGATTTAAAAACAGAGTGTGTATCTGTGATGTGTAGTTAAGTGGAGTTTCTGGACCATACCAGGAGGGTTCAGACAGGGTGGGAAAACAGCAAAAAACAGAGAGTTCCAATTTAGAGTCTACTGTTGGGGATGGTTCCTCAGAAGATGTTTTGAAGTGGCTGAGCAGTTGTGGCACACGTGTCCTGTGAAGTGTGCAATATTAGTATGAATGTTCTCTTAATGAGCATATAGAATACTTCTGACAAATATGTTCCCTTTATCTTCAAAATAACAAAGGACATTCTTCTTGAGCCTCGTCTGTCTATAGGGAGAAGGGTCATAGTGGAGGACTAACACAGAGTGGGGCAACTGAGTATGAGCACAACGTGAATACTGGATTTTGAAGCCAGGTTAATGAATCCCCTATCTGACTAATTCCCACATTCTGAAAGTGTTTGTGTGCCAAGGTAATCTATTGCATTTTAATTAAAAAGTCTTTAGGATATTTGAAGCAGTTTCTTAGTAGAGTGCAATTTTATAATTTGCTAATTTTATGCATGTGTATAGTTACATTTCCTTTAGTGCAGTACTTGGCCTGGTGAAAATTTTCATTAAGCTTTAAGTTGAGACAGTTGGCAGCTATTACTGCCAGAGGGATTTGGGCCAAAGGCTGAGGCTCTAGCCACACAGACACTGTTTAATTGTGAGGTTCCTGTTGTGCAGTCCTGTCACTAAGGGGCCTTCTAGTGTGGGCTTTTTACTATCTAGAGCTAAAATATATTTCATCCTTCCCAGTGCAAAGCATGATTGCATCCTCTAACGCACCAAGGGAGCTCCAGTGTGTGCACAGTTGCTTGATAGCTAATGATTTACAGGGAGTAGACTCCAGTATTCCTTTAACAGAACTGAGAATCCTTCCGCATCATGGGTGTAAAGTGATGTTGATCTACTACGTTCTACTGATTGTGATGTGACTATAGTAATGCACCTTTAGTATTTTTAGGTGCTAGCAATAAAGTCAAAATAAAGGGTAGCACACTGTTCTTAGATGCTTGTTTGTTTGTTTATTGAAACAGGGTTTCTTTGTATAACCCTGGCTATAGATGTTTAGTTTTTATTAACTAGATTTTTCTTTTTTTGTGATTGAATCTCAGTATATAGTCTATGCTGGCCTGACACTTGAGATCCCCTGCTTTACCTTCTGAGTCTGAGATCACAAGTGTACTCCACCCTACCAGTTTCTGGAGATTTACTTACTTACTTACTTATTTATTTATTTATTTATTTACTTACTTATTTATTTATATTTAGTCATTCATTCATTCATTCATTCATTCATTCATTCATTCATTCATTCATTCATTCTCTTTTGAGACAGTGTCTCACTACACTTGGCTGGCCTGAACCTAGCTAAAGGCCTGGATAGCTTCAAACTCCTAGAGATCTGCCTACATCCGCATCTATCTGTCTCTACTGGGTAAAGGTGTGAGCCACCTAGCCTTGAGTTACTTTTCAAGTAGTAAATTATTATTAGAAACTGTAACTGGCAGACTTACATGAAAGGTACTTTGCATATTCTAATCAATAGTGGTACTAAGGAAATAATTCAGTTTGTAGAATTAGATCATTTTAAAGTGTTGAATGGAAATTGCTATTTACAACCGAATTTATATCAAATGAAAACTTTATGACTAAAACATTCTCTGGAGAATAAAGTAGGTTGCTGGGAGGCTGTTGATTACAAGTTTCTTGTTCTCCCTCTGGTTTCTGGATGCTTCTATTCCATGTTATATATGTCAAGTGAGAGCAGTTACCTCATGATTATCTCTGAAATAGCAGTTCTTCCTCCAAGAGAGTATGCTCTGCTTTGTGCAGTTAGGTATATACATACACGTTTGTGGACTTCACTAAATTATTGAAAGTACTTGGTAAAACAGCTATTTTTAAAAATATTGCTAGCAATCTTTAATAATACAGCACCTTTTAGTGTGCATAGAACATGAAGTTTCTAGTTTCTGTTGTATAAACTTAGATTTTCATGTGATTAGTATTTTCCTAAATTAAAGTGTATGTGTCTTAAATCAGGTACAGATTTCAAAGAGCTGAGTGAGGTTGGGTACTGCTTGCCACCCTCTTGTGTTGCTGGACTCCAGTAGTATGTGAGAGGGTTTTATTGTATATTTTTATAGGTGTCTTTATGTTTTTTCAAATCTTGTAGAGTTTGAACATTAGATTTGAGGGGATATGTGCATGTGATCAAATTTTTCCCTAATTTTGACAGACCATGGTTCTGGATTTGTAATTGGAGTTGGAGTTAGAATAAACAATTTAAACATTAGTAATAGTTGAAATTTCCAGCCCACTGTATGTCAGAAGTATTTTTATTGATGTTTGGCATTAGTGAAGTAGTGAGCTCCACCACTCCCCCATTTCTGTGTCCCACCACAATGTATTGTTTTTTTTTTTTTTTCTTTAAATCTGCTTCAATAGTCCCTGAGTCTCATTTATCCTGCCCAGATGCACGTTTCTTACTAAAGTCATCTGTGAGGTTTTAGTGATAGGAAGGGATGAGTGTTTAGAGAGTTTCTGGAGAGGGAAATCTATTTCTAATGCCAAAGAAAACCTGTATTGCCAGTTACTGCTTTGGCTTCATTAACTCAAGGTATTATTTGCTGTTATATTTGCTGTTTAGAATACTTTAGATATTTCGCAGATTTTGTCTTTTAGGATGTATGTTTTAATGCCTTAAAGTGAGAAAATGATATTTTTCAATATTAAAACAAGTTTTAAAACTTGACTTTTTTTCTCCATTAGAACTTCAGAGGGCATAGCTTTTATTTATTTATTTATTTATTTATTTTCCTTTCAAAATTGTATAACCTTGTAAGCTTGATCTGGTGTGTCTTTTGCTCTAGGAAAGACAACAACATGTGGAAGCTGTTGAGTTCGAGGCCAAAGAACTTCTCAAACGATTATTTCCAATGGTGTCCGTACCTTCTAATTTGGTAAGATGAATCTGTTGCTGTTTAACATTGAACCTGAAGTTGTATAGGTCGCTGGCTGTCAGTAGCAGCATTTGATTTCTGAGTTGGATGTGTTGGCATGCTGAACTCCTCAGTGACCCCCATGACTCAACAAGGCGGACATGCTTCTGAGTAACTTGGTTCAAATCTCATCTGTCTGGCCCAAAACTTTCGTTGTATTCTATCAAATTGAATTGCTTGTAGATGTGTTTGAAAGGAAGTTTTGTTTTGTTTTGTTTTCCCTGAATGGGTAATAAAACCAATAATAATTTAAATGATTACCTCTTAGTTTTAACAGCGGTCCTTTAATGTATTACGTGCTACAAACTAGGATCTTTTACATTTGAAAACTATGATTTTCATCTGTTCTTTACCCCAGGTAATGAGGTTGAATGTGGTTCTAGTGGGATAGAAAAGTGATCAGCTTAGACAGCAGCAAGTATTTGAGGACAGAGAGGCCCAGGGAATGGCCCACAAGTTCCTAAAGTGGCGAGATAGGTCTTCTTAAAATTTTAATTAAAAAGGTGTATATATAGTTAGGAGGAAATGGAATAATGACCACAGGACCCACTTTAGGAATCACTATGCATGTTTTTGTTAATAGATAAATGACTTTATACCCCTCCCCGTTATTGATAGTTCTCAACCTTCCTAATGCTGTGACACCCTTCGATACAGTTCCTCATGTTGTGGTGGACCCACAACCAAAAAATTATTTCCTTGCTACTTCATAACTGTAATTTTGGTACTGCTATGAATTGTAATGTAAATATTTTTTAGAGATAAAGATTTGACTGAGGGGTTGTGTGACCCATGGGTTGAGAATCTCTGTTAGCTTACTCAAGCATCAGGGCATTTTTTTCTGCAAATATTTTAACAAATAGTCTTGAGAGAGAATAATTACTTTGTTTTAAAAAAATACATCTTTAATTTTGCATATTTAGTCATTCCCTAATTTTTATATGCCGTACTCATGCCAGTTAAATAACAAGGTATTTTATCTTATAGTTAGATGACAGATAAAGTCAGTGTGGGATGGTGTTTTCAGTCAGTGGATTCCCTGCACGTGTGCTTCAGCCCACCTCTCCCCTCTGACTTAAGCCTCAAAGTGTCTTGTTGAGTCTCTGATAGTTTGGATTTAGCTGACTGCCTTTCTAGTGCCAATGTGTGGTCCCCTCAATTCATGATCAGTATCTTAGTGTGGGCAGTGGTGGGCACTGAGGCCTGTGATACCTGCTTCTTCAGGCTGGCTGCCATGGCCTTTGGGAGTTTCTGTGCCTGTGCTCTAGCAAAATTTTCCTGATTTTTATTGGATACAATTAAAGCTTCAAGTATGGAATGGTGTGGGTGCAGGGGCTGAATGAGTACTTATGGGTATGCTATATAAGTAGTAGTCAGCTGTTTCTCTCTTTAGGTTATGTGCCCCTGCACCCTTCAAGTAAGGAGGGAAGATTTTCGTTTCCCTTGTAGATGGGCTGGAATAGCAGATGTCACCATTGCCTGAACAGAGAGATGACCTCTGGGAAAGGGGCTGTCAATACATTGCATATCCCTTTTTTTTTTTTTTTTTTTTTTTTTTTTTTATGGTCACAATCTGGTTTTGTTTCTACTGTCTATTGATGGATTTACTTATTTGACAATATTTTATGAACTGAGTGCTGAAGATCTATAGTTTGCACAGATTGTAGAAAATTGCCAGCAGTTAGTTTTTCTTTTTCTTTTTTTTCTAATTACAAAAATTACTTATGTGTATTGATGTTTTGCCTGCATGGATATCTGCATGAGGGTATCGGGTACCTGGAACAAGAGTTACAGACAGCTGTGGGCTGCCATGTACATACTGGGAATTGAACCCAGGTCCTCTGGTAGAACAGCCAGTGCTCATAACCACCGAGCCGTCTCTCCAGCCCCCTGGGGTGGGTGGGTGGGTGGGTGTGTATGTGTGTGTGTTTTACATTTATTCATTGTTTTTGTTATTACTTTCTCATTTGTTTGGTGATATGATCTTGCCATGTGGCTCAGGCTGGCCTTGAATTCTTGATTCTTCAGCTTTTAAATCCTGGCCTGAGATTGCAATTGTGTGCTACCATGCCTAGTTAAATTCATTCTTAATGACGATACTATTGACCTTCAACAGCTAAATCTTCATGGCTCTTTAAAAATTTGTACATCATTATAAGACTCAACAATATTCTTTGTGTTTTGTTCACAAAGAATTCTTTGTTTTGTTTGACTTCTTAAAAGTCGAATATTGCTTCATGCTGTCTTTATTTTAAAATATATGCTAAACTTTTCATGTGCTAGCTAAGAGATTAGTATTCTAGATTTTTAAAAGAATAATGAGCCATGTGGTGCAGACCTTTAATCCCAGCACTAGGAGGCAGAGATAGGCCATCCTAGTCTATATAACAGACTAGCCAGGACTGCACACAAGAGAAGAGGAAAGCAAAGTTAGCTCAGGCCTCATTATTATAGGGTAAATTAATATAACTACTGAACATGAAAGGGCTTCCATAAGGATACTGTGTAAAGCAGATCCAGATAGGAACTTTCTCTTCTGGTTCTAATTTGTGTTGGGTCCCATTATCTGAACCTAAAGTAAATGACTAGTGTGCACTGATCTGGTTTAGTCTGTGTTGTAAAGAATCTCATTCTTTTAACACATGGCATTGAAAGCATTACAGTATGCCATGAGCTTAGCATCTGCTCACTATTCTGTATGGTTACTCGGAGAATACCCTGATAGTTCTGTACAGTAGTGCAGTGCCCTGATTCAGCTACAGAAGCAAAACACTTTATATTATAGATGGAGTAAACATTTTATGCGTGTTCTTTATCAACTAAGCTAAACTAAAAATGTATGAAAAAACTAGATTTTAAAATATTGACACTTGTTACCACAGTTTAAAGTTTTGTTTTTTGTTTTTTTTTTAAGAAGTATAAAAAGAATTTTAGATAATGGCTAAAATGACAATACATGTATTGTTTTCTTTACTTGACCTGTAAACAGAAATCAGTTTTGTGTTGGGGTTAAATAATTGTGTGCATATCACCCCATTATGATTTAAAATGTGCTTATATTACATGTTTGTCTTTAATGTGAAGTATTTTCAGGAACTTTGGAGTACCTTCGAAAAATTTGAAATCTTCTGAACAGACCCTTCAGTTAGACCTGGAAGTTTTGAATACTACCTTGTTTTATGAATTGTTTTACCTGGAAAAGTTTTTGAAAAGCTACCCATTCTAGATTTTGAGTTTTTACAGATTGACCTCAGTCGTCCATTGCCCATGTTAACTCGTCCTGGCTTTAGAACACGAGTTTTGATTTGAGGTCTCCTTCCTTTGAGTCCAAAATTCAGTTGCAAATAATTTGAGATGGATTTAAAAGCATTTTATTTTGATAGTAGTGTGAGTATTTAATTTTTACTGTACATTAAATTATCTACTTATTTATTACTGGCCATGGTGGCATTTGTCCTTAATGCCAGTACAGGCAGGAGGATCTCTGTGAGTTCAAGGTCAGGCAGACTACATAGTGAGGCCCCACCTCAAAATTTTCATCCATCCATCCATCCATCCATCCATCCATCCATCCATCCATCCATCCATCCATCCAATCTATTTATTTATTTATTGGAAGTCTCCCTATATAGCCTAGGTTGACCTGAAACTCATATGTAAGCTCGGTTGGCTTTGAACTCAGTATCTTCTGGCTTCCTAGGCTGTGTAGCTTTAGGCACGTGGTATCATTTGACTTTTAGTGAGCTTTTTTGTTGTTTATTTTTTAAAACTAGATTATGTTCAATCTTTGAAAGTTATATCCTCTAAAATTCTAAGTATGATGACAATATTATATAGGTTTCTTTTATAATTATCTGATATGGTGCTTTTAAATATTTGATTATTTCTTTTAATAACCAGACTTTTTCGGCAATCTGTGACTTGGGCTTTTCTCCCTACAGACTTACACTGAATGGTTACGTGGCTTTGAAAAGAAGGCAAAAGTGTGTATAGCTGGGGCTTCGGAAGCGGAGACAGTCAAGGTTAGTTCAGGAAGTGAACTACTTGTCAGGAATGTTGGGTGACAGGATGATAGATTACTAGTTCAGTGGTGCCTTCATTTTTGAAACCAAATGTTTAATTTAATTACTCTCATTTCTTTTTAGCTTGGGTTTTGAAAGTAAAGATCAGCTAAGATATGTAGCTGGTCTACAGATAACTTCAGCAGCTTTAGAAACTCCCTTGGCCACAAAGAATGTGCAGACCTGTGGTTATTCTGAATCTTAAGCATCAGGAATAAAATCTCCTTCCTCCTATGTGGCATAAACATTGTGACAATTTATGGGCCAAAATTGGGTACCAGATATCGCATAAATTCTATTTAGTATTATATATAATAAAACCTGGAGCCAGATATTGGGGAAAAGCTGGAATATCAGATAGACAAGGAAGAAACCACAGCCATTTCTCACTCAGCCAACTCCTCAGGCTGAAGGGTATAGGTCCTGTCTCCAGGAGTCCTCAGACTGACTCCAGCGCAGGTCAAAGGCAGATGCCTTCTCCTCCTTATCACCCCGCCCCCATCAACTCTCCTAGTGCTAGGATTAAAGGTGTATGCTATCACCACCTTGCTCTCTGCCACCCAGTGCTGATTAAAGGTGTGGGTGACCACTCTCTGACTTTCACGGCTTGGCTCTGTGGGTGGTTCTATCCTCTGATATTCCAGACTGTTTTTATTAAATATGCAATATATCACCACAGGCCTCCTTAGATGTTGCCCTGTGTATAAAAAGTAACATCTTTGCTATAAATGTATGATGGACTTAAAAAAGAGTGTCACAAATGGATACCATGTGCCCAAAAGGTCATCGGACTACATTGTTGCTTAGGAAGGTTGAAATGTAATATTCTGTCATAAGTCATTTCTGTCCGTTTATTATGTCATTGGATATTGAACCTAATATAAACTACACCTCTCCTGTTTGTCATTTTTTTCGTTGCAGGTTTTGGAGCACAGGTTGAAAGAAGCTGACGAAATGCACACACTGCTACAGCTAGAGTGTGAAAAATACAAATCCGTCCTTGCAGAAACAGTATGAAATGACTTGAATTTACAAATCACTGACTTAGTTCTTCCTGGCCTAAGTGATTTGATCTTGACATCAGAATATGAATTTTTCTGTCTTTGTCTACAGGAAGGGATTTTACAGAAGCTGCAGAGAAGTGTGGAGCAGGAAGAAAGTAAATGGAAGGTTAAGGCTGATGAATCCCGAAGGACTATTAAGCAGGTATTTAAGGAAGAACTTAGAGCAGCTGCACTGAGCATGTGGGGTCCCCACTAGGGTTGTCTGGGAACCGCTGATACACTGAGTCTTACCGCGTGGAGGGGTAGTGGGTTGTGTGAGGGAACTCTGGTGGTTCTGATGTCTACCCATGTGAAAACAGTCATGAGTGACGACGGGTGGGCTGTGATAGAACCCGAGGTCAGAATTAGCTTTCAGGTATTGCTCTGGCCATATTATATTGTATTCAAGAAAACCTTACTGTTCATTTTTTCTTGATAATCTTATTTTTTCTGCCATTTTCATGTATATAGTGAAGAAACACATGCAGTATTTTGTTTGTTTGGTTTTTTTTATATTTGTGTATGTGTGTGTACACAAGCAGGTTGTAGGTTGCTGGTTGTGTTCTGTGTTATAATATAGATTCATAATATAGGATCATAGAAATTGGTAGGTTCTGAGCATTATTGAAATGGTATGAGACTCCTGTTTAAGAGCTTTAGTTGACAGTTTAGTATGGGATGCATTTTTGAAACCCCTAAGCAGGGTTGACCAAAGGCTGGAAGGTAAAGGTACCTGCCAGACCCTGACAACCTGATTCCATCCTTGGACACATGTGGAAGGAGAGGCTGATCCATGCAGTTTGTTCTCTGACCTCATGCACAATGGCTCATATCTACCCCTCCCCCAAATAAGTAAGAAAACCCAAACCCAAAAACCTAAGCTGGAATTTCCAGCCTGTGACTTAGGATAGAGGTGAATGTGGCTCAAGCATTTGTAGATCGTGCCATGTCACAATTGAGAAGACAGGCCCCGTTCAAGAATCCTGTGTCTTTGTGGCCCGCCTCTCCAGGTTAGAAGCCTTATCCAGGGTTCTCTTTCTGCTGTCTCATCTTTCAGATGCAGTCCTCCTTTACATCCTCAGAGCAAGAGCTGGAGCGGCTAAGGAGAGAAAACAAAGATATGGAAGATGTATGTCATTTGATAGTTAACTTGTAAACTGTGAGCCCATTTTTGGCAGTATGGGTTGCCCAGACATGTGTTTTAAGGTTACGTTTATGTCTCTTATCTTGAGTTAATTCAGCTCTAAATTCTTAAGTATCCTAACTTCCCATTATGGGAGAAACCATGGAGGAAAGTGTGAATGTGACCTCCTTCTGCTGTGTTGGCAGCTGAGAAGAGAACGAGAGCATTTGGAAATGGAGCTGGAGAAGGCAGAGACTGAGCGATCAACCTACGTGACAGAAGTCAGAGAGGTATGTAGAACAGACAGACGGTCTTCAGACTCCCATGCTATGAAGTATTGCTGTGTAAGTGGTTTATAGAAGAGCTTCGGAGTAGCTACCAAGTATGGTCATCATGGAGATCAATCTTAAACTTTAAACTTCATTGCAGCTGAAAGATCTGTTGACTGAATTGCAGAAAAAACTTGATGACTCATACTCTGAAGCAGTAAGACAGAATGAGGAGCTTAACTTGGTAAGCAGCTTGCCCTGGGCGGAGTTTCCAATTGGCTCTGGAGACATGCGTGCCGGTGTGCAGACTCCAGCAGACCTCTCCTCCTGGCTAACCCCTCTAGCTTGGCACCTCTGTTCAGTTAGAGCTGCTCTTCCTCTTCCGATATGTCTTCCAAGAGGGATCTTTTCTTAGCTCCTAATAATGGCAACTCTATTCCAACTCTATTTCAAAGTTTTCTGCCCTCTACAGCCCAGTTTCTTGAACAGTGTTAACTCAGGTGAGCAAACAGAAGGAAGGCTGGTAGAGTTGTAAGGATTATTTTCTCAAACTACATAGTTAAGGAGGCTTCCTAAGCATATAACTTGGAGGAAGCTTGTTGGAGTTTACAGACATGTGCTCTCTATTCACGAAGCAACTAAACAGAAGCTTCTTACTCTGTCTTTCTAAAAGTAACTGTCAGAACCTTTTAAAGTAATTTTCTTTCTGTTCTTTTGAGACAGGATATGTTACATAGGCTGATGGCAAAGTCACAGTAATTCTTCTGTCTCAGTCTTTTTGGTGGGATTACAGATTTGAGCCAGTGTTCTATTATTATAGTTATTATCTGTCAAATAATAACTCACAATGACTGACTGACTGACTGACTCCCTCCCTCCCTGTTTTAGGAATTAAACCCAGGACCTCATGCATTCTATCTCTGAATTATGTCTTAAGCTTTCCTCTTAGTTTTGGTAAAGGGTCTTGCTAAATTACCTAGGGTAGCTGTGGGTATTTTTTGGTTTTGTTTTTAATTAAAAACCAGACTGTCTCAGCCTCCCAAGGAGCAGGGACTCCACCAGCAGGCAGGCCTAGCTGCAGCCAAACGTTAGAAGACATGAAGTTCTTTGCATCCCTCTTCCTCTAGTTTTTAGGGTCTCTGCTGACTTGCATGCTTAGCTAGATAGGTATAGCTGTCTCGTCCAGTTTTATAATCATTGTGGCTTCCTGTGATTTCAGATGTTACATATTATTTTTTAATTATATGAGCATGCTTTAGGAAACATGCAAGTTTTTCTTTACTCCAAATTAGTCCTGCTAGCTGAGTGTTGTTTCATTTGGCTCTATACATGTACATAGACCTCATTTATTCTCTTTCCTGGTTTCTCTTTGTTTCAGCAATTATGTTTATTAATTTTTTACTTCACTGTTTAGAACTTTTTTAGGTTAACATATAATATACCAGGTTTTATCATGGACTCTTCATACATGTATCTTCACCGTTCTCTGTCTCTCCTGGTTCCCTCTGCCTGGTTGTTTTATCCTTAATTGGCATTCTTGGCTATATAATCCAGGCTAGCCATGAACTGGAGGCAATCTTTCTGCTTTAGCTTGCAGAGTATTGCCATTTATTGAGATCTATAGGTATGCACCATGATGGCCAGTATGACAATAATTTATGAGAATTAGTTTTTAGAGTTGTATGAGGACTAAAGTCAGAGTACTGTACACAAACACACATCCATTTTTAAATTCTTGTTTTATTTATCAATGCTTTGTTTTAATTAGACCCATTTCCAGTGCAATGCTTTGTTTTGTGTGTATTTGATGTAATTACATCTGTCAGTTTTGTGGTATGCCACTGTTGTAAGCCTATAGTGTGTTCTGGAAGGTTCATTTTATGTGATTGTAATAGTTTCCCAGTTTTAAAATAAGACAAATCTGCTTGGCCATACACACACTGTTCTGTCCTTGTGCCAAAAGATGATCCTCTCTGTCAAAGAGAACTGAGGTTGAAAGTACAGAAGCAAACTGTGGACATTTAAAAATTGTTCCACAAATAAATTGTTCAAGTGGAAATTCCCATTTCCATTTAAAATGTCGGTGTTTGTGTTTCTTTGCTTGTTTACTATTATTCCTGCTAAATCTCCAGATGTGTTTGGAAGACATACCTGTGTCTGGGAGGCAAAATCAGCAACTTATTTTATTCCTATTTTTTGAGACAGAATTTCTGTGTAGCCCTCACTCTATAGGCCAGGATGGTCTTGAGTTCAGAGATCTGCCTGCCTCTGCCTCCTAGGTACTGGGATTCAAGGTGTATATCACCATGTTTGCCTGGCATTAATTTTTTAGGCAATGTGGATGATTTCCTTTTTGTTTAATTGAAACAGTTTTTTTTTTTTTTTAAAAAGAACTATTATACGTGGACACTGGGCTTATATACAGCCTGTTTTTTGACAAGTTCGCTATTGAGAATCCTATCTCAAGACTTTACCATTTGAAAAATAGTTTATTTTATGAGTGTTTTGTCTAC
This sequence comes from Phyllotis vaccarum, assembly GCA_033318265.1. Classification (NCBI taxonomy): domain Eukaryota; kingdom Metazoa; phylum Chordata; class Mammalia; order Rodentia; family Cricetidae; genus Phyllotis; species Phyllotis vaccarum. The sequence goes on along the minus strand of JARWLC010000005.1, from coordinate 72,356,094 downwards.
TTATATGTCTGTGTATTACACATATGTCTGGTGCCCACCAAGTCCAGAAGAGGGCATAGGCTTCCCTGGGACTGAAGTAATGAATGGTTGTGAGCTGTTGTGTGGGTGTTGGGTATTGGAAGAGCAGCTTTAGCTGTTGAGCATCTCTGTAGCCCCCTGGCATTTATTATGGGTACAGTTCAGACTAGAGTGACCTTACACTGCTGTTTCCAAAGTTATTTAAGCTGTTCATTGTCTTAAATGTTAAACAATTGACTCCTTAAAACTTTCTTAAATTTAATATTTAATGTGTATGTGTACTTTGCCTGCAAGTATGTCTTTGTACCACATGCATGTCAGGTACCTGTGGAGGTCAGAAGATGATCCCCTGTTAAAGACAGCTGAACATCAAACCAATGTCCTCTCAAAGAGCAACAAGTATTCTTGAACACAGCCAACTCTTCAACACCCCAACTGACTTTTGTAGTTGGACTTTTTCATCGGGACCATCTGCTTCCCAACTAATGACACAGAGACTTATTATTAACGGTGAAAGCTTGACTTATAGCTAGGCTTGTTTCTAACTAGCTCTTGTAACTTAAATTTAACGCATTTTTATTGATCTATGCCCTGCCACTTGGCTTTTGGCTTTTACTTCTCCTCCTGCATGTTCTGCTTCCTCTGTGTCTGGCTGGCAGCCACCCTGCTTCTTCCCAGTGTCCTCTGTGCCCTGAAATCCTGGCTAGTTATTGGCCATTCAACTTTTTATTAAACCAATCTGAGTGACACATCTTTCAGTGTACAAAAAAATTATTCCATAACATTTTCCCCTTTTTGCCTAAATAAAAAGGAAAGGTTTTAACTCTAACATAATAAAACTATATACAATAAAAACAATTATCAGGTATTGTATAAATAGAAAAGAAAAGCATTGACTTTAGTGAATGAAACTATGCAGTAAGAACAATTATCAAGTAAGAATTACATCTACAATGTCCAGTCCATTTGTATTGGCATATTAGGAGAAAATATCCCATTATTTATTTGGTCTTGATAAATTCAAAGCTCTGTACCTAAATTACTTTTTATTATAATTAGGGAAAACTGCAACTCTAATTACCTAGACTTCAACTCCATGAGAAACCTGAGAAGGATATAATATTACCTGAGTAAATAGAAAGTGCAATGTGAGCCACTTGCAAAACTAAGAAATAACAGATGTATCTGGCTGCCTGAATAGTCACCCAAGGTTCCTCTGCAATGTCAGGGCATTGACTTCAGCCTGCAGTCTTAGAATATCTGACAGACTTTCCTGTGAAGCAGGTATTTTCAAGGACTGCCCTGCCTTATTTTGGCAAAGTTCAGCAGTCATTCTCCTGTGTGTGCTGCAGACTCTCTAGTAGACTTTTCTTTGAAGCAGGAATTTTGAAGGAAGTTCCATCTTATGTTGGCAAAGTTAGCAGTCTTTTCCTTTGTGTTTTGCTTGTCCAGTCTGTATATCATACTGTCAACAGTCAGGATAAGAGCAATGTCTTGCCAAAATGGCTAGTTTTACCACAAAGACTTTCTTTGATGTGCATCATCTCTGTAGTAAATTGCTGCTTCCAGGAGTAGACATTTCTCACTATCATAGAAAGCTTTCGGTTATTATTAAACATAATAAATGCCATACTACTCTGTAGGTTTTTTAAGTGTTAGAAGACCATCTATATAAAATATGTCTCTTTTGACCTTAAAAACATATCTAACATGACTACACTTTATAGTCGACTAACTACTAACCTGATTTCTTTATATCATAGTTTGTAATTATAACTTTCAAGGACTAGAAATTAATATTGTTAAGTGAACTCCATAGGCACAATGCCTTAAACAAGAGTAGAAATGTATGTACAGTATGCTCTAACAAAAATAGCCTTAAATTTGTATCAGTATACAAAATCTATACCAGTATAAAATATTTGAGACTAGTGGTTGTTCAAAAGTAGACTCAATAATCCATCTGTTGGTCCCATCATTTCTATATTATATTCCCTCTTTTTCTCTTCAGAAAGAGATATCTAATCTTCTTTGTTTGGGTTTTTTATTTTGTTTTTTTCTGACCATGACCAATAACAATTTGTAACCAGCTCCTTAAACAGTAATATCCATAATCCACCAAATGACCAAAATCCATCCACTCCATTCTTGGGAATGTGGGCATTGTGTTCTCTAGACTGCTTCCTGTTATCTGGGGGTTCTGGCATCTTTGGGGGACCCTGAGAAAATTAGGATAATGGTCAAGTCCTAGATAGTATAGTCTATAAGACTGGACCGTCTCAACCAGCAGCCTTGAAGCTGTTCTGGATTCAGAACTCTGAGGAAACTTCAACAAAGGTTCTCTGAGAGGTTGGATCACCTGGGCCACCTGTTTTCAGTGGTGACACATAAACTTTGGAAGGTAACATATATCTGCGTTAACACAAGTATGGAATGTGCAGTGTGCACAAGTCAGTTAAAGATGATTTTTCTTTAAGTCTGTAGCCAGGATTTTTAGGGCATCTTCCCTGTCAAATCAGATCTCCACAGCCTTGTGCTTTCTGTGGAGACAAAAAGGGTAACCTCTTCCCTAATGTATTTTTTGACTTCTATTTTGAAGATTTTTAAAAATATATAGGTTGGTTTAATGTAGTAGTTTTTATAATCCAGTGTCTCTCAGCATCTTTTGCTTGCTCATCAGCACCTTACAGAATCCAGAATCTGTATATTCTTCATCTTTACATGGCTCATCTTTTTATATTACTTTTTCTTTAAAGACTTTGTTATTATTTATCAATTATTTTTTCTATGACCTATTTTCTTTCCTTTCTTTAGCCTGTGCACATTTTAAACACACCATAACCTGTTTAGAGGTCTTTTTCTGTCTGTAACCTTTTCTGTTTACATGAGCAAAATCTTAAACCAACATGCAGCTTATCTTATGGTCCACTTCCCAAGGGCAGTGGCTGGGAGGCGTCTCTGGACTGCAGCCTACACGAGGCACTGTAGGATCAGGAGACTGTGTTTGGCTCCGTGTTTTGTGTATTTGGACATCCCCCCTTTTTTAAAGCTTTTTTTAGGTCTCATGTGAAAATATGTGCCCCATGTTGGACGCCGTTTGTAGTTGGACTTTTTCATCGGATCTGCTGTCTCCACAATAATGACACAGAGACTTATTAATTATGAAAGCTCAACCTATAGCTTGGCTCATAACTTAAATTAACCCATATCTGTTAATCTACATCCTGCCACATGGCTCGTGGCTATTACCCCTCCTCAGGCATGTCCTGCTTCCTCTGCATCTAGCTGGTAACTCTGCTCTTCTTCCCAGCATCCTCTGTGCCCCTATTGGCCATTCAACTTTTTATTAAACCAATCTGAATGACACATCTTCACAGTGTACAAAAAGATTGGAAGAACTCTAGATTAAAGGAGTGTTTTAAAGCTTATTAGGAATGAACAGCAACTTTCCAAAGGCACTTCTCTAGCACCTGGCTCTGGTTTGGGGCTGACAGTTTATACACTAAAGTCTAGTTCTTTCTGTAATTTCTCTTAGGTTCTGCTCTGCAGATGGGACCTCTACTGCCAGCTCTTCTGTACCTCTGGTCAGCTCTTAGCTAATCCCCTGTGCATATTAAGAGCTCATTCTACACATATGCTTTGTTAGCAGATAAACATGCAAATTAGGTTAATCAATTCTGTTCCTGTATTCCTACAGTTGAAGACACAATTAAATGAAACACGAACAAAGCTTCAAAATGAACAAAGTGAGAGAAAGAAGGTAGCTGATGATTTGCATAAGGTGAGCTGCTGTTTGGCCTGGAGACAGTATCCCCAACCTATGCTGTGCATTTGTCCTGAGCAGACACACACTGTAAAACTGCTCTCGTCCTTTTGGGCCCTTTGAAGTGTGTGTGTTGGGGGGATGGTGCAGGGACAAAAACCTTTTACTTGCTTCCCCATTTGGACTAAAAGTTTTTACTTTTGAAAAATTCTTTAAAATTATTATTTGATGTGTTTGGATGTTGTGCTGGCATGTCTGTCTGTCTGTCTACCACATGGGTACTTGATACATCTGGAGACTCAAGGGCTTTGGACATCCTATAACTGGAGCTGCAGATGGTTGTGAACCATGCATGGGTCCTGCCAATTGGACTTAGGATCTGTGGTAGAGCAGCTCCTGAGCCACCTCTCCAGCCCTCGATCGTCATCTACAAAGTGCTACTCTGCTTGCGCGTGTAGTTTCAGAACTTTGTTCCCTTCATTCAGTTCTTTGTATTGATATTTCTTTCTTTCCCTTATCTCTTCTCCTTCCCCTGTTTTTTCTTCTAAGATAGGGCCTCACTGTGTAGTCCAAGCTGGCCTTGAACTCAGTGACTAAGCCTCTTGACTTCTGAATTGCAGGCCTGTGCATGCTGAGTACAAATGTTTTCCTTATTCCCATATTCAAATTGATGACTTTTAGGATAGTATTTCTTACTCTGCGTTTGGTTAACAGGGTATTTGTCATTCTGCTGTGCTGTGGTTTTGGCTCTTACAAGCTTTCAATGAAGATAGCTTACAACTATGCTAGTATTTATAGAGAATTATATTTATCAAAAAAGTTAAATATGTCACTGTCTTGGAATTGAAGAAATAAGGATTTTCACAGCTTATATTTTGATACCTGTAGCATTTAAATATTACTAAACATTTAAATATTAATACTAAGAGATCTTTTGAAAGTTTCTCTTATAAGTATCATGCCATATCATTTCAATAAGAATACAAAAAGTATTTTTGTTTTTTAAACTTAAATCTTATTGCTATTAATATAGAAGACTAAGAATTAAAGAATGATTGAAAATTTTCAGATTATTTAAATTCTTATTAAATAACTAGGAATTTAGGAAATCTGTGTTAGAATACAAACTCTGTTCTGTTTTGTTTTGAGAGACAGGGTCTCACTATGTAGCCTTGGTTGATCTGTAACTCTGTAAACCACCTGGCCTCAAAGTGCCTCCTGAGCTAGGATTAAAGGTGTATGCCACCTAAGAGAGTACAAACTCTTAATTTAATTTGGAATATTATTTTAAGTTTTGGCCCATGAATCATAACATAAAAGATGCAATTTTAACCTGGCAATGCAGTTTCTCAGTCAGTACTTTGAGATGTAGCTAGGCCATGGTACATGTGATGACTGAAGTAGCAAGGGTAAAAGCGGTCACCTATCTTTATACAACAGGAGTATTCCATTGGGATTGACAATGCACATAAGTATTTATGCATTGAAATAGTTAACAAAACACTTTGTAAAACCTGCAGTGTAGAATGTAAAGGACGTTGGAGCCTATTCATATAACATTTTCTTCCAGTTTTCTCCAAACGTGTTTTATATTCAGAGAAGGATTCAGACCTAGGATTCTGCAAACTCAGTTTAGGATTAGTGCTCTAGTTTCATTCAAAAAACAAAAACTAGAAACATAAAAGTACAAGTGTGGTGGTACATGCCTATAATCCAGCTGCTTGGGCAACAGGGGCCAAAGGATCATGATTAGTTCAGCATAAGCCTTGTCTACTTCATGAGTTCAAGGCCAGTTTGAACTATCAGGCTATCTCAAAGTTAATTAACAACATAAAATCTATTCTTAAATGTGAGCTATGAAAGTCAGATTGTGGGTTGGATTTGGCAGACTTGTAATCTAGACTGAAACTAAAAGTGTAGTTATTATTAGTTTTAATTTCTTTATACAGTTCCTGTGTTTGAGTTATGAAAAATGTGAACACATGTTTTCATAAGCTGGTGGGTGATAAAGCTATTTTCTTTTTGGTGACCAAAGTTTTATATTGTACAAGATAGATAGTCAAATTACTTCTTTTGTGTGTTTTGATGTATCTGCTCCCTGTTCCTTTTGTTATAGGCTCAACAGTCACTGAACTTTATCCATTCAAAAATTTCACTAAAAGCTGCTGGAGACTCTGCTGTTATTGAGCATAGTGGTGTTTCCCCAGAAACGGTGTGTAGTTCTAACCCTAACCAGTTTCTTTAACCCCAAATTTGTAGGCTTAATTGCCCTGCAAACTTTTTGAAGATTAAGCATGTGCAAGACCAGTCTTTGGCTTTGCTTCTGTGTTTGGGGAAGGAGGCAGACTTGGGGATTGAATGCTGTTTATTAGCTTCATGTGTGGCCTAGGGGAAATTCCTTAGTCAGTCTGCTTCAATAAAAGAATATGGCAATGTATATCACCTGTCCTGCGGTTGTCAGAAGGAACAACTGAGTACCATGTAAAATACCTTGAAGAGAGGGTAGCTCTGGCAACCCTATGTGTGGCACCCGTGATTGGAACTGTTGGAGGCATACTCTCCTTTGCTGGACAAGGTTTTTGCTCATTTGTTTTTAAATATAGTCGTTTTGCCTTCTGAAAGGAAAAACATATATTATTTACAATATCTGTAGACTAGATTTTCCTTTGTGGCCAATGTTTTATGCAATATGGCTTCTTTTGTACCAGCTAGCTAGTTTAGGCCATTAGTCAGCAAACATTTTCTGTGCAATTTTTACTGTTGCTAATTTTTAAAATAAATGTTCAAATTTTCCACATTTATATTTTTTAAAAAATGATTTGCCTTCTTGCTCTGTGTTTAGAGGTTTTTTAAATGATTATTCCTTTGACCTTCTTTTCAGGGGTCTCCTGAGAAAGAGACACTGTCGGTGAGTCTCAATCAGACTGTTACACAGTTACAGCAATTGCTTCAGGAAGTAAATCAGCAGCTCATGAAGGAGAAATGATCCCGGCTGGGGTATGGACACTGAGTATCGCTGTTTCTTTATAACTAACACAGTTGGGGGAAGCACATAAAATACATAGTCAGTGTGTAAGTCAGTTTTCACTCACCGTAGACAGAGCCCATTCATCTCTTTCACAGTGTCCTGGCAGCAACTCCGACCTTTCTTTCTCTCGGGCTTATATCTTGAAGTCTTTTGGTCTAGAGGACCCTTGTGCTCTAGAGTGTCTGTCACTCAGCTTCTGTGGACTTGACCACCTGCCTGGGTTGGTCAGTTGTGATGTCTTCAGTTGCCCACTAGTTAATTCTGATCCTAGTTAAGGGCAAGTGTCTGTGTGATATTTCCCTTCTCTTTATGGCTGTGGTTGCTTTGATGTTTGTTTTTATCAATGCTAGACTAAAAATAAAGCCATCATAACTTTGTAGCATGAAACGAGTATACAACTTTATTGTATACCTAAAGATGCGAGTATTAGATTTTCATAATCTCCATAGATTGGAAGTTGTTTTGACATTTGTTTCTTGTTTTGTGGTGACTTGCTCAGTGTTGGGGCAGGCCTCCACTGTGCTGGAATTGCCATGGCACCACCATACCTAGTTGGTGTTTTGTTGGAGTCTGCTTTTGTAGATAATCTAAGACATTATCTTTTTTATACTTGAAGTGAGAATTTTTCTTTAGGAGAAATGATCAACCCATCATTGGATCACGCCATGAACTCTTGTTGGCTTTCCTTACTGTAGAAAGTTCAACTTTAGCAACATTTAAAAATGTCTTGTATTCCTGCTGGTGAATGGAGGCTTTGCTATCTATGTTTTACTTTCTATAAATGACTGAAATCATAATGGCTAGAGTAGAGCATTTGTGCATATACAGGATATTTCAGATATTCTTTTTGTGAGGCTGTTTGCTGCAAAATAATGGTGATATCCTGTCAGCACAAAGGGGCAACTCAAACTGCCGTTCAGCACCTGTTCCAAAGGCCCTGGGGATGGGTTAGGTGAGTGGAGAAGGAACAGACTTCTCTCGTACTGTCACCCTTTATATTTATGATACTGATCATGCTCATGCTGTTTAAAATGCTAACTCTAGACAGTGTAAGCTTCTCTTTCCATTTTCTGAAGTCATGTTTCTGGAACTTTGCTTTCTGTTCACAGAGAACGTCTTGCATCTTACTGCTTCTTACTGTGGCTTCAGTCTGACATTTTTCTTTCCTGTCAGCATGGCCATATCCTCTTTCCCCGCATGTTCTCGGTCTAAGGTTTTTTTGTTTGTTCCTCTTTTTGACTTTTTCTTTTTCTTTGCTTTCCTGAGACAGGGTTTCTCTATGTAGCTCTGGCTGTCCTAGAACTCACCGTGTAGACCAGGCTGGCCCTCTACTCAGAGATCTACCTCCTCCTGCCTCCCCAAGTGCTGGGATAAAAGCACGCAGCCCCTGTAGTCTTGCCAGTCTATTTTTATTTTTCTTACTAACAAGTAAGTAATTTTTCTCATTGTGTTTTTTTTCCTTTCTTTGCTGTAATTTCTTTATTTACTTTAGAATAACTTCTTTTGAAAACCATTTCACCAACATCATTAATGCTTTGCTGAAGCTTTTCTTTACATACAGTGAGTGGCATAGAATGGATGTATGGACAAAATACACCAAGTATACTGACTTGGTGCCATGAAAAGGGCTTAATTATTCGGGAGCTTTTAAAAAAGTCCTGAGATTGGCTTTGATTTCCTGGCTTCAGACTGTGTTTGTGTTTATTGGTGGTTTGTAAAGTCAGTCTGTTCAGCACTGTCACCTAACTAAGGTTTACATTAGCAATACTAAGAAAAATGACCTCTCAGGGTTGTTCTCTTTAAAATATGTCCCTAAAACCCTCTGAATCCCAAGACTCCTCTCGTTTTGATAACCATCAGTGTGAACTGCTCTGGGTGCACTGAAGGTGCCAGGGTGGAGCTCATGAAATATGTATGGGGTACAGCACTCAGGGTGATTTTCTTATCTTGTTCTAAATGGATTACTTTCTTATCTTTTACAGAGTGAAGTAATTGGGAAATTACTCGCTAGAAGTTAACGGAAGGCGTTGTATTATATTTTGCCAAATTAAAGCCTTATTTATGTTTCACCCTTTCTACTTTGTCAGACACTGAACAGTTTTGTCTTTTCTAACCCTTATTAGACTACTGACTTCAAGAGAAAACACTTGGAAATGCCAACTCTGTAGACACCTTCAGAGTTTAGTTTTATAATAAAACTGTTTGAATAATTAGACCTTTACATTCCTAAATATAAAATAAATGTAATCTTTTACCTTATTTTGCTCAATTAAATTATTCAGAAGATCAAAGTGGTTTAGACAACATGAAATTTAGTATTTTAATACTGATGTTGTACGCTGCTTTACTTAACATTTGGGAAGTAACTGCCTCTGACATCAACTCAAGGAAACACTCTGTTGCTAATGTAATCAGCAAATAAAGGGACACTTATTATTCAAACACTACTCACTCTAATTCTCACTGGTTTTAACAGGTGTCAGTAGCACTCCAGATCATTTAGGACACTATTTCAAATTGCAACCACCAAGCAAAACAGTTTCCTGATTAGCTCCTTGTGTCCTCTTTGAGACAGGGCTGTGTCAGATGTCACAGCATAATGAAGCAAGGACAGTGGAGGCATCTGGGCCCCCCCATCATGAAGGAGGGCTCTGTTTATTTCACTTTTATTACTATTGTTTCAGAGCAGAAACTGTTAAGTTTTCCTGTCCAGAAACTGTCATATGCATTCCCTCTTCTGTTGGAAGGGGTGTGTGTGTCTAAGGGGGGATGTGCGTAGGAGCATTCTGTTTTCTTCAGATGGCAATAACAGTTGATAAGTTTCTGGTACCACTGAGTATTAAAGTACCTTTTAGTAGTATTTGTGTTTCCTTTTTTTAAAAATTTCTTTTTATTTTTTGTGTATGAGTGATTTGCTTGCTTGCATGTATGTGAAACCCTGGGTATAGTGCTCATGGAGGTCAGATGATATTGAATCTCCTAAAACTGGAGTTTAAAGACTTGTGAGCTGCTGTGTGGGTGCTGGGGATCCAGCCCAGGTCTTCTGGAAGAGCAGAAGAAGTTTTCTTAACCACTGAGATATCTCTCCAGCCCTTATTGCTGTTTCTTAGACAAAGCGTTCATGTTTCTATCACACAGAGGTTTTGCACTTGGCATTTCTTCCGTTTACAGCTGTTTTATTTCGAAGTAGGTCTCGTGGTATATAGCTAGGGTTTCTGTTGCTGTGAAGAGACAGGATGACCATGACAATTCTTATAAAGGAAACATCTAACTGGGGCTGGTTTACAGTTTTAGAGGTTCAGTCCTTTATCGTCATGGCAGGAAGCATGGTGGCATGTAGGCAGACATGGTGCTGGAGAAGGAGCTGAGAGTCTACATCTTGATCTGCAGGCAGCAGGAAATGAGCTCTGTACTGGGAATAGACTGAACATATATGAGAAACATATATATCAAAGCTCTCTCAGTGATACACTTTCTCCATCAAGGCCACACCTCCTAAGTGTCACTCCCTAAAGGCTAAGCATTCAAACACAGGAGTCTTTGGTGGCCATACCGGTTCATAGCCACAACACTTTCAGGCTTCATTTGGTAAGTAGAGGCAAGAGGATCATGAATTAGAAGCTAGACCAGCTTACAAAGCAAGACCCAATTCCCAAACAATGGCCTCTTGTTTTAAATACCAGCTCACTCCCCTATTAATTTGCCCCCCCCCCCATGCCTCATTTATCTTTCGACTCTGAAGTAGTGGGGCATACACAGTACTGCTCCTCCCATTTTGGAACATGAGTAATTTTTAATGATCCTATATGAAATCATATTAGAAGTTTTGTTCCTGGTATATCATCTATCAGCCCTGGCAGCTTCTCCGCTTTGCGGAAACATAGGGGAAGGTAACCATGTTTGCATTCAGTGATGTTCATCAGTTGTAGCTCTCTGCTCACAGTCCCCACCCTTAAGTTAAATACTCCTAGAGCTGCAGGCATAGAAATAGTGAAAGGCTTGCCAGATGCTTTGCTCATCCTTCCACTGACTTACAATGTAGGGCTTGTTGATACTCAAAAGGAGGATGAGATGTGGAAGGGAGGCTTGGGAATGCCCATGAAGCAGCTCATTTCTCATCCCGTGAGAAAGCTCATCAGTTCCTAGAAGTCAGTAATACTATGTAAAAAATTAAGCTTCAGCTGTCTTGAGTTTTCAGCTACAAGTGAGGGGAGTATTTGTGCTGTCCACAGAGTTAACGCTATGGGTCCAGTGCTATGGAGACTTCCCTATGTGATATACGTTGTAGATATGAAATACACCTCCCCTGCTCCCTAGGTATGTGTGTTGAACACCTGGTCCCCAGCCCATGGCACTAGTGACTGGTGATTATATCATAAGGATTTCAGCCTCCACTACACATTCACATTGGCATGATACTGTCAGGCCCCAAGCAATGAAGCCAGCCAATAATGGACTGAAACCATAATCCACAATAAATCCCTTTTAAGTAGATTTTGTAGGGTTCAGCTGTGGAAGGTGATTGTTGTGTATGGGAGGAGCAGAGGCCACCAGGAGAAGGTTGCCAGTAGCACCCTCCCGTAAGAGGTTCCATTTTCTGGCTCCCCACAGAAGACAAGGCAGAGGAAGTAAAGGACACAGTTGTCTTGATTAGACCACCAGTACCAGAGCTGGACGCTAGCTGGGTTACGGAGCTGCAGCTGTGGGGCCTGGTCAGGGTTTGCATAAGACATGGGGGAAGCTGCACAGGGCAAAATGGAGACTGGCAAAAGGACTAAGTTCAGGAGATGTCAGACTGGCCGCTTGGTCGGCATTTCTCATGTCACATTTTACTTTTTATGCTTCCCTAGAAGAATAGGCCATTTCACATTCAGTGGTAGAGCTCCACTAATGTAACAATGTATCATGTGCTAACTAGCTTACAAGCAGTTACTTGGATTGGCTACTTTATAGGAATGGATATACTTCTGTCATCCTCTTCATTGTAGATGTGGAAACCTGGCCTTGGCTACTCAGGAGAGCCAGTCCTGAGCCGAGACTGACATGAGAGCGTATACACATCTACACATACGTCTCTGTAATGATGTGAATGTAATCATACTAGAAAATGTAAGATTGTGTAGAAAAGTAATTTTAAAATGATTTTGTTCCTGTTACCACTGTGCCTTTCTTGCCTTCTCTTGATAGTTTCTGAGCCACTGTCCGCCTCAGTTACTCTCAGAAGTATGATTTGGAGACCATTTGGCACCCATGACCCTTGATTTCTAAGGGTCTTGAAGGTCAAAACCACTTTCATAAGATACCATCTGCCTTTTTCACCGTGTTGACACTTGTGCTACTCCAAGAAAACAGTGTCTTCCAGATACAACAGGACTAATAAGCTCACAGAGACTGGTGGCATGCATAAGTTCATGCCAGACGGAGTCCCTGCACTGCTAGGGGGACATGGACACGGGCCTAACCAAGAAGCAGTCAGCACTTGTTGCCCACTGGGAGCTTATCTGTAATGCAGTCTCACTGGGTTACAAACCACACTTCAGGGCAGGCTCCATGCCCAGGAGGATTTGACCAGCATACAATGAGCACAATGATAATTTTATAGAAGTTCTGTCTTAAGTTTTTTTGTTTGAGCTTTTTTGGGGGAGGGTCTTACTGATCTTTTGCTTGTGTATTTTGGTTTCTGGGTTATTTGTGGGACCTTTTCTGATACTTGCTTCTCTTTTTTTTTTTTTTAAAGAGAGGGTGTGGAGTTGGGTTGTTGGAGTGATGGGAAGGATTTAGGAGGCCTTTGGGAAAGGGGAAAATGTGATCAGATATGTGGTATAAAGAGATTTTAATAACTTTTGGTTTTAATTTTAGTATATTGAATATTGTTAGAAATAGCAAAGATTTTTAAATTCAAAGAAATTCTGAGACCAAAACTTGGAGTCACTGTTTCTGCATACGGTTCCTTTCCTGTAGTTCTGAGTGGCATATGGCAATTACTCACACTTTAAAGAAATACATCTTGTTTTATATTTTTATAATTTTCACTTTACTCTTTGACAATAAAATTTGCTTTCAATAAATTTATTTTAGGCTATAGATTTTTCTCTGGATTACTTTGTTACAAATTTTTATACATAGGGATTTGTTGATATGAATATATTAATATATATATAAGAGGCAAAACAACTTTCTATCATTTTTCATTTATTAAAATATTTGCTTGACTTAAACAACAAACATATTGTTGAGCTATGTTGTGTGACCTCCTGGCCCCATCTCCCTCTTAGATATAATGTAGCCGTTACACTAAGAGTGAAGCTGATCATGTAATTCCATGTTGTCATGTAACCACATAGCTATCTATGTACATACCCCTAACAATGTGTTTTGTATGCTTTCCAAATGTGTGTAAGTCATTCTGCCATTCGCTTAGTTTAGCAGTAGATTTAAGGCCATGCCTAGGATAGAGCTTTGGGCTTGTAGAGAACGCATATGCTCAGTTCTATTAGATACTGTCAGACAGCTTGTGGAATTGTTATTTTGTATCCCACAGAAAGGAAACAGGAGCTCCCTGTTCTGAACTTCACGTAGGTTATCTAGATTGCTTCTGTCGGTGCGGTGGGAGTCCACTGAGTACCTTATGGTCTGTTGTTGAGCAGTGGTTTGCTCAAAGCTTCCTAGAATTTAGCTTTTTAGCAGAGGTACTGGTAGAACCCACAATGACCACTCTGCAGAATTTTAGGGTCCATATAATCACCAAGTAAAGCACTGTTGTCTGCTGCTCATTAACTCCATTTACGTATTTGACAGCAGGCCTTTTAAAAGACTCACAAGTGTTTTGCCTCTATGGCTGAATCAGGAAGCTTCATTTTAAAAAGCCAAGCTTCTGCTTGCCTCCGTCAAACAGCTGATACAAGAAAACATTGCCACTAAGAAGCCACCTTTGATTCTGTTCCCATTTTGTCCTTGCAAACAGAAACCTTAAATACATGATTTACAACTTGTTGCTTACATCTAGGCTCCTGTGAGTCTTCAGGAACCAGCCCTTTTGCAGCTTAAGCTGCCCTCCAAAAGCCTGCCATTTTGTAGCCCAAGCTCACATGCCTCACCAGGGCATCACTGTACCACGGCTCAAGTGAGAAACATAACTTGGAAGCTGTTTTTTTTTTTTTTTGTTGTTTCGTTTTTGTGCTCTAGATTGTTTTTAAGCTTTCTATGGCTTTATGTGGGTATATTTTACCCACATTGAGCTGCCATTTGTTGTATAAGGTTTCTGACCCAGACTTTCAGGTCTAGCCTCAAGGTTTGGACCCACAGTCCCTCAGTTCTGCAGAGACACACAGATACTTATATTAATTGTATGCTGATTGACCTGGGGCCCAGGCATATAACTTGCTAACTCTTTACCTTTAAACTAACCCATGATTCTTATCTTGTCCAGCCATGTGGCTCGGTACCTTTTCTCAGAGCAGCATAGTTGTCCTCTGCATCTTCTGGCTTCTCTATGGCATTTCTGCTCTGTTCTTCTTGTTCCCAGTGTTTTCTTAGTCTGGTAGCCCCACCCACACCTCCCATCTGCCTTTGGCCAATTAGCGTTTTTATTAAACCACTGGGAGGGACAATTATTTGCAATGGAACAACATAATCCTACAGTGGTCTGTGTATGACATGTATATACTTGGTTACATTTTGCTGTATACCTATGAAACGGTTAAGAAAATAAACAAAAGGATTATCTGCAGATCCTTTCTGTGTCTACTTCCTTGTTCCCAGGCAGCTCAAATGCCTTCTGTCACTTCAGGTACTTTGAACTTTCTCAAATTTATATAAATGGAATCAGATAGCAGGTCCAGCTCTGTCTGGCTCCTTTGACTCAGAGTAATAAAGATAATTCTTTACATTTCTGACTGTATTGTACTGTGTATTATAGTTGGCTTATCCACTCTGGGAATGAATGAATGTATTCTAATTTGCTTTCTGTTGCTGTGATGATCACCATGACTAAACCCAACTTGCGTGCAGAGGGTTTATTTGGCTTACATGTTTTAATCACAGGCCATCATTGAGGGAATTCAGAGTATGAACTCAACCAGAAGCAAAGGCAGGAGCTGTGGGGAACACTGCTTACTGACTTGATCAGGCTTATTGCTCAGCTACCTTTCTTCTACCTCCTAGGATCACCTCTCCAGAGGTGGCACTGGACCCTCCTACATCAGGTAACTGGCAAGAGAACATGACAACAGACCTGCTTACAAGATAATCTAATGACTTGTTTCCTTAATTGAGGTCCTCTCCTCCCAGGCTGGGCTGTTACAGAGAAAGCTAGAGCGTTTATATATAAGACGCATACATAACTAAGTGCATACAAACCAGCACTAAGCTCTCGTGAAACATCCAGAGTCTCCTTCAGGGTAGTTCATATCAGTTAGGTCCTGGTGCCTGTTCAGACTCGGGGTAAAAGAGAAGAATCTTTATCTTGCTCAGGGGCTGGGGGTGGAAAAAGCCAGGATTCTGAACCAGGAGAGATGTTAGCAACATGGCTTGGGTCTGTGTGGACCTGATGCCAAAGAATTGAAGTACACCTGAGTAGCAAAGGAGCAAGGCAAGCATTCAGAATGGATGTGCTTTCTGTAAGGGAGCAATGAACTCAATGATTTATGCAGGAGTTGTGGTTGCTGCCCAGAGCTGCCTTTTCTGGATTCAAGAGAAGTAGATTGGTAGGGAAAGAGTGCTGGTGATGTTTTTATTGACAGGGTTGGGCTCACTGTACACATCTCCCATGATGCATCTGCTTTTAATCATGTTTGTGGCCTCTTATGCATAGACATAAGTTAGTAAATGGCTTTCTCTTAAAGGTCTTTTTTTTTTTCCTTATTGTACATGTGCCCAAACCAATCTGCTTTGGCTCACTGCTCCTAGTTTTAGAATGTTCCAGGCCCTGTTTGACCACAAAGGGGGAGCTACTAAAGGATTTCTAAGGAGGGAGATGTAGCTTGGAGTGACCCGATTGCTTTCTTTGGAGAGGAGTATGCATGCAGTTCCTTTCCAGTGGAGTCCCAGGTTGCTGAGTGCATTATTGGGATGTGTCTTAAGGCAAGCAGTGCCTGAGCCACCAAGCCTCCCTCATGCTTGCCTGCCGCCCACGTCCGTGCACTATATGTTATTTCTGTTCCCTTTCCTACTTAAATCCCAGCACCTACCTCTTGACCACACCAGAAACCAGCTCCATGGTAGAACCAACTGTGCCAGGTTTTCAGTATTGCTCCTCTGAACCTGACTATCTGTCAGATGTCAGGCACACAGCCTTGAGGGAAAAATGTATCCTCATGAACTTCCTAAGGAAGCCTAAGTAATTGAGAGAACAGCCCAGGAATGTAGGTAACCAGGCGCAGCTGGGCCAATGCAGAGTCCTTTACCTCCTTCAAAAGAAAAGAATGGCAGATTTTGTTTGCACAATCTTCCTGGCAGCCATAGTCTTCTGTTTTAAGTATTTGAGTGTACTATGTCACAATACATTGATGAATTCTCCTAGTTCCCACCCTGACTAATGGGATCATATTTACCTGCTTCTGCTTCTGGAGCTGGCCAAAGGACTCCCAGCTAAAGCATTTAGGTGAAACCCGAGTTATCGTGTAAGGTGAGCATGAGGATTAGAGGTTGAGACTGTTGTATGCCAGAATAGAATCAATGCATTTCCCTCCAAGTTTACCACTGTGCCTGGGCTATATTAGCAATTTACTTGGTCCAATGAGTGAATGTGGTGGTGTGGAGGCCATCAGAGAGGCAGTAATACCTGAAAACCCAGTTCATAGCCAGCCAGCCTCCTGTGAGAGACATGGCTGGGATGAGGCTGGTAAAGGAGGAGAAGGGATGGATATAGCTGGCATATCCTGAACATGAGCTGGGTTTGGACATCCACTAGTTTATATGACTGAGGCAAGCTCTTGAGCTATGTGACTTCCTCTGTCTCATCTGCAGAACGAATAGTGGGACAGTGCACTGGATACAGAATGCTTGCCCTGTGCCTGGAACGCAGCAAGTGTCCACTATGTTAGCAGATCTCTCTCTCCCTCATGCACACACACACACACCTAGGGCAGGATAGTAGGGAAGTGTGGAGGGTATGGAAGAGGGTGAAAATGTAAAGAAGCGGGGAGCCCAGCTGGAGAGAGTGGGATAGAGTAACTTGGGGGATGTTAAACATCCCTGGAAAGAAAGACTTCATTTAAAGTGGGCTGAAGTCTTTTAGCAAGCTTAAGAGAAACAAGATTAGAGACAGCTGCCTTCACCTGGCTTGTGCTGACTGCTTATGCTGCTTTGACTGTAGTTTTCAATGTGTCCCAGGAGGCCTAGAGTAGGAAAAGAAGAATTGAGCCCGTTCATTTTTAATATGAAGAATTGCACACCATTTTGGGGCACAGTAGAAGTCTCAAGAGGCTTGTGCCTAGCAGATTTCTACAATTAACGAAGCCCAACAGCTAGATAATGAGAACAAAGGATGCTGTAGGGCCAGGCAGATGACAGCGGAGGGGAGGCCAATCTTAAATGCTGCCATCGGGGCCCTTTACAGAATTGCTGGGGACAGGGGCAAACCCCTCTTTACTAAAGTCTTCAGAGGGTCAAGTGTTTCTGCTTTAGTCTTGGTCTCCTTTTGTGAGGTGGACAGATTATGCCGCTCATTTTAAAGGATGAGATTAAGGATCGGGATGCCAGATGTAGCCATGTCCTCTTCCTGTGTTGCAGCACATAGCTGCCGCCGTACAGAGGTTTATCTGAACAGTGTGTACATCTGCATCACAGAAGGTTCACACTCACTCTGGAAGCCTGATGAGCAGAAGGAACAGTATCATGGCTGTCCTGAGATGAAGGTGAGAAAGCCAGGGTGAATTCAGAGGCATAGGTCTGTGAAGAAAGCCTGCTTTACACAAGGCTGGAGCATGAGGTGTTTTATTCTGGATGTGGCTGTGAGGTTAAGTTCAGGTAAGACAGACATGTAAGTGGGTGAGAACTGTTTTCCTAACACTCTATACTAGTGGGCATGGGTTCCACACATACAGTTGAAAGCAAGAAGGACAGCTTCCTCCAGCAGGAAGGAATTCCTCCTGCCTGGTGACAGATGAGGACACTGGTTCTTCCTGGATCTCCAGCTTGCTGCCTCATCCTGCAGGACTCAGGATCTATCAGCAATTCATATAGACAAAGACATATACACACTGAATATACATATGTAATATATAATGCACGTATGTTACAACATACACATTTTGCATATAAATATGTGTGTATACATATATATTTATAAGCATGCACACATTCCAACTGTTTTTATGGAAAACCCTGATAAATGCCATGCTGAATACTGTACACACATCAACAACTGTGGTAAAGCAGGCCAACACTATGACCTTCAAAATTCAGGTGGAGGTCATATTCACAGCAACATGTGGACTTGAAGCAAATACTATTTTTCCCTTGAACTGTGGACCCTGTGATTCAAGTAAGAGACAAGTCAAGGTGGCCAGGCTTTGGTGGACAGAGGAGTGGACACTCCTATACATTGAGTGTAAGATTGTCAGAGCCAGCCTTCCATCGGAGCTCCAGCAATACACCATTGGTTACACTGGTGACTGGTGGCCTGCCTGGAAGGGACCCCTGTGAAAGGGTAGTTTGACCCTCAAAGGAGTTGAAACTCATATTTGAGAACCATTGGTCTGGTTGAAATACCCTCCTGCTTGTGCCTGGCTCTCTGGGGCCCAAGATGAGCGGACAAACTTAGGATCCAAGAGGGCACCCACAGACTTTCAAGTTGGAATGCCAAGACTTTCCTTCCTTCAGAGACACACTATCAGAGGCAAAAATAACAAGAAAGCAAGAGAAATGGAGAGTGTTAGTACCTCTATTGGTGAGTTCCTTAGTAGGACTGAAAAGAATTGCTTCCCAGCAGGCCTCCAAGGCAGTGATCAGTGCCATTCACTGCAGCTGCGCAGCAGCAGCCATTGTGAAAGGTATTACCTCACTTCACACAATGCCTGTAATAGTATTAAGTGACCGAGTCTCTTCTGTTTTCGCTCATCTCTGACACGTCTAGTCTCAATTCCATTTTATGTGGATGAAAACAGAGACTCAGAATTTAAGTTGCTGGAAATTTTACAGACGCACCATGCTTTTTACAGACGCACCATGCTTTGGTACAAGAAGGGATTCAAACCCCAAGCGTGATTTCCCTTCCCCCATTTTGATTGGTAGGCTGTAACCAGCATGTTTAACTTGTGGGCTCATAGGCTAAATGTGGCCGAAGACAGTTATGAATGTAGCCCAAGACAAAATAATAAATTTAAAACATTATGAGAGGTTTGGGGAGTTGACTCAATTGGTAAAGCGCTTGTCATGCAGGCATGAGGATCTGAGCACTCATGCAAAAAAAAAAAAAAAAAAAAAAAAATACTAGGCATCTTGGTTCATTCCTGTAATCCTAGGGCTGGGGGATGAGGTGGGACAAAGAGAAATGTGGATCTTTGAACCTCATAGGCTACTCTTCTGTCTTAGTTTTTCCATTGTGATGACAACCATGTGACATAGTATTGGGTATCTTGATATCTCCTCTGCCAGTGACATTAATCCAAAACTTTACAAGGCAGAGTCTTAGAACAAAAGCAGCTCCATTCTGTGCCAAAATATCCCAAGAATTGTCTCTAGCTTAATTGCTAATATTGTCTCCTCTGAGACCTCCTGAGCTGGCCTCTGTAATCCACTGTTCCCAGCATTATTGTTTTATAATGATTTTTATATAATTTAGCTGGGATGGCCAGTTAAGCCCAGCTTACAGCATTCAGCTGTTTTTTAGTCCAGTCTTCTCCACATTTCTCCAAAAGCCAGCATGGTCAGGCCTGTTACGGCAGCAGCCCACTCCCTGGGATCAGCTTCTGCCTTAGTTACTTTTCTATCGCTGTGAAAAGACACCATGACCAAGGGAATTTATAAAATAAGGCATTCAGTTTGGGTCTCGCTATTTCAGAGGGTGAGTCCAGGAACAACACGGTGGGGAGCAGGGCACTGAACAGTAGCTGAGGACTCACATCTTAATCAACCACATGGGCCTGCAGTAGCAGGGCCCTGGGTCAAAGGCCATATTACCATCAAGGTGGTGTGGATGTTCCTAGTCTGGGCTACCACCTGGGGCCGTGTTGATATCTGAGGGCACAGAGCTGGCCCGGCCCCTCATCAGCTGGGTGGTGGTGTGTGGGTGTAGGAGAGATGCCTCCCCTCACCCTGCCACCTATGGCAGGAAGAAGAGCTGGTCCTGAGAGCAGGAGAGATGTCCCTCATTGGCTACAGTGCTCAGGAGAGAGCTCTGCACCTTGCCAGGGCAACACAGTAGAGCTGATCCTGTTGATGGAGGTGTAGGTGAATCAGCCTCAAGGCTATGAGAGTGGGTAAGATGGCCCAGCCCCTTTCCAGCTTTGCCACTCAGGCAAGCTGGTCCTGCCCCTCTCCAGGGCTCAGATCCAGGGCTTTGAGTTGGCCCACCCCAGCATGTGCCACATCTAAAAACTGCTGGAGCAAGTGAAGGGGAAGATCCTACAAAACCAAGCAGCAGGATCTCCAAGACGCAGAATACACGAGAGGAGTTCACTGGTAGTGTAGCAAAATTAGAGGCCTCAAATCAGGCTAATGACCAAGTGCAATGAACATT
Source organism: Phyllotis vaccarum (assembly GCA_033318265.1). Classification (NCBI taxonomy): domain Eukaryota; kingdom Metazoa; phylum Chordata; class Mammalia; order Rodentia; family Cricetidae; genus Phyllotis; species Phyllotis vaccarum. The sequence goes on along the minus strand of JARWLC010000005.1, from coordinate 72,335,604 downwards.
TGCACGTAAAGCTGTTTGGATGGTAGACTGCGTGATGCGTATACCACAGTTTCCATGGTGAGATTTATGTTTGTTTTAATTTAATTTTAAAATAAAAATCTTTTTAAAAAGTTCAAACAAACAAACAAACAGAAGCATTATACCAACCTATGTGAATTGATGAGACTCAAATCCAGTGACAGGACCTGTCTGAGACCTGGCTCTGGTTCAGAGCCCTGGCTGCTCTTTCCAGAGCACCCAGGTTCAAGTCTCTCACGTGGGTGGCTCACAACAGTCTATAATTCAGTGTCCTTCTCTGGCCTTCAAGGGCACAGGCACTCACATGGTGCAGATACACATACAGGCAAAACATCCACACACATAAATTAACAACCACAACAAAATAGTGGAAAGGGATACAAAAAAGAGACAGCTAATGTCCACCTCTGGCCTCCATATGTACCCACATGCACCTGCGCACGCTAAGAGTAGCAAGTACACACACCGCACCATATGCACATGCAAACACACATTAATAGGCCTTGGTTGCAATTTAAAAATTTAAAAAAGCATGTGTATATGCCTAAGTGCATTTATCTTAGTTAAGGCTTCTATTGCTGTGGAGAGATACCATGACCACAGCAACTCTTATAAAGAAAAACATGTCATTGGGCTGGCTTCCAGTCTCAAGGGTTTAGTTCATTTTCTTCATGGTAGGACATGACATCGTGCAGGCAGACAGGGTACTGGAGAAGGAGCTAAGAGTGCTACATCTTGGTCCCAAACTGATTGTCACTCAGAGTGAATCTTGAGCAATGGAGACCTCAAAGCCCACCCCATTGTGCTACACTTTCTCCAACATGGTCACACCTACTCCAGCAAGGTCACATCTCCTGATAGTGCCACTCTCTATGAGCTTATGGGGTCCATTACATTCTAACTACCACACTCTTTATATACCATGTGCCTGCATGCTCCTTGGAGGCCAGACAGGGCCCAGATCCCTTGGAGTTGGAGCAGTCACCTGATGTGTGTGTTGGAAACCAAGCCGGGGCCCTCTGTAAAGTAAAAAGTGCCCTTAAATGACTGAGCCATCTCTTCATCCCCATGCTTGTGACTTTTTTTTTGAAACTTTATCACATAGTTCTCAAGTGTAAATTTGTAGATGATAATATTGACTTTTAATATCAAAAGGCTAAAGAAATCTGAGTGAGATGTATTAGTGGGAGTGTATCCTGTTCTCCAGAGCTGTCCAGATGCACAAGGTTACCTGCAGAAGCACACCGAGGGATCCGCAACACCATAGGAGCAACAAGTCTTTCCACCACTACCGTCATAACCATGATCAGCATCACCATCATCATCCATTGTGGGTTCCTTTAGCTTCCAACTCTGCTCACACATTCAAATATTCTGTCACTAGGGGGAGGTAATAGACAATGCATTATAAGCAATGGTCTTGGAATGAAAGTATTTTTCTTGAAAATGATGCTTGGGGACTTAGCAGAGGTAAGCAGAGATTTGTTTTTAGGGCAGGCTGCCGTCCTCATCAAGGCTAGAGCTTTGGTCACACAAAGACATCTTCCTCTGTCACTAGTATTTTAGCTCAAAAGCCTTTCTATTGTCTATCTCCTCTATGGGACTTTGCTTGTGACCATTTCCGTTTTCTCTGGGGTGCCTCACTCCATTCCATCCCCTTGCCATCTGGGCCTGCAGCAGCCCTGCAAAGTTCCATGTGGTGACTCACATGGGGGTCTCTGAGGTTAGCCTGTTTGGATACTTTGTATACTACTCTGGATATATCTAGGTCATTTCATCCCCACTTTTCCTCTCTGTTCTAAAATTCCACATCTGTCTTCATTTCCATTCTGCCTAGTGGGAAGAATTGCCAAGCCATGTTCCAGGCCTGTGATGGCAACCAGTTAGTGGTTAGTTAGCTTTGAGACATGGCAGGGTCTACCATGCCTTTGCTTCAGCAGAGACCATAACTTCAGGTAACCTCTTCCCCGTAAGTAAGGGGTTGTTTATTTTTGTGGCACTGTGTTGCTTGGTTCTTGTCCCGTGAATGGCCACAGCCTTTTCTCCATTCTTCAATGATTTCCCAAGGCCAGTCCCAAAGTCCCAAGAATGTGGGGACAGCTTTGCTCCTCCAGGGACGTGTGACCTCCCCCACCCCAGCCTCAGTGGATTCCTTTGTGGTTTACCTAAACTAAAGCCACACAACATTCCTGCTCTATTAGGACTGCTAGAAACACAATTCTGTAGACAGACAAAGACACCAGGAGTGTGTTCCCTGCCATTCTGGATGGGAGATTGGGGTTGGAGTGGTTAGATTCTAGTGAGAGCCTCTTTTGAGTTGTAGATTGTCTGCTTCTTGTGTCTATGAAGATGTGTGTCCCAGCCCATATCTTTTTATGTTCCAAAAAGAAAGCGAGAGTGCCCTCGGCCCCTCTTCCAGGGGTACTAATCCACCGATGAGGATTCAATTTTCATAATCTGCTCATCTCCCAAGGCCTGCACTTCTCCTTTTGTTTTATTATTTGAGTCCAGGTTCTTTCTATGAAGTCCTAACTGTCCTGGAACTAGCTCTGTAGACCAGGCTGACCCTCGGACTCACAGAGATCCACCGACCTCTGCCTCCCAAGTGCTGGAATTAAAGGTGTGTGCCACCACACCCAGCTCAAGGCCCACACTTCTTAACACATCACACTGGGGAGTTAGGATTTGGGGGATTTTGATATTTAATCCTTAGCAGGCTTTTTTTTTTATTTTTTATTTTTTTACTCCATTTCTTGAGCCTCTATGAACTGCAGGGCTCAGTGTCCTCTACATTTCTTTCTTACTCAGGGCTAGGAGAGGTTAGACTCGCATAGCAGGTCCAGGTTTTTATTTTGAAAACCCTTGCTCTCCCCAGACAATTGTCATAGTTAGGTTTAATTGTCAATTTGTCAAAGCCTAGAGTCCCCTAAGAGGATGGAACCTCTATTGAGAAAATGTCCCCATAGGATCTGGCTGTGGGGCATTTTTTAAATTAGTGATTAATGGGGGAAGGCCCAGCTCATTGTGAGCAGTGCCATCCCTGGGCTGGCGGTCCTGGGTTCTATAAGAAAGCAGGCGGAGGAGGCCAGTAAGCAGCACTCCTCCACGGCCTCTGCATCAGCTCTTACCTCCAATTCCTGCCCGGCCTGAGTTTCTGTCCTGACTCCTTCAGTGGTGAACAGTGCTGTGGACGTGTGAGCCAAATAAACCCTTTCCTCTCCGTCTTGCTTTTGGTCATGGTGTTTCATCACAGCAATAATAACCCTAACTCAGACAGCCTCATTTGAGAAACTGCCTAAATCATATTGACCTGTGGGCATGTCTCTGGGTACTGTAGGAGGAGAGCCCAGCCCACTGTGGGTGGTGCCCTTTCCTGAGCCCCTGGTCCTGGGCTGTGTAAAGAGTATAGCAAGGTTGGGCTAGAGTGAACCAGCAAGCAATGATGCTGTGGTTCCTGTACCCGGGTTCCTGCTTGTGTTCCTGCCTTGGCTTCAGTGATGGACGGAAGCTGAGCTAATCCTTTCCCTCCCTGACTTGCTTTTGGTCACAGTTTTTTTTATCAGCAACAGAAAAGAAGCTAGAATGACAGCTGAGAATCCCATTTCCCAGCTCGCTCCCCATTTCCTCCACTGCAGGTCCTGCCTTACCATTTCCTCTACAGCAGGTCCCACCTTTCCATTTCCTCTACAGCAGGTCCCGCCTTTCCATTTCCTCTACAGCAGGTCCTGCCTTTCCACAGCCTTCTGGACTATTTGCAAATAGTATTTTGAAACCCACCTATTGATGCATGCATGCAGATGTGGTGAGGCCTGTCTTCATGGCTCTGGCCAAGGATGCGCCTCTGCTGGCTTGTCCTTCATGGTCCTTCTTTCTTCTTGTTTTTCTTCAAGCTCTTTCATTTTAAAACCACTATAATGTGCTCAAGACTATAGGGTACAAGATTTGCTTAAAGAATTTTTTTTAAACAAAACTATCATCTGTACTTATATCAAAGTAAAAGGGGAAGAGAAGGAACACCCTCTTTTTAAAAAAAAAATAAAGAATTATTTATTCCGATTTTATGTGTATGGATATTTCACCTGCATATATTTTTGTGCATCACATGCATGCAGTGTTCACAGAAGTCAGAGGAGGGTGCTGGATTCCTTGGAACTATATTTTGAGGCAATTGTAACCACCTTGTGGATACTAGAAACTATTTTTTTTTAACTTACCACTGTTCCCTCTCCCTCACCTTTTCTCAGTCATCCCCCAGCTTCCCTGCTCCCACCACAGCCCCCATCCATTCCTCAGAGAGGGTAAGGACTCCCAAGTGCAGTCTGGCATATCTAGCCGAGGAAGGACCAAGCTCCTTTCCCCAACATGGAGGCTGAGCAAGGTGTTCCTCTGTAGGAAATGGGCTCCAAGAAGCCAGTTCATGCACTAGGAATAAGTTCTGGTCCCAGTGCCAGAGGCTCCATAAATTGCCCACACCATTCATCTGTCATCCACATTCAGAGGGCCTAGTTCAGTCCCATGCAGGTTCCCCAGCTGTCAGTCCAGAGTCAGTGAGCTCCCAATAGCTCGGGTGAACTGTCTCTGTGAGTTTCCTCATCATGATCTTGGCCACTTTGCTCTTATAATTCCTCTGTCCTCTTTGACTGGAAGAGCAGTCAGTGCTCTTAGCCACTGAGCAATGTCCCCTTTTATGGTAGAAGAATATGGCAGTTAATAAATACAAAAGTGTTAGAATTTAAAAGCACCATTTCTTCCATCAGTATAGTCATTCAGGAGAGAATTTTTAACAGATGCTACAGTCACTGAGTGAAAGGTTGTTCAGAAGAGCATATTCAGTCTCAAAGTATTATCTAATAGTAACCTTACTACATAAGAAAAGGTGCCCTTTGTGGTGTTGAAATCTGGCAGACACCATTTACTTAAATGACCAGATTTTGCTTCTGTGGTGGCTGAGTCCACCCCTCTGGTGTGGCCCGTGAGGACACAAAATTTCCTACATAAGATTTTTGCTCCAAATGACAAATCTGAGCTTATTCAAGAGCCTAAATCAAGGGATAGTCTGTAAAACAGTTGATCTAGACAGTCCAAAAAGTCCACAACCAATTGCAGAGTCATGGAGCACAGTCCCAATGGATACATCTACCCCATGCTCCCACACCTAAGGCTCAGGGAACAACATTAAGGAAGAGAGAGGATGAAAGACTGGGTCAGAGGATCAATGGGTTTGCTATGGGGCTGTGTCTCCAGTAACAGCAGAAACTACACCCATAATGTTTCAGTCACACAACTTCTCAAACATGAGGTGAACACAGACAGTAACAACAGACTTTCAAAGTAGGTAAAGAGAAGCCCATGAGGGGTAAACCATACACAAAGAACTACAGACAACCAAGCAGTGAATGCTGAGAGTGGGGGAAACAGTCTTCCAGGGGAAGAGCACAGCAATTGCTGCTCAGTCCCTAAAACATACATATGCATACAATTACACATACAGAGTAGGTTGTATTTAGGAATATACACATTTGTGCATGTAGCCACACTAAATGATGAAAAGAGGCCTTGAACTTGAAAGAGAGCAAGGAGGGGCATATAAGAGGGTTTGGAGGGAGGAAAAAGGAGGGAGGGATGACCTAATTATATTATAGTTGCAAAAATGTCAGCGGTACAAAAGACAAAGGCTGGCCCAGATTACAAGAGCTTAGCAAGGCGTTCAGTAACTATTGTTTGAGCTGTTATCAGAAGAACAGTGTAAGGAAAATTGAGGAAATTATAGTAGTATGTCTATGTTCAGAACCACAGTTTGGTTAATAAAGGAAAAATTAACAAGAAACAAAATATAATTCATTATTTATGTATGTTGTTACTCCAGCCCTCAATAGTTATTAAGAGACAACATTTAGGGGTTCTAAAACTTTTAATAATTCACCACATAAGCAGGTCACTGATCCATCAGGGCTGAAGGACAAGGATGTGAGACCCTTGTTTCTCCTGATAGCCCCAAGCTGGGTAGAAGTGGGGTTTATAAGCACAAAAATCACAAATATTTGTTGCCAAGTTACAGTTAGGATTTTCACCAATCAGAATTTAGAGACCAGAAGCTTCCTTGAATGATCCATCATTGTCGACCAATATTCAATGCAAGCCTTTCAGTCCAACCAATCAGATTCATCTGTTCCTTCTATTGTTGGGAACAGCCATGATGTTTCTAAAGAACTAAAGATGCATAATAACTATTTTTAATATTTACTTATTTATTTATTATGTATACAGTGTTCTGCCTGTGTGTTTGCCTGCAGGGCAGAAGAGGGAGCCAGACGTCATTATGCATGGTTGTAAACCACCATATAGTTCCTGGGAATTGAACTCAAGACCTCAGAAAAATCAGCCAGTGCTCTTAATTGCTCGGCCATCTCTCCAGCTTCTCATGATGACTATTTCTATGATTTAGAGAGGAGGATTCTATGGTTTGGGGGGCCATTAGATAGTTCTCAGCTCCTTTTGGGCTTGGGAATCTGAACTTTGTTTTACCCTAAGGTTAAGTGGAGTCTGAAGTCAAAATGGCAGTGTTTGTGCCGGCTTGGACTGCTTGATTTCGAGGCTCACCCTTTATTTTTGCCCTGCTCTCCCGGGAGGAAGACAAGGATAGAGGGTGGTTTACCATGGATCCTCTTCCATCTTTTCTCGTCTCATGATCCAGCCTCAGTCTGGAGCCAATAGTCTGAGCTAACAGGTGATGGTGATGGCAAAGACCATGGTCTCTGTTCCAGGCGCCTCCCTTGAGTTTCTGCTTCAGTGTGTCTCTGTAATGGACTGTTGCCTGGAATTGGAAGCTGAAGGGAACCCCTTTGTCCCTTCAGTCGGCGTTTATCATAGATACCAATAGGAAAGCAAGCATCAGTCACTTAGAGAGGCAGACACATAAGGAGCTTTTGCTCCCTAATCCGATTCTGCCTGTCCCAGTGACAGGTTAAAACTTGAAAACAGCTACGCTGACAAGAGCTGTCCAAGACTGAGGGAAATGATTTCCTTTTGCCAAGTAGCCTCTCATTGTATCCAAAGCATCTCAGGTGCCTTTATTCTCTTGCCCTCACCAAGTCCAAGGCCTGCACTGTTTGGGTCATGAAGATAGATTCTGGTAAGGCTCTGATATAAAGCTGATGCCTGAAGCTACCACTCAGAGTCTCTTCTTGATCGTCTCCCCAGGAATGAGCATCACACTCAGGCTGAGGGATCCTTGCTTCTCTAGGGCAATGGGACATTTGATGCAACTCAGAAATTGCCCAACAAGACTAAAGATGGGTAAACACATTCTTTCTTCAGTCTTTCCTTGGTTGGACAGTCTGATGATGCTTTTTCCTTCTTGATAGTCTGGCTGGTGATGACGTGTGTAACTAAGCAGGTATACTCACCAAGTGTTAGCTGCATCTCCTTGAGACTTGTTGGGAAATAGCAGGCAGCACAATGAAACATCAACCCATACTAACACCCTAACTTGACAGCCTCCCCCCACCCCTGCCTGTCTCCTCCACCCTTGGCAGCCTCCCCCCACCCCTGCCTGTCTTCTCCACCCTTGGAAGCCTCCCCCCACCCCGCCTGTCTCCTCCACCCTTGGCAGCCTTCCCCTACCCCTGCCTGTCTCCCCCACACTTGGCTTTCTCTTTCATGTCATTTTATGTCCTAAAGCATTGGCTTCCCTATGTTCTTAAGGACTCCAAGTGGGGTGGGGAGTCATTAGCATGGGCTTTAATGTTCAGAGTGAAGTTTTATCTGAACTCTATTCAAGACATCTGTCCTACACTTTTCAGTTTTAATATGAGGCTGTCTAAGAGGCAAAGCCCAGTAGCTCTGATGCGGGAGGGATGAACTCTGCATGGGGCCTTATTTCCACTACCTTCCTGGCAAGTTCAAGTGGGATGGTGAATCCAATAGCAGAAAACCTCGATATAGGCTCCTAACTTTCACTCCTTGCATACCCAACACTGCTTTGGTAGCCACACTTTTTCTTCTTTGTCTGTGCACTTAGAGGCATGCTCTCTGCCTTCACATGGCATTGTGTCGAGAAGATCTAAATTCCTTTGGCCAAGCTTTGTGTTTTTCCATCCTAATATGCTAAATGGTGACTCAGTCCCCCAGGACCTCAAATCCCTGCTGTGAATTGGTGGTATTAGAAGGTTATGGCCATAACTTTCCATTCTAATCACTCTGAATGAGTTCCTCTGCTCTGATGTGTCTGCCAAGTTCCCAAAAGATCCTTCACAGATGAGTTCCAGACAGCTGAGGATCTTTGTCAACAGACAGAAATGAAAATTGGAACTTGGGGCCTCACGGGTTAGGGGATGCTGAGAGTGAAACACACCATGTAGCCATCCTTTTCTTCGCTAGACTGGCCCCTGGCTCTGGAGCTTTGTCTCATCGTGAAAAGCCATAGGATTACCAGAGGCATATATTTCAGCTCTCTTTCAATTGGCATATGATCAACAATGACATAACCTAAGATTTTATGAGCTCATGAATCTTGAAAACCCAGTACATGCCTTTGGAGTTTATAAAATATCCCCAAGTTCTGTAGATATTACAGTGAAAACACAGAGAGGAACCATGTGTAACCAAGCTATGGAGCCCCCACTCCAAGCCTTTACAACTGCATGAAGGAAGTTGCTTTATTTGGGGAAGAGGAAGGGTTAGTCTATGACTTTGGGGTCCCTTGAACTCGATTGGAACAGGTTTCTGATGACCAGAGAGAGTTGGAAAATGGGGATTAGAGGCAATATGGAAAAGGTCTTTGATGGTCAGAGAAGGTGAGTGCCGGTACACAATTCACCAGAAAGTCTCAGGCAGTCAGCTCAGAGGAGCCTTGTGGAAACCAGGCCCCCTGAACAGGGCTAGGAGAATCTCCTGAAGCTGTGACCTCGGTGGGATCTCCTAAGGAGTTCCAGTCTGAGAGGCATATACTAGGACAGCAGGAGATGCGATGGGTATGGAAAGCAGAGTGATGTCCCAGGGTGTCTTGAGATTCAAACCCCAGTTTCTCCATGGAAGAGCCACTCAGAAGCAGGCTGAGTGCCAAGGCCCCACTGGGCCTCTTTCTCCACCTACTGCCAACTCTAATGCCAATTTTCCTCTCTGGATTGTTGAACTTCCTACTTTTGTCTGATTTCTAAAAAGGCAAGCTAGATTTGGGAGCCGTGTGGACAGAATGGTTCCCATTCAGGGGATTTTAGAATCAGAAAGAACACTTTAGTTTCTGGAGTCTAGATTCTTTAGGAAGGAGAATCTCCTTCCTCCATTGGGGGTACTACTTCTTTGCCTAAGAGATGAGCTTAAGAAAGGTACATGCCTATTTCCAGGGACAACCAAGGTTAAAGCAAACGGATGAATCTGGAATCGAAGACATTTTATTAAAGGCTTCTTTGGGGACCACAGACTTGTAAACAGAGACGTGTCTTCAACATTTTCTTGGTCATATCTTTGGTGCCAGGGTGTCTGGCTGCTGTTTTGTCGGGAGCTGAGTCCAGAATTAACTACAGATTACTCAGCTCGGGTCTGGTTTCTCTTTCTTGGTAGACAGCAGGGCTATGAGTTGATGGTCCCCAAAGGCCTTCTAAATGCGGACACAACATCTCTTCAGCCCCTTTCCCCAGCTTTGCTCCACTCTGGGCCAGGTCATCCCTTCAGAAGTGACCGAGTAGGTCCCAAAAAGCAAGGGACAAGATAGTATTTTTTATGGTGCCCCAATTTTGGTGGTTTTCTGACTTGTATGTTTTTCCTTTACTCCCTGACTTCTTTCCCTTTTCAGGTAGCTTAATGAGTAAAGGTTCTGTTAGGCTACCAAGCCACCCAGAAGAGCTGGGATGCTGATAGGGTGCCAGGGGTCAGTGCAGAGAAGGGAAAGTCCTTCACAAAGGACACTCGAGACATTTCTGTTAAGAGAGTGGCTTCTGTGTCTTAGGTCACACTCAACACAAGCCAATCTCTCCAACTCTCAGGCATCTTGGAAGAGTGATTTTCTAACGATTTAAGAATCTGACTTCTTAGGTGGAAGTCTACAGCCCTGTATATTCAGAAGAGGAGTTAGAGTGATGAGCTTTTGACCCGCCCCCTCGGTCTCTTGGCGGTGCTCCATAGGCCCTTCCACAACATCTGCCACCTGCAGAAGAGTGAAGAGCCCTAGCAACAGCTGGAAATGTGTAAGTCATTGTCCAGATCATGACACTGTTTAAGGCTAGATAGAAATCTCTGGTTTCACAAACACATTTAGGGGTGTCAGCAACCCCAGTGCTAGTCTCTATGAAGCCATTTGATATGGTTGCTCCCCAGAAGAAAAGTGACAGGTTATATTCTAAAAACGGCATGTAGAAATGTGTTTGATGGTGATAGAGGCACTCATTTTGGCCACAGCCTCTGTGTCCTAGCTCAGAATACCACAGAAGCATAAGGATGACTTATTGGAAGCAACAAGTCTGCTCCAGGCACAAAGAGAAAAGGTTTTTTCCATCACTTCTGAACCAAAGAGCTGTAACAGTAAAAAGCCTTAGGAACTCCATGGGGGTGCCTTGAAGGGCATTGACAGCAAAGTGGTAGATTTGTTAGCTTAGGTACTTGTTTTAGGGCTTATGAGTTTAGATATGCCTCTACCTCCCCTAAGAGTTTTCCACACCCCTGAGTTTTTGATCAACAGTCCTACTGTGTCTGCAGAGTACTCACCAAACCTGCTGAGGCTTTCTCCACAAGCATAGCTAAGGAGACAGAGCAGCAGGTGTGCCGCATGCTGTTGTTGACTGACAGGCCTGTGTGGGATTCTACCTGCTATGGTTTATACGATGCTAATGCACTCTAGTGTGGCAATGTGAGATGTGCTTAGAGCCTTTGAAAGGAGGGCCTCAGTGCAAGACAAAAGTGTGATGGAGACCTTGGGCAGGCACTGGCACTGAATCAGTCTCGAAAGCTCTTGAACCATTATAAAGGAACAGCATGGCCCTTCCTAAAATCTCTGGCTTATCTCACAATGGTATTTCTCATTTTTACACCTGTTCCCACCATGATGCCATCTGCCATAATATGGTGTGTGCCTTTACCAGAGACTGGATGAATGTCAATCTCAAAACCATGAATGATACAAGCCTCTTTATAAACTATCCAGCTTCAAGTATTTATTAGAGCAACAGAAAAGGTCAGTACACTGACCTCCCGTGGAAAGCTGCTATTGAACCTGCAGCCTCCACATGGCAGTAGTGACCATTTTTTATGGTCACAAAAATTGTAACTTGCAGCTCATGTCATCATGAGAGAGAGGAAAAATAAAACTATGCAGTTAGAAATGGTTCTGGGCTTACTCTAACAAACTCCATCCCGTTTAATTGCAAATATTTCTGAGCATTCAGGAAAGGGAACCTAGCAAGTTTTATTACTTCATCCTTGAGTAACTGTCAATGGCAATACATCTAAAACACAGAGAATTACAGTAAATGTATTTTTTACCTGTAAAGAGATTTGTTTTGTTTGACAGAGTATAGCTGTGCCACCTTGGGGTTCACGTAAGCTACCGGGTCCTACTTGACAAATATATAAAGAATTAAAAGATTTCTTTTGTGTGTATTAAAATAAGCCATACTAAGTTGTGTCTTCCCTTTCTTGGTCCTCTAACACTGATAGCAACGGTAAAACTGGATGGAGTCCACTGCCCCATCTGTGGGTTCTCCCACCTACCCTGTGTTCCTTCTTTATGGACATTTCCATAGCATTTTAATCCAGAAGAAGGAAGTGCTGTGTTGAGGTCCAAGATGTGAAGTCTGGTAGGAGTATCTTGTGTTAAAAGGTGACACAAGATAATAAAGCTCATGACGAAAAGGATGTTTTAACTACCACTTTCAATTGGGGATAGTTTGCCACTCACCCATTCAGTAAACATCAAATCAAAGCCTATGGGTTAGAATCTGCCCCCATTTTTCTTGTTTATCTTTACTTACTCAAGCACATATCTAAGATTCCATGGTGTATTGGTAGAGAGATGCTGAGTCTGATCCTGGATGGAAGTGAAACAGTATGACGGAATAAGTATACAGTTCCTAGCACAATCTTAAACAATGGACCAGTTGCATTTACTCATGTGCCTTTCCCATTCACTAGGATTTCAAAATCCTGACTGTATGTGAAAGCCATACTGAGCAGGCTAAGAACACCAGTCAAGTAAAACAGTCTGGCTTCAATTGTGATTCTTCTGTTATAGGGAGCCCATCAAAGATGTCCTCTCACACACAGTGTATGGCCAATTGAAAGTCTTTATTCCAGTCAAGTGGGACCTCACCCAGGTGTTCAGGGATCTGGCGATAGATCCAGATCATATGGATGTCCAGAACATGTGGAACATGGGGTTTTTAAAGGAAGAAGCCACATTCTGGCATCTCGCTCAGCAGCTGCAGGGGAGCTTTGCTAATGTAAGCAATTGAAGCAAGCGATTTTAACAGAAGCTAAGATAAATAATTATCTAGGGGGTTGAGAAGGGGCTTCCACACAAATGGTTCAAGAGAAGCTATGCTTTAGCAAAGACATCCTGACCTTTGTTTCCTAGAGTAGAGCTGGGTAGTTTTCCACAGGATTCTTCATCAAGGAGATCAGAGTCTAGTTAAATCTAATGCCCTCAGCAAGAATGAAAGATGGAGGAACCTCTGCACTGTCTTGCCCTACCACATGCCACTGGAATGCGTAGGAGATCTTGAGCTCATGATGCTGTGGTTCTCTCTCGCATAACATGAGGCTTGTAGGCAGATTTTTTTTTTTTTTTTTTTGCCAGAACCATCAGCTCCCAAGTAATATCACAGAGACTTACTATTAATTAGGAAAGCTAGGCCAATAGCTTAGGCTTGTTCCTAACTAGCTCTTATAACTTAATTCATTTCTATTAATTTGTTTTCTGCCTCGTGGTTATATTACCTCATCTTTGTATTACCTATCCTGCTAGCTTTGCATCTCCTGGCATCTCTGCCTTTCTTCTTCCCAGAGTCCTCTGTGCCTGGAAATCCTGCCTAGATATTGGCCTTTTAACATTTTTATTAAATCAATCAGTGACACATTTTCACAGTGTACAAAAGGATTATTCCACAACAGAGGCTCAGATGAGATAGTCCTTTAAAAGCCTATGTTAGCTAGCTATCCAAGTTAAGGTTACTACTGTTGTGAAGAAACACCATGACCAAAGGGAGAAAGGGTCTATTCATCTTACACTTCCACATAACTGTTCATCTCTGAAGGAATTCAGGATGGGAACTCAAGCAGGGTAGGATCCTGGAGGCAGGAGCTGATGCAGAGCCCGTGGAAGAGTGCTGCTTACTGGCTTGCTCCCTATGACTTGCTCAGCCTGCTTTCTTCTAGAACTCAGGACCACCAGCCCAAGGATGGCCTCACCTACAATGGGCTGGGCCCACTCCCATTAATCACCAACTAAGAAAATGCCCTTCAGGTTTGCCTGCAACAGGGTCTTACAGAGGCCTGTTGTCAGCTGAAGTTCCCTCCTTTCAGAGAACTCCAGCTTGTGTCCAGTTGGCAGAAAACTACCCAGCACACCAACCTTTATTAGGGTTCCTGTAGTCACAATCAGTTTTGAATCTCTAATTTTCCTCAGTTATCAAGATAGTCATGCATTTGTGCAAAGTTATTCCTACGTAAAAAATGGTAGTACCCCTTGTGGTGGTCTGAATAGGAACGGCCCACATAGACTCCTGAGTGTGACAGTGCCCGTAGGGAGTGGCATTATTAGGAGGTATGGCCTTCCTGGAGGAAGTGTGTCATTGGGAGGTAGGTGTTGAGGTCTCATATACTCAAGCTGCTCTCAGCATGGTCCACTGTCTCCTGCTGCCTAAGGATCAAGATCTCCCAGCTCCTCCTCCAGCACCATGTCTGCCTGGATTGCCGTGTCCTGCCATGATGATAATGGACTAAACCTCTGAAACTATAAGCCAGCTCCAACTAACTGTTTTCCTTTATAAGAGTTGTTATGATCTTGATGTCTCTTGACAGTAATAGGAATCCCAAGACATCCCTGTGTGATGGTGGTTTTTCCTTTGTCAGCTTGCTGGTATTGTGAGTAATTCCTCTGAACCAAACAACTACCATCTTGAAGATTTCAATTGTACTTTCTTGCTAAAGCATCATACCACCAGGGCTTGTTGACTGTTTCTATCCACTCATGGAGGAGTGAGGAGGGCCACAGGACCCTCACCTGAGGATCCAGTCACTCTTGCTTCTTACCACCTATTGTATGCAACTCTGTTTTAGTTGCATGCGGCCTTGGGATATATAGGAAGAGTAGGAGGAGATGGAGGCTATGTAGCTCTGGGGAAGTCCTCATCTCTGTTGGGTAAAGGCTTTCTGATGTGACCTTTTGTGGGAGGAGCACCACATTTCTGTAGATAACCCCTCAACTGTGCTCTGTAAGAAAGCACCCAAAAGTCATTGGTTCCTCAGAATAAACTTTGGCAGAATTTTGCCCTAGTTTCCCCTTAGGAACATAGGAGCAGGGGAGGATCCTACTGACATTTCCTCCTGGGAAGGAATTTTGGCAACAGCCAGATTTGGAATTAGCAAGAAAACATCCATGGGGGTGTGTCAGTGGGCATGTTTTCAGAGTAGTTTAACAGAAGGAAGACCTGCCCAGATTGTGGTGGCACCACACCGTGGACTAGGACCAGTCTAAAGAAACGGAGTGAAAAGAACAAGGGCATCCTCCTGCCTCTGCTTCCTGACTGCTGACACAGTGTGACCAGCTGCATCCTGCTGCCATGGCTCCCCTGCTATGACAGACTATATCCCCAAACTGAAATAAAGCAAACCTGTAGTGGGATTTAGGTGTCGCTTTTGAAATATAGACTATTCAGGACAGTTACAAGATAGCTATGACTATCATTCATGGCACATCTTTAACAAAAATTCCAAATGGCCCTACCCAGTACTCTAAAAACAGTTATAGATGTCTATGGTCAGTCCATTAAGACCTCACGACTGTCTTAGTCTTTACAGGACCCCACAGAGATACCACTGCCCACAAGTCAGCAGGAAGCAACCTTATGAAAAACTAAGCCCCTCTCCCGATAAGTTTTATCCTCTAAGGGTTATGGATAATTATCATTCTGATAAGATGGTTATAAGTTAAATTTGAGTTGAGGGGAACAATAATATAGACTCAGGAATCCCTTTTTAAAGAAGAGAAGGGGATAGACTAGGTAGATTATTGTACCTCCTGTAAACAGTTATAAGTCAAATATGAGCCAAAGACAATTTGCACTGGTATAGATGCTTGTATATTGATACAAATGTGAAATCATTTTATATGCTTGATTGAGATAATGTGTATGCTGGTACAAATTAAATTCTGAAATTGTTTTATATGTTTAAGGTAATTTGTATATTGATACAGAATTGAATCTGTAATTGCCATATTTTGCACATGCTTCTACCTGTTTAAAATATTTTGCAAATTAATGCATATTAAAAATTATTGTCATTCCCACTATGCAATTTCTACCTCTGTTTAATTATACTAGTCATAATTATACTAGTCATAATATATACATATATTCTATTTCTGTTAAGATGTTTTGTATACCTATTTAGATATTTTGTATAATGATATATATTTAATATACTGTTGTCATTTTCACTATACATTTACCTTTGTTTAATATTTATATGATCACTATACTTGAAGTCATTATTCAAAAATTGTACACCCATTTATGGATTGTCTATTTTTACAAAGTACGCTTCAGTCTTTAGGATGATAAGAATTGCAGATCACTGTTACTTAGGTTTTCCATGTCATAGTCATGTTCTTTAGGGTTCTCAGACATATAATAGAGTATATCAGATAGACAGGTGTCTCCAACCACTTCATAGATCTAGAGAATATGACATTTAATATTTTGTTACTCAGAATTCGGTTATGAGAGACCTGACACCTCCTGGTATCACTGTTCCTTTCTTGAGATGGTGTTGGGCATCAAGGACACTCCACAAGGAGTTGTCTTCCTTGGCGGACAATGGCCTGTTGGGCAGAGAACTGCTTTTGTCTCGACTGATGTCAGTATGCACGCTGTCCAATCTGGACAAGCAGGGTGAAGGATAGAGACTGCCAAAACCTGCCTATACAAGATAAGACAAATTATCCAAAAATGCTTTGCTTCTGATTTGTCAGATCTTAGGTCTGTAGCCAAGAAAGGTGGATGCTCCAACTTTGCAGAAAAGTCCAGGCAGCTGACTGTCGCTGTCATCTCCTAAATCTTGGAAGCTACTCTCTTGTGCTTCTAGCTTATTCAGGTAATATATTTTCCTTCTCAGGTCTTTGATGGGGTTAAAGACTAGATAGTCAAGGCTACTGCCATCTCATTTCTTAGCAAAGAGCATCCAGGTATTGGATTCATATTATTCAAGATAAACAGCCTCAAAATAATTCTTGTATATTACCACTTACCAATATTCTAGACATTAAGATATATCTTACGTTTGTTGTCTGTTAGTTGTAGTATGACCTTGTTTACGTTATTGCCTTTTTCTCCCCCCCCCCGACATTGCCTTATAATTATTCCTATTGTATATAATCTTATACTTAGTTTAGAACTTTCCTACTTAGACAAAAGGGGGAGATGTAATGGGATTCAGGTGTTATTTAGGGAAGCATAGCTTTGGGGTATCAGGACCCTGAGTTTTATGCAAGGTGAGAGATATGAGTTTAGTTTTATTCTTCTGCATGTGGATTCCAGGAATCTCCTGCACTATTTGGCGAGGACGCTTTTCTTGTCATTGTATGTTTTTGTTACTGGTATGAAAAATTCAGTGGCTCTAGCTGTGCAGGCTTATTTTGAGTCCTCTGCTCTATCCCATTTATCTATATGGCTCTTGGCAGATCTTGAGTTCCAAATCTTAACAATGTGTAGACCAATCAAAAACCTGGCACATGACAGTGCTCTTGACTATTTATGGCAGTAGGAGGTTGATGCACAGCAGGAGGAAGCAGAGGTATTACAATGAGGTTTCCTGGCCCGGACCAGCTCCAAGGTCTGGACCTGCCCTCTGCCACTTATCTGGACCAGCAATCCAAAAGTCCCAATGAATCACACAGACATATTAATTTCATGCTGTTTGGTCAATGGCTCAGACACATTGCTAGCTAGCTCTTTCATCTTAACTCAACCCATTTCAATAATCTGTCCTGCCACATGGTCTGTGGCTCACCTGTGCTCCTTACATGTTGCTTCTTTGGGCATCTGGCCATGACTTCATCCTCCTCCTACCTATTCTGATTCCCCAACTACTTTTTCTATGGTGCCAGCCATAGGCCCAAACAGTCCTTTATTTAAAGAATGATATTCACAGCATACAGAAAGACATTCCAACATCACAGAGAGTTAAATTCTAAATTCTCTCCTACTTCTTGATAATCTGGTAAAACAGACAAAGGCATATGATGTAAAATGATTTGTCTTTCTAACTAGAAAAACAATTATGAACTAAGGTCTTCCCTGTCACATTCTCTAGAGGTCTTTTGTCCATCCTTGGACTCTCTGGCCTAAAGAGGATCCTGCTGAGGATGTGGCTTTGCTTGCAAAGCAGATTGTATTTCTTTCTGGCTCAGCTCATGCCTATCTGTCACCCAATTATCATCAATAAATATTTAAACATCAGGACAGCAGCCCCAGAATGGCGCCCTGGCTGTTAGGCCTTTTTGAGTCCCAGATGATCGTTATTAATTCAATGACTGCTGTTGTAAGCTGGCTAAGACACACAGGCAGCTGCTGCCAGTGTGCATTTCCTCCACCGGAAGACACGCCAGACTTGATTTTGCCTTATTCCAAGATGATATGAGAGGCAATTTGCTTCAAACCAGGTACTCCTTTACATTCTTACTCAAATATTAAACAAAAAGGAGGCAGGTTAAAAGAACCATGCATGCAGTATGTTGTTCTGAATGAACCGGAGGTTCATAGGGTCACCCTGTGAGCTAATGTGAATTGGCAAGCAAAATGCTTTTCGATAAGATGAATTATGTGCTTAGACTCACTTACTTCCCCCCTCCCCCAAGTCTGAGTTAGAGAGGTTGGAGTAGATAAAAATGAAATAACCCGTTATCAAATAATGAAAAAGTTACATCACTGCAATGTTTATGGATCAATACTCAAGATTCCTTTGAGACAGATGTTATTCCTGGGTGGTTCAGAGCAGAATAAAGCCCACTTCAAGACGCTTCCTCCAAATCACTATGTGTAGAAGCAGAGAGAGAAGTTTTTAACTCAGCAGGGACAAAGTTACACAGCCCTCTGCTTAACAGCTTGGTCAAAACAGTGCTCTGAAGACTATGCCAGGGAACTTGGTTTCATGAACACTGATCTGGAGGCACAAGCTGGGAGGGTTCAGAACTGTGTGTGGATGAAGGCTTGGGGAAACGGTAACCTTATGCTATGTGGCAGAATGATACATCTGCAGAGACTTTTTGATAGTATCTACTGTAATTTGAATTGCTATATTCTTTGACCTCGCAACCCAATTCCAAGAATTTATCCTACAGATATGGTTAGACTTCGTAGTATACGAAGATGGTTTTATGAGGGTTTTCTTATCTGTGGTAAAGATGTAAACATAACTTGAAAATATTTATCAAAATGGGAATGCTGAGGTAAATTGTAATATGTCAATACTGTTGAATATTATCAAATATTAAAAATGAGATAAATATACATGTGCCAACATTAGGACTTTTAAAAGTTATTCAGTCTTTTGCTGCATATTTTATTTGTAAAATATGGACAGTGGCATTCAATAACCATTTCATGAGTTCAAGATGCATACTAAATTTTATAAAAGTAACCAAAAAGCTACTATAAAGAGGCAAGATTAGAATTCCAACTCTTAAAGAGGCCAAGTAAGGAGAACAGCTCTTATTAGACATAATAGTGTATCAGGTTGTCTGCGTCTTTAGCTCCTAGGGTCTAGCAAATCTGTGTATCTTCAGGGACTTTCTGAAGCTATTTTGAGTTGTTTACTTAAGGAACTTTCCTGCAGGATGGAATGCTTCAATCTTGGAGGAAACTATTACATATTGACCCTTTGTCCAAAAGTGCTGCTTGTCACCCTTTCCTAGTCCATAAGCTAGTGAGTCAGGTGACCAAATAGTGATTTGGGAAGAATTTAATCTTCCAATGGGAGTGTGTCCATGAAAACCTGGCAAGAAGTGTGTGGTAAGACATATAGCAAGTATTTCAAACAGTGATATGGTGTAACCCACCACTACACACAGAATCAATTGTAAGTTCTTTGAAGTTGACACTGGATTTTCTACTGCCATTTAGCTCAATATTTAGAATGAAACTTTCTGTAATGCCAGCATCTTCTTTTCAAAGTAATAACTTACTTTTCTCTTTTAAGTTTAATTCAAAACCAGTGATTAGCAAAGCACGTTAAGGGATCCCTAGTAGAACCCCAAAGCATTCCTGTAGGGCTGTGAGTTTATTATTACCAATTAGAACATGAAGATGGGTGTCTAAATTAGGATTTCTGTTGTTGTAAAGAAACACCATGACTGTGGCAAGTCTTATAAAGAAAACATTTAATTAGAATGGCTTATAAATTTATAGGTTCAGTTCATTATCACCATGGCAGGAAGCCTGGCAGTATACAGGCAGACATGGTGCTGGAGAAGAAGCTGAGAGTTCTTCATCTTGAGTTGCAGGGAGCAGAAGGAGACAGTGTGCCACACTGGGTGTAGCCTGAGCCTATGAGACCTCAAAGCTTGGTCCCACACTGACACATCTCCTACAACTAGGCTATACCTTCTAGTAGTGCCACTCTCTATGGGCTAAGCAATCATACACATGCGTCTATGGGGTCATATTTATTCAAAACACCACATTCCCCCTCCCTGGTCCCCATAGGTTTGTGGCCATAACATAATGCAAAATAGATTTAGTCTGTCTTCAAAAGTCTCCATAGTCTATCACAGTCTCAACAGTGTTTAAAAAGTAAGATCCATGCAATTTCTTAACTGTAATCTCCAGTAAGCAAAGCAAAGCAAAACAAAACAAAAACAAAAATAACCAGATCATATACTTTCAACATATAAATGGCACAAGGTATTTATTACCATTTCCAAATGGAGGAAAAGCAGAGATAGTGAGGAAATACTGGACCAAAGTGAGACTGAAAACCAGCTGGGCAAACTCAAACTCTTCATCTCCATGTCTGATGTCAAAGTGGTCTCCAGATCTCCAATTCCTTTTAGCTTTGTTGATTACAACACATTCTTTCTCTTGGGCTGGTTCCATTTCCTATTAGCAGCTTTCCTTGGCAGATTTCCCACAGCTCTGGCATCTCTAACATCTTGGGGTTTCCAAAGGAAATCCAGACTTCAACTTCACAACTTCACACAATGGCCTCTGGTTTTGACAATTTTCTTTTACTGCCTGAGTTTGCATGTCCTGGAACTTGCTCTGTAGACCAGGCTGGCCTTGAACTCAGAGATCTGATTGCCTCTGTCTCTTGAGTGCAGAGATTAAAGATGTATTCTACCTTTCTGAACCTAAGATGTTCTTTAATTTCTTTTTACAAGTTGGAAGCAGAGCTTCATGAGGTCTTTCCCCAAAACAACTGCTTATTTATTCAATTTCTTAATATGTTTATCTCCTTGAACACGGGATTTAAGCTCCATTCCACTTTGTATGCCCCTTTTCTCAACAATCTATAAATTTAGTGCTTTCACTTGCTCAGCTTGCTCCTTTTCCTTATAGATCTTCATAAAAGTGAACACTAATAACCACACGACAGTATCAATCCTGGGCTCTTTTAAGATTTCCGCTGTTAAAGGAGTTAATCCAGAACTCTTCACTTTAGCTTCAGGCAGACTTTTTGGATAAAGGCAAGAAGCAGCCACATTCTTTGCCAAAATATTACAAGATCAATCTCTAGGCCGTATACTAACATTCTCCTCTGAAACCTCTTGAGCCAGGCCCCCACAGTTCCAATCATGTCTTCCATGTCCCTACTAATAAAGCCTATTAAGCCCCACTTAAAGCTTTCTACTGTTTTCCCAATCCAAAATCCCCAAACTCAAATTTCTCTAAACAAAAGCAGGACTAAGCCTATTGCAGCAATATCCCAGTACCAACTTCTGTCTTAGAGTTTCTTTTGCTGTGAAGAGACACCTGTTGTGGAATATTTGTACACAATATAAAGCTGCATTGCTGTGATTGGCATAATAAAAATCTGAGTGATCAACAGGTAGGCAGGAGGTATAGGTGGGATTTCCATGAAGATAAAGGAAGAAGAAGAGAATATAGGTGCACAGGAATGCCAGGAGACTGAGAGGAAACAGGAGGTGCAAGATGGAAGAAAGGTAATGCCACTTGATATAAAGTAGATTAATATACATGGGTTAATTTAAGTTATAAGAGCTAGTTAGTAACAAGCCTAAGCTATAGGCTTATCCTTTATAATTAATATGAAGTCTCTGTACCATTATTTGGGAGTTGTCTGGGAGGGCAAAAAAAGACTCCTTAAAAATGGTGCCCAATGTGGGGTCACACATAGTCACATGAGGCCTGAGAAAGCAAACAAACAAACAAAAACTCCCAAACCCTATAACAAACAAATAAACAAACAAAAACCAGATCCAAACAGATAGGGTGTGACTTGCTGGGGTAGTCTTGGTATAGACAGACATGGCTTTTAAAAAGAGGTCCTACTATACAACTGAGCTTAGCACTTGAGTACAAAGCCAGCACTGAGTACAAACACCTGCTTTAGGAAGACTCAGCAAATTCCCAGAGCTGAGGTGAGTAAATGTGGTTCTGGAGTGGCATCTGCTGAGATGAGACTAAGCTCTCACAGAATCAAGCTGAGCAGAGCTAGCTGCCAGCACTCTATCTGCTAAGCACAGGCAGTAGTCTAGCTCTTTAAGATGTGTTTGATGTAGTCATAGGAAGCTGTAGATACATGCACACAAATAGTTAGGTCCAGGCTAACAAAACCTCTGAACAGGATACAGTGTATTTAAAAATGTACTTAGATGCTAAATTAAAAAAACTATAGACCGTCAGAAAAAATAGTTTAAAAATAGTAAAGTTTTTAAGGAAAGAGCAATGTAATATAAAAAGTGTAAGGCACATAAAGATGGGAAATACACAGGGTGTCTGGATCCTGTATGGTACTTTGTTGACTTTAAATTTTTTAATGCTAATGCACAAAAAGCAATAGCTGCTAAAGAGACATTAGATTACCGAAATTACCAAATTAGACCAACCTGTATATTTTAAGAATGTTTAAACTTCAGAATGGAAGTCAAAAAATATGTTGTGTTGCGGAAGAGGTGATGCCTTTGTTTCCACAGAGAACAAAAGGTTATGGTTCTTTTTAAAAATTAACGAAGATCAGATTTTATTGAGGGGGACTTCTGAAAATCTTGGCAACAGACAAGAAAAAAGAAACCAAGAAAGACTACAGGACAGGTGATGTATGCTGAACCCTCTACTACGGGAGCTGCTCTGAAACTGAATGGGATATGGTAAATCTTGCTGGTTTCAGAGTCCCCATGACTTATTATTACATGGCATCCTTTCATATGGCATGGGAAGATGTTTGCTTATAAGGACCAAACAAACTTAAAAAGTTAAAAGAATCATCTTTAACTGATGTGTTCACACTGCATATTTCATACTTGTGTTAATGAAAAAAAGTTACCTTTAAAAGTGTATGTTTTCTGAACAAAAGTGGATCAGACACCAGTAAAAATAAATATCCCAAGTGATATAGCCTCTCTGAATACCTCTATTTCAGTTTCCTTAAAATTCTGCATCCAGAATAACTTCAAAGCTGCTAACTGAGATGGTCCAGCCTTACAGATTCAGCCGAGATTTCAGATAAGCTCTACACTTTCCCATCACACAGAGACTAAATAACAAATAATACAGCTAGCTCTCCCAGGAATTGTCCATCATGCTAATTTTATAAGAGTCCTTTAAAGAGTCTATCCCTTCCAGACAATAGAAAGCAGTCTGGAGAACATGGTGCCCACTCACAAGAGATGAGGCATGTGGTTTTGGTTGTTTGGTGGGTTATGGATGTTTGTGATTGTTTATGGGAATCCATGTAGGCCATACCAATTTAAGCTACCACACTGGGCCTGCCCTTAGCCTCCTCCAGTAAGGACACACCTTCCAATAGTGCTATTCCCTATGAGAGATATTTATTTAAAACACCATGATTTTTTTTTTTTAATTTCCATTCTTTCCTGCATGCACTGGGTTTCTTTGCAGACACCTAATGGTGTAATTTCAATACAGACTAGTTCCACATGCTAATCTGAAAGCAAAGCAATCTGTGAAGCCAAGGAGCTAGAA
The DNA here is from genome assembly GCA_033318265.1 of Phyllotis vaccarum. Lineage (NCBI taxonomy): Eukaryota > Metazoa > Chordata > Mammalia > Rodentia > Cricetidae > Phyllotis > Phyllotis vaccarum. The sequence goes on along the minus strand of JARWLC010000005.1, from coordinate 72,312,214 downwards.
TGTAAATGTGTAACAAAATTTAGGATTGATTTGATATTTTCCAGTGCTTACACTCAGGCCCAAGATCCTGCACATAACAAGGCAGTACTCTACCACTACACTATACCTCTAGCCTTAAAAATAGATCAACAAATACACAATTCCTAACATGACAAATGCCAATACTTACAATGCGTTTACACAAAGGCTGTCTGGTCTGAGCAATCTTTCAAAAGCATAAATCTTTTGAGGACCTAGTGTTTGGTCGGTTATCCCCTCTAGTTTCTGTAATGGACTCTGCCTCTCAGTGAGAACATGGGTTGTAAAGCTTGTTAATAGTTATGGTTTCCCTAGAAACGCTGAGGCTAACACGAAGCACAACGGGTTCTTACCAACACTGTCAGTCACACACACACATATATGTATATATTATATATGTGTGTGTGCATATATACATATATATTTACATATATACACATATGTCTCTGTGTATGTGTATATATATATGTACACACACACACACACACACACACACACACACACACACACACACCCCTTACCAGTTTCTTGTCTTGAATTACCTAAAGGAGAGAGAGGATGAGTTTGTTAAAGAAGATCCTTTGCATGAGCTACTTCCAGACTTATAGAATACTTTGATGCTGTATTAGTAATAGATAAGAAAAATGGTGACAAAAGACCCTGAAGGGGAAATGCTGCTTTCTAGTAAGAGACACTGGAATTCGACTCTGTCTTGGAACTTTATAATCATGTCTCATTGGCCTCAGCACACAATAAAAATATTGTGCTTAGCCTATGAATAGTATTAACGGAGAGAACATCATGGAGGACCCTACTGTAGAACATCATGGAGGACTCTACTGTAGAACATCATGGAGGACCCTACTGTAGAACATCATGGAGGACCCTACTGTAGAACATCATGGAGGACCCTACTGTAGAACATCATGGAGGACTTTACTGTAGAACATCATGGAGGACCCTACTGTAGAACATCATGGAGGACCCTACTGTAGAACATCATGGAGGACCCTACTGTAGAACATCATGGAGGACCCTACTGTAGAACATCATGGAGGACCCTACTCTAGAGCATCATGGAAGACTCTACTGTAGAACATCATGGAGGACTTTACTGTAGAACATCATGGAGGACCCTACTGTAGAACATCATGGAGGACTTTACTGTAGAACATCATGGAGGACTTTACTGTAGAACATCATGGAGGACCCTACTGTAGAACATCATGGAGGACCCTACTGTAGAACATCATGGAGGACCCTACTCTAGAGCATCATGGAAGACTCTACTGTAGAACATCATGGAGGACTTTACTGTAGAACATCATGGAGGACCCTACTGTAGAACATCATGGAGGACCCTACTCTAGAGCATCATGGAAGACTCTACTGTAGAACATCATGGAGGACTTTACTGTAGAACATCATGGAGGACCCTACTGTAGAACATCATGGAGGACTTTACTGTAGAACATCATGGAGGACTTTACTGTAGAACATCATGGAGGACCCTACTGTAGAACATCATGGAGGACCCTACTGTAGAACATCATGGAGGACCCTACTGTAGAACATCATGGAGGACCCTACTGTAGAACATCATGGAGGACTTTACTGTAGAACACCATGGAGGACCCTACTGTAGAACATCATGGAGGCTCTACAGTTCTTTGGGCCTAGGAATTAATTAAGCTTCTCTTCATGCAATGACCAAGCTCAGCTAGCTTGTGTCTACATTTTTGCATTATGCAAGTCATTACTTCTCTGATGCAGTATCATCACCCCCCCCCATCACTGGGAGGAGCCTGGAGAATGACTTGAATGTGTAAGCAAATTCTTTATCCCTGTGGTCAGTTTCTGATCAAGTAATTTATCATGGGATGTAAGAAGGAGTACTTGAAGCATGCTTGTGAGGTGTGTTTACACATGTGTGTACCCCAGCAGGCATTTAATGCTGGTCATGCTTATGAGGTGTGTGCACATATGTGTACCCCAGTAGACACTTAGTGCTGGAAAATTCACTTTTGTTTTCGGCCTTTGCTTCCAGGAAGCTCAGTGTCCTGTGTAATTTGAGTTTAGTGATTGCTGTGGGATTATGCTCTTGCACATTGTAAATATTTGCCACTCCTATTGGTTTAATAAAACACTGATTGGCCAGAAGGTAGATAGGCAATATAGGTGAGTTAGCAGACTAGGAGAATTCTCTGGAGTGGAAAAGCAGAGCAGAGATGCCAGTAGACACAGAGAAATGGAACAGCTATGCTGCTCTGAGAAAAGGTACCAAGCTTCATGGTCAAACAGCATAATAATTATGGGTTAGTTTAAGAGTAAGAGTTAGCAACTAGTATGCCTGGGCCATAGGCCAAACAACTTGTAATGAATATAAACTTCTCTGTGAGTCTTTGGGACTAAGAAACTGTGGGTCTGGATCTTGGGCCTAGAATGGGTCAGAAACTTCTGACTACAGGTGGTTATCTTCTTGTTTATTACAGATTACTTATGTTTTGATGTAATATTAATAAATTAACAACAACAACCAGACTTCAGACAGATGCAGAAGAGCCCTGAGCACAGGGTTGGTGTGAACTGCAGTGTTTCCAAGGGCCCAGCAAGGTCAGAAATTCACATGTACACATACTATTAGCTGAAATTCTTTCATTGATTCTGCTCCTATGAATGTGGGGATATGTTTCAAATTTAATAAAAACCAGTCTGAGATATCTGAGGGATCTACCCACAGTCAGTCTAGGAGGACCAGACAGTGGTAACTCACACCTTTAATCTCAGCACAGGGAATATCCGGGAGTGGTGACCTATGCCCTTAATCTAATCAAATCTGAGTCTGAGGTCATCTTAGTTTACAGAGGGAGTTACAGGCTCCAAGGCAGGCAGTGGTGGTGCCATGCCTTTAATCTTAACCTAGATGTGAAACAACTGAGTGAAAAAGGTATTTAAGGCAGGCATAGAAAGACAGAGCAGGCAGAAGAAGCCAGGAGGAGTGGGGCTGAGGAAGCTGGAAGACAGCTGGGTGAGATCTGGCTCTGAGTTTCCTTTATTCGTGCAACATATGAAGGAAGAGATTTTTGTCTTTGGAAAGCTGCTATAATATAAAGCAAACATGCTTTATATATATCTACCTGGCCAGCCTGAGAACTTAGTCCTGAGGAGGTGGGCCAGAGGTCAGGAGTTGCTGGAAGATGGGCTGGGGAATGCTGGGCTAAGAGTGTAAAGGGAATGAGATTAACATTCCCCAGGTCGCACTGTGCTGATTATCAGGCACAGATCTATAGAGGAAGCTTAGGTCACTGAGGATTTTAGCCGGCATCATGTTGGTCCAAGGAAGAAACCAGAGTAATAGCTGACACAGAGCTTTACAGTTGCTAATGCTCATATTTGTCTCTGCTAAATGTATTAGGCACCACAATGCTCTTAGGTAGCGAGGGAGAAAGCAGGTTTTCTGATCTCAGCTGGGAGATTCCCATCTCAATGGAGATGTTCAGATTTAGTCCTTTCTCTTTTTCAGTGTTTATCATTTTCAGATATAGCCAAAAATCCCCGTATCTTATCATCCCATTTCATCAAGAGCTCTTGGGAAGAGTATCGTATTTTATATTCTCCTTTAAACATGTATTTATCTGACTACTTTGTTTTTCTCTTTGGATCTAATAACACAGGGCCTTATATCAATAGATTTGGGCAGGGGGGTGCATGTGTATCCCACATGGTGTATGCATATATGTATTCGTGTGTGTGTGTGTGTGTGTGTGTGCATGTGTGTGTGTGTGCATGTGTGTGTGTGTGTATGTGTGTGTGTGTGTAGGTGCATATGAAGGATAGAGTTTGAAATTGGGTTCTTCCCTCAGTCACTCTCCATCTATTTTTTGAGTCTGGGTCTCTCACTGAACTCAGTCAGAACTCACCGACTGAGCTAGACTGGCCAGTGAGCCCCAGGGACCCTCCTGTCTCTGTGCTGCCTGAGCAGAATTATGGGTGCAGGTCACAGTTCTTAGCATTTTATCTGGGTTAAACTCACAGTCTCATGATTGCATGGCAGGTACTTTACTGACTGAGCCATCTCTCTAGCCTCCAGGTTTCTTAGTATTGAATTATTTTACATTTGAGAGTAAGACTTCCCTATGGTTATCTTCCTGTAATATATTGATGGGTCCCCTGTGTAAAATTTTATCAGAATTTTTTAAAGCATTGAAAAGCTTCACTTCTTCCTCCCTGTTCTGGAACAGGACACTGTAGGCATCATGTCTTTGAATTTAAGAGAATTTGCATAGATGGATCCATCTAGGACTGGTGTCTGCTCAGGGGTATCGAGCTGCAATTTTTACAATTTCAGTTACAGTTATTGGTTATGTATTTCTATATTGCTTGTTTGAACTTTTAAGTTAATGGGTACAGGAGATGGTCCAACTGGGAGAGTGTCTGCTGCTTCAGCATGAGGGCCTAGTTGATACTCATGACTCACACTGGAAAACAAAGCTGGTTGTCACGGTGACTTGATTTGTAATCCCTAGTGAGGTGGAGAGAGGTGGATCCCTGATGTTCATTGACCAGATAACCTAGCCTGATTGGTGAGTTCCAGCCCACGTAGTTCCTGAGAAGTGATGCTGTGGATGATATCAGCTTGGTACCCCCAATACACGCAGGATCACACATACATACACAGACTTTTGTTGAGTGTACAAAATGAGTTCCGTCATGTCATTTTCGTGTGTGTGTTATTATATTTTCCTTGCACCTATTTTCCATTATTCTCACTGTTCCCCCCTCCCCTTTTACGTGTGTGTATGAGAAGACATGGAATATTTGTCTCCTTCTCCCAGTACCCTTTCTTGTTCTTATCTCCTCCTGATTAGACCCCTCCTCTTTCCATGTAGTCACCTTCTTCTTTCATGATATATGCATATTTGTAAAATATAGTTTCTGCATATGAAAGGGAAGGTAAAATTGTCTTTCTCAGTGGCCAATTTCCCTTAAATTTATGGAAATTACATAGAGCCCTATGTCATAGTCTTCCATTGTTACTGCTTTGTACGGTATTATTTTTAGTAGTGTGTAGTATTCCATCCTGTGGTTATATTATGTCCCATGTAGCCAGTTTTCATTTTACTAGCCTTCAGTGGCTATTGACTGATACATAAAGCCATACTTTCCTTCCTGGCTTCTGCTACCAGCTCTGCCTGGCCATCTTGCTGAGAGGAGTCTAGCCTTTGGAGTGAGGTCTTGCCTCTGTCGCTTAATACACTGGGACTTTAGGGGAGGTAGGTTAACTTCTCTGCACTTCAGTTTTCTCTTCCAGAGAGGGGGTTTCTAATAATACTTTAACCCCCTCTAGGTGTGTTATCAGGAAGGAATCTGACCCAGAAATGAATTGCACAGCTGCTGAAACAGCTGGAGGAACTACTGACTGCTAGATTTGTCAGCACTGCTTCCTTCCACAGACTTGACTGCCAGGACAGCTGGTGCCGCCATTGAAGCCACCATTGGGGAGTAGCAGGGTCAAGAACATGCAGTAACAATATGTTGTCACGACTTTAGCTTCGAGTGCCCCAGAAGCTGGAGAAAGGCTGCATTTCCATTGCAGAGAACCCACCTTTTCATACTTCCCAGACTGAAACCTCTAATGGGACAAGGAGTGGTCTCTACCTCTTCTACCTTCCCAAGCCTACGAAATGCTTTTGCTGGTGAACCCCGGGTTGCCTGCAAAACCTGGCCTCCCTGGGCCATAGTTGACATAGTTGTCAGCTTTCCAGTACATGTGAGCCAACACACAGGGCTATAATCCCCTTCATGATATCATCATGAGGCCTATATAAAATAATTTGCGGGTGTGCGTTATAGAGTAAGATATTGGTGCAATTTATTGCTGATTACAAAGAACAAATCATGTACTAGGATTTATTTCCTGGGCATCCATTATTCATAATATTTCTTCACTGTCCTCAAAAGATTCCTAGTATTAAAGAAACAATTGTCTCACAACAAGAAGAATGAATGTAACAAGAAGATAAGGGTCCAAGTCCCATTAGCAGGATCTGTTAACTGATCATCATTCATTCATTAGCAAGCACTTTTACTGTTATAACTCATGCCTGGAGCTCAGGGCTAGGATACAGAAGTGGACCAGATGGATGTCATCCTTGCTTGATTGTGTAGGTATGTGGGGAACAGGATTGGGAATGGGGATATGTTGTAAGAGTGCCACATAATAGGGACATTTGGAAGATCTTTCAGGATGAAGGAGATTTTAGACAGAGAAGGAAAAATAGTCAAACACAGAATCATGTGAGACCAGATTTATTAAATATTTTCAACATCAGCTCAGGGAAGCATTCCCCAAAGTGTGCTCAAAATTCATTCCCAGAATGCTCTTGGAGACAGCTCCAGAATGTGATGCCATTTGGAGAACAAGGGTAATCAGCACATTAAAAATGCCGAAACCCTTAAAGCTAAATATTGACTTTAAGTCTCCTATTTTCTGGCCACGGAAAATACCTTTGATAAGATATTTATTAGTATAGATGACACTAGACAAAGGACAGTCCCTAAAGAGTCAACGTATATATATTCCGTGGAGTGAAAATGAGGCCAGAGAGGGTCAGGGACAGAGACTGTACTTTTCTCCTGCACCTTGATCCTCGGTAGTGGCAGAACACGGCGCATGGTGATGGGTAGGAACTATTCAGAATCCCAAGATGATGAAGCAGCTAGTGGGTGAGCTGGCAGAGAAGGCAGACATCTCCATCTCAGGCTTAGGGTTCACAAATCCAACCTCAGATATTTATGCAAAGACACGGGAGAATTCTTCCCATAGGAGCCTGCAGAGCTTGCTTTGAGATACATTTGTCAGATGAGGGTGTGTGCAATATTTAGTTATTGTGTACAGCAGTAAAGTATCATTATTTGTGTGATATTCCTGTTTAGCTGGGCATTCTATACTTTTATCAGCTAACTTTGACATCGGTCCTCTTGGGGAACAGCAGCAAACCTTTTTTTCATGTTACTAATACTCATAAACCAACTCCACCCCTCCCTCAAAAAATATGCAGACTTGTATTTTACTTTCTAACAGATCACAGGACCAATTCTTCTAACTGGCTTAGAGAAGATAAACCTATTAGCTTTGTTTCTTTCAAGTTCCCACTCAGAGGGGAAGCTTCTGTGTCCACAAAGAGGCCACATGACATTTATTTTATCTGCTTGGATCCTACCGTTTGGAAAGGCACACCTTGTGGACCCTTCTGGTCAGGGTGACCCAGGTTAGCTCTTGCATAGGAGACAGCTACAGAGAGCTCATACAGTGACGGAACTGAGGTATAAATGCCCAAGATACCTGACAGCCAGAACTTTACAAAGGGCAGACACTTGCTACCACACACCCCATGCCAGACCCATGCTTCCAAAAATTTCTCTTTCTAGCCACATAATTTCTGGAGCTTCCATCAGGTGATTCTTAACTAGACCTGAGTAGAGACAGTAGACAGTGATACTCTTGGACCTTCCTGTGTCTTCCCATCTTTGTCCTGCCTCACAATAACTCAGGGAGCCCTCAAAGACCATCCATTATTACTTGGCCAAAAGGTACTGATTTTAAGACAACTGAATAATTAAAAAAGAGCCAAAGACTACCCCCCTGCCCCCAGTTCTTTATGCTATTGGTTGTTGAGGTGATTTGCTATCTTTTGGCTATAGCTCTGGTATAAATTAGGCATGATCTTGTAAACACAGATGCAAAACCCACTATGGCTTCCTACAGCTTTTTATGTTGCATTTTTCTATGTGGGTTATTTCTCATGAGGCAGCAGGATAAATCTGCTTCCACAGAGAAGGCAATGGCTCCCTTAAAGTATTGATTAACTGCATGCATGAGTTTGTTCATTTTTTTTTTCAAACACTAAAAAAATATCCATACTGTGCTCCAGGAGCCCATGCAAGGCACAGGTGAAAGAAATAAACAAATGAGTCTCCAGGATTCGGGAGATGACAGGTTGAACAAACATTTGCAATTCATCATGGTAAGTCAATAGCAGTAACATTTATGTGGTGTGCTCAGACTGGGGCTCAGCCTTCAGCTCCACCCGAGGGAGGTAGATCTGGAAGAGCTGCCCAAAGAAGATTCATGAGCTGAATCCTCAAAATAAATAGGCTTTTTCTGAGTGCAGAGGGGGAAGATGGGAACATCCCTCAAAAGCCAGTGTAATTTGTAGTTCAGTGAGGTCCTCCATGGCTGAAGATGATTTATTGGGAGGTAGAAAGAAAACATCATGTGTTCTTTATTTTTTGATGTAAAAATAGACATCACTAATATTTAGTATGTGACTTACATTTGACTACATCTTGTTTATCAGCAAGGTGACTCTTCACTCACGACAGCTTGATATTCGAATTTCTAGAGGTCTGGAAGCCATACACAATCTGATCTTTCCCCATGTTGGTGGTGACAGTGGCATAGTCTCTGACCACACTGTGCAAAGGGCAGTGAGGATCAGTTCTGGGTCAGTCACCCTATTACAGCCAGAGATGCTGAAACTGAGATAGTCAGCAGGCTAGGCGTATGTAACAACAGGATCTTTTCAACTTCTAATGGGCTCACTGGGGCGGAACCCCACCGCAGGTCAAGAAACATCTGTGTTTCTGGCAGGTTGCATGCTTGAAAGTACTTGACTAAAGAGAGGGCTGGTACGGTCAACCCAAATTGGCTGCCACTGCTGGTAAAAGGGGAGGTTCAATTTCTGGCCCCCAATCAGCCTTTGACAGTTGCTAGGTACTGTCAGCCATCTTGACAAACTGCTCATTGTCTTCTTTATGTTTGTTTTATTATAAAATTATTACAGACTTTGATATAGGCACTAAAATGATCTAGCCAAAACAATAGGCAAATTGATTAATATTTTCGTACTTCTTTTGAGAAGATAAGTTCTTTCTTTTTTTTTTTTCTTCCCCCACCTAGAAGTCTCAGCCATAGGAACTGAAGGAGCTAAGGACCACAAGGCTCAGTGGTCTGCCATCTGGTCCCCCGAAGGTCTCACTTGAAATCCTCCTACGGTCCTAAAGGCCCTGGGAAATTCAGGTTTTAAGCCATGAGCTAGGGTTTTGGTTTCTGCAATAATGCAGATATATACCTGGTTAATTGCATGCCCTTATTTTTAAGTTGCCGATAAAACAATAGTAATGATCATTGGGAACTGTGCCAGGCTTTTGGCCTACATTATCTTTGTTTAATTTTCACGACAGCTCTACATGCAGGAATCATTACTGTCCATGTGATAATATAAAGAAACCAAGACTTAAAGTACTCAGTAATCCGCTCAAAGTTGTGCTGAAGGGGTGGAGCTGGAAGCTGGTCTTCATATATACATTTCATGAAAATCCTGCTGCCATGTTCAGAAGAAAAAAACTCTACCTTTTCTTTTTTCTTTCTTTTTTTGATAGTCTCACTACGTAGTTCAGGTTGCCTCTTGTGAAGCATTCTGCCTGCCCAAGCATCCCTAGTGCTAAAAGAACAGCAGAGAACCCCAATTGCTACCTAATAATAATTTTTAGGTATAATCTGTGTAGTAGTTTGATTGGAAATGGCCCCCATAGGCTCACATATTTGAATGCTTGGCCATCAGGAAATGGCACTACTTGAGAGGGATTAGGAGGTGTGGCCTTGTTGAAGTGTCACTGGGATTGGGCTTTGAAGTTCCAAGGACCCAAATTGGGCTCAATGTCTTTTCTCTTCCTGTTGCCTCTGGATCTGAATGTAGGACTCTCAGCTACCAGGTCTGTCTGTGTGCTAACAGGCTTCCTGCCCTGAGGAAAATGGACTAAATGTTTGAAACTGTAGAAAGTCCCAATTAAATACTTTCCTTTATAAGAGTTGCCATGATCATAGTGCCTCTTCACAGCAACAGGACACTGACTAAGACAATTTGTCCCTGATTTACAATGGCTTCATTTACAATTTCTCACCTTTAAAAATCTGTGCCTATAGGGAATAATGACACACACCTTTAACCATAGCATCTGGGAATCAGGGACCTTCTGTTATTTCGAAGCCATCTTGGTCTACATATAGAGTTCTGGACAGCCAGGGCACCATAATAACTTGTCTCAAGAGAAAATAAATAAAATAATAAAAGATCACGGAATCTGGGGGACTGGTGAGATGACTCAAAAGTTAAAATCATTTGTTGCAAATGACTGAGATTCAGTTCCCAACACCCACATGGAGGCTCACAACAGTCAGTAACTCCAGTCCCAGATATGACTCCCTGTCTGCAAGCATATACTGCACTTAAGGGCAGAAAAACCAAAACCACTTATATCCATAAAATAATAATAAAGCAAGCAATACACTCTCAGTAGGAACTCTGGAATGCTGATACCTGGACTAGGCAGTAGTGTTAAGCTGCAGCTTCTAGTAGCCACAAGTCACAGGGCAAGAAACTGAGACTCTATAGTATACTGTGTGGCTGGGTAGCATGCTCAGCAGGTTAGGGACACACAGTAAATGTCAACTTAATGATCTTGTCAGCTTACCATGAGACATTGGAATACAGTCCTAGCATACCTGGAGGAACATCTGTGTATTGGGATAAATAATTTAATTTGCAATTAATTTCTTCTCCTTTCCTCTCCCCTCCCCTCCCCTTCTCTCCCCTCTTCTCTTTCTCTCCATTTGAGATTCTATCACACTTGGCTCCCCCACCCCCAGATTTTAAAATATGGCTTTAGAAAATTTTAAATTAAATATGGCTTGAGTTTGTGGCTAGCATTTTCATTGAGTGTCACTGGGCTGGACAGATTGTTTCTCCTTTCACACAACCTGTCCTGGCCCTTAGTAAATGCCAGCAGTGGCTAGATTCTGACAGTACAGCTGCTATTGATAGGTTTTCTGTAGCCCGATAATAGGTTTCTCCCCCGACACAGTAAGCCAGATCAAAACAAATTAAAAGGTAAAAGACCAGGTATATTTGAGCAAAGCGCTCATCGGTGAATTCTCCAATCTCCAGAGATGAGGGTCCTCCCATCCCAAGGAGGGGGCTTAAAGACCCTGTAGGTGCGGAGCCAGGATGACAGATCATACAGAAGCTGCCTGGGTTTGTTCCCCATCGTGGTAGGGTGGGGTCTTGAGCAGCCTCCGGGAGAGGCACTGCTGCCAGCATTGTGGAACTGAACACTCAGCAGCTTTTCTGAGAGGGTAAGGGTTTGAAATAAAAATTAAGGTTGGAGATTCCAGCTGAACAGTTATCAAGCCAGATTCATCATCTGTTCTCCAGAGTGGCTTCATATCATAGAAAGACAGGTGGGGACAAATCGTGAGAAATAGCTTCTCAGAGTAGCTAGTGCTCACAATCATCACTCGGTGTTAAAAGGAAACCGACGTTAGCTAGGGGAGATTCCAGTAAGAGCATCTAACACTTGGGCACCGGTCAGTAATACACATCGGAAAATATTTGCTGAGTGAATGAATGAGTCTGGGGTTAGAAGAAACTCTCCTGAGGAATGACTCAGAATTCTGAAGAATCAGGAGGAAGTCAGGTAAAATGATGATTTCTATTGTGATTATAAATCCCACCATGGTGCTATTGGCTGATAATCTTCCTTGGATAATGAATGGTCTCAGGAGTTTTGGTCTGGGCAGAGGCATGGGAGCTGTGTATTTGGTATGCAGAGGAGTGGTGTCTCCGGAGCGAGAAAGAGGGAGTGCTCTTTCCCATTCACCCTCCAGCCAGCACCTCCAGCACCTTGAGCCTCAGTTTCTCTCAAACTTCTTTCAAAGGAGCCTCTATGCTTCCTTTCCTCCCGGTCCTCAGGGGTTCGCCTCTTCAGCGTTGCTCTGTATTTCACAATCCATTTGACAGAATATTATTTTGTTTTTGTTTCTGCCCGGTCTAAATGAGACCTCCAGTCGGGAGAATGACTTTTAAATCTTTTATGGTCCAGGAGCACAAAATGTTCCCAATTTCTTCCCCTGAGCAGTTTCAATTTCAGCAGCAAGTTACAATGGAGCGCTTTTTATTCTCTGAAACCATGCAACAGCTTGGAGAGGAGGTGAGGAAGGCTGCCTGGCTGTTGTGGGTGGAATTCGTTGCTCTTTAACTAGCCCAATGTAGGCGGCAGTGGCTGGAGCCAGGCCTGGCCAAGGATGGAGGGAGGCATTCGTCAGCCTGGGAGGAATGTCTAGATTCTGTCCTTGGGTCCCTCTGCAGCCCCTTTGGTCTTCCTTTGGTTCTTTGCAGATCTGCTCCCAGGTCTCAAGTTACCCAATGAGCCAGAAAGCAATAAAGTCATCATGTCTCAGCAGGGTTTTATTTTGTTTTGTTTTGTTTTTTCAGGGCTCTGAGTCTGTGACTCTCATCTGGATAGAGTATCAGGCTTCACAAAGGGTCTCATCTCAGAATAAGCTACAAGTTTGTTATGGAAATTGGGTGCCATTTCCTGAGTTTTACCAGGCACTGACTGTTTGTTAAATCAGGGAATAAAATTTTCAGTAGAGGACACTAGGTTTTGGCATGTTGCTACCGTGTACCACCTATGCTGGAAGTCAGGCTAGCAAGGTATTATAACATGATTTCTGTAAATATTATGTGGCTTTGTTCTTTGATAGTTCTGAAAACCTGGCAAGGCCTTGGCAGACTGAATGTCTCTACAGCCTCACCCTGCTCTAGGCTTCAGTGACTCTGAAAGAGGCTAGCCAGGGATGGGTTTCTAAAGGGAGAAGGTGATTCTCCAGGTTTCCTGTCTGCCTCCTGTAATGACTGACCCTTATTGCAGGGTGTCTCCTTGGAGCTGCTGACATTTGGGGGTGGAGAGGCTGCCTGTGATTCTTCACTACCAGGATTTCCATTCAGTTGGTGGCACCAGGTGGCGCATTTTCCTACAGCTTCTCAGGTGATTTAACTGTGCAGCTGGGCTGAGAACCCTGGTGTGTGAAACATGTGGGCTTTACAGTGGACACACCTAACTTCTGGTCTCCTGGGCTGGGCTTCTGAAACCAGGATAACTCAAGCCGTGGTGACAAGTAAGGAGGTGACATTTATAGGATTGTCTTATGAGATGCATAGCAAAGCTCCATGTCCCCCTAAACCTCACTTTCAGGCCTTCCCTCCCTTATCTACTTTTTGGGGTAGTTTTATGTGTTTTGTGTAAAGTTGCCTTTCTCAACCCCCATACACAATACACTCTAAAATCTGAAAGAACTTACTGTTAGGATTCTGTTCTAGCCTCTGAAGCCTCTGAATTTTGACATCAAGCCCCATTTAAGAAGAATTCCATCCTCTCTTGCTTCTCTCCTGGGAGCACTTTCTCTCTCTTCCCTCCCTTCTCCCTTTTTTTTCTACTTCGATATCTCTAAGTGTCTCCTTCCCACCACCACCCGTCCACTGCCCCATGTCCATGGGGCATGAGGCCTCTTTTATTGATAGACACCCGCCAGCTAGTCGGGTAAATGAGTATTATACCAGTTCAAACATGATCCCAACACTTATTACTTTTTTTTTTTTTCTTTCTGAGACACTAAGGGATTCAAGAGCTTTTAGAGGGGTCTCCCCCCGAAAGCCAGCGGTGAGCTAACACATTCCTGACCAAGGCCATGTCTCCACGAACCTTCCCTCCCTTCCCAATCTCTTTCAAATGAGAGCTGAATAGTTGATGCAGGGCCTCAACACTCAGTAGTTAGGGGCACACGGGTCAGCTGAAGGTGATGTGAACAGTCTGCGTGTCCTTCCGCTTCCGCTCATTCATCTTTGCAATTTACTTTCCTCTGAAAGGGCCCTCGAAGATAAAGAGACAGGGCTTTGGCTCTGTTGATCTAGAGAGTAATAAATAGCTTTGGAAAGAACAGTGCTGTGTGAGTCTGAGGGCCCTTGTGAGGGTGCTGGCTAGGGCAAGGGGATCCTGTGAACATCTGACCTGTGTCCAAGGCATAGCCTGCCTGACCTCCCTGCTTATCCCTACTACTATTTTATAAAACATAAACCAGTAGCCAGGACATATTATTATAGAGTGAAGGGCTCATATAAATAAATGCAAATGTTTAGTTATTTCCCAGCACCCATATTCCACAAAGCTTATGAAGAGTGTAGATTCCCTCCCCCCACCAGAAACAGGGCAGTTGTTCTAAGTAGATTCTAGGATGCTGCCTAAGAAATTCATTATGAACATTTCATTAGACAGGGGTTTCTCAAATGGGCTGATATTGCCTCCCAGAGGGCACTTGGCGACACCTGGAGGTACTTTTATCTATCACACCTAGAGAGGTGGCTACTTATGTCTTATGAGTAGAAACTAGGAGTGTTGGCAGGGCCACCATTAGATCAAGTCACCCAGTCTAAAAAGTCAGCAGAGCAGAGCTTAGTTAGATACACAGAGCTGCCACTGGCCTAGGAATCTCAAAGCCTCTACATAAGCAAACCCAGCGCTTATGCTGAAACAGCTGGCTGAGTTCCATGACAACCCTGGCTACACTGGGCAGGGGCTGACGAGATGATGACAGCTATGTTCAGAACTCTACGTCCTTAGCGTGTGGAGTCCAGAGCTGGGTACCTCACAGTGTTGTCTTGTTGGATACTCAACTCAGTCTTCTTGGGTAATAAAGATGAAGAAATGCACCTCACACAAGTGAAATTTCCCTGCTCAGACCACACAACTAAGCACAGGAGTCCACGTTTGTACGTTTGAAGGGGTCTAGATCTCCTGTGCCCGAGATAAATCAGAAAAAGGCAGTGGCTGAGCACCACATCCCAAAGTTGTCATCTTCTCTTCCTCCAGGAAATCTGCTGTGGGAACAAGGCCCTACTCTTGTACCTTTTTAAGCCTTACCTCATTCAGGTTTTGTAGACAGTGACTATGCAGCACTCCTTCAGAGGTACAATCTTAGTTTACCCAAGTTAGTTTCTGAAGCCACACTCTCCCCTGAATTCTGACAGCTTGTCCCATTTAAGAATTCCCAGAATCCCAAGATTCTCTGTCTTGCTTTGTTCTTTCCCCAGAGCCCTCCTTCTCTCTCTCTTTCTCTTTCTCTCTCCCTATCCCTTCTATATCCGTTATCATAATCATATCCCTCTATTATAATAATAAAGTCCTTTTATGTAGAAACAGCGTCTAAGTGTCTCCTGCTGCTGCCTCCTGCCATGTCCCCTGCACAGGAGATGAGGCCTCTCCAGTCACAGATACTAGCTAACTGTGTAACATTATCATATCATGCCAGATCACACACGATCCTAACAACCCAGGGGCTGGTAAACTCATCTGGGTTTCTGAAATCCTAGGCTCATTGAGGAAAATGGATAGTTCCAGATGTTTCTTTCTGCAGGGTGATGTCCCTTCTTGATAGTCATTATACACTGACCTATTGTTGCCTTCTATAAGAAGAAGGGTTTATGAGAAGACAAATACACAGTGTGATCAAAGCGCAGGGATCCCACTCAGGGACCTCAGGGACAAAGGGTAACCTGGGACAATTTCTCCTGGGCCATAATGAGTTGGAGCTCAAGGATAGTTGTGGCTGATCAAGCCTAGTGTCTAGGAAGGTGCCTGTCACTTTTATGACCCTGAGGAGTGCTCTGGGAAGCTACAGAGAGGTCTCATGGGGCACTGGGTCACCAGGCAAGCCACAGCCATGTATGGTTTAACAATAGAGACACATTCTGAAAAGTATAGTGCTGTGTGGGCATCATAGAAATACACAGATCTAGAAGATTCTGCCTAGTATACACAGGCTATGGTATATATGAATATAGCTATAGGCATATGATGAAATAATGTGGGACTAATACACAGAAATGTTCATTGAGGGTCAGGATTTGCATTCACTCTTGCTGTGATGAACACCAGGACCAAAAGCAACTCGGGAAGGAAAGGATTTATTTCAGCTTGTAGTTCACAGTCCATCTTGAAGGGAAATCAGGGCAGGAGCTGATGCAGAGGCCATGAGGAGTGTTGCTTACTGGTCTACTCAGCCACTTTCTTATGCACCCAGAACCACCTGTCCAGTGTTGATTCCACCCCTGCTGAGCTGTACCCTTTGACATCAATCATTAATCAAGAAAGCGCCTGATAGATTTGCCTACTGGCCATCCGATCGAGGCATTTTCTCTACTGAAGTTCCTGCTTCCAGATGGCTTTGGCTTGTGTCAAGTTAACACACATTGAATCAGGACAGGAGAGAACCTGGCGGGGTCTGGAGAGGCTTTTTCTGGCCTGATTCTTTCCTGAAGGGCTGCCTAAATCAGGGCAGACTAAACCAGTTAGACAAGTCCTCTGCCTGAAGCCTCCAGTCACAAGGGGCTCTGTGGGATGTGTGGAGAGCCCCAAGCAGGATATTTTCTGACTGGCTGTCTACTTAGGAGTCTCTTTGCTTCAGGAAGAAGAATGAAAATAAAAGCCATTCTTGAAAGCCCAGCTGGGGCAGGCCCGGGCGGAACCGTGGCATCCACGAAGCTGCTGCTGTTCATTCTCCCTCTTTCCTTCTTTCTCCATTCTTCCATTATTCTCCCAGCCCCACAACACACCTTTCCCTTTCACAAAATTTTCCTCTGTACCGAAGTAAACATGATTCTTAAGACACATAATCTTCTCCCACATAGTCTTTCTCTGTGAGAACGAGTGGCTTTAAATTAAAGAAAGAGCTGATTTTTTTTTTTATTTTTTTTTTTTATTTTTTTTTAACAAAGAAGAGAACACTACAATGGAAACAGAATTTATTCAGCATCTTCTGCATACTCAGGGACCATGGTTGTTTTTGCTCTTTTCTTCCTTAGCAATCCATGCCACCTCCCCACTGGCTGAGCCACACCCTTGTGTACCTCAGTGTGAGAGGGGTCCTTGTTGTCTAGGTCTAATTCAGTTGTATATGA
Source organism: Phyllotis vaccarum (assembly GCA_033318265.1). Lineage (NCBI taxonomy): Eukaryota > Metazoa > Chordata > Mammalia > Rodentia > Cricetidae > Phyllotis > Phyllotis vaccarum. Next base: position 72,295,340 of record JARWLC010000005.1, on the reverse strand, counting down.
ATTTCTCTGTGCAGGGTTTGGTTTATGTCTTGAAGTGGCCAGTACACCTCAGTGGGACAGGCAAGAACAGACTATCTCTTGGGGAAAAATCAACATCCTGCTTCCTTTCTGGCTGCCACATGACAAACTGCTGCTCTACCATCTTGCATCCAACAAGGGAGATGCATTGAAGATGAGAAAACAGAATATTGAGAGTCTTTCCAGCCTGGGGAACATTAAAACACCTTGTCAAGGTAGGTGTGACGAATGGTATATGTCTGTTATTCCAGTACTTAAGAGCCTAATGCAGAAAGAGTCCATGCTGTGGGATGGTCCTCTTCTCTACTGTTAAGTTTTGTCACTCAAATTGTTTAATAGAATGCTGAATGGCCAGTAGCTAGGCAAGAAGTATAGGCAGGACAACCAAACTAAGGATGAAGGGAAGAAGATGGACAGAGTCATAGAGTTACTTGCAAATGTAGAGAAGCAAGATGAGAATGCCATACTGAGAAATAGTACCAAGCCACATGGCTAAACATAGATAAGAGCTATGGGTTAATTTAAGTGTAAGAGCTAGTTACTAATAAGACTAAGCTACCAGCCAAGCATTTATAAGTAGTATTAAGCCTTTGAGTCAATAATCTGGGAAGCAGCTTCTGGGTATTTGGGAGTTGCTGGTGGGACAGAAACTTCTTCATATGAGGCTACTCTCAGCTAAATAATCATATGCTGTCTCAAAACAAAAGCAAATCTTCTCAACAGCCCTAGAACTTCCTGTTCTCTGAAGACAGAAAATTCATCACATCTATATTTTGATGATATTTTTAGTTAGGTCTTCTGTTATTTGAGCCAAATGCACCCTAATATGGGCCACTAAATGCTAAGGCCATCTTATTTGGTTCTTAGAGCTTTGTACTAAGATGAGAACTCAGAGAGTTGGAGTAACTTTTTACAACCCATATAAGCAGCACCTGGGGCTTTATATCCAGATCTTTACTTCAGAGTGCCCAACTGCTCTCACGTGCTACAGTAAGAACATCTGCCTCGTCCCTCTACTTCTGCAATCTGAGTCTCTTACCTTTGCTGGGCTTTAGTTTCTCACCTACAAATTAAGAGACTGAACTGCAACCTCCTCTCCAACCCTAAAACTCTAGGAATAAAATTTGAACTCTAAAATTGTTTGGTATCTTATAAGGCACAGGTTCAGACACACCCCGTAAAATATATTCTTGTTAATACTGTTTAATGACAACACGATAATCTACTTCTATTGTAGGGTAGTATTTTAAGATATGTTATGTTACTTTTGTTTATGTTACATTTAGTTAACTCTGTGAAGCTGTGTTATTTTGCCTGTCTAAAACACCTGATGGTCTAATAAAGAGCTTAGGCCAATAGCCAGGCAGGAGAAAGGATAGATAGGGCAGGCAGAGAGAATATATATAAGAAAAAATCTGGGAGGAAAGAAGTAGCCAGAGAAGGAGGAGGACGTCAGAGCCAGCCACACAGTAACAAAGCAAGCCATGGAGTAAGAAACAAAGAAAGATATACAAGGATAGAAAACAAAAAGCCCAGAGGCAAAGGATAGATGGGATAATTTAAGTTAAGGAAAGCTGACAGGAAACAAGCCAAGCAAAGGCCAGGCATTCAGGAGTAGTAATAAGCCTTTGTGTGTGATTTATTTGGGAGCTGGATGGTGGGCTCAGCAAAAGAGAAAAAAAAAAAAACCAAAAAAACCCCAACAACAACCAATAACATACTGGGTAACAGAAGTAGAAGTGGCGAGGGGGAGAAGAATAGAAGAATTATTGAAACATATTAGAGAGATCTTCAGTCAACACTATGCCATAGGAATGGCCTGGTGAAAAGTCACTGGCATTCTCATGTTGCCCATTAGATTCTGCGGCTGGTGCCTAGGCTACCACCTCACTGGTCACTGGAAGGACACTGATGACAACAGTTTGCATTCTAGGCTGTCCTGAATTCTGTACTAGCTTGAATGGAAACATTTAACTAAGGTGGACCCAAGTTGTAGGCTCTAGTTGTCAAGTGTCTCAGGTTGGGTCCCCCAGAAGCAACCTTGGAACAGTTTCAAACATGATTTATCAGGAGAAGATGCAAGAGAACTCTGGTAATGGGATGGGGAGGTCAGAGAAGGAGATGAAGCAGTGAAGGGCTGTTATCATGTAATTCTTCTCAGGAGTTCTGGAAGATAATGCAGGCCACACACCTCAGCTGTCCCACTTGAGGGGCAAGAGAGCAAGGCTGACAGGAGCTGGCTGAGGGTTGCTGCACACAGAGAGGGTGTTGAAGTCACATTCCCTGGATCTCCTTACTTGTCCTGGGAGTTGTTTGAACACAATGGTCATGGGAATTCCAAAGACTGAGTCATAGAAGCAGCCAGGCAGGTCTGACGCTGCATGCTCTCTCTCTTTCTCTCTCTCCATCCCTCTCCCTGCCTCCCCGCTCTCTCTTTCTTTAAACTACTGTTTAGAGAAAACAGAAAGAGGCTTGAGAAGCTAGGCAGCCCCAAACGACCAACAGCCGCCATAGGGCCTTGGGGAGCCATGCCAACAGAGCTTTCACTGTATCTAGTGCAGACCCACGAAAGGGCTTTTCCGGTGCACTAGCAACTGAGGCCTGACCTACTTGTCAGCAAGTGCAGGCTTGTAGACCTATAGCGCTGGGAACCAACTTTATGTCCCCTCAGAGAGGGAACCATAAGCTTCTGGAGGACAGAAACATCCTCAATAGTTTCGACTCCTTTCCCTTCACTAAATGCATATTTAAAATACGAGGCGCATATCTGTCAGTAAATTTTTGAAAATTAAGTTCAAGGTTTTTATAGTCTACATGTATTGTAGAAAAATTAGAAACTGCAGTGGTGTAGCAGAAGTGGAACTCTCTCTCTCTCTTTTTAAAGAAAGAGTCATACTATGTAACTCTGGCTGGCCTGTAACTTACCACGTACACCAGACTGCCTTGGCTTGAACATACAGAGATCCACCTGCCTCTGTGTTGAGACTAAAGGCAGGTGTCACCATACCCACATCAGCATCATTGTCCTAATCAGAGTGTCTGTGACCATAAGAAGGCATCCGGCAGTCATTAGATATCTGCCCACCCTTCTATACCTCTTTCCTAGCTGTACCCAATCCTCCCCCAGCTGCACATGGCCTTAAGTTCTGTTGGAGAATATAGGAAGACGTAATGGTAATCATCTATGGTCCTATGGGGAAGGTGTCATTCACACCGGGATGAAATGTTTAAGTAATGTGGCTGTTTTGGTGTTACTCACACTCATTCCTGTAAGCATAACACACTCATTGGCTCTTGTGATTAGATGTGGGTGGAACTTTTGGTCCAGTGCTGGTGCTGTATCCCTACCTGGCAGGGGAGCAGATATCTGTTCATGTCTTCATAGGAGCTTTGGTCGTTGTTCAATTGCTATGAAGAGACACCATGACCACGGCGGCAACTCTTATAAAAGAAAGCATTTAATTGCGGGCTGGCTCCCACCGGTGGGGAGCATGGTGGCATGCAGGCAGACACTGGGGCAGTAGCTGAGAGCTACATCCTGATCTTCAGGCAGACAGAGAGAGAGAGAGAGAGAGAGAGAGAGAGAGAGAGAGAGAGAGAGAGAGAGAGAGAGAGAGAAAGAGAGAGAGAGAGAAAGATTGTTTGATGATTGACTCTGGGCCTAGCTAGGATGGGCTTTTGAAACCTCAAACCCACCCCCAGAGACACGTTTCCTCCAATAAGGCCACACCTTCTAATCCTTCCAAGCAGTGCCACTCCCTGATGACTAAGCATTCAAATATATGAGCCAATGGAGGCCCTTCTTATTCAAACTGCAGCAGGGAAAGTTCAATCAAAACTTGGAAGTCATGTAAAGCACTGTACTGAATCTGTCTTACACTGAAGCTCTTTCTGCTGGGTCCTTGTCACTTATTACAGCCAATGTCCAAGGACTTGCAGGGGACAGTGTGGTGTCATGCATAATGAGGAAGAAGGCATGGCAGTTAGTCTTCCTACTGCCTATGAACCCTGGCTGAGATTTGACATAGCCTTGGGTAAGTAATGTTCTCAATCTAAGGTGTCTTATACAAACAGATCTAACAAAATATTTCCTAACATGAAGTTATAAGGATTACATTTTAAAATCATAAATATCTATAAAAATAAGTATTATGCAGGTAACATCAATTTACATCTATGAGTATCTATGTGGAGTCATCAAACAGTAACTGCTCTATCATGGTAGCATTCTCTATCTTCCTGAAGGTGAATTCTTAACCTGGAATAGCTGCATTCCATAGTGAGTGCTTCAGCTCATCATTCTGCAGTCTTTTGGCCTCTAAGTTCAATGCAAAGGTTCAATATGGAAACAAAAATTTAAGTCCCACTCACTCAAAGGAATCACTTGAAACCTGTATTGATCCTGCTTTGCCTTGTGCAGTTCTAAGTTCTAGCAGACAATTTGATTTTTGTTTTGCATGATTTGCCTCCAGATATGAGGAGAAAGGTATTATCCTTAAGCCAGTCCCAGCATGTCTTCTGGAAGCTCTCTTCCCCAGGGGAAGGAAGTCAGTGCTCATCATCACTACTAAAGACCCCCAAGATGTCACTTGAGAGATGATTTCCTGAACAAATTTGAGTAAGAATTATTTCCTCCTGTGATATCTATTATTAACATGCTGTCAATCCCTTGGCTTTGATGCTGCTCCCCCCCCCCCCTTCTCTTGATTCAACAAATGCCACACACATCCTGCAGGGGGATGGGAACAGGTACTTTATTTGCTTCTTTCTTTTATTTTTTTAAATGTGAGTGTATTCATGTGTCTGTGATGGGTGTTCACGGAGGCCCGAGAGGGTGTGGAATCTCCTGGATCTACAGTTACAGGTGGTTGTGACCTGCTTGATGTGGACACTGGGAACTGAGGGTGGGTCCTGTGCAAGAACAGTAAGTGATCTTAATTGTAGAATAATCTTTCCAACCCATAGACAGCTCACTATAGTTCACCTTCCCCATTCCCTCCTGTCTTAGGGTTTTTACTGCTGTGAAGAGACACCACGCAATAAGGAAAACATTCAATTGAAGGGGCTCACTTACAGTTCTGAGGTTCAGTCTGTTGTCATCATGGTGGGGGACATAGCAACATGGTGCTGGCATGAAGTAGCTGATACTCCTACATCTTGCAGGCAATAGGAAATGATTGAAAGTCACACTGAGGGAAGCTTGAACAAAAGAGACCTCGAAGCCTACCCCCCACAGTGACACACTTTCCAACAAGGCTACAATGTCACACCTTCTAATTGTGTCACTCTCTTTGGGATATATATTCAAACTACCAAACCTCCTTACCTTTTTCTAAAACCTTTTTTTTTAATTTAAGTTTTTTTTTTAAACATACCCACTACTGTTCCCTCTCCCTCACCTTTTCAGTCATCCCCCAGCTTCCCTGCCCCCACCACCCAGCCCCCATCCATTCCTCAGAGAGGGTAAGGACTCCCAGGGTGAGTCAATGCAGGTCTGGCATATCCAGTTGAGGTAGGATCAAGCCTCTCCTCCCAGTGTCAAGGCTGAGAAAGGTGTTCCTCTGTAAGGAATGGGCTCCAAGAAGCCAGATCATGCTCTAGGAATAAATTCTGATCCCATTGCCAGAGGCCCTATAAATGGCCCACACCTTTCAACTGTCATCTATATTCAGAGGGCCCCCGTTGTCATTTCAAAGTCTATGAGCTCCCAATAGCTCGGGTCAGCTGTCTCTGTGGGTTTCCTATCATGATCTTGGCCCCTTTGCTCATACAATCCCTCCTTCCTCTCTGACTGGACAGGGAGCTCGACTCAACGCGTTGCTGTGGATCTCTGCATCTGCTTCCATCAGTTGCTGGATGGAGGCTTTTATTCTCTGCATGACTAGTCAGGGAGGGCTAGTTCCAAAGGCTGTCTGCTTGTGCCTCCATTGCTCTCAAAGTTTATTGTGTTTCTGCTGCTGTGAGCACAGTTGTAACCCCCAACGGGAAGGTTTCCACCAGAAATCTCACCTTCAACCTCTTCCCCATGCTTTTTGAACCAGCTCGGATGAAGACGAGCTAGGTTCAAATCAGTGTCTAGTTTCCTTGCCCAAAGTTTTCAGAAACAGGCACTTCCATGATTTGAATGATGGCCCTTTTCAGTTGTGCCTGCCCTGAAAAGGTTGACAGACTCTCATGTGGGCAGGCTCTGTCAATACACTCCAGGACAGTGCTCTATGAAGAGATTTAACCCAGAGTGGTTAAGTGTTTTGATCCAAGCCACAAGATTTACCCTGTTAAGTGTTGTGAGGCTATGGGCTAGTGGTGTGTGTGTGAGGGTGTGTGTGGGGGGCTGTGGATTCACAAGTGAGGTTTTTACTTTTTTTTTTACTTGCTGCCAAGAAATATATTGGTGCGCTTAAGGTTTTGTTTATTCATTCAATAAATATTTATTAAGTGCTTACTGGGTGTTAGGCAGCATGCCAGGGCATACTTCCATCGAGTCTGTTAAACAAACATGATGTATTGTCCTCTGGAGCTGTAGAATGAGGCCCTAGGTCAGCTGCTCTATGCACAAAACATACCATATTGTATTGTGGGGGTTCTTGGAACCAGACACCTTGGTCCCTGTCACCAAAGGGCCCCACTGTTTCCAGTCCCTTTTTGTGTCTTGACCAGGATAGTCCACATTTATGGCCTTTGACTTGAAGCTTATAAAGAGATGCCTCAGAGTCCCCATGTGTCTGGTTCTTTGCAGAGGCACAAACAACAGTCCCCCTCTTGAAGATTATGGTAGCACAGGTTAGTCCAACAGAGGATCTTGTGCCAATCCTCATTTTCACAGTAGGAAGGATTTGACTAACCTGGGTCCTTCCCAGTTTGCCTGAGTGCCGAAGAAGGAAAGGGGAGGTACCTGTCCTAGCCTATAGGAAGCCACTCTGGGGGCGGGTCTTCTGTTGAACTTAAAAGTTTGATGACAATCACGCAGCACCTTCTGCATGTTAGGTCACTGTTCTAGGAAACAGACAGGCAAAGATCTTTACCCTTGTGGATTGTGCAGAGGGACAGGATGACGCCTTCTTTCTGCTACCTCTGAAAGAGCCAGGTCCCTTTGGCTGCTGAGCAAGACAGAGCAAGGAAGAAACGCTTGACATTTGTGGTGCCTGAATCTTTTAAAATTAGGAACTCCAATGCTCCTTAGTGACTAAGCCCATGTTCTGCTAGCGCGAGAGTAAAGGAGTCCAGAAGGATACTCTTAGAACATTCTAGAACTCACAGGTATCAACAACCAGTGCTATCCTGTCTGTGTCAGAAGACCATAAAAGCTGTTCTAGTAGCCAGTGTTTTCTCTTATAAAGCTTTTATTTTTAGTTTATACAGATGACGATTTCACCTTTACGTATCTCTGTGAACCACATACATGCAGTGCCCTCAGAGGCCAGAGGAGGGCATTGGATCACTTGGAACTGGAGTTACAGGTAGTGGTGAGCTTCTGTGTTGATGGTGGGAATTGAACTCAGGTCTTCTTCTGTAAGATACTGAGCCACATCTCCAGCTCTTAGAGTCAATGTTTTCAAAGCATCGTTTTATTGGCCGGCAGCCTCACCCCAGCCAGTAGTAGTTCTATGTTGCTAAATAGAAATCCATTTCAAAACTCATGACTTCAAACAGCAAATATTTCTTAGCTCATAAAAATTGGGATGTGGCTCATCTGGAAACCTCAGGCTCAAGATGTCTCATGAGGCTGTAGTCAAGCTGTCTGCAGGGTTATGGTTCCATGTGAAGGCTTGACTTGGTGTTACTGCCAAACCAGGATTCACTTCTAAGTCTCAGTCCATTGTCATGCAAGCGCCTTCATTTTATAACACGACAGCAGAAGTTCTTTTGAGGAATCGGTAAGAGTAAGGAGGGGAAGCACCACCATAGAGCTTTGTTCTTTATGTTACCACAATCCGGTCGTGATATCCAGCGCTTCTGTCTAGTAGTAAGTAGGTGTTAGAAGCAGATAACAGTCCAGCCTTCACTCAGGAGAGTGTCCCATACATGTGTAAATACCAGAATGGAGTGTCGATTGCTGGTCATCGTAGGGGGCACTTATCATTCCTGAGAACTTGTTAGATGTGCCAGCTGTTGGACTCCATCCCAGACCTACTGAGCAAGAAACTCTAGAACAAGGCTCTTGAATATGTGCTCTAACATGTCTTTCAGGCAATCCTGATAATAGTCTGAACACCACTGCCTTAGAGTAAGGCATGAGTTAGGTCTACCTATCTCTGTCTCAGCTACTCAATTCTGCCAAGTGTTGGGAACATATTACATAAGACATGTAAGTGAATGGACATGCCATGTGCCAATAAAACTTTATTTACAATGACAGATTCAGGGTATAGGAGATCCCTTGATCCTATCCCAGGCTATATTTTTTATCTTTTATTCCTTAGAGTACCAAGGAAGTTTGATGTGATCAGAATCATAGTTTTTTTGTTTGTTTGTTTGTTTGTTTTTTGAGATAGGGTTTCTTTGTGTAGCTCTGGCTGTCCTGGAACTCACTCTGTAGACTAGGCTGGCCTCAAACTCAGTGATCCACCTGCCTCTGCCTTCCCAGTGCTGGGATGAAAGGTGTGTACCACCTCCGTATGGCTCACATGTCTTTTTAAAATCAGGCAAAGTTGTTTACTCTTTCTTTCCAGGTTTGTCAGAGTTACCACTTCTCAGCTCTTGAATAATTATGCAGTCTTAGAAAAGAATTGTCCATGTGGCTGGATCTCTGGTGGTAGATCCGATAAGCCTCAAACTCCCTGAGACAGGGTGAGAAGATGGCCTTTGAGCCAGACAGACATGAATTTGGAAGCTAGTTTTATGAGTTTTGTAAGCATAGTAAGTTACATAGATGCTCCATGCCTCAGTGTCTCTAACTGTTAAAAAAATAAGAAAGGCATGCACACCACATAGTTATCAGAAGAGTGGGACTTAAAAGAACATTTGTGTGTGTGTGCGCGCGCGCCATGATGCACATCTGGAGGTCAGAGGAGAACTTTTGGGAGTCAGCTTGCTTTCTACCATGCGGTCCATATCCAGCTCATAGCAGCAGGTTTTACTGCAAGCTCTTTTATCGAGTCATCTCTTGCTGGCTCAAGGAATTGTTCTAATTAATTACCTACTGTCACGTGATGGGCCATCCCAAATTTAGGAGCTTAAATCAGTCACAGCTGGGTGAGTCTTCTGTTCCGTCCTGTAGGGGAAGCTGGTTTGAGGCTGTCCTTGAATGCCTCGGCTTTTGTCTTCTTTGCTTCTTCATATTCCTTGGTCTTTCACAGCATAGCATGGTGGCTGGCTTCCAAGAGCACACAAGTTTGGGGAACTGCACCCTGGGTTGCTGCTCCAACAGGTCACAGAACCAGCTCAAACTACAGATTCTGAGAAATCTGCATCCACCTTCAAGCCACCAGAGGAAGAGATGAAATTAATCTCAAGAAATGCTTGTTAAGAAGCCTGGGCTGCGACAGACCACACGTATTTAGTGCTTTTGCAGGAGGAAATGGGAACTCTTGCCACGTGAGAGCTTAGACTCAGGTGCACATGTGTTTCAAGGCTTATTGGATGTGCTTGGATGGTCCAAGGATGCTTCTTCTCTCTAGGGCTCTAACCATTTGTTTATTACATGGGCTTTTGTAACATTTTAATTTTCTAAGAGCTCTGTAGGCCTAGTACCCTTCAAAGAGCTATGGGAGAAAGGAGAAGACAGGCCTCTGATGTGAAGCCATGGATCCTTGGCCACTGGCTAGAAGAGAGCCTGCAAGCAGAGAGAGGATACAACAGGGCATCACAGGAGAAAATGTTTTCCCAAACTTGTCTCTCTGCTAGGGGTGGATGGAGAGAGGCACAGGGCAGTATAGACTATTTCCTTTCTTGGGAATGAATAGACTCTAGGTTTATAATACAGGAAAATGAAGATTCGTCTGGAAAGCTGATGCCAGCAGGCTGTGGGGTACACCCTGAGCTACAACTGGGAAACAACTACAAAGCCATGAACAAATTGTCATAGGCTGTACCCTGAGCTAGGTGGCAGGGTCTGAGCAGTAGGGCCTGCTGAGAGCTTGAAAAGATAAATCATAAAGGCCCCATTTAGGGGAGGAGGAGCAGGCAGTGAGTAAAGCCTCTTTTCTCTGGTGGGCCATAGAGATAGCTACACCCACCCACATCTTCATTGTCTCTCAAAAAGCGCTTGAAGTCCATGCTCACTGAAAGTTCCTATTTACAAAACACCGGCACCAACTATTTTAAAAATTAAAATTCAGTTGTGGCCCATTAAACACACAAACACTTACACATTGCTTGGCAAATGCAGGTAACTTACAAAATGACTTGCTAGAGATGTGGGCAAGAGATGACCATTCTTCCTGATGGTAGCTCTCCTCACGTCAGCTAGAGCTCCTCACAGAGCAAGTAGGAGAAGGGTAAGGGGATGGTGGACATTAACAGGCTCTTATAAAGTGGAACCCTTTGTCCTTTCTGGGTCATGGAGAAGATGAAGTCGCCTTGCTGAGTGCTGACCTCCAAGGTACCACAAAGTGTTGAAACAGCCTGATGAGCTTGCTAGGAAAACACAAAGGTCTTTCCCAAGGACTGTCTGGGGGTCCCCTAAAAGGATGCTCTGAGGTTCCTTCAGGAGCTAATCAGAAGTCCAATATCTGGTAGAGTCTAGAAGAGCTATGGTCTAGGCTGGACAGAACTGGCAAGAAGGAGGGGATTCTAGGTATTTTGAGTTCAGAAGGATCAAAGAGAGTCAAGGGTTTCTTTGGTTTTGTTTTTAAAATTTGAAAGTTTGAGTTTCTAAAAAGAAAAGGGCACAGCATCTTCTGATCTCCTCTTCAGAGAGACACCCTGCCCAGAGGAGGAGGGTCGGGGAGACACCTTCTAGATTCTTTTCTTTCTTATGACTCCTTCCTGGGCCCAACAAACAAAGGCCTCCCAATTTACTAACTCACAAAATGATTTACCAGCTGCCTCTTCCCTGAGAAAGTAAACAGGCAATAAAATAAATGAAATTCCTATTCTTTATTACTTGACTCCCATAAATCATCACTCACCCTGGCTGAACATTTATCTCTCCGGCATCCCAAAATATTTAACATGCTATTTCCTTTATTTTCAATGAAGTAGAAGAAATAAGAAGTCAGTGATGATGTGTTTTAGAGGTAGTTCTGCTGGCAATAACTACTGGATTGCAGGAAATAGGGAGGGGAGTAAGATTTTAGGGTCTTCTTATTTTTTCTCTGTGTCCAATTGTTCTGGGATTAGAGTCACACTTAGAACTTTGGGTTCTCACAGGGCTGGATAAGATCATGCAGGATATTATTGGCCATACTTGGTTACTTGTGAAGTCTATCTTGCACTAAAAGGTTTTTTTTTTTTTTTTGTGCCCAAATAGGAGACTTTTGTGTGGTGCCAGGAAACAGAGGGAGCTCTATTGTGTCACCATGACAACAAGCATTTGTATTAAGAGTAGGCTCCTCAGGCCACATTACAGTCACACGATCTGGAAAGAGACCCCTTTGAAGCCCTTGTAATCTTTCCCTAAGCCCGATTGTTAACATCTTCTGAACATAATCATTAACCATGTTCTGTAACAGATAATTACCCACTGGAGTTAGCATTTTCTATCCCTGAGTGCTCCGTGAAATTCAGAGTGAGAACTACTCTAGTGTTTCTTTAACTAACCAAGGAAAAGAAAGCAATTTGGCTTCTCCTTGAAATCCTGGAAAGTTTGCCTTTTACTCAGAAACACAGTTCCTGTCGACATCCCGGATATTTGTGCTCCAGGGCCCCGGGAGTGTCCTTTACCTGTTTTTTGCTTTTGCCTCCAGCAGATGCCTCCCCAGTTTGGTGGACTCCCTCTGCTGTCTGCAGCTCCTCCTTTTCACTGGGCACTGGACTAGTGACAGTTTGTGCTTTGGGCTTGTTCCTTTGGCTTCTCAGAATACACAGGGATTTGTGGATTTCTCTACCATCTGCTCTAAGTTGGTTCTCAGGAAGTCCCTATATCCAGAAATGAGCTCAAGATGAACTATAGGAAGATTTCTGGTTTTCAGGAATGTGTGAAACAGGGTCCGTCCCTCCTCCCCACTTCCCCCTCCCTTCCATCAAAGGGAATGGGGTCAGTCCCCTATGTGTGCTCTCCAGGCAATTCTTATTTCATAACGAGGTCTCCTGTGACACAGAAACCGATAAACCTCTACCATGAGACCCCAGTAGTGAAACAAATTATTTATATCTCTTTCTTAATTAAGCACTGTTTTATTTAGCATGCTCACACTTTACTACTGGTAGTTCTAAATTTGTCACATGTATGGGAAAAACATTAAGTTGGTGGTTTGTGAGAGTGTGAGTTAAACCCTTTTTACCGTACTACCATAGGTGACCTCATCTGGTCAAATTTCATAAAGCCTGAGGCAGAAGGAATTCTTAGCATATAGACTACAATTTCTCCAAATGGAAGGTGGTCTGAGTACTATGTTGAGACTGCCTGTCCTTATACACATGGGCATTTCAACAAACTCCCTTGTCATAATTGATGGGACACAATTTTCAGGGATGAATGACAATGTGCTAGGGCAGGCAGACAGCAGCTGCTGGGTTTGGCGTATCCTCCACTGTTCTGCATTAATTTGACTTTTTTTTTTGGTCAGAGTCCTGGCAGCGAGGGCTCATTTTAGCCTCTGCCTGCCACATGTCAGGTCAGGCCAGGAATAGTCCCGAGAGCAATATGGTGTTAATGGCCTGTGTTCCGGGCCAACTGATTGAATCTGATCAATGTAGATAAACTTTGTCCACTGGCAGAATTAATCCATAGTTTCTGTGACTTGAGCCCGTGTGAAGGCTGCTTACTCCTAACAGTTCAGTGCCTGTGGGATGAACTGCTCTGGTTCCTGCTTGCCTCAGCCAAACAATTGTTCTACTGTGCACACTAGTCCATGTGGCGTGGTCCTGGGAGATGCCGTCACAGCTCTGCCCTAATATCCATCAGATAAGCTGATTAAATCTGCATTAATCATGGGGCCCAGTGCAAGGGGCATCAGTGCTCTTGAATGCTGCCAGGATGATCAATTGCTTTGGTGTGGAAAAATAAATGCATTTATATCACTGATGGAAGCCATTACCTGGTGACAATGGCTTAGTGCATTGCTATTATGTTTTTATTAATGAACACTGGGGAACACATTCTGACCACAGACTCACATACATCTATTCAGAAAGCAGAGAGCCAGAGAACCTAAATGCCAAGTTTTTTCTATGCCCCACAAGACTCAGCACTATTAACTGTCCATGGCTTGGCCCTCAACCCTGGTCTCCCTGTGAGTGCTCTACCATTCAGATGCTTGCTTTCTTTCTTGTCTGAGATCATGTCTGACAGTCCCTGCCCGGAATGTAGCCTTCCCTAGATAGCTGCATGATTGGCTCTTTCTGGTCATTCACATTTCTGCTTAAAGGCCATCTTCCTGTGGAGATCTTTCTCGATCACCATCATATGCTAAACCACACCGTCCTAGTGTATGTTCTCCGTGGCATTTGCCACCTGGAAGTCACTTGCTGAACAAGTGTTTGCATTCCCAGTCAGCAGCAAAAAAGGTCTGGGACACAGTTGTGCTTAAAAACCTAGCTGAGTGGTCCAAGTCCTTTGGTTTCTAAGCTGCATTTGAACAAGTCAGCGGACACAGGGTTCAGAGGGAAGAACACATCTTCAGAGGTCTTCCAGGCTCCTGGTCGGCCTCTGCTTTGAATTTACAAGCTGGTCCTACCAAACTGATGAACCTTTTTGGGACAGTAGGTCAATTCAGGGCTCCTCAGGTCCAAGACAGTGTTTCCAGATATTTGTTTTCCTTTGAACGTTGAGCCATGGGAAATGGGCATGTTTCGTTGGTTTTTGTTTGTTTGTTTGTTTTCTGTTAGATAGAGTTTTCTCCCTTGGAAGGGACAGGAATAGCTAACAGTTTATCCAGACAAGATGCCAAGGACTGGCTTCCAACAGTTCCAGCCTGTGGAGACTTGCATACTCTGCTCATATCTAGCCAGGATTCCCCTTTGGTGAACTGTAGCTTGAGGTTTTTCTGTCCTGTCCAGGACCCTTGGTCTGGACAAATCTCTCCCACCTGGGATTCTGCAGCTGCTTATAAAATAATTACTCAGAGGCTTATACTAATTATAAACTGTTTGGCCTATGGCTCAAGCTCATTACCAACTAGCTCTTATAACTTAACTCAGCTCATTTCCATGAATCTATTGTATTGTCACACGTTTTGGGGCGGGCAGGGCAACTTGCAGCTTGTCCCCCTAACTCTGTTCTCCTCCATCTCTATCTCTGCTTGGATTTCCCACCTCCCTCCACATTGCCTGCCATAGGCCAAACCAGCTTCTTTATTAACAAAAGGCAATAAAGCATACTCACAGCATACAGAAAGACATCCCCCATCAGGGGACCACTCTTCTGTTGATCTGTGACCCAGTGAATATTTAATAAGCCAGGACAGTCAGATTAGTAGTAAACGAAGACACCAATACTCTCCACATAGTAGTTTCTGCTTACATTTTCAAGGTTCAGCTCTTGTCACATGGACAGGAGCTTGGATAGTGAGAAGCTCCATGTGTCAGGAAGATAAAAGGTCCCAGGCATCTCTCTGCTGGGGACAAAGATCTACTCTTTTACTCAGCACTGATGAAATCCTTGTTCTCTATTTTTCCCAACATCTAGGTTCAGGAAACCTTAGAAAGCACATGACCACCAGCATTTCAAGGTACTGCACCTTCACGTATTGTGCAAGGCCTGGCGATCTGAGAGATAGGTAGCACAATGGGCTTGGCCGAGAGTGGGTGTGAACACAGGATTATTACCATCAAGGACTGGCTCAGGATGCTGTCCTGAGGCACATAAAAGTTGGGGCTGCTAATCAGAATCAAGGATTAGGGCAGTCAAGCCCTTAAAAATTTTCAGTGAAAGTAAGATTGATTTTCAATGGTTTTAGAGCAGTTGGTTTGTTTCAAAAGTTATTAGTCACCCAGACACTATTTTCTGATGTTGTTACTGCTCATTTCTTGCATTGTAACACTTTAACCTGTACTCACATCTCACCCAGTGAGATTCACCCGCCCCTTTCTGGGAATAAAAATGATAACTTTTGAGAGGTGTGCCCTCCTTCCCTCCTTCCTTATTTATTTCTACAGAAAATTTTTAGTTTTTAAAATAAACTTGTGAGCAAAAGCACCCATTTCAAGATAAGATGAAATTCCTGCTCACATAGATGTTTACAGTGATTACAATTTCCTAGGCAACACAAATACATATTCAGTAGTAAAATGCTAATTAAATTTCCTAGACAAATATGCTTCAAAATTCTGGTTTTAGTTATTACTTATATATCATTCACTTATTTTGGTGTGTGTGGGGTGTTGTATGTTTGTGCTTAGGCAGAGGTCATGTGTCAGAGGTCAGAGGACAAGCTCAGAATTTCGTTCAGTCCTTCCACATTATTTTAAGGCAGTCTTTAAATTTTAAAATTGTTTTATGTATATGGTTGTTGCCTGAATGTTTATCTGTGCGCTGTATTCAAGCCTGGTGTCCACATAGGGCCTCTGTCCTCTGCAACTGGAGTTAAGGACACTTACAAGATATGTAGGAGCTGGGAATAAAACCCAGGTCCCGTGGAGGAAGAGCATCCAGGGCCTATAACTGCCAAGCATCTCTCTATCTTTGAGACAGTATCTTTCTTGTCTTCTCTGCAGACTCGGGGACGGCTGGTCCAGAAGGTTGTCTGCTTGATTCCTCCCACCTCCAACAGAGATGAAATTAGAGATGCGTGTCACCATCTCCAGCTCTGTTAGATTTTTAAGTTTAGTTTATTTTGTATGTATATGGGAGGGTGCTATGTGCAACAGTGTTGCTTGTAGGGATAAGATCAGGCCAGGAAACAGGAAGCCTGAGGACTCCTATTCTGGTGATGTCCCTGAGCCTGGGTGGTAGGCTGCCATGGGGATCCTGGGACTATTTATCACACTCAGTGGGCTGACAGAGCACCCAGGAGTCCCCTTACCCACTCAGCAGGATTGCCTGTGTCCCAAAAATAGGGGAAACCCTATTTTTCTGTACTCTTTCCTTTCTTTTTAATTTTTTTTTCCCCAAGACAGTTTTTCTCTGTGTAGCCCTGGCTGTCCTGGAACTCATTCTGTAGACCAGGCTGGCCTCCAGAGATCTGCCTGCCTCTCTCTCTCAAATGCTAGGATTAAAGGCATACACTATTGTTGTGGGATTCAGGTGTCAGCTGACAAGGTCAAGGGACATTTATACAGAGCACCGGGCCCCCCCGACCTGAAGGGGGCGGGGGAAAAGCCCCATTAAAAAGGGTCTGCGGATACGACACGCGCTCTTCCTGGTTCCGGGCTGCGAGAGGGGATTCCATCGTCCGTCCGTCTGCAGACTCCAGTTCCTGTTCAGGTGCTATTGTAATCTGTTGCTGGTACCGTGAGTTCTGGATTATATTTTAATAAATATTTTTCTAGTATTGGTGTTCTTGTGGGTAAACTCCGCCTACACACTATCACTGCCCAGCAGGCTTCTTACCCCATTCCCCCCCCCCTTTTTTGCCTTTAAATCAAATGACAAATTATTCCAAGCCAAAAAAAAAAAAATGTAATGACATTTCCCAAATGGAAAGTAAGCTGTTCAAAGCTCACAGATTTCACCTAAATCAATGTTCTCTTATGAAAAACAAACACGAATACCTTCTTGGGAAGGGGTGCCAGGTGGTCATCAGCAGGGCCTCAGGGCCCTTACACTGCTCACCAGGTGATCTCTGGCAGAGGAAGGTGGTACTTGTCTTCTAGGCTTCTGAGTGGTGTGTGGAGTTCGGTTCCTCAGGCTAGTGCAGCTCGGCATCCTGCCCTGGGGCCAAGGGCAGATCTGTGCTTCTGGGTGGTATGAAATCCTGTCTGGCCCAGGCACCTGCTATTTGGGCAAAACTGAATTAAAAGACTTTAAGAGTAGGCAATAGTGTTAATTCCTTTGCTGCTTTATGCAAGCAGGAGGATTAATTAGCGCCGGCTCTGTGGTTATAACTAAATGCATGTTTTGAGTTAGCTATTCTTTTGTTAGAAGACTTAGATTTTCCCAACTTTGAAGGCCACCTCACGGGATTCATTTGTGCCTCCCAAAGTTTGTTGTTCACCACAGTGTGTTATCTGGGGCTGACACCTGAGCCCTCTACAAGGAGGCTACCTGTCCTTACTTCACAATATCAATAAGAAGAAAAATGGAAAAGGATCCAGGATGCAAGAGCAGACAAGGCGGTTACAGAATTTCTTCTGTTTTGTTTGTTTATTTCTCAAATGACTATTTAAAAGTCTTATTCTTCTAATCACCTTTTGTAGTGAGATTCAGGTGTCAGCTGATAAGGTCCGAAGACGCTTATCCAGGGTCCCAGGCTCTTGGAGGGGGTGTGGCCAACCTGGAGGGGGTGTGGCCAACCCCATTGATAAGGGGCTGCTGGGAGACAGGGAGCTCTCTTCCTGGTTCCTGGTTGTTGGAGAGACTGGTTTGGAATCCATCTTCCGTCCATTGCTTGTCCTTCGCTCGGATACTCCAGTCCCTGTTCAGGTGCCACTATACGCTGTTACCTGTATCGTGAGTGTTGATTTATATTCTAATAAATATTAATCTTGGACTGGTGCCTTGTAAGTAAAACTCTGCTTACATCTGGCGCCCAATGTGGGGTACCATCTGTTACAATGTGTTTTCTCGGTCCCGGGCAGCCAGAGGCCCAGACTCACAGACCTGCAGCCCCAGACCTCTTAGCTGCCCCCGCTGTTCACTTGCCGCTGTTCAGGCCCCCCAGAAATGACTCAGACGCTTATATTAACTTCATGCTGTTTGGCCTATGGCTCAGGCACATTGCTAGCTTGCTCTTACATCTTAAATCAACCCATTTCTATTAATCTTTTCTGCCATGTGGCCCATGGCTCACCTGTGCTCCTTACATGCTGCTCCTTTGGGCTTCTGGCTCAGTCTGTCTCTGACTCTGCCCTGCTCCTCCTATCTACTCTGATGCCTCCTCCTACTTTTTCAATGGTGCCTGTCATGGACCAAAACAGCTCCTTTATTTAAAGATTGCTATTCACAGCATACAGAAAGGCATTCCCACATCAACCTTTCCTTCATGTTTATTTTTCTTTGTCTTAATGCCTTTGTAGGAAAGAAAGAGACTGGGTTCTTCGTAGTAGGGGAATCTTTTAATGAAGCCCAGAGTAGCTGTCTCCTGTTATTCAGACCTCTGCAATGTTCAGACCCCATCCTGTGATGGTCGCACTTCTTCCTTCTTGCACTTAAGTTATAATTGGAAAGGCTTTTTATCGATACTCTGTGACCATGAAAATTTGGAATATCCTGTCTTACTGTTCAATGGGCCTAGGGAATGAAGGTATGCAGTCTGTGTTTGCGGAATAAATGCATTCTGGTGCCAGGTGGTAGTGGTGTATGCCTTTAGTCCTGCAGAGGCAGAGGCAGGTGAATCTATGAGTTCAAAGTCAGCCTGGACTACAGAGCAAGTTCCAGGACAGTCAGGGCTACACAGAGAAACCCTGTTTCAACAAAATAATACTTAACCAAAGAAATAAAGGCTTGACCTGGGTTCTTGGGCCAGCTGAACCATTTAGCTTATCAGTTGAGCTTGCTTGAGGTTTACCAGTTTGGAGTTAGTAGTCCTTCCAGGCTCTGGCTTTCTAAGAGGATCTTCCTTTAGTAGGTCTGGGGAACCAGGTATTAATCTGTGAGAAACATGGTTGTCAGCCACTTTGTCTCCGAGCTCCGATCCACTTACTTGAGTGGCTTGACCCTGACGGGAAGTTTGGTCTGAACAAGATGGCTATGATGGGCAGTTTCTGGTCTCCTCCTCAGGGCGGCACTTTGGGGTGATGGCTCTTTCATTCTGCCTTTTTGTCAGAATTGTGGTGATCAATCATCGGGCTCTTGTAGTATGAGGTTTCTGGCCCAGACTTTCGGGCCTAACCTCAAGGTCTAGACCCACAGACCCGCAGTCCCACAGTCCTGCAGTCCCACAGAGACACACAGAAGCTTCTAATAGGTTTTGGCTGATCAGCCTCAGGCCCAGGCATATCACATGCTAGCTCTCTACCCTTATTCTAACCCATGTCTCTTGTTCAGCCATGGGGCTCGGTACCTTTTCTTAAGGCATCATAGTTGTCCTTGGCTTCTTCCGGGCCTCTCTCTGGAATTCCCTCTGGTGTTCTGATCTGGCATTCTGTTCTCAGAGTTTTTGGTCTGGTAGCCCCGCCTACACTTCCTGCCTGCCTTTGGCCAATCAGCTCTTTTTATTAAACCAGTGGTTGGGACAATTATTTAAAATGAAACAACACAACCTCCCACAGGCTCTGGTGTTTCTTCTCTCCACCTGGCTCCAGGTAGAACACTAGGTATTGAAACATCTGTCTCTTTTGTCTTTCTTTGGTCAGTACTCTGAGGCCAGTACTCTGAGGCCAGAGCCTTGTCTAAGCTGCTTAAGCCCCTTCCCCCATGCTTGTCTACAGTGACAATCCTTACAGGTTGAATATGTCTGTGATCTCTTTGCTCATTCTGCTTACTGTGGGTCACAGGATTTCCTCTGGCAATTCAGTTTCATTTTCCCGGAACTCTCGTCCTTCCTTAGGAACATTAGTTCATGTGAGTGTTCTCTACATTCCTATTCTCTGTCTCCTCATCCGTTTGTCTGTCTGTCTCCCATCTCTGGCTAGCACTTCACCTCCTGTCTCTTTCTCCATTCATCTTTACTCTTTCCTCCCATCCTTCTCTCTCTGGTCTCTCTTCTCACCCCCGTGCCCTCACTTTCTCTCCTTTTCTCTCGTATAGGCATTTCACCGCCTTCTTTTGGCCAGAATTAAATTCTAAGCCCACATCCAAACTAATTATCAGCCAATGCTCATACCTGGACTCATTTGGCTTAAATGAACTCAGTTCTTGGGTCTAACATGACCCACCGAGACTCTAGCAAGTTATGACTGAAAAGCGCCTGCCAGGAAGACGTTGTATGAGTTTTCTAGGACTTCCATGGCAAAGTAGCATAAGATAGGTGTCTCCGATGGCACTCTTCTTTTGAGAGAATCAGAAAAGAATCTGTTCCCTGCTTCCCTCTGGCTTGTTCTCTTTATCTTTGGTGTGTGCCAGGTGGCAGGACCATCCCCATACCTTATCTTTCCACAGTGCCCACCCCCCAGATGCAGCCCTGTAACCAAATATCTCACTTCTGTAAGGATGCTGGTCACCATCGATGAGGGTCGGACCCTGTTTCAATAGGACCTTGTCTTGGCTAGTCACCTCTGCAGAGACCAAGGAGGTTTGAGGGTGAGGGCATCAGCATATGGATTTGGGGACTCCTTTTAGCACAGGTAACAGTATACACTTCATAAGACAAGCTGGCTGGGTCCACCCTCCTGTGACATGCTGTATTTGCGTTTATCATTTGATCCCATCTCTAGAGAACTTGTGTTAAATGTCAGAGAGTGATAATAATGCAGCAGAAACTGGAAAGGGTAAGAGCTGGAAACGTCAGAGAACTCAAAACAAAAGCACCATCCCACCACTTATGCATGTACCTGCTTCCTCACTGGACTAGCAGTTAAAAACTATAGTTATTCAACAGGCAAATGGCATCAAAATCTTCACACAGAAGCAGTAACACTGTGCATCTGCTGAGTTCCATGTTCACGAGAACCGTCAGGTAACACTAGTCGAGAATAGAATTCAGCCTAGTGGAGTCATCAAATTAAATTTCCAAACATTTAAACTCATTACTAAACACTTGTGTTTAGGATTGGCCAAGGAGAACACATAGAGAAATAGGTTTATTCACTTCAGAAATTTTGACTATGTATATGTCAAAATTTATAAATGTTTAAAAGACCTTTCTGAACGATAAATGTTATCATGTAACATTCTTCTCTTACAGCAACTGAATCTACCCCCCCCCTTTTAACATGGTAAGGCTCACTTTCAAGAAGATAAGAACATGGCTTACTCCTCCCTCCCCATCTAAGACCTTCTAGAAATTCATGAAGAGGCATTCTATGAGGAGAATAGAGAACAGAAATGGGATCATCATTATACTAGATTAAGTTATCATGATTTTTTAAAGTTATAGCTGCTGCTTTTTAGGGATTTCCAGTGGGTGCTCATGGGAGGCAGGGCAGCTGTTAATCCATGCTGACGATTTGCCTGGAGAAGAATACATCTGACCTGTGTGTGTATCTGACCCATGAAGCAATGTGTGTGGCAAGCCTGAAGGACCTGGCTGTGCTCTTGGCATCATTAACTCAGGAAAGCCAAGACTGTTGGGCTTGCTTTCACTTGTATGTGGCCTTTGTGCAAACAATCTTCTGAAATGAGAGGTCTGTCCAGCAAAGCTGTCCTAAATGACTGGCCATCAGGGCCAGTAAGACAGGCCCCTCGCCTCTGAATTCTTGGAGAATTTGTTGTTTCCAGTTGCTTCCTTGGTTCCTGTTGTACACACACTTTCATGAACATAGGAACCTCCGTGTGATGATGTGGTTTTCTCCAGGGATGGAGAGGAAACTGATAATAAAGTTCTATGAACTCTCTCTTTACGTTCTCAGCTCAGTGGGGCTCATACAGTCCCAGAGTTATGCAAACACACTGTCCTTTCCAACATTTTATCACTCTCCACAGGAACTCCGTACCCACTGAGGGGTCAGTCCTATGTCCCCCAGGCCTCTGGCAACCACTAATATGATTTTTGTCTCTATGATTTTACTTACTTTGTAGTTTTTCATACCATATTTTGGAGGTAATTCATGTTGTAGCCATGTCAGTCTTCATCCCTTTTAATAGTCACGTAATATTTATTTTATGGATATACTACATTGACTTTTTGGTATTAAAAATAAGCTTTTTATGTTTATGTGTGTTTTGCTTACATGTACCCTGTGTGCCATGTGCAGTGCCTGCAGAACCAGAAGAGGGTTGGATCCTCTGGAATGGGAGTTAGACAGATGTTGTGAGCTGCTGTGTGTGTGCTGGGAACCTAACCTGGGTCTTCTGTAAGAGCCACACATGTTCTTAATCTCCAAGTCTTTTCTCCAGCTCTATTCTACACTTTTATTTTTTTGAGACAGGTTCTCACGGTATCCTTGGTTGGCCTGGAACTTGCTATATAGACTACATCATTAAGATTCACCTGCCTCTGCCTCCACAGTGCTGGGATTAAAGGCATCTGCTGTATGCCTGGGTCATATAGTTTTAGTTCCATCTCTGATTGACAGACATCTGAGTCATTTCCATATTTTGGCTACCACTAAAATGTATTTTTTTAAAGGTCACTTTCCTGTTTACTTCCATTTTGGGGTGGAGACTACTATGATAAAGTCATTGGCTATGGGCTTATGGAGGTTTTGTAAAAGACAGTTGAACAGTATACAGACTCTGATGCTTATGGCTTTCCAGTTGGCCCTGGCTTCCGAGCTTCAGATGTTTCATCCACACAACTAGGATTCAGAAGTTCTGATACAAGCCTGACCAAGTAGCTAGCCCTCTCTGATCCTTCATTCTCCCCATTTGGAGAGAGCATGTATGAAAACACCAAGGTGTCTTGTGGCCTTGTAAATGCTGGTAGTAAAATGATCGCCAAATGGAAGACAAGATGACTGATTTTAGAAGCCTCAGTTGTTCCTTGGTGACCACCAACTACAAACTGTGGTGTGATGCTTTCAGTGATGGATGTTACTTTCACTTGGGGTTCTGCCGATTCCCTAAGCCACTCTGGCTCAGTCCAAAGTTTTCTAATATCCCCGGACCCCCACAGTTATTATGGCCCACAGCTGCCTGAGAATCCTCCTCTATAAATTATGTCAAGTGCCTCCCGTGGGATGTTGCCCACTTTTTGAGTCCCGGTGTCAGCATATGTTTTGGCTTGCCTTCCATGTGAAGACAGTTTAGCCTCACCTAGAATTGACCCCACACATCTGCAAAGCCCCAGTCTGTGAACATGATTAACTGATAACTTTTTAAGCCACACGGTTTTCTACTAAGAAGTCTAGATAGACCCAGACGATATAAGGGAAAGCCCCTTCTAGCTGCACAGTGCCTTTGAGAGAATTGTGACTTGTCATTAGTCACTTGCAGCCTCGCTAGTGTGTACATGTGACTTTCCTGGAGTCAGATATCACATCACAAAAGAAAAGGTTTTTAGCCCCATTCTAGTTGAAACAAAACATCATCCTAACCCTCCTACCAACATCATCCTAACCCTCCCTACCAAAACATCATCCTAACCCTCCTACCAAAACATCATCCTAACCCTCCTACCAACATCATCCTAACCCTCCTACCAAAACATCATCCTAACCCTCCTACCAAAACATCATCATAACCCTCTCTACCAAAACATCATCCTAACCCTCCTACCAACATCATCCTAACCCTCCTACCAACATCATCCTAACCCTCCTACCAACATCATCCTAACCCTCCTACCAACATCATCCTAACCCTCCTACCAAAACATCATCCTAACCCTCCTACCAAAACATCATCCTAACCCTCCTACCAACATCATCCTAACCCTCCTACCAACATCATCCTAACCCTCCTACCAACATCATCCTAACCCTCCTACCAAAACATCATCCTAACCCTCCTACCAAAACATCATCCTAACCCTCCTACCAACATCATCCTAACCCTCCTACCAACATCATCCTAACCCTCCTACCAACATCATCCTAACCCTCCTACCAAAACATGCCTAGTGAGTTAGAAACAAAACCCCATAAAGTTTTCCTGTCACAGTGTGGCCTAATTCACCTGTTTATTCAGGCTTTTCCTGAAACTGAGTTTCTGACGCATGGTGTGAGACCAGAGGGCCTCTGGGAAGGCCATGGGATGGGGGTGGGGGTCTTCTGGGCTAGTTTTAGGACAATGGCAATTTAGCTCAGACATGTGGGCAGGGAGGACTGTTTCCATCCTGGGGCTTTGTACAAGTTTATGAGCAAAGGAATCTGGACTGCCCTTCCTCTCCCAAACTTCCCTGTAGGTACAGGACCAAACCCATGGCTCTGTTGTACCCCATTTCCTGTGTCCACCCCCTGTGTCAGCATTGCCCTAGTTTTCTTCTGAGTAAAATCAAGCAGAATTTCTCTACTGCCTTCTCCTCCATATTATCATCAGGCTCCTTCAGAGAGACTGTGTGGGGCCAGTGCCAAGGACTAGGGGCAGCAGGATTTATAGGACCCATGTCTCATGACTCAAAGAGGAAGGAATTTTAGGTTTTGTGCTCACAAGCTCATGTGAAAGGTCAACTATTGAAAGTATTGAAAACAGGGTGGGAGACCCTGCCAGTAAACAGGGGTATGGAAGATTTGGGACTATTTTCTGATGTATTAAATAGAGACCTTTACCTTGGAAAATCCTATACCCCTATAGGGCTCTGCCTTGTCCTAAGGTACAGGTCTTCCCCTGCCAGGCTCTTTAATGGTCTGTTCTGGTCGAAAGCTGACACCGAAAGTTATTCCTCTGTGAAACAGGGTCCAGGGCTCTGAGGTTCTCAGCCAGGCACGGAAGGGAGCTGGGAGGTGGGGGAGGGTGCTGGGGTGGGCAGTACCAGCCAGTCCTTCCCGTGCTGCTCTGGGCAAGAATAGATGATGCAGGACAACTTTATGCCATCTTTGGGATGCTGTGAAGTAACAGTCACGGGGGTAACTCCTTTTTAGACACAGGAGCTTACACTAGTTCTTCATCAGAGGCATTTAACAGAAGAGCATATGGATCTGAAGGAAAATGATCAAAACTTGATGCAAAGAGGTAGAAGAAGGAAAAAGGATGTCAGGAGCTCAGAAATACGAGTTGAGAGAGATGTCACATACTTAGATCAGGGGTTCCTAGAAACTAGTTCAGAAGAGGCAGATTGTGTATTTAGATGAGGGAGGAGGCTTGTGCAGGAAGTGGAGGAGCCAGGATTGGAAGCCTGGTTTGTTTTATGCCAAAGCTCACTCATTATTTAGTCATCAACTAGGATGGGGCTATGGTCCTGAAAGGAAGCTGAGGCCTGAGTCTAAAACAAGGCCCTTGGAGTGTAAGTCCTATAGGGAAGAAAGTTGGTAGTGCTCCCCAAATCTGGGTGAGAGCTCCTCTGCACCCCTGCTTAGGAGCAGTGCAGGGCAGGGGCACCCACTGTTTCCCATATCCTTTCAGGGAAAGGAGTGGGAGGCTCAGCACTGAGTGTGCTGGGGTCCCTAATGCCACTGTAAACAGGAGGGACCCATAAGGAGGAGGGGTTTGCTGAGCTGCAGAGTCAGGGGGCACATCCTGTGCTGTCACTAAAGCTGCATGACAGTTTAGTTTCTGGGAGGCCACCCTGGGCTGTCTGGAGAGAGGGAACCCAGACACGAACCCAGACACCAGCCCTCCCTCCTCCTGAAACTAGAGATTTTGCAAAAGTGATGACATGGACTAAACTTTCAGTTTACTCATCCATAAAAGTCACAGGACTGGCCCCCTCCCCCAGTGCCCTGGCCGAAAAGGTTTTGTGAGTCTCCAGAGAAATTGTTATAGTGTGTGCCTTACACACCCAGCTGATAGAAAGGACACTGACAGCATGTACTGGGTGTAGACCAGTTTCCTGAACATGGTTCCATCACTTCACCCTACTCTGTCTCTGGGTCCTCCCTCATGTCCCAAGGGACTTCTGTTTTGACCTATGGGAAGATTTAAGAACCAGGTCCCTGGTCCCTGCAGGAGTTTAGAAGGGCTGAAAGCCCCCAGGCAGTTCTACTTTGCAGCCAAATGAGAGACTGCTGCCTCAGGCTGTACTCAGCAACTATGAGTTTTACAGCCCATTTGTAGGATTTTAATATATCCCCCTTCAACTCTTTCTGGGTCTGTAAAATAGGAGCAATTCCCACAAGGCTCTCAGATTTGGTGTTGGTAAAGGTAGGTGCAGAGAGCCATCATTCACAGCTAAGGCTTCATCCCAGGGAGCTTTCTTCAAAGCCAGCCTCACAGGGGCTTAGTAGAGATGCCCTCTGAGGGGAAGAAGGTTTCAGGCCACAGAATCTTGTTTGACAGACCAGGACACAGCCTTGTAAATGCAAGGTACGGAAGAACTCACAAGAAGAAAGCAAGAAACACAGAAAGGGAAGTAGTTCTCTCCCATTAAATAACCACATGTATCATCAACAGCTTTTTTTTTAAATTTTAAAATTACATTAGATTTACAAAAACATTACAAAGAAAAGTATACAGTTCACTCTGCTCCTTCAAAAGTTAACTCTCCTATGGTAAGCTTTTTTGTCAGCCACAAGATCACAAATAATAACATGGAAACTTATTATTAATTATAAAAGCTTGGCCTCTAGCTTAGGCTTGTCTCAACTTGCTCTTTTAATTTAAATTAAAGCTCATTTATATTAGTCTATGTTCTGCCGCATGGCCTTCTCTCTCTTTCATCTTGTATCTCCTGTTTCCTCTCTGTGTCTGGCTGGTAACTCTGCCTTTGTCCTTCCCAGAGTTCTCTCTTCCCTGGAAGTCCCGCCTATACTTTGTGCCTAGCTATTGGCTGTTCAACTTTTATTACACTAATCATAGCAATACATCTTTGCACAGTGTACAAATGTCCCATGACATTCCCTAGAAGTCAGTACAGTGATCAGAACCAGAAAATGAGTGTTGCTACAAATCTATTAGTTATTCTACAGATTAAGTTTGTAGAATTAGATGCAGATTCAGTTTTCAAATTAAATAATTCAGATTTCTCCAACTGTCCCACGAATGACCCCTTTCAGTGCCAGGATAAGTCAGTTGCCCCTTCCTTCACTTCCTTCAATGAGGACTACTTTTCTACTTCGTGCTTGGTGACCTTGGGTGTTAGAAGAAGGCCTTGGACCCCCTGGGTCTAGAGTATAGTTAAGAACTTAAATCTGGATCCTCTGGAAGAACAGCCAGTGCTCTTAACTGCTGAACCATCACTCCAGCCCTGAGGGATACCTTTGATGGCTGTTTTGCTGTCTACAAATCTGGGTTTGTCTTGTGTCTCTTTACGATTAAATTCAGGTATTTATTCTATGCCAGAAAATCACAAGAAGTATGAGTCCTTTTACACCACTACATTTTTTTTAATGTAACAAAATATTTAAGGGCAAATGTTTTATACATGAGAGAGGCTTAATTTGTGTTTTGAGGGTCTGAAAAAATTTAAGATTTGGTTCACTCATCAATTTGGACCCTGGTGAGAGTCTCCTTGTTAATACCAGTTAATGGCATCTGGTAATACGGTGGGAGGGTGGTCAGAGGGAGATAGTTCATGAAGATACTAAATCCAGGTTTAATCTTTTATACCAACCTCTTTGAATAACTAAGCATGGCTTCACAAGTTTGGCATCAGTTTTGTGGTGGTCTAAATGAAAATGCCCCCTCCCATAGGGAGTGGCACTATTAGGAGGTGTGGTCCTGTTGGAGGAACTGTGTCACTGAGAGTGGGTTTTGAGGTTTCAGACGCTCAAGCCAGGCCTAGGGTTGTACTCTCTACTTGCTGCCTGAGGATCCAGATGTAAGAGTTGTCAGCTGCCTCTCCAGCACCACATCTGTCTGCAGTCTGCTGTACTTTCTACCATGATGATAGCGGACTAACCCTCTGAACTGTGAAACAGTCCTAATTAAATGTTTTTCTTTATAAGAGTTGCCATGGTCATGATGTTTCACAGCAATAGAACTTTGAATAAGAAAATATTCTTCAGGGAGAAGATGATTTAACAGTGCTCCAAGGCATCCTTCTTAACATTTCCTCTGCCTCTCACATTGCTTCAGTGGAAACCATACATCTAGCACCCAAACCTGTGAGGGACAAACCACATCTAACCTGTAGCATCTTCTCAGAACACTATATAGGAGGTATTGAGTGACTGCAAATTTACATATTTTAGAAAATTACTTTTGAAAAACATATACCAATTTTTGAAAATCAACAAAGAATTTTTATTGAGCTAGGAGAGTGAAGCGACCCCCTCTCCTGTACTTTGTGGTCTGCTGTGGTGCCCTGTCTCAGCCTTTTGTTTTCAGATGCTCCACATCACCTACAGCGATCCTGTCCACCCACTATGGGTAGGAGGATCTTCTGGACTTCTGGATGGCTCAGTTCTTTGGGAAATACTTGTATAATTGATCATGACAATAGATCTAAAAAGCAATAGAAATCTGGCTACTTTCTATTGTCAAGCAAACTTTTTTTTTTTTTTTTCTGGGAAGAAAGCTGGATATAACAAAAAGAACTAAATGTGGTTAGTAGACAAAGACATGCATGCTTTGGCATGTGTGAGATTTTCCAGCAAGGAAAATGTTAAACAAAGTGCAGAAGTACAGCTGCTGGAACAGAACCAGCGCGTGGATCAAAGGTATGGGAGGGGGAGAAAGAGGAGCCCGTGTGGGGTTGTGGGAGGAACGGGCTGGAATGCTTTGGTCTGCACTGTGAGAGTCCGTGGATGCAGGATGAGCTGAGTGACAGAGGCCAGAGTGTGCTTGATTACACGAACAACATCTGCCTTGCTCGACTGTTGTGCAATCAACTGAGGCATTAGCACAGGAAAATATTCAGAGCATCTGAGATAAACTTGTTTTTCCATTTGGGCTGGCCACCGAGGCAGAGAAGAAGGACGACAGAGAACAGGGGGCCTTTATTCTTAGCCCTCAGTGCCAATAATCTTGTGCTCATATGAGAGAGACAAAGGAGAAAGGGGGGGCTGGAGAGATGGCCACAAGGTTAAGAGTATTTGCTATTTTTGCAGTGGACCAGGTTTCTGTCCCTAGTCCCTGTGTGGCAGGTTCCAACTATCTGCAGCTCCAGGGGATCAAATGCCATCTTCTGGCCTCCTCAGGTCCTAGGCACACACGGGGTACATACACACATACAGACAAGACTCTCAAGGGCGTCTATCTCAACTTACTGTGACTCAACCCACTTCATCCCCATCCCGTTTGGAATGTGTGACACTGTGCACGTTATTTATTTACTGCTGTGGTTTGGATAGGAGGTGCCCCCAACTTACTGTGTTGGAAATTTGGTCCCCAGCTAGTGGTGCTACTTGGAGAAGTTCCTAGAGCTTGAGGAAGCCATATCTTTGGTTTTGTTTCTTGTCCTGACCCCTTCACTGTCTGCTATCAAGATGTATTGTTCGTTGTCCAGAAACACAGAGTCAAGGAACCATGGGATAGTCCTGAAATCATGAGCCAAATCATACCCTCCCTTCCCTAAGCTGTTCTATTTGGTATGTATAGAGTGTGCTAGTCTGACTAAATTGATCTGCATGGCCATGTCCCCTTGGTTCCTGCACATATTTACCTCTCCTCAAGCCAAAGGTCCTCCCCACTTCCTGACCTCTTCTCCATCTTCCTCTCTACATTCCTGGTTTGTTTCTCACACGTGACTCCCTCCCCTGTTTCAATTTGGCGATTTCCTTCCTTCTATGGGTTTTCTCTCAGGCTCACTCTATATTTCTTACAATATTAACTTTCACATTGATCCCAACTAGTTCTCCTAGGGCAGCCATGGCAAAATGCCACTAACTGGATCACTTAAAACAGAAATGAATATAGATTCGAGGCTAGACATCCAGTGTTAAGGTCCTGATGGGCCCATGCTCTCTCCTCCAGACATTGTCGGTTGTAGATGCATCACTCTGCTGTCTGCTTTAGTTTCACATCCCCCCCAACCCCTTGGTACCCCTCTATGCATCATCACATGCCATTCTATTATCTGTGCTTCTGCTGAATTTTTCCTCTTATGTGAGACCAGGAACTGGATTAGTACTGTATGACTTTCCTCCATTTGATGAGTCACATTTATAAAGATCAACTTCTAATTAAGGAGACATTCTGAGGGTTGGGTGGACATGAATTTGGGAGAACTCAACCCAGAATATTATTTCAAATTTATCCTTATCACTTTCTTCTTAGACATTCCTTTGTAGGTGAGCCATAGACACCTTCAACTTAGTATGCAGAATGACGAGCTTAATATCATGTGCTTCCCGTTAGTAGAACCTGCTCTCTCTGAGGAGATGACTGTGAGAACCTTCCTTCCAGTTACTCAGGTTGGAAATCTGGGCACCATCTTCCTTTTTCTACCAACAACCAGTCTGCTGGCTTCTTGACTCATACATTAGTCACATTCGTATCCCGCCTCTCTGCTCAAGCCATAGTTCATTGTCAAATGGATCCTTTTGACTTGGGGGCTGGAGGGTCAGGAAGAGAATACTCGTAGTTCATCTGGGAGCTATGGCCC
The DNA here is from genome assembly GCA_033318265.1 of Phyllotis vaccarum. NCBI lineage: Eukaryota > Metazoa > Chordata > Mammalia > Rodentia > Cricetidae > Phyllotis > Phyllotis vaccarum. Next base: position 72,265,002 of record JARWLC010000005.1, on the reverse strand, counting down.
AGTAGAAGTGGGCAAGGTCTTTGGGGGCTGGGGAGGTGGCCTCATCTCTAAGCAAACAAACAAATAAATAATAATATAAATATTATTTTTTCCAACACACTATAGGAACTCACAGTCTTTCCACAATATTAGGATTCAAACTCTTTGCCTCTGGCCTGGACTAAAACAATAGTGTCCTTGGTATATTATCTGCGATAGTCCTGTCACATTCAGAACAGTGAGACCCTAAAATACACCTTGGAGTTTGTCATATGCTTAAAGGGCTTTTCATTATCTGAAGCAGTAGCTAGCCACAATGTTTTTCCCAGCTCTGTTCATCTTCTCAGGTGATAGGTACGTGTGTGCCCATGTGCGCACATGGACGTGTGCATATATGTGCGTGTTTGTGAGTGTGTGTGTGGTGATTCTGCTCTAGAGTTTGGTTTTCATTTGGCCACTCTCTTCTCTAATTCAATAAGGGGCTTATTATTCATTCTATATCACACACACACACACACACACACACACACACACACACACACACACACACACTGAGGTTGGCAGAGGAACAAAGAGATTGGAACTCACCATAAAGCCCAGGCTCAGGATCCTCCTGTCTCAGTTTTTCCAGTGCTGGGGTTTCTGGCATGGACCATTATATCTAGCCTCATTGCTGATGATTTTCCATAACCGATTTATTATGTACAAGTTCTTGATACTTGAGCATGGTCTCCACTTTCTGTACAGATGACAGGGGCCACCAGCAACTGAGGAAATGACAAACACTGTTTCAACTCTGCTTCGTACCTGGAACCTCTCTTTTTTCTCCTCTCTGGAATTACTTACTAGGGATGTTTTTTTATAGTAACGGAACAAGGCAAGAAGCAGAGTATGCAATATTAGATGAGGCAATGAGATAAAAATAGAAGACTTTTTGTTTTGGCATTTTGTTATGAAAGCCTGACTTCAAACCAATTCTTCATGATCAATAGCAGCCCCCTTCTCCTAGCTGGAACAAACATTTTCTTTAGTTCTTGGAAATGTGTGTTTAATCCATTTTTAGCTGATTTTTCCCCAAATGAAACACCTTTTTAAAAAGCTCAGCGTGAATAAATTTTAAATATTAAACATGAGAGAAATCTGACTTGTAATTAAGAGAGTACACATTTGGACTTGGCTCAGAGGTGGCTACTGAGGAAACAGTATGTCACAATCATTTGTGTTATATGGATTTTGCGTTTGCTTACTTCAGTAGTTCCAAGCATTGCCTAGAATGACCTTCATTGTCTGTGTGGAACTAAGTAAAAAAGGCAGTTTTCAATCATGTCTCATAATATTTATAAGCAAAAAATGCCAACCAACCAAACAAACAGAAAACAAAACCCAAAAATACCCCTCACTTCTAACATGCATTTATCATGTTAGAGATGTGTTCTGGCTAACTGAGGTTGATTCTTGGTTCTTGTTGGCAGGAGTTTGAATTGTTTGAACTGTTCTGAAAATGTACTAAATATTCACAAAAATGCTCATATCCTTTGATCTCTCAATTTCATCTTGCAGTGTACTCGGAAGGTTTTAGTTCTGGAGCTTCAGCAAAAAGGGTGCTCACTTCAGCATTGTCAATGAGAGTGGTAACATTACTAGACAAGTCACATGATCCACAAGAGGAGACTGGTCAAATGAATGACTTTATCCACACCACAACCTTGTTGGCAGCCAGTACACATTGCATCATGGGAGAATATGTAATGATGCAACATATTGCTAGGGGAACCAGAGAGATTCTAAGAGGTATGTTCAGTTTTATTGCAGTCGGTTATAAAAAATGATGTAGGCAAATTTGATTTCCTAGCTCCCTTTATGGCAAGAAGCTACACTTATTTTTAATACCTATGTTCTGTGACTCTAAACCCCATCTAGTTCGATTGCACATGATTTTCCTCCAGCATTGCTCCCACCCCCAACTCTCATTAGGATAACTGCTATTTCACTCTGTCACAGGGCACCTCTAGTCTCAGGAAGCTGACTTCTCTAGGCAAATCTCTCTCCTGATGAAGAGTTTGCAGAAACATAAGCAATCAACCCTCTAATTCCTCACAACCAGGTGGACTGGGCCACCCGAGCTTTCCAGAGGGCTTGGGCAGGAATGGTTTAGGAACTACAAATCTGAAAAAGGGAATCTTCAAGTTGGATACTAAATATATTTTCTCCCAGAAACCTTTTGCTGAGTCAGGCGTTCCCATCCTCTTGAATGTTCATTTCCTGCGCTTCAGGCTTATCACCATTTTGCAAGAACAAATGTTATCTTCTTTCAGCTCCTGCCCCTCCCTGAAACCTTTTCTCCAAGCTTTTTGGAACCCCGAGAGTAGAGCAGCATTTCTAAAGGAAACGGGAATTGCAGAAATGAATTCTGCCCATACCGTGGATGATTATGCGTTATTGATGGAGTCTCCCAGCCCTGTGACCAAAGCTCCTCCATTTCAGAGTGGGGTCTTAGGTTTGAGTATCTAAAAAACTCTGAAAGCTTTTTTTTAATCCCTCCCTCCCTCCCTCCCTCCCTCCCTCCCTCCCTCCCTCCCTCCCTCCCTCCCTCCCTCCCTCCCTCCCTCCCTCCCTCCCTCCCTTCCTCCCTCCCTCCCTCTCCACCAAACAGAGGGATAAATTTGATTCCCAAAGAAAGACTAGCTATTATTCTCAATTGCAAAACCTGTTTGGCAGCAACAGGAATACTTTATCCAATGCCTTTGAACTTTCTGATAGTGTCAACAGCAGCCTCGGAGAAGGAATTCAGTGTTACTTTCCCCCTTTCTCCATGTACAGGTTGTAGACAACCCCAGACAGTCATGATAGTCTGAGGATCCACCAGGGTTACCCTGTTGGGAACAACTGCAGTTCCACAAAAGTTTAAAACATTGCACTTACTAGCTTGTGGCTTCCTTGAGTCATGAGTTCAGTGTGGTTCAATGTGGTTCAGTTCAGCCTTGCTCAGGCTCTCTCAAGGCTGTGATCTGAGTGCTGGCTGAGTCTTACTGAGCCACAGATTCAACTGGGAAGGACGTGTATTTCTGTTCAGGTGACACAGTAAGGTCTTGGAGTTAGATGTGGTGTCACACTCTGGTAATTCCAGGACTCTTAGGGGACAGTCTGGAAGGTCAGGAAATAAATCTCTGGTGCATAATGAGTCAGGCTAGCTTGGGCTAAAGAAGTTGGTCTGTCTCTGTCTCTCAAAATAAAGGCTTGAATTTTACTGGTTGTTTTTTGTCAACTTGATACAGCCTAGACATACCTGGTGAGAAGAAATCTCAGTTGAGGAAGTGACTATCAGACTTACCTGTAGGCACGTCTGTGAGGGCATTTATTGATTAGGTATTACTGTGAGACGGTCCAGTGCATGGTGGGTGATGTTAGGTGGTATAATAAAGCAGGCTAATAGTGGTAGCATGTGTAGGACAGGCCCATATGGCCAAGGAAATTGGCTCAAACCAGTTGCCAAGGCATACATGTAATGTACTTTCCTGTAAGCCAGGCTGATGTCTGCCTGATGGTCTAGCAACAGCCTGTCCAGTGTTCCTGATCACTTGGAATCTGCCTAGCAATGGATGCTGTCAGATCTCATGCCCAGCCAATGAGCGACAGCCATGTAATATCACCAGATCATGACACAGCCTGGGTGCTGGGAGGAGGTTATATAAGGCTCTCACCATTGTTGAATAAATGAATCAATTCTTTTCAACCGACTCCCAGGGTCTGTGTCTTTGACTTTACAACTTCTTGCCCCCTCCCTTGAGGGAACTGTTAGGACCAAGGAACAGTGGCACATACCTCTAATCCCAGCAACTTGAGAGGCCTGTAAGCAGCATTCTTCCAGGGAGTCTTTTTCAGTTCCTGACTACTATTTTCTGTCTTGCTTCAGATACTGTTTGAGTCTCCGTTTATGGTAAACTTCCTTCTGCTTTCATTGATACTTAAATAAAACTTCATGTTGTTTGTCTTTGGACTTCATGGGTTTTATCTGTAGAATTCTATGTACTTTCAAACAGATAGGCTGATATTGTGCTAAATGAAAAAGTCAGACACAAAAGGTTGTGCTTTTGTAACATTCCACTCACAAGGAATGTACAGAATAGACAAATCCATAGAAAGAGGTTAGTAGTTGCCAAGGACAACAGGGAGGAGGGAATGGGAAGTGACTGTTGATAGGAGTGGCAATAAAATGTTCTGGAATAAATAGAACTCTCTGAATTTACTGAGACCCACTGAAAGGTTCATGACCGATGCTCTTGGTGCAAAATGTAGATTTATGAGAGAAAAATTGTAAAACATTTATTTAAAAAATTTATATGACATTGAAGCTGTCAGGGACAAACCCCTAAAACCAAGAAAAACTCAATCTTTAGGGACATCAGGGTGGAGTGTGATGGGACAGATGCAGGTGTAATGCACGGACCCTAAACTCAGAAGAACACAGCGAGCTTTGTTCAGGCTTTACCTGGAGACTCATAGCCATTGCTTTATGTTACTTGACTTGTAGTTCAATAAAGCTCTTCTTTCCTTCCTTCCTTCCTTCCTTCCTTCCTTCCTTCCTTCCTTCCTTCCTTCCTTCCTTCCTTCCTTCCTTCCTTCTTTCTTTCTTCCTTTCTTTCTTTCCTCCTTTCTTTCTCTTCTTTCATTCTCTCTCCCCCCCACCTTTCTCTCTTTCTTTCCTCTTTCTTTTGTTGTTATTGTTATTGAGACAGCAAAAGTGAGGTATCCCTCAATAGTTCCGACTGGCCTAGAGCTCTCTAAGTAGGCTGGAACTCAGGGGTTAATGCCTGCCTCTACTGCCTGGCTGGTAGGATTTAAAGGTATGTGCCATTACGCTCAGCTAAGGCTGTTATTTCAAAAAACAAATCTGTAATTATTTGTCCTTGAGGTGAGGGGTGGTTAATTCTTTGAATGTGGTTTCACAGATCAATGAAAAGATCTTTGCTGGCCATGGGGTGTGTTGAGATATTGGAGTCAAACAGCCAAATTCATTTCCAGATTCTGCACTAAGTCAGCTTTGGCAACTTTTTATCCAACCCATGAACCTTTAACAAGGCAGTACATGGGGCTGGAGAGATCGCTTAGTGGTTAGGAGCACTGACTGTTTTTCCAGAGTACCCGGGTTCAATACATGGAAGTTCACAACTGTCTGTAATTCTAGTTATAGGAGACCCAACGGTCACACAGATATACATGCAGGCAAAACACTAATGTACAAAACTAAAAATAAATAATTGAAAAAAAAGAAGGCAGTACCCTGATAATTAAGGGTGCTGTGTTGAAGATCAGCTTTGCTAGACAGTGTCCATCTGCCTCATGGGCTGCCCATAGCTTGGTCCTCTTTCTTTTTCTATCCCAGAAGACTGCAGAGGTGCTTCAGTGGCAGAGCCAATGTTGGAATGTAGTTACTGAGCTGGGATTTATTTAGTGGCATCCAAACGAATGTACCAGCTCTAGAAGCTAACTTTTTGTCGCCATTCAACATCGTCATGCCCATTGTTTCTGTGGAAATTCACTTGTGTGTGAAGCTTTCTCAATTATATTCAGACTTCCTTTGTGAGACCACCAGCTCTCAAATAACAATATGGAGACTTAATATTAACCATTAAAGCTTAGTCTTTGGATTAGGCTTTTCCCCAACTAACTCTTATAACTTAAATTGACCTGTTTCTATTAATCTGTTCTACCACATGGCTTTTATCTTTCCTCAGTACAGCACATCTGACTTGTTCCAAGTCTGATGGCCAAATTCACACACGTAGATTTCTTCTCCTGTTTCTCTTTCTCCCTGAGTCCTGCCTATCCTTTCCTGTCTAGATGTTGGCCATTCAGTTCTTTATTAAACCAATCAGAAGGCATCTTGGCAAAGACACATCTTCACAGGGTACAAAAATACTATTATACAATACACTTGATCTTCTTTCTTATCAAATCTAGGACAAAGTCCTATAACTTCTCCTTCCAACAGACAGATAGAACCTTTCAATTGCTTCCTGTCATCAGGCCATTGGCAGGCTTCCCTTCTACATCACTGCATCACCACATGCCTGTTGCAATAAATCTCACTTGCAATATATTAAATATAGGGTTAATATTTATTGGAGCGTATTTTAATACTCACGGAAACAAGTTAAACCTTAGGATGACTCCTGAAGATAAGATGATCCAGACGATGGATGCTGATCCAATCTCCAAGAAGGCAGGATAAAAACAGGTTCCTCAAGATCCCAACAGCTGCTTTTTAACAAGACTGGCCACACCCTGTTCAGGCTCTCAGGACTCTAGAGACATGCCTTCCAATCTTATCAGCTACCACTTGAATCCAAATCCCACCACACATGCCCAACTACTAGAGGATTGATTTTATTGTATGCCAGTTTCCATGGTGTAAATACTTTTACCAAAGCTGATTTCAAACTACCAACATGATTATCATTGAGCACAGAGCTGGGAAAATGGTTTACCATAAGTTTATTCAAGATGGGAGCTCGGGCCCAGTGTCTTACTGCCTCTGAGGTATAATTAAACTGTAGCTGCTCAGTAGAGATTGTAGAGTGTCCAGACACAACTGCTTCAGAAGGAACGGGTTTCCTCATAGGAAGAGCCACAGCATGATACCCCCTTGGAACTTCTTTCTCTTGGGAATTTAGCACACAATTCTAAGCCCTAAATTAAGCTGAGAACCTACATAGGGTTTTAGTAGAAAGTGAGAAAGAGGTGGTTAGGAGTCTCAATCCTTTTTGGAAGATGTGTTCTTTTTTCTGACAATGTGTGAATTTGTGTTGGAGACAGTACTTCCAGGCTGTTCACAAAGTACCAGATGCTATACCTGTAACATGAAAGAACTGTGGAAATATTTGACAGGGTCAAGATCATAGGGCATATGCCAAGGGGAAGATAAAGATGTTTGGTAAGTTGGCACCCTTACAACCAAGCCCTCAATCCCACGGTATGGTTCAGCTTTTTTTGAGTGGCAGTGTACAGATGGAATACATTCCTGGTAGCAAAGCTGGATATTGATGGGATGTTTATGGAAATAATATCGAATGCTGGAGCCATGCAGAGATAGTAGGACAGGATGTAGGCGTGCAGGGAGTTGTCATTTGCCATGAAAATGGAGCCTCGACACATGCTTGTTTACTTTTCTAGTCAGAGGTGTGGGTGAGCTGGAGCAGCCTTGTTGCTATTCTCAATGGACTACAGTAACTTCAAACAGTATATTTCTTCCTCACAGAATGATCTACTATAGGGATGCATTTTAGTTGGCTGAAAATAGGGAAGTTTTAGCCTAAGTAGATGTCTCAGTTAGGGTTGTTACTTCTGGGAAGAGACACCATGACCATGACAACTCTTATAAAGGAAACTATTTTATTGGGATGTCTTGCTTATGGTTTAGAGGTTCAGTTAATTATCATCATAGTGCAATATGGAGGTGTGCAGGCAGACATGGTGCTGGAGCTGGAGCTGAGAGTTCTGCATTTTGCAAGTAACAAGAAGTGAACTGAGACACTGGGTGTGGCTTGAGCATATTTGAGACCTCAAAGCCCACATCCACGGTGACACACTTCCTCAAACAAGGCCACACCTCCCACTAGTGCCGCTCTGTTTGGGGACGATTTTCTCTCAAATCACTATGGGAGATATTTGACAAAACAAGCTGAATGACTTTGCTCTCTTCCACGTATGGCTTCTACCATTTTTCTGCCACCCAAACTCAGGCAGCAAACTAGGGAAGTCGGGGTGTGGTGAAGGAGATGGGTCTCTTTTTCAACCATACCCTCTCTACTCACATTCCTGTACAGCCTATATTTGCAAGAGGAACAACTCTTTTTTCTTCTTCTTGTGCATGTGGGAGCACAATGCATATGTGTGTGCACGTGTGCTAAAAGTGTGTGTGTAAGTCAGAGGTCAACTTTGTGGTTTGCTGCTTCTGCCTTGTCGAGGGTTCTGAAGTAAGAACTCAGATTGCCTGTCTTGTACAGCAGCTCTCTATCCACTGAGCCATCTCACTGGCCTCCAAGAGGAGAAGTTATTAGCTAAAGCAAGTGTTAACTGAAGACTTTCTACATTTATTGCAAGCCTGAGATTCTCCTTCTAAGTGCCCTGATGGGCCCTCCTCCTTTTTGCAGAGCAAGTTTACTTGATTGAGGAAACAAAATCCTTTGGTGGGCTAGAAGTTCTATGTGCCACAGGCAGGCACAATTTGTGGCCAAAATGGCATCTACTAGGAATTTTATTTTACCAAAAGTATCTTTACTCAGGTTAGATAACTTTAGAAAAGTTATCACTTCATGTCATTTGTTTCAGGGGAAATTTTATATTAATCAAATAAGTATGAAAGTATGATAAATCATTGCCATTCCAAATGAGTTGGGTCTCCACCCAACAGAGCAACTTCCTTTCCTTTGCTCTTACTCCCCCATCCCACCTTTCTACCCTTTTTGAGACAAGTTCTCACCATGTAGACCAGGCTAGCCTTAAACAGTTAATAAAAACATCTTATAGATAAATAAAAATTATTGTGCACCAAAATTAACCAGACCCAAAGTATACAATTCAGTGAAATTCTCTTTGGTTAGAATAGTCATTGAGAACAGAAGCTGTGGAGCTTCACATTAAGCTTTACAAACTCTGTGCACTTGCTTGGCTTCCCGAATGCTGGGGAATCACACACCCAACATCAACGCTCTTGTTTCATTTACTTTATTTTTGGTGGGTTGCTGGGGATGGAACCCAGCAGGACAAATCTTGGGGGTGTGTCTTCTCAGCACAGGTAGAACTGTTTTCTGACAGGATCTAGCCCTTTTTTAAAATTACAGCTTCTTGGATTCTTAGTCCCCATGCTCTCGTTAAATTCACTAGTTTACTTATTCATTGCTGTGGGGATCTTAACCAAAGTCAGCGTGATCAGCAGCTAATATCTTTAGCAATAATTAGGTCAAATAAAACACACTCTCCAACCCCTACCTAAAGTTACTTCCAGAAAGTTATCTTTTTTTTTTGTTATTACCCAAGATTTCTAGGTTTATTCCCCGAGATTCATGTAGTAATAAGTTTCTGGCCTGGCCTTTCTGACATAGCCCTGAGGTTTGGACCTTCTTGCAACCCCAGTGCTGCTTAGCCCCAAATAATCACCCAAAAGCTTATATTAATTTTATACTGATTAGCCTATGGTGCAGGCATATAACTTTCTAACTCTTAACTCTTAAACTAAGCCATGGTTAGCCAAGTGGCTTAGTACCTTTTCTCAGAATAGCATCCTGGTTTCCTTTCCTCTGTTTCTGTTGGTGTCTCTCCTGACTCTTCCTCTTCCTAGAATTTTCTTAGTCTCATAGCCCCACCCACACTTCCTGTCTGCCTTCTGGCCAATCAGCATTTTATTAAACCAGTAGGAGGAACAAATATTTACAACGTACCAAAACATAATCCCATTACAGATTCAAGTCTGCCAGGCAATGAGTAGTAGAATATGTTGAAAACTGACTTTATGTGTGTCCTGGCTCTGTATATGTGGCAGGACAGTGACCAACTTTATTTGTTCTCATTATCAAAGAAAAAAAATCAGGTAACTGAGCATACAGCAATCCTCCGTGACTACAGGCATGTCACTGGCAATGTCATAGCGCTGATGGCAAGTGATGGAGAAGGGTCAGAATCATAACAAAAAGCACTAGTTGTCAGCTGTCTGTAAGATGGTCAGAGCTCTGTGCTCAGACACAAAAACTGGCAACTTCATATGGGAGGTTCCTTTGAAGATGCTCCTAACGCCATTTGGTGCACTTTGGTCTTTGTACATCAAGGCAAAGTTTGGGTTTACCAAACAGGAGCACAGTGCAGTGCAGCCAACTATCTCTAGGCAGCTCCCTCAATGAGGACTGGAGCAGTGGCAGTTCACGTGTTGGAAATGCCCCATCACATCTTGCTCTTTGCCTTTTGGTGGCTGCTTTTTCCTCCCATTGTCAATCTTGATTTTTCCCTGCGATGAACTTAGTGGGAGAGCTCAACCCACAGATCCATTGGGTTCCAGACACTGGAGCCGCTAGAATTAGATGGCGCAGAGGCGCTTGATCACTAGGGTAGGGAAATGCTTTGGGGTCGATTTTCTTCTGCATGTTTGGGGTAAGAAACTGTGTGGCTTCTCCAGGGGTCTAGACATGATTTTCCTGCAGGAACACCAAGCAGCCCACTATTACAAAGTTTCCACTGATTAAATATATTTCCTCCTCCATATAAAACAATAAAAGTTCAGATTATTTTTCAGACAAATGAGATCAAAATGCCCATTGTCAATATTTATTGACTCTTGGTAAATATTAATCAGCCTTTTAATGTTTCATTTGCTAGAACAACTGAATGTGGAAAAACCCTAGTGATTGCCTGGATATGACAAATAGATGCCATTTCATTCATAAACTCTGATAGAGTCTGCTTAGCTAAAGTAGTATTCTGAGAAGAACTGTGATCACCTACTTTCAGGGTCTGCTATGAGGGAGTCAAAAGCAATGATGTGTTTGCCATTCATTCATTCATTCATTCATTTACCAAATATTGAGTGTCTACAATATGCAAGACATTCTTCCAGGGGCTAAGACACAGTTTTGGTGGTTGTCAAAGCTATATTCTAGCCACACAGTGATATTCTAAGAGATGACTCTATTTGTGACCTTTGATAGATTTATCATTTTACTGATCCATGTAAAGCAAACAATTTATCTGACTTAGCTACTCAAAGAATCTACCAGAATACTGTCTAGTTGACTACAGTGGTTTTTTAATTTCTCACTTAGTGGAGTTGTTTGTAATTTTCATTCCACAGCTGTGAATGCAAAACAGTCTGTGACCTTCTCCCCACTCTGTTTAGCACTGCCCCTCCCCCCCTCCTCAACACAGGCTGCAGCCTAAAAGTAAGGGGTCCTTTCCTCTGGAAAATTCTTGTTTGCTGGCAAAGACCATTGTGTGAAGATATTGGACAAAGACACTCTATTGGGGTTACAGGATTCCTGAGAAGCATAGGAGCCCTGATATCTGAGAGGGGTGGGAGCCTTGATGTCTGAGTGGGGTGGGAACCTGGTTGGTCAAGGTATCGAATGGTAGTTGGGTGGAGTGAATTTTCCCATGGCTGAATTCCAGGAAAATTTTCCCTGATATGATTCTCTTGTTTAAAAATCAGCTGGTTCTGCCCAGGGTTTTGAAAGCAGGTATCTTTGGATAGGCGGAGAGGCTTGTGGGAAGGGAGGTTCATTTTCCTCATCAGGATTCAGTTTACCCCAGTAATTCCTGAGCAGGGTTGTGTGTCTCCCTAATGCGCTTTTAATCTAAACTTCAGGCTTATCCATATCCTTTCCTTCATGGTCTTTGGGGAAAATTCATCTGAATGGATCTCCCTGCAAAGTCCAAAGTGGCTCCTCAGAGCTGTGTGAATCCTGGGTTAAGATCTGGAGGGCAGACTCATGCTACTATCAGTGAAGGCTTTATTTCATATCTGGAAGCTTCTTTTAAGAAGCTACAGAGGCACTGAATTGTGTATCCATGGAAAGAGTCTTGGAAGGATTTCTAGAATATAAAGAAAAAAAATCTGTAATTGATAGTCTAAGCTACATCTGCCCACAGGGAAAGGGTTTAAGAGGCTCATCTGTCATTAGTTAGAGCAGGAGTTTTTTTGGGGGGGCATCTCAAATCCCTCTTAATATATTCTGAATATCACCCACAGACAACTTCAGTGGGCTTGTTGTCTAGAGTTAGTCTCTGGTAGCACTTCCTAGGGCCCCAACTTGAAGGCTTGGGAATTAACCTCAGCCATGCTCAGAAAAGGAGGGACAGGAAGTGGCAGGTAAATCTTGCAGTTTCCTTTCTTCATAGTGACCTAAAGGGTTCATGATCTCTCAGGGTGTTTCAGAAGAACTCACGCACAGCTTTCTGCAACATCGTGGCTCATTATGCCTTAGTCCTTTGTGTTAGTATTCTTGGACTGTAACAAAATACCGGAGGCAATGGGCATATGAAGAGAAAAAGGTTACTTAAGCTCAAAGTTTTGGAGATTTCAGTCTGTACCCCAGTATTCTTGGGAGCTTTGGTGGGTCAAATGAGTTGGAGCAAACCACTCACCTTTTATCCAGAGAGCAGGAAAGAAATTGAGACAGGCTATGGCTGGGGCCTCAATCTTCTCTGAGGGCTTGCCTCTGGAATGACACCCTCCAGAGATAAAGGCTTTATTCATTAACTTTAGCAGATAATCAGGAGCCAAATTATGATACCTATTTCCATTTCCAGCTCAGTCACTGAGATAGCCTGTCTTGACTAGGAATTGATTGGATTGGGAAGAGCCTCAGATATTAGTGTAGCATGATTCTGGGCATGTCTGTGAGGCATTTTTTGGGGGAGGGGGACTAACTGAGGGGAAGAAGGCTTGCCCTGAACTTGAACAGCGCCATCCAGTAGCTGAGACCTAGATGGGCTAAAAGAAGGAAGAAGGAAATACTGTGAGAGCCAAAGTTATGTTTTTAAGTTTTAATTACTGTGCCTAAGAGATCCAGGAAACAGAGATGTTTCTAACCTGTAAGCTCCTTGCCTGGGAACAGATGTTCCTGAAACGCTGGAGGCTATTGTTTATGAGAGATAATAAGCCCCATGTTTTCATTGCACTAAACAAGTTTGACCCAACTGCACCAGATGTGCTTGGCACATGTGGGACGTAGCTACCAGTGGGCAAGAAATACATCAGGATATATGCTTGCACCTAATTGAACCTGATGCAAAATATGGTGGCCTTGAGGTTTTGATTTTTTAATCCCCTGCAAAATGTGAATTGTGGCCATTTCCTGTGAACCCCAAAGTGGTCCTGGCCAGAGGCCAGTCTCCTAGCCAATACTTTTGCTACTCCTATGAAGCATAATGAAAATATCTGTGTTTTCTGATGGTCTTAGGTGACTCCCATTAAAAGGCGGTGAACCTCTCTAAATGGGACATGACCCACAGGCTGAGAACCTTTCCTTTACAGTGCCCCTAAAGATCTTACGATGCTATGGCTGAGCTGGGATGCTCTGAGCCTTCATGGGCTCCACAGCCTTCTTTCCTCTGCTGGAGGGTAGATCAGTGTTTGCACAGCTAGGGTTTACCTTCTCCAGGATGGGAGACTCCACAGGGTGAGCAAAAGCTTAATCAGAACTGCATGGGGGAAGTTTCAGTGCACCTAAACAGAGCACTTACTTTGGAGTAATCACTAGGAGGAACCACACCTCTTCACCGACACAGTAAAGGTGATGTCTGTGGGACATAGTTCAAGGGCATCTCCCAGCTGGTGTTGTGAGTTGTGGCAAGAGAAGGACTTGATAGAGAATCTCTGGCCTGAAAGATCACTGGTTCCCTTTCTTGTGAAAAACCAGTGTCCTCTGGGACAGCCAGATACATCATCTCCTAGAAGATACCAGAATTCAGGACATGGTTATTTTGTTTGCCAGGGATAGCTGTGTGAATGGTATCTTAGGCTTAGCTCACTCTGGACTGTGATAACAAACAGAGTGGGCTGATTTTCATTCTCCTCTTCCTATATCTAACTCTGGAAAATGGCATTTGGCAGCTGTCTCTGTTTCCTGTTTGTGAGTCGTACAACCATGGACTGTCTCCAGTCCAGACTGGACCACCAAGCTACCACATCTGTAGAAAACCATCCTGAGTTTTGCCCCCTGTGACATGGTGACATGTCGGGCTCACTCAGGCCTGTGCTCTTGGCAGGAACAGGAGGAGGAAGAAAGGAGGAAATGAAAAAAAAATAGTTCTTTTGGTTTTTAAAAAATTTATTAGTTCTTTGAAAAATCTATAAAATGCATTTTGATCATACTCACCCAACCGCCCCAGCTCACTCTAGATCCACACCTCTCTTTCTTACCCACCCAGTTTTCTGTTCTCTCTTTTTAAAATTCATCAGTCAAGGCCGGTTTGTGCTGCCTATATATTCTTGGATGTGTAGCCTTACTCTGGATAGTGATCAACTTAGCAGGGGCTGCCCTCTTAAAGAAAACTGATCCTAGCTTTCCCAGCTGCTGCCAATTGCTGATACCTTCTTGACTAGGGGTGGGCCTCCATGGCCACCCCCAAAATGTTGCTATTTGCTGTGGCTTGAGCTTGTGAAGGTCTTCTGCGTGCTGTCCCAGATGCTGTGACTATATGTGCAGGTGTCTGGCAGTGTGGTTATCTGAGAAAGGAAGTTTTTCTTTTCTGGCCTGATTCCTTTGCTTTTCCAGGCATTTCTCCCTATCCCGACCTCCCGTGGGGTCTCCTCACACACCTGGTCTTCCTCATGCTCTGGGATCCTCATAATCCCTTGAAAACCCACTAAGCTACAAAACAAGTGAACACTGGGTAGAGACTAGTGTAATTAATGGGTTCACGGGTTGATAATGACAACAGTTGATCTTGTAGAGGTGCACTGTATGCCAGATATTTGCTGAGGACTGTCCAAGGACAGTCTTGTGTAAGCTCAACAATCACAGGAATTAAATATTATAATTATTTTCTCTTTTTAAAGAGAGGAAACCACGTACAATGTAGTTAAGTAGGCTCACAGAGATATTAAGGACATGGCCAATCTACTTTCAGTAAACATTCCCTCAGCACCCACTGTGTCCCAGACACTCGTGGTAAGTGAGGGCAGACCATCTCCAGTAGGCGGTCAGCAAGTGCGCCTCCAGTGGCTAGTACCTCTGTATGAACTAAGAGAGGCCAATGTGATGAAGCCCCCAGTGGCTATTTTAACTTGCAGGGCAGCCAGAAATGGAAGGTTTGTGAGAAGCTATGCCATTTACATCACAATATTCTGTTTTATTATATTGGTTTTAACAGTCCTTTTCAAATTAAAATTGAGAGCTTTTTTAAAAATGACGTTTCCACCCATACATATTACTGTACTTTGCTCTAGCCTCTGAACTTGATGGAGAAGAGGATTTCAGCAGATGGTGCAGACAGAATAGTCAGAGCAAAAGCCGAGAAGGAGAAACCGTGGGAGGAGCAGCAGAGGGGCCCTTCCAGAGCCGTCAACTAATATTCTCCATTTAACCTGCGCAGAGGGTTACAGCACACATTCAGGAGACCAGAGAGATCTTGTCACTCAGTGATGGCTCCCACTTTTCTTTCCGATGCTCTGAAAAACCAGACTGAAACATCTGGGGGAGGAAAGGGCTTATTTCATCTTACATCTCTCAGTCCATCATAAAGGGACGTCAGGCCAGAGACCATATTGCAGTGCTGCTTACTAGCTCCCCCCCCCCCCCCCATAGCCCCTGCAAATCGGGACTAACTGTGCAGGAGTGGCACCACCACAGTATTCTGGGCCTTCCTACATCAATCACTAATTAGTTAAATGCCCCCATAGGCTTGCCTACAGGTCAGTCTGATGGAGGTATTTTCTTCCCGGGTGAGTACCCTCTTTCTAGACGGCCCTAGCTTATGTCACGTTGAGAAGAAACCAGCACACGAAGCCAATCTAATAGATGGGGCAGGAGGACAATAATGCTACCACCGCAGCTCCTGGGCTGAGAGCCTGGCATATTCAGCCTGCTCCCTGCCTCTGCCTTCTACCTTCATACAAGAAGCCCTGCAGTGGGCTGGGTGGGAGCAGTGGGGCCTTGGGAGGAGCCGGAGCACCTGGCAGGCTAAGCCCGGTGGCTTGCTGCCTCCACTTCTCACTGCAAAGGCGGAGGGCAGATAGCAACCATATTTTTGCAAGGGCACATGGGAGTCAACATGACGTGGGCAGAGCTAAATCTCACAGCATTTCAGGCACAGGCTCGTTCCAGATACACGGTTCTAACAACATCCCGAGAGGGTTTCCAGGAAACCCCAGGGTGTGAAGCTGTCCAGCCAGATGGTCTAGTAAAAAGAAAAAAACCTCTCAGAATAAATAATAACAATAACAGGAGGACCAATTAATCCTGGAGGGAGGAGTGATGCAGAGGCTGTGGGAGGAAGGGGAGGTGGAGGAAGGGGCGGGAGCAGACTGTGGTGGGGGGTGGGGGTGGGAGGTTGTACTCAGCAGGCACCTGGCATCTGGGGTTCCGGAGCTCCTTATGTCTCATGTCTTGTTTTTTGCCCTGAATCCTCACTGCGACTTATGGTCAAATTCTGCAGCTTTGCCAGGGAAGTGAAGGAAGATCTGCAGCTACTCACAAGCTCCCACATTGCATGAGGGAAGCTTTTGCTGCTGGTCTCTGTGGACTACACAGCCAGGGCTGAGCTCATTGTCACCTATAAACTGTAATCCCAAGGCTGGCTGGGCATGCTACCCAAAGACAAACCCATCCTACTGTGTCCATGGAGACACCTGTCTCCAAAGAAACAGAGAGGAGAGTAAATGGGCTTTAACGAACAAGTACAAGGAGATAGATCTGTATGGCAAGGCATTATGAAGCACTTTTAATACAACTTCATCTACTATCTGCCCTAAAAGCAGGTCTAGAGATGGTCACACTCACACCAGTGCCCATGTGAACCTGGGTTTCCTTTATGTTTAAATCTTGTGTTCTAAAGAAACTTGCTATATTTGGGCTGGAGTTAAATTTTTGATGGGATAGACGCTCTTAGTTTCCATGCATTTGGTATTGTAAGGACAACAAAGGCATGGCTGATTTGTGTGGAGCCAGATAGAGCTGCCATGCAGTATGGGGCTGCTTGAGATGTTGCCTGTGGCTGGAAACCATCCCCAGCACCATTGACAAAGCTCCTTGTGCAGGTGCAGGGCTGTCACCTATAGGAAACAATATGAGGGAAGGGTTCTTTATTTTCTAATTATTTCATTATTTTTTGTATATGGGTGTACCTGGTGCCTGAGGAGGCCAGAAGAGGGTGTCAGATCCTCTGGAATTGGAGTTACAGATGGTTTTGAGCTGTCATGTGGGTGCTAGGAACCTACCAGGGCCTTTGGAAGAGCAGTCAGTGCTCTTAACCACCAAGGCTGCTTGTCTTGAAATGCCAGGAAGATGGGGTTGTATGAATCTTATGGTCAAAGGAAATGTTTTCCTTTCTTGTCTCCCATGCTCCTCCACTGTCTACTGTTTTTCCCTAACACTCATCCCGAAGTGTCTCCCAAGTGTTAGCAGGTGGCATAAGGGCTCTGTGGTAAAATAAATGTGAGAAATGCTGGGTTCACCATGAAGAGATTTGCTGTGGGATTATAGTCTTGTACATTGTAAATATTTGTCACTTCTAATGGTTGAATAAAACGCTGATTGGCCAGAAGGCAGACAGGAAGTATGAGTCAGGCTACCAGACTGAGAAAACTCTAGAAAGAGGGAGAGAAGAGACAGATGTCAACAGACGCAGAGGAAAAAGACAAGAATGCTACTCTGAGAAAAGGTACCAAGCCATGTGGCTAAATAAGGTAAGAATCATGGTTTAGTTTAAGAGTGAGAGTTAGCAAGTTATATGCCTGGGCCGTAGACCAAACAGCTTGTAATGAATAAAAGTATCTGTGTGATACTTTGGGACCAAGAGACTATGGGTCTGGACCTTGGGCCTAGGCTGGGCCAGAAACTTCCTACTACAGAGATTTATTTAAACATGCATCGGCTTTTTCAGAACATAGAACATAAGATCTGATCCATGAATCTCCCAGAGTTAGTTTCTGTGACTGCTATGGTCTTCTCTCTGAAATCGAGGCAGAAACTTAATACCCAATATAAGAACATTAAGAAGTGTGGTTTTTGAGTTGTTCAGTGTTGAGAGCTTTGCTTTCAGGCCTGGATGAGCTCTCTTTAAAGAGTTTTGTTCTACTGTCTGTCATCTGAGGACATAATGAGAGGGATCCATCTCAGAAACATAGAGGCAGAGTCCTCACCAGTCCTGATCTTGCCAGTTTCTTCAGGCCTCAAACCACCAGTCTCCAGAACCATGATGAACCACTTCCTGTCATTTATAAAGTACCCAGTCTAAAGTATTTTTTTTTTTTTTGCACAAACAGACTGATAGAATATCATGGAAGCATCTTGAGAGACTATTGTATCATGGATGCCCATGTGGTTTTATGTTGTTGGTGCTTCATTCACTGGATTCACGTTTAGAACAAAATTGTCTGGGAAGTTTACTACTATCATTTTATCAAGAAGGAGTGATTCAACCCAAGTTCCAACCAAACATCTTGATTTTCTAATAGTGAGCTCCTTGGTGGAAGAGACTTCATGGTTGCATACAATCACTAGTGGAATATTTGAGGGTCACAAACCCTTTACTGTGGGGATATAATAAAACATTTGGAGATATCAGAGGGATCTACCCACAGTCAGTCTAGGAGGGGATAGAATCCCTTAGGTTTACAGTTTAACCACCACTACCCAGGATCATAGCCGATATCTTATGAAAGCACCAATGGCAGAAATGGTTGCTTGGAAATGAAGAGGTTTGAGAAAGATCATTAATTTTTTTTTTTAAATTTACTTTATGTGTCTGACTGCTTTTCTTGCAGGTATGAATGTGTACCACACATATGCCTAGTGCCATGGAGGCCAGAAGAGGGTATTTGATCTTCTGGGAATTGGAGTTATAGATGGCTGTGGACCATCAATGCTGGGTATTGGACCTTGCTCCTCTGTAAGAGCAAGTGCCCTAAGCCTCTGCCCACCACCCTGTATCATTTAAGAAAGGTAATAGGAAAAGATAACAAAATAAAGAATTCTAAAAGGCAGAACACACATTTTAAGCTTTCTGCCAATAACAACAGCAGACCCTAACAGATGATTTTTTTCTTATGAATCTTCCAGATGTAGAGAAACATCTGTGATCTCCCCCCCCCAAGCCCTCAAACAAACTAAGAGAAAGGATCAGAACTTCCTCTGTTCCTCTATGCCTTTTGAATTTTCTTATAAGAGCTCCTAGAGGATTGAGAGACATTCATGGAGGCTCAGGGATTTGTAATGGAGCTCATAGAGTATGATTCTCCTTGAGTTCCAGAGATACACAGAGTGGAGGGACCTGGATGCCAGGTGGGCAGGTTTCTGGCTTCAGGAACACAAACTTTGTGCTCTGTGGAGTATGAGTAGTTAGAGGAACAGTCTGGCCTCCAGCAGAGAATAAAATGGAGAAATGTGCTGGGCAGTCAGCTGTCACACCTGAAAAGTTAATAAGTTTTATGGCTTTGAGAACTTGGGACCTTCAGACAAGCCTTCGACTCAGCCACGTGTGGAGGTGGGTTATTAGTTCTAAATCTGGATGGAGTTACTTGTTTTATATATGTATGTATGCATGTATAAGTGCGTGTGTGTGCATGTGCCTGTGTTCACATCGGTGATTCATGAAAACTGAAAACATCCTAACCCAGAAAAAAAAAAAACCTACCAAAATTATAACTGCTTCCTCATTGTTTGTTAAATATTCATTTTGGTTTGTTCTCTTATAGATTTGGAATTAGCAAAACCCAACCCAAATCCACGCAAAAAAGACAACCAGCCAACCAACTTACAAATAAAATCACCACCCAAACCTTCAGGGGCAGAATGGTAAGAATGGCGTGGCTCTGGGAGGTGTTTCTGCCTCTGTGTGGAGGAAGGTTTCTGACATTGACGAGAAAATCAGATGCATCTAAGTGCAAATCCCTGGCTAAGAGTAGAATTAGAGAAGACATGAATTGTAACAGGGTGAACACCCAGTTCACCTTGCCTGTTGTAAGTCAGATAATGAAGAATTTAGGGAGCTTTAAAAGTTTTCTTTTTGTACTTCAAACTTGCTCAGTGGAACATGTTCTACAAATTTATGAAGAGAATTTTTTCTCAAACATTTTTGTTTGTCTGATGGTCTTAGTTAATGCTTACTAATTGTTAATTATTTTATCCCCCCCTTTCACTCTCCCAAATGTGTCATTTGAGTGATAAATTATGAGCAAGCCTTTCTATTTTATTAGTAAGAGGGAGACACAGGGACTGGAGAGATGGCTCAGCAGTTAAGATCACTTGCTGCTCTTGTAGAAGACTTAGGTATAGTTCCTGGTAGCACATGGTGTGACTCTAGTTCCAGGGAATCTATCTGAACCCCTCTTTTGACT